>WOAB01000902.1:0-1466925 GCA_027886185.1 Rheum nobile | reverse complement strand
ACGTGAGTATTTGAATCCACTTTGTGAACCCGCCTAATCTCACATCGGATGTCCTTATAGGGCCACAGGTGGACATACATTTCGTTATCACGAAGGCATTTGAGATTAGTACGAAATGGTCATTCGTTGGTTTCGAACTCGTGACCTCAAAGGGCTTTGTTCATTGGCCATTTACTAGACCAACCACAAATGGTTATAATGTTTGTCTTTACATCTAGTAGAAAAGGCCCATATTTCTGCGTAACTTTTCTCCTTGTACGACCTAAATAGCCCTCATTTAGCTACGGTCAATGGCAGAACCAAGGGGCTAGGGGGTGGCCACCCCCGTTTTCCTTTGGGATCTCATATGATTTCAAATTTAGCCTCCTTTAAATTTTTATTTTTATAATATGAACATAAAACTATGAGAAAATTAGAAGGAAAATATTTTGGCCTAATGTTTTTTGTCATGAAACTTGTGTAAATAATATAAATAAGTCGTGAGTTCAATCTCTATTATTATTGAATAAAAGGGCGTGTTTGACATTAAACCTTATGCCAACCTTACATTTTTTTTATAGGAGGAGAGGCAGCACTCTCGAGCATATATAGAAATGAAACTACTTGGCCACCAGGCGGGGTGTGGCGATATCCCTCACATCATCCGACAAATACATAGACACCCGATCGGGCAGAAAAACTAAAACATAAAACCCTAACGGAAAATCAAAAGCTAGTGAAGCAAGACAGTCTACGACCGTATTAGCTTCTCTAAAAATATGTCGGAATTGAAAATCCCAATCCCTACCAAAGAAGCCTTGCGCCTTAGAGACGAGGTTGAACAAAGGGTGACAACGATCCATAGGTTTGTTGAGTAACAGAAATGCCAAATGCGAATCTATTTCTAAGCAAACCCTCATGTATCCCCTATCCCAAGAAAACTTGAGACTTGACACGATACCCCATAATTCCGTCATGGGCACGGAATAGAGGCCAATATTGTGGACAAAGCCACCCAACCACTGTGATACCCCGTATTTCTGTAAGGATATTTTGGAATTTTTCCGAAAAGCCCGTTTTGTACGTCGGATTTACTTCAGAGAGTTTAAGACATTCTGTAATGTGCTCTGTCTTTGTAATATTTTTTCTCAGTGAAATAATATACAGTCGACGTATTTTGGGAGTTAATATTCGTTCATGTACGAATATATTTAACCCGGGATTAAGATAATTATCCAAAAAGTCAACCAAAGTACAAGAGGAAGCTTCATGGTAATTTCTCTCATCCAATCAAGATTAGGATAAGAATTACACAAGGAAGCTTCCTACCTCCTTCCTTCACCTTGGAGCTTGCCTATTTAAGGAGGCATGGGAGGAGAGAGAGAGCTCACTCTCAAAGCTCTCAAACTCTCAAAAACACTCTCTCCGGGAATACTCAAGCCGATCGTCGGAGCTCATTTGGTGTCGTTTCCGGTGGCCAAGAGAAGCTTGGAAGGCCCTTAGAAGCCTAAAAACCAAGCAAGGCGAAAGGCGAGCCAAATCGATCGTCGTCGGTGAGTTTTCTCCTCTCGTATTTTCTGTTTTCGTTCGCGACGGCGACCGCCGCCAGAGAGACGGCGACCGCCGGCTTGAAGCGGTGACCGCCGGCTAGAACATGGCGACCGCCGGCTTGAAGTGGCGACCGCCGGCTAGAACACGGCGACCGCCGGCTAGAAGCGGCGCCCGCCGTGAAGGGCCCGGCGAACGTCGTGAAGAAGCCGCATCCGCCGTGAAGAGTTGCCTTTGGGCGGCGCCCGCCGCATGGGAGGCGGCGCCCGCCGCAAGTGGGGCAGCGCCCGCCGCAAGTTTGGTTGTTGGCCGGTTGCTGTCGTGGCTTCCGTGGCCTTCGTTCGGGTTTCGTTTCCTTTCGATTTCTTTCGTTCGTGCTCGTCTTTGTCAAATCTAACTTAGGGTTTCTTTATGGGTCGATTCGAAGGAATCTATGTGCCAGATCTGTCCCTGTGTCGAGCCCGAAAACTCGTCGTTAGGCTTTGTTCAAACTCTGCGGATTAAGGCAAGTGGCGGTTCGCTCTTGCTCATCGTTCCATATTTATATTAATTATCAGTAGTTTATCTGAGTAATTAATTTGGAATGATTATTGTGTTTATCTGGAAATGGTTTTATAAACTATTTTGGAAACTGTATTATGGCATTATAATAGGTTGTATATCTGTTAGAACAACGCTATTATTTATGTTCGCCTTGAGGACATTTATGTGGATTTATCCTGAACTATTGTTGTGCTAGAACTGTTTAGTTAGCACTAGTAGTTAGGAACGCTATATACCTTGTGGGGGTTTAGCTGTTTCTCTATAACTAGTACTTGGTGGATTCTTCCCCAGTACTTTCTCTCTGGTCATGACCATACCCTTACTCGGGGTTGGCGCACTTCACTAGTGCCAAATCTTCCAAGGTTCATCCTTTCTATATCTCTTGTGGGGAGGTCTGATATCTCTTACGGGGAGATCCGATATCTCTCGAGTGGAGATTTAAAAGCTTATAACGTAATGCTCGTTTTGGGAATTTAATAAGATAAAGTGCCCGAGTGCACATAATTAATATACATTTGGCGAGTAGTGCAGCTAAGTAAATAGTGCAACTAGGAAAGCTCGTCTCGACTTTTTGATCAGAGTACGTTCTCTTTCTAATATGGATTCGTTGTAAGCGGTGAGGTTAGTCGTGAACCGAAACATCTAAGTCAGCTTTTAAATCACTGATGTCTGATGCTGTAAACGTTCCAGATTTGTCATATTTCCTTAAAGACTCATTTCCGTTGGAGTCTTCTTTCGGGTCGATTTCTGTGAAGATTCAGTCTTCCAGAATCCTCTCTTGTGCATGCCTTTTGTCATATTCAAGTATAGTATGGTGGTTGACTAACGTACTCGATTATTATTCGAGAGACGAGAAGTCTAACCTAATACGACTGCTTAGAACCACTCTGCTTTGTTCCCTTGCTAGTCTATTCATTTAGACTAACCAACCAAAATTATTCTCTGCATGGTTGGCTGGTGTCATCCGTTCGATTCGGCACATTAGATAGAGCGAAGATATGAGGAGACTAGATTGACTATGAAGACGACGGTTGTTTTTGGATGTTTTAATAATTATATTTTAAGTAGGTTGAGATCCTTGGGCAGATGATCATTACGATCACAACCCTTTTTGTAATATTTCAAGAAAGACTTCCGTTGTACTTTGTTTAAACTCTGTATTTGTCCTATTCGGGATTGGGATGTAATCCCGGGACTCATGTTTTATAGGAATAAAGTTATCATTTTTGTATCATTGTATTTCATGATTTGTATTTAAACGGTAAAGCCTTGGGTGATCTCGATAAGGAACACTGAGGTCACTGGCGGTAATACCTTTCCAAATTGGTTCAAATTTGGGGGTGTTACAGTTGTGGTATCAGAGCTAAAGTTTTTAAAACGGGTTGGGTATTTGAAAACCATTTACTCGTTTTCGATTGAAAGGTATTTTCAAAAGGCTCTGAGTTTAAAGATAAAAACGGTGTTTTCATTTTCAACCGTTCATAGTCATGTCTTCTATACAGTCAGATATAGTAAGCTTGCTTCTATGTCTAGAAAGACTAATTCCTTCCCCGTTGCACCGTAAGATATGGGTGTATTCTGTTCTCTTCAGAGGAACCCGGGAGAAGCCTAGGTGGTGTCGCCATACCCAATAAGACTTGAATTCCCAGTTCTCTCGCTTTGAGTTGAGGTTGTAGAACTTGGTAACTCGGTTTGAGTTCATCAATAGAAATTACCAAGTTGATCTATTCTAAGATTTTATTACGATAAGTATATCAGAATGATATTAATGTGATAAAATTCTTGGAATTTGATCGGTAAACAGATGGTGAACACGAGGAACATTATCCGTGCTGGTACGGGGCCGAGCAATGACCTCAGACTGAGTAGGAGAAATGTTGCAGACCCAATAGGAGAGCGTGAGTCTGTCTTCAATAATAATCCTGGAGGCAATGACCCAGCTCGGGATGATGCACCAAGGATATTTGATGTAGCGGCCATTGCAGAAATTCGAGGAATTGTCATGCAAGCGATCGCAGACGCGCTACGCCCGAATGTGCCTCAGGCACAAGGTGTGCCAGTACCTCCAAAAGTTCCTAGGTTTGAGGAACAAGAGAATCATGTACTACAGGGAGGTGTGATCAGGGATAGAGGGGAGTATGGCCGAGCTCTGAAGGCTATTAACTCTATGAGGCCTGATAGCTTCGATGGAAAAGGAGAGCCAGTCAAGGTGGCTCATTGGTTTTCCCACATAGAGCGGTTATTCCGCAATGTTGAATGCACTGAAGCTGAGAAAGTGCATATAGCTTCTCTTCAGTTAAAGGAAGAAGCCAGTGAATGGTGGGAAAGCACCGGCTTAGCTGATAGCCCTGTTTTGAACTGGTCGATGTTCAAGTCAAAATTGATTGATCGTTTCTTTTCCCGAGCTATGAGGGAAGAGAAGCACAAGGAGTTTTTATATCCACAGACAGATGGTTTGAAGGTGACTGAGCTTGCGACCAAGTTCAATCATTTGCTGCAGTACACTGAACCTGAGATTTCCAGCGAGGCACAGAAGATCTGGTATTTCCACGAATGGATGAATCCAGATATTAAGCCATGGATGGTGCGTCACAGTTGCTCTACCCTGGAGCAGTACGTGGATGCAGCCTACAAATTGGAAGTGACTCTGGAGGAGTCAAAGAAGAAGCGTAACAACCAGAGACAAGTGCAGAACCAGCCGTAGGCAGATGACTTTAAACGTCCCGCGCCACCATCTGATTTTGCCAAATCTGGCCGAGCAAGAACGAGTATGACTCACGATGGGTCTACGCAACGTTCGGGTCAAGGCAATAATATGATCTAGTGCTACAACTGCGGTACGCACGGACACAAGAGCAATGAATGTCTAAAGGACAAAAAGACATGCTTTGGCTGCGGAAAGGAGGGTCATATGCATGCATTCTGTCAGAGGAGGAATGGGAAAGGAGCTGAGTCACGGCAAGGGTCTGTTAATCAGAACAACCAACCCAGGTTCAGTCCGGTGGAAGCTCCTAGCCCTTCAATGCAGACAACTGCACAGAATAAGGGGAAAGCCCTAGTGGCTTCTGGAAGTCAGGGTCAACGCCTTTACGAGATGCGTGAGGCGGAGGGACCCTATGCTTAGAGTACTTTGTATCTGCATTCTACTTTTGTTGGTTTGTTGTTGATGTGGGTGATACCCAGTCATTCGTTTTGGATGATTGTAAGTTAAGTTCGGTTTGCGACAAGGTTTGTGAACCTTTTGTTGTAAATATTCTTAATATAAATATTTGGTTAGAACAAATCGTCTGTCAGCAATTGTCGATTACCATTAAGGGTAAGAAATTCAAAGCGATTTGACCTAAATAACCATGGCTCCATACGATAATTTCTCGGTATGGATTAGCTGACGCGTCATGGGGGCGGTCATCGATTTAGTTCAAGAACTGTGACGGTGTCATCTGGGGGCCAGTGTGTGTGCAAATTTAAGGGTCGGAATGACGCTGATAACGGCAGACTCATCAATGTGATGGCTGCGTTTAAGCTACTTCGACAAGGTTGGGTCGGGTACCTTTGCTACCTGGATCCGCCCATGAAAGATGAACCATCAATTCTTGATATTCCTGTGATTAGTAAGTTTCCGGATGTCTTTCCATAAGATATTCCTGGTTACCCCGAATTGTGGCGTGGAGTTTGTCGTTGATCTCGAGCCAAGTACCGCGCCGATCTCGAAGGCACCGTACCGGAGGGCTCCTGTTGAGATGTAAGAATTGAAGAAGCAACTCGAATATCTTCTTGACAAAAGTTATATAAGACTGAGTGCATCGCCTTGGGGAAGGGTGCCCCGGTTTTATTTGTCAAAAAGAAAGATGGACCGTTTCGACTTTGTTTTGACTATCAAGAGTTGAATAAAGTCACGATCAAGAGCAGATACCTGTTGCCAAGGATTGAAGATCTGTTGGATTAACTTCAGGGAGCAAAAGTTTTCTCTAAGGTCGACCTGAGATCTGGATATCATCAGCTCAGGATTCGTGGGGAAAATATCCCGAGGATTACGATCCGGACGAGAGATGGTCACTACGAGTCTGTAGTCATGCCATCTAGACCTACCAATGCTTCAGCAGTTTTCATGAATCTAGTGCATCGATGTTTTCACCAGTACTTGGATAAGTTCATGGTGGTTTTCACTGATGGCATTTTGATCTTTTCCCGAGCAGGGAAGTTCACGAGGAACACCTGCGGATTGCTTTGTCAGTCCTTAGACAACATCAGCTTTATGCTAAAATTGTCTAAGTATGACTTTTGGATCTAGAAGTGGCTTTCTTAGGCCATGTGATCAATGAGAATGGGATTATGGTTAATCCCCAGAAGAGTGAATCAGTAGTTGTTTGGAAGCGGCCTCAGAGTGTGAATGAGGTGCGCAGTTTTCTAGGGCTTGCTGGGTATTATAGACGGTTCATGGAAAGATTTTTCTAAAGATCGATCCACCTATGACCGGTCTGTTCCGCAAGGTCCACCAGAAGTTTGTCTGGAATGACAAGTGCGAGGTCAGTTTTCAAGAAGTCGAAACAGTGTATGACCTCTACAACAGTTGTGACACTAGGGTTACTTAGGAAACCCAGATGTTAGCAGAAGTCTACCACCAGAGGATTGTCCGTTTACATGGTGTTCCTAAGACTATTGTATCAGATCGAGATGACCGATTCATGTCAAGATTTTGGCAAGAACTTCACAAGGCCTTGGGAACTGAATTAAGATTCAGTACATCATTGCATCCTCAGACAGATGGACAGGCTGAAAGGACCATCCAGACCCTGGAGGATATGCTAAGAGCATGTGCACTCGATCGTCCGACTAGCTGGGAAGACAGCCTGAGTCTGATTGAGTTCACATACAATAATAGCTGGCATGCTACTATCAAATGGCTCCATTCGAAGCTTTGTATGGTCATAGATGCAGATCTCCGATTTGTTGGGAAGAGAATGCCGACAAGATTCTGCCTGGACCAGAGATGGTCGAAGGGACAACTTCAGACATTACTTTGATTAGACAGAGAATGTTGACCACTAAGAGTCGACAAAAGTCTTACACAGATCAGAAGCGCAGAACTGTCAAGTTCAAGGTTGGTGGCAAGGTACTGGTTAAGTATCCCCATCTATGGGAGTATTCAGGTTTGGTAAGCGTGGGAAGCTTAACCCTCGCTACGTGGGACCATTCGAGATTCTGGGTAGAGTAAGATCTCTAGCGTACCGTTTGGCATTGTCGCCATCGGCACACCCAGTGCATGATGTGTTCCACGTATCATTGCAAAGGAAATACGTGCCAGATGAGTCTCGTATGCTAAGCTATAAGGATATCGAGATTCAGGCGAATGGTACATATGAGGAGATGCCAGTGCGCGTTCTCGAGCGCCGTGTGAAGCAACTGCGCAACAAGATCATACTATTGGTACGAATTCTGTGGTCCAAATCTAGGACTGAAGAAGTTACTTGGGAAACATGGGAAACCGAAGCAGTTATGCTCAGACGTTTCCCGAGTTAAGTGCGACCTAAGTTTCGGGGTCGAAACTTCTTTTAAGGGGGAGGTGATGTGATACCCCGTATTTTTGTAAGGATATTTTGGAATTTTGGGATTTTTCCGAAAAGCCCGTTTTGTACGTCGGATTTATTTCAGAGAGTTTAAGACATTCTGTAATGTGCTCTGTCTCTGTAATATTTTTTCTCAGTGAAATAATATACAGTCGACGTATTTTGGGAGTTAATATTCGTTCATATACGAATATATTTAACCTGGGATTAAGATAATTATCCAAAAAGTCAACCAAAGTACAAGAGGAAGCTTCATGGTAATTTCTCTCATCCAATCAAGATTAGGATAAGAATTACACAAGGAAGCTTCCTACCTCCTTCCTTCACCTTGGAGCTTGCCTATTTAAGGAGGCATGGAGGAGAGAGAGAGCTCACTCTCAAAGCTCTCAAACTCTCAAAAACACTCTCTCCGGAAATACTCAAGCCGATCGTCGGAGCTCGTTTGGTGTCGTTTTCGGTGGCCAAGAGAAGCTTGGGAGGCCCTTAGAAGCCTAGAAACCAAGCAAGGCGGAAGGCGAGCCAAATCGATCGTCGCCGGTGAGTTTTCTCCTCTCGTATTTTCTGTTTTCGTTCGCGACGACGACCGCCACTAGGGAGACGGCGACCGCCGGCTTGAAGCGGTGACCGCCGGCTAGAACACGGCGACCGCCGGCTTGAAGCGGCGACCGCCGGCTAGAACACGGCGACCGCCGGCTAGAAGCGGCGCCCGCCGTGAAGGGCCCGGCGACCGTCGTGAAGAAGCTGCATCCGCCGTGAAGAGTTGCCTTTGGGCGGCGCCCGCCGCGATGAAGGCGGCGCCCGCCGCAAGTTTGGTTGTTGGCCGGTTGCTGTCGTGGCCTTCGTTCGGGTTTCGTTTCCTTTCGATTTCTTTCGTTCGTGCTCGTCTTTGTCGAATCTAACTTAGGGTTTCTTTATGGGTCGATTCGAAGGAATCTGTGTGTCAGATCTGTCCCTGTGTCGAGCCCGAAAACTCGTCGTTAGGCTTTGTTCAAACTCTGTGGATTAAGGCAAGTGGTGGTTCGCTCTTGCTCATCGTTCCATATTTACATTAATTATCAGTAGTTTATCTGAGTAATTAATTTGGAATGATTATTGTGTTTATCTGGAAAAGGTTTTATAAACTGTTTTGGAAACTGTATTATGGCATTATAATATGTTGTATATCTGTTAGAACAACGCTATTATTTATGTTCGCCTTGAGAACATTTATGTGGATTTATCCTGAACTATTGTTGTACTAGAACTGTTTAGTTAGCACTAGTAGTTAGGAACGCTATATACCTTGTGGGGGTTTAGCTGTTTCTTTATATCTAGTACTTGGTGGATTCTTCCCTAGTACTTTCTCTTTGGTCATGACCATACCCTTACTCGGGGTTGGCGTACTTCGCTAGTGTCAAATCTTCCAAGGTTCATCCTTTCTATATCTCTTGTGGGGAGGTCTGATATCTCTTGCAGGGAGATCCGATATCTCTCGAGTGGAGATTTAAAAGCTTATAACGTAATGCTCGTTTTGGGAATTTAATAAGATAAAGTGCCCGAGAGCACATAATTAATATACCTTTGGCGAGTAGTGCAGCTAAGTAAATAGTGCAACTAGGAAAGCTCGTCTCGACTTTTTGATCAGAGTACGTTCTCTTTCTAATCTGGATTCGCTGTAAGCGGTGAGGTTAGTCGTGAACCGAAACATCTAAGTCAGCTTTTAAATCACTGATGTCTGATGCTGTAAACGTTCTAGATTTGTCATATTTCCTTAAAGACTCATTTCCGTTGGAGTCTTCTTTTGGGTCGATTTCTGTGAAGATTCAGTCTTCCAGAATCCTCTCTTGTGCATGCCTTTTGTCATATTCAAGTATAGTATGGTGGTTGACTAACGTACTCGATTATTATTCGAGAGACGAGAAGTCTAACCTAATACGACTGCTTAGAACCACTCTGCTTTGTTCCCTTGCTAGTCTATTCATTTAGACTAACCAATCAAAATTATTCTCTACATGGTTGGCTGGTGTCATCCGTTCAATTCGGCACATCAGATAGAGCGAAGATATGAGGAGACTAGATTGACTATGAAGACGACGATTGTTTTTGGATGTTTTAATAATTATCTTTTAAGTAGGTTGAGATCCTTGGGTAGATGATCATTACGATCACAACCCTTTTTGTAATATTTCAAGAAAGACTTCCGTTGTACTTTGTTTAAACTCTGTATTTGTCCTATTCGGGATTGTGATGTAATCCCGGGACTCATGTTTTATAGGAATAAAGTTATCATTTTTGTATCATTGTATTTCATTATTTGTATTTAAACGGTAAAGCCTTGGGTGATCTCGATAAGGAACACTGATGTCACTGGCGGTAATACCTTTCCAAATGGGTTCAGATTTGGGGGTGTTACAACCACCCCCCTCCGACATTAAACCTTATGCCAACCTTACATTATCACCATATTAATCCATCTTTGTGAAGAAGAAGATACAATAATTTTTATAGATAAAAGTTTGCAAGTCTTGGTGAATTGTTAACTACAAACTAGATTAAAAATTATCAAGTTTTGATTGGTGTCATTATAGTGTGGTTTCAAGAAAAAATTATGTTGTTGCTTCAAATTAAAACCGTCCATTTAGTATTGATATCAATGTATTAGGTATGGGTATGAGATATCAATCATACACATATTTGTATTTAACATATTATGATATCTTAGTATATTTTGATATTGATACCAAACTGATATTTGCTGTTTAGTATAAGTGGATATAGATATTAGTGATATCATAATGATATCATAGTGTTATTTTAATTATCTCGCAAAAAATGGATATGTCAAATATAATTCTTATACTCATACTCATATTAGATACCTTTACATCACTCATAACCATATCTATCAATCAATATACTAATACTAAAGCCCTTTTTATCTCTCCTATGTGTCACATTCCTAGCTATGCCACATCATCAAATTTTATTATCCATTTACCTCTTTGCCCTTCTATTTTTTTCAAATTACATCATATTTATCTATACAAATTTCCTTAATTATCAAACAAGATATCATCCATATAATATAATATTTGACTATATATATTACAAAGTAAAGAAGCCATAATATTATTTACCAAAATTAAATAAAGTTGAATAATCTTTCCTCTATGTAATATATCCATAGTCCATTTAAAAAATTGGACAATTTGCAAGAACTTAATTAATATTTCAAAAAATAATACTAATCTGTATACTAATATTACCAAAGTTAAATAAAGTCTAATAATCTTTCATCTATATACTATATTTGTAGTCCATTTAATAAAGTTGGACAATTTTCAAGACCTTAATAGATATTGGAAAAATACTAATTGGCATGCTAATATTGCTACATTATATCGGTGATATATGGTAGTATGTTTGCAGGACCCTTAATTATCTCGATGCTATGTGGTAGTATGTTTGCAATAGCCTTAATTAGTATTAGGTAAAATATAATAAATCAGATTGGGTTTTGTATTACAAAAATACCAGGGTGCTAATTCTATGAATTATATTAATTAGGTAATGATATGTATATAATAAATAAAAATATATAAATTATAAATATTTAATATTTTTATATGACTGCATTACCTAGAGTATTTTTACTTTTTTTAATTGAATGAGTTATATGAAAATTTTAATTTACATTCTTTTTTCTTGATATAAATTCGCATCTTTATCTTCAATTCTTATCATACAATACACCTTATCAATATTTTTAGTCAAGAATTCAAGAATCTATCTATGTATATATATATATATATATATATATATATATATATATATATTTACTAAAGCCCTTCTTTTCTAACCTATGTGTCGACATGTGGACTATGTCAAATAGGCGAATATAAATGTCGATTTACTCATTTGTCCTTCTTTTTTCCACAATTTACAATACTTCTACAATTCTAATATATCGATTTCTTTAATTTACAAATATAGTATACCATATATACGATAAAGAGTCTATTTAATAGGATATGGTAAATAAAATAGTTTAATAATTTTCTTTCTTGATATGCTAAATTAAATTGAGTAAGATTATCACTTTTTCAAATTAATGCTCCACTAAAATCCATAATTATATATAACCGAACCCATATAAGGCCCGAGCATATATGCTAGTTCATATTTTAGATACCAAACCAGCCCCAAGTCTAACAGAATATTTCAAGTAAAGAGGCCCACTGGGCTTCAAATTGGACGGATCATGTTAGGTCAGAGAATTGGTATTCCGGTGAAGAAAATGGCGGCTATTTTCCGGCGCTAACGGGAAACAGGGCAACGAGCGTAAACGAATAGCAGCAGCAAAGGATCGGAGAAGAGTTAGAGAGGAAGGGAGATAGAGATGAGGATTGCGATCGAAGGTTGTATGCATGGCGAATTAGACAAAGTTTATGGTACACTCGCCCAGTTGGAAAGAGTAGAAAACACTAAAATCGATCTTCTTATCTGCTGCGGCGACTTTCAGGTATGTCAATTTTCTATCTTTATCGCACTGCTTATCAAGAAGAGCGCCAGTGGAATGGAAATGAAAATTCTCATGCTTTCTCATTCAACTCTAGTTTCCGACGTAATCGGTGTTCGTGCTTAGGGCTCTTGTTTGTTGCCTTTTGTTTTAGCGATCTGTCTAGTTCTTTTATCGTTCTAATTGATTTAGGCGTCCTAATTGATATGACGCTGTGCCTGTAGTTCTGTTTCGTGAACCTCACTTCGTTTTAGCATATGCTAAAGGTTGTTTCCTTTCGGTTTAATGCTTCAGTAGTTCAGTTGCTGCAATATCTAGGGTTTCACTTGGATTTTGAGTTTATCCGTTTATTTGAATTTTGAAGTTCGGGTAAATTTATTCAAAACCACAATTTAAAGTCACTGTGAACGAAACCATCCTTTATGAACAAATCTGCTTAATTTCCCCCTCAATAATGTTTCCTTAGCAATTTCATCTCCACAACTAGCATGAGATGTCCAAAATACTCATCATTAATACTTATGTAATGTTTTTATACATCTTTTATCAACTAAGTGTGGGTGATGAATTGCTAAGAATATATAGATAAAAGCTGTGAAGCACGGACACGGACACGGCAGGACACGGGGAAGCGGCAAATCTAAAAAATAGAAAATTAGGACACGGCAGGACACGGGAATATAAATTAAATTATATATCATTTTAAAGCTATTGTAAAGAGGAATATATTGACATTAATAATGGATACATAAATAATATCCAATGGCATAAAAATGGTTAGTTATCTTAACAATAAAGAGGTACAAACCAAATGAAAATAAGCAAACTAATAGTCCAATATTTCAACATAAACATAGAAAGAGAAGTAGTTCAAAAGAAAGACATAATCAAAACACAGTGTTTTGATTATGTCTGGTGGGGAGAACAACGACGGCAGTGGCGCAGGCTGGACGGCGGCACCGGTGAGGGCGACGACTGGTGGTGGGGAGGACTGAGGAGTGGCTATTGGTGGAGTGGTGGGTGGTCTCCTCACGAGCGAAGGGAGTGACCGAATATCAAAGAGGGGGCTGCTGCTGGGTAGGGTTTATTTGAGATGAATTTTTATTTTTATTTTCATTTATCAAAACACAGTGTTTTGTGTCCTGGTGTGTCTTGACCGTGTCCAAAACGTGTCCAAAATATTGACCGCGTGTCTTGACCGTGTCCGGAATATTGACCGTGTCCTCCCGTGTCCTGGCGCTTCCGAGCCGTGTCCGGGTGCTTCCCCGCGTCCGACACGGGAACCAGGCCAGCCGAGCCGTGTCCGTGCTTCAGAGGATAAAAGTTGTTAAATGCAATTTTGTTAATACAGGGTTGTTGTTTGGGCGAAATGCCAAAATTAGCGGTGGGTTGGTTTTGTGTGTCATATTCTTACGTTAGCAGGGTAGGATTTTAACAGGTGGAAGGAGATTAGGAGAGTGGAAGAATAATGTAAGCCATTCTTTGTGATATATCCAGACGATGTTATCCTCTCTGGTATTGACTTTGTTGCAGTTAACAAAGTGCCTCTAACATTATCAGGGTTCATGCTATGTTTCGAAGTTTGCAGTTTCTTTATGTAGTAAGGTTGTTGCTTTAATTAACTTTGCAGGCGGTTCGAAATGAAAAAGATCTGGGAAGTTTAAATGTACCCGCCAAATTCAAACAGATGAATACTTTTTGGAAATACTACTCTGGACAAGCAGTAGCTCCAGTGCCAACAATCTTCATTGGTGGGAACCATGAAGCATCAAATTACCTTTGGGAGCTGTGAGTGTTCTTGTTCATTTTGAGCTAGATATGAATCTGCATAAACCTATAAGGAGTTAAAAATCAGCATAGCTTTGCCCTCAACTTTGGCTCTAACTCCATTTTTGATAGAATGTTTAATTCTTGTTTCCCAATGTGGTTGGGTCTGTCTTTGGGTTGGTAAGTTTATTCAGTATGTGAACCTGTGAGAGTGCAGTTGAAAATGGTTTGTTATATTTGCAAGTTATATTGCACACTTCATATATTGCCTCATGCATCTTTTTTCCCTTTCCCCCCTCTATTCTTATTGAAGCCCTATATTACTTCATGCGTGCTAAGTAAAAACGTTAATGCATACATTTTTCTGTCGTTTAACCAATCAAAGTTGTATGATTATTTACAACTGTTACCCTGTGTTAAGCATGTGTGTAATTATTGTGTATGTTAGTACCTTATATCACTCTGGTGGTTCTTGTAGGTATTATGGTGGATGGGCTGCCCCAAACATATACTTCCTTGGGTTTGCTGGAGTGATAAAGTTTGGCAATATTCGAATCGGTGGACTGTCTGGAATTTACAAGGCTCGTGATTATCATTCAGGTTGCTATTGATCGTTGTTGATGTTTTATTCTGTCTGTGAGGCTATGAATACTGTTTATACTTACAGAGACGTTTATGCGCAGGGCACTTTGAGAGGCCTCCTTATAATCAGAATGAAATTCGATCTGTGTATCATGTCCGTGAGTATGATGTTCACAAGCTGATGCAAGTTTCGGAACCCATAGATATTTTCATTTCTCATGATTGGCCAGTTGGTATTACTGATTGTGGAAATTGGCAGGACCTTGTCAAATGGAAACCTCATTTCAAGCAAGAAGTAATGAACTTCTAGATGAAATATCAACTGGTGCTTTTAGTAGCTGTAGCAATTGTGTATCATAATATTTTCAGAATAGTCAATGTAACAAAGATTGTTATTGATCATTTATTGTTCCTGTTCTGAACCTTTCTAGATTGAGGAAAGAGCTTTGGGCAGTAAAGCTGCTGCTCAGTTGTTGGAGAAATTAAAACCTTCCTATTGGTTTTCGGCTCACCTACACTGCAAATTTGCAGCTGTGGTTCAACATGATGGTGATTCTGTTACAAAATTTCTTGCACTTGACAAGTGCCTTCCTAATCGAGGATTTTTGCAGGTACCAACTAATTCCACTTATAGTATTTAAGCACGCGGCCTGTTATGTAGTCTCTCTAAAGCTATTCTTGTCATACTATATTAGGTTCTTGAAATTCAGTCAGAGCCTGGGCCTTATGAAATCTTGTATGATGAAGAATGGTTAGCAATAACACGGAGGTTCAACTCAGTCCTGCCTTTGACTAGAAGACGGGCTAATTTAGGGTATTCACTGCTCCTTCATTCTTGTTTAGGTTTATCTCTTCCAAGTTAACAGGCATGTGCAATGTCCTTCTCTTATATGGCAGGAATGTGGAATTTGATGAAGACGAGTGCCGTCGATGGGTCAACAGTAAGCTGCAGGCAACAGGGGCTAAACCTTTTGACTTTACTCCCACTGCTAGTTTCTACGATCCCACACATTCTGTTACCAATAGCCAGAATCATGGTAATCTTGTTTCCTTTGGATCAGCATTCTGTTTTGAATGACTACTATGAGTGTTTTATTATGCAAGCCTAAATAACAATTGTTTTAATAAAATGACTAATCCTAATTACCAATGGTGTTTGCAAATGAGATTTAGTGGATGATTATTTTAACAAAATACTAAGATCTATATCGTCATCTGTATATAATTCCCAAATAACAGTAAAATGACTAAATCCTAATCACTAAAATTCTATGAAATGAAGTGTCTTGGGCATGTTACCTTACCTTGTACTCCATGTATGACTCTTCGTCTTTAATGTTATAAATTGTCCTTTTTGACTATGTGCACCAAATAAAGAACATTGTTAAATACAATGGCGAGTGCTGCCACCTTTCTGACTTTCTATGTGGATACTATTTTCACTAAGTAGTAAGAACCACAAATTTGTGTTTCTTGGCTCAACTACTGAAAAGCTATGCTTTATTGGTTTTAACCAAGAAAGCTGAGACATATTTTGTTGCGTTCTAAGATAGAAACATGTGTATCTCTAGGGCTGAGAAGGATGTACTTGTGGAAACTTTTCTGATCATCTAGTACCATTATTTGCATGGGAAGAAAATGCCGAGTATAAAATGATACCTATAGTTCAGCTCTGTGATCAGTCTTCGAAGTACTTTGTTGTGTTCTCATACTAGCATCTGATTTTTAGATGTCGAGTGAGGGTGATCTAAATTTGACCTAACATATTTTCATTGCAGAACATTACAGGAATCCCCAAACAGAGGCATTCTTACAGCTTCTTGAGCTGCCCTACCTTCTTGATAAAACAGAAAATGTACATCAATTGAGTTCAAGATCACCTGCGGTGGGATATCAAGGGAGTCAAGGTAATATCTGTAGAGTAGATTACCACTCTGGATTATGATTTCTTTCAACTTTGCAAAATTGTCTATTCTATATATTTGTAAGCTAATATGATTTTGTTCTTGCTTTGATTTATACTACGCGTAATTTATTCAAGTGTGACAGACTTGTCTCCACTTCACCATTCATGTTATCATGTCTAGCGTTAGAAGTAATTCTTTTTTTGTAAATGTGCCAAGGGACTTCTGTTCTGTTCTGCTCACTTCATTACATGTCTAATGGCATATTCTCGCATATTATAATGTAGGATCAATTGCCGAGTATAGTGAAGACATTCCCCTTGACGATGAGGATGAACTAGAAAATTTGAGTGCACACAGCGATGAATAAATATTTATGCTACTGCACAAGGTAATAACTGAAATAATTACACTGATCAGTATTTGCACAGGCTTAATTTCAATTTATACTTTGTTCTTTCCGCTAGTTCATGAGTTTGTTCAAATTGTTGTTCCCTTGAACTCTACTGAATCAAATTGTTTGCAGTCTGCAGCTGTAAACAACAAGGAGATTCCCATCTCTTTCCTTTTTTTATTCCAATTTATCAGAGGTCTAATGCTAACAATGTCTGTTTAGAGCTATGGAGATACTGTATATTGTCATGTAGCTGAGGTCCTTGTAAAAGTAACTAGTTCTGTAACAGATTCAACTTCTGAATGTTAGCTGGACATGTCAATTTTCAGAGTTAGGAGAACAAAAAAAAGCTAATTTAGACAGCTTGTCATGTACCAAATTGGTATTATATACCGTGTAGAAAACAGACCAAGAGAGTTCATCAAAGGAACAATTCTAGGAACATATTATGTTATGCCAATATGAGTGAACAATACTTGATAATTGATATAAATTAAAAAATATATACGATGGGTCTAGAAACAGTGAAGAAATGTAGTTTGTCTTTCTAGATATATACGTTTCTCCTTTCAAAAACTTGCAAGTTAAATCCAAATATTTTCACACCTAGTGAATCATAATCATTCATCCAAATCTCAAAACTTGAGAATAAAGTCAAAAAAAAAATTATTGGAACTCCTAGTACATATGTTTATGGTAGAAGAATCTTGTGAGCAATAATTATGAGATTACACAAAAAAAATAATTACAAAAACTGATTACCTAAACTAGTGGAATGTTGCTTTGTTTGTCCACGTTTTGTTACCTAAACTAGTGGAATGTACCATTACCCTAGCTTTTGGCTGGGCTGCCGACCGCTCTGATCGAGCTCTTACCCCCCGCTCCGACCGAGCTCTTAACCCCCCACTGCTCCGATCGAGCCCCTTATCCCCGACGCTTCGACCGAGCCCTAAATAGCTCTCGGAGGCGCCCAGGCCACAACCTCCTTCAAGGCCTCCTTCAACTTCCGACCGGGCTCTTACCCCCCGCTCCGACCGAGCCCTTACCTCCCCCGCCGCTCCGACCGAGCCCCTTACCCCCCGCCACTCCGACCGAGCCCCTTATCCCCGACGCTTCGACCGAACCCTAAAAAGCTCTCGGAGGCGCTCAAGCCACAACCTCCTTCAAGGCCTCCTTCAACCTCCGACCGGGCTCTTACCCCCCCCGCTCCGACCGAGCCCTTACCCCCCCCCCCCCCCCCCCCCCCCCCGCCGCTCCGACCGAGCCCCTTACCCTCCGCCACTCCGACCGAGCCCTAAAAAGCTCCCGGAGGCGCCCATGCCACATCCTCCTTCAACCTCTGCACCCTCTCACCTGCATTCTCCCTACCCACTCTAGATCTCCCGCTTCCTTCACCTCCCGGTGACCTCCGAGCTCTGCCTCCGCTTAGATCGGACCCCCGACAACCACCGAGCAAACCTTCGGCGACCACCTATTGGTGGGTGACATCGTCCACCCTGTTCGGCGCCTCCGTTCTCGGCATCTCGTTGAACCGCTTCGACACGGTCTCACCCGCACCGCAGTGAGTCATGGCGACCCGCCCGACAGATCTGCAGCCAACCTGAACCGCACCCCCTTCGCACCGGACCTCCCTCACCGAGGCTCCGCTCAAACGCACCCGCTCTGAGCGAGCCATGGCGACCGCTCCGCCAGATCTGCGGTCACTCCGCAACGGACCCCCTTCTGAGGCCCCGCTCAACCGCTCCCGGATCTGCTGTAGCTTCTGGTTTTTTTTTTTTTTTTAATCTCGTGTCTGTGTGCAAGCTTGTGTGTTGTACTTCTTTGCTTTTGTTGAGCTGATTTAGGGTGGAGATCGAGTTGTTTCAGTTGTGGTCGTGGTTGTGTTTGAGGCTCCTGAAGATCCAGATGACAAAGTCAGGGTGATCGAGACTCCTGAAGATCTTTCATCTAGGTGGGGGCAACGTCATGATTGTCCATTCAACACTTCTCAGAATTGTTTTCCTGTTTGACCCGTCGTCTGGTGACATTGTTCTTTTGTGCTTGACTCATTTCTCTCCCTTGTTATGTAGCTCATTTTTGCTTTGTTGTATTTTCATTTGCTTGTCTGTGTTGTTTTTTAATTGGTTTTTTCAGTTGTCGATTTTTCGGCCTTTCGAGCTGTTCGACATTTTATGTCGGTAACTCGAATTCTTACCTTATCAAAAAAAAAAAAAATAGCATCATTTGTTTTTTTGACTCCCATAGTATTTTTGAATTTAGATGATTGATATTCACTCGAAGAAAATGATAGTGTAACAGAATTAAACAAAAATAAATAGAGAAATGATGACAATTAATTTAGTTCTTATTCCCTCGAGAAATAGAAAAATAATAATAATATGAAAACAGAATCATGTTTGTAAAAGAAACTTCTCTTGAAATGAGAAAATAATGCTGTCATGATTATTATTGTCCTCCATGAAAAGAAATATCAAATTGATTTTTCCCCAGCCATCAGTTTCTGTAAATGCAAGAACTTTTAGCTTATATATAAAGGAGATGCACTACAAAACTCTTCTTTAATCCCAACTTTTAGATATGCTTCTCCCACTAATTTCATTATCATCATTAAAGCCTTTGTAGGATTTCAGTATGATTAATAGAAGTCTTCAGCTAGAATCACACCACAAGAGATGCCCATCTCCAAAAGAATTGGGTTTAATATTTAGATAACAAAGTTATCATAATCTAAATGTGATCACTGATAGACCCCTCAAAACAAAGGCTGCTTAATTCCATGATATTAAATACTAACGATACTTAGAGATAATGAGATAGAAAACAGTTCTTACATGGACTTAGGCATTGATTCTCCAACTTAAGAGAGCGTTTTCTATAACTCGTACGTTTAACTCCTTCATTCTTCTTGATTAATACAAGATCAATGGTTGGGGTAATCAATTAACTCTATGAGTGCAACAACCTCTATGATTAAGAAGGGAAATAAGACAACTTCACTAATATGAATGTTGGGGTAATCAATTTGCTAATAAGATAGCCCCAACAGTAAAAGGATATTTCACATAATGCACAAATTTTGTTATACACAAACGTTTTTTTACAAGTTTCAACCCCTAGGAACGAGCTAAGGCCAACTCTAGCACATCATACAAACAATTTAATAGCTCCCTACGAAGGTTGCCACGTCAGAATGGAACATCACAACGTGTCAAATTGACGCCCACTTCCTCTTTGCTGAGTGGGCATCGTTTTGCCTTTATTTGCTTTTGCTTTCTATTGCACTTGGCTCTCTATCATTGACCACCTCTTTGTATAATTACCGCTATAAATAGGGTGGTCAAATTTCAAATCACTGGGCCCAAAAATCTATTGGGCTTTCACATCAAAGCCCAATAGTGGAATGTATATGAGTCAAGATAGAATTTGTTGTGTGATCCTTGGTAAATATATGGTGTGTAGAAGTAACCACTAATTTGGTTAGAATTATAAACAATTTGTTAGTGTAGAATCAAACAACCTTATTGTTGAAGGAATATCAGCTAAAGCTCCAAACTGATGCTCTGTAAACGAGTGTTAATCCCATACTTTGTATACCTAATTGTAAATGGATTGAATTTTAGGGTTTTCAAATGGACCCCAATTTTGCCAATGGCACTAAAAGTGAAATGACGTTTCATTTTTGAAAAGTTTGTAATACAACATGCACAGGATCAGCAAGCAGCCTTGTGAAAAGCTAAAGTTCAGACCTATTCAACTAAAAATACACTAATTTGCATGAACCTCATTTATTTTGAATGAAATGTTAAACGAATAATGCATTTGTCTTCTACTTGGACAATACATGTTGGGAAATGACCAAAAGGTAAGCACCAACTTTAATGACTAAATTATTTTTCCTTTTTATTGACATACTGTAACTTTTATTGCTCAAGAAAGTATAAAGTTAGTGTTATCTGCAAAGCTTTATCAAGATACCATTACCCTCGGAGCATTTCTGTAGTTTTGTTTTTGTAAGATCTCAAACCATCTTTAATGATTGGTATTCTACATGAGTACCATATCTAATTAGAAAAATAAAAACTAAAAAAAATATCAGAAAATTTTAGTAAATCAATAAAGGAGTATCATGAAGATGTTACTCCTCTCTACTTTTTGACATTGATTCACTAAAAAATCTGACATTTCTTTATTTTTTACTTTTTTTAAAATGACTATGATACTCTAAAGGCGTATTAGCAAATATATCAGATTTTCAAAGCCAACTTGTAAAAAACCCATATTTTGAAAAATATTGCAAAACTACCAGATTTCTTGAATTCTTGCAATTAATAAGGCTTCAATTTATCTTTTCTTTTAAATGTAAATATCAGATAAAGTATTACAATTTCTAAAAGTAAAAGATAAAAGAAAATCTTAATCCTATAATCTAACCTAATTAATCCCAAATCTCACAATTTTACTAGTCTCCCTCTTCCTCCTCTCCTCTGCTTCCCACTTCCTCCGGCATCTGCAAAACCACCGTCTCCCAAACCCTCCCTGGACTCCGGGACAACCTCCTCCACCGCTCCATCGACGACTACGAGCTCCTCTCCCGCCCCCCCTCCGGGACCCGGCGTGCACCTCCTTCTCCCACTGCCTCGTCGTCGTCGTACGGACGGCTGGAGTTCCTCCTCAGAAGCTGTCGACGCTCGCAACGACACCGGTTGTTGAAGGGCCAAATTAGGGCTCATCGGTGAAGCTCCGACATCGGGACAAGAGGGATTTCGAAGGGGACGCAAGGGCACACCTAATGGTGGTGGCAATTGCGGCGGCGAAGCTCGGTGGTGGCCGAAATTGCACAAGGAACAGCCGCGGCGGGATTTCTAGGGTTCATGAGATTGAGAGTGAAATTGGATGTCGAAATCCCATTGGTTGAGGCTCTATTTATAGGGGTTGAAAAAAACTTGAAATTCCCTACGCAGCTATATCAAATTTGGGTTTAAAATATCTCGAATTGGCCCCAATTTCATCGAATTACCATTGACGCGTTTCAAATATTTTTCTTGCCTTTCATGAACAAATTTGATTTTATTCGCGATATAAACCTTCCGATTCCACAAAGATTTTACGCGTCAAGATCATATCTTCGAAGCCCATGGGTTGATTGAACAAAACGGGACCGAAATCGGCCTATGACAGCCATGGATGGTGCTCTCCGAGAGCTTGGGCTGTTTGGAGGAGGATGATGAACAGTAAACGGTCGGGCCCCCCTCACTTTTGGGCTATTTGCAATGTTTTGCCCAACTTTTAAAGTTGTGGCAAAAATACCCTTGAATAACTTTTCAAAAATTACAAAAATTACCTAAACTTCTTTATTTATTATTCTGAGTTTATAATATTGTTTTAACCCAAAATTAAGGTGTAAATTTTTTTTTTCTTCTGTGTTCTGATCGAAGTGATCTATACAGCAAACTTTAAAAATTGCTACTTGTATCCACATGTTTACTATTTAATCTGTGTTCCAATCTCTACAAGAGAACATCATTCTTAACTAGGCAGGTTCTGGTCTAAAATTGGTTCTGCTTAAAGCTACTATAACGGCGTAATGACCTGACTACATACAAATGTGGCCTGACAAAGTGAATATTGCTCTGAAATTTGAAATCGACTAACATTTAAAATTTTGTGATATAACAGAGCATTGACCTGACTTCGTATAAATATGGTCTGACTTCGTACACATGTGGTCTGATAAAGTACATAATGCTCTGAAGTTTCAAAGCCAACTTGCAAAAAACCCATCTTTTGAAAAATATTGCAAAAGTACCAACTTTTTGTACTTTTTCTGGTAGTTTTGCTATTGTTGATGGTTGAATTTAATTTTTCTTTTAAATGTAAAAATCAGATAAAAGATTAAAACTTTTAAAAAGAAAAGGTAAAATAAAATCTTAATCCTACTAATCTAACCCTAATTAATTCCAAATCTCATTGTACCTCTTCCTCCTCTACTTCCCACTTCCTCGCCGACGCACGCAGACTCTTCCTCGTCGGCGACTCTTCATCCTTGCCGCCTCCTCTTCCTCCACTGACGCTCGCGTCTCTCATCGTCGAAGCTACTTCTCACTCTTCTCTCTTTGCTTTCTCTGAAATTCTTGCCGTTCACCCACTTGTACAGAAAACCCGCAACAGCCGCCTCCGAAGCCGAGCATCCCCCGTGGAAGGCCCTCGAATCCTTGTCGTCTACCAGCACGTCCTCCGCCTCGTGGTGACTGAGAAGATCGAGCCCGGGCCCGACGACAATAAAGCTAGTCGACGAGACTTGAGCCGCGGAGTAGTTGTGCCTCGAGATGTACCATGCATTCTTCGCTTTGATCTTGAATGAACATGGAGAAGACGATGGTGATGTATATAGGCGATGAACAAGACGATGGTGTGGTCAGGGTTTAAGTAACTTGAGCATGGAGAAGACGATGGTGTGGTCAGATTTTGAATTTAATGAATCGAAATGTGTTTTTTTTTTGGGTCGAACAAGGCTTGGTGGTGATGTCCACATGGGTTGCTTTGATCTTGAATGAACACTGAAGTTGAACGCGGATCACTATGCCTCATTCGTGTCATACCTTGGTGGTGCAAAGCTGGTACTCTATAATGGTCCATAACTAATAAATGCAAATTTAAGTGTTTCAAATTTAAAGGTAAGTAATATAACAGAGTAATGACCTGACTACGTACAAATGTGGCCTGACAAAGGGAATATTGCTCTGAAATTTAAAATTGGCTAACATTTGAAATTTTGTGATATAACGGAGCATTGACCTGACTTCGTATAAATATGGCCTGATAAAGTACATAATGCTCTATTATGTAACACAAATACCTCTTGTTCTTGCTTGTTATCCACTAACTTTTCCATTAGCTCCCTTTTTCATAGTTTCCAATAAGCTGATCAATACTCTTAACTGTTATGAAGACACAAACTTGAGTTTGAATTCTCTTGAAGGATCCTTACCAGTTGGACTTGGTCAACTTCCTCTTATATGAATATGAGTACAATATTTCTCTTGTTGTAACCTTTTTAATTTTGTTTCTTTTCTTACGTTAAGTTGTCTGCATTTTCTGCAGTATTTATTATTTGCAATCTTTATATCTGAGTTTCTATATGCGATCCTGTCCTGTGATTTGAAACATCTTAATTGTTCTTATGGATTGCACAGTTTCTCTCAGATGAGTTTTACTTGCATTTTGCTGATGAGTTGAGTACTTGAGTTTATTGGAACTATGAATTCAGATTGCTGAAACTGCAAAGATGGGAATCTTGGTGATTGCTGATGAAGTCTACGGGCACCTTGCATTTATGTACTTCATTTCAAGCCACATTTATACGAATATATATACATCACCACCAAGCCTTGTTCGACCCCATGTAAATCACGTTTCGATTCATTAAATTCAAAATCTGACCACACCATTGTCTTCGCCATGCTCAAGTTACTTAAACCCACCTCTTGAATCATTAGAGCTATTATGAGATCAGGTTGGGTAATTCCCGTGTGCCTGTATGATGCACAGAATGCTCTTGGTTGCTCTTGAAAAAATTGAAACCTCCTAAGGCATAGTTCTCTTATCAAAGTTACTAACATTTCAAACATCATTTTTGTAAATTTATATTGAATGGTTTGCTTGGTTTAAGGCATATTTCGCTTATCAAAACTTGTAAATATTTTGAGTGGTTATTAATTCAACGAGGATTACAACTAATAAATGCAAATTTAAGTGTTTCAAATTTAAAGTTAGTTAATATAATAGAGTAATGACCTGACTACGTACAAATGTGGCCTGATAAAGTGAATATTGCTCTGAAATTTGAAATCGGCTAACATTTGAAATTTTGTTATATACCAGAGCATTAGCCTGCCTTCGTATACATGTGGACTGACTTCGTACAAATGTGGCCTGATAAAGTACATAATGATATGCCGTCAGGTTACTTAAACCCGCCTCTTGAATCATTTGAAATCATCTCCGAACGACATCGAATCACCTCTGTATCGGCCCGCTTTGTGCATGGAAAATCTGAACTCTTAAATCATAGATCCCTCTCATATTTATGTACTTTATCAGGCCAATTTATACGAAATCACGTCAATGCTCTGTTATATCACAAAATTTCAAATGTTAGTTGATTTTAAATGTCAGAGCAATATTCACTTTATTAGGCCATATTTGTACATAGTCAGATCATTTTTTAGTTATATTAACTTTAAATTTTAAACTAATTTTCCCTTTCTCTTACAATAGACATGGAAAATTAGTGAATATTGCTCTGATATTTAAGCAAAAATTATTTCTTTCAATTTATAAATATACACATGACTATTGTAAGAGACATGGAAAATTAGTTTAAAATTTAAACTTAATATAACAAAAAAATGACCTGACTACGTACAAATGTGGCCTGATAAAGTGCATATTGCTCTGACATTTAAAATCGGCTAACATTTTAAATTTTGTGATATAACAGAGCATTGACCTGACTTCGTGTAAATGTGGACTGACTTCGTACACATGTGGTCTGATAAAGTATATAATGTTCTGAAGTTTTAAAGTACCTTGTTCATCGTCTATATACATCACCACCAAGCCTTGTTCGACCCCAAGAAAAACACCTCTCGACACAAGGGGCACTTCTCTTGCGGAGACGCTTCCTTCAATATAAATACATTTAAATTTGCATTACGGAACCAACCAACGTTTGTTTCAAATTTAAAATTAATATAACATAATACTGACCTGATACGTACAAATGTGACCTGATAAAGAGAATATTACTCTGAAATTTGAATTCGGCTAATATTTGAAATTTTGTGATATAACAGAGCATTGACTTGACTTCGTCTAATTGTGACCTGACTTCTTATAAATGTGGACTGATTCTTTTTCAATGCAACCAACCAACGTTTGTTTTAAGTTTAGGATTTCTTCGTGCATATTCTTTTTCAACGCAACTGAACATAAATTAACTTCACTCAAGGTCTTGTTCTCATCCCTAATCTTCTGAACTTCATCCTTGGACCCTTTTCTGAAGCTCTGCCAACATTTGTTCGTAGTCAGGTCATTACTCTGTTATATTGACTTTAAAGTGAATATTGCTCTGAAATTTGAAATCGGCTAACATTTATGAAAATGAAGTTTTAAATTTAGTCAGTTTCAAATTTCACACCAATATTGACTTTATCAGGCCATATCATCTACATGATCTTGCTACCAAACTGAAAATTTCAAGCCTCAACAATCTCTTCCTCCAACCACGCAGTCCAAACATCCATGAACGTTACTTCATCAAGACTTTCCCTAGATTTTGAATTTACAGTATGTTAGCAACTGATTCTGTGTGCTATGTTTCGTCTGTTTCCGATGCTTTTCTAAAAGATTCTAATTGCTAAATCAACCTTATATATTAGACTTTCTTGTACACTCTTTAGTGTCTCAGTATAAATGTGATCTGATAAAATGAATATTGCCCTGACATTTAAAATCGACTAACATTTAAAACTTCATTTTCGTAAATTTTGTTACATAACAGAGCATTATGTACTTTGTCAGCCCACATTTAAACGAAGTCTGGTCACATTTATACGAAGTCAGGTCAATGCTCTGTTATATCACAGAATTTCAAATGTTAGTCAATTTCAAATTTTAGAACAATATTCACTTTATCAGGCCATATTTGTACGTTGTCAGGTCATTACTCTGTTATATTAACTTTAAATTTGAAGCAAACATTCAGTATTGACAAAGTGCTTTGATCCTGGTGTAATATTTTAGCTTGCTGAATGCATATTTTGTAATATCCCTCATTTTATAAGGGTATTTTGGAATTTTTCCAACTCCCGTATTACAAGTCGGATTAATTTCAGAGAAGTTCAGACATTCGGTAATATGTTTGATCTCTGTAATATTTTTTCTGAGTAATATAAAATACAGTTGACGTATTTTCGGGGTTAAATAGTCGTTCGTGTACGAATATATTTAACCCGGGGTTAAGAAGATTAACCTAAAGTCAAAACGGTCAAAAAGGGTGAAAAATGGCCTTGACCGCACCCGCGGCGAGGACCAGTTCTGAAGCAACAAGTGAGGCGGTCATTGGGCGCCACCGCACCCTGCCGCACCCCGCGGTGGGATATTTTTTCTGACGACGTTATCCTCTTCCCCTCCACTGCAAGTGGCGCCGGTTGTCAGCAAGGGGCTGTCTCCCTTGGTCGAGGGCTTGTCCCCTGCTTGTTCCCCTCCTAGCTGGGCCTATAAAAGGGAGAGAAAGCTGAAGAGGAGAGTGCTGATCTTCTCTTCTTCCTCCTCAGAAAATCTCCATTAAAGCCCAAGCTTTTGAGCTTTGTTTGAGAGGTGTTCGAACCCCTTTGAGCGTTTAGAAAGGTGTTCCTAAGTGGTATTCTAAAGCCTAAGAAGGTTAGAAGTAGAGCCACAATCGAATCGGAAGCCATCGAACCAAACCAAGTGAGTTTCGCCATTAAAGTTATCGAAAGCTCTCGCCCCTGTCATCCCGCCGCACCCGCAGCAGAGGCTCCACCGCACCCGCGGCGAGCTTACCCGGGTTGTGTGTTCTTGGGTGTTTGGCTTTGGGCGAGGCTTGACTCATTCGATTCTTTTAGTATTCTTTTAGATTCATATATGTGGATATTGAATCTAACTTAGGGTTTCATTTTGGGTCGATCCGAAGGAATCTGTGGTCTCAGATCTGTCTCTGTTTCGGACCCAGGAACTCGTCGTCTCTAAGCTTTACTTAAGCTTCTGCGGATCTAAGGCAAGTGGCGGTTCGCTCTTGCTCATCATTCCATATTTCAATTAATTATCAATTGTTTAGTTGTTAATTAATTTGGGATGATTTACTGTTTGCGTTGTGAACAGTTTTGTTAAATGATATGATTAAAAATGAGATATTATAATAGGTTGTATATCTGTTAGAACAACGCTATTATATATATATATTGATATGATTAATTACAGATATTATGATAGGTTGTATATCGTTAGAACAACGCTATTTTATCTGTTATTGGCCATGATGGCTTTGATGTGGATTATTACTGTGTTGAACTGTTTAGTTAGCACGAGTATTTGTAGGAACGCTACTGTGTATCTCATTGCGAGTGCTAGTCGTTTCTTGATAACCTGGTGGTTAGGATTTAGTTCCTACCATCCTTCTCAGGGTTTGTGCACACAGCTGGTGTCGCTTGTAGGGATTTAGTTCCCGACTCCGTTGTTTGGGATTTAGTTCCCAATTCGACTTTAGGGATTTAGTTCCCGAGTCAACTCCGCCTTAGGGATTTAGTTCCCGACGGTATCTCTTTATCCCGTGGGGATGAGATTTTAAAAGCTTATAACGTGGTGCGCGTTTTGGAAATTAATGAGATAAGTGCTTTAGTGCACATGATTAATATACCCTTGGTGTGCGTTTTGGAAATTAATGAGATAAGTGCTTTAGTGCACATGATTAATATACCCTTGGGCGAGTAGTGCAGCTAGACAATAGTGCAGCTAGAAAATCTCGTCTTGACTTTGATCAGAGTAAAGTTCTCTTTCCAATCTGGATTCGCCTTGGGCGGTGAGGTTGGTCGTGAGCCGAAACATCAAGTCGTTTTTGAACGCTTGTATGAGATTATTAATATTCCCCAACATTTGTCATGTTTCCGATAAGACTCATTTCGTTGGAGTCTTCTTTTGGGATTGATTGTTGTGAGACTCGGTCTCCAGAATCTTCTATTGATCATGTCTTTTCATAGATTTCAGTAGAGTATGGTGGTTGACTATCGTTATCGGTTTTGATTCGAGGAGCGATGAGTCTAACCTAATACGTCTACTTCGAACCACTCTGCTTTGTACCCTTGCTTAGTCTTTCATTAGACTAACCAACCGTAATTGTTCTCTGCATGGTTGGCTGGTGTCATCCGTTCGATTCGGCACATCAGATAAGTTGTCATCCCGTGAAGGCTAGAACGACTATAGAGGCGAACGGTGTTTTGACCAGTTTATTCAGGTTAAGATCCTTGGCGGGTGATCATTGCGATCAAGACCCTTTTGTTGGTTATTTAAAGTCTTCCGCTGTATTAAATATATCTTGTATTAAGTCTTTCGCTGTATTTTGGTTGTCTTTCGGATTATGGATGTAATGCCGAGACAATGATTTTAATTGAAAGCTATGATATTTTGTATCATAATTGTTGTTTGATGATTTATATCAACTGGAAAAGCCTTGGGTGACATCGGACAGTACGTCTGAGGTCACTGACGGTAATACTTTCAAGAGGTTATTTGGGGGTGTTACATATTTTGCAGCTTGTTGGTGCTTTCTGATACTTGCTAGTGATAGAGCGAACTGATACTTGCTGGCGGCAAGCATGTTCTAGCAATAATTCAACCTGCACTACACACTCCTTATATTGTAGTAGCAATCTGCAGGAAATGAGTGTCTATACTAAATGACACAATATCAGTGGCTCTGCTCTTGATACTCAATGTACAACAGATGGTGATAATCCACGATTTTCATATGATGGAGAACTATACATGACTGGTTGGATCACTCTTCAAATCTCCTCCGTAACCAAGCCACAAAAGAATAAAAAAAAAGTTCAAACCCATACATTAATTAACGGTTTTTTCGTCTGGTACCCCTGAGGTATCGCGAAATTCGCGAGGTACCCCAAAGTTTGACCCATTTCGCGTGGTACCCCCGAATTTCATTTTTTTTTCCGCTAAATACCCTTCTGTTAAAAAACCTAACATGAATCATTAATTTTAAAAAAATCAAAAAATCAAAAAAAACCAAAGCCATCGTATTCGATCACAGAGTCATAGGTCTTGTGTTTGTTTGCAGGTTTTTCTTCTCCATCCTTTCTCCTTCAACCCTTTCGGTTCTCTCAAACCACATTTTTAGATTCTCGGAGTATGAAAGCAAAATCTCGCTCCAATTAACGACTCTGCTTATCACTAAATCTACTCTTTGTAGAACCGAAAATGAATTTGAGGGGTTCTTTTGACCTTATCGCGGCATTTAGTTGCAAAATTTCCAATTTCATGCGAGGTTCAAGTTTCCAATATATGTTGTACTAGTAATAAAACCTGATTTGTGATTCTTCAGAGTTGTGAATCCCTTTGTATATAATTTAGCTGTAAACGAAGAACAAATATCGCCTCGTGATTTCAGTTGCCTCCTTTTGCTTGCATGGAGTTTTCTCCAAAATTAATTAGTGATGTCTAATGTAAATCCTGGAATGCTTCAGCATCCTCCCTGTTTCACACCAATCCTCAAACACAAGTCCTCACTGCTCAAATCTCATCTTGTTTAAGTGCTTAAGAGCATTGGCGGTCAGTGCAACTGTAGGTGCAAGTCTCTCAACTGGTGATGCATATACAAGAATTGAGCCACGAAGTCAAAACCCAAGCTTAATTCCTTCATCATTCTTAATTAAACTTACAAGTTTGTTCTCCTCTCTAAATCCATAAATTGAATCCCTAAATTCCTGAATGGAATCCCTAAATCAAATTCCCAAATCCCTAAATTGAAATTGTAAACAAATTTATAGTCCCTAAAATTTGAAATATAGAACGAAGAGGCGTCGGTCGACGTCGTCTGGTTCAGAGGACCACCGGGCTCGAAAGTGGTGGAGGCGAGGTGGCGGACGGGAGCCGAGCAACAAAACTGTGGAGGCAACGACGACTCGAGCCGGGTCGAAGGCAGAGGGGAGGCGTGCTCGAAGGCGGGAGGGGAGGCGAGCGACGCAGAGCGGTGGAGGCTGGTCGCCGGAGGAGCACGAAGAACACCAGGACGCGGGTCGAGCATGAAGAAGACGCAGAAAACTGTGGAGGCAGCAGGGGAAGAGGGCTTTCAAGCAGGAGGTGTTAAGGAGGCTCCGACAAGCCTCTGCTTTTGATGCCGAGGCTACCACCATTGGAGCTGAGGGGAAGGTGAGGGGTATATGTGGGGGAGAAGACTAAACCCTATTATCAATTGTTAAGAATTAATTAGCAGTTATTAAAAGTAGAGTTTTTATCAAAAGAAAAGATAAAAGCAAATATGAATTTATCTTTTTCTAAAAATAAAATTCTACAGCTTTATGGTATTTTTGCAATACTTTTTAAAAGATGATATTTTTGCAAATGGTATTTCAAAATCTGATAGTTTATGCAATTCCGCCTACTCTAAATACCATGGTTAAAGATAATCTCAGTTGAATAGTAAGAAGTAACTCAGTCTCTTCAAAACATGTCAAACATATACCAGATAAATGGATTGAACTAATATTAATGTTAAATGTTCAAGTAATAACAAACTAAATTGGTGAAAAAATATAAGGAACATAAACTGAACTGGTGAAAAAATATAAAAATACCTCCTCCAAATCAAGGCTCTTCATCAGCTCCATTCGATTGTCCAAATTCTCTGTGAATTAAAAGAGAAAGAAAGGGATCGATCAAGCATGAATAAATAAAAACAAAATTCCTGCAAGATTTATAATCTATACTAAATTCAGTATATATAAATAATTGTTAAGAAAGCATGAAATTGTCCAGCTCTTGCATGGGAGATGCTTAAATAAAACCATAACAAACACCTAAACTGATAATTATGCACCAAAAGGAAAGCACTTATTCTCAGCCCTTTGATTGGCAAATAATATATTAGAAACAAAACCATCGCCATTAATCATTGTACTACTTAACATCTGATTGCATTGATTGGAGGGTCCAGATCAACAACACTACAAAAGTACCATGAGGATCAATGCAGTTTATTCTGGCTTCACAAAAATCAAGCACACAGAGCATATATATGCAAAGTTAGATCATTCCCTAAATATATGTTAGCCTGCTTTATGCAAGAAGATAACGTACACTTCTTTATTAAGCAACTATAACTGCCCACCAAACAACCTCCTTGTCCTGGTAACACATAAACACTTTCACCTCTAGCCTGCCATGGCTCTTCACTCCACATGTTTTCTCTTTGTAATACTTCTTACACTCCACAACCCTTCTCAAATCACAGCTGATGATCCTCAAGCAAAGTTCTTCGGGCTCATGAAGAAGGCGCTCTCGGGGAACGCCTTGTCCAATTGGCATGCCTTGGGAGAGAGTTCCTACTGCAGTTACACTGGGATCGGCTGCGACGGCCAAGGCCAAGTCACCAAGATCAACATATCCGGGTGGTCACTCTCGGGCTACTTCCCACCGGAGGCGTGCTCTTACCTGCCTAAGCTGCAGATTTTGGACATCAGCATGAACAAGATTCAGGGAAGCTTCCCAGAAAGCATCATCAACTGCTCTCTATTACAAGTACTCAACATGAGTGCCCTGAATCTCACAGGCAAATTACCAAGCTTCTCAGCCATGAGATCACTCCGAGCACTGGATTTATCTTACAACATGTTTGAAGGAGACTTTCCCATATCCATCATCAATCTCACCGGTCTTGAACGACTCAACTTCAATGAAAATCATCTGTTCAACCCATGGGAGATTCCACACAACATCTCAAAGTTAACAAACATCAAATCAATCATTTTGTCAAGTTGCAAGATTCATGGGTCTATACCGCCATCAATAGGCGACATGACCTCTCTTGTTGATCTTGAATTGAGCGGGAACTACTTGGAAGGCCCCGTCCCTCCGGAGATTGGAAGGCTAAGGAACCTGAAGCAGCTCATGCTTTACTACAACCAGTTCACCGGAAGCATTCCTGAGGAACTCGGTAACTTGACTCAGCTCACTGATATGGATATATCAGTGAACTTCTTGAGTGGCAAGATCCCGGAAAAAGTATGCCGTCTCCCCAAACTTCAAGGGCTGCAGCTCTACAACAACAACCTCACAGGAGAAATCCCAGAGGCTCTTGGCGACTCTACAACTCTGAGATACTTGTCACTTTATGACAACAAACTCAGTGGAGAGGTGCCAAGAAGCCTTGGGAAACTGTCACCTTTGGTTCTCATAGACTTGTCAGAGAATCAGATTTCGGGTCAACTCCCACCACATGTTTGCACAGCAGGTAAGTTGTTGTACTTTCTTGTCCTTGAAAACATGTTCATAGGACAGCTACCCCAGAGTTATGCGAACTGCACTTCCCTCCTCCGATTCCGTGTCAGTTATAACCAATTAGAAGGCTCAGTGCCTGAGCAACTCTTCAGTCTTCCTCATGCATCCATCATTGATCTGGGTTTCAATCATTTCACTGGCTCAATACCCCAAACCATTGGAAACCCCAAAAACCTGTCTGAGCTGTTCTTACAAAGCAATAGAATTTCAGGGCTTCTGCCTCCTCAGATTGCTAGAGCTGTAAACCTGGTTAAAGTTGATTTCAGTAACAATCTTTTGTCAGGTCCACTACCTACTGAGATAGGCTCCATGAAAAAGCTAAACTCGTTGCTATTGCAAGGCAACAACTTTAGCTCTTCCATTCCAGAGTCACTCTCTTTGCTTAAATCACTCAATCTCTTAGATCTCTCCAACAACCAGTTGACAGGGGAAATCCCTGAAAGTCTATCTGCTTTACTGCCTAACTCAATCAACTTCTCATACAATCATCTTTCTGGTGCAATCCCAGTTCCATTTATAAACCAAAGGCAGGAGGAGAGCTTTTTGGGGAATCCACAACTCTGTGTCACAGCTTATTTGAATTCATCACATAAACTTTTTCCTCTATGTGCACAACTAAAAGAACATAAGAAGATCAATAACATTTGGATAGTGATAGTTTTGTTGGTAGCTGTGTTCCTTGGGACTATTGTGTCCCTAAAGAGATGTGTGTCTAAGGACAAATCCATAATAAGGAAGGATGAGACCTCATCTTCATCATTCTGCTCATATGAAATGAAGAGTTTCCACCGGATAAGCTTTGACCTACGCGAGATCCTAGAAGAAATGGTGGATGAGAACATAATTGGGCATGGAGGATCAGGAACTGTTTACAGAATTGATCTAAGGAGTGGGGAAATCATTGCAGTCAAGAAGCTGTGGAGTCGAATGACAAAGGAGTGTGCTTCAGAGGACCAACATGATATCCCAAACAAGGAGCTGCAGACAGAGGTTGAAACTCTGGGTAGTATAAGGCACAAGAACATTGTGAAGCTCTACAGCTACTTCTCAAGTTGGGATTGCCACTTGCTAGTCTATGAGTATATGCCAAATGGGAATCTGTGGGATGCACTTCATAAGGGAAAGGTTCTTCTCGATTGGCCAACTCGTCGACAGATTGCATTAGGAATTGCCCAGGGTTTAGCCTACCTCCATCACGATCTTCTACCACCAATCATTCACAGAGACATCAAGTCATCCAATATCCTTCTTGATGTTGATTACCAGCCCAAGGTGGCCGACTTTGGCGTTGCTAAGGCCCTCCAAGCTGGAGGAGGAAAGGATTCTAGCAATACTGTCATTGCAGGGACTTATGGTTACTTAGACCCAGGTAAGTACATTAAGTTAAAAACTCCAGATGTTCCATACTCTTTATGATCTTTTAACATTCCTGTAGTTGATAAATCTACCTCTAATAGTGCTCTAGATAGTATCTATGTATTAACTGACACCAAAAGGCAATTTGCTTAGATCAGTCAAAGAAGTTTATGCATAATCTTGATTTTATACAACCCCTTATAAATATGGTTAATTAACATATGCACATTATATTGGTATTGGATAGGATTAATTGTTTTCAAAAACAGTGATCATGGGATGCATCTTAAACCACTTCGCTGCTGTAAAGCTAATAGTATTTACATAAATGAACATGAAGTTATATTTATGGTTTAATAGGCAACCATTCAAACTACTTGGGAATGTTTCATAGTGATTCCCAGCTTCCCAGCTTCAGGTTGGCTTGTGATTAACTTCAGATTTTGCAAATTTTGACAGATTATGTGAATTCAAGCAAGGCAACAACCAAGTGTGATGTTTACAGCTTCGGGGTAGTGCTGATGGAATTGGTGACAGGAAAGAAACCAGTTGAAGCAGAGTTTGGCGAAAACAAGAATATCATAAACTGGTTAGCAAGCAAGATGGACACAAGGGAAGGAGCCACAGAAGTCTTGGACAAACGTTTATCCGGGTTGTTCAGAAATGAAATGCTTCCTCTGCTTCGGATAGCCATGCGATGCACAGCTAGGGCGCCAGCTTGTCGCCCAACTATGAATGAAGTAGTCCAGTTATTACTGGAGGCAGACCCATGCAGATTAAACTCATTCAAGTTAAAACATAAGAATGAAAATGCAACAAGTGACACCACAAGCAAATAAAACAAGGCAACTACGATGACTATTGGTGTTTCAGATGAAACAATGTTGTATCTCTAAAACATTATTATCTCAGGAATCATTTGTAGGAAGGTCTAGAAGGTGAAGAATTTAGACTTTCTCATGTAAAGATAGTAGATAGAGTCATGACCTTCTCTTATTTCTAGAAGTCCTCATATGTGTGAGCTTTTGTAAAATATAGAGGAACATATCCCTTATGGCTAACTTCTGTAGCACAGAGCCACAGACTCATAAATAAATATTTATTTAGCTTGAAACTGTATGTTTTACTTCCTCTCTTTGTTTAAGTATGAGAGTGAGTAAAGGGAAGAGGATGGCTTTAAAAAAAGGACGATGTTATTGGAGGTGGAAGAATATGTATTGCAACCACTTCTTTCTAGCCATAGTGGGTTTATTATTCTAAATTTCCAAGCTTCTTTTGTAAATAATATATAGAGGAGAGGATACAGGGCCCAAATCAGATGTGGGTTTCCCTGCACAAATTAAAATAGCTATGTAAAGTGATGAGCACATTTGTCTCCATTCAAACTGTGTATGGATAGGAAGTGCAAATAGAGAGCATTTTACAATTTCCTTTTCTTCTATATTATACAAATTTCATACATTTGTTGGAATAATTATGGTTGAAACATTTTTCGCCGTAGATAGTGTGCCATGAATCTCACAGTTTTTCAACTTGCTTTACTTCTCCATTTTTATTTTGCAGTGGATTGTAGGCCATATAATGGCTTAGAATTAGACCTGTAAAAAATCGACCCGAATTTTTTTGGTCGAGACCCGACCCGAAAGTCAATGGGTCAAGAAGGACCCGAACTCGAAGGACCTGAACACAAACCCGAAGGACCCGACCTGAATAGTGAATCCGAGTTTGAGGGACCCCGTTATTTCATATATTTTATTTCATTTATATTAAACATTTTAAAATACTTTATTAAATAATTAAATAATATTAATTTTTTTAATATAATTGTTTTATTAAATTTAAAAATCATAATATTAATTATAAAAAAATGGGTACCTTCGACCTGCTGGGTCAACCCGACCCGCCCAACCCGAAAATGTTAACAGACTCAATCGATCCGAACCCGATTTGACCCGACCCGACCCAGTTGACAAGTCTACTTAGAATTCCTTGAATTCCAGAAATACCTCAGAAGACCCAAAAATTAGTACTCGTAGCAAGTATAATATAATGTGTGTTTATAGTCTGAAATACGCTTTTAGAAATCTTTCTAGACAACCAAGGTCCACCACATGGTGAAAAAACCCTATCACTGTCATTTCATGTGTTATCTTTTCCTTCTTTCTTTCCTTTTTTTTTTTTGAGGTGACATATCCAACTCATATCAAAAGCAACAATAATTACTTTGGTAAAGATGGGATATCATGATCAACAATCATCTGTTAATCAAACACATAATCATCCTTATGATGCAAAAAGAAAAAGAACAAATCAAGACTCTAGAAAAAGCCACATTCCACATTGGAGCTTTAATTTGCTGACCAGAAGTTATTTTCACCACTGGTTTACACGATAATGATTGCTTCCATATTGTGATTAGTTTAAGTTTCATAGCCGTGTTAATATACGGTTGTGCTTCTAGTAAATCTTGGTTACAAACAACAAGTATTTCACAGGTCAAACATGGTGGTGCACTACATTAGTCAAATTGTGAACCGTTGGTAATGCTCCTCTATGTGTGATAACAATTAGAAGCTTTTCCAAGAAGCATGATTTTGATTAGATTAAAGGAAAACGAGGATAAAAAGTGCTTATCAGTGTATAAAAACTTGAACAAAAAGGACTAAATAGGCAATCAGAAAAGCCAACCAGGAATTGGCCTTGTATATTAATTCAATCAATCTCACAAACACATGGTGTGCAATGTAAAATTTCCCATTCTCAGCTTGAATGCAGAAATAAGAAATCATATAATCAATTGTGTGAAACTGAAACATTCATTCGCTCATTCAGGCAGAGTATGTGGCGAAGTATGTGTAATATTATCAGAATCGAAAATATAAACTATAGGAATGAGAGAATACTTTACTTTAAAAATTTCGACATACCTAACAAACTGATCCGCCATCCTAAAGGTTCAGATCGTCTACAACTGCAACGATGAGCGATGGATTCTTCTTCACTATGTATTCAGAAAGTTACCTTGAAATTTTCAGAAACATTTCGATGGGAATAGCTTGATGGGATGGATTCAAAACTTACCAATACTCATATTCAAGGATGAGTTGGGTAAAGTGCACCTTTTTTATTAAGAAACTAATCATTTAGGAAACTAATCACCTTTTTTTTTCTAAATCCTATATCCTAAATCTTAAATCCTAAAAAATAATATTTTAGAGAGTGAAAAAATAAAAAAAAAGAGAAAAAGATAAATAAAATAAGTTAATAAGGGTAAAAAAAAAACATTAAAATTAATAGGGATAGTTTTGTTAATTTAAAATTCTTAAAGGGTCAATGGGTCCAAAACCATTCCCATTTTAAACTCCAACATATCTCCGCTCAGAAGCCCAGTTCAGAATATGACTCCAATTTCCAATGGGCTAAGCCTTATAGGCCCATAACATGAGTATTTGGAACTGGTGAGTTCACGTTACTTCTTCAACCGTCAATAAGTTTTGTTGTTTTACGCATTGCTTTCTCCGATAGTCCGATTGTCCACTCAACTCCTCTCTTTGTTAGGGTTTGTTAGGTGATGGGGTTTATAAAGTGTTTTTTTATTTATAAGTAGTTGATAAATAGGGTTGTATAAAAAAAAATGTTTGATAAAAAAATATTTTTTATAAAAATATATGTTTTTTATTGAAAAAATGTGAGTAGTGGAAGAAAAAATAAAATAATTTTATTACACATTTATCGAAATATATAAAAGTAGGTTTTTGAAAAAAGTTGTTTATAAACAAAAACCAATGTATGCCTAACAAAGCCTTAGAGTTTAATCAACAGACCCCTCCCCCCCCCCCTCCCCCCCCCCCCCACCCCCCCACCCCACCCCATTTTAGAGAGAGAAAAAACAAAGAAGAGAGAGGAAAAATAATAATAAAATAAGCTAATAAGGGTAGAAAAAATACATAAAAATTAGTATGAATAATTTTGTTAATTAAAATTCTTAAAGGGTCAATGGACCCAAAACCATCCCCATTTCAAACTCCAACATATCTCCGCTCAGAAGCCCAGTTCAGAATATGACTCCAATTTCCAATGGGCTAAGCCTTATAGGCCCATAACATGAGTATTTGGAACTGGTGAGTTCACGTTACTTCTTCAACCGTCAATAAGTTTTGTTGTTTTACGCATTGCTTTGTCCGATAGTCTGATTGTCCACTCAACTCCTCTCTTTGTTAGGGTTTGTTAGGTGATGGGGTTTATAAAGTGTTTTTTTTTATTTATAAGTAGTTGATAAATAAGGTTGTATAAAAAAAGATGTTTGATAAAAAAGTGATTTTTATAAAAATGTATGTTTTTTATTGAAAAAATGTGAGTAGTGGAAGAAAAAATAAAATAATTTTATTACACGTTTATCGAAATATATAAAAGTAGGTTTTTGAAAAAAGTTGTTTATAAACAAAAACCAATGTATGCCAAACAAAGCCTTAGAGTTTAATCAACAGAAACCCCTCCCCCCCATTTTAGAGAGAGAAAAAAAAAGAGGAAGGGAAAAAAATAATAAAATAAGCTAATAAGGGTAGAAAAAATACATAAAAATTAGTAGGAATAATTTTGTTAATTAAAATTCTTAAAGGGTCAATGGACCCAAAACCATCCCCATTTCAAACTCCAACATATCTCCGCTCAGAAGCCCAGTTCAGAATATGACTCCAATTTCCAATGGGCTAAGCCTTATAGGCCCATATCATGAGTATTTGGTGTGATACCCCGTATTTTTGTAAGGTTATTTTGGGAATTTTGGAATTTTCCCGAGTACCCGTTGTGTACGTCGGATTTAATTCAGGTAGCTTGAGACATTCTGTAATGTGCTCTGTATCTGTAATATTTTTCTCAGTGAAATAATATACAGATAACATGCCTTGGATTTTAATTGTCGTTCGCGTACGGTAATTTTTATCCCGGCTTAATGTCATGTTCGTTCAAAGCTGAACGAGCGGGAAAAAGGTGTCACGGCGACCGCCGTAAAGTCGCGGCGACCGCCGTAGTGAGACCCAAGCACGGCGGTCTACGGCGGTCGCCGTAAAGTCACGGCGCCCGCCGTCCCAATGCTCGAGGAGGCAGCTGGTGTGCCAGGCCGCGGCGACCGCCGTAAATTACGGCGCCCGCCGTAATTGCCACCTTCGTTGTCCGGCGGTCCTTGCCTGTTGGTCGCCGGCGCGACTTCTGGCGAGCGCCGAACTAGCTCTAGGCCCTCTTGTTTTTGAACTCCAGATGCTTGGCTATAAAAGGGATGTTGGGGGAAAGGTTTTGAGCCATCCCAGCACCAAATCTCTGCTAAAATTCGTCTCGCCGGAGTTGTGCCCTTCGCCGGAATTTCTGAAGCCCTCGTCGGTGTTGTTTGGTGGTGTTTCCAGCAGCTCTTTTGAAGCCTTGTGGTTGCCTTTGGAGGTCTGAAACCAAGCAAGGCGGAAAGGGGTCGAAACGCGCTTTGTTGTGGTGAGATTTCTCTCGTCTCTGTCGACTGTGTTCTTCACGGCGACCGTCGTGTTCTTCACGGCGACTGCCGTGTTCTTCACGGCGACCGCCGTGATGAATGTGGCGACCGCCGCCAAGAACAGCGACCGCCGCCAGTGCCCAGAATGCCTTCGTGGCTTTGGCTTGGTTGGTTGTCGTCATGGCGTCTTTCCTTTCGTGTTCTTTCGCCGTGTTTAGATTCGTACTGTTTATGTCGGATCTAACTTATGGTTCCTTTTATGGGTCGACTCAAAGGTTGTTGTGCTGTCGGAACTATACCGTGTCGAGCCCGGAATCCAGTTGACGTCGTTAGACTATTCTGCGGATTAAGGCAAGTGGCGGTTCGCTCTTGCTCATTCGTTCCATATTTACATTAATTATCAGTAGTCTATCTGAGTAATTAATTTGGAATGAATACTCTGTTTGTCTGGAAACGGTTTTGATAAACTGTTTTGAAAATCATATAATAGGTTGTATATCTGTTAGAACAACGCTATTATCTGTGATCGCCTTTCGGGCCTTTATGTGGATTTATCCTGTAACTGTTTAGTTAGAACTGTTAATTAGGAACGTTACTCGGACTCTGTCCAGTCGTTTCTTTATAATCTGGTATCGGGGTGGCTCGTCTCCATCTGGTACTATTCTAAGATCATGATCGGTCTCTTTCACAAGTGTGTAGAGACACGACACTTAGCTGGTGTCACAAACCTTTCGGTGTACGTCACTCTCGATGAAACGTATACTAAGATGTGTCGTCCCATTGGTGGGGTACACATGTAAAAGTCTATAATGTGATGTGTGTTTTTGAAACATAATCAGATAAGTGCTACCTTGACGCACATAATTAATGAACGATCGGCGAGTAGGGCAACTAGGTAATAGTGCCGCTAGGAAGACTCGTATTGACTTGAATGTAGTACGTCTTCTTTCCGATCTGGATTCGCTGAAAGGCGGTGAGGTTGGTCGTTGACTGAAGCATCTCAGTCAGTTTTAAATCATTGTTGTATGATTCTGTAACTTTCCAGAATTGTCATACTTCCTTAAAGACTCATTTCCGTTGGAGTCTTCTTTCGAGTCGATTTCTGTGAAGATTCAGTCTTCCAGAATCCTCTCTTGTGCATACCTCTTGTTTATTCCAGTAGGAGTATGGTGGTTGACAAGCGTACTCGATTATTATTCGAGGGACGAGGAGTCTAACCTAATACGACTGCTTCGAACCATTCTGCTTTGTACCCTTGCTAGTCTATTCATTTAGACTAACCAACCAATATTTTCCCTTGCATGGTTGGCTGGTGTCATCCGTTCGATTCAGCACATCAGATAAGAAGTAGTTCGGAAGACCAGAAGGACTATGGAGTCAACGGTGGTTTTTCAATGTTTTAATTATTTCTTTAATCAGGTTGAGATCTTTTGGACAATGACTTTGGTTGTAAGGTGTTTTATGAGACTTCCGCTGTGTTTGGTTTAAACTCTGTATTATCCTATTCGGGATTGGGTTGTAATCCCGTAACTCTTGTTCCTTGACAATGTTATGTTTTGGATTGAATACTTTGATCATTATGCATCATTTGTATTTCATAAATTGTATTTAAACGGTAAAGCCTTGGGTGATCTCGGTAAGGAACACTGGGGTCACTGGCGGTAATACCTTTCCAAAAGGGTTAAGTTTTGGGGGTGTTACAGTTGTGGTATCAGAGCCAAAAGTTTTAAAACGGGTTTGGAATTTTTATAAACCATTTATCCGTTTTAGAAAATGCTTTAAAAAGGGCTCTGAATTTTCATACTGAAAAGAATTTAAAAACACCGTTCATAGTCGTGTCTTCTTTATAGTCTGATGTAGTAAGCTTGCTTCTATGTCTAGAAAGACTAATTCCTTCCTTATTGTTCGATAGGATGGGTGTCTGCTTTTCTATTGGTGGGGGGTCGGAAGACGCCAAGTCGGACCAGCCGAGGCTAGATTTTCCGTTACCTCAGCAATGTTTCGAGGTTGGAGGCCCGTGTAGCCCGTTCGAAGACGTCAAGCACGTTCTCCCCGAGTCGGTTGTCCTTGTAGCTAGGGATGATATGGTCCCTGAGGCTGTACCTGTGCCGCCACCAAGGGTGGAGGAAGTACAGGAATGAGAGCAGGAAGATGAGTTATCAAGGTATGAACAAGGGGTTTACCAAGACGACTTTCTGTTGGGACCAATTCCAGAGGAGATCGAGTACGAGGAGGAGGAAGAGGAGATGCTTGAGCAAGATCCTGTCGAGGACGAGGATATGATCGGGGATAATTCCGAGGATGAGGATCCCATCGAGGATGATGCCGAGGATGAGGATCCCATCGAGGATGATCCCGAGGATGAGGATCCCATAGAGGATGATACAGAAGAGGACTCAGAGTTGGACCTTGGAGGGCAGAATCAGGAGCCCGGTACAGAATTGCCACCAGTGCCAGAGTACGCACCCATGTCAGAAGCTGATTGGGAGGCACTGTATACCGAGTACAGTATTAGAAGAAGTGACAGGGAATCTCAGCCTATCCCTAGTCCAAGAAGTGGAGGTCGGAATCCGAGCTGCAAGAGATCCTCCGCCAGAGCAAGGTAATCTCTGCAGAACAGCAGAGTCAGTGGGATGAGTTGATCGCCAGTACTCAGAGGAGGGCTGGAATAGGAGGACCAGTCATGGACGACCCATACCTTACGATGAATGAGATAAGACCATGTGCTTCAGGATCAAGCAGGGTGCGAAACCCATCGCCAGAGCTCGATGGTGAGCCTAGCCCGAAGAGACCAAGCACGAGTAGTCAGTCTTATGGGAGATATTTTGGAACGCCTTGAGGAGGATTGACGTTGCCTATCACAGTAGTTTCGTTTCTTAGTATTCCAAGTTGTACTTTGTGTAATATTTCAGTATTGCGGCAAGTACTCTGAGAAACACTTATATCTTCGAGCAATGTTGTCCTAACGCTCGAATGATAGACTTATGTGTAGCTTGTGTAACAGTTCGAAGGTTCATCTATAAAATGCCAAGTTGATCTATTCTGAGTAATTTATTTACGTTGGTATATTGCATAATATTAATGTATTGAATGCTTGGAATTTGATCGGTAAATAGATGGTGAACCCAAGAAGCACGAGGAACTCGACTCGAGCCGGTGCTGGGACTAGTCAAAATCCCAGGCCAGCAGGAAGAGGTGTTCAGGATGAGCACGAGTCAGAGTTTCGCGTCCAGCAGAGGCGTGAAGGTCAGGATCAGACCCAAACGCCAACGCTGTTTGACGCCGCAGCTGTTGAGGCGATTCGCGGGATTGTGATGCAGGCAATTGCGGATGTATTGAGACCCAGTGCGCCTCAAGCGCAAGAAGTGCCTACCCACCCAGTGGCTCCTGATGTTGTGGAACCCAGAAACCATGTGATTCAGGAGACTGCCGACAGGGCAAGAGACAGCTATGGTCGCGCTCTAAAGACCATCACTTCCATGAGGCCCGATTGCTATAACGGGAAAGGGGAGCCAGTGGCAGTGACACATTGGTTCTCCCATATGGAGAGGCTGTTTCCGAATGAGGAGTGTACGGAGGCCGAGAAGGTCCATATCGCTTCTCTTCAGCTGAAGAGGAGGCTAGCGAGTGGTGGGAGAGCACAGGTTTGGCTGAGAGCCCAGTGTTGACTTGGTCGATGTTCAAGACCAAGATGGTTGATCGCTTTTTCTCTCGTGCTATGAGAGAGGAGAAGCATAAAGAGTTCTTGTACCCACAGACACATGGTCTGAGAGTGACCGAGTTGGCATCTAAGTTCAATCATCTTTTGCAATACGCCACTACCGAGATTACCAGCGAGGCCCAAAAGATCTGGTACTTCCACGAGTGGATGAGTCCGGATATCAAGTCATTAATGGTGCATCACACATGCTCTACCTTGGAGCAGTATGTTGATTGTGCCTATAAGCTGGAGGTAACTCTTGAGGAGTCGACCAAGAGGCGCAACCGACAGAAGTCGATGCAGAATCAGAACCAAGAAGGTGGTTTTAAGCGCCCTGCGCCACCGTCTAACTTTGCCAAGTCTGGCCGAGCTAAGACGGAGATGACGCAAGGAGGGTCGACTCAGCAGTCGGGGCAGACCAGGAGTTCAGTTAAGTGTTATAACTGTGGTACGGCTGGGCACAAGAGCAATGAGTGTCAGAAAGAGAAGAGGTCGTGCTTTGGGTGTGGACGTGACGGTCATCTACAGAAGTTCTGCAAGCAGGGGAAGCAGAAGGGAGTAGAGTCACAGCAAGGGTCAGTTCATCAGAGAAACCGACCTAGGTTTAAGCCTGCCGAGACTCCTAGCCCTTCGGTCCAAACGACTGCTCAGAACAGGGGAAAGGCCCCAGCTGTTTCTGGAAGTCAGGGACAACGCTTGTATGAGATGCGTGAAGCAGATGGACCCAATGCTCCAATTGCTCAAGGTACTTTATACCTTCACTCTACTTCAGTGTGCATTCTATTTGATTCTGGTGCTACGCATTCCTTTATTTCGGATAGTTGCGTTAGCAAGTTAGATTTAGTGTGCAACGATTCGTGCGACCCTTTTGTCGTTAATCTTCCTAATGGAGAACGTTTAGTGAGAACCAAGCATCTATCCGACTTTCCGATTACCATTCAGGGTAAGAAATTTGAGGAAGATTTAATCTGTATAGCCATGGCTCCATACGACATTATCCTCGATATGGATTGGCTAACGCATCACAAGGCGGTGATCGACTTCAGTTCAAGAACGGTGACAGTGTCATTTGGGGGCCAGTTCGTGTGCAAGTTCAAAGGTCGAAATGACGCTGATAACGGCAAGCTGATCAATGCGATGGTTGCGTTTAAGCTACTACGACAAGGATGTGTCGGGTACCTTTGCTACTTGGATTCACCTGTGAAGGATGAACCTGAGGTTCTTGATATTCCTGTAGTTAGAGAGTTTTCGGATGTCTTTCCGGAAGAAATTCCTGGATTACCCCCGAACCGTGACATAGAGTTTTCAATTGATCTCGAGTCTGGTACGACGCCGATTTCCAAATCCCCGTATCGGATGGCTCCAGCTGAGATGCAAGAATTGAAGAATCAACTTGAAGATCTTCTTGACAAAGGTTATGTCAGGCCGAGTGCATCGCCGTGGGGTGCTCCGGTATTGTTCGTCAAAAAGAAGGACGGATCGTTCCGACTGTGTATCGACTACCGAGAGTTGAACAAGGTGACGATCAAGAACAAGTATCCTTTACCTAGGATTGATGACTTGTTGGACCAGTTGCAGGGAGCAAAGGTTTTCTCCAAGATCGACTTGAGATCTGGATATCACCAGCTCAGGATTCGTGAGCAGGACATTCCTAGAACTGCGTTTAGGACCAGATATGGTCATTATGAGTTCGTAGTGATGCCTTTTGGGCTTACAAATGCTCCAGCTGTCTTTATGGATTTGATGAACCGATGTTTTCACCAGTACTTGGATAAGTTCGTGGTGGTCTTCATCGACGACATTCTGATCTATTCTCCGAATGAAGAAGTCCACGAGGAACATCTACGGATTGCCTTGTCAATCCTTAGACAACATTAGCTTTATGCTAAACTGTCCAAGTGTGAATTCTGGATAAAGGAAGTGGCTTTCTTAGGCCACGTAATCAATAAAAATGGGGTTATGGTTGATCCCCAAAAGATTGAAGCGGTGGCTAAATGGACACATCCCCAGAATGTGAAGGAGGTGCGCAACTTTCTTGGACTTGCCGGGTATTATAGAAGGTTCGTAGAAGGATTTTCAAAGATCACTCTACCTATGACCAATCTACTCCGCAAGGTCCACAAGAAGTTTGTCTGGAATGACAAGTGCGAGGTCAGTTTCCAAGAGTTGAAGCGACGGTTGACCTCGGCACCCGTGTTAGCACTCCCAGAGGGGAATGACGATTATGTGGTCTATAGTGATGCTTCCAAGTGTGGTCTTGGTTATGTTTTGATGCAAAGGGGCAGAGTCATTGCTTACGCATCTAGACAACTCAAGACTTACAAAGAAAACTATCTGACCCATGATCTTGAGTTAGCAGCGGTTGTCTTTGCGCTGAAGATTTGGAGGCATTACCTCTACGGTATAAGATGCCAAGTCTTCACCGACCACAAAAGTCTCAAGTATATATTTACTCAAAAGGAGCTAAATATGAGACAACGCCGCTGGCTAGAGTTGCTCAAGGACTACGACATGGAGTTGTTGTATCATTCGGGCAAGGCTAATGTAGTAGTTGATGCACTAAGCCGGAAGACAACGCATGAGACTGTAGTTGCTCTACTTACTGCTCAGACCAAGCTAAACCAAGCGTCATGCGACATTGAAGTCTTGTATGACCAGCGTAGAGGGTACCTGAGTATGATGGAAATTCAGGCTACACTGCTGGATCAAATCAAAGAAAAGCAAGTCGATGACATCATCTTGGTAAAGTTAAGCAATAAAGTGATGGATGGGAAAGCTCCCAGTTTTGTGGTTCAGGATGATGGATCACTTTGGTTTCAGGATCGGATCTGTATGCCTGACACAGAAGGTCTTCGTCAGTTGGTAATGAGAGAAGCTCATTCATCTGCTTACTCTGTGCATCCTGGCTCTAGCAAGATGTACAGGGATCTCAAGAAGAAGTTTTGGTGGCCAAACATGAAGTGGGACGTAGCAGACTTTGTGGCAAAGTGCTTAACTTGCCAGAAGGTCAAGATCGAACACCGTAGGCCAGGTGGTGAGATGCTACCTCTCCCCGTACCAGAATGGAAATGGGAGGACATTTCCATGGACTTCGTCACTGGGCTACCCAAGACTCGAAGTCAGAGAGATGCTATCCGGGTAATTATGGATAGGCTTACGAAGAGTGCTCATTTCATAGCCATCAAGACCACATGGGAAACCCAGAAGTTAGCAGAAGTTTACCATAAGGAGATTGTCCGCTTACATGGCATTCCTAAGACCATTGTATCGGACCGAGATGGCCGTTTCATGTCAAGATTCTGGAAGGAACTTCATAAGGCTATAGGAACCGAGTTGAGGTTCAGTACAGCGTTTCATCCTCAGACAGATGGCCAGTCTGAAAGGACCATCCAGACTCTGGAGGATATGCTTAGAGCTTGTGTGCTCGATCGTCCGACTAGCTGGGAGGACAGCTTGAGTCTGATTGAGTTCACGTACAACAATAGCTGGCATGCTACAATCAAGATGGCTCCGTTTGAAGCTTTGTATGGTCGCAGATGCAGATCTCCGATTTGTTGGGACGATAATGCCGACAAAATTCTACTTGGACCAGAGTTGGTCGAAAGGACGGCTTCAGACATTGCTTTGATCAGACAAAGGATGTTGACCGCTCAGAGTCGACAAAAGTCCTACGCAGACCGGAAGCGCAGGACTGTCGAGTTCGAGGTCGGTGACAAGGTTTTTGTCAAGGTGTCACCTTCCAAAGGAGTTTTCAGATTTGGTAAGCGTGGGAAGCTTAACCCTCGCTACGTGGGACCATTCGAGATTCTGGATAGAGTGGGATCTCTAGCGTACCGTTTGGCGTTGCCACCATCGGCTCACCCGGTGCATAACGTGTTCCACGTGTCTTTACTCAGAAAGTATGTGCCAGATGAGTCTCATGTGCTTAGTTATGAAGACATCGAGATTCAAGCTAATGGTACTTACGAAGAGTTGCCCATGCGCATTTTGGAGCGTCGGGAAAAGCATTTGCGCAACAAGATCGTACCTTTGGTATGAGTGCTGTGGTCCAAGTCAGGGACCGAAGAAGTTACTTGGGAGACGTGGGAAACCGAGTCAGATATGCTCAGACGTTTTCCCGAGTTATTCTCGACCTAAGTTTCGGGGTCGAAACTTCTTGTAAGGGGAAGGAGATGTGATACCCCGTATTTTTGTAAGGTTATTTTGGGAATTATGGAATTTTCCCGAGTACCCGTTGTGTACGTTGGATTTAATTCAGGTAGCTTGAGACATTCTGTAATGTGCTCTATATCTATAATATTTTTCTCAGTGAAATAATATACAGACAAGGTGCCTTGAATTTTAAATTGTCATTCGCGTACGATAATTTTTATCCCGGTTTATCGTCAAGCTCGTTCAAAGCCGAAATGGCGGGAAAAGGGGGAAACGGCGACCGCCGTTCAGAAACGGCGACCGCCGTGGTTGGGCCCGAGATGTCAGCGCGTCAGCTTCTAGCTGGCCGCGACAGGCCTAGCAACGGCGACCGCCGCATTTACGGCGACCGCCGCGTGCCCACCGCAGGCAAAATTACGGCGACCGCCGTGATTGTCCAGTGGGCTTTGCCCGATGGTCGCCGGCGTCGTTCGAGGCGCGCCGTTGCGTCGGTTGCCGCGTCTGAGGGCTTGCAGCTCAATCCTTGGGGTTTGCCTATAAATAACAGAGCTTGGGCATGGGTTTTGGGTCATCTACAACCCCGAATCGCTGCCAAATTCGCCTCTCGCCGGAGTTTAGTTTTCGCCGGTTTTCTTGTGCTCGCCGGAGGTCTCGCCGGTGTTGCTTTGGTGTGTTTCCAGAGTGACTTTGAGAAGCTTTTGGTTAGTCTTGGAGGTTAGAAGCCAAAGCAAGTCGAAGGAGGCCAAACCGCTCGTGTTTTGGGGTGAGTTTTCTCTCGTTTTAGTCGGCCGTGTTCTTAACGGCGACCGCCGTGTTCTTCACGGCGACCGCCGTGTTCTTCACGGCGACCGCCGCCAAGAACGGCGACCGCCGCCAGTGCCCAGAACGCCTTCGTGGCTTTGGCTTGGTCGGTTGTCGTCGTGGCGTCGTTCCTTTCGTGTTCTTTCGCCGTGTTTAGATTCGTACTGTTTATGTCGGATCTAACTTAGGGTTCCTTTCATGGGTCGACTCGAAGGTCGTTGTGCTGTCCGAGCTGTACCGCGTCGAGCCCGGAATCCAGTAACGTCTTTAGACTATTCTGCGGAGTAAGGCAAGTGGCGGTTCGCTCTTGCTCATTCGTTCCATATTTACATTAATTATCAGTAGTTTATCTGAGTAATTAATTTGGAATGAATATTCTGTTTGTCTGGAAACGGTTTTGATAAACTGTTTTGAAAATCATAAAATAGGTTGTATATCTGTTAGAACAACGCTATTATCTGTGATCGCCTTTCGGGCCTTTATGTGGATTTATCCTGTAAATGTTGTGGTGCTGTAACTGTTTAGTTAGCACTGTTAGTTAGGAACGTTACTCGGACTCTGTCCAGTCGTTTCTTTATAATCTAGTAGAGGGGTGGCTCATCCCCATCCAATACCATTCTAAGATCATGATCGGTCTCTTACACATGTGTGTAGAGACAGGACACTTAGCTGGTGTCACAAACCTTTCGGTATACGTCACTCTCGACGAAACGTATGCTAAGATGTGTCGTCCCATTGGTGGGGTACACATGTAAAAGACTATAACGTGATGTGTGTTTTGAAACATAAATCAGATAAGTGCTACCTTGACGCACATAATTAATACACCTTGGACGAGTAGTGCAGCTAAGTTCAGTGCAGCTAGGAAAACTCGTCTTGACTTGAATGTAGTACGTTCTCTTTCCAATCTGGATTCGCTGTAGGCGATGAGGTTGGTCGTGAACCGAAGCATCTCAGTCAATTTTAAATCATGGTTGAATGATTCTGTAACTTTCCAGATTTGTCATTTTTCCTTAAAGACTCATTTCAGTTGGAGTCTTCTTTCGAGTCGATTTCTGTGAAGATTCAGTCTTCCAGAATCTTCTCTTGTGCATACCTCTTGTTTATTCCAGTAGGAGTATGGTGGTTGACAAGCGTACTCGATTATTATTCGAGGGACGAAGAGTCTAACCTAATACAACTGCTTCGAACCATTCTGCTTTGTTCCCTTGCTAGTCTATTCATTTAGACTAACCAACCAATATTTTTCCCTTGCATGGTTGGCTGGTGTCATCCGTTTGATTCGACACATCAGTTAAGAAGTAGCTCAGAAGATTAGAAGGACTATGAAGTCGGCGGTGGTTTTTGAATGTTTTAATTATTTCTTTAATCAGGTTATGATCCTCTAGACAATAACTCCGATTGTAACTTACTTTCTTAGTCTTCCGCTGTGTTGGGTTTAAACTATGTTTTGACCTATTCGGGATTGGGTTGTAATCCCGTAACTCTTATTTCCTCGACAATGTTATGTTTTGGAATTTAATGCTTGATCTTTATGTATCAATTGCATTTCATAAATTGTATTTATTTGGTAAAGCCTTGGGTGATCTCGGTAAGGAACACTAGGGTCACTGGCGGTAATACCTTTCCAAAAAAGGTTAAGTTTTGGGGGTGTTACACCGCAATTGGTATTCACTCCTTGTGGGGAGTGGATAAAGGGGAGAGGTCTCGTGTTCGAGCGCTCCCAACAACCTCTTGGCTAATGGCTTCCATTTAATTTGGAGTAGCCCCCAAGGATGGGTTGGGGTACATGGGCTGCGGCTCATGGAGTGTCTCATGTTGGGCTAGGCCTGTGGCTTGAACACTCACATAAAAGTGTACTTTTTTGTAACATCCCAGGCCAAGCTACCCCAGCCACCAAGCCGCCCAGCCACCCAACGGTGCCGGCGCCGGTACTGGTGCCGCCTGGTTGTCCAAGGGTATGCAGCCCACACACCCAACCCTTCCCCCATTTAAATGGGTAGGTTGTTGCCCACGGGGATCGAACCTGGGACCTTTAGATACAAGGGCAATGCCTTACCACTTGTATCACCAATTGTGCTGCAGCGCAATTGGTGATACAAGTGGTAAGGCATTGCCCTTGTATCTAAAGGTCCTAGGTTCGTTCCCCGTGGGCAACAACCTACCCATTTAAATGGGGGAAGGGTTGGGTGTGTGGGCTGCATGCCCTTGGACAACCAGGCGGCACCAGTACCGGCGCCGACACCGTTGGGTGGCTGGGCGGCTTGGTGGCTGGGGTAGCTTGGCCTGGGATGTTACACTTAAAGACTCATTTCCGTTGGAGTCTTCTTTCGAGTCGATTTCTGTGAAGATTCAGTCTTCCAGAATCTTCTCTTGTGCATACCTCGTGTTTATTCCAGTAGGAGTATGGTGGTTGATAAGCGTACTCGATTATTATTCGAGGGACGAGGAGTCTAACCTAATACGACTGCTTCGAACCATTCTGCTTTGTACCCTTGCTAGTCTATTCATTTAGACTAACCAACCAATATTTTCCCTTGCATGGTTGGCTGGTGTCATCCGTTCGATTCGGCACATCAGATAAGAAGTAGTTCAGAAGACCAGAAGGACTATGGAGTCAACGGTGGTTTTTCAATGTTTTAATTATTTCTTTAATCAGGTTGAGATCTTTTGGACAATGACTTTGGTTGTAAGGTATTTTATGAGACTTCCGTTGTGTTTGGTTTAAACTCTGTATTATCCTATTCGGGATTGGGTTGTAATCCCGTAACTCTTGTTCCTTGACAATGTTATGTTTTGGATTGAATACTTTGATCATTATGCATCATTTGTATTTCATAAATTGTATTTAAACGGTAAAGCCTTGGGTGATCTCGGTAAGGAACACTGGGGTCACTGGCGCTAATACCTTTCCAAAAGGGTTAAGTTTTGGGGGTGTTACAGCACAATTGGTATTCACTCCTTGTGGGGAGTGGATAAAGGGTGGAGAGGTCGCGTGTTCGACTCTCACCAACAACCTCTTGGCTAATGGCTTCCATTTAATTTGGAGTAGCCCCCAAGGATGGGTTGGGGTACATGGGCTGCGGCTCATGGAGTGTCTCATGTTGGGCTAGGCCCGTGGCTTGAGCACTCACATAAAATTGTATTTTTTTTGTAACATCCCAGGCCAAGCTACCCCAGCCACCAAGCCGCCCAGCCACCCAACGGTGCCGGCGCCGGTACTGGTGCCGTCTGGTTGTCCAAGGGCATGCAACCCACACACCCAACCCTTCCCCCATTTAAATGGGTAGGTTGTTGCCCACGGGGATCAAACCCGGGACCTTTAGATACAAGGGCAATGCCTTACCACTTGTATCACCAATTGCACTGCAGCACAATTGGTGATACAAGTGGTAAGGCATTGCCCTTGTATCTAAAGGTCCCGGGTTCGATCCCCGTGGGCAACAACCTATCCATTTAAATGGGGGAAGGGTTGGGTGTGTGTGCTGCATGCCCTTGGACAACCAGGCGGCACCAGTACCGGCGCCGGCACGGTTGGGTGGCTGGGCGGCTTGGTGGCTGGGGTAGCTTGGCCTGGGATGTTACATTTGGAACTGGTGAGTTCACGTTACTTCTTCAACCGTCAATAAGTTTTGTTGTTTTACGCATTGCTTTCTCCGATAGTCTGATTGTCCACTCAACTCCTCTCTTTGTTAGGGTTTGTTAGGTGATGGGGTTTATAAAGTGTTTTTTTATTTATAAGTAGTTGATAAATAAGGTTGTATAAAAAAAAGATGTTTGATAAAAAAGTGATTTTTATAAAAATGTATGTTTTTTATTGAAAAAATTGTGAGTAGTGGAAGAAAAAATAAAATAATTTTATTACACGTTTATCGAAATATATAAAAGTAGGTTTTTGAAAAAAGTTGTTTATAAACAAAAACCAATGTATGCCAAACAAAGCCTTAGAGTTTAATCAACAGAAACCCCCCCCCCCCCCCCCCCCCCTTGAAAAACTTATGGGGGCGTTTGGTAAGAATATTGCAAAATCGAAAATTAGGTTGGAGGTCTCTTAAGCAAGGCTAGATGTTTGTTTCAGATTTTTTATTTTTTTCAGGTTGAAAACCTGATTCCTTAAAAATCTTACGAGAATCAAATTTTCAAACTTCTGCATATTTTTGCGTATAATTTCGTCTAAGTTTGAGAGGCTGGTCAATATTTATCATTAGAGGTGGACACGGTTGATTAATCGGAATCTCGTTTAATCGAGATTTCAGTTAGTAGTTTTGTAATACCGTTAAACCCGATTAATCATATTGGTTAAAAAGGATTTCGGTACAACTAATCAGATAACAAAAAAACCTTAAATTAAAAATACATCAACTTAAACAATACAATAATATTTATATATATATATATATTTAATTGTAATTTTACATATAAAAAATGAAAATAATCAAAATAAATTGTTATGTATATACTAAGTTACATTTTAATTCAAAAGTATCACCTAATTTTAATTATCATATAACATTTTAGAATATGGTTATTTTACAGCCTCAATTTTATTCTAATTTGTGTACGCGTATTCACTACAAATATGTACAACTTGTTCAATGTGTATCTAAACATCTCTAGTATAACAATGTCAACTAAATTGAATTGTTCCATTGTAAAAAACATATTATTTATATGGTTTGTTATTGAGTTAAATAAATGGAAAAAATAACAACCAACCGTTACCATACCGTAGATTTTTATCGATTAATCGTACTTAACTTCGATTATTTTTTGATCGATTAATCTAAAAAAGGGCCGATTTCTCGGTTTAGGTAATTTATATCCACCCCAACTTGTCACAATTGGTGACTGTTGACCAGCATAAAAAGATTGAAGAGAGACGTAGAACAATTAACAACGTTGTTTTTAGGTGTTTTTATAGATGTGGAGGATATGAAGTATTGAAATTAGCAATGTTGGGGTTTGATAATGATGATTGAGTGAAACAAGTTGTGCTTTAATAATATAACATGGGCCAAGGCCCTCGGGCTATATACTCTGTTGTTCGCACTACATTCTGTATAGGGCAAATAGTGTAGTATTTTCAAGTTGTATGCATAATTTTGGTATATTATTGTACGCACAAAAAAAGTGTACGTTTTAACATTGTGTACAAGTTATTTGAAAAAAAATCCGTTGTATTAGCTGTTGGAGAATAGTTGTTTGAAATATAGTCTTATCTACGATATATTCTTGTGTACGTATTATCCCTGCACACAAAACGACTATATTTCCAACGGTCGAATTTTTCTTATAAATACTAAAATTCATTCATCTCACTTCCATATCCCAAAACAATCTTACCAAAATGACATATAGTGAAACCACATATTGGAGTAGTGGGGAAGATGATGGAGATTTCAACGATGGCAATTTCGAGGTTAGTAATGCATAAATGTTTGTAAAAATAATATTTGTGTTATATATACATGGGGAGCTTATATTATAGATGAATTAAAGTTTGTATAGTTTAGGTATGGATGGATAAAAGTTCATATAGTTCTACGGGAGTTTTGTATGCAATATTGTATAAAGAATAAGATACATATTGAAGGATTAGTATTTTAGAGTAGTGGAGAAGAGGATGAAGATTTAGCGGTATACATAGAGGCCTATATTAGTTATGAATTTCTAGTTCTTTAGTTTAGTTATGACTGAATAAAACTTCACGTTTTGTTATAGTATTACTATTGTAGTTTTGTTGTATAGTATTAATTATTTAATTTAGTTATGGTTAGTCACAAATTGAAATGGATATATTGTAGGTGTATGAAGAAATGAATAAATTTCACAAATCTTAATCCATATATATTGTAACATTATTGATTATGTATGGAGATGAATTTCGTAATCATCTAAATTGGGATAACTGAGAGGAATTGGTTGATTGGGCTAAGAAGAGGGGCCAAGATTTGATGATGGTTTTAGTCATTCGTAGCTCAAATGTCAGAAGTGTTAGTTTGACGTGCGAGCACTTTGGTGAATATAGATCGGGGGGAAGAAAGTTAGTGAAGAAGGTTCGGAGAAGGATGTTGAGGTAGTTCGTGAAGCCAACTCGAAGAAGTCCAGATGCACATTTGAGTTGTATGGTGTTTGCCTGAAGAAGAAGCCAGGGGACGAGACTCAGAAATGGATCTTGAGTGTGTTAGACCGACGCCACAATCATAAGCTTCCGACTAGCTTCTTTAGGCAAGCATACATGGGCAGAATGATCCCGGATGAGGAGCGCCTTGCCATGAGGTTGGCCGATAGGTTCATGACGCCAAGGACTATTGTTGCGGAGTTGAGAAGCTTCTTTCTCGAAAATGTAACACTCATGAAACAAGTTTTTAATTTTTGCAAAAGATGCATTACGAGGATCGTTGAGAAATAACAGTTACCAACGAACTCTAAATTTTTTGCAACAAAATAGGTACGAAGTGCATCATCTTAGAAAGTTGTCTACGAGTGAGGTGGATGTCCTATTTTTTGCTCACCCGAACTCACTACACCTATTGAAGATATTTCAGTACGTGGTAGTTATCGACGCACATACAAGATAGATAGGTATGTGGCTTTATGTCTTAATTTTTAATAAAATTTAATAGTAGTAATATTTATCATCCATTTTAATTGCTTATATTTTTTTTTCTTACATTCATTCATAGGTATAACACGCCTTTGGTGGAGATTGTCGGTTTTACTTGTACTCACAAGACTTTCAACATTGCATATGCATTTACACGGAAGGAAAAAGTTGTGCATTACACGTTCATAATGCAAAAAACTTTTGTATTTGTTTGAAGATGCAGGAGTAATGCCGACAACCATAATTAATGATCGAGAGAATGCCCTTATCAATGCAATTCGGATAATTTTTAAAGGTCAAGTTAAACACCTTTTTTGTGATGGGTGCATATTAAACACGACACCAATGCATATGCTTCCCCGACTTTGGTGTTCAACCACGCAGGAAAGCTACGAAGAGAGGCTTGTGAGATTGAGGATATCGTGGAAGAGTGGCCTCGTTTGATACTTTGAGAAGACGTGGACTAATCCTCACAAGGAAAACATAGTCAGAGCATAGGCGAGTCATCATCTTCACTTCTTCATAAGGACTTCAAACATGTATCCATTGTGTTTAGTGGTTTCTAGGTTCTGGGCCTCAGTGTCGTACTAACGCGAGGCTTTTTATGCGTTTTGATCGGGTTGAGGGTATGCTTCACATTTTGAAAAAAATTGTGGATTCTAGTGTTGATGGTTTTAATAGAATGACAACGAGGATCCACCATGTGATCGAGGGTCAAATTAGGCTGGTGAGGGTGAGCATGGAGATGTCACAGATCAAAAGACCAACGGTGTTTGACGTCGTGCCTCCAGAAATAAGAATGTTGCTTTAAAGGCTTTTCTACAAAGTGTAAGAGAGGTGCTTGTAGATGTTGCTAGAATTGTACAAGGAGATATAGAATGATGATATTTCGGAGGATTGCGATATGATGTTGCTGGAATTGGGGTGACATAGTATTAGTTATATATAGCATAGTTCCAATTTCTTTTAATTCATTTATTTCTAGGTATAAGACATGATTCAATATATTACGTAAGTACGAAATTACATTGATCTTTATTAATTGATTATTAGTAAATATTTTTTTATATTATCGTACTTATCTTAATTTCATATATATATTATCACTAATTAGATATATTTTCATTTATTTAATATTATTTGAAATGTAAAATAGATATAATTTTAATAACTGAAAGAATATCAATATAAATTTTTACCCAAGGCTCGTGCATGGCACGTGAACTAAGCTAGTTGTTGTAAATTTCGAATGATTGATACCTCTTTTTTTCCTCTTTGGAGTCAAAGTCTTCATTACGAGTGGAATCAACCATTCCTTAAAATGAAATTCATTCTCATTCATACCCTTACCAAATATAATTTTGGAATGAGTCTTCATTATGATTCCTCATTCCAAGAAATGCGAACCAAATGCGCGCTAATTAGTTTGTAAAATTATATTCTACGGATGAATTAGTACAATATTTTTTATGACGAAAGAATAACCTAGAGCATCATTGCGGGTGAGGACTCTAAATTATGGATCATTTTGCAAATCTGACACAAGAGGTGAAAGGATATAGGATGCTAATGTGTATGCAATACGATTCACATCTCTAAAAATATGTCTAAAATAGAGTTATGAGAAAAAAAGAGTCGGCTAATATATCAACGACAATCATTTCTATTTCAATAGTGCAAGTCCAATTGCCTTTGATATAATTAATAAGGCGCACAAGTTACCCCCTTCCAAAACATATATTAATTTTCTTATAAAAAAAAACATATATTAATTTGGTCAAATTCATTATGTATTGAGGTATGAAGCATAAAACTTTGTATTATAAAATTTGGTCAGGCGTCAAATTGGTTTTAAAAAGAGTTGTTAGCCTGGGATATGGAATTGACCCTCCATTTTCAAAGTTAAGTTATTTGTTTTATGATTCGATAATTTCTAAAAGGTATCATAATTGACCCTATCATTTATGATAGGACAACCAAGATACTTTTCAAGAGATACTATATTTGGTATAACCAGGGCAAACTAAAGCATTTTTTTGTGTATTCCCGATATTCTTAGTTAATTGGAATGCAAACTTTTGATAGTTTATCCGTTGCCCAGATATTGCACAATATTTTTCAATAATAGTTTTGACATTTTGGCATATTATTGATTTGCTTTAGTATAAATTTAAATATCATCCGTGAAAGCGAGAAATGAAATAAAAGTACCATCTATAGAAATTTTGAAAGCAATTTGGTTGTTTCTCTTGTACTCCCTCCGTCCCATAATGTTTGTCCTGTTTTGACCGGACACATTTGTCGATACGGGTTTTGTATCGTTAGTATCTCTAATTACATATTAATAAAAATTATAATTTTTTGATATTATCAAAGTACTCGTTGAGACGAATTAAACAAGACCCCACATGACTATGTTTTTTCTTATATATTGGAAGAAATCTTAAAAATTCTCTTCAACTATGAATAGTATACAAAAACGAAATAGGACAAACATTATGGGACGGAGGGAGTAGCTTTTAGAATGCAGTTTCCTTGCCAGAATTTGGACATCTAGAATGACAAATGTAAGGTAAGGAAAAATATGGTTCTCTTGACATAGACAACGTTATGATTTAAAAACTTTTGTTGGCCCATCATTCACAAGAAGAAAAGTACAATTTCATTTTTTTTATCCAATTGAAGAAGCATTGTGAGAATCCAAACTTTTCAAAGATTTTGAAAATGAAATTCCATTCAATTTTATTATATGTTATTTTATATATCAAGCTCGATAATAACCCATCCTTATTTACTAGACATGTCAAACAAGTCAAGCGGGTCGGGGTTAAGTACAGAGCAGGTCATTTACGGGTCCGGTACGGGTTTGACGGGTTGAGTGCGCCATATCAACGTTTTAAAAAATATTATTAAAATAATCTTAACTAAATCATATATAAAAATTATTATTATATAATATTTTAATCATAAAATATATTATAATATTTCATATAAATGATATTAATATATTTGTAATAACCCAATGACTCGATTACCCAACCTAAAAATTTTCAGATCGAGTGAATCGGGTTATTTTTTATCCATTAATTTTTGGATCGAATCTCAATTAAAAAAAAAAAGAGTCATTGGGTTTGCAAGCCGAATCAAGTTTTGACAGGCCTATTCTTTACCGTTGCTAAAAAAACGAATTAGTACCATATAAAATAACAGAATTGCTAAATGTCACCGCTTTTTAACTAACGTATCACCATATATGACTTTTTGATACAAAATTACCCTTATCATCAGCCTGTTTGTCGTCCTTCTCTTGACCTCCTTTCAAATAGAGCGTTACAAAATTGCAATCAAAGATTAAATTAAGAATTCTGTAAAGTGAATTGGACTGGTGGTTGTGGTGGTGGTCAAGCCGGTGCAACCGGCCGTCGGTAAACCGTAAGCCCATTGTGGGTTTGGGCGTAGTTTCATTGGGTTAAACAGTAAAAATAAAATTGCCCAAACCAAAAAGCCTAGAAAATTAAATGATTCAACAATCATTTCATTATTAGTTGCCACTAGCCGTCAATGGTTGCGGTCAAGTCGAACAATTGAATTTGATTTTCCGGTGGGTGGTCGGAGGAGCGGCTTTGTTGGTAGGAATGATATGAGGAAACTGGAACAAATGAATTAGATGAGATCGATGCAAATGATATCACAATTCTAATTTCTTAGAACATCATTAATGGGGGCTTATTGAACGCTTTTTGTCAATAAGTCTCTCCAATAAGTCTCACTCATTTTTTTAAATTTAATGAGAGACTTATTAGATGGATTTATGGAGTATATTAAATTATAATTATACCCATTTATTTATATCAAATTATCAATATATCATTATATTTAATATTTAATATATTTTTTATATTAAATATTTAATATATTCTTGATATTAAATATTAAATATATTATTTATATTAAATATTTAATATATTCTTGATATTAAATATTTAATATACTCTTTACATTAAATATTTAATATAAAGAAATATGTGAATATTTAATATAAATAAAAAATATAAATGAAGAGCGAATAATAGACTTGAAGAAAATTAAGGATAAACATATATATTAAAACAACAAACTGAAGCAAATTAACGAAAAAGGGTTACAATGGAACAACATAAACTGAAGCAAATTACCGAATTGAAAGACAAACTGAAACAAATTACCAAATTGAACGACAAACATCACTACATGATACATAACTCAATAACTTTTTTGGAAAAAAGCACAAGAAAGTCCCTAATCTTCGCCATGTAGTCGCCAAATATTTGTCTTCAAATCTTCCTAAAGATGGAGGTGTGTAATTGAATTCCGAAGTGCCCTCGTCCGTTCCAGGTAGTTTCTCATATTCGGTGGTGTATCGGTGGAGTATGTCCAATTCGGGACATTCGCCGATGATGTCTCTCCACTTATCTCTTCGTCATACTCTGGGATTTCATATCCATGATGGCTATAAGAATCTCGTTCATCTTCTACGATCATATTATGCATAATGATACAAGCTCTCATTACCTTTCCAATCTTGACAAGATCCCAAGAGAGTGCTGGGTTATGACCTATTGCAAATCGAGATTGCAATACTCCAAATGCTCTTTCCACGTCTTTACGAACAGCCTCTTGGTGTTGGGCAAACAACTTCGCTTGATGGCCTTGAGGAAGCCGAATTGATTGGACAAATGTGGCCCATTGCGGATAGATGCCATCAGTGAGATAATATCTCATGTTGTATTCACGTCCCATTACTGTGAAATTAACGTTTGGAGCTCTACCTTCCAAAACGTCATCAAAAACAAGAGAGTGATCAAGAACATTAAGATCATTAGACGTACCTGCTACCCCGAAAAATGCATGCCAGAACCACAAGTCGTATGATACAACAACCTCCAAAATGATTGTCGAATGGCCATGTCCACGGGTATATTGACCTTTCCATGCAGTTGGACAATTTTTCCACCTCCAATGCATACAATCAATGCTACCCAACATCCCAGGAAATCCACGAGACTCCCCCACGCTTAGTAGGCGTTGTGTGTCTTCTGCTGTTGGACGCATCAGATACTCATCACCAAAAAAGGTAATGATTCCATCGACAAAATGCTCCAAGCTTGACCTTGCGGTTGCTTCAGAAAGACGAAGATACTCATCACTCGTATCAGCAACAATTCCATAAGCCAACATACGCAAAGCGCTAGTACATTTCTGCAATGCAGATATGCCAAGCCTACCCACTGCATCTGGCCTTTGTTGAAAGAACTCCATACTATTCTCCAGCCTTTCCACAATGCGCATGAAAAGTTTCTTGCGCATTCAGAACCTACGTCGGAACATATGATCTGGATAAGTTGGTTGGTCGGAGAAATAATCTTTGTAAAGTTGTTCAAAGCCTTGTTCCCTTCCTCTATCAATGTAATTGCGACGAGATCTCCTACGTGAACTTTCTGCTTGTGCTTTGTATTTGTGTTGTAGAGCGCGTTCTTGAACTTCATTAGCCGCATCAACAACTTCTTGTAAAAGTCTTTGGTACTCACCATCGTCAGAGCTTGAGGAGTTTGAAGATGAACTAAACATTTTTAGAGATTGGGGTTTTAAGAAATTTGAGGATGGAATAAATGCTTGTATGTCCTCACTTATATAGATATTTGAAAAGCTATAAAATCCCAACCATAAAAGCATCTCTATGCTTTAGTCCAAAAAAACGAAAAAGCAGATGCTTCACATGATATGTTTGCAGAATTATTGCTTTCTCTGCCAACTTCACATGCCAACTTGCATATCATTATTACTTTAGTCCAAAAATCGAAAAAGCAGATGCTTCACATGATATGTTTGCAGAATTATTGCTTTCTCTGCCAACTTCACATGCCAACTTGCATATCATTATTACTTTAGTCCAAAAATCGAAAAAGCAGATGCTTCACATGCTATGTTTGAAGAATTATTGCTTTCTCTGCATTATTTCATACCATGCCAACTTGCATATCTGCCAACTTCACATGGCAACTCTGAGGAGTTGTCACATCCCAACCACAACTTGCATTTCATTATTACTTAGTCCAAAAATCGAAAAAGCAAATGCTTCACATGCATAAACATTCATTACATTAAGACAAGTGCATTACAAGATTGAAATATGCATAAACAAGATTGAAACATGCATTACAAGATGAAACATGCATTACAAGATGAAACATGCATAAAACAAGATTAAAACATGCATTACAAGATGAAACATGCATTACAAGATGAAACATGCATAAAACAAGATTAAAACATGCATTACAAGATCAAACATGCATTACAAGATGAAACATGCATAAAACAAGATTAAAACATGCATTACAAGATCAAACATGCATTCGGAAATCAAAACATACAAGTCTGAAAATAAAACCATCACATGTTAGAGAGTTCTTTGAACAACTTTTGTTTGGCAGCTTCTCCATCCTCTCCAAGATTAGTTTGTGCTGACATCCATTGGAGCAAATCCCACTTCTGTTGGAAAACCGCCCTCTTATTCTGTTCATTCTCCATTGCCAGTTCATGAGCTGGCTTCTCCCTCTTGCGGGCCTCCTTTGCCATTTCCAATTCATGCGCTCTACTAAGCCACCCATCTTTTAGTTTTACCATCTCGTTAGCACGCTCATCCTCTTGATCACAACTTGTAGATGCCGCTTTTTTCCCCTTGCGTTTAGCGGCCTTGATACCTTCTGGACGCTCAATAGTATGACCACTGAAACCACTTGTCTGAGTATTTGCATTTAGAGTATCACCTTCCACATCAGACCTCGATCTCTTTGAGCTTCCTGCACTTCCAGAGCTTGGATTGTTCTGGTTGATCTCTTTCACAAAATATTGACTCCATTTTGGCTCATCTTTAAGAACTCTCCATGCATGCTCATCGGAAAAATCCCTCTTGTTGAAAGCAGCATAATATGATTTAGCCTTAGTAATAATGTCGGCCTCTGACTCCCCACTGCCTCTGTCTCTACTAGCCTTTGCATAGAAGCCATTAAAACTTTGTGCACTTTTGTTGATGATCTGCCATCTATTCTTACAACTTTTCTCATCTCGAACTGGTTGGCCTAGTTGTTTATGCTCGTTCCAGTAGGCTGAAACTCGCTTCCAGAATGAGGCTGAAGACTGATTTGTGTTTCTTATTGGGTCCTTGCTGGTGTTTAGGAACCCACTGATGAGGATCATATCTTCAGTCTGACCCCATGAGCTTCTTGGGGATCTAGTGGAGCCACCACCACAAGCACGACCACGACCACGACCACGACCACGACCACGACCACGACCACGACCTCGACCACGACCACGACCACGACCACGACCACGACCACGACTAATATGTCGAGTTTCTTAGGGTGAATCCTCAAGAACTTCAGGTTGTGTACTGAAATTTGGTTCATCCATGGATTGATATCCACCCCCGGTTGTGGCTTGACCTTGTGAGAGGAGACTCGCATAAAATGGCATACTCGGATCATACGAATCTAATGACAAATCTTCAAAGTTATTTGGGTAGTCAGGTTGGTTTGGATTCATGGTGAGAGATTTAGAAGAGAAGAAGAGCTTGAAAAGAGAGATATTGGATAGTGTGAGTTTTACAATGAGACCAATGCAACTTATTTATAAGGCAAAAATCTTACCTAATTCTCCACCATAATTTAATATGAATAATCTTATCTTATCTTACCTAATCTTACTAAATGTCATTTCAAATTAAATTAATTCATACATGCCAACTTATTAAATTAGTGTATATTTATATTTTATTCAGTATATTTATATTTTATTTAGTATATTTTTTAGTTTAAACTATCCATAATGTCATTTTAATGTAAAGAAGTTAAATGAGTGTATATTAAAACTTGTTTAAATAATCTTAGTTAGTACATTTTTATACTTTTAAATATCCATAATTTCATTTTAAAATAAAGAAATTAAATCAATGTATATTTATATGTTAAACCATCATAAATAATATTAATATTATTTGTTTTCAATTAATACTATACAAAATACAATAAAAAATATTAGAAACATAATCATAATGGGTGTCTATGGATAGAGAAAAATACAACTAGAATTATAGTAATTTTTTTTAATGTAACATAATAAAATTATGTTAATTTTAAACTCACAAAAACGGACGGCCAGCGAAAATCGCTGGCCGTCCGATTAGGCGCCACGCGACGCCATCTGGGCCGCGTTCGCGCGCCCAGTAAAATTGTGCCGCGTGGCGCTGCTTAAAGCAAGCAGCCGTTTGGCTGCTTGCTTTAAGCGACGCGTTTTGGGCCAAAACGCGTCGTTTTGATGTATATGTTCCAAAAAAAAAAAAAAACGAACCAAACGGGGAATAACAATAAGCCGGAAGGATGGGGCTTAAATTTGGGCCAAAATTTAAGCCTATGAAGGAGACTTATTTGAAGCTTTGAATTTTTTAATCCAAAAAATTCAATAAGCCCCATAATAAGCCCCCACTACACATGCTCTTATTGGGTGTTTGCTTTGTGAATTTGTGCATCATTCGATTAATTTATGCAGCTATTCAGTACTTGTCGTGCGACAATGATATTTACCAATTATATAATTGATCTTTTAAAATGTTCTGACTTTGGAGGGGAGGGAAGAAGAGAATAAGGAATGGGTTATTGATTATTTTAAACAGATAATAGGGTTAATTTTGAAAATAAAAAACGGTGATGATTTTTTGGGAGATGTTTAGGCAATCTCCTAAAATGATAAATGTTTGTTTAGATGTGTAAAATAAATATTTTATACCTTTTAACATATGTCACTAAAGTTGACATGCATTATTTTCAAAGGCTACCTATTTTCAAGACTACCTATTATTATTTTTAAATTTTTAATTATTATTTTTTTTTTGATGAGGAAAGAATTCGAAATACCCGACGTAACGACGTCGGATAGATCGAGAGGCCGATAAATCGGCGCCGGTCAAAACCGGACAGAAAGAACAATACACAAAGTATGGAAATTACAACAAAGCAAAAATAGAGCTAAAACGACCTAAAACGAGTGGCGAGCAAGCACGATTAGACAAAAGTGCCACCGGCAGACGAGTCAGACAGGAGAACTCCTGCGAAAGTGCTGAACGGACTACCATGACGTTGCCCTATCTTCAAAGAGGGATCTTCAGGAGCCTCAACCATGATGTTGCCCTCGTACAATAGAGATCTTCATTGAGCCACAAACACGACCACGACCACGGCCGGACACTCAGACAACACCCTAGATCAGCTCCACAAATGCAGCGAGGAATTTGTCACCCATACTTCAGCCAAACGGAACCGCAATAGATAAGCAAGGGTGAAAATTGATATGAGAAGAGAACATCAATTTGTCTTGTCGTTTGGTAATATTAAGTGAACTCGTTTAACATTTTGTTAATTGTTTGTTATACTCAAAGAAGGATAAAATTTTGATGGTGGGCCGTTAATGAGTCCAAAATATATAGCCCATAAACAAAATGTGATGGTGGACCGTTATTGCTTGTAACTTGTTTTTCTTCATTATGACTTTAAACAAGTTGAAATACCCAAAAAAATTGAGTACTGCAACACGTCTAAATTTTTGCTTTTTCTGAATTTTTTGAGTAGTCAACTCATTTTGTTGTTGTACTGATGGTGGAAAATCTCTTACTTTTCCATCCATTTGTTTTTGTATTTTTTTGAGCTAAGTGGTCTAGGAAACTAGCTTGCTCAGTAAGCTTTATCATTTTTACATTTTTTTCCTTTTCTTTTTATTTCCAATTCATCTCTCTTGCAGTCTTGCTCAGTAACCCAAGAACAGAAGAGTTGGATCGGTTAACACAATCAGATTTGTTCTTTGCACAAAGTGACACTTTGCTTTTTATTTTCTGTTTATTTTCAGCTTTAAGCTGCCCTTTTTTTCGATGAAGGAGCAAGAACTGGCGAGGTGACTCGCATATGAATATTAAAGAGTTTGCTAGATCTGGGTTAGATTAGATCGAGATAACAACGTTTCAGATATGAAGAAATGCATCACATATTTATAAATGTTTCAAATTAGATCGATTCAGATTGGAAACGTTTCTGATATGGCTCAGGCAAGGGTGGCGTTGGACTGTTCGCTCGAGGCGTAGAAGAACCAAACATGGAGTAGATCTGAATTTTAATGGCATAACCCGACTCTAGATTGGCTAAGGGAGTCTGGTGGCGGCGAGATACCCTTAAAGCGGCGGTGGTGGGGAGTTATCCCTAGAGCGGCGGCGGAGCGGGGTTACCCCTAGAGTTGTGGTGGAGGGGGATTACCCCTAGAGTTGTGGTGGTGGGGGTTTACCCCTAGAACGAGAGGCGGTGATGAGAGATTGCCCCTAGAGCAAGCGGAGGAGCTGGGGTTACCCCTAGAGCGGCGGCGGAGCTCGGAAGAGCGGCGTCGGGAGCAAATTTGGGAGGTAAAGTCCGGTTGGGTGCTTCATCGAAGAGGGATATGCTCGAAGATGTCGACGACTACGGCGAGAAAGGTTGAAAGGAGGAGTGCGGAGGAGATTGGCGAGAGGGTTGAGAACGGATTCAACAAGGAGAGGGTATAGTTGGTGACTGGTTGAGGGTGGTGGCTGACGGAGTTTTAGGGTTAGGAAGGTGAGGGTTTTTATTTTCTTTGGGAGCGTTTTACATATTTGGGTTTTTCATTAGTTGTTGACGACTAATTTTGTTGTTTGTTATTTCAAGACTACCTATTATTGTATTTGTCATTTCCAAGGTTATTTAAAATATTGTATTTTTAATTTTAGTTAATTGAAAGTAACAAAGACCTTCTGTCTTACCACATCTCACCTCTCTCTAAAAACACAAACCCCAAACCCCCAACAACAACCAACACCAACACCACCCTCATTAACAAGAACCACAACAAGCCACTACGTACAAGAACAACTTTTTCATCTTGTCTTTGTGGTGCTTTTCAAGCTTAAGAAGAATCACTCCACCCCCAGATCTACACATGAAAAACTTTTTCTACTTAAAGCGTGGAGGTGAGATCCATCTGTGTATTCTCATTTATTAATCTCTACAATACTAAAAAGAAAAGGAAACATCTCTTCTATACTCCCTCTTTATCTTTGGATAAAGGAAAACAACACTCTGCTAGAACATATCACACTATGGCTCCACAAACCAAAACCAATGTGGAAACACTTTGAAACTAACCAATAATGACCACACTAAGGCTTCACAAGCCAAATTTAGTGTTGCTAAGATACCCAAAACAAGCAAAAATAAACATCTGCCTATCTATAAGAATAAATCAAAACATTGGAGTCCTTGGAGAGGTCTTGTTGTGGAGAACCCCATTATAATTCTCAAGACTCCTGAAGGAGAAAAAGAAACAAGGAATGTACTTATGTATTACTTATCATCAAGAAGGGAATTCTATTCTCAAGACTCTAGGAGGAGAAAAAGAAAAAACAAGAACCCCATTAAAATTCTATGCTTTGCACCATGATCTTGTCCATAAACTGCATTTGGTGTCTATGGTAAATGATACAAAAAAGAAGAAGAAAAGAGTAGAAAATTGAGGAAAATAATCGAAACACCCGACGACGTGAGCCTCCCTAAATGTAGATCTATTCTGGTACACTGCATCCACGACCTCCAAATCAACCAATCTAACTTGTCCCAAATCTTGCTAAAATCAAACCTTGGGTCGCTCCTTGATTGCGCCGCACCCAACCGCTCCGTCGGACCTAACCCTAGTTTGCACCGCTCTCTTCTTGCGTTGTTTCAAGACTCCCTACAATAGCCACTACACCCATAGCTTTTTGCTTAAAATTACTATGAGTAATATTAAATTATTCTTAATTGCAAAAGTATGTAAGGTGGTGTGAATTTTACGCTCACTTTGCAGTCCTTGGGAACACAATTTGTTCTTGTTGTGCAAGACTAAGCTACGTAAAAGATTATTAAAATTTTGATAAAAAAGATTAGGATTTGTAATATTTTCCCAATTGTTATTCCGTATTAATACCACCTTTAACCCATCCCAATCCATTTTCACTAAATTATTATTCCTTTTTCAACAAACATTATTTTTTTACCCGTTGATTCAAGCTTGGATGTCAAATTCTTCGATGTAATTGTGGAGCTGAATTAGGGTTGTTCCAGTCGTGGTCGTGTTAGAGGCTCTTGAAGATCCTTCTATGTGTGGGGGCAACGTCATGGTGGTCGAGACTGTCGAAGATCCCTCATTTAGGTGAGGGCAATGTCATGGTGGTCCATTCAACACTTCTGCAGGATTGTTCCCTGTCTGACCCGTTTTTTGGTGGCGCTTTCCTTCAATAGTGCTTTGCTCACCCTCTCCCTAGGTCGATTAGGCTTTTTAATTGCTCTGTTGTAATTTACTTGCTTGATCTGTTGTTTTATTATGTCCGATTTTGTCCGGTGCCGATTTATCGGCCTCTCGATTTAACCTACATTACTATGTTGGGTAAATCAAGTTCTTTCCTTATACAAAAAAAACCATCTGCTTACCAAGCATGGCTGCATCCATCTCCCCAATTTTCATCTATACAGATCCAATTTATTTCCATATCCAACACCCTGTCGTCACTAGCCCACCACCACACTGCCTCTGACCTTAGCACCAATTCTCCCCAAATCCGGTATCCAAAACCCACTTTTCTTTTCAATCCCTCAAGTTGCTTCTTGATAACATCCATTTCATACATGTTTAGGACATGCATTTAGGTTGTAGTTTAGGCATTTTCATGTTATTATATTGCATTTTTAGTTAGTTGCATTGCTTTCTTTAGTTTGGATGTCTACACGAGTCTTTGCATGTTTTCAAGTACTTTAGTGGGCAAAGGAGGTGCATTACGAGGCATGGACGTCATAGGAGATATGCACGGTCGAATACAAAGATGAACGACGACGAAGAACTCGCCTTGGCGCGCAAGAGATCTCTGTTAATCCAGTTTGATCCTAGAATCTTGTGGAGTACTCTTGTGGAATCCTAAGCTATCATAGAAACCCTAGGTTTGCCTGGACTTAGTGGAGCACGACAACGAATGTTAATCCAGTTTGATCCTAGAATCTAAGTGCCCAAAGGGTCTAGATTTGATTAGCTCTGCGCGACAACGATTGTTAGTTAGAATTTAGGCACATCTATTATCGTCTGAAAGGAGTTAGTAGAGACTTTAGATAGCTTACCTTCAAACAAGTTCAGACTAATTTCAGACAGATATCTGTGAGTTTACCAAGACATTGTTGTGGGGATCCCTAGTCCTAGGATCTTTTCTTTAATCGTTTACAATCATATTTGCAATTCTTGTTTCTTGTTTTCTTATTTTCTTAGTTATTAGTCAAACGAATTTCCTTTCTTATGGCTTAGCTTACCGTTTATTAAGTTTACAAAGGATACTACATAGTCCTCGTTAGGAACGACACTTGAAAAGCTACAACTGATCTCATACGCTTGTGGGTAGGTTTTTGTCCTATCAAGCTTTTAGCGCCGTTGTCGGGGACTATTGCTAGTATCAATTGTTTTCCTATAACTGGTTCGACTAAGTCTTTGTTTTATTTTTAATCTTGTTTTTTGTTGCTTTGCTTTTAGACTTTTTTTCTTTAGATGCGAAGAGCCCTGAGCACTGGTAATCTCAACGACTACGATCCTGAACCTAAGCGTACTTTTCGTGCTAGAAGAAGACAACAACGCGAAGCCAGATAACAAGCAATGGTTGACGACATAGTGGAACAAGATCCTCCTTTGCAAGTTTGAGAACCACACATGATGCTTGGTGATTATGTGATGCCAAATCACCTTGGTCCTATTTCTGGTGTGGTCCGACCTCCGGTTGAAGCTCGTAACTTCGAGCTGAAACCTTCACTAATCAACATGGTTCAGCATAATTAGTTTGGAGGTCTACCTTCTGAGAACCCGCACCAACATCTGGCCACTTTTATTGAGCTAATGGATATTGTGAAGATCCATGAGGTATCCCAAGATGTGCTTTTCCTGCGAGCCTTTTCATTCTCTCTACGTGATAGGGCCAAGGCTTAGTTCAAGGCCTTAACCCATGGCTCTATAACCACTTGGGACGAGTTAACAAATGCATTTCTCAACAAATACTTCCCACCAAAGAAGACTGCTGAGATGAGGAATCAATTCTTGCATTCAAGATGAAGGATGATGAGTCTCTTTATGAGGGGTGAGAAAGATTCAAGGAATTGCTGATGTTGTGCCCCCATCACGAGCAACAAAAATGGACCTTGTTGCATGTCTTCTACAACGTTGTTGACAGTTCTACCAGACTAATCATTGATGCTTCAGCGGGTGGTAGAATCATGAGTATGGAAGTTGATGATGCTTGGGACTTGATTGAGAGTACTGCTCAACACTCTCATTATTACAGTGATTCTCGCTCTACTTCAAGTTCCAAGAAACCTGCAAGGATGTTTGAGGTTAGCTCTGAGACACACCAACAAGCTCAAATAGATCCTATGGCACAAGAGATCAAGAGGTTGAATCTGTTAGTGCAAAAGTCTCAGGCGAAAAGCACAGGGCAATCCACACAGGCTATTTCTGGTGTAGCATGTCAGTTTTGTGGAGAGGGTGACCACACAATATCATCTTGTCACCTCTTCGCTTTCCAGAATGAGTCTCAGGGAGAAGTGAACTACATGAATAGCTTCAACAGAGGTCCCATGAATGATCTGTATTCCAATACCTATAATCATGGGTGGATGAATCATCCAAACTTCTCCTACAAGAATGACGATGCTCAACAAAGACCACCTCTTGGGTTCCAACCAAGAGTCTCACAACCGTAGAATCAAGCTCATGTTTAGACTTCTGAGAGTTCTACACTAAAGTCTGTGTTGAGGGAAATAGCTAAAACCTAGGGGAACATGGCTTCTTGTATGGAAGCCTTGTCTAAGAAGGTTGACAGTTTTGAGAGCTTGCCTAAGAGGATGGACCATCTTGAGAGTCAGTTGGCCCAAATTGCTATGAATGTTCCTAGGCCGACTGGTCAACTTCCTGGTCAACCTAAAGTCAACCCCAAGGAGCATTGCAGGGCTGTCACTCTGAGTGACGAAAAAACAGTTAGAGGAGCCCCGTCCAAGAGAAAAAGAAGCGACCAAGGAGCCTGTGGAGAAGCCATAAGAAGAAGAACCCAAGTATGTTGCTCCCCTGCCATACAAGCCACCTCTGCCTTTTCCTCAGAGAAGGATTCAGATACAGCTAGAGCACCAATTTGTGAAGTTTAAGGAGATGATGAAGAAGATGTATGTTGACATACCTTTCACAGATGTCCTCACTCAAATGCATGTGTATGCTAAGTTTCTGAAATAGATTCTAATCAAGAAGAGAATGCTAGAGAACTATGAAATTGTGTCCCTGACTATGGATTGTGCTGAGAAGATGCCAAAGAAACTACAAGATCCTGGTGAATTCTTTATCCCTGCATATTTTGGCCATCTGACTTATAATTGTCTTTGTGATCTCAGGTCTAGTGTCAATGTTATGCCTTTGTCAATTTGCAAAGAACTGAATTTGGGTGAGCATGTTCCATCCAAGATGCGTCTCCTTATGGACGATAGGTCCGTGACTCATCCTGTAGGCATAATAGAAAATGTCCTTGTGAAAGTGGGAAATTTCTTTATACCAGGAGATTTCATGATACTTGACATGGAGGTTAGTGATAAAACTTCCATCATCCTTGGGAGACCATTTTTAGCCACCGCTGAGGCTAATATTGATGTCAATAATGGAAGACTCTCATTCACAATAGGGGAAGAGAAGATAGAGTATAAATATTTCAAAGACCACTTCCTTGCGATATATAAAGACACTCCCTTGTCTCCTACCAAGGGTGCCTGTTGTAAAATTGAGGTTGATCTAGGGCAAGATGAGATCATATATGACATTGCTTGTTTGCTTGATAAGCCTTTGGGAGATCCAGACCAGGATAGTAGTGTAACTGCTAAAGCTTTGAAGAGTCAAAGTGATGGATGCTAGGATCAAGGTTGACTCGGTGCAAGGATTGCCCTCCGAAGACTCCCTATGGCAAGGCTGCGACAATGGAGGCGAGCGGCCGACGCGAGAGACTCCTACGGCTTCGACAAGGCTTTCACAAGGCAAATCCGTGGAGGGTGCTAGGATATGCCTTAGGAATGATGATGATGGCGATGGACGTGAAAGTTGAGGCAACCTACGGTTATGGATGAAAATGGCCGACATAAGGCTCCAAAGGCGTCTCCTAGGCAACCTCAATGGTAGATCTGGTGGTTGGCGAATGACGATGAGATAGGCGTGATCAATGGGGGTGGAAATGGCAGATTCAACGTGATAGATAGGTCTCCCCTTCGGCTGGATACAACACACCAACAAGAAGGCAATATTTTGATGATTCAAAGATATGTAACACCCTCAATAGATCATCAAGGCACTCGATCTTACTCACGAGCAGAAGAAGGTAAAGAGAGAGTTTGCTGAATAGAAATAACTGTATTTTCTTCCAAATTGAATGTGTCCTTACAAAATGAAGAGCAACTCCTTGTATAGGAGAAACACAAACAAACGACTAAGGGAAATGAGGCCACTAGATGGTTGGCGGCCCAACAAGGCCCAAGTTCGGCCAAAACCAAATTAAACACTTATACAAGCTCAAAACTCATGTCTAAGAATGTCATAAACCAAATGAAATCATAAATGTAGCTCACGCTCTCGGACGCGTCTCAAGGAGTGAAATGACCGGAAAATCAAGGCCTCCTAGGCTTGTGAGGGCTTCAATGCTCAATAGCCCCTTCTTGAGCTCCTCTTGGAGATGCTTGGCTCGAGCCCTAGTGATAGCCCCGGAAGAAAGCTCTTCTTGATGCTCTTGGCCTTCACTAGACTCTCCATCACTTGAGCCATCTTCATCACTTGAGCCATCTCGGAAGTCCGGGCTCTCTTGAGGCTCTTGATGGGATGTGGTCACATCATCCTCCCTCTCTTGAAAGGGATTTTGTTAGGAAGTGAACTTTTGGAAACTTCAGTTCCCTACCTAGTTCCCTTCCTCGGTTTTCCTAGTTTTGATAATGACAAACACCTTTGCTATTAATATTTCCATTAGTGTGACAAAACAGGGAACTTCGGACTTGGAAAGCACGGAACAGAACTACTGACGCCAGACTTGGGAACTGGCGGAAGGAACTGAAGCTTGCTGGCGCCAAAAACACTTGGATAAATCTGTGAAGGCGGCGGCGAGCTTTTTAGGGTAGATCTTAGTTAGAGAGAGAACTACAAGATCATATCCTGTTTTCATATATTTTAGGAGCGTAAAAGATTATCTTTTATGGAAACAAAACATGTAAAAGTCGGTAGAGATAATATTTGGAAACAAATGTTATCTTTAACGATTTCTTTTGATTATTTTATTTGTTTGATTTAGTTATTGAAGATTTGCTTCCTTTAGTAATTAAGTCATATAAATAAAGTAATTAAACCTCTCTCATTTTTTACGCATTCACGAAGAGAAGATTTCGAGTGCTGTGAAGAAGTTGTGCCGAGTTCTTTGAAGAAGAACGGAGTAAGTTACTTGCTTGTTGTTGCTTGGTTAGGTCGAGCTAGGTAGAGAGTCTTTTAGTGTGTCTAAGACTTGAATCTGTGTGTTCTATTCTAGTTGATTATAACCGAAGTATTAATACAAGAAGTAGACTTTGAAATCCTCTTGCAAGAGAGGTAGTGGGTTTTATCCTGGATAACTAGTTGGTTATCAAAGGTTCCCACTCTAAGGAACTTGTCTTGAAATCACTATTGTTTACTTATTCCGCTGCTTAGGAACTGGACTCCTAGTTCCCTTGTTAACTAACAACGTACGATCCTACAATTGGTATCAGAGCAGGCGCTCTAGATTTGTGTTAGTTTACAGATTTTAAGATGACTTCTTCAAGCGAATTCAGTCTGGGAATCTCCATCAACAAGCCCCACATCCGTAAGAAGGGAGAAGAAGAATGGTGGGAAAAATGCATGACAAACCACATTCAAACCATAGACTATCAGTGCTGACGCGTGATAGAAAATGGTGATGGAGTCATTCCTAAGGACTTAACTGAAGACCAATGGAAGCCTGAGTACTATGTCATCAAGGAGAAAAATGCTAAGGCTCGTCAACTCATTCTCAATGGGTTGACAAGGGAAGATATGGACAAGGTGATAGGAATCTCAACTGCTAAAGGGATCTAGACCGCTCTGAAGGAAATGCATGAAGGAAGTGAGGAACTGAAGCAAAGTAGGAAGTTTGCACTAGAAGGAGAATACCACACCTTTGAGATGCTTGAAACTGAGAACATATCTCAGTACCATTCTCGCTTCACAAGGCTTGTCACAAAACTCACCAACGCTGGTGTGACACTTGACGAATGGTCCAAATCTCTTGTCATCATCAACGGTCTCAACTCAAAATTCAGCCTCATCAAAAGAGTTCTGAAGACTACTCCAGGAATTCAAGCTCTCCCCTTGACTGAAATCATAGGGAAACTTGAAGTCGATGAAAGAGAGGCACTCAAATCGAGTTATGCCAAAAAGATGGAGAAGGGAATTGCCTTAAAAATCTCAAAGGCTTTTTCCAGGTTAGAAATGGAAGAGGAAAACTCCGACCTTGAAGATGAAGAGGATGAGATGACCGCCTTGGTTACTAAGCATATCCGGAAGCACTTCGTCAAAGGGAAGTTCAAGAAAAACTTCCAGAAAAAGGACCTCTCTGAATATCAATGCTATCAATGCAAAGAAAGATGACATCTGGCAAGGAACTGTCCTAAGAACACCAACGATGACGACAAAACTCAGCATAAGAAGGCTCTCTTTGCTACCTTCAGAGATGACTCAGAAGACTCTGAAGGGGAACAAGAGACAAAGGGAACTACCAGAGGAAGGTGTCTAATGGCCAAGGAAGATTCAACTGAATCGGACGACTCCGAGGTATCCTTTTCTGACTTTACTAAGTCTCTTGAATATGAAAAAAAACAACTGGTCAAAATAATTAAGAAACTTGGAAAGGAAACTAGTTCCCTACAAGAGAAACTGGAAGAATATGAAGATGAAATTTCTTGCTTAACTACTGAAAATTCTGTCTGGGGTAAGAAATTAGAAGAAGCTGAAAAACTATTAGCTAATCCTCTAAGAAAGTGTGAGTCTTGCAAAATTGTTAAAAAGGAACTCATGCATGCTGATATTCTCACAGTTCCCTCCACAGACTCTGAAACTAAGACTTCCTCCATGCTTAACGAAATCATGCACAAACTTGATCATCTCACTCACTCTATAAATGAGAAAAATGTGAATCAAACTATTTTTGTTAAGCAACGACATGGTCTTGGTTACTCTGGTAAAAGCGATTCTGAGGAAACATGCTCTGCTGAAAATGAGAAAATAAGAAAGGAATTGGCCGAGAAAAATGAGTTTCTCAGTGGTGCGCTGCAAAACTCTCGTGATAAAGCCCAGTTCCTAGAGGAGAAGGTAAAGGTGCTTGAACAAAAGCCTAAAGAAAACCAAACCTGATCCAATGGTCAAAAGGCTCACAAGATGTATGTCTCCCAAGCTCAGGGAACGAAAGGTAAGAAAATCAACTTTGAGCAAAGAAAACAAGAAAGACCATTCCGACCCGGTCAAGGTAAGTATGGTCATGTTGTCTATAATCGTGTTTGCTGGCATTGTGGTAAAAATGGTCATACTTATCATGAATGCATCCATAAGAAGAAACAAATGGAAGAACATGCTAAGAAAAGGAACCAGAAAATAAACAACAAGAAAAGGACGCACACTATTACTGATTTGAATGATCCTTACTATTTTGTTCATGCTTCTAACCCACAGACAAGATTTCAACCTCATTCACCTAGAAAAGCTATGCTTAGCTGGGTTCCAAAAGTTTGAGTTCCCTTGTGCAGGACGAAGTGCGACAACAAGACAAATGGTACATTGATAGTGGATGCTCGTGCCATATGACCGGAAACAGAAAGAAAATGTCATCACTTCAGCAACACCGAGGAGGAACTATCTCCTTCGGAGACAAGAGAAAGGGAACAATCTGTGGAACTGGAAGCGTGAATCTTACTGATCACATTAAGGTAAGTACTGTCAACCTTGTTGAAAATTTAGGTTTTGATCTAATAAGTGTGTCATAGCTGTGTGATCAAGGGGGAAATGAGGTTCGCTTTACCTCAAAGGAATGTTTCATGGAAGATAGACAGGGAACTGTGATCCTAAAAGGAAAAAAGGTTCAATAATGTTTACATCATTGATCTCAAGTTCGTTCCCAAGGAAAAGTTGTGTCTCTCTTCCATTGATGATCAAACAAACCTCTGGCATCAACGACTTGGTCATGCAAGCATCAAGCTAATCCATAAGCTGCATCAAAAGGAACTTGTCCGTGGTCTTCCCAAAATCAACGCTGAAAAGTCAGAAATCTGCTCTGACTGTGTTCAAGGGAAACAGGTTCGTAGTTCCTTCAAGTCCAAAATGCTGGTAAGCTCTTCTAAACCCCTGGAACTCATTCACATGGATCTCTGCGGTTCTAAGCGAGTTCAAAGCATTGGTGGTAACAGGTATATTCTAGTACTTGTTGATGATTACTCTAGATTCACTTGGACATTATTTATCAAATCTAAAAGTGAAGTCTTTGATAGGTTTAGTGAGCTAGTTCCCTTGCTTGAGAAATCTTTGAATGTTCCTCTTCGAGCTATTCGTTCCGATCATGGAACTGAGTTCGAAAACGGAGACTTTCTAACTTTTTGCAGGAAACATGGAGTTGATCACAATTTCTCAGCTCCCTACATTCCTCAACAGAATGGGGTAGTTGAGAGGAAGAACAGGACTTTGGAGGATATGGCTCGCACAATGCTCATCTCCACTGGACTTTCCCAATCCTTTTGGGCAGAAGCCGTAAATGCAGCCTGCTATATTCTAAATCGAGCTATGCTACATCCCATGCTTGAGAAGACCTCCTATGAGCTCCTTCGAGGACGAGTTCCCAATATTGCTCATCTGCGAGTTTTCGGATGCAAGTGCTTTGTTCACAATAATGGGAAGGACAATCTGGGCAAATTTGATCCACGAAGCAATGAAGTGATTTTCATCGGATATGCGTCAAACAGCAAAGCTTACAAAGTCTTTAACAAACAGACTAAAAAGGTAGAAGAAAGTATTAATGTTGTTTTCAATGAAAAATTGCCTTCAAAGTCTGTGCAGGATCCCTCAGTTCCCTCAGAAGATCCATTTCAACGTCCACTCGAATACTCCGATGATGACACACCATGAAAGCCCAATTCCTATCCTTCCCTTGCTAATCCTCCTCAAACGAGTCCAGTGATTGAGCCCAAGGAGTCGATGTCCACAGAGAGTTCCCCAGCTCCTCCCCCTCAACCGGACACTGTGCTCTCTGACTCTGTTCCCTTGATCGATTTTGTTCCCTCCAGCTCAGCTGCTCCAGTCAACCCAACCACACAAGGAACTGACTCTGCTCCTCCTATCGCCTCCTCCTCAGCTCCCGTCCATATAGAAGCTGAAACTCTAGGGACGGATGCACTAGCTTCAAATAGAGCTAAAAGAACAATCAAGCCCCCGGACAGGTATGGATTTGAGGATATGAATTTCTGTGCCTTCAATGCTTTTCTGTCTCTTATAGAACCCAAGAACATCACGGAAGCACTGAAGGATGCCGATTGGATCATTGCTATGCAAGAAGAACTTCACCAGTTCGAGAGGAACAAAGTCTGGTGACTAGTTCCTCGTCCCGCTAATCGACACATCATAGGAACTAGGTGGGTTTTTCGCAACAAACTGGATGATTCTGGTGCAGTCTCAAGGAACAAAGCTCGTTTGGTTGCTCAAGGATATAATCAACAAGAAGGGATTGATTACGATGAGACGTTTGCCCCTGTAGCAAGATTGGAAGCCATTCGTTTGCTCATTGCTTACGCGTCCCACAAAGGCTTCAAGCTCTTTCAAATGGACGTAAAAACTGCGTTCCTAAATGGCATTCTTCAAGAGGAAGTCTATGTCAAGCAACCTCCAGGATTTGAGGATGATGATCACCCTGACCACGTGTACTTCTTGGACAAAGCGCTCTATGGTCTAAAACAAGCACCTCGTGCTTGGTATGATCGCCTTGCCCAGTTCCTAACAGCAAATGGCTATCGGCGTGGTGTGATCGACAAAACTCTATTCATCCTGGATGTGAAGGGTGACATTTTGGTGGTTCAGGTATACGTTGATGATATTATTTTTGGTTCCACTAACTTGACTCTTGTAGAAAAGTTCAAAGATCTAATGAGAAGCGAGTTCGAAATGAGCATGATTGGGGAACTCACATTCTTTCTGGGATTGCAAGTCACTCAGAAGAGCGATGGGATCCAAATTCATCAACAGAAGTATCTAAAGGAACTCCTGAAGAAGTTCAAAATGGATTTCAGTAAACCAATCTCCACTCCCATCTCCCCTGCAACTCGTCTCACCGCCGATCACACTGGACAACGAGTTGAAGAGAAACTCTATCGTGGTATGATAGGTTCCTTGATGTATCTAACAGCCAGTAGGCCAGATATTGTGTTTGTTGTGTGTCTTTGTGCCAAGTTTCAAGCTTGTTAGGAAACGGAACTCTGGAACTTCAGTTCCCCTGAGAGTTCCTTTCCTCAGTTTCTCTACTTTTGAAGATGACAAATATTATGATACTAATGTTTTATCTCAAAGATGTGCTTTAAGGAACCACAGGAATATACCGAAGGCAAGAAAGCCAAACAGGACAAGAGAACCAAAGGAACCAAACAAAGGAAGGAACCCAGAGGAACCCAGGTGTGCCCAGAAATGTAGCATGCGAGGTTGCGATTCCCGAGAAATCTGGGAACACCAAACCTCGGACAAAAGGAGGTGAAAACGACTTGAGAGAAGCTTCCAAAAGCTTGCCACCATCCAAGAGCAAGACTCCAAGATGCCTAGAACAATGAACCTCGGACAGAGAAAGGTGAAAGTGACAGGACATGGAACCTGTCGCTGTCCAGAATACAGTTCCCAAGCGCCCAGAGTGTTGAACCTCGGACAAAGGAAGCTGGAGAACGACTTGGCTGAAGAGGTTGACTAACCTAGAAGGATTCTGAGTTGCCTAGGTTGTTTGCACATGCCAAGAACAACGTGGACCAAAACGAATCACTTATCCTAGGGTAAGCTCAATCTGTGGGAACCTAGAGAAGATTAAGCTGCGAAGAATCCTCTATAAAAGGAAGACTAACTCAAGGGTTATCTTTAAGCACTGAAATACGACTCACACACATTAGCAAATATCTAGTGTGAACCTTCAAACAAGATCATCAAAGCAAACCGAGATCAAGAGGAACCGGTCAAGGAATAGAAGAGCTGAGTGCTAAGTTCCTGTGACTGTAAGTGATAGTTCCTAGGTGCGAAGGTCTGTTTCTTGGATTAATTATTGATTGTGTTAAGTTATCTAGGATTGCCTAACTGTGTGTAAGGCAAAAAAACTGTGTGTTTGTTCCTAGGAGAAGTTGTAACCAAAAGAGATAAGAAATCAAGAAGTAGACCTTGAAATCCTTTCGAAAGAAAGGTAGTGGTTTTCATCCTGGATTGCTAGTTGGCAATCAAAGGTTTCCACTATAAGGAACTTGTCATTTGTTTGATTGTTTATTTCCGCTGTGAAGGGAACTTAGAATCCATATTCTGAGTTCCTTAAGTTATTATCTAACAATCACGATCCTACAATTGGTATCAGAGTAGGAAAAACTCTAGATCTTTGTTAAGTTTGCAGATCATGTCTCAACCAAGCAAGTTTGAGCTCGGAATCTCCACCAACAAGCCACATCTCCGAAAGAAAGGAGAAGAAACATGGTGGGAAAAGTGCATGGAAAGCCACATCAAAATCAACGACTACCAATGCTGGAGGATAGTCGAAAATGGAGATGGCTATGTCGACCTCACCATGAAGGAAGAAGATTGGAAACCAGAACACTATGTTATCATGGAGAAGAATGCCAAGGCCAGGCAGTTCATCCTCAATGGATTGGACAGAGAGGACATGGACAAGGTCATAGGCATCAAGACGGCCAAGGAAATGTGGAAAGCTCTCAAGGAGATGCATGAAGGAAGTGAGGAACTAAAGCAAAGCAGAAAATTAGCTTTGGAAGGAGAATACCACACCTTCAAAATGATGGAAACTGAGACCATCTCAGAATACTACTCCCGCTTCAACAAATTGATTGGAAAGTTAATAGCGGCGGGAGTCGACCTTGATGAAGTTTCCAAGTCCCTAGTGGTCATCAACGGACTCAACTCCAAGTTCACCCTTCTCAAGGGAATCATGAAGAACACTCCAGGCATCCAATCCTTTCCCTTGACCCAAGTCATAGGGAAACTGGAAGTTGAAGAAGGAGAGCACACCAAAGTCAATGCCGACAAGAAACTGGAGAAAGGAATCGCCCTTAAAATCTCCAAAGCCTTCTCCAGGCTCGAGATGGAACAAGAGAGCTCAGACCTGGAAGAAGAAGAGGACGAACTAACCGCCCTCTTCTCAAAGAACATCAAAAAATTCTTTGTGAAGGGAAGGTTCCAAAAGGGCAGTTCCTCCAACAATGGACCCAGAAGGGATCTCAAGGAAGTCTCCTGTTATGAGTGCAAGGAAAATGGACACTATGCTAAGAACTGTCCCAACAAGGAAGACTCCAAGGAAGAAGAAAGACCTCAAAGAAAGAAGGCTCTCGTAGCCTCATGGGGAGAAGACTCAGATGAGGAACTGGATCTGAGTGGATTCTCTGGAGGAAGATGTCTCATGGCAAAAGGAGACTCAAGCGACTCAGAAGACCTTGAGGTAACTTCTGACGATCTCTTAAAATCCCTAGTTGACTGTGATAAGAAACAACTTCTTAAGATCATAAAGAAACTAGGAAAGGAAACCAATTCCCTTCAACAGAAACTTGATGATTGTGAAGATGAAATTGCTTGCTTGACTGTTGAGAATTCTGTTTGGAGTAAGAAACTTCATGAAACTGAGAAAGACCTAGCTGAAACTCACTCCAAACTCATTGATATTAGGAATGTGCATGCTAGTCACCTTAAAACTTGCAAATCTTGTGATGAAACTAGCATAGATTCTGTCAAAGTTCCCTTGCATGCTAACTTACCTGGAAATGACATGCTTCAATCCATAATTGATAGATTGGACATTCTCACTGATTCTATTAATGAAAAAATGATAAATCAAACTGTTTTTGTGAGACAACGTCATGGAATAGGATATGTCAACAACAAAGGGAACAATGATGCTGAAAATGAAAAGGCTAGGTGAGAACTTGTTGAGATGAATGAGAACCTCAATACTGCTCTTGCCACTTCTTGTGATAGGAATCAATTCCTATCAGAAAAGATCATGGTTCTTGAGAACAAGGATGAGGTTGCCAAACGTCTAAATGAAAGTTCTCAAAGTCCTAAGAAGGAACCTAAGGGAAAAGAAAAGATGGTTCATGAAAACCAATGGTTCACCAATTCCTTTGCTCACAAAAGATATATTGACATGGCCCATAGCAAGGTTAGAAACAATGTTGATTTTAACAAAAGGAAAACTGAAAAACCTTTTAGGCCAGGAAAAGGAAAATATGGATATGTTGTTTACAATCGTTTGTGTACCTATTGTGGTAAGAATGGTCATTACAACACTGATTGTGCTAAGAAAAGGAACTTTGAAAAGGAGAAAAGTACTCATTACCATGAAAGGAATCAGTTCCCTAATTATTCACAGACTCGCAATGCTAATCCCCCCAGTAAAGCCAAGCTTCGCTGGGTTCAGAAATCTTAGTTCCCTTATGTGCAGAAAGAAGAGAGGCAACCTCAACTATGGTACATCGACAGTGGTTGCTCATGCCATATGACTGGAAGAAGAAATCAAATGACCTCTCTTCAACCTCTCCAAGGAGGGAACATATCCTTTGGAGACAAAAGCAAAGGGAAAATCTGTGGAATAGGAACTGTGAAACTCAACAATCACATTCAGGTAAACAAAGTTCACCTTGTTGATAATCTTGGTTTTGACCTAATAAGTGTGTCACAACTGTGTGATCAAGGAGACAATGAAGTTAGATTCAGATCAAACGAATGTTCAGTCCTTGACTCCTCGGGACAAATCATCCTAAAAGGGAAAAGATTCAACAATGTCTACATAATTGATCCATCCTTTGTTCCCAAGGAGAAACTTTGTCTCTCAACTGTGAATGACCAAGCTGATTTGTGGCATCAACGCCTCGGTCATGCTAGCACCAAGCTGATTCAAAAGCTACACTCAAAGGAGCTAGTCAGAGGGCTGCCAAAGCTAAGTGGCACATCTAAGGAACTGTGCTCTGACTGTGTAAAAGGGAAACAGGCTCGTAGTTCCTTCAAGTCCAAAAACATGGTAAGCACCTCAAGGCCTCTTGAACTCATCCATATGGATCTGTGTGGACCCATGAGAGTTTAGAGCCTAGGAGGGAACATGTATATCTTTGTTCTTGTCGATGACTTCTCTCGCTTTACTTGGACCATCTTTATTAAATCTAAGAGTGAAGTTATTGACCGCTTTAAAGATCCGGTTCCTTTGTTAGAAAAATCTCTTGATTGTTCACTCAATGTCATTCGGTCTAACCATGGTACCGAATTCGAAAATGGAGAATTTATAATCTTTTGCAGTGAGCATGGAATTGATCACAACTTCTCTGCACCATACACTCCTCAACAAAATGGAGTAGTGGAAAGGAAGAACAGAACTTTGGAAGACATGGCTCGGACTATGCTGATCTCAAGTGGACTCTCTCAATCATTCTGGGCTGAGGCGATCAACACAACTTGCTACATCATCAATCGAGCCATGCTTCGCCCAATCACAGAAAAGACACCCTATGAGCTCCTAAGAGGAAGAGTTCCCAACATCTCACATCTGAGGGTGTTCGGATGCAAGTGCTTTGTGCACAACAATGGGAAGGACAATCTTGGCAAATTCGACCCAAGAAGTGATGAAGGAATCTTCATTGGATACGCCTCGGGTAGCAAGGCGTACAAAGTCTTCAACAAAAGGACTAAAAAGGTAGAAGAAAGTGTTCATGTTATTTTTAATGAAAAATCACTTGGAAAGATTGTGCAGAACACCACCAATTCCTTTGAAGACCCGTTTCCCAAGTCATATCAAGAAGATCCGGATGAAGATGTCACTACACCTAGTTCCTGTCCTGCTGCTCGGAACCCTCCAATGGCTCCTCTACCAGTTCCCATGGATAATGAACAACAATCCATCTCTGGGAACCAGGAGCATGACGACAACATCTGTGGAGACTTCAATGATTCATCTTCCCACATGATCTTCAATGGAGAAGGTAATCCCAACCAGGAAGCTGAATGCTCAACTCAGAATGTCTCCACATCAAATGCTCTAGCTCCTAACAGAGAAAGAAGAGTCATCAAGCCTCCAGTCAGGTTTGAACATCTAACCTTCTTTGCCTTCAATGCCTTTCTATCTATTGTGGAACCAAAGAACATAGGTGAGGCACTGAAGGATGCGGACTGGATCCAAGCTATGCAAGAAGAGCTTCATCAGTTTGAAAGAAACAAAGTATGGCATCTAGTTCCCCGCCCCAAGGATAAACACATCATAGGAACTAGATGGGTTTTCAGAAACAAGCTAGATGATACAGGAGTTGTGATAAGGAACAAAGCTAGACTCGTTGCTCAAGGATACAATCAACAAGAAGGCATCGACTATGATAAAACTTATGCTCCAGTGGCAAGGATCGAAGCAATAAGATTGTTGATTGCCTTCGCATCTCACAAAGGGTTCAAGTTGTTCCAAATGGATGTAAAGACGGCCTTCCTCAATGGAATTCTTCAAGAAGAAGTCTATGTCAAGCAACCACCTGGTTTTGAAGACGACGATCATCCAGATCATGTCTACTTTCTAGACAAGGCACTCTATGGCCTCAAGCAAGCTCCCAGAGCTTGGTATGATCGTCTTGCTCAGTTCCTACTCTCAAATGGCTACAGGCGTGGAGTCATTGATAAGACTCTCTTCATCCTAGAAGAAGAAGGTAACATCTTAGTGGTTCAAATTTATGTTGATGATATCATTTTTGGTTCCACTAACCTGTCCCTTGTAGATAAGTTCAAAGACTTGATGAGCAGTGAATTTGAAATGAGCCTAATAGGGAAACTCACTTTCTTCCTCGGATTACAAATCACTCAAAAGAAAGATGGCATACAAATTCACCAACAGAAGTATGTCAGGGAACTACTGAAGAAGTTCAAAATGGATTCATGCAAGCCTCTCTCCACTCCCATATCCACCATTGCCCATTTGGATAAGGACCATTCGAGTCCTCTAGTGGAGGAGAAGCTATATAGAGGTATGATAGGCTCACTCATGTACCTAACTGCTAGTCGACCAGACATTGTTTTTGTTGTTGGCTTGTGTGCTAGGTTCCAATCTTGTCCAAGAGAAACCCACTTGGCTGCTGTGAAGAGAATACTTCGCTATCTCAAGGGAACTGACTCTCTCTGCATTTGGTACCCCAAAGAGTGCCCCTTTGAGCTAATGGGTTTCACTGATGCTGATTATGCTGGATACTTGGTAGATAGAAAGAGCACCTCTGGAATGTCACAGTTCTTAGGCCCTTGCCTTGTGTCATGGGGATCAAAGAAACAAGTCTCAGTCTCCTTCTCCACCACAGAATCCGAGTACATTACAGCTGCCTCCTGCTGTTCCCAACTTCTCTGGCTAAAGCAACAACTCGCGGTTTTTGGTATGTCTTATGGTCCTCTCACTATTCTTTGTGATAACACCAGTGCTATAAACATTTCAAAGAATCTTGTGCATCACACTAGGACCAAGCATATAGATATAAGACATCATTTTCTTAGAGATCATGTTGAGAAAGGAAACATCATTATGAAATTTTATAGAACTGAAGATCAGGTTGCAGATATATTCACCAAAGCCTTGAATAGAGTTCCCTTCGAGAACCTTAGATTGGAACTGGGAATGATTCATATAACTTAGTAGTGACCTTAGTTTAAAGGCTTCTTTCCAGTTCCCCTGATTGACTAGTTTAAGATTTTTCACTTGTTGAGTCTTGATATCTATGTGTTATATTTTTTGCTACAAACCCTCTTTTCCATAATGGTTTCTTAAAAAGGCTTAGATAAATTTTTCTAGTTCGTATCTTTTGGTCTTCATTATTCTTTCAACTTCTCCATTGTTCAAGTTTCTTTGTTGGCCCAAAAGTCACAATCTGATCATATTCTAACCCAACAATACAAGCCGAAATGATGATTGTGTACTATGACCCTCCCTTGCCTCATTGCACAATCTAATTCCCTATGATCCTCTTCTTAACCCTCTCTGGGAACTAGTGTGTAATGCGATAAATGGCCTTCCCCGATTTCTTTTATGGGAACGTACTTTCAGGTCCTATGTTTTAAAACCCACATCAAAGGTCCCCATATATCCCTCTAGCACACTGAAAATTTCGCCAGAAAGGAACTAGGATGGGCTACCCCTTAAACGGCTAGTAAGAGAATTGCTCCTCCCAAGACAGTATTTATGGCAAATCTCACAGCGTCAGAGACGTCTTCTCAGTCTTGAACAATTGCCATTTTTGAGCATCTAATCTTTGAATTTGTGACCGTTGCAAAGGCGCAAAAGCTTTAAGAAAATTAGCCGTTTCAACTCTTCAGAGTTCCCAGAAATATCTCCAATGGCTTGATTCTCAATGGCTCCAAAATTGCTCAAGGGTTATTTAAGGTTTCCTGTTTGATTGAGCCGAGCACTCTGTTCTCTCACGCCTTCTCTCAATCTCATGTTCACCTGTCTCTCTCAAAACACAAAGCTCCTCAAATGGCCAAGAAAAACCTCAATCTTAACCTTGCTCAATTAGAGGTAATCAGGCCGATAAGATGACAACATGCCAAGATGAAGGAACTGCAGAAAAGAAGGAAACTGAAGAGGAGGCCACTACGCTGCCATAGGAATGTCTCTCCTAGTTCCCAGTGCTATAACATCACAGTGTGCTAGTAGTTCCCTAGGGTCCTACTCCCATCTTTTATCCTTTTTTGTCTATGTCAAGCTGTTTGTGATTTTTTGTTTCTTTTTCCACTATGCATCTCTGGATAATATACTTGACTTTAATGATTAATGAACTCCTTTGGCAATGTTTCTAATGCATCATTTGTCTTTGCCTTAAGTTTCTATTATGGTCACTGTCATGGGTTTAACGCAAACTGTTTATTTCACATTGATATCCTATACTTGATAAGTAACTTGATCTTTTCGATGATGTCAAAAGGGGGAAGAATGGATAGGAACCTTGAACTATTGGAACTACTGGACCTATAGGAAATCTGAACCCGTTCTATTTCTGAGGGGGAACTTGAATAACTTAGTTCATCTGCTTAGGGGGAATTTGCAACTATTGAATGTTCTATCATTATTTTATAAAGTTGTAAATCTCTTAGCTCAACTGTTCTCATGAATTTCATGTCCTTATTATACTGCTAGGTTCCTTATATTTGTCATCATCAAAAAGGGGGAAATTGTTAGGAAACAGAACTCTGGAACTTCAGTTCCCCTGAGAGTTCCTTTCCTCAGTTTCTCTACTTTTGAAGATGACAAATATTATGATACTAATGTTTTATCTCAAAGATGTGCTTTAAGGAACCACATGAATATACCGAAGGCAAGAAAGCCAAACAGGACAAGAGAACCAAAGGAACCAGACAAAGGAAGGAACCCAGAGGAACCCAGGTTTGCCCAGAAACGTAGCATGCGAGGTTGCGATTCCCGAGAAATCTGGGAACACCAAACCACGGACAAAAGGAGGTGAAAATGACTTAAGAGAAGCTTCCAAAAGCCTGCCACCATCCAAGAGCAAGACTCCAAGATGCCTAGAACAATGAACCTCGGACAAAGAAAGGTGAAAGCGACAGGACATGGAACCTGTCGCTGTCCAGAATACAGTTCCCAAGCGCCCAGAGTGTTGAACCTCGGACAAAGGAAGCTGGAGAACGACTTGGCTGAAGAGGTTGACTAACCTAGAAGGATTCTGAGTTGCCTAGGTTGTTTGCACATGCCAAGAACAACGTGGACCAAGGAGAACCACTTATCCTAGGGTAAGCTCAATCTGTGGGAACCCAGAGAAGATTAAGATGCGAAGAATCCTCTATAAAAGGAAGACTAACTCAAGGGTTATCTTTAAGCACTGAAATACGACTCACACACATTAGCAAATATCCAGTGTGAACCTTCAAACAAGATCATCAAAGCAAACCGAGATCAAGAGGAATCAGTCAAGGAATAGAAGAGCTGAGTGCTAAGTTCCTGTGACTGTAAGTGATAGTTCCTAGGTGCGAAGGTCTGTTTCTTGGATTAATTATTGATTGTGTTAAGTTATCTAGGATTGCCTAACTGTGTGTAAGGCAAAGAAACTGTGTGTTTGTTCCTAGGATAAGCTGTAACCAAAAGAGATAAGAAATCAAGAAGTAGACCTTGAAATTCTTTCGAAAGAAAGGTAGTGGTTTTTATCCTGGATTGCTAGTTGGCAATCAAAGGTTTCCACTATAAGGAACTTGTCATTTGTTTGATTGTTTATTTCCGCTGCGAAGGGAACTTAGAATCCATATTCTGAGTTCCTTAAGTTATTATCTAACAATCACGATCCTACAAAGCTGATCCAAGGGAATCTCATCTTACTGAGGTGAAACGCATATTTCGCTATCTAAAGGGAACTGACAACCTCTGTCTTTGGTACCCCAAAGATTGCCATTTCAACCTCCTTGGCTACACGGATGCAGACTATGCTGGGTTCCTGGTCGTTCGCAAGAGCACATCAGGAATGACCCAGTTCCTTGGTCCCTGCTTAATCTCTTGGGGATCCAAGAAACAAAACTCAATTGCTCTCTCCACCATGGAGGCTGAGTACATCGCAGCTGCTGCTTGCTGTTCCCAACTCCTCTGGCTCAAACAACAACTCGCAGACTTTGGTATGTCTTTCGGTCCCCTCAAAATCTTATGTGACAATACCAGTGCAATCAACATATCTAAGAACCATGTGCATCATACTAGGACCAAACATATTGATATAAGGCATCACTTTTTACGTGATCATGTTGAAAAGGGGAACATACTGCTAGAACATTGTAGGACAGAAGATCAAATTGCCGATATATTTACCAAGGCACTCAATCGGGAACCTTACGAGTCCTTTAGGTTACTTCTAGGAATGATTTCCTTAAACTAGTAGTTCTGGTTGCCATTACTAGTTCCCTTGCTGTGCCTAGATTTGATATGTTCTATGGTTCCATTGAAAATATTGATGATATTTGATTTTATGCTGGCCTCGCATGTCCTGTAACATTGATTCTAAAGCATGTTCTAAATTATGACATGATCCCATATTCTCTCATGATATATCTTGTGCATATCTACATCTCTTTGATTAAGCCTTAACATAGTCAATCTGATCACATCTATCCTATATTACAAGCCGAAATGATGATTGACTACAAGCCGTCCCTAAGCCTGATTACATTGCATAATTCCTTATGACCCTCTGTTTAATCCACACTAGGAATTATCTGTGTAATGTCAAAATTGCCTTCCTAATTTTATTTATATGGGTACGTACTTTTATTGAGTGTTTGCTTGGTTCCCTACATCAAATGTGCCCATACTTCCCTAGTTCCGTGTCATTATTTGAGGAAATGAACTGGGTATGCCGCCTCAACGGCCAGATATTTTGAATTCTGATCTCTGACAGAGTCCGCTTCCCGAGAGGCATAAATGCTCTTCTAGCCGTTTCTTACTCAGCCGATTTGAAGCCCAAGCTGATGTGATTGATCTGATATTATCATGATGAGGATATTTATGGCTAGTATTTTGGTTGAAGATTTTGTGGCCGTTGGAGAGATTTTCGGTTCCCTTATTTGTTCAAGATCTGGCAACGGTATGATTTGGATAGAATTTGCTTGAGAATTATAAAAGGCAATAAGGTAGACCTAATTGGGCACCGCTTATCATATTCTCTCTGCTCTCCTAAAGATTATTGCCGCTTTCTCAAGAATCCTTACAACAACCTCTCTCTCATACCAAATCCCCACAACTATGGAACCCAAAATTCCCCAGTTCACCGCCTAAGAGGTGGCCTACATCGAGGAACTTCAAAAACTGAAGGCAACACCATCCTCCTCTCAGGTGGCAACCCCGCCAAAGGCACTATCTTCTGTGCCCCCACCTGCGACGGAACCCTCTCAGCCGGTGTCTTCCCCGACAAAAGAGCCGAGCCAATCGGCCTCATCAGAGCACACTCTCTCTCGGCCGTCCTCCCCTACACCGACAAAGGAGGGATCTCATCACTCTTCTCCCTCTCAGAAGAGCCTCCCTATTGATGTGGACCTGCTTCCAACTCCGACCCCTCCCTCCAGAAACTAGGCGACTCCCAATCTGTCGCCGGTCGCGTCAAGCGTCGCGCCGCAAAGGGTGGTTCCGACGTCCCCTCCCTCAAACTCGAGGAGACGCCACCGGCAAAAAGGGCCCGGATTTCCCCAACTTCCAAAGGAAAGAAGCCACTGTCGTCCCCAACTCGCTCCTCTCAGGTTCCCAAGCTGGATGCTTCTCTGGCTTCTCGGAACATTCTGGAGCCCCTCATTGTCGGCAAGGAGTTCTGGACCTCCACCGATGATGAGAGTGTCATCGCTGCCCATGCCAAGCTCCAACTTCAGGGCTGGGACACTCTGATTCCCTCCCCATTCGCAGTGAATGAGGACATGGTGTGAGTCTTCTACCGAAATCTGCAGTTTGTGTCTGCCAAGGAGGACCAGCCCGCTCATGATGCTCTTCTCACCTGGGGTGGTAAGCTATTCCTTATCTCTGCTGCTGTGATAGGATCTGTGCTCGTCCTGGACTCTGGTGAAGGTTTTGGAGTTATCGTCAAACGGAACTGGCCAAGCAAGCGCAAAGCGGCCATCCTCCATACTGTGTTTGATGGAAATGCCCCCACAAAAGCCCCCCTCCTCACCAAACACCTAAGCCTTGACCGGAAAATTCTCCACACCTTCCTCATCAAGAACATCACCCCCCGCCAAGAAAAGCGTGACACCATAGCCGTCTCGGATGCTGTTCTGTTGGAGAAACTTCTCTTGGGAGAACCTATCGATCTCCCTCGCATTATCTTAGCCCACATGCAATTTTGCAACTCCCACAGTACCCATGCTCTCCCCTACCCACATGTCATTAAGAACCTCCTCTCCAGCCTTGGTCTCTACCCTGCTGACATCCAAGAGACCCACTTCTCTCGCATCCTCACTATGACTACTGTGAGGCACCTTGCTCAGAAGGCCCATGTTGATGAGATGTCTGAGGCTGAAGAGTTTGAGGAAGAGCTGCTACCGGGCTAGTCTGATCCGCGCCTAGTTCCTGACACCCATGTGCTGCTCAATAGTTTGGCACATATTGAGAACGCCTTGGTCAATGGTTTCGACAAGGTCGTCGCCGCTGTGGAGAAAGGAAGAAACTTCACCAATGAGATGGTGGTGGAGTTGTGGAAGTGCACTGAATCCCTCACCAAGGAAATTAGCAAGCTCATTGATGGCAAGATCAAGGAGGACAAGGAACACAGGGCCAAGGGCCAGGAGTAGCAAGGAATGTGTCTAGTTCCCCTCTCAGATGACACGGAACTTATAGTTCCCTTAGGATCCCACTTCCATATCATGATCCCTTTGTGTGTGTCTCTGAGTGCTTTTATTTTCTTTGCTTTTATGATTATGTAGTTCCTGCCCTTTGATATTTAATGAACTTATTTTGTGTTCCCTGCCCTGTTTGCAATATGCTTTGAATCTTTATTACGGTGTCATTTCTCTAGAGTTCAGCATTAGCTTATTTATCTCTGTAAGTTCTCTTTGTTACTCATCTAACTGACTCTTTTCGATGATGTCCAAAGGAGGAATGAACTTGGCAATCTGGAACTGATAGGCTGAAAGGAACTCTGATCTAGTTATATCATTAAGGGGGAACTAAGGAACTAGATCTGGTGTTAAGGGGGAATATGCAATTCACTAATGATTATTCTACATCTAGTTATGTTCTGTCTCTTCATCATATTATTCATGCCTATTTCGATATGCCTGTTCTACATGTTTGTCATCATCAAAAAGGGGGAAATTGTTAGGAAGTGAACTTTTGGGAACTCCAGTTCCCTTCCTCAGTTTTCCTAGTTTTGATAATGACAAACACATTTGCTATTAATATTTCCATTAGTGTGACAAAATATGGAACTTCGGACTTGGAAAGCACGGAACAGAACTACTGACGCTAGACTTGGGAACTGGCGGAAGGAACTGAAGCTTGCTGGCGCCAAAAACACTTGGATAAATCTGTGAAGGCGGCGGCGAGCTGTTTAGGGTAGATCTTAGTTAGAGAGAGAACTACAAGATCATATCCTGTTTCCATATATTTTAGGAGCGTAAAAGATTATCTTTTATGGAAACAAAACATGTAAAAGTCGGTAGAGATAATATTTGGAAACAAATGTTATCTTTAACGATTTCTTTTGATTATTTTATTTGTTTGATTTAGTTATTGAAGATTTGCTTCCTTCAGTAATTAAGTCATATAAATAAAGTAATTAAACCTCTCTCATTTTTTACGCATTCACGAAGATAAGATTTCGAGTGCTGTGAAGAAGTTGTGCCGAGTTCTTTGAAGAAGAACAAAGTAAGTTACTTGTTTGTTGTTGCTTGGTTAGGTCGAACTAGGTAGAGAGTCTTTTAGTGTGTCTAAGACTTGAATCTGTGTGTTCTATTCTAGTTGATTGTAACCAAAGTATTAATACAAGAAGTAGACTTTGAAATCCTCTTGCAAGAGAGGTAGTGGGTTTTATCCTAGATAACTAGTTGGTTATCAAAGGTTCCCACTCTAAGGAACTTGTCTTGAAATCGCTATTGTTTACTTATTCTGCTGCTTAGGAACTGGACTCCCAGTTCCCTTGTTAACTAACAACGTACGATCCTACAGATTTGATCTCGAATCCAGCTCGTCAAGGTCTTCATCGTCCTCCACCAAGAAAGGCACCAAATCAGCCACGTTGAACACATCATGGACTCCATAGGACGGCGGCAACTTTAGTTTATAGGCATTGTCGTTGATCTTCTCGAGCACTTGGAAAGGACCATCCCCTCTCGGTTTCAGCTTGGAGTTACGGAGTAAGGGAAATCGCTCCTTCCTTAGGTGCACCCAAACCAGGTCGCCCGGTTCAAAGAGCACCTCTTTGCGCCCCTTGTCAGCGTGCCTCTTATATTGCATGGTCCGCCTCTCTAGTTGCAACTGAGTCTCTTCATGCAACTTCTTGATCTTTAAAGCTTGATCAGCTCCCTCCTTGCTTTCTTGGTCCATGATGGCATATGGCATGAGCTAAAGTGGCGTTTTTGGGTTGATGCCATAGACCACCTCAAATGGAGTCTTCTTGGTGGCTGAATGGACCGACCTATTGTATGCAAACTCAATGAAGGATAGGCACTCTTCCCACCTGCGCAAGTTAGTTTGCAACATAGATCAAAGCAAAGCACCAAGGGTTCGGTTTACTACCTCAGTTTGTCCATCCGTTTGAGGATGACAAGTAGTGGAAACGAGGAGCTTTGTTCCAAGCTTGGTCCATAGCGTCTTCCAGAAGTAGCTTAGGAACTTCACATCTCGATCTGAAACAATAGACCTAGGAACTCCATGCAATCTCACAACTTGGTCAAAGAAAAGGTTAGCAACATGAGATGCATCATCGGTCTTATGGCATGCAATGAAATGAGCCATTTTGGAGAACCTATCTACCACAACAAAGATGGAGTCCCTTCCTCTATTAAACCTAGGTAAACCCAAAACAAAGTCCATAGAGATTGTTAGGAAACGGAACTCTGGAACTTAGGTTCCCCTGAGAGTTCTGTTCCTCAGTTTCTCTACTTTTGAAGATGACAAATATTATGATACTAATGTTTTATCTCAAATATGTGTTTTAAGGAACCACAGGAATATACCGAAGGCAGAAAAGCCAAACAGAACAAGGGAACCAAAGGAACAAGACAGCTGAAGGAATCCAGAGGAACCCAGGTGTGCCCAGAAATGGAGCTTGCGACATTGCGATTCCCGAGAAATCTGGGAACACACAACCTCGGACAAAAGGTGTCAAAAACGACTTGTCCGAAGCTTCCAAAAGTCTGCCAAGGTCCAAGAGCTAAAGAACAAGATGCCTAGAGAACCTCTACCTCGGACAGAGACGATGAAAGCGACAGCACATGAAGACGTCGCTGTCCAGCAGACGGTTCCCAAGCGTGTAACACCCCCAAAACTTAACCCTTTTGGAAAGGTATTACCGCCAGTGACCCCAGTGTTCCTTACCGAGATCACCCAAGGCTTTACCGTTTAAATACAAATCATTAAATACAATGATACACAATGATAACCTTATTTACATAAAACACGAGTCCCGGGATTACATCCCAATCCCGAATAGGACAAACACAGAGTTTAAATAAATTACAACGGAAATCTTAAACAAGGCACAACGGAAAACTTTTAAAAGATATTACAAAAAGGGTTGTGATCGTAATGATCACCTGCCCAAGGATCTCAACCTGATTAAAGAAATTATTAAAAACGTCGGAAAAACCACCGTCGACTCCATAGTCCTTCTAGTCTTCTCATCTACACTCCATCTGATGTGCCGAATCGAACGGATGACACCAGCCCACATGCGGAGAACAATGTTCGTGGGTTAGTCTACTTGAATAGACTAGCAAGGGTAAAAAGCAGAGTGGTTCGAGTGATCGTAACCGTTTACTATCATTGTCCCTCGAATAATAACCGAAGGGACGATACATAACCCGACACTTTCACGGAATAACAACAAAGGTATGCATGAGAGAAGATTCTGGAAGACCTCATCTTCACATAAATCAACTCGAAAAGAGACTCCAAGAGATTGAGTCTTTAAGGAAATATGACAAATCTGGAATATTTAACAGAATCATACAACAATGATTTAAAAGTTGACTGAGATGCTTCAGTTCACGACCAACCTCATCGCATACAGCGAATCCAGATCGGAAAGAGAACGTACTACATTCAAGTCGAGACGAGCTTTCCTAGCTGCACTATTACTTAGTTGCACTACTCGCCAAAGGTTTATTAATCATGTGCACTCGGGCACATATCTTATTTAATTACAAAACACACATTATTGAAACACGTTAATGTTATTAAGAGCGACACATAGCTTAAATCTCAGGGTGACAATCATGTCAACCCAAATTAAAACGCACACAACGCACACGCAGGACTTAACATTATTAAGCCGAGAAACAACGGCGATTATTATTACACCGGGTGACCTTACGTTCACCTTGATTGCACTATACATCGCTTACAGTTTAATTATGTGCTTAACTGCACTTATCTTATTAAATTACAACACACACACACACACACAATGTTGAGGCTTAAGAATATTCCGAGAACACGGAAGTTATGATGACACCGGGTGATCTTACGTTCACCCTGATTTGCACTGCCACAGCGCTTATAGTTTATTTTACAGGGTGACAGTTACGTCCACCCCAATGCACTAGCTAAGTGCTTAAAACACAGGACTGTAATTAAGCTCATCCACTGGCGCTAGCAAGGCGCTTAAAACACTTCAGATCCTTACACGTGGATAAGAAGCATAGGTCATGACCCTTAAATTATTCGGCAATAACCCTGAGGAATATTATGATTTAAAGAAACGACAAATCCTTACATATGGATAAGCGTTCCCACGAATATTAAATTATAAAGAAATGACTAATCCTTACTTGGATTAGCGTTCCTACGCACATTAATTTATAAAGAAACGACTAATCCTTACTTGGATTAGCGTTCCTACAAACACTCGTGTTAACTAAACAGTCTAACACAACAATTATTCACATTAAAGCCATCCAGGCAAATAACTTAAACATAGAGATAATAGAAACAACTAATCCTTACTTGGATTAGTTTTCCTATTAATCCACATAAATGCCCGGAAGGCGATCACAGATAATAGCGTCGTTCTAGCAGATATACAACCTATTATATGATTTTCCAAAACAGTTTATAAAACCTTTTCCAGACAAACACAGATAATCATTCCAAATTAATTACTCAGATAAACAGCTGATAATTAATGTAAATATGGAACGATGAGCAAGAGCGAACCGCCACTTGCCTTAGTCCGCAGATCTGGAACAAAGCACAGACAACGGGATTCCGGGCTCGACACGCGTATAGCTCCACTAGCATAAACACCTTCCAGTCGACCCAAAAAGGAACCCTAGGTTAGATTCGACAAAGAATAGTATGAATATACGAAAGGACGAAAGGAATCGAAGGATACGAGACCCGATCGAAGGTCTCGGAAGCCAACGCAACAACTCCCGGGCAACAACCCTTCACGGCCGGCCACCAAACCATTGCGGCGGGCGCCGCCACCATCACGGCGGGCGCCGCCACCATCACGGCGGTCGCCGTCTCAAGCACAGCGGGCGCCGCTCATCGGCTTCCTCCACGGCGACACCAAGAGCTTCACGGCGGTCGTCGGCCACAACACGGCGGTCGCCGTCCCCAACACGGCGGTCGCCGTCCACAACACGGCGGTCGCCGTTCCTGGCGGCGGTCGCCGTCTCCCTGGCGGCGGTCGCCGTCGCTGAACAGAAACTTAAAAACGGACGAGAAATCTTACCCGCGATGCTCGATTTGGTTCGCCTTTCGCCTTGCTTGGCTTCTAGGCTTCTAAGGGCCTTCCAAGTCTCATTTGGCCACCGAGAACAACACCAAACGAGCCTCCAACGATCCACGAGAGCTTTCCGAGAGAGAACGTTTTTCTTTGGGAGCGTTTTTTAGAGACGAGAAATGGACAGCGTAATGGCGTTTTTCACACCCTTTCTAGCTTCACCCATGCCCTCTATTTATAGGCAAAGATGAGGCTTGTTGGGAGCCAAAAAGCCTTCCAATTGTGCCCTTGGGTATTAACCCATGGTTAGTCCATTTGCACCTCTTGGGCAATAACCAAGTGGGTAGAGATTTGGTATTAATCTTAACTTGCGATAACAAAAGTCGTACACGAACGAGTATAGACTTCCAACAGGCCTTAACTGTATAATTCTTCACTGAGAAAAATATTACAGATACAGAGCACATTACAGAATGTCTCCGACTTTCTGAATTAAATCCGACGTACTAAACGGGTGTTCGGGAAAATTCCAAAAATTCCCAGAATAATCCTTACAGAATTACGGGGTATCACAAAGCGGCCAACTTACTCAACCTCGAACGAAAGCGTTTTGACAACGACACCACAAGGCTCGTCTGAGGTAGTTGACCAACCAAGAGAGATTCTGAGCTGCCTAGGTTGTTTGCACATGCCAAGAACAACGTGGATCAAGGAGAACCACCAATCCTAGGGCAAGCTCAATCCGTGGGAACCAAGAGAGGATCGAGCTGCGAAGAATCCTCTATAAAAGGAAGACTAACCCAAGGGTTATCTTCAAGCACCAAAAAAACAAGAACTCACACTCATTAGCAAATATCTAGTGTGAACCTCCAAACAAAGATCATCAAAGCAAACCGAGATCAAGAGGAACCAGTCAAGGAAGAAGAGCTGAGTGCTAAGTTCCTGTGACTGTAAGTGATAGTTCCTAGGTGCGAAAGTCTGTTTCTTGGATTGGTTATTGATTGTGTTAAGTTATCTAGGATTGTCTAACTGTGTGTAAGGCAAAGGAACTGTGTGTTCATTCCTAGGATAAGCTGTAACCAAAAGAGATAAGAAATCAAGAAGTAGACTTTGAAATCCTTTCGAAAGAAAGGTAGTGGTTTTTATCCTAGATTGCTAGTTGGCAATCAAAGGTTTCCACTATAAGGAACTTGTCATTTGTTTGATTGTTTATCTTCCGCTGCGAAAGGAACTGAGAATCGTTATTCTGAGTTCCTTAAGCTTTTATCTAACAATCACGATCCTACAATTGGTATCAGAGCAGGAAAAGCTCTAGATCTTTGATAAGTTTGCAGATCATGTCTCAACCAAGCAAGTTTGAGCTCAGAATCTCCACCAACAAGCCACATCTCCGAAAGAAAGGAGAAGAAACATGGTGGGAAAAGTGCATGGAAAGCCACATCAAGACCAACGACTACCAATGCTGGAGGATAGTCGAAAATGGAGATGGGTATGTCGACCTCACCATGAAGGAAGAAGATTGGAAACCAGAACACTATGTTATCATGGAGAAGAATGTCAAGGCCAGGCAGTTCATCCTCAATGGATTGGACAGAGAGGACATGGACAAGGTCATAGGAATCAAGACGGCCAAAGAGATGTGGAAAGCTCTCAAGGAGATGCATGAAGGAAGTGAGGAACTGAAGCAAAGCAGAAAGTTTGCTTTGGAAGGAGAATACCACACATTCAAAATGATGGAAACTGAGACCATCTCAGAGTACTACTCCCGCTTCAACAGATTGATTGGAAAGCTAACAGCGGCAGGAGTCGATCTTGATGAAGTTTCCAAGTCCCTAGTGGTCATCAATGGACTTAACTCCAAGTTCACCCTTCTGAAGGGAATCATGAAGAACACTCCAGGCATCCAATCACTTCCCTTCACCCAAGTCATAGGAAAACTGGAGGTTGAAGAAGGAGAGCACATCAAAGCCAATGCCGACAAGAAACTGGAAAAAGGAATTGCCCTCAAGATCTCCAAAGCCTTCTCCAGGCTCGAGATGGAGGAAGAGAACTCAGACCTTGAAGAAGAGGAGGACGAACTAACAGCCCTCTTCACAAAGAACATCAAAAAATTCTTTGTGAAGGGAAGGTTCCAAAAGGGCAGTTCCTCTCACAATGGACCAAGAAGAGACCTCATGGAAGTCTCATGTTACGAGTGCAAGGAGAAGGGACACTATGCTAAAAACTGTCCCAACAAAGAAGAGTCCAAGGAAGAGGAAAGACCTCAAAGAAAGAAGGCTCTCGTAGCATCATGGGGAGAAGACTCAGATGAGGAACTGGATCTGAGTGGCTTCTCTGGAGGGAAATGTCTCATGGCAAAAGGAGACTCAAGCGACTCAGAAGACCTTGAGGTAACTTCTGACGATCTCTTAAAATCCCTAGTCGATTGTGATAAGAAACAACTTCTTAAGATCATAAAGAAACTAGAAAAGGAAACCAGTTCCCTTCAACAGAAACTAGATGATTGTGAAGATGAATGCTTGACTGTTGAGAATTCTGTTTGGAGTAAGAAACTTAATGAAACTGAGAAAGACCTAGCTGAAACTCACTCCAAACTCATTGATATTAGGAATATGCATGCTAGTGACCTTAAAACTTGCAAATCTTGTGATGAAACTAGCATAGATTCTGTCAAAGTTCCCTTGCATGCTAATCCACCTGGAAATGACATGCTTCAATCCATAATGGATAGGTTAGACATTCTCACTAATTCCATTAATGAAAAAATGATAAATCAAACTGTTTTTGTGAGACAACGACATGGAATAGGATATGTCAATAATAAAGGGAACAATGGTGCTGAAGAAGAAAAGGTTAGGCGAGAACTTATTGAGATGAATGAGAACCTCAGTATTGCTCTGGCCACTTCTCGTGATAGGAATCAATTCCTATCAGAAAAGATCATGGTCCTTGAGAACAAGGCTGAGGTTGCCAAACGTCTCAATGAAGGTTCTCAAAGTCCTAAGAAGGAACCAAAGGGCAAAGAAAAGATGGTTTCTGAAAACCAATGGTTCACCAATTCTTTTGCTCACAAAAAGTATGTTGACATGGCCAATAGTAAGGTTAAAAACAATATTGATTTCAACAAAATAAATGAAAAACCTTTTAGGCCAGGGAAAGGAAAGTATGGTCATGTCATCTACAACCGCTTATGTACCTACTGTGGTAAGAATGGCCATTACAACACTGATTGTGCTAAGAAAAGGAACTTTGAAAGGGAGAAAAGTGCTTATCACCAGGAAAGGAACCAACTCCCTGATTATTCACAGACTCGAAATGCTAATCCCCCTAGTAAAGCCAAGCTTCGCTGGGTTCAGAAATCTTAGTTCCCTTATGTGCAGAAAGAAGAGAGGCAACCCCAACTATGGTACATTGACAGTGGTTGCTCATGCCATATGACCGGAAAAAGAAATCAAATGACCTCTCTTCAACCTCTCCAAGGAGGGAACATATCCTTTGGAGACAAAAGGAAAGGGAAAATCTGTGGAATAGGAACTGTGAAACTCAACGATCACATTCAGGTAAACAAAGTTCACCTTGTTGATAGTCTTGGTTTTGATCTAATAAGTGTGTCACAGCTGTGTGATCAAGGAGACAATGAAGTCAGATTTAGATCAAACAAATGCTCAGTTCTTGACTCCTCGGGACAAATCATCCTAAAAGGAAAGAGATTCAACAATGTTTACATTGTTGATCCATCCTTCGTCCCCAAAGAGAAACTGTGTCTCTCAACCGTGAATGACCAAGCTGAGTTGTGGCACCAACGCCTCGGTCATGCTAGCACTAAGCTGATTCAAAAGCTATACTCAAAGGAACTAGTCAGAGGATTGCCAAAGCTGAGTGGCACATCTAAGGAACCATGCTCTGACTGTGTAAAAGGAAAACAGGCTCATAGTTCCTTCAAATCCAAAAACATGGTAAGCACCTCAAGGCCTCTTGAGCTCATCCACATGGATCTTTGTGGACCCATGAGAGTTCAAAGCCTAGGAGGGAACAAGTATATTTTTGTTATTGTCGATGACTTCTCTCACTTTACTTGGACCATTTTCATTAAATCTAAAAGTGAAGTCATTGATCGCTTTAAAGACCTGGTTCCCTTGTTAGAAAAATCCCTTGATTGTTCACTTAATGCTATTCGGTTTGACCATGGTACCGAATTCGAAAATGGAGAATTTCTAACCTTTTGCAGTGAGCATGGCATTGATCACAACTTCTCTGCACCATACACTCCTCAACAGAATCGAGTAGTGGAGAGAAAGAATAGGACCTTAGAAGACATGGCTCGAACTGTGTTGATCTCAAGTGGACTCTCCCAATCCTTTTGGGCTGAGGCGATCAACACGGCATGCTACATCATCAATAGAGCCATGCTTCGCCCTATCACAGAGAAGACACCCTATGAACTCCTAAGAGGAAGAGTTCCCAACATTTCTCATCTAAGGGTGTTCGGATACAAGTACTTTGTGCACAACAATGGGAAGGACAATCTTGGCAAGTTTGACCCAAGAAGTGATGAAGGAATCTTCATTGGATATGCCTCAGGCAGCAAGGCATACAAAGTCTTCAACAAAAGGACTAAAAAGGTAGAAGAAAGTGTTCATGTTATTTTTAATGAAAAATCAATTGGAAAGATTGTGCAGAACACCACCAATTCCTTTGAAGACCCGTTTCCCAAGTCATATCAAGAAGATCCAGATGAAGATGTCACTCCACCCAGTTCCTGTCCTGCTGCTCGGAACCCTCCAATGGCTCCTCCACCAGTTCCCATGGATAATGAACAACAATCCATTTCTGGGAACCATGAGCATGACGACAACATCTGTGGAGACCTCAATGATTCATCTTCCCACATGTTCTTCAATGAAGAAGGTGACCCCAACCAGGAAGCTGAATGCTCAACTCAGAATGTCTCCACATCAAATACTTTGGCTTCCAACAGAGAAAGAAGAGTCGTCAAGCCTCCAGTCAGGTACGAACATCTAACTTTCTTTGCCTTTAATGCCTTTTTGTCTATTGTGGAACCAAAGAACATAGCAGACTGAAGGATGCGGACTGGATCCAAGCCATGCAAGAAGAGCTTCATCAATTTGAAAGGAACAAAGTCTGGCATCTGGTTCCTCGCCCCAAGGATAAGCACATCATAGGAACCAGATGGGTTTTCAGAAACAAGCTAGATGATACAGGAGCTGTGATAAGGAACAAAGCAAGACTTGTGGCTCAAGGATACAATCAACAAGAAGGAATTGACTATGATGAAACCTATGCTCCAGTGGCAAGGATCGAAGCAATAAGGTTGTTGATTGCCTTCGCATCTCACAAAGGGTTCAAGTTGTTCCAAATGGATGTGAAGACAGCCTTCCTCAATGGAATTCTTCAAGAAGAAGTCTATGTCAAGCAACCTCCCGGTTTCGAAGACGACGATCATCCAGATCATGTCTACTTTCTAGACAAGGCACTCTATGGCCTCAAGCAAGCTCCTAGAGCTTGGTATGATCGTCTTGCCTAGTTCCTACTCTCAAATGGCTACAGGCGTGGAGTTATTGATAAGACTCTCTTCATCCTAGAAGAAGAAGATAACATCTTAGTGGTTCAAATTTATGTTGATGATATCATTTTTGGTTCCACTAACCTGTCCCTTGTAGACAAGTTCAAAGACTTGATGAGCAGTGAATTTGAAATGAGTTTAATTGGGGAACTCACATTCTTCCTCGGATTACAAATCACTCAAAAGGAAGATGGTATTCAAATCCACCAACAGAAGTATGTCAGGGAACTACTGAAGAAGTTCAAAATGGATTCATGCAAGCCTCTCTCCACTCCCATATCCACCATTGCCCATCTGGATAAGGACCACTCGAGTCCTCTAGTGGAGGAGAAGCTCTATAGAGGTATGATAGGCTCACTCATGTACCTAACCGCTAGTCGACCAGACATTGTCTTTGTTGTTGGCTTGTTTGCTAGGTTCCAATCTTGTCCGAGAGAAACCCACTTGGCTGCTATAAAGAGAATACTTCGATATCTCAAGAGAACTGACGATCTCTGCATTTGGTACCCCAAAGAATGTCCCTTTGAGCTCATGGGTTTCACTGATGCTGATTATGCTGGATATTTGGTGGATAGAAAGAGCACTTCTGGAATGGCACAGTTCCTAGGCCCTTGCCTTGTGTCATGGGGATCAAAGAAACAAGTTTCAGTCTCCCTCTCCACCACAGAATTCGAGTACATTGCAGCTGCCTCTTTTTGTTCCCAACTTCTCTGGCTAAAGCAACAACTCGCGGACTTTGGTATGTCTTATGGCCCTCTCACTATTCTTTGTGACAACACTAGTGCTATAAACATTTCTAAGAATCCCGTGCATCATACTAGGACCAAGCATATTGACATTAGACATCATTTTCTTAGAGATCATGTTGAGAAGGGAAACATCATTATGAAATTTTGTAGAACTGAAGATCAAATTGCAGATATATTCACCAATGCATTGAATAGAGTTCCTTTTGAGAACCTCAGATTGGAACTAGGAATGATTCCTATTACTCAGTAGTGACCTTAGTTCTGAGAATTCTTTCCGAGTTCCCCTGATTGACTAGTTTAAGATATTTAACTTGTTGAGTCTTGATGTCCTTGTGTTATATCTTTTGCTACAAACCCTTCTTGTCATAATGGTTTCTTATAAAGGCTTAGATAAATTTTTCTGGTTCGTTTCCTTTTGATTATCATTATTTCTCAACTCCTCATTGTTCAAATTTCTTTGATGGCCCAAAAGTCACAATCTGATCATATTTCTAACCCAACATTACAAGCTGAAATGATGATTGTGTACTAAGACCTACCCTTGCCTCATTGCTCAATTTAATTCTCTATGATTCATCTCTAAACCTTCTCTGAGAATTATTGTGCAATGCGATAAATAGCCTACCCTGATTCCTTGTATGGGAACGTACTGTTTTTGGTTCCTTTGTCTCCACCCACACCAAAGGTTCCCATACATTCCTCTAGCTCGCTGAAAATGTCGCCAGAAAGGAACCAGAACATCGCGTCTCTCCAACGGCTCGCTTGGCTCTCCCAGACGCTATTTATGGCATATTGGCAGGGATAAGGCATGTCTCGTCAGTGGCAGACCTCCCTCTTCTCGAAATGGGTCATATTTTGAATTTAAATTAGCCGTTCCAAAAAGCTGTAACTCTCTTCAATGCTTCAGATTTGCCTTGATCTTCTCAACGGCTGGATTTGCTTCAACGGTCACCTCAGCTCTTGCCCATCCCAGATCTTCAACGCCCTTAAAGAGGTGCTCAGTTGCTCCGAGTTGATCACACAAGCTCTCCATCTCTCTGATCTTCTACCTCTCTTTCTCTTCACACAGCAATCCTCTTAGCTCCTCTCAAATGGCCAACCTTAACCCAATCGTTGTTATGGATGAAGAGGAGGCTGCTTTTCTTCAAGCATTTCGCGAAAAGAAGGCTAAAGCCTCCTCCTCCAAGCCTGTTTCTGCCTCCACTTCTTCAAAATCCCTCCCCAAAGAAAACCCCGTGGCGAAACCTGCAGAGAAACCAGAAGAGAAGCTTGAGAAACCACCAAAGGATAAGGAAAAGGTGGAAGAGGAACCAACCATGCCCAAAGAAGAGGAGCAAGCCATCACTTTGGCTTCAGAATTAGTCACAAAATCAGTTTCTGAAGGCGGATCGCATGATTCCTCTCCGGATAAATCCCTTCAAGAGATCCTTAGCCCCGAGCCTTCCCCGATCAGCCTTAAATCCAAAACTTCCAACCCAGGCCCCTCTGTCTCCACAAGAATGCAACAATGGAAGAGAAGCTCCCAAGCCATTGTTCCATATGAAACCAAATCCACAGAAAGGGCCAAAACCACCACCCTCTATGTCTCCTCTTCCTTCTCCAAAAGAAAGATCCTAAAACCTCTCATTATCGGCAGAGAATTCTAGACCCAGGAGTTAGAAGAAGAGGATGAGGAACTCTATGGAGAAGCTTTGGATGAGTTCCACTCTCTGTCGCAGTTCCAAGGGTGGGACGAGATACTGTGCGAGCCTTTCTCTGCTTCTGACGAGGTTGTCCGGATGTTTTACCAGTCCATGGAATTTGTACCCCAGAAGGAAAACTCTCCCTGTCACGACGCCATTCTCATATGGAAGGGAACCAGCTTTCCCCTGTCCGCCAATCTAATCGCGTCTGCTCTAGGGATTGAGTCGAGGTCTGGGTTTGGCATTCTGTCTCAGAAGAAGGGATGGCCCCAAGGGAAAGGGCTTCAAGTCCAAAGGAGCAATCGTCAAGAAAATTTATGATGGCGCATCCCCCTCATCTTTGGAGACGAAGGATCTCTCCATCGCAAACCGGCTACTGCATTTTTGGATCACTCGCAACTTGGTTCCCATGCAAGAGCACAGGAACGAAGTCCTCATCACCGACGCCATCTACATGGACAAGGTGCTCTCCGGTTTTCAGTTGGATCTTCCCCGTATTGTGCTGGCTCACATGCAATTTTGTGCATCCCATGACTCCCATGCTTTACCCTTCCCTCACATCATCAAGAAGCTACTCTCCAACCTCAATCAGTACCCAGAAGACTTCCCAGAGACTGCCTATAGCAAATGTCTTACAATGCACACAGTTCGGAAGCTGAAATCTAAGGAACAACAACCCAACCCTGCTGAAACAGAAGAAATCCCGCCTAAGGAAAAGGCGAGTTCCCAAGGCCGTTCTAGTTCCCACCCTCAGCAACCCCCCTCTTCAGACTCCTCTGCGATCCTCCTTGCGTTGGATCGTATTGAAAAAGCTATCTTGGAAGGCTCGACTGCCAACACGGTCGCCATCCATGATCAAGTAAGAGAGTTGGGGCGTATCAGTTCTGCTGTCGAGAGTCTGGTGGAAGTTCTGCAGAAGGATTGGCAAGGTGCAATCAGTGCTCATCAGGCCGCGGGCCAAAATGTAGGAACCGACGACAAGGATGCAGAAGAGGAGGCCGCTACTACGCCATAGGAACGCTTGTTCTAGGTTCCCAGTGCTGCAACGCCACATCGAGCTAGTAGTCTTCCTTAGGATCCTACTTCCCTCTTCTATCCTTTTTGTTGTCTTTCTTAAGATTGCTTTTGTTGTCTTCCTTGCTTTTTGCTGTTTGTGTTATCAGTCGTCAGTTGTTATGTTGTGTTTTGAACAATGATCAATGAAGCTTTAATGACTATATTTGGAATCGTTCCAATGATCAATTTGTCTTTGCCTTAACGCTCTCATTATGATTTTTTTTGGCTTGATGCAATTGCATATTCACTTGGATATCATGTTCTTAACTTGTACTTTATCTTTTCGATGATGTCAAAAGGGGGAAGAAAAGGATAGCAACCTTGAACTTTGGAGACTACTGAATTAATAGGAACTCTGAACTAGTTCTATTTCTAAGGGGGAATTTGAAATAAACTTGTTCACTTGCTTAGGGGGAATTTGCAACCATTGAATGTTCTATCACTAATCTGTAATGTTGTAAATCCCGTTATCTCAATATGGTCTCATAAGATTCAAAGTCCTATTATGTTGTCAGGTTCCTTGTATTTGTCATCATCAAAAAGGGGGAAATTGTTAGGAAACGGAACTCTGGAACTTAGGTTCCCCTGAGAGTTCCGTTTCTCAGTTTCTCTACTTTTGAAGATGACAAATATTATGATACTAATGTTTTATCTCAAAGATGTGTTTTAAGGAACCACAGGAATATACCGAAGGCAGAAAAGCCAAACAGAACAAGGGAACCAAAGGAACAAGACAGCTGAAGGAATCCAGAGGAACCCAGGTGTGCCCAGAAATGGAGCTTACGACATTGCGATTCCCGAGAAATCTGGGAACACACAACCTCGGACAAAAGGTGTCGAAAATGACTTGTCCGAAGCTTCCAAAAGTCTGCCAAGGTCCAAGAGCTAAAGAACAAGATGCCTAGAGAACCTCTACCTCGGACAGAGACGATGAAAGCGACAACACATGAAGACGTTGCTGTCTAGCAGACGGTTCCCAAGCGGCCAGCTTACTCAACCTCGGACGAAAGCGTTTTGACAACGACACCACAAGGCTTGTCTGAGGTAGTTGACCAACCAATAGAGATTCTGAGCTGCCTAGGTTGTTTGCACATGCCAAGAACAACGTGGATCAAGGAGAACCACCAATCCTAGGGCAAGCTCAATCCGTGGGAACCAAGAGAGGATCGAGCTGCGAAGAATCCTCTATAAAAGGAAGACTAACCCAAGGGTTATCTTCAAGCACCAAAAAAACAAGAACTCATACTCATTAGCAAATATCTAGTGTGAACCTCCAAACAAAGATCATCAAAGCAAACCGAGATCAAGAGGAACCAGTCAAGGAAGAAGAGCTGAGTGCTAAGTTCCTGTGACTGTAAGTGATAGTTCCTAGGTGCGAAAGTCTGTTTCTTGGATTGATTATTGATTGTGTTAAGTTATCTAGGATTGTCTAACTGTGTGTAAGACAAAGGAACTGTGTGTTCGTTCCTAGGATAAGCTGTAACCAAAAGAGATAAGAAATCAAGAAGTAGACTTTGAAATCCTTTCGAAAGAAAGGTAGTGGTTTTTATCCTAGATTGCTAGTTGGCAATCAAAGGTTTCCACTATAAGGAACTTGTCATTTGTTTGATTGTTTATCTTTCGCTGCGAAAGGAACTGAGAATCGTTATTCTGAGTTCCTTAAGCTTTTATCTAACAATCACGATCCTACAGAGATATCTTCCCAAGGCACTTGAGGTACGCAAGGGGGTGTATAGGTCGTGGGGTTGGCTCTTAGACTTTAGCACGCAAGCAAGTAATGCATGAAGCACAAAATTTCTCTACATCTCTAAGCATGCGTGGCCAATAAAAATGTTCCCTTAGAGTATGCATAGTCTTTAGAACCCCAAAGTGTCCCATTAGCCCTCCCCCATGAGCTTCTTGCACTAATAGTCTCCTAGTAAAACCCTTAGGAATGCATAATTTTTTACCCTTAAATAAGAATCCCTCATGCAAATAATATTGATCCTTGCTACCCTTAGACATACATGCAGCAAAAACATCACAAAAATCAGCATCACATGCATATAGTTCTTTCATGAAAGAAAAACTAAGCAATTTTGCATCCAAAAGAGTTAGAAGTGAATACCTTCGGGATAGTGCATCAACCACTACATTATCTTTTCCCTTTTTGTGTTTGATAACATAGGGAAATGACTCAATGAATTCGACCCATTTGGCATGCCTTTTGTTGAGCTTGCTTTGTCCCTTTAAGTACTTCAATGCCTCATGGTCCGAATGGATCACAAACTCTTTGGGCAACAAGTAGTGTTGCCACACCTTAAGAACTCAGACAAGAGCCAATAATTCCTTGTCATAGGTGGGGTAATTCAGCTCAGCCCCACCTAGCTTTTCACTAAAATAAGCTATTGGCTTGCCCTCTTGTATAAGCACGCCTCCTAGACCTATGCCCGATGCATCACATTCAATCTCAAAAGGTTTATCAAAGTTCTGCAATGAGAGAAGTGGTCCATGTGTGAGCCTAGATTTAAGAGTGGAAAAGGCCTCTTCTTGGGCAACTTCCCACATGAAAGCCACACCCTTCTTTATGAGGTCGGTGAGGGGAGTTGCCAATGTGCTAATATCCCCCATAAACCAGCGGTAGAAGTCAACCAAACCAAGGAAGCTACGGACTTGAATCATAGTAGTGGGTGTAGGCCATTCATGAATAGCCTTCACCTTCTCTTCATCCACTCTCAAACCGTCCTTGCACACCACATATCCAAGAAATACCACATGATCCGAGCAAACGTGGCACTTCTTGAAGTTGGCATACAACATACTTCTCCTTCCTTAGAACCTCAAGAACTTTTCTAAGGTGGCCAACATGCTCATTAATGTCATGGATGTACACTAAGATGTCATTAAAGTATACAACCACAAACTTACCAAGGAATGACCTTAAAACATGGTTTATGAGCCTCATGAATGTGCTAGAGGCATTAGTTTGGCCAAAGGGCATTACCATCCATTCGTATAGCCCATACTTAGTTTTGAAGGCTGTTTTCCATTCATCTCCTTCTTGCATATGAATTTGATGGTAACCACTCTTTAGGTCTATCTTTGAAAAGACGCTTGCCCCATGCAACTCATCAAGCATGTCATCCAGCCTAGGAATGGGGTGGCGGTACTTGATAGTAATGTTGTTGATTGCTCGACAATCAACACTCATCCTCCAAGTGCCATCCTTCTTAGGAACTAGGATGACCGGGACTGCACAAGGGCTAAGGCTTTCCCTCCCATAGCCCTTGTCAAGCAAGTCTTGTACTTGACGTTGCAACTCTTTAGTCTCTTCGGGGTTGGTGTAGGATCGTACTTGTTAGTTATCGAGGGAACTGGGAATCCAGTTCCTAAGCAGCGGAATAAATAAACAATAGCAGATTCAAGACAAGTTCCTTAGAGTGGGAACCTTTGATAACCAACTAGTTATCCAGGATAAAACCCACTACCTCTCTCGCAAGAGGATTTCAAAGTCTACTTCTTGTATTAATACTTCGGTTACAATCAACAGGCTAGAACACACAGATTTAAGTCTTAGACACACTAAAGACTCTCTACCTAGTTCGACCTAACCAAGCAACAATAAGCAAGCAACTTACTCAGTTCTTCTTCAAAGAACTTGGCACAGCTTCTTCACAGCACTCAGAATTCTTCAGCTTCGTGAATGTGTAAATCGATGAGAGAGTTTCAATTACTTTAATTATATGATTTAATTATTGGAGGAAACAAATCTCCAATAACCTAATCAAACAAATAAAATAATCAAAAGTAATCGTTAAAGATAACATTTGTTACCAAATATAATCTTTACCGATTTTTACATGTTTTGTTTCCATAAAGATAAACTTTAAGCTCCTAAAATATATGGAAACAGGATAAGATCTCATAATTCTCTCTCTAACTAAAGATCTACCCTAAATAGCTCGCAGCCGCTCTTCACATATTAATCCAAGTGATTCCAGTGTCAGCAAGCCTCAGTTCCTTCCGCCAGTTCCCAAATCTGGCGTCAGCGTCTCTGTCTTGTGCTTTCCGAATCCAGAGTTCCCTGTTTGTCACACTAATGGAAATATTAATAGCAAAGGTGTTTGTCATTATCAAAACTAGGAAAACTGAGGAAGGGAACTAGGTAAGGAACTGGAGTTCCCAAAAGTTCACTTCCTAACAATTTCCCCCTTTTTGATGATGACAAACATGTAGAACTGGCATATCGTAATAGGCATGAAAAACATATGAGGAAAAGCAAGACAATGCTAGATGTAGGATAATCATTAGTGAATTGCATATTCCCCCTTAACACCAGATCTAGTTCCTTAGTTCCCCATTAATGTAACAACTAGGTCAGAGTTCCTTTCAGCCTATTAGTTCCGGATTGCCAAGTTCATTCCCCCTTTGGACATCATCGAAAAGAGTCAGTTAGATGATTAACAAAGAGAACTTAGAGAGATAAATAAACTAATGCTGAACTCTAGAGAAATGGCACCGTAATAAAGATTGAAAGCAGATCATAAGCAGCGCAAGGAACACAGACAAGTTCATTAAATATAAAAAGGACAGGAACTACATAAGCATCAGAATTGTAAATGAAAAACACTCAGAGACAAAAAAAAGATCATAATATGGAAGTGGGATCATAAGGGAACTACAAGTTCCGTGTCATTTGAGAAGGGAACTAGACACTGTCCCTCACTGCTCCTGGCCCTTGGCCTTGTGTTCCCTGTCTTCCTTGATTTTGCCGTCGACCAACTTCTCAATTTCCTTGACTAGGGCAGCATTAGCTTTCCACAACTCCACCACTATCTCATTGGTGAAGTGGCTGCTCCGACGAGGCCGACCTGCTGGGTTCTTTTGCCGGTGAAGACACAGTTTGGATTGGGTCCGCCGCAGGTGTAGGTACAAGGGATGGGGCCTTTTGTGGTGTAACCATCTAGGAGGAGGAGGAGGTGGCTTTTTGTTTTCGGAGGGCCTCAATGTAAGCCATCTCCTCGTCAGTGATCGGGGATCTTTGTGGTTCCATGGGTGTGAAGGTTTGGTTGGAGAGAGAGTTGGTTGGGAGTTTTCTTGAGTGAGCGGCAATTGTCTTTAGAGAGAGCAGAGAGAATTGAGAGATATGTTCCGCTTTAGGTTTTCCCTTGTTACCTTATATAATCTCCAAGCAAATTCTATCCAAATCAAGCCGTTGCCAAATCTTTTTCAAATAAGGGAACCAGATATATCTCTAACGTCCACAATATCTTCAAACCAGAAGGGAACCCATAAATAGTCTTCATCATGATTTCCTCAGAGCAATCAAATTGAAAATGGACCTCAAATCGGCTGAGATTTCTGGGAGCAAAACGGCTATAATGGTAGTAACTGATCTCGGGAAGCGAACGCTATCAGAGATTGAAATTCAAATTCTGGCCGTTGAAGCAGTTTTCCCAGTTCCTTTCCTCAGAGAATGACATGGAACTAGGGAGATATGGGTACATTTGATGTAGGGAACCAAACAAACACTCAAGAAACATACGTACCCATATAAATAAAATTTGGAAGGCAATTTTGACACTACACAGATAATTCCCAGTGTGGACTAAACAAAGGATCATAAGGAATTATGCAATGCAATCAGGCTTAGGGACGGCTTATAGTCAATCATCATTTCGGCTTGTAATATAGGATAGATGTGATCAAATTGACTATTTTAAGGCTAACAAAGAGATGTAGACATGCACAAGATACATCATGAAACAAAATATGCGATCATGCCATAATTAAGAACGTGCTTTAGAACCAATATTACAGGACATGCGAGGTCATCACAAGATCAAATATCATCAATATTGTCAATGAAACCATAGAAAAGATCAAGTCTAGTCAAAGCAAGGGAACTAGTAAAGGCAATCGGAACTACTAGTTTAGGGAAATCATTCCTAGGAGTAACCTAAAGGACTCGTAAGGTTCTCGATTTAGTGCTTTGGTGAATATATCGGCAATTTGATCTTCCGTCCTACAATGTTCTAGCAGTATGTTCCCTTTTTCCACATTATCACGCAAGAAATGATGCCTTATGTCAATATGCTTAGTCCTAATATGATGCACAGGATTCTTGGATATGTTGATTGCACTAGTATTGTCATATAGGATTTTGAGGGGACCAAAAGACATACCAAAGTCCGCGAGTTGTTGTTTGAGCCAAAGGGGTTGCGAGCAGCAAGCAGCAGCTGCGATGTACTCGGCTTCTGTAGTGGAAAGAGCCACTGAGTTTTGTTTCTTAGAGCCCCAAGAGATCAAGCAGGGCCCAAGGAATTGGGCCATTCCATAAGTGCTCTTGCGAACTCAGTTCCATGATCGGAACGAATGGCTCGAAGAGAAACATTCAAAGATCTTTCAAGCAAGGGAACTAGCTCACTAAACTTATCAAAGACTTTACTTTTAGATTTAATAAATAATGTCCAAGTGAATCTTGAATAGTCATCAACAAGTACAAGAATATACCTGTTACCACCAATGCTTTGAACTCGCATAGGACCACATAGATCCATGTGAATGAGTTCCAGAGGTTTGGAGGAACTTACCACTGTTTTGGATTTAAAGGAACTACGGACCTGTTTTCCTTGAACACAGTCAGAGCAGATTTCTGACTTCTTAGCATTGATTTTGGGAAGACCACGAACAAGTTCCTTTTGATGCAGCTTGTGAATTAACTTGATGCTTGCGTGACCAAGTCGTTGATGCCAGAGGTTTGTTTGATCGTCAATGGAAGAGAGACACAACTTCTCTTTGGGGACGAACTTTGGGTCAATGATGTAGACGTTATTGAACCTTTTTCCTTTCAGGATCACAGTTCCTTGTCTGTCTTCCACAAAACATTCCTTTGAGGTAAAGCGAACCTCATTTCCCCCTTGATCACACAGTTGTGACACACTTATTAGATCAAAACCTAAATTTTCAACAAGGTTAACGTTACTTACCTTAATGTGATCAGTGAGATTCACACTTCCAGTTCCACAGATTGTTCCCTTTCTCTTATCTCCGAAGGAAATGGTTCCTCCTCGGTGTTGCTGAAGTGATGACATTTTCTTTCTGTTTCCGGTCATATGGCACGAGCATCCACTGTCTATGTACCATTTGTCTTGTTGTCGCACTTCGTCCTGCACAAGGGAACTCAAACTTTTGGAACCCAGCTAAGCTTAGCTTTTCTGGGTGAATGAGATTGAAATCTTGTCTGTGGGTTAGAAGCAGGAACAAAATAATAAGGATCATTCAAGTCATTAATGGTATGCATCCTTTTCTTATTATTTATTTTCTGGTTCCTTTTCTTAGCATTTTCTTCCATTTGTCTTTTCTTGTGAATGCATTCATGAATATAGTGGCCATTCTTACCACAATGCCAGCAAACACGGTTGTAAACAACATGACCATATTTACCACGACCAGGCCTAAAGTGATTCTCCATTTTTCTCCGTTGAAAGTCAATTCCTTTACTTGAGTTCCCTTGGGCTTGGTTAACATACATGTGATGAGCATTCTGACCATGAAACCAATCCTTTACTTTTGAGGGTCCTTGTTCAAGAACCTTAACCTTTTCTTTAAGAAATTGATTTTTATCACGATAGGTTTGAAGAGCTTTATCAAGAATGTCATTTTTCTCAGCTAGTTCCCTAGACAGTTTTTCTCTAGCAGAAGAGCAACTATCATCAGAATTCTCATCACCATATCCAATTCCATATCTAGATTTAACAAATACAGTTTGATTGACAGTTTTTTCATTAATAGAAGTAGTCAACACATCAAGTTTATCTATGATCTCAACAAGCAAATCATTTTCTGGAGTAAGGGAACTTTGACAATTCTTAGCATGCTTAAGTTCCTTTTCAAGCACAACACAATTGTTAGATGAGACATGGGAAACACTAGACATGCTTGCAAAATCTTTAAGATGTGCTAGTTCCTTTTCAAGAGCAGTACAATTATCACATGAAACATGGGAAATGTTAGACATGTTTTTAGAATCTTTAAGTTTTGTTAGTTCCTTTTCAAGAGCAGTACATGAGTCGCACTTTCTAGAGGAACTAAGGAGCAATTTTTTAGTTTCATCAAGTTTCTTGCTCCAAACAGAATTTTCAGTAGATAGGCATAAAATTTCTTCTTCACATTCATCTAGTCTTTCCTGAAGGGAACCGTTTTCCTTTCCTAGTTTCTTAATGATCTTTATCAATTGTTTCTTATCACATTCAAGAAGAGATTTAATAAAGTCAGAAGGGAATACCTCAGAGTCGTCTGATTTCGTTGAGTCCTCCTTAACCATTAAACACCTTTCTCCTTTCTTCCGAATGTGAGGCTTGTTGATCGAAATTCCCAGAGTGAATTCACTCGAGCTAGTCATCTTGAAATCTGTAAACTAACACAAATATAGAACGCCTGCTCTGATACCAATTGTAGGATCGTACTTGTTAGTTATCGAGGGAACTGAGAATCCAGTTCCTAAGCAGCGGAATAAATAAACAATAGCAGATTCAAGACAAGTTCCTTAGAGTGGGAACCTTTGATAACCAACTAGTTATCCAGGATAAAATCCACTACCTCTCTCGCAAGAGGATTTCAAAGTCTACTTCTTGTATTAATACTTCGGTTACAATCAACAGGCTAGAACACACAGATTTAAGTCTTTGACACACTAAAGACTCTCTACCTAGTTCGACCTAACCAAGCAACAACAAGCAAGCAACTTACTCAGTTCTTCTTCAAAGAACTTGGCACAACTTCTTCACAGCACTCAGAATTCTTCAGCTTCATGAATGCGTAAATCGATGAGAGAGTTTCAATTACTTTATTTATATGATTTAATTACTGGAGGAAACAAATCTCCAATAACCGAATCAAACAAATAAAATAATCAAAAGTAATCGTTAAAGATAACATTTGTTACCAAATATAATCTTTACCGATTTTTACATGTTTTGTTTCCATAAAGATAAACTTTAAGCTCCTAAAATATATGGAAACAGGATAAGATCTCATAGTTCTCTCTTAACTAAAGATCTACCCTAAACAGCTCGCCGCCGCTCTTCACATATTAATCCAAGTGATTCCAGTGTCAGCAAGCCTCAGTTCCTTCCGCCAGTTCCCAAATCTGGCGTCAGCGTCTCTGTCTTGTGCTTTCCGAATCCAGAGTTCCATGTTTGTCACACTAATGGAAATATTAATAGCAAAGGTGTTTGTCATTATCAAAACTAGGAAAACTGAGGAAGGGAACTAGGTAGGGAATTGGAGTTCCCAAAAGTTCACTACCTAACAGTTGGCCCTATAGGCAGCCCGATTAGGTAGTGTTGCACCCGATATAAAGTCATATTGATGATCAATACCTCTTACCGGTGGCAAACCACTTGGCACTTCCTCTTGAAAGAGATCATCAAACTCCAACAAGAGTTGAGCAATGGCCTTAGACAGTCCTTCAAGATCCGAAGAGGCAAATAAGGTGATAGGATATGCCTTCTCTTCATCCACGGTGCAAGGGAAACGCTCCAACTGAGGCCCAAGTGAAGGAAGGGACACGACCTGGTTTCTATGGGGAACCGAATGCCAGGAAATATGTCATGTCTTCAACTGGCTCGTTCTCTCTGGTCCGGACTTCTAATTGGATGATTCTAAAGCCCAGAGTTAGATTTGGGCATCTAGATGATTTCCTCAAAATTAGAGCATGAACGGATCAAGGATTCAGAAGTTGTGTGGATTTTAATGAGGGGTCGCAAGCAGTTCAGCGAAGAGGTATTGATGATGTGGGTTCTGCGAAGGAGGAGTAGAGGAGGGTGGAGGTGAGTGTTTTGATGAGAAAATTGTGAAGTGGAGTTGCTAGATAGGTGAACTTCAAAGGAGGATGTAACGCACCCCAAGGAAGAACAAGTTTGATCTTCTACGGTGGGATATAACTCACCCAAAGGAGGAGATTAAGAGTAGCTCGATATGACACACAAACTAATGATTTTTCTTGGATAAAACTGAGTTTAAGCTGCCGGGTTTTGATTGAAAGTTGATGTGCTTACAATGGCTGAGAAGAAGGCTATATATAGCCTTGGAGAAACAAGTTACAAGGGACCCTTGACATGCCAAGGATCACCAAGCATCAAAATTGATCTAGCCTTCATTTCAAGCTGGAAAATGACATTTAAAGCTTGAGAAAATGATAAAAATAAATAAAAACTGAATCCACATTGAATGCCCAACTTCACACCCAAGTTTGCTTCAAGGACTCGACACCAATGCATCCGGATGAGCCACAAGCAACATGACCGAGCCAACTTGACTTTCCCTCGACACTCCTTGGCTCATTAGACCCTCCATGAGCCTAGATTGGAGTTTCTTGGCCTTGGCGCGGGTGATGGTTCCCTGAGACGGGACATTGCGGGTGATGGTTCCCTGAGACGGGACATTGCGGGTGATGGTTCCCTGAGACGGAACATTGCTATTAGTAGGAGTGGAACCCGAAGAAGTTGGCAGAGGCAAGATAGGGGCCACGGTGGGCATTGGCGAGGGCAGCGAGGGTGTGTCAAGGGGAAGTACCTCCTGGCCATCAAGGTCTTGATGGGGCATAGTCACATCATAAGGTGTCCTTACAAATGAGCAAGAAGCACACCTCACCCTCATTAAGAGCTTGAACAACTTCCTTAGGCTTAGCTAAGAGCATATGATTAGAAGCACCTCATTTGCTTCCAATGGCCAGCTTTTTACCCTTAGCTTGCTCAATTGACTTCATTTGCTCCCTAGCAATATGATCAACCATAATCTCATGGGGAGCCAAGGGATATAGGGTAATCCTATTGCCATTCATCAAGAAAGAGTACTCATTGGACACTCCTTGATGGACGACACCCCTATCATATTGCCAAGGCCTTCCTAGGAGAAGATGGCATGTAGTCATGGGCAACACGTCACACACAACTTCATCCTCATATCCCCCTATGGAAAACTGATTTGTGGCTTGGTCATTGACCTTAAGGGGAGTGTTGGAGTTCAGCCAAAAAAGTGTGTAAGGTTGAGGGTGAGGAGTGATAGATAGATTGAATCTACTTACCACTTCTTGGTCAATGATATTGTAACACGACCCACCGTCAACTATGACACTACACACATTTCCCTTAATGGCGCACCTTGTGTGAAAGATTGTTTCACGCTGATTAGGCACACTAGGACTTTCTGAGGCAATCAATGCTTTCTTAACCACAAAGCACTCACCATCGGCTGCCACTACATGTAGCTCTTCGACCCCTTCTTCCTCTTCAACAACCTTTTCTTGACACTCATCCTCGGACTCATAATCCCCTAAAATGTTAAGAAGAACTTGCCTTTTAGAGGGGCAATCCTTAGCAAAGTGGCCTCTCCCAAGACACTTAAAGCACTTATGATCTCTAGTTCGGTTGTCCCCCTCCTTTCGTTGGGGTTGGGACTGAAGTGGAGCATCTCTCTTAGGCTGACTCGGCTTGTCATGCCTAGGCTCTACACGTCTCGGTGTGGCATGGGAGCCACTAGTACTATTGGGAGTCTAAGGCCGTGAGCTTGCAACTTGGGGGCGCCTTTGAGGGAGGTTCTTGTATACATGGTTAGTGTAATGGAGAACCTCTTCAATAGGCGTCCCACGCACAAAATGTTGCATGTTCACCACAGCCTTAAGATCCAGGTTTAAGCTATTGATGAACTTAGAAATAAGATAGCCCTCGGGGAATCTAAGTCCGGACCTAAAGACTAAAATCCTTAGCTCCTTATAGAACTCATCATGGGTCTTACTTCTTTGCCTCAATTGCTCAAGCCTAGCATGGACTCGCTCGGTATAATCATCCGGTACAAACTGGTTTCTCAAGGCAACCTTTAACTCTTCCCAAGACTCAATTTGAGGATAGTCTCTAAAGGTCATTTCCTCTTTATCCTCAAGCCACCAATGATAAGTAAAATCAACAAACTTAATTGAGGCTATAGCTACTCGTTGAGCATCCGAGTAGTTATAAAACTCAAAAATTTGCTCGGTCTTTTGCTCCCAATCTAGATAAGCCTCTACCTCACATGTACCTCCAAATGGCATAACTTCGAGCTTGATGCCATGGTGGTGGGGCCGGCCTTGGTTCTCTCCATAGTCCTCATCAAACGCCACTCGTTGAGCTTGGAATGGCGGCCTTGGGGCTGTAAATTGGCCATGGCTCGATAAGTTTCTTCTCGACAGCAAGGGAGGCGCGGGGTTCCTAGGATGGTAGAAGTCATACTAAGCTTGTGTGTGGCCTCTCGCTCCCAAATCTGTGTAGTTAGGCCGCAAAGGAGGAAAAGAGTTGACACCGGAAGTCACATGGAATTCAGGGTGCATACATTGGCCTTTTCTAGTGGTGGACATAAGAGGCACGTGGGAGGTAGTAGTGTCATGGAGGGATAGCCTAGAGAGCTCTTGAGAGAAGGCTCCATGGGTGCCGCCTTCTACTTGATAGGAATTGGAGGAGCCACCTACTTCATCAGCTCCATTCAGTCGTGGCACTCCTTAGGATTGCTCCCACTTAGCCTCCATGTTTCTCATGAAAGCCACTTGCTCTTCCCTCATGGCTTGCATGTGTTGACGGACTCTTTCATCCATATCCTCCTTGTTTGTTTGTATGGCTTAGAGAAGAGTCTCCAAGGTGATGGGAGGGTTTGTTAGAGGGTCTTCATTTGAGGGACCCTTGTCTTTGTTTAGTCCGTCCATTTGGCCTGAACTTGACATCAAGAAGCAAGAAAAAGGCAACCAAGCAAGTAGTCCTCAAAGAACACAAGATCAATCAATGGAACTTAAGCTAGAAGGAGCTCTAAAACCTGATTCAAAGCCAAGAATTCAGCAAAGCAAGCACTCCTAATTTAGATAGGCTTAAGGTTCCTAGACTCAATAAAATAACAAGCAACAAACGACACAAAGAACTTGAAGCACTTGAGCAACAATTAAAGCAAGCAACGCCAATGAAGCTACTAAACTCAATTGCCTTACAAATGGAGCACTTGTGTACAAAAACTGAAATGTATTCACACGTCCAATGCATTTTTTTTTTTTGACTTTTTTCAAGGTGTTGATTCACTTCTTCTATGGCCTTCCCTCTTGTTAATATGCCGGGTGTTTCCGAAATCAACCACTTTTTTCTTGATGTAAATGCACTACTTTTTTTTTGAATGAGGACGTCTAATATGCAGAAATGGAAGCTTTACACTTTGAACAAAAAGAAAACAAGCAGTAATTGAGCCTTTCCCATATCCTGGACATTGAAGACTTCAATTCAAGCACAAATAGCAACAAATTCCAAGGACGAGTGCAGCCAAACAAGGAACAAGACTCCACACGGCTAATCAACAAATTTTTTCTATGTTTTTGGGGCGGTTTTGACGCAATTCAAAACAAAAACAATCAGCTAGACGTGGGGAATCAGGTTGTTAGAGGGATTCCTAGTTTATAGGATCTCAAAACAGAATTTGTTAGGCTTCTCTCCTGCGTCTTTCCCCTCAGTTTTTGCAGCAATTTTGACTCAAGAATTCAATACAACTTTGACTAGAAACAAGGCAATTCAAAGGACATAAAACAACAAGGAACAACGACACAACAACAACAATCAAACAACAAGACACAAGACATAAAAGGCATAACTTAGGGCATGACGTCTAAGCTTGCAAAAACTGAAATTCTCACACTTTTAAGCCAAGATCTAGAGCAATACCTTGCTAGATCTGATACCACATGATGGATGCTAGGATCAAGGTTGACTCGGTGCAAGGATTTCCCTCCAAAGACTCCCTACGACAAGGCTGCGGTAATGGAGGCGAGCGGCCGACGCGAGAGACTCATACGGCTTCGACAAGGATTTCACAAGGCAAATTCGTGGAGGGTGCTAGGATATGCCTTAGGAATGATGATGATGATGATGATGATGGCGGTGTGTAGGATCGTGATCGTTAGATAAATAACTAAGGAACTAAGAATACCAATTCTCAGTTCCCTTCGCAGCGAAAATAAACAATCAAATACAAATGAACGAGTTCCTTATAGTGGAAACCTTTGATTGCCAACTAGCAATCTATGATAAAAACCACTACCTTTCTTTTGAAAGGATTTCAAGGTCTACTTCTTGATTTCTTATCTCTTTGGTTACAGATTATCCTAGGAACAAACACACAGTTTCTTTGCCTTACACACAGTTAGACAATCCTAGATAACTTAACACAAATTATAATCAATCCAAGAAGCAATCCTTAGCACCAAGGAACTAACTCACTTACAGTCACAGGAACTAGCACTCAGCTCTCGGGTTCCTTGACTGGTTCCTTCTGATCTCAGTTTGCGTTGATGATCTTGTTTGAGAGTTCACACTTTAATGTTTGCTATGGAGTGTGATTCTTGTTTTTGTGCTTGAAGATAATAGCATAGCTTATCTTCCTTATATAGTGGATTCTTCGAGGTTGGATCTTCTCTTGGTTCCCACAGATCAAGCTTGCCCTAGGATGTGTGGTAATCCTTGATTCACGCTGTCTTTGACATATACCAACAACCTAGGCAGCTCAGAATCCACTTTGGTTGGTCAACTGCTTTAGCCAAGTCTGCCAAGTCGTTGTCCAACTCCTTTCATCTGAGGTTCAACAATCTGGACACTTGGGAACTGTCCTCTGGATGGTGACAGCTTTATGATAAGTCGCTTTCAACAACCTTTGTCTGAGGTTCGGCATTCTAGGCATCTTGGAGTTTTTCTCTGGATGGTGACAGACTTTTGAAAGCTTTGCTCAAGTCGCTTTCACCATCTTTTGTCTGAGGTTCGGTATTCCCAGATTTCTCGGGAAAAGCAAAGTCGCGTGTTGCATTTCTGGGCACACATGGGTTCCTTTGGCTTGCTTGTTTGGTTTCTTTATCTTGTTTGGCTTCCATGGTTCCAACAACTGTCCTGTGGTTCCTCTAAACACATCTTTGAGATAAAACATTAGTATCAAAATATTTGTCATCGTCAGAAATAGAGAAACTGAGGAAAAGAACTCTCAGGGGAACCGAAGTTCCAGAGTTCCGTTTCCTAACAATTTCCCCATTTTTGATGATGACAAATATAAGGAACCTGACAACATAATAAGGACATGAAATTCATGAGAACAGTTGAGCTAAGAGATTTACAACTTTATAAAATAATGAGAGAACATTCAATAGTTGCAAATTCCCCCTAAGCAAATGAACAAAGTTATTCAAGTTCCCCCTCAGAAAGAGAACGGGTTCAGATTTCCTATTGGTCCTGTAGTTTCAAGAGTTCAAGGTTCCTATCCATTCTTCCCCCTTTTGACATCATCGAAAAGATCAATTAACTTATCAGGTGTAGGATATCAATGTGAAATAAACAATTGCGTGAAACCCATTATAGTCACCATAATAGAAACTTAAGGCAAAGACAAATGATGCATTAGAAACATTGCCAAAAGAGTTCATTAATCATTAAAGTCAAGTACATTGTCCAGAGATGCATAGTGGAAAAAGAAACAAAAGATCACAAACATCTTGACATAGACAAAATAGGATAGAAGAGGGGAGTAGGACCCTAGGGAACTACTAGCACATTGTGATGTTATAGCACTGGGAACTAGGAAAGACGTTCCTATGGCATGTCAGTGGTCTCCTCTTCATCATCCTTCTTGTCTTTAGTTCCTTCATCCTGGCCTGTGGCCTGATTTGCTCCAGTTGCATCCTCCCAGGTTTTCTGAAGCACCTCTACCAGACTGGAAACAACAGCTCTAGTTTTCCCCAGTTCATTTACTTGGTCACGGAGGGCAACTGATATAGCATGGGAACCATCCGTGATAGCTTTTTCAATACGACCCAGAGAAGTTAGGATCGCAAAGGAGTCTTGAGTGGGGTAGAGCGGTGGCAGAGAGCTCGGGGAGGCTTGGGAACTGGCCTTTTCCTTAGGCGGATCAGCTTGTGTTTCAGAAGGAGCGGCCTGGTGATCTTTGGTTTTGAGTTTTCTTAATGTGGTGATGGTGAGGAACTTGTTGTAGGCGATTTCAGGGAAGTCATCAGGATATTGGTTGAGCATGGAGAGAAGTTGTTTGATGAGGTGAGGGAAGGGCAGGGCATGGGATTCATGAGACTTACAGAACTGCATATGGGCCAACACTATCCGGGGGAGATCAACTTGGTCACTGGACAAAATCTTATCCATGAGAATTGCATCAGTGATGAGAATCGTGGCTCTGTGCTCCTGCCTGGGAACCAAATTTCTGATGAGCCAGAAGTGCAACATCTTGTTTGAGATGGAGAGTCCCTTAGTTTGCAGGCTCTTTGGAGTGTCGCCATCATAGAGCTTGGTTACCACCTCAGTCTTGGTTTTGTAGCCTTTTCCTTTGGGCCATGTCTTCTTTTGGTGCAAAATGTCAAAGCCTGACATGTGCTCAATCCCTAGAGCGGAGGTAATGATGCTGGGGGACAGAGGATACATAGTTCCCTTCCATTGAATGATGGCCTCGTTGCAGGGAGAGTTTTCTTTGGCTGGCACAAAGGTCATGGACTGGTAGAAGAGGCGCACGACTTCGTCGGAGACTGAGAAGGGTTCCACCAAGATCTGGTCCCATCCTTGGTACTAGAGCAGAGAGTGAAACTCACTGAGGGCTTCACCGAATTGATCTTCATCTTCGTCCTCTAGGGTTTGGGTCCAGAACTCATTTCCGATAATGAGAGGCTTGAGTATCTTCCTCTTAGAGAAGGAGGAAGACACTTGTCCCAGAGAGAAGGAGGAACTGCGTTTGCGAAGTTTGAGCCTTGTGGCAACTGAGGGAGCAGGGTTAGAGGCAGGTTTGGATTTAAGGCTTGCAGGCAACGGCTCTGAGCTGTGGATCTCCTGGGTGTCCTTGTCCGGAGAGGAGTCGTGGGAGCCTCCTTCTGAGACGGTGTGGGTAGCAGATGCGGACACAGGAGGGAGTTCTTTTACTTTCTCCTCAACTTGCTGGGCTATAGGGTTTTGAGAGGGGGTGACATCAAGGGATTTCGAGGATGAGGTTGCTTTCTTTTCTCTGAAAGCTTTGAGGAGTGCAGCTTCTTCCTCATCTTGAACAAGATTAGGGTTAGGGTTTTTGTCGGCCATTTGAGAAGCTGGGGTTTTTTTAGAAGTGAGAAATAGAAAAGGAGCAATTGAGAGAAGGGGAGAGCTGAAGAGTAGCAAGGCAGAGTGCTTGGTTCAATCAACAGGAGCCCTTTAATAATCATTGAGTGTTGTTGGTGCCGTTGGAGAGATCGAGTCGTTGAGAGAAATACTGGGAAATCTGAAGCATTGAAACGGCTCTAAGGATTTACAGCCTTTTTTTTTTGAATTTGAACGGTCACAAATTCAAAAACTCAACCACTCAAGAATGGAAACTGTTCACAACTGAGATGACACTTCTGACGCTGGAAGATTTGCCATAAATGTCGTCTTGGGAGGAGCAATTCTCTTACTAGCCGTTTAGAGGGTAGTCCATCCTAGTTCGTTTCTGGCGATTTTTTCAGTGTGCTAGAAGGGTATATGGGAACCTTTGATGTGGGGTTTTAAAACATAGGACCTGAAAGTACGTTCCCATAAAAGAAATCGGGAAAGTCCATTTATCGCATTACACAATAATTTCCAGAGAGGGTTAAGAGATGGATCATAGGGAATTGAATTGTGCAACGAGGCAAGGGAGGGTCATAGTACACAATCATCATTTCGGCTTGTATTGATGGGTTAGAATATGATCAGATTGTGACTTTTGGGCCAACAAAGAACCTCGAACAATGAGTGAGGTATAATGAACAATGAAGACTCAAGGACACGAACTAGTACAATTTATCAAAGCCTTTTGAGTAACCATTATGGAGATGAGGGTCTATTGCAAAAGATATAACACAGAGATTCCAAGAATGAACAAGTAAAAGATCTAAACTAGTCAATCAAGGGAACTGGAAAGAAACCTTTAAACTAAAGTCACTGCTAGGTTATAGGAATCATTCCCAGTTCTAATCTAAGGTTCTCGAAGGGAACTTTATTCAAGGCTTTGGTGAATATATCTGCAACCTGACCTTCAGTTCTACAAAATTTCATAATGATGTTCCCTTTTTCAACATGATCTCTAAGAAAATAATGCCTGATATCTATATGCTTGGTCCTAGTATGATGCACAAGATTCTTAGAAATGTTTATAGCACTGGTGTTATCACAAAGAATGGTAAGAGGACCATAAGACATACCGAAATCCGCAAGTTGTTGCTTTAGCCATAAGAGTTGGGAACAACAAGAGGCGGCTGCAATGTACTCAGATTCTGTGGTGGAGAGGGAGACTGAGATTTGTTTCTTTGAGCCCCATGACACAAGGCAAGGGCCTAGGAACTGTGCCATTCCAGAGGTACTTTTCCTATCCACCAAGTATCCAGCATAATCAGCATCGGTGAAACCTATCAGCTTAAAGGGACACTCTTTGGGGTACCAAATGCAGAGTGAATCAATTCCCTTGAGATATCGGAATATCCTCTTCACAACAGCTAAGTGTGTTTCTCTTGGACATGATTGAAACCTAGCACACAAGCCAACATCAAACACAATGTCTGGGCGACTAACGGTTAGATACATGAGAGAACCTATCATACCTCTATAGAGTTTCTCTTCCACAAGAGGACTCGAATGATCCTTGTCCAAATGAGCAATGGTGGAGATAGGGGTTGAGAGAGGCTTGTATGAATCCATTTTGAACTTTTTCAGCAGTTTCCTGACATACTTCTGTTGGTGAATTTGTATACCATCTTTCTTTTGAGTGATTTGCAATCCGAGGAAGAAAGTGAGTTCCCCTATTAGGCTCATTTCAAATTCACTGCTCATCAAGTCTTTGAACTTATCTACAAGGGATAGGTTAGTGGAACCAAAAATGATATCATCAACATAAATTTAAACCACTAAGATGTTACCTTCTTCTTCTTCTAGGATAAAGAGAGTTTTGTCAATAACTCCACGCCTATAGCCATTTGAGAGTAGGAACTGGGCGAGACGATCATACCAAGCTCTAGGGGCTTGCTTGAGACCATACAGTGCTTTGTCTAGGAAGTAGACATGGTCTGGATGATCATCATCTTCGAAACCAGGTGGTTGCTTGACATAGACTTCTTCTTGAAGAATACCATTGAGGAAGGCGGTTTTTACATCCATTTGGAATAGCTTGAACCCTTTGTGTGATACGAAGGCAATCAACAATCTTATTGTTTCAATCCTTGCCACCGGAGCATAGGTTTCATCATAGTCGATGCCTTCTTGTTGATTGTACCCTTGAGCAACAAGTCTTGTTTTGTTCCTTATCACAGCTCCTGAATCATCGAGCTTGTTTCTGAAGATCCATCTAGTTCCTATGATATGCTTATCCTTAGGGCGGGGAACTAGATGCCACACTTTATTCCTTTCAAACTAATGAAGTTCTTCTTGCATGGCTTGGATCCAGTCTACATCCTTCAGTGCGTCACCTATATTCTTTGGTTCCACAACAGACAAGAAGGCATTGAAGGCAAAGAAGGTTAGATGTTCGAACCTGACTGGAGGCTTGATGGTTCTTCTTTCTCTATTGGGAGCTAGAGCATTTGATGTGGAGACATTTTGATTTGAGCATTCAGCTTCAACTTCTTGGTTGGGATCACCTTCTCCATTAAAGATCATGTGAGAAGATGAATCATTGATGTCTCCACAGGTGTTGTCTTCATGTTCATGGTTCCCATAAATGGATTGTTATTGATTATCCATGGGAACTAGTGGAGGAACAAGTGGGGGATTTTGTGCAGCAGGGAAGGAACTGGGTGGTGTGATGTCTTCATCTGGATCTTCTTGAGGAGGTTTGGGAAATGGATCTTCAAAGGAACTGATGGTGTTCTGCACATTTCTACCAAGTGATTTTTCATTAAAAATAACATGAACACTTTCTTCTACCTTTTTGGTCCTTTTGTTGAAGATCTTGTAAGCCTTGTTGCTTGATGCATATCTAATGAAGATCCCTTCATCACTCCTTGGGTCAAATTTGCCTAGATTATCCTTTCCATTGTTGTGCACAAAGCACTTGCATCCGAACACCCTAAGATGTGAAATGTTGGGAACCCTTCCTCTTAGAAGTTCATAGGGTGTCTTCTCTGTGATTGGGCGAAGCATAGCTCGATTGATGATGTAGCAGGCTGTGTTGATTGCCTCAGCCCAGAATGATTGAGAGAGACCACTCGAGATGAGCATAGTTTGAGCCATGTCTTCTAAGGTTCTGTTCTTCCTTTCCACTACTCCATTTTGTTGAGGAGTGTATGGTGCAGAGAAGTTGTGATCAATGACGTGCTCACTGCAAAAGGTTAGAAATTCTCCATTTTCAAACTCGGTACCATGGTCAGAACGGATAGAATTGATGGAACAGTCGAGAGACTTTTCTAACATGGGAACCAGATCCTTAAAACGTCCAATGACTTCACTTTTAGATTTTATGAATATTGTCCAAGTAAAACGAGAGAAGTCATCGACGAGAACAAAGATATACCTGTTTCCTCCTAGGCTTTGAACTCTCATAGGTCCACAAAGGTCCATGTGAATGAGTTCAAGAGCCTTGAGGAACTTACCACATTCTTGGATTTGAAGGAACTCCGAGCTTGCTTCCCTTTTACACAGTCTGAGCATGGTTCCTCAGATTTGCCACTTAGCTTTGGGAGGCCTCTGACTAGATCCTTTGAGTGTAGCTTTTGGATCAATTTGGTGCTAGCATGACCAAGACGTTGATGCCACAAGTCCGTTTGATCATTCACAGTTGAGAGACAGAGTTTCTCCTTGGGAACGAAGGATGAGTCAACAACATACACATTGTTAAGCCTCTTACCTTTTAGGATAATTTGTCCCGAGGAGTCAAGGATAGTGCATTCATTTGATTTGAATCTAACTTCATTGTCTCTTTGATCGCACAGTTGTGACACACTAATTAGATCAAAAGCAAGATTATCAACAAGGTGGACTTTGTTTACCTTAATGTGGTCATTGAGATTCACAGTTCCTATTCCACAGATTTTCCCTTTGCTTTTGTCTCCAAAAGAGATGTTCCCTCCTTGGATAGGTTGAAGAGAGGTCATTTGATTTCTTCTTCCGGTCATATGGCATGAGCAACCACTGTCGATGTACCATAGTTGAGGTTGCCTCTCTTCTTTCTGCACACAAGGAAACTAAGATTTCTGAACCCAGTGAAGCTTGGCTTTACTGGGGGGATTAGCATGTGAATTATCATTGTGAGTCTATGAGCTACAAGGGAACTGGTTTCTTTCACAGTAGTAAGCTCTTTTCTCATTATCATAGTTTCTTCTTTTAGGACACTCAGTGCTATGATGACCATTCTTACCACAATAGTAACACAAACGATTGTAAACAACATGACCATATTTTCCCTTTCCTGGCCTAAACGGTTTCTTAGTTTTTCTTTTGTTGAAATCGACATTGTTTCTAATCTTACCATGAGCCATGTCCACATACCTTTTGTGAGCAAAGGAGTTAGTGAACCACTTGTCCTCAGGGGATACTTTCTCCTTTCCCTTAGGTTCCCTAATTGGACTTTGAGAACTTTCTTTGAGATGCTTGGCAACCTCAGCCTTGTTCTCAAGAACCACGATCTTCTCTAATAGGAATTGATTCCTATCTCGAGAAGTGGCAAGAGCAGTACTAAGGTTCTCATTCATCTCAACAAGTTCACGTCTAGCCTTTTTATCTTCAGCATCATCATTGGCCTTGTTATCAATATATCCAATTCCATGACGTTGTCTCACAAAGACAGTTTGATTGATCGTTTTTTCATTTATAGAGTCAGTGAGAATGTCTAACCTATCAATTATAGATTGAAGCATATCATTTCCAGGTAGGTTATCATACATAGGAACTTTAATAGAGTCTATACTAGTCTCATCACAAGATTTGCAGATTTTAAGGTGACTAGCATGCACATTTCTAATATCAATGAGTTTGGAGTGGGTTTCAGCTAGGTCTTTCTCAGTTTCATCAAGTTTCTTACTCCACACAGAATTCTCAACAGTCAAGCAAGCAATTTCATCTTCACAAGCATCAAGTTTTTGTTGAAGGAAACTGGTTTCCTTTCCTAGTTTCTTTATGATCTTTAGAAGTTGTTTCTTATCGCAATCAACTAGAGTTTTTAGAAAGTCGTCAAAAGTTACCTCAAGGTCTTCTGAGTCGCTTGAATCTCCTTTTGCCATGAGACATCTTCCTCCAGAGAAACCACTCAGATCCAGTTCCTCATCTGAGTCTTCTCCCCATGAGGCCACAAGAGCCTTCTTCCTCTGAAGTCTTTCATCTTCTTTGGAGTCTTCCTTGTTGGGACAGTTCTTAGCGTATTGTCCCTTTTCTTTGCACTCATAACAGGAGACTTCTTTGAGATCTCTCCTTGGTCCATTGTGAGAGGAACTACCCTTTTGGAATCTTCCATTCACGAAGAATTTTTTGATATTCTTTGTGAAGAGAGCTGTAAGTTCATCTTCCTCTTCTTCTAGGTCCGAGTTCTCCTGCTCCATCTCAAGTCTTGAGAAGGCTTTGGAGATCTTAAGGGCAATTCCCTTCTCTAGTTTCTTGTCGGCATTGGCTTTGATGTGTTCTCCTTCTTCAACCTCCAGTTTCCCTATGACCTGAGTCAAGGGAAGAGATTGGATGTCTGGAGTATTCTTCATGATTCCCTTGATGAGGGTGAACTTAGAGTTGAGTCCATTGATAACCACCAGTGACTTGGAGACTTCATCGAGGTTGACTTCAGCCGCTGTTAGCTTTCCAATCAGCCTGTTGAACCGAGAGTAATATTCTGAGATGGTTTCAGTTTCCTTCATTTTGAAGGTGTGGTATTCTCCTTCCAAAGCAAACTTTCTGCTTTGCTTCAGTTCATCACTTCCTTCATGCATATCCTTGAGTGCCTTCCATATTTCCTTCGCCGTCTTGATGCCTATGACTTTGTCCATGTCTTCTCTGTCCAGTCCATTGAGAATGAACTGTCTGGCCTTTGCATTCTTTTCCATGATGACGTAGTGCTCAGGTTTCCAGTCTTCTTCCTTCTGGGTGAGATCGACATAGCCATCTCTATTTTCGACTATCCTCCAACATTGGTAGTCGTTGGTCTTGATGTGGCTTTCCATGCACTTTTCCCACCATGTTTCTTCTCCCTTCTTTCGGAGATGTGGCTTGTTGGTGGAGATTCCGAGCTTAAACTTGCTTGGCTGAGACATGATCTGCAAACTTAACAGAGATCTAGAGCTTTTCCTGCTCTGATACCAATTGTAGGATCGTGATCGTTAGATAAATAACTAAGGAACTAAGAATACCAATTCTCAATTCCCTTCGCAGCGGAAATAAACAATCAAATACAAATGAACGAGTTCCTTATAGTGGAAACCTTTGATTGCCAACTAGCAATCCAGGATAAAAACCACTACCTTTCTTTCGAAAGGATTTCAAGGTCTACTTCTTGATTTCTTATCTCTTTGGTTACAAATTATCCTAGGAACAAACACACAGTTAGACAATCCTAGATAACTTAACACAAATTATAATCAATCCAAGAAGCAATCCTTAGCACCAAGGAACTAACTCACTTACAGTCACAGGAACTAGCACTCAGCTCTCGGGTTCCTTGATTGGTTCCTTCTGATCTCAGTTTGCGTTGATGATCTTGTTTGAGAGTTCACACTTTAATGTTTGCTATGGAGTGTGATTCTTGCTTTTGTGCTTGAAGATAATAGTAGAGCTTATCTTCCTTATATAGTGGATTCTTCGAGGTTGGATCTTGATGAGAGTGGACACCACGGTCCGAAAGGACCAGGCCCCAGGCCGTAAACCACATGGACCCGTGGGCTGTCAACCCCCGACTAGCCCAGGCGGGGTCACCCCTGGCATAGTCGGCGGGCCTAGCCCACACTCAACAGGCCTGCAGGCCACACACCCCAACCCATTCCCAGGGTGTTAGCCTATAGGTTGTTGGAGGTGGGACTCGAACCCACGACCTCCCTTTAACAAGTGGGAATATCACCACTTGTTAACCAATTGGGCTGTAGCTCAATTGGTTAACAAGTGGTGATATTCCCACTTGTTAAAGGGAGGTCGTGGGTTCGAGTCCCACCTCCAACAACCTACAGGCTAACACCCTGGGAATGGGTTGGGGTGTGTGGCCTGCAAGCCTGTTGAGTGTGGGCTAGGCTTGCCGGCTATGCCAGGGGTGACCCCGCCTGGGCTAGTTGGGGGTTGACAGCCCACGGGTCCATGTGGTTTACGGCCTGGGGCCTGGTCCTTTCGGACCGTGGGGTCCACTCTCATCATAAAAGTGCACTTTTATGATACGGGCAAACCCACAAGGCCCTGGTCCCGGAACATCGGGGTCGCCTGTGAACCCTCCCGTATTTAATCAGGGCTGCAGACCCGCGCACTCCAACCTGGCCCATCTCAGGCCCAGGACAAGGCCCGATCAAGCCAAGGCCCATCTCCCAGGTTGGCCCAAAGCCAACCCAGACAGGTTATTGCCAGGGGGGATCGAACCCCTGGCCTTTGGCATATCTCCCAACACCCTGGGGGATATGTCACCAATTGAGCTGATGTGACTATGGGAACCATCATTTTTGAAGAAGGTCAAAAACTTGTCCCAAAGAAATGGTTCGAAACTTGGAAGGTGTCAAAATCGAAGAATCTGTCTCGTCGACGCCTACTCAGTATTCTGGCCATATCCGGAGCTACGAAAGTCCAATGGAGGCCCATGAGAAATCATTGGAAAGATAAGGAAAATATCTACAACTATCATGTTAAGGTATTCCTCAAATTCCCGGCAAAGAAACCCAGAAATCATTGTCTTTACGACAGTCCAGCAGAAGAGCCCAAGAGTTCACATTCAATGCAAGAGAGGTCAAGGGGGAAGCATTAAGTGGACGAAATTAAGCCATTTTTCTTATAAATATGATGCTCCTAATAAAGAGGAGACTCTTCCCTTCTTCAACATTGAATCCAAGCCAATTGAAGAGTCATCCAAGTCAGTCATCTTCAATGTCGAGCAACCGAAGAGACTATTTTTCTTTGTTTTTGTTTTCCTATATATTTGGCTTTGTTCTACCATTGTAAGGAGGTCAATTTGATTAAAAAAGAAGCCTAAAACTGAGTGTTTTATGAGAGAATTTCTCTTCTTTGCTCGTGAGTCATATCGAGTGTGTTCGTGTGTAATATCGAACAAACCGATCTTGTTTCAAGAGTGAGTCATATCTCTTGAATCTTGATCTCTCCTAAACTTGAGTGGTGAGTCATATCCACAAGAGTGTTAGGTGATTATCCCTCTACCAATCCAACTCATCCATCCTCAAGTCCATCACCATTACGAGCCATCCCAAACTCCACTTGCACCATTGCAGATTTCCATCCCGGATCTTTCGACAGCATCTCAGTAGAACTGGAATATATTTTTATTCCCCACCCGGAAAATTCTCAAATTCTGAGGGAATAAACTAGACTTCAAGATCTAACTCTGGGCTTTGGAATCACTCCATTCCGATCTCAGACGAGCCAGTTGAAGTCAGGCCTATTTTCTGGGCTTTAGGTTGACGATTGCTTGAAGATCTTTCAAGCCTTTCCTTGCACCGCGTCATTCTTGATCCTTGATTCACATCAGATATTCTCTTGGTTCCCACAGATCAAGCTTGCCCTAGGATGTGTGGTAATCCTTGATTCACGCTGTCTTTGACATATACCAACAACCTAGGCAGTTCAGAATCCACTTTGGTTGGTCAACTGCTTCAGCCAAGTCTGCCAAGTCATTGTCCAACTCCTTTCATCCGAGGTTCAACAATCTGGACACTTGGGAACTGTCCTCTGGATGGTGACAGCTTTATGATAGGTCGCTTTTAACAACCTTTGTCCGAGGTTCGGTATTCTAGGCATCTTGGAGTTTTTCTCTGGATGGTGACAGACTTTTGGAAGCTTTGCTCAAGTCGCTTTCACCATCTTTTGTCCGAGGTTCGGTGTTCCCAGATTTCTCGGGAAAAGCAAAGTCACGTGTTGCATTTCTGGGCACACCTGGGTTCATTTGGCTTTCTTGTTTGGTTTCTTTATCTTGTTTGGCTTCCATGGTTCCAACAACTGTCCTGTGGTTCCTCTAAACACATCTTTGAGATAAAACATTAGTATCAAAATATTTGTCATCGTCAGAAGTAGAGAAACTGAGGAAAGGAACTCTTAGGGGAATCGAAGTTCCAGAGTTCCGTTTCCTAACACGGTGGACGTGAAAGTTGAGGCAACATGCGGTTATGGATGAAAATGGCCGGAGCAAGGCTCCAAAGGCGTCTCATAGGCGGCCTCAATGGTAGATCCGGTGGTTGGCGAATGACGATGAGATAGGCGTGATCAATGGGGGTGGAAATGGCAGATTCAATGTGATGGATAGGTCTCCCCTTTAGCTGGATACAACACACCAACAAGAAGGCAATATTTTGATGATTCAAAGAGATGTAATTCACTCAATAGATCATCAAGGCACTCGGTCTTACTCATGAGCAAGAGAAGGCGAAGAGAGAGTTTGCTGAATAGAAATAACTGTATTTTCTTCCAAATTGAACGTGTCCTTACAAAATGAAGAGCAACTCCTTGTATAGGAGAAACACAAACAAACGACTAAGGGAAATTAGGCCACTAGATGGTTGGCGGCCCAACAAGGCCCAAGTTCGGCCAAAACCAAATTAAACACTTAAACAAGCTCAAAACTCATGTCTAAGAATGTCATAAACCAAATGAAATCATAAATGTAGCTCATGCGCTCGGACGCGCCTCAAGGAGTGAAATGGTCGGCAAAGCAAGGCCTCCGAGGCTTGTGAGGGCTTTAATGCTCAAGAGCCCCTTCTTGAGCTCCTCTTGGAGATGCTTGGCTCGAGCCCTAGTGATAGCCCCGGGATGAAGCTCTTCTTGATGCTCTTGGCCTTCACTAGACTCTCCATCACTTGAGCCATCTTCATCACTTGAGCCATCTCGGAAGTCCAGGCTCTCTTGAGGCTCTTGATGGGACGTGGTCACATCACAAAGTCCTAAGAAAAGGAAGAAAGCTAGAACAAAGGTTGAGTTCAAGTGTGGAAATATGGTGGTGTTAATCCCATGAGAAGTCTAACATGTTTCCAGGTCCCAAGGCTACAAGATGGTCTGGACCATATCGGGTGACTAGAGTGCTGAGAGGGAGAGCAGTTGAGTTATGGCATAAAAACTCAAGAAAGTTCAAAGTGCAGAGTCATCGACTGAAGTTTGTTGTCATGCCCGATCCGATCAAGCAAGGTACCACCGACCCTCTTGATTCGAGTACTTGAAGGTGGTGGAAGGTCAATCTAACGACCTTAAGTAAGCGCTACTTGAGAGGCAACCCAAGGTAAGTTCTTTATTGTTCAAAAAAAACTTTTTCTTTTATTTTCTTCCCTAACCCTTGCAGCCCACCGGACAACCCGTCGCTGTCGTGGACTGACTCTGTGAGTTTTTTTCTCTTTTGTTATTTTTCTACATTAGGACAATGTAGGGTTTAACATGGGGGGAGCAATTCACATGTAGACTTGCATGTTCATATTAGTTGCATGTTCATCTTAGGTTGAGTTGCATTTAGATTTAGTTGTATTTGCTTGGTTCACTTTTGCAAATTTCTGCATTTTTTTGAATTTGTTTTCATGCATTGCATTATGGATATTTGATTTTACCCTCATTGCTTAATTCCCTCTGGTTGTTTTTCTTGTAATGCATGATTTATGAATCCTCTCAATATGTTTTGGTTGTTGATATTGCAATTGCATGTTGTGCATGACTATGAGGGTTTGAACTTTAGACAATTGGCTTGAGCATGTGATCTTTGATTGGGATGTGTTAGGACCGATACTCTAGACAAAATGCCGATGAGATTGTGGCCTTTTAGGACTATTTATGTGCAAGTCTTCTCTTTTTCTTTATGTGTGTGTTAGATCGTTAGAGTTACGTCTGAGGGAACAAAGGCTTTGTTCCCACGGAAGGCACAGCGGATTAAAAACAGCAAGAAAGATAATGAACGAACTCACGATGTATAGTGGAAACCCTGATTAGCAAAACTAGCTTCTCAAGGAAAAACCACTACCTTCAAGCTTCCGCTTGAGAGGATTTTGAAGCGTGTACTTGTCTTATTGATTTCTTGATCAATTACACTTGTATCCTGGACTTCGACCTCTAAACAACCAGCTAGACTCGAAGCCTCTTCTACAACGATGAATCCGAACTCAACCCTCAAAGACTCACACACACTTCACTCTCTTTCTTTTCTCTTCTCCTTCTTTTTCGTCGTTCAAAGTCGTTCTTCGTCGTTGTTAGAAATGAATCCCCATTTCACCTAAATACAACTTTGGCTAAACCCTAATCAAACAAGATAAGATATTCTGAAAACGGATTACTAGAAGATAGGATTTTATGTTAAGAATAATATCATAACCGATCATATTGATTAAGGAAGGAATTCCTTAATTAATCTAATCGGAAAGGATATCAAACTTCTCTCTCCAATTTCTTATCTAAGGAAAGATTCCTAGGATAACATGGATCGGGCTTTTCTCTCTCTGTATCTTCTCGATCCGGTTTGATCCTTGGAGCTGAAGTCTTCAATCTTTTACCGCGTGTGCTTCTTGATTTGTTTCCATAATCAACACGCTGAATTTCTTCTTTCCATTCGCAGCTTCGATCTTGTTCGTCACTTCAGTGCCTTGCGAGGTAACAAAGCACATGAAAAGAGCTTTGTTCCCTCTGCGATCCTTCACTGCAATGGTTCCCTGAGATAACTGTCTTTGTTCCTGAAACACTTAGTATCCATATCAGTTGAATGTTTGTTACCATCAAAACCTAAGGAATTCAACAAATTCCCCCTTTTTGATGGTGACAAACACCATTGACAATAAAGCATATACATACAAGAAAAAGACAGTTATGAAGAGAAAGGTTTCCCACTAAGATACTGTTAGTTCCCCCTTAGTTCAGCAATACGTTTTACCTATTCTGTTCCCCCTCAACCAATGCTACCTGTCATATTTCCCCTTTTGGCATCATCAAAAACATCAGTAAAGGGTTAGAGAGGAAAAATTCAAGGCCAGATAAACATAAACACCCCTAGTCATTAATTAAAAAAGGAACTTAAAAACATGCAAACACCGCCAAGACAGACAAAACATCAAAACATAGTCAAAATGCAACACCGGGCACACAAACCAGATAACAATAAAAGCAACTAAGAGGGAGTAGATGGGCAAGGGAACAAAAGAGGGGTAAGGACAACAGGTAAGCGATCTGGCATCACTGTGACCAGCCGGTTGAGCTGATGCGTGATGAGAGATAAGCGCGCGCACATCTGCCATGAGACGTCTCATATCCTTGCAGAGACTTCTCACATCCCTCCCCATAGACAAATTCTCGTTCAGTTCCCCCTCAGAGCTGTCGGCCTCAGAAACCTCCATTGCCTCGGAATCCTCGACTGCCTCAGAAGCTGCAGGGGCACTCTCAACCTTCACCCAGCCTTCATTATCTTGAAGAACGAACTGCATCTTGTGCAGGTTACTGGCGTCGAACGGGCGGAAGAAGATGCTCACGTCCTCCAACGGGTTGTACACTTTATGGTACTCAAGGATTTTCTTGACAACCCGTGGGAAGGAAAGAGCGTGTTGGAGAGTGTTCCTGGCATGGGCCATGTGCTGCATCTAAATCTTCGGCAGGCTAATGGGCTCCTTCTTCAGCATTAGGGACAGTAGGACAATGTTCAAGATTAGGAGCCAGTTTCTCTTCTGTCCCCTTGGCGTGATGTTGCTGATGAGGAAGTGGTACAACACTTTGTTGACAGCGGACATCTATGAGATGTCGAGATCAGCACTCCCCTGAGGTTTCTTAATACCAGCAACAGCCAACACAGCCTCTGAGTAGGCAAAGTCCTTCGGCCACCTTCCTTTTGGGTATTCCCCATACCCTTCATGTGGAACGCCCAGAGCAACACCAAGCTCAATACTTGAGAACATGTAGACCTGTCCTTCCATCTTGTAACTCCCCAGAACAGCGTGGGGGCAAACTTCCATCGCGTAGGTAGAGTAGAACTCCCTTAGCATCACCTCATCCATCTCCTCTTCCTCCACAAACAGATTGCCCCATTTTTGGGTCTCCAACAGATCATGCACCCCTTCCAGATGGTTCTCCAGTAGGAACTCAGGGACGACTCGCAGCTTCTTGACCACCGACTTGTGGCTCATGTCTTTGACATCATCAGCCGCCACCTTTCCTTTGGCTTTGGCCGGCTGACGATGTTGGCTTTGACGGACAGGAGCGGCAGACACCTTGGCTTTCTTTGCTTTGTTCCCCGAGAGGGGTACTGACTCCTCATCGGAGCTGACCGTTATCGTCTTCTCAGACTTCCTCTGAGAGCGTGTCTTCCGCTTGGAGGAGCAGACAGTCTTCACCCTGCCAGAAGTCTTAGGAGCCTTTGGGGGCTCCTCCTCATCAACTTCCTCAACCAGTTCCTTGTTGAGGTCCCGCACAACCGACTGAATCTTCTCCTTCATAGCAAAGTGCTCCTCAACTGTGACCGGGGTCTCTTGACGGGGCATCTCCTCCATCTCCTCATTAATGGGGTCGGGATGGGTAGGAGAGGAATGGACCTCCTCTAATTCAGTAGAGGAGATGGCGGTTGGGACGGCTGAAGAGGTTTTGGGGTTAGGGTTTTGTGGAGCGGGGTCTGTGTTTGGGGCTACGAAGGGGACCATGGCGAGTTGGTCCTGGGATGGTGATGGTGGAGGGGTAACAGTGGTGGTTGCTGGAGTGGAGGAGGTGGAAGGTAGGGATTGGGTAATGGCGGCGAGGAGAGCGGGGTCGGTTCCCATGGAGGACAGTTTGGTGAGGAGGGTTTGGAGGTCTTGGGCGATGGTGTTGGAGAGGTTTGAGTTGGAGGCCATTTCTGTGAGAGAGGGAGAGTTCTGGGAAGACGAGAGACAGAGAGGAGAGGGGAGATTGCTTGAGGAAGATAAGGAAACAGTGAGGAGGAGACTTACCCGGAGACTCCGATTTATAATCTTCACCGAATCTTCTAGTGTTTCCAAAGATAAATTCAAATCTTTTCAGTTTCCAACAGATAACAATTGCAATCTTCCAACTTCCCAAAATAAAATCAGAATCTCGTCCAAATCCGACTTAGCCAGTCGAATTACCCTTCCCAACTCCTTTTCATCAAATCAGCCCTAAATGCTCAACGCGGCCCAACACAGACTTCCATCATTACACCCTGCAAACACACATCACCTCAACCTGCAAGTCACAGAAGCCGAATCGTTTTCCCGCCAATCCAAAAAGTAGTAGGGTGTGATGCTGGGGGTTAGTTACCAGAGAGGGTACAAAAAGACCAACACACCAAAATATATGATATTTGCGATTGATTTTTACATCATGCCTGAGGGGTCTCCAGTTGTGGATGATAAGAGGGGCTCATAGGAGACTTCAAACATGACGGTCTAGGTAAGCTGTAGAATCAACTATCATTTGGGCTTATGATGAGGGAACAAAACATCAAGTTGATTCTTTTGGGTTGAAATAAAGCTGATTCATGTGTCAAATGATGACATAGAAGATTATGCACGACATTCAGTACATCAAGGAAGTAAAAGCACATATTCAAGTCAAATTTTTAATTAATACCCAAGGAAGAGAATGCATACCAAGACATGAAAGTTCATCTTTCATCATTTACCACATAATCTAGCCAATCATCGAGGGAACACAACAAATGGACATGTAGTTAGGGGAACAAACCAGGCTTCGTATGGAACTGAATGTAGAGTTCCCCAACATGTGTCTTAATGAGAAAACTGGCGTCTGATTCTTTGTTCCACGAGATTCCTTGTTTGCCAATCTTTCTCGACACAGTGATGTCTTTTCTAGATGTACATGGTACCTGAATTTTCAAACAAGGAACAATTTAGTCATTAAGCCTTTATCCACATCTCCATTTCCTTTACCTTTGCCACCAGGCCTTAGAGTCTCAGATATTCCTGCATAAGTGAGGTGAGACTCGCTTTGTTCCCTGTCAAGTAACTGACCCTTGTACGAATGAAATACCGGGAACTTTCCTCACTTTATCCTGCACAGGAAGAGTTAGTTTTTGCGAACCCAGACAAGCTTATGCTTTCTGGGCACAGGAGCAACATATCTAATCTTAGGAGGTTCAACCTTTATTTGCTCTCTAGTAGTGAGAGCAATCTCCTCATTGTGTTGCTTCAGAAGGCATTCTTGCTTGTAGTGACCAGAGTGGCCACAATACCAACAGACTCTGTGGCACTTTAGATCGACATACTTGCTCTTTCCAGTCCAAATTGTTTTGTTAGCAATCCTTGAATGAAAATCAATATTTTTGTACTTACTGCTTTGAGATTGCTTCAACCAGATGGCATGAGCCTTTTGTCCATGGTACCAAGCCTTTCCCTCCTCAGTCGAGTTTGAACAGTTTTTGCCTTTGTTCCCTCTGAAGGAACTTTCCCCCTTTTCTCTTACAGACTGTTTTCCTTTGACTTTAGAGCCTTTTTGCTTGGTTCCATCAATAGGAAGTTTGGGTTGATAGCCAATCCCAAAGCGAGGTATTTCCTTTGACTCAGTCTTTTTTTCATTCTTGGCTGCAACAAAGACAATACCTTTTGACTTGTCCTTCTGTTCCTCACTGAGTTTGGTTAGATCACTAGAAAGTTTTGCATTTCCTAGTTTCAGCATTAATGACTCAGCCTCAAGTGAAGAAACAGAGGACTCCAGAGACATAATCTTTTCAGTGAGTTTGGGACACTCAGAGCAAGAGTTTGAAGAGGAGGATGAACCTTTCTCAAGCTTGAGCACTTTGTTTGCCCAACCCTGATTTTCTTCGATCAAACCTGAGATCGATTCATCTTTCTCTTCCATTTGCTCACTGAAAAGACTATTCTCATGAACAAGTTTCTTAATGAGAGATATCAAGCTTTCTTTATATTTGCTTTTTATACGAGATCAGATTCAGTTACCTCATCGTTGAGTAGATCTCCCTTTGATTCATTTGGAACTTCAATGGCCATCAGGCAGACATCCCTGGAGTGTGACGATTCTTCGTCGTCTAAGTCTGAGTCTCCCCAGGTGGCAACCATTGCCTGCTTCCCTTCATTTGCTGGAGGTATTCCTGCCTTTCTCTTGAAGCAGTTTCCGACCATATGTCCCTTGTTCAGACAGTGGTAGCACACGACATCTTTTAGGTCTCTGTTCCCATCGGAGGAACTCGACGAATCCTTGTTCCGAGACCAAATCTTCCTCATGGCTCTTGTGATGAGCGCAACATCTTTATCACCATCTTCATCTTCATCTTCGACTTGAGACAAGTCAAATACCCTTTCCACCTTTAAGGCAATGCTCTTCGCCTTCTCCTCTCCCTTCTTGTTCAGCTTGTGATTATAGACAGAGGCGTTGCTTTCCAGCTTAGCAACAACCTCTTCCATGGTAAGACTCTTGACATCCGTCTGAGAGTAGAGAGCAAGAGCAATGGCATCCCACTGAGAGTTTAGGCCTTGCATGAAGTGATGAGTCAGTTTCTAGTCTGGCATTGCTTCACCAAGGAACTGAAGCTAACCAATTAGCCCCTGGAATCTGGAGTAATACTCCTGAATGTGTTCATCTTTTCCCTGAGAGACTTGGTCGTACTCCTTTATCAGAGAGAGAATTCTGTTCTTCTTGGCATCTTCATTTCCTTGATAAAGGCGCTTCAAAGCATCCCAGATCTCTTTGGCAGTCTTATAGCTCATTCTTTTCTTGAGATCGGAGGGAAGAAGAGCCATGTGAAGGATCTTCTTAGCCATGTTGTTCTTCTCCAACTTCTTCCAGTCATCATCGGTGTAGTCGACCTTTGGTTTTGGCTTAGTAGCATCTGTCTCATTTTTAATAGCCAAAGGTCCAACTTCGATGACTCGCCAAATCTGTCCATCAAGGGAATAGATGTGGGACTCAATTTGTTCCATCCACCAGTCATATTCTCCTGCCTTCAGAATCGGTGGCTTCCAGAACGAATTTCCGATTGCATTGCTTGACGACGACATCTTTCCTGCAAATTCTATAACGAAAACAATCTAGAGCACCAGGCTCTGATACCAATTGTTGGATCGTTAGAGTTATGTCTGAGGGAATAAAGGCTTTGTTCCCACAGAAGGCACAGCGGATTAAAAACAGCAAGAAAGATAATGAACGAACTCACGATGTATAGTGGAAACCCTGATTAGCAAAACTAGCTTCTCAAGAAAAAACCACTACCTTCAAGCTTCCACTTGAGAGGATTTTGAAGCGTGTACTTGTCTTATTGATTTCTTGTTCGATTACACTTGTATCCTGGACTTCGACCTCTAAACAACCAGCTAGACTCGAAGCCTCTTCTACAACGATGAATCTGAACTCAACCCTCAAAGACTCACACACACTTCACTCTCTTTCTTTTCTCTTCTCCTTCTTTTTCGTCGTTCAAAGTCGTTCTTCGTCGTTGTTAGAAATGAATCCCCATTTCACCTAAATACAACTTCGGCTAAACCCTAATCAAACAAGATAAGATATTCTGAAAACGGATTACTAGAAGATAAGATTTTATGTTAAGAATAATATCATAACCGATCATATTGATTAAGGAAGGAATTCCTTAATTAATCTAATCGGAAAGGATATCAAACTTCTCTCTCCAATTTCTTATCTAAGGAAAGATTCCTAGGATAACATGGATCGGGCTTTTCTCTCTCCGTATCTCCTCGATCCGGTTTGATCCTTGGAGCCGAAGTCTTCGATCTTTTACCGCGTGTGCTTCTTGATTTGTTTCCATAATCAACACGCTGAATTTCTTCTTTCCATTCGCAGCTTCGATCTCGTTCGTCACTTCAGTGCCTTGCGAGGTAACAAAGCACATGAAAAGAGCTTTGTTCCCTCTGCGATCCTTCACTGCAATGGTTCCCTGAGATAACTGTCTTTGTTCCTGAAACACTTAGTATCCATATCAGTTGAATGTTTGTTACCATCAAAACCTAAGGAATTCAACAGTGTGAATCTCTCTTTGATTGCTAACTCTAGAACTTGTATTAATACATTTTTCAAGGCTACATCAATGATTTATGTACATGACATTAATATGATTGAGGCATTGTTTCATTTTAACCCTTTATCCTTGGCCACCCTATATGTGTTTTCCTCTGCTTGAAGCCTCTCTGTGCCTTAATTGTCTTTCTCTTTGGAAGCTCCACAAAATCATATCGAGCCTACTTCTTCCTACCCATCCGGGGATTAGGATAGTTGATTTGTCTTGCTAGTGTGGACTTGAGCCAAGCTTGGGGGAGGTTGCATATGTTAGTGGTCGGATATGACTAAGCCTTGTAACGTTCTCCTTTTTTTTCCTCTTCCTTGCTAAAAAAAAGAAGAAGAAAAGACAGAATAAAAGCAAGGAAGAATAAGCAACAAAGAAAAGAAAGGAGACAATTTAGCATCAAAGGGGTTTGTTGTATGGGTTTGAAGGAAGAAAAGGGATATGAAGGATTGTTTTAAGCTTGGTGTCGTCTTGGTAATTCTTTTCCCCGGATTTAGCACCACATGGCCTAAATATATCGGTGCCTTATTCTTATACCTTGGCCCTAGGGCTGTTCAAATCTCGATCGGATCGGAAAACCGGACCGGACCGGTGAAAATACGGTCCGGTCTCCGGTCCAGATAATTTCCTTAATCCGGTTTCGGTCCGGTCCAAACCCGGAAAAAAAAACCCGGTCCGGACCGGTGGACCGGATTTTTTTTTTAAATATTTTTTAAAATTTATATGTTTTTTTGGAGATTTATATGTATTTTTTTATAGATATTTTTCTTAATTTAATAAGTTAGGAGTATATGTGTTTTTTAGATATTTTTTATAGATTTTAAATAAGAATTTAAATATTTTTTTTAAAAATAAAATCCGGTCTAAACCGGTCCAGGACCGGACCGAATAGGTCCAGGACCGGACCGAATAGGTCCAGTCCGATCTCCGGTCCGGACTTTTGGAAAAATCCAGTCCGGTCCGGACTGGATGAACACCCCTACTTGGCCCCATTACAACCCTATAAAGTCCTCATGATTTTTGTTATGTACATGGTCTTCCGTAGTGGAGATTTAGGACACTGTTGCAAGCCTATGGTAGTTTAGCATTCAAAGTAGAGAATTGAGTAAAACACAAACCTAAACACATGAGTGGAGTGACTTCATTTTTTAATCCTAGTGAGGTTTGGAGTAGATGAACTATCTACATCTCTATCATTGGTTGCAAAGCATGCTATGATTGCACTTGTCTTATGTTTAGACTTTCATGATCATTGTTCACTTGTCTCTTGGGTAAAAACAACCTTGACACATTGTGTGGATTTATGGACTTTGTACTTGCTTGAGGACAAGCAAGGGTTAAGCTTGGGGGAATTTGATAACATTCATTTCATACATGTTTAGGACATGCATTTAGGCTATAGTTTAGGCATTTTCATGTTATTATATTGCATTTTTAGTTAGTTGTATTGATTTCTTTAGTTTGGATGTCTACACGAGTCTTTGCATGTTTTCAAGTACTTTAGTGGGCAAAGGAGGTGCATTACAAGGCATGGACGTCATAGGAGATGTGCATGGTCGAATACAAAGGCGAACGACGACGAAGAACTCGCCTTGGCGCGCAAGAGATCTTTGTTTTGTGTCCCGTCTTTGGAGAAGTATAACTTTTTCTACGTAAATCCGAATTGAGTTATTCTAACGCCGGATTAAAGATCAAGATGTAAACTATAACTCCTCCAAATTTTAGCGCGTTTGGACCAGGGAATCAAAAGTTATTGCGATTCCAAAATCGTGTCGCAGTTCGACACGATTTGCTACAAACCGTGCCAATATGTCCTAAACCGTGTGCCCCTGCTGAGTCCAGGAATGAGCTTCTATAAAGTGGCACGGTCTGTCACAGTCTCACAGACCGTGCCACAAACCGTGCCATGCTTCGCTTCACTTTCTGTAAATCTGCACGGTTTGTGACAAACCGTGCGGTTCTGTCACAAACCGTGCCGATGCTCGCATACCTGATTTATTATTTTTCGACCCTTTTGTATTTTAGGACGGTATAAATACTTTCTCTAGGGTTTATTTTGGCAGCCTCTTATGTTCTTCTTCTGCCTCTTTTTGTCACTCTCTCTAGCCCTATGTGTTTTTGGAGTTCTTTTGAAGATTTGATATTGTTTCCCTGGATTGGATCAAGTATTTCTCTTCTTCTAATTTAGTTTAATGATTTATTTTGTTCATATGATATTTTTGATTGTTTCTTCAAGCATGTCTGGCTAATCTCATAATTCTAGGGTTAGGGTGATCCCAACAATGAATTGGTAGACTTGTGCATGATATTTGTCTGAATTGAAATCTGGTACCTTGTTTGATTCAATCCTAGAGTTCTTAATGCAATTGATGAAAGTTGATTAGATTTCTATTAGGTTTGAGTCTGAAAGGAGATAACTTTAATAGATAACTCAGATATGGTATGAGTCTGAAAGGAGATTACTTTATTAGATTACTAGGTATTGAACCTGAGTTTATTTGTACGACATCAACTTAATTACTCTAGTGAAATCCTAAGCTATCATAGAAACCCTAGGTTTGCCTGGACTTAGCGGAGCGCGATAGCGAATGTTAACCCAGTTTGATCCTAGAATCTAAGTGCCCAAAGGGGATTTGATTAGTTATGCGCGACAGTGATTGTTAATTAGAATTTAGGCACATATCTACTATCGTCTGAAAGGAGTTAGTAGAGACTTTAGATAGCTTACCTTCAAACAAGTTTAGACTAATTTCAGACAGATATCTGTGAGTTTACTAAGACATTGTTGTAGGGATCCCTAGTCCTAGGATCTTCTCTTTAATCGTTTACAATCATATATGCAATTTATGTTTCTTGTTTTCTTAGTTATTAGTCAAACAAATTTACTTTCTTACGGCTTAGCTTACCGGTTTTAGGTTTACAAAGGATACTACATAGTCCTCGTTGGGAACGACACTTGAAAAACTATAACTGATCCCATACGCTTGTGGATAGGTTTTTGTCCTATCACTTCTCCACCATTCCGACAAAAAAGGCCGATATTGTGATATTCTCTTGCACATATTTAGTTATTTTGTATCCTTATTTAGATCTCTATATTTAGTTGCACATGTTTAGTTATTTTGTATCCTTATTTAGGATCTCTATCTTAGGATCTTGCTTATGTATAAATACGTTATTCAATCAATGAAATCACACAAGGGGAAAATTCTCCCACAAATCTTAGCTTCTCTAGTTTTATCATGGTATCAACCTAACCCGATCCTAAACACAATCTTAATCCTCTTCTCGGCCGTCGGACCTCTTGTCGCTGCCGGTCAATTTTTCTCGCTTCCGCCTCATTTCTTTGTCGTGCACATGGCTGCCGCCGTCAAGGATTCTGGTGTCTCCTTCTCTTCGCCCTACTACTTGCACACGTCTAATCATCTGGGCTTGTCGATTTGCCCGTGTTGCTCTTAAAGGCGAGAACTATGTTGAATGGGTTATTGCGATACATACCTCTCTACGCGCAAAGTGAAAACTTGGTTTCGTTGATGGAGGAATTACTCGTCCATCCTCTATTGATACTGATCATCCGACGCTTAATGATTGGTATATGGTTAATTCCATGTTGGTTAGTTGGATTGTTCAATCCATCGACCATTCGCTTTGCTCATCCATCACGTACTTCGACAACGCCAAGGATCTCTAGGATGACATTCGTCAGCGTTTTTGTGTTGGGAACGGTCCCTGCAAACTTCAGTTACGGTCTAAACTTGCTCGTTATCGTCAAACCAGTCAAAGTGTGGCCGCTTATTATGGTGTCATGAAGAAATTATGGGAGGAACTCTCTACGTACGTTCCTTCTCACAGTTGTTCGTGCGGCAAGTATGAGTGCCAATCAAATTCCTTCTAGTTGCAAGAACACGAGGAAGAACGTGTTCACTAGTTCTTGATAGGTCTTGATGACGCTACCTTTGGCACTCTTCGTTCCAATATCATGGCACAAGATCCATTGCCCTCTCTCAATCGCGTCTATGTAATACCCACACCACATTGGGCCGACCCATCACAGGGCTGCAGCCCATACACCCCAACCCTTCCTTGGTGGCTCCACCTAATTAATAGGCAGCCATCTCTAAGAGGTTGTTCGTGAGGTCTCGAGTTCGAGACTCACGAACAACCTCTTGGAGATGGCTGCCTATTAATTAGTTGGAGCCACCAAGGAAGGGTTGGGGTATATGGGCTGTAGCCCTGTAAAGGGTCGGCCCAGAGAGGGGGGGTGTTACAAAAAAGTACACTTTTATGTGAGTGCTCAAGCCACGGGCCTAGCCCAACATGAGACACTTGCATGGGCCACAGCCCATGTACCCCAACCCTTCCTTGTTGGCTACTCCAAATTAATGGAAGCCATTTCCAAGAGGTTGTTGGGAGCGCTCGAACTCGAGACCTCTCCCCTTTATCTCCTCCCTGCAAGGAGTGGATACCAATTGAGCTGCAGCGCAATTGGTATCCACTCCTTGCGGGGAGGGGATAAAGGAGAGAGGTCTCGAGTTCGAGCGCTCCCAACAACCTCTTGGAAATGGCTTCCATTAATTTGGAGTAGCCAACAAGGAAGGGTTGGGGTACATGGGCTGTGGCCCATGCAAGTGTCTCATGTTGGGCTAGGCCCGTGGCTTGAGCACTCACATAAAAGTGTACTTTTTTGTAACACCCCCCCTCTCTGGGCCGACCCTTTACAGGGCTACAGCCCATATACCCCAACCCTTCCTTGGTGGCTCCAACTAATTAATAGGCAGCCATCTCCAAGAGGTTGTTCGTGAGTCTCGAACTCGAGACCTCACGCTTTAACAAGAAGCTTAACGCTCTCTTGTCACCAATTGTGTTGCAGCGCAATTGGTGACAAGAGAGCGTTAAGCTTCTTGTTAAAGCGTGAGGTCTCGAGTTCGAGACTCATGAACAACCTCTTGGAGATGGCTGCCTATTAATTAGGTGGAGCCACCAAGGAAGGGTTGGGGTGTATGGGCTACAGCCCTGTAAAGGGTCGGCCCAGAGATGGGGGATGTTACAGTCTATACCTTGGTGGTCCAGGAAGAGCGGCTTAAAACCGTTGTGACGTCTTGTGAATCCCTGTAGGAATCGAGTGCCTTTGCGGCTCGTCGCTCATCCAAGCCATCAGACTTGTCATCTTCTCCAGCACCATCTGGATCTCGAAAGAATCTTTTCTGTTCTCATTGCAGCAAGTTTGGTCATGACAAAACAAACAACTTGCTATCAACTTCACGGCCTCCCTGATTGGCTTAAGGAAAAAATTACGACTCGCAACCAAGCTTCTGGCTCTAGTCAGGATGCGTCGTCCGCTAAAGCATCGCATGCTCCATCCACAAGCGATCACTCTCATGGTTCTACCAATGCTACTCAGAACCGAGATGCCTCCGCCTCCTCGGTCATTTCTGCCTCATATCATTCTACTTTCGGTTCGACGCTCACAAATGATCAATGGACTGCGGTGATGAATATGTTCAGTGCTATGCAATCCGGGTTTGACAAAACCAGTAGGACTTCCTCCTGGATTTTAGACACAGGTGCCTCCTTTCATATGACAGGTGATTCAGGCAGGTGATTCAGGTCTTCTCTGGGACATGACCGATGTCAAACTTGTTTCCATCAAGTTACCCGGTGGTCGTATCTCATCCGCTCGCAGGGCGGGCAATATTTATCTGGGCAACATCTGCCTCTCCAATGTCTTATTTGTCCCTCAATTAAGTTGCAACTTGTTATCGTTAGCTCAATTAACTAGTGATCTGCGTGTACTAATTTTTCTCACAAACAAAATTTGTGTACTTTAGGAAATCAGTTCGAGGACGGTGATTAGCATGGGTAAGTAGCACGGTGGGGTTTATTGGCTTCAGGCTCTTGGATCTGTGGCCTCGGCTCTATCTGCTCAATCATATATTAACTCAGCTCTTCTATGGCATCGTCGGCTTGGTCATCCGCTATCTACAGTTTTATCATCTATTTCTGTACTTAATTTAGAGAAGGAGTCTTTAGAGAGTATTATGCATTGTTATTCTTATTTTAAAGCAAAATAGACTAGATTGTCTTTTCCTCTCAGTGAAAATAAAGCCGATGATTTATTTCAGTTAGTCCATTGTGATGTTTGGGGTCCTTACAGCACACCCTCTCTAAGCAGTGCCTCATATTTTTTGACAATTGTTGATGATTATTCCCACGCAGTGTGGGTCTATTTTTTTGTTGCCAAGTCTGAGGTTGCACTTCTTCTCAAGAACTTTTGCGCTCTCGTATGGACACAATTCTGCAAGCAGGTTCAGCGGCTCCGTGCAGACAACGGAACATAATTTCTTCCTCTCCGTCCTTATTTTGATGCTATAAGAATTCTATTAATTTGAAACCTCATGTGTCGCCACTCCTCAGCAGAATGGGCGGGTCGAAAGAAAACATCGCCATCTGTATAATGTTGCTCGTGCCCTGCGCTTCCAAGCGCACTTGCCACTCGAGTTTTGGGTCGATTGTGTTTCAACAACGATTTTCCTCATCAACCGTACGCCATCACCGATTATGGGTGATCGCACTCCGTATGAGCTATTGTACAACCGAGAGCCTCCTTACAAATTTTTTTCGGGTACTTAGGTGTCTCTGTTATGCCACTCAAAATCCCTGGATTCGTGACAAGTTTGCACCTCGCAGTCGCAAGTGGATATTTTTGGGTTATCCTCTCAGTAAACGTGGTTGTCGGGTCTATGATCTTGAATCCAAGGAGATATTCATAAGCAGGGATGTTGTCTTCTACGAAACTGCATTCCCATTTGCTACGCCGCCATCTCCGACGCATTCAGCATCTGCTCCTGCTCCACCGTCGACCGTTTATGACACCCCGGTGTCCACTTCTACGGACTGCAAGGGGAGTCTCGACTCACTCCCTCCATTTCCATCTCTCACTACTGAGAATATGGTGCCATCGGCCAGGGGGAGTAATCACCCCGCATCTCCGCCTCCATCTGCGCTGGAGTCATTGTTTGTACGACAAAGTACTCAACAATGACAACCAAGTGTACTTCTGCGAGATTTTGTGTGCACTACAGTCCAGAAAATAAACCCCCCTTGCATCCTCACCACCCACGTCGTCACCACCGTCCTCAGGTACACCCTATCCCTTAGCTGTTTATGTCTCTTGTACTAATTTTTCGGACTCCCATGTTCGTTTTCTAGAGGCTGTGACTGTGGGATCTGAGCCTTCTTCGTTCAAGGAGGCTGCTTTGCACCTTGAATGGCGTGAAGCCATGAACTTCGAGCTTGCAGCACTCGAGCGTAATGGGACGTGGACACTATCTGCATTACCTCCAGGCTAAACCCCGATCATATGCAAGTGGGTGTACCGTATCAAGTACAACTCTGATGGGTCAGTTGAGACACACAAGGCATGTTTGGTTGTTCTTGGGAATTGTCAAGTTGAAGGTGTTGACTACACTGAAACTTTTGCTCTTGTGGCCAAGATGGCTTCGGTTCGAGTTTTCGTATCCATAGTTGCTATTCGCGGCTGGGAACTTCATCAAATGGATGTCCATAATGCTTTTCTTCATGGTGATCTTGATGAAGAAGTCTATATGAAGCCCCCGCCCGACCTTGTCAATGTGCCCTCTAGTCATGTTTGTCATCTACAGAAGTCACTTTATGGCCTCAAACAGGCAGCGCGTAACTGGTTTGCTAAGTTATCTTCAACTCTGCGTGCATTTGGGTTTCATAAGAGTTATGCTGATTACTCTCTTTTCTCATATGAGAAGCATGGTATGATTCTTCAGGTCCTCGTCTACGTCGACGATCTCATCATTGGTGGCAATAATTCTGCCTTCATTGCTAGCTTCAAGTCATCTCAGCTCATGTTTTCATATGAAGGATCTAGGTACTCTTAAATATTTCCTCAGGATAGAAATTGCACGAAACTCTTTTGGTCTTTTTCTCTCTCAACGGAAATATGTCTTGGATATCTTGTTTGAATTGGGATTGCTTGCTGCTAAGCCGTCCGATTTCCTGATGGAGCAGCATCACTGACTGGCCGTGAGTCAGAGCATTGCCTTCGATCACGCTGAGTGCTACTGCCGGTTGATCGGTCGTCTCATATATCTTACCATCACTAGACATGAGCTGTCTTACTCTGTGCACACATTGGCACAATTTATGCAGGCTCCTAGAGTGGATCATTGGAATGCGACTCTTCGCGTTCTACACTATCTCAAGGGTAGTCCAGGCCAAGCACTCATTCTCTATGCTTCGAATTCTCTGCAGCTCATCGCCTTCTGCAATTCTATCTGGGCCTCGTGTCCTATTACACGCCGGTCACTTACATGGTATTTTGTCATGCTTGGTCAGTCTCCCATCTCTTGGAAGACTAAGAAACAAGCTACTATTTCACGATCGTTTGCTGAAGTTGAGTACAAGTCCATGGCCTCTGTTTGTTGCGAGCTTGGCGGTGGGACCGCTGGTGGTGGTCGCGTGACGAGCTTGGTGGTGGTGGTCGCGCGACGAGCTGGGCGGTGGGGCCGATTTCACAGTCGGAGAAAAAAGCATCCGATGGAATCCATAGAGCTCTTTGAAAAAGAAAGAGAAAAAACCTTAAAAGTCTAAAATGAAGTCTAGCAAATAAAGTGACAGAGGTAAAAAGAGATGTATACATACTTGGCTGAGGAGACCCATTAACCAAAAAACACTCCCAACCAAAAAGACAACCCCCATCAAAAACTTCACCACCACCGTTCCACCACCGCCACCACTAGTCCACCACCACCACCAACAACAAGAATAACAACTCATCAATAATAGAGTGGATCAAAACTGTATCTAGAAACAAAAACCCAAAAATAACCCCAACAAGAATACCCACAACAACAAGAAAACATTCTTCTTCAGTGCCTGATTATCATTTTCCTTTGGGATTCTCACATTGATTCCCACCCGACAACTCAGGGCAAATCCCCGCTTCGTATTTCTTTCTCTTATTGTGTAAATTTAGATCTGATATTCACTCTAGACTCCTGAACCTCCTAACACCATGGTTGGTCCCTGCTTGCCGTCTTGATCCATGCCCGATCTGTTGCTTGTTGACTCAAACCATGCCCAAACCACCCAGACGATCTTGTCGACTTTACCTGGCATCAAACCCAAATTACCCTGTCAAGAACCAGATCTAGCATCGACCCGTCGGTTGTCGGCTCGACCCATGCTCGGAATGCCGCTCTTCGGCTCACCCCTAACCAAACCACCCTCATCATACTTATTGGCGTCACTCGGAATGTCGCTCCTTTGGATCAAGGCCGATCTCGGTCAAACACCTCTCCTATCACAAATGCCAAATCACAACCATTCATCTCGATCTACTTTCGCATGCTGCCACCAACACAACATTGGTGCTCATATCTGGTTTCTTTTGGTTGAAGCTCATATCTGGCTTCTTGTGCAAGATTGGGAATACAAAATTTTATCATTAAAAAACGGAAATATTGTGTACACTCCATTTTTTTTTCTGGGTACACTACAGTTTGAAACGCAGAAATCTTGCTTAAGCAAGATTTCTGCGTTTCAAGGCAAAATGTACCCAGAAAAAACGTTTCTCTATAAATTTGAAACGCAGGTATTTTGCTTAAGCAAAATACCTGCGTTTCAATTTTTTATTTTTTATTTAAACTGAAATGCGGGAATCTTGCTTAAGCAGGATTCCTGCGTTTCAAAGATCTGAATTTTGAAAATATTACAGTTTTGAAACGCAAAAATCTTGCGTTTCACTAAAAAAAAATTCCCAAAATTGCAATTTTGTTCCATAATCATGTAGAGAATTTCAATACGAGTCCGTACATATAAAATTCGTCCAAAACGGACATCGTTTGCCCCTCCAAAAGCCCAAAAAACGAAGTCTTCCTACACTTTTTTTTACAATTTGGTGCCCAGCATATAGGGCATTGTAGTGATTTTTTTTGGTATTTTCGGCATTTTTCTACTATAATTTTGTATAAGATTTTAATACGAGTATATAACTATACGTTAGAACTATAATATATAATTATAGTATATAACTATATAATATAACAATAGTATATAACTATACGATATAACAATACCATATAGCTATAGTATAAAACAGTACGATATAACAATAGTATATAACTATAGTATGAAACTATACGATATAACCATAATATATAACTATTCGTTAGAACCATAATATATAATTATAGTATATAACAATAGTATATAACTATACGATATAAAATTTGTATATAACCATAGTACGTTAGAACCATAATATATAATTATAGTATATAACTATACGATATAACCATGGTATATAACTATAGTATATAAATGAACGATATAGAAATAGTATATATATAACTATACGATATAACTATAGTATATAACCATAGTATATAGTTATATATTATGATTATATCTTATAGTTATATCCAATTTGGTTATATCCTATAGTTATATACTATGGTTATATCTTATAATTATATCCAATTTGGTTATATCTTATGGTTATATCCTATAGTTATATACTATGGTTATATCTTATAATTATATCCAATTTGGTTATATCATATCGTTATATCCTATAGTTATATACTATGGTTATATATTATAGTTATATCCTTTAGTTATATACTATGGTTATATCATATAGTTATATAATATGGTTATATCTTTTAGGTATATCCAATTTGGTTATATCATATCGTTATATCCTATAGTTATATACTATGATTATATCTTATAGTTATATCCAATTTGGTTATATCCTATAGTTATATCCTTTAGTTATATCCTATGGTTATATCCTTTAGTTATATACTATGGTTATATATTATAGTTATATCCTTTAGTTATATACTATGGTTATATCCTATAGTTATATACTATGGTTATATCTTATAGGTATATCCAATTTGGTTATATCTTATGGTTATATCCTATAGTTATATCCTATGGTTATATCCTTTAGTTATATACTATGGTTATATCCTATAGTTATATACTATGGTTATATATTATAGTTATATCCTTTAGTTATATACTATGGTTATATCCTATAGTTATATACTATGGTTATATCTTATAGGTATATCAAATTTGATTATATCATATCGTTATATCCTATAATTATATACTATGGTTATATCTTATAGTTATATCCAATTTGATTATATCATATCGTTATATCATATAATTATATATTATGATTATATCTTATACTTATATCCAATTTGGTTATATCTTATGGTTATATTCTATAGTTATATACTATGGTTATATATTATAGTTATGGTTATATTGTATAGTTATATCCAGTTTGGTTATATCTTATGGGTATATCCTATAATTATATACTATGGTATATAACGATATGATATAACCAAATTGGATATAACTATAAGATATAACCATAGTATATAACTATAGGATATAACGATATGATATAATCAAATTTGATATAACTATAAGATATAACCATAAGATATAACCAATTTGGATATAACTATAAGATATAATCATAATATATAATTATATGATATAATGATATGATATAATCAAATTGGATATAACTATAAGATATAACCATAACATATAATTATAGGATATAACGATACGATATAACCAAATTGGATATAACTATAAGATATAACCACAATATATAACTATAGGATACAACCATAAGATATAACCAAATTGGATATAACTGTGATACCCCGTATTTTTGTAAGGTTATTTTGGAAATTTTTGGAATTTTCCCGAGTGCCCGTTTAGCACGTCGGATTTAATTCAGGTAGCTTGAGACATTCTGTAATGTGCTATGTATCTGTAATATTTTTCTCAATGAAATAAAATACAGACAACGTGCTTTAGATGTTTTTACGCGTTCGCGAACGGTGATAGTTATATACTGTGGTTATATCTTATAGTTATATCAAATTTGATTATATCGTATCGTTATATCCTATAACTATATACTATGGTTATATCGTATAGTTATATATATATACTATTGCTATATCGTTCATTTATATACTATAGTTATATACCATGATTATATCGTATAGTTATATACTATAATTATATATTATGGTTCTAACATACTATGGTTATATTCAAATTTTATATCGTATAGTTATATAATATGGTTATATATTATAATTATATATTATAATTATATATTATGGTTCTAACGAATAGTTATATAATATGGTTATATCGTATAGTTTCATACTATAGTTATATACTATTGTTATATCGTATTGTTATATACTATAGCTATATGTTATTGTTATATCGTATAGTTATATATTATTGTTATATCGTATAGTTATATACTATTGTTATATCGTATAATTATATACTATGGTTCTAACGAATAGTTATATATTATGGTTATATCGTATAATTTCATACTATTGTTATATACTATAGCTATATGCTATTGTTATATCGTATAGTTATATACTATTGTTATATTGTATAGTTATATACTATAATTATATATTATGGTTCTAACATATAGTTATATACTCATATTAAAATCTTATACAAAATTATAGTAGAAAAATGCCGAAAATACCAAAAAAAATCACTACAATGCCCTATATGCTGGGCACCAAATTGTAAAAAAAATTATAGGAAGACTTCGTTTTTTGGGCTTTTGGAGGGGCAAACGATGTCCGTTTTGGACGAATTTTATATGTACGGACTCGTATTGAAATTCTCTACAGGATTATGGAAAAAAATGCAATTTTGGGAATTTTTTTCTTAGTGAAACGCAAGATTTTTGCGTTTCAAAACTGTAATATTTTCAAAATTCAGATATTTGAAACGCAGGAATCCTGCTTAAGCAAGATTCCTGCGTTTCAGTTTAAAAAAAAAATAAAAAATTGAAACGCAGGTATTTTTCTTAAGCAAAATACATGCGTTTCAAATTTATACAGAAATGCTTTTTCTGGGTATATTTTGCCTTGAAACGCAGAAATCTTGCTTAAGCAAGATTTCTGCGTTTCAAACTATAGTGTACCCAGAAAAAAATTGTAGTGTACAGAACCTTTGCCTTAAAAAAACAAACAAAAATATGTATCTTGGATTTTGTCTTGCTTTGCAAGTCAAAATAAAAAATCTAATTAAAAAACAAAAAAACAAGTTGCTTAAAATTTCACGTATCATTAGTAATTGGGCCGTTTAGCCCAAGTTGCTTAATTAGTTTATAGTTTTGCAATACCAAATGCCTTTTTCAATTTTCCAACAATAATCAATAAAATCTACAATTATGTTTGAATTTTCGTAAAATTCAAACCAATCGTAAAATTCCTTCTTACTCCTTTTCTCCTACTCTAGCCAACCAACCCTTATCAATAAAACTTGTCATTTCAGACACTTTCATTTCTTGTTTGAAGTTGGGTTCAGATTTCTTGATTTCAGATGTTGTTCCGGATGAGATTGCGGTCATGGCTGTGTGGTTTGGATTGTTTGCTTGAGATGAAATACTTCCAGGAGTTATATATTTGTATCGCACTCCCATACGAATGATTGTTCTCTGTTCCCCGACGACACAACGCCTTTGTTGGCCTTAGTGCAACACGTGTTCGTGTCATTCTCTCTTCATTCCCGATGTTCATTGCTTCATGTCTAGCTTGTTAGTTTCTTATTTGACTTGAATTTTGTTGTTTTTAATTTTTGGTTCATGAAGGTTTGTCCGTCTGTCGAGTGTTTCTCGGACTCTCGATCTACTAAGTGTGTCTGATACATCAAATTTCTTTCCTTATATATAAAAAAAGTGAGAGAGGTAAAAAACGAGACATTCATGCTTTTACTTTTTTTACATAAATTTGAAAAAGTTATACATGTGTTAAAATATTATAGGGGTGTAAGATTTTGTATTTTACATTTAGTGTAAACGTACAATCCTTCCTCCTAAAATAACGGAAGAACGCAAATGCAAAATTTTGGGAAAATTCAGTTCATTTTTAGGGTTTGTTAGGGGAAGGAGTGTATACAGAGTTTTTTATTTATAAATAAATGATAAATATGATTGTACAAAAAAACATGTTTGGTAAAAAGGTAATTTTTATGGGAATGTGTGTAGTTTATTATAAAAGTGTGAGTAGTGAAGGAAAAAAAATTATTACACATTTATCAAAATGTATAAAAAAAGATTTTTGAAAGGAAAAATGACTAAATAATATCGACTATTAGTCTTGAACCAAAAATAATACGAACTTAACAAATTGTAAAAACATACCAAAACTATGTCAATATTAACAAAAAATGGTATGGACATACTAACCGGTGAATTTTTTGGCGGATTTGCTGATGTGTAGTCGAAAAAATGAATTGTCATATTTTCGTTTAACACATCAAATTACACCTCATTTATATAATAAAAAAATAAAATAAAAATACACAAACCAATATCAGTAATTCGCATCTTACAGCAACACGAACAAAAAAAATCAGTCATATTTTTTGACAGATCACTTTTTAAACAAGTCAGTCATTATTATACAAATGAAGTGTAATTTTTTTTTGACAAATTATATTTTCGACTCCATCTCAGCATACCCTATAGAAAATTCACCAGAAAAATATACTCATACCATTTTTTGTTTATGTTGTCATAGTTTAGGTACGTATTTATAATCCTTAAAGTTCGTATTATTTTTGGTTCAAAGATGATAATTGGTATTATTTTGAGTCATTTTTTCTTTTAAAAAAAAGTGTTTATAAACAATAAACTAAGAGTTTGTTTGGTAAGGGTGTTTATAAAATGTTTTTTGTTTATAAAAAGTTTTTTTTGAAAAAGTAGTATTTAAAATTTGAATATTGGGTGTTATAGAAAAATATAAAGAGAGAAAAAAAAGTAAATTTTATTTATAAAGAGTTTATAAACTCTTGGCCAAACATGCTCTAAAGAGCCAAACAAAGCCTTAGAAATAGATTCAAATTTAAATTTGAAGCGGGACTAAAGTTAACCACGGTAATATCTGACTGTTTCGGCGTAGCAAAATTAGCTAACCCTGGTTACATCATCTAGGGTTTGAAGCGGTTGCGCACTTGCCCCCTTTCTTCTCACTATATAAACCCATCAGCGACAGATCTGAAAAATTGGCTTGCCAGTGTAGAGCGTCTTGATAAACGCTTTTTTCATTTCGCCTTCGGTTATTTTCTTCCTTCTCCGAATTCTCGCTTCTTTTCACTTCCGAAAATGAGAGAGTGCATCTCGATCCACATTGGTCAGGCCGGTATCCAGGTCGGCAATGCCTGCTGGGAGCTTTACTGTCTCGAGCACGGTATCCAGGTAATTTTTCGTTCTATGTTTTCTGACGTCGCGAAATTAGTTCAGATCTACGGTATTTCTTGAGGATTTTTGCAGATCTGTAGGTTTTCATGTTAGATCTGTGAATTTGGTGTTCTTCCATTGTGTGGCGAAATTTGTGAATCTGTGTTACGCATGAGGAAGTGTATGTGTATTTTGATATTTGAAAGCTTCAGATCTAGTTTCTTGAAGATTTTTGAAGATCTGTGGTATTCCACAATCGATCTGTGATAGTGTAGGTGTATTTTGATATTTGATCTTTTTTTGTAATTAGTTCAGATCTAGGTTTTTTCTTGAAGATTTGTGTAGATCGGTAGGATTCCACAATAGATTTATGAATTTGGTGGTTTTCCATTTTGTTGCGTACATAGATCTGCTGAAAGAGTAATTGATTCATATTTCAGTTGAAATATTACGTAAATAGGCATTTGTCCACAAAGATTGAGATCTTGGAGTTCATCCTTGAATGTTAATTGACGTATTTTCTATGTGCTTGTTCTTGACAATGATGTGATGGTGTTTTAATTGTATTACCTTTGTTTTTCTCAGCCTGATGGCCAGATGCCAAGTGACAAAACTGTTGGCGGAGGTGATGATGCCTTCAACACCTTCTTCAGTGAGACTGGTGCAGGGAAGCACGTTCCTCGTGCTGTCTTTGTAGATCTTGAGCCTACTGTCATTGATGAAGTAAGGACCGGAACATACAGACAACTATTCCACCCTGAGCAACTTATCAGTGGGAAGGAAGATGCTGCTAACAACTTTGCTCGTGGACACTACACAAGTATTCCCTCATGCTTTGTTCAATCTGATAATCTGTCATTCAGAAGCTGTCATCTTTTTTTGTTATTACCATCTCTTGTTAGTCTGAGTTTCTGATGTTAATGTTTTTGGTGTGCAGTTGGAAAGGAGATTGTTGATCTCTGCTTGGACCGGATCAGGAAGCTAGCTGACAACTGCACTGGTCTTCAAGGATTCCTTGTATTCAATGCTGTTGGTGGTGGCACTGGATCTGGTCTGGGGTCACTTCTCCTGGAGAGGCTGTCAGTTGACTATGGAAAGAAGTCAAAGTTGGGTTTCACTGTCTACCCATCGCCACAAGTCTCTACCTCTGTTGTTGAGCCCTACAACAGTGTTCTATCCACCCACTCCCTCCTTGAGCACACTGATGTCTCTGTTCTTCTTGACAATGAAGCCATCTATGACATCTGCAGGCGCTCCCTTGATATTGAGCGCCCCACCTACACCAACCTTAACCGTCTAGTCTCTCAGGTCATCTCTTCCCTGACAGCATCTTTGAGGTTCGATGGAGCCCTGAATGTGGATGTGAATGAGTTCCAGACAAACCTTGTGCCTTACCCTAGGATCCACTTTATGCTTTCCTCATATGCCCCAGTCATCTCTGCTGAGAAGGCCTATCATGAGCAGCTCTCAGTTGCTGAGATCACCAACAGTGCCTTTGAACCCTCATCCATGATGGCGAAATGTGACCCGAGGCACGGAAAGTACATGGCTTGCTGTCTGATGTACCGTGGTGATGTTGTGCCCAAGGATGTCAATGCTGCTGTTGCTACTATCAGGACCAAGCGCACAATCCAGTTTGTTGATTGGTGCCCTACTGGTTTCAAGTGTGGTATCAACTACCAGCCACCAACTGTTGTTCCTGGTGGTGACCTGGCCAAGGTTCAGAGAGCTGTTTGCATGATTTCTAACTCCACCAGTGTTGCTGAGGTGTTCTCCCGGATTGACCACAAGTTCGATCTGATGTATGCCAAGCGTGCCTTTGTTCACTGGTATGTGGGTGAGGGTATGGAGGAGGGTGAGTTCTCTGAGGCTCGTGAGGACCTTGCTGCTCTTGAGAAGGACTATGAAGAGGTTGGTGCAGAGGGTGTTGAGGGTGATGATGATGACGGTGAAGAGTACTAATCATGTTTCTAGTATCGTGTGTTTTTTAAAATCTAAAACATGTTGGTTTTCTTTGGTATGGAGCTGTATGATCTCTATGCAGACTATGGTATTCTGGTTTTCAGTATGTGACATGATCTACTGTTTCTTGCTTTTGTATTGAAGAATTTGGGTTGATGAACAATATATGTTTTTTTTTTTTTTTGATAAGGAAAGAATTCGAGAATCTGAATCACACCTAACAAGGATTCTCGAGAGGTCAAAAAATCGGCAGTTGGCACAAACCGACAAGAGAGAGTAAAATACAACACAAGCTATTCTTCCTGGCGATATTTTCAGTGTGCTAGAGAGATATATGGAAACCTTTGATGTGGGGTTTTAAGACATAGGACCTGAAAGTACGTTCCCATAAAATAAATCGGAGAAGACCATTAGGGTCATAGTATACAGTCATCATTTGAGCTAGAAAAAAGAGCTTGTGTGTACTCTTATCTTTTTAGATTATTTTAATATTTATTTTCATCTTCTTCCACAAATGCTTAACGCACACAGGAAGAATAGCTTGGTATTATCCTCAGTTATGGACTTTCTGAAATCATGGGTTAGCACAACCTTGGAGCAGAGAAGATTCTGCCGTGGGTTCAACCCACAGATCTAGTATGGAGAGCGTTCGAGTCGGCAAAAAGCCACTATTTTTGATTGTTCAAGACCCATATCAGTTTCGATTGGAAAAAAAACACGTTCTTTCAAAATAACTTGAGTATTCTGAAATCGAATGATCTTGACTTACAGATTTATGAATTAGACATAAATTTGTTTTCTCTATCGCAATATATGGTTGCTTTGCTTGTGCTATTTGTTAACTATCTCTTACGTCTTGTCTTAAATTGAATTTGTCTTTCTGACATAAATATATCCAAGTGGTCAGATGTGACCCGAATAAACCCCCGTTAGATTTAAAAAAATATAATGTCATAACAATAATAGCAATAACCTCTGGAGATCGTGTCATAACATCTAACGGAGGTTAATTCAATACGGAGTATCAAGTTTCTATTGTGTCTCACTTGTCTCACAATATGAGTGCAATTCTTATCCCAACTATGATATCATGTTTCTTCTGATTAGAACTTAACGGGAAAGTCACGCAAAATACTGTATATATCGACGCTATTTTACATATTTAACTTAGGCGTGTGGTTTTACACGCTTAACATATGCGCGCATGGGTATAGTGGAAATTTTAAAAATACAGATCACAGATGCTTCGAAGGAGAGGAAAACGGCACGCTTAATTTAGGCGCATAGTCACACGCTTAACTTAAGCGTGTGATTTTTATACGCTTAAATTACGCGTGTAAAATTATAGCCGTTGGAAAGTTCCGTTAGAATAATACCGTTGGTGCGCTTAAGTTAAGCATACTAACGAATCTATTTCTTCCTATTAATAGTCGAAGGTCTTGCCATTCCATATCCAAGAAATCGAAATTGTTCTTCTTCTAATTTTAAAGATGTATCATAGTGGTGAGGATAGTAGTGACGAAGAAAATGATTGGGTTCAAAGTGAAGAAGAAGAGGAGGAGGACGACAAATGGATGGAGTCGAATTTTTTCTTAGATGTGGAAGACGACGAAGCGACTGGCGATTGAGACCCTAGCGGCGTATTTGTGGTTAGTGTTAAAATAGTTTTGCTCTTTCCTTCATCGGTATTTTAATACATAATTAGTATCTTAAATATCGCACTTAATTAGGTAGCCAATATTTATCATGAATTTGTAGTTATATAATTGGAAATCATATGTAGTGTAACATAGTGATGTAGTTATGATGACTTATAGTTAACATAAACCGCTACATTTATAGGGGAAAGACTATACAAAGCATTTTATTACCGATCTAGTGTGGATAGTAATGAAGAATTGTACAAATGGGCGAAAGAAATAAGAAAGGAGCTTGTGATAGCTTTGGTGAAGCGTAACTCAAGTCCGTACCAAATTAGTATAGTGTGCGATACGTTTGGGCCTTGAAAATCGGGGAGGCCGAAGGTGAACGAAGAAAATCCAGAGTTGTCGGTTGTTAAAATCCGAAAGTCGAGATCCAAAAAGTGTGGGTGTAAGTTTGAGATAATGGGTGTTCGCATGAAGAAAGAGGCATGGATGGTTGGTGAAAAGTGGGTCTTGGGTGTGATTGAAGGTCGACACAACCATAAGCTACGAATTAGCTTTAAAGGCCATGCATTCATGGGTCGAATGACCGAGGCATAGCAGCTGTGCGCTAGGAGGTGGGGAGACGGTCGTAAGATGCCGAATCAAATTGTTTCGAAATTGAGGCAAAACTTCCCGGGAAATGTGACTTCCAGGAAGCAAGTGGCCAACTTCTTGCAGAAGCTGCAGTACGAGGATCGGGGAGAGTTAACGGTTACGCAGTGGTCCCTAAGATTTATGGTTGAGCAGAAATATGTAGTTCATCCTTTGAGGGATGCGAAGACTGATGAGGTTGCAATCTTATTTTTTGCTAATCCAAAGTCGCTGCGGTTGTTGAAGAAGTTCCCGTACGTGATAATCATTGACGCGACATACAAGACAAACAAGTAAGTCCTAAATTGTAATAATGTGTAGTTTATGACATAAACTGTTAAAGTATTTCATTTAAAAATGTGTTTGGTATTATGAAATGTTTTCCATAGATATGGAATGCCACTTGTGGAGATTGTTGGTTTCACCAACACTCATAAGACGTTCAACATTGCTTATGCATTCACCTGGGCGAAAATGATTTACCATTACACGTGGATACTGAGAAAAGTTCGGGCATTGTGTTTGGATTTGGGAGTGATGCCGACTGTAATAATGACAGATTGTGAGAAGGCCCTCATAACTGCTATCCAGAGTGTTTTCAACACCGAAGTTCAACACCTCTTGTGCTGGGTGCATATAAAGCACAACATCGAGGCATGTGTGGTAAGGGCTAAAGTCGTATCGCCTTATCAAAGTAAAATCCTTAATAACCTAAACTAGTAGAATAGGCAAGCAAGGGTCGAATCCCACATGGAGGAGTTGTCTTTCTTTATGTAAGGTTGCATGCAAAAGTAACAAAGGGAGGTTTTGGTTGATTGTTTGTAAACAAGTAAACAAAGGAAACAAAAGCAAAGATTTGTAATCAAATTGGGAAAAACACTTAGCCAAACAAATATCCACCATTCATATGATTGATTGGTCCTAGGTTATCTCTATTCCTTCCTTTGATTATTCCTGTCCCTATTCTGAATTAGTTACTAGTCCAACTAGTCCTAGTAACCCTTACTATTGAACGCATGAGAAACTATCAAGATTTAGAACAATAGCAGCATAGAGCATAGGAATTAACCAGGATACATACAACACCGATCTTTCGCAGCATTTAGCACATAATCAATTCTCTTTCATAATAAACTAGTCCAACTAGTCCTAGAATATCATGGTTGCTAGACAAGATAAGGGATTTCAACTCGAAATATCCAAACCCTAGTAATAGACAATTACCAATATCAACTAGGTGATCAATCCAGTCAAATCAATAAGAATCAATATGAATAAGCTCAAGAGAAAAGATATAATCCAAAGGAATATGAAATAGAGTTATAACCTCACAATCAAATCAAATAAAGGCTTCAATTGTCGGACTAAGCAAAGGGTGCTTAGTTCTTCATAGTTCTTGGAAACAATAAACTTCAAAGGGAAAAATTGCTGAATGGAAACTAGGTCTGAATAATGAACGATTCAAAGCTGCTAGGGAAAATTAGGTTAAATAACCTAACCCTAAAACTAAAGTGAAAAGATAACGAAACTAATCAAAAAAGAAAATAATACTAAAGTAACAAAAATAAGAAAATAAAATAAAAGAAAACATAAAATAAACTTCGGACGAGAGACGCGGGCCTTGCTGCCGTGTGGTTCCGCGCTCGCGGAAAATAGCCTTTTCTTGTCCTTTTCTCTCGACTTCGCTGAGGGATATTTCCGCGATCGCGGAAGAAATTCCGCGGTCGCAGAAAATGGCTTTTCTTGCTCCGTGTTCTCGAATTTGCCACGGTCAAGTTCTGCGCTCACCCGCGGTCGCGGATCCTCCCTTCTCAGCTCCGTGTGGCTTCTTTCTTTGTCTTCTGGATGTCTTCATTTAAGCTCATCCAAACCACCATATCCACCCTTCTTCTCCTCAACTCCATTCTCCATAGTTATGCTCTAAACCCATACAAATGACACCCAAAACACCGGTAATAACTCCTAGATATGCACTATAAAGTAGCACTGATCAAATTCCCCCATGCTTAAACCTTGCTCGTCCTCGAGTAAGCTAATGTAAACCTACTCTTTCAATCAAATCCCCAAGGTCTCAGGAAGCATAGAAAAACCATCTCCACTAAGAATTGCCCCAAAACATTAACTCTAAGGCACCAACAAAATATGCACAATCATAACACAACACACACCACCAAATCACCACACACAACCAAGCTTAAAGGAAAGTAGAGTACTTCCCCCAAGCTCATCCCGAACACCATAGAGTGAAAAATAATCTAATCCTAGTCTCCTATCTATCCTCTTATACCTCCCAGAGTGACCTACCCGAATCCTCCTTATATCACCTCTTCTTATGTCACCACGCCAGGTAAAATGATGATTCCTAATAATCACTTTTCTTCTTTTCACTCATTTTGCCAAGGCGCCCTTTCGGGTTTTCACCAAGCCACTCATTTTATTTTTCAATAGATGGGCTCACATATAACTCACATCACTCTTGACCAATTATTACCCCAGCCTAATGCTGGTCCAAGCCACATGCTTATTGCATAAGCCGCCCTTTCAGGTTTTCGACTTATCCCAGAATTTCTATTTTTTTCTTTTTTTCAAAATTTTGGCTTTTTCTTTATTTTTCTTTCTCCTCAAACGACTAGCAAGTATAGAACCCTCCCACATGCTTAAACATTACATTGTCCTCAATGTAATGAAAGACAAAAAGAATAGAAGCACAGTGAAGGCAGAAAAGTACTCACAAACGTTGCCGAGTTGGCTTGGACACGTACGTTGTTGCTGGCGGTAAGAACATGAAAGCTCAGGTCTTTGGTGTTGCGCGTCGTCTTCAAAATCAACTCCTACCGTGCAACCAAAGGGAATCCACTGTAAGGTGTAGTGGCATATCAAAGATGTCGGGGCTGCACAACCTTCAACGAACACATGGTGGAGCCCAGATGTAATCGTGGTGGGGGCTCTAGTGTTCCTCCTCCTTAGCTGTCGAATGTAGGGTCATCATCGTTGTCAAATAAATAAGTGGGGCGAATGTCTCTTCTTTGACAACATGATGCGCACCCTCTCTCCATGGGTACTCGGACAGCTGGCCTTCGGTAGAACCTTTTTTTTTAGGGTGCAGGGAATTAGGAGACTTACATTGTTGGTGCGTGGTTAACACCGTCTTCAATTATGGATCGGGGCCTCCATCCTGCAAGTTAGTATGAATGCAAAAAGAAAAACGAAAGCAAAAACAAAAATGGCACACAACAACTAAAAACAAGTAATGAAAAGACAGGAAATAGATACATACCTCGGGTTGCCTCCCGGACAACGCCTTAGTTATTGTCATGGCTCGACATACTACTCTATCTCCTCAACTTGGATTGCTCGCATCCATTGAGCACTCGAGGTTTCCATCTGGAGGGTGTCACTTTGCATCATCTATGTTGAATCCGACCCTCACCCCGTCGAATTCCATTGTGAGCGAACCGTTGCTCACATCGATCTTTGTACCTGCCGTGTTCATAAACGGCCTTCCTAGCATTACCGGGGCTGCATCCTTGTCCTGCCCCGTGTCCATCACAAAGAAGTCTGCAGGGAACACCAACTTGTCCACTTCTACCAGCACGTCCTGCACCACTCCTTTGGGGTAGACGTAGGAATTGTCCGCCAGCTGGATCACAATCCCCGTCTTCTCTAATGGTCCCACCTCTAGAGACTCGTATAGTGAGAGAGGCAATACATTTATGGAGGCACCTAAATCGAGTAATGCCTTGTCGAACAAGGTACCCCCAATTTTGCATGGAATCGTGAACAGCCTCGGATCACTTGCCTTCTTGGGTATCCGCTTTTGCAGCATAGCGGATACATTCTCACTAACTTGGACCTTTTTCTTTTCCTTGACCGCCTTCTTCCTCTTAAGCGTGCAGAGCTCATTCAAGAATTTAGCATAGCGAGGGATACTATTGACCAACTTGAGTAAAGGAATGTTTACCTCACAATTGCTGAATGTCTCGAACAATTCCTTATCATTGGCTGGTCTCCTTGTGTCCTTCAGAGCCTCGGGAAAGGGTGCGGGAGGCTTTACTGATTGGAGCGGAGGGAAATTGGGGCGCACGTACCCATCATGGGTGTCACCGAGATACAAGGGCGCTTCTGGGGTATTTCCGCGATCGCAGTTTGGTGTCCGCGGTCGCGGAATATGCTCGACTTCGTCCCCGTCTTCAGCACTTTTTCCGCGATCGCGGAATTCCATCCGCGGTCGCGAAATACTCTCGACCTGTTCCGATGGGATTTTTCCACGGTCGCGGAATTTGGTCTGCGGTCGCGAAAAGGCGTCAATTTCGTCTTCCTTCTCCGTGATCAATCCGCGGTCGCGGCTGTCGTCTCCGCGGTCACGGATATCTCTCTGTCGTGCTCGACTGGTCTCCACCTCAGCTCCGCTCCTTAACGTCATGGCACAGACGTTCTCCAAGAAAGCCTTCTTCATCTTGGCCCACGTGTCAATGCTCCCTGGGGTCAAGTAGTAGAACCAGTCATTGGCCGAATCCTTTAGAGAGAAAGGAAAGGCCCTCAGTTTGATCTGGTCTTCAGTCACTCTTTTTGGTTTCATGCTGGTGCAGACGGCATGGAACTCCGACATATGCTTATTGGGGTCTTCCCCACTCATCCCGTGGAAGTGGGGGAGTAAATGGATCAACCCCGACTTGAGCTCGAAGTTGACGCCATCAGCTAGCTCAGGAAACTGCACAGCCAGGGGTTGCTGCTGCAAGTTTGGGCCAGTCAGCTACCTCAATGTCTGTTGTTCGTCAACCATCTCAAAAGTTGGGTTGTCAAAGACTAAAGATCTGTTTACTATGCGGCTTTGGGAGAGCGTTCTCTCAATTTCTGTATCACAAGCAAGTAGAGGGGAATCAGTAGCACGGGTGTGGACCATAAGATAGGTCCACACAAAAATTTGCACACAAACAGATAAAACAAAACTTGCCTCCCCGGTAACGGCGCCAATTTGGTAAGGGCTAAAGTCGTATCGCCATATCAAAGTAAAATCCTTAATAACCTAAACTAGTAGAATAGGCAAGCAAGAGTCGAATCCCACAGGGAGGAGTTGTCTTTCTTTATGTAAGGTTGCATGCAAAAGTAACAAAGGGGGGTTTTGGTTGATTGTTTGTAAACAAGTAAACAAAGGAAACAAAAGCAAAGATTTGTAATCAAATTGGGAAAAATACTTAGCCAAACAAATATCCACCATTCATATGATTGATTGGTCCTACGTTATCTCTATTCCTTCCTTTGATTATTCCTGTCCCTATTCTGAATTAGTTACTAGTCCAACTAGTCCTAGCAACCCTTACTATTGAACGCACGAGAAACTATTAAGATTTAGAACAATAGCAACATAGAGCATATGACTTAACCAGGATACATACAACACCGATCTTTCGCAGCATTTAGCACATAATCAATTCTCTTTCATAATAAACTAGTCCAACTAGTCCTAGAATATCATGGTTGCTACACAAGATAAGAGATTTCAACTCGAAATATCCAAACCCTAGCAATAGACAATTACCAATATCAACTAGGTGATCAATCCAGTCAAATCAATAAGAATCAATATGAATAAGCTCAAGAGAAAAGATATAATCCAAAGGAATAGGAAATAGAGTTATAACCTCACAATCAAATCAAATGAAGGCTTCAATTGTCGGACTAAGCAAAGGGTGCTTAGTTCTTCATAGTTCTTGGAAACAATAAACTTCAAAGGGAAAAATTGCTGAATGGAAACTAGGTTTGAATAATGAACGATTCAAAGTTGCTAGGGAAAATTAGGTTAAATAACCTAACCCTAAAACTAAAGTGAAAAGATAACGAAACTAATCAAAAAGGAAATAATACTAAAGTAACAAAAATAAGAAAATAAAATAAAATAAAACGTAAAAGTAACTTCGGACGAGAGACGCGGGCCTCGCTGCCGTGTGGTTCCGCGCTCGCAGATGGAATTCCGCGGTCGCGGAAAATAGCTTTTTCTTGGCCTTTTCTCTTGACTTCGCTGCTTCGCTGAGGGATATTTCCATGATCGCGGAAGAAATTCCGTGGTCGCGGAAAATGGCTTTTCTTGTTCCGTGTTCTTGAATTTGCCGCGATTAAGTTCCGCGCTCACCCGCGGTCGCGGATCCTCCTTTCTCAGCTCCGTGTGGCTTCTTTCTTCGTCTTCTGGATGTCTTCATTTAAGCTCCTCCAAACCACCATATCCACCCTTCTTCTCCTCAACTCCATTCTTCATAGTTATGCTCTAAACCCATACAAATGGCACCCAAAATACCGGTAACAACTTCTAGATATGCACTACAAAGTAGCGCTGATCAATGTGCCTCGTCCATCTTGAAGAAGAAGGAAAGTGTGGATGCCTTTACAAACCAATGTTGGGCACTTTTTTGCTCAACCAGTGAAGAAAGCTATGAAGAGAGGCTTGTCGTATTACAAACATCGTGGAAGAGAGGCCTTGTCGGATACATGGAGGACACATGGCTTACTCTGTACAAGACGAGCATAGTAAGAGCGTGGACGGATCATCATCTTCACTTCGTCACGAGGACTTCAAACAGGTATGACGTTCACAATATGTTGTTTTTTGTACTCATAGTTGTTAATGTCGTACTAACGTTATGTGATTTGACAGGGCTGAGGGGATGTACAAGGTTTTGAAAGATATTATTGGCTCTAGTAGAGGGGGCTTCAACAGAGTGATCGTGAGGATCCACCATACCATCATCCTTCAAATAGATCAGATTAGGGGGAGCATGAACCTTTCACTTTCCAAACGACCAACGGATTTCGATGATGTATCGATGCCGCCAGTTGTACGAGCTACTTTTTCTAGGCTCTTCTACCAAGTGTCGGATAGGTGCTTTGATATGTTGTTGGGCTATTACGATATCTTGAAGAAGGGGGGGTTCTCAGAAGAATGCACCGACCATTGGGTGAGAGATTGCCTTGGGTTGCCTTGCGTGCACAACATTGCAAGAGCCATCGTTTCAAGAACACCTCTCATTCCGTTAGACGTTCACGAGTTCTGGAGGGACTTGGAATGGGAAGAGACTCCAACAACAACTCCTGGCCCTTCTGCCTACGTTCGAATGGACATTACAGAGATGAGACTTCGTGAAATGTTTGCCAGGTTGGAGGTTGGGACATTGAAGAAAGGCACGACATTCCTACTAGGTGAGTTGTACCACGACTTGGAGCATCTGGAAGAGAGTACTTTGTTGGAGCCGACGGGGATCAAGGCAAAAGGAAGGCCAAGTGGTGCTAGGAACAAGGAAAAGGTGGATGAGAAGGCGGAGAAGAGGGATAAGTGCTTGTTTGAGCATAGACGGGATGAGCTCCACGAGAATGAGAAGAAGGTGGGGCCGAAGACAAAGGCGAAGGGGAAGGCAAGTGCGAGCACTGGTAGAGGCCCAAGTCGTCCTAAAAATCAAGCAAGTACATCTACTGCAGTGGTGATGGACTTTGACGACTTGCAATCCCAACCCATACTAGAAGAATCACAACCATAAGATTTGCCGTGGCCTGAAAAACCTAGTATTCCCATTGTTCATATGGGGGTGAACTTTGGGATTGACAATGTGGATGACTTTTGGATTCCGTACATCAAGAATGTTAGAGATGTACGCCCCGATAGACATTGTGGATATCAGTCGATGGCTGTATTGTTGGGGAGGCAAGAGAAGGAATATCCCAACATCCGACGCGAGATGGTAGCGGAGTTGCTTGACAACCGAGAGCTATACGAGCCGATACATTGTCGTATTCGAGAAGGGTCCTGGGATGATATTATCTTTCAAGTGAACCATTACAGAAGCCCTTGCTCAGAAGTATACTGGCTTCACATGCCATTGATGGGTTTAGTGTTTGCCACACTATATCAGGTTGGTCTCGTCTTATTAACGTGGAAAGTTTCGACGTTTTGCTTACCGTTGAGGAATAGGACATCAAGCATAGGACCTCTAGAAAAGATTCTTGCCATAGCACACGTAGGCAATCATGATCACTTCATACCGGTAAAGGTTTTTTCTAATAAAGTATTTATGAAATTAGGTTACATTGTTTTCACTACTCAAATAGTTTGTGTGTGTATATGTAGGTGGTGCTTAAGGAAGGGTCGCCAATACCGCACACTCCTGGTTCGTGGCGCAGAAACGCAGATCGAAACATTTTGTGGTGGACAACAAAGTATGAGTGGAATTTGAAGATGTATCGAGATTACCGCATTGCAAATGATCGGCCATTAGATCCTTTTATGTATGTGGGAGACGGATCCGTTCATGTACTTGATTGATGATACGAGTATGTAATTTAATATTTATACGGCTTTGATGTATTTTACATTACGTGCTTTCATGTGTTTTACATTACGTCTACGTTCGAAGTAGTACAAACTCGCTTTTTATCTCGATTTAATAGGCCTATACTGGCGCGAAGTAGTACAAAACATAACAAATCACATCCCCTCTTTCGCTAATTCCGCTTGATTCCTTTTCGATGTCCTTCTTTCGCTAATTCCGCTTGATTCCTACAAAACATAACAAATGGTTACTTCTATCTTTCTAACACCTACGATGTTTATTTGTTATTGCCCTTAAACAATACCTACAAAGACCCTCATTCTGCTTAGAAGTTGTTTTTTTTCCTTCCACAACCCCATAATGACCTCGTGTGCCCTCTCGTCGTATGGTGGATCGAACCACGCAAAGAAATCACATCCCCCTTTATTAGTAGGTTTGTGGACATCGTACCTGCCCAATTTAGGGCATCCCCAGTACCTTCTTCCGTACTGCCACTGTCGGTCACAAGTGTGTATGACCGCCTTTAAATTACAAAAGCAAAATCTCTCTCCCGTAGTTGAACTCGAACTCGACGAAGAGGCCATACTAACTTTTGGAGAATTAAAACACAATTAGATAAAGAGAAGGCTGCATAAGGTTTAGGATGACATTGTTTGTATTTGTAGGGTAAAATAGAGTCGTTGGAAAAGTGACCGTTACAAACTGCACGCTTAAGTTAAGCGTGTAAGCATACACTTAACTTAAGCGTGCAGTTTGTAACGGTCACTTTGTAACGGTCATACGCTTAACATAAGCGTGCAGTTTGTAACGGTCATTTCCAACGACTCTATTTCACCCTATAAATACGAACAATGTCATCCTAAACCTTATACACCCTTCTCCTCTCTAATTGTGTTTTAATTCTCCAAAAATTAGTATGGCCTCTTCGTCGAGAAATGTGATAGTAATCAGCGACGACTCAAATTGCTCTGATGTCGAAGAAGACAACAGCTACACCTCTGATGATGATGTTGGAGATGTTGGAAATTCAGCATTAGAAAGAGCTGAAGCTATGCGACGTGATCCTCAGAAGAGTTTCATTGTTATATTAAATCAAACGAATGTCTACCCAGAATTTCGGCTAGTAGGCACCACATCCTTCATAATGTAAATTTATGATTCAGATTACTTCATAATATCAACTTTAAATACACTTACTGATATGTAGAGTGTCCCGAGGGAGCATGGATTGAAATTCTTAAGTTATGCAAGCACCACTGAAGTCACCCTGGATTGTGGTAATATTACTTTGCCTGTGTCTATCGCAACGAGTGGGGATCGCTACAGATTTGGCAACGACTGGCGGAATTTTGTTCAATTCCATGGATTGGAAATCAATGATGCATTAGTGTTTGAAATAATATGTCGGCGTCCCCAAGTTATATATATAGTAACCATATTCAAAGCTTAAGGATATTATGTTTATTTTGTTATGTATGTATTTTTCGGATGACATGTACTAGTACGCATTCAATGAAATGGCCAAACTCATTACAAAAAATGCATAATGGGCCCAATAGTACAAAAAATACAAAAAAAAGAGAGAATAATGGGCCTAAACTAGGCCCATTAGTACAAAAAATGCATAATGGGCCCAATAGTGAAAACAAAGCATGAAATGACCCAAAATAAAAAATTGCATAATGGGCCCAAACTAGGCCCAATAGTACAAAAAAATGCATATTGGACCCAAAATAGACCCAATAGTACAAAAAAATGCATAATGGGCCCAAACTAGGCCCAATAGTGAAAACAAAGCATGAAATGGCTCAAAATAAAAAAAATGCATAATGGACCCAAATTAGGCCCAATAGTACAAAAAATACAAAAAAAAGAATAATGGGCCCAAACTAGGCCCAATAGTACAAAAAATACATATTGGGCCCAAACTAGGCCTAATAGTACAAAAAATACATATTGGGCCCAAACTAGGCCCAATCCTCCAAAATAGCAATAAATTGAGATAAAAAATGAGTTCATATTACTTTCTCGTATTACATAAGTATACTAACATGTACTAAGTTCATATTACTTTCTCGTATTACCTAAGTATAGTAACATGTAACGGGTTCATATTACTTTCTCGTATTACATAAGTACACTAACATATAACGAGTTCACTTTACTTTCTCGTATTACATAAGTATACTAACATGTACTAAGTTCATATTACTTTCTCGTATTACATAAGTATAGTTACATGTAACGGGTTCATATTACTTTCTCGTATTACATAAGTACACTAACATGTACTAAGTTCATATTACTTTCTCGTATTACATAAGTATAGTTACATGTAACGGGTTCATATTACTTTCTCGTATTACATAAGTACACTAACATGTAACGAGTTCACCTTACTTTCTCGTATTACATAAGTATAGTAACATGTAACGAGTTCACCTTACTTTCTCGTATTACATAAGTACAGTAACATGTAACGAGTTCACCTTACTTTCTCGTATTACATAAGTATAGTAACATGTAACGAGTTCATATTACTTTCTCGTATTACATAAGTATATACTAACATGTACCTAGAAATTATAGGATATATACACTACACGCTTATGTTGAGCGCATAACTACACGCTTTTCTTAAGCGTGCAGTTATGCGCTTAATATAAGCGTGAAATCATGCTTATAATTTCTAGGGTTTTAAAGTTCTAGACAGGTACTTTGAAAACTCTTGTACTGAACAACTGTTTGCATGCAAAGATTACTCCTCCTACTCTAGTTCTTTAAATTCCCATCTACCGCACAGTCATAAATTAAGTTAACCCCCAACCACCACAAGAGTAAAATGAGAATTTTGAGGACACTATAAATCTCCTCCTACTCCTCCATCATTCTCCTAGACGAAGAACCAAGTTCATATTACTTTCTCGTATTACATAAGTATATACTAACATGTACCAAGTTCATATTATTTTCTCGTATTACATAAGTATACTAACATTTTTTGTATAAGTATGCTTCATATTACCTAGAAATAGAGAACTATTAACTTTCCATTTTGTACTTATTTGTTTTTCGATGTTAATCGTTTCATACTTTGTCGATTTTCTTATAGTTGTTCATACATCTTGTTATGGCTCGGTAAAGTTATGTTGCTATTTCGTACTTTGAGGTAAGTATCAAACGGCATAATAAACATGAACAAACATACTAAACCAAATAAGATAAAATAGATAACATTTACAGAAACACTCCCTACATATGAATCGTGTCTAATCCAAACATAAAAACTAATGTGGTTGCGAGGCACTACCTTCGCCAGGTTCCGTGACAGAATCACGAAACATATGGGACTGGCGAGGTGGAGGCGGGGCCATGGGTGGAGGCTGCCCAATCAGCATATCAAGCCATAATCTCGCAAGTCCCTCGAATGTCTGTGTCGCCGCCTCGGGTGTGCGTAAGTAAGTGCGGATATCAGCAACAACCACCTGAAAGCGCTGTATACAAAGTAAGTAATATTTGTCAAACTATTGCAATATACACAATAAGAGATAAAACATTCAAACAATTCAACAAAAATAAGCATACCGCGACTGCGTCAGCAGCTGGAGAGACATGGATAGGGCCGACCGGACGATCACGTCTGACGGAACCGGGATCGACCAAGGGATGAGAACACTCGTCATACCAATCTAAATAGTCGGCAGACATGTCCCAAAAGTGAGTCGCATCCGGTCCATGCAAATCAATCAACGGTCTCGGATCTGCATCCCATGCTACTAGAAGCTCATCAGCAAAACTGACCTCGTATCCCTTAATTTCCGCATTCCTGACGGCCTTGTATGGCTGAATGGGCACAACTGGGACTGGCTGCACTAGCCCAAACTGCATGAGGAGTCGGTCTGGGTGGTACGACTCCTCAACATCTATAATGCGCAGTACACCGTGAAACCTAGTAGGAGCTACCTCAGGAGCCTAGAAGTCCAACCCTACCCAAGAGGTCCAGGTAACCTGTAAAGTCAAAAAGGCAAAGTCAATACATAATTTTGTAATTAAAGACTAAGATATCGAAAATTACATGTACTATTCTACCTCCTCATATCTCATGGCGTCCAGTATGCGGCATATAGCGATCAAACGGCCGCTGTCTCTACTGTTAGGCACCTCCGAGGCACCAAGAACAACTACTCCAAAAGCCTGGGGGTTGGTAACATATTGTTCCCGAAAATGTGGGAAATATGCCCAAACCCAGCACTGTAAATGAAGAAATAACGCTATTAATGACCGAAGTATTAAAACGTAACTTAGTATTTCACTAATCCATCCAATATCTTACCCTAATCAGAATCCCACAAGATGCAATACCCTGCACTCCACGCCTAGACGCCTCTCCCAAGTTGCGGTACACGTAGGCTAGAATCCCAACTCCCCATACAGTGTCTCCGGTAACGTCGTGGTCAAACAAAAGCGCCACCCACTTGTGCTTCATGGCGTTAGTCGACTTGTCCACCAGGACAGTCGAGCCGAGAAGCAACAATAGGTAGTACGTAGCAATAACGCCCTCGTCACGCTCGTCACTCCCCATATCATCTCCACCAGTCTACTCTCTAAAAACGCCAAAGGAATACCGCCAACTCTGTTCCATCTCTTCATCTGGTCCTGCCCAACATCCAGATGAGTACATATGCGCTATCTCACTGCCGGATCACTGAGGTCTGAAGTACAACTCCTCCCACGTATGGGAACCCGCAAGATATGGAGAATATCAGCAAGGGTGATGGTCATCTCTCCGAAGGGCATATGAAATGTGTTCGTCTCGGGATGCCATCTCTCCACAAATGCAGAAATCAATGCTGAATCCATGCTGCATGCAATGCCAAGTGTGAGTAGACCTGTAAGCTCGCTCTGTTCAGCCAGCCTAAACCACGTATGTGGCTCAGGGGTAATATAATCCTTGTGGGCAACACAATGGGCTGAGCGGAAATGGATCCTCAGAGTCTTACGACTCTGAATTAACAGAATTTAAGATTAGTATACATTTTCTAATAAATAACATTTTAAAGATTCAACACATAAACTACAAAGTTAAACATACCAAATCCTGCTCCGCCTGACGACGGGCTACCCCGATAAGACGTGGCTGATGCTGCTCAACAGGATCTGGAGGAGCATCGTCAACAACTGTAGCGTCTCCTCTACGTCTCTGTCTCCTCTGTTGTACGGGAGGTGGCATCTACGCAACTGCCTCAGGAGCGGGCTCGGGTATAGGAAGGTCATATATAGCCCGATCAATTTGTGTCTCGTAGCTAAGGAGAAGAACCGGACACCTTGGGCCTCCAGGCATCCAAGGATGGTAAGTATGTACAATAGATGGACCGGCAGGAGGTGGACAAGAAGGACCGGCAGAAAGTGGAGAAGAAGGACCGGCATGAGGTGCAGAAGAAGGACCGATAGGAGATGGAAAGGGGACAGGAGTGGGGACCGACCCAAAAAAATAGGGGAATGGGAAAATGGAATGTCGTCCGTACTCAAATCCCGTGTCGGTAATGTAGGCTCTAAAGACTCAACATAATCTGCCTCATCATCCCGATGCAGCTCCTCAACAGCCTGATCATCAACCGCCATATGCTGAGCTGACATGTCCTCGGCGTCCTCTATATACTCATCATCAGCAGGCATAAGCGGATGAGAAGATATCCCACTAGTCGACAATATATCGGCACTGACAAGACCGGTACGACGACGGATAGAATCAGAAACACCAACACGCCGTGTGCGGTCCGCCACTACCGGTGTCGGCTCTGTACGCCCCGTAGGGGTGAGGGCCGCCAGTATACTCTAATGTTTTGGAAACTTATTAGATTAGGGCCTTATATGATTCATTTTAGAATTTACTATACTTATACATTTCGGTATATCACTTTAATACATAGTTCTAATTCACTTTTATAATGGTTTAGGTACTAGTTAATTTCTAAATAAAATGTAAATATACGAGCCAATAATTCTAATCCATAACTAATCTATAACTAATCCGTAAATAATAACTAATAATATTAAACTCTAAATATATGTTAACTAATACAAAAATTAAGGCATAATTAATTATAATCCATAACTAATCCATAACTATATTATTCTAATCCAAATTAATTCAAAATTTAAACGATAATGCATTCTAATCCAAATTATTAATTAATAACATAAGTATGCTAAATATATGTTAACTAATACAAAAATTAAGGCATAACTAATTCTAATCCATAACTAAATTATTCTATTCCAAATTAAATCAAATATTTACGAAAACAATTACGAAAATAATGATAAATTTAATATTTAAAAAAAATACCGCTCGGAGACCGATCGGACTCGATACAGGCGTCATCGGAGTTGTTTCCGCCTCAATCGGAGTCGTTTCCGCCTCAATCGGAGTCGCCCTCGGTTGCGCTCGAGTCCTAGCTCGACCTCCACTTCCACCTCGGGTCCGATCTCCGCCGGAAACCACCATGGCCAACTCCTCCTCCTCCTCACTTTCCACCTCCAGCTCTACCGCCAGCCACGGGCACCTCCCGTCACCACTCGTGCCGCCATCCGTTGCCGTGCCGGACGCCGTTGTCGCGCCACCCGCCGTTGTCACGCCAGTCACCGTTCCCGCACAGTCGCCGGTTTCGCCCGCCGCTCCGCCGCCGGTTTCGGCCCTTTTCCCGCCGCCAATCCGGTCGCCCAACCCACCAAAACCCAAATCCATGGCTAATGGGAACAATCGAAGGAAAGGGAAGAGAGATTTGACGAATCAATTTCGATTTTTTTTTAGGTTTGAGATCTCGGCGGGAGAAAGAAGACGAGCCCGTCTTCTTAAGCGTGTAGTTTGGCTAGGGCATGAGCTAGTTTTTTGGGCCGCTACACGCTTAAGTTAAGCGTGTAGTGGCATGGGCTAGTTTTTTGGGCCGGCCCAAATAACTAGCCCATGCCACTACACGCTTAACTTAAGCGCGCAGCTACACGCTTAAGGTAAGCGTGTAATTCTTTCATATATTTTCAAAATGGCCACAATACCCCTGCACGTGTAGCTTAAGCGCGTAAAACCATCCGCTTACCTTAAGCGTGTAAAATAGCATCCATTTAGACATACATTCGTGTGCATTTAGCTTTTTCGTAAAAAAATGACACTTAAACATCAACAACATATTGCTTATCTTTTACATTTTCCTTGATCCCTTGTTTCAACCTTCCTATCAACCTTCCTCTTTACACTTTTGCCAGGTGGCAATACATTCTTCAAAACGGATGTAGGCTGCTAGCCTACATCCCTTTCAATCTTCCTCTTTACACTTTTTCCAGGTGGCAATACATTCTGCATTTTGCAGAACTGCTAAATCACGTCTGGAACACGCAAAGCTGCTAGCCTACATTCCTTTAATCTCTATTTTATAATATACATATAAAAGTTGACAAAATGGTTCATTTGGTACACGCACGCGGCTAAATCACACACAAGTGGCTAGCCTAAATCCCAATCCTGTAGGGCCTATATGCAAGCATAATATATTTAAATGTTTCATTTGCTAAATTAATTTGATAATAATAGAAGTATAAGAAATCCCAAGATACATCTGTTTTGGATGGAAAATGATCAATCGATCTCTTTCCGTTGATTTGAGGGGTAACAATAGTTAGGGTGATAAATCTACTCCGTTTGATGAAAATAAGTGATTACAAATGGTAGTTTTTGTGATGCAAGAGAGGAAGAAGAAGGTTACAACATGAATAATCGAAGAAGACGAGATGGTCGGATCAAACTACAAGCGTCGGTCGGACTAAATAACGTTGGACAAGATAGAATATATAAAAATGAGAGTTTTGATGATGAGAGTACAAGTGGTTGTAGTAGAATGGAGTGTTGTAGAATGTCCTCGAGTGTCCTTTGAGGCTTCTCCTAGAGCCTTATTTATACTTGTTTGATCCCTCCTTAAATACTCTTGATCTCTCCTTAAATGCTCTTGATCTCTCCTTAAATGCTCTTGATCTCTCCTTGATTCTGCATTAATTACGCTTGAACTCCTCTTAATAAGCCTTGATCCTCTCTTAAAGATGGTTGATTCCTTCCTTGATGGCTGAAATAATAAGCCTTGATCCTCAGAGTTGTTATACTTAAAGGAGAAAATCTCGCTGGTCCGCTGCGTCCAGGAATCAGGCGACGGTCGCATGGCTCACGTCCGACAGGTCTGATGCGTCCGACGGTTGCGTCAGACAGTTAATGCCCATTGGACGAGTAGTCGTTTTTCTGACCCCAACAACATCTAGTCTTAAGAAATCCCAAGCATAATATATTTAAATATTTAGGGCTTCTCAAATAATTATTGTTATGGCTCAATTTAGGGCTTCTCAAATAAATATTGTTATGGCTTAATTGACAATAGAACATTGGATATTAGAACATAAATGCTGTAGTCTAATTCAACTCAAGCCTAAAAACGCATTGGACAGTGCCTAAACCTAAGATACATCTAGCCTTGAGTTGCATAAACCTAATGAGATAAACATGCAATTGGAAATTTTTATAAACCTATTCAGTAAGAGCCTAGGGAAGTTAGCTAAAATTAGTAGAGATATAATAATAATTATTATTATATAATATTCCTATAAATTATTATTATATAATATTCCTATAATTATTATTAGCTCATCAAATCATACTTCAATTACGTTTATAGTAATATTCCTATAAATTATTATTATTATAGTATAATATTCTAATCATTTAATATATTATAAGATTCAATATAAACTATAAAATATTTTTGAAACAATCCATCTAATCAATTAAATGGATTAATGACCCAACCCATAAATTATCGAGTTGGGTAATTCAGACAACTATTCCTATATATATTATTAGCTCATCAAATTAGGGTTTGGGCGAAACTAATTTGGGTTCGAGTTTCAAAATTCAAAATTTTGTTCAATTTTGAAATTTGGGTCAAATTGAAAATTTTGGGTCAAACTTTATTTGAAATCTCTGCAGAATCTCAATCACATTCTTTTACTTTTAACACAATTATCATTTTTTTTAGTTTACTATTGGTCAATTTTAAAAGGCGTAAAAAATTTCATTCTATATCTAGTGTAAATGAGTTCATGTCCTAAAAAATTACTGCTCAGCATATCAAGGGTTTTTATATTCTGCACCAGTTTTCTTGCAAGTTCGAGAGATGGCATTTCAATGACTTCTCGCAATCTCGCAATCTCATTGATTTTAGAAGCAGGACAATACATGAGAAAATGTACTTCCAAAAGCACAAACTCTAGGATTAATATTCAATGTGGATACGTATAATTAAGGTCTAGAGATGAGTAAAAGTAGATCGGACCGTAAGATCAGACCGGACCGTCACAGTCTGAGAATTTGAATTTACAGTTTACGATCCGGTCCCGGTCTGGACCGTCCGGACCATAAAAAAAATCCCATTACAATTTTGTTTGAATTGATCCAATTTGATTTGTAATTCTTAGTAATTGAATGAATTTGTTTGTCAATTGTAGGTGGGGCGCATATGCATGGGATTGAAAGAGCTAAGCTAGTTATCAAACAAGTTATGAAGTCGTGAAGTTTTATGAACATTATTAAAAATTAAGGCACTATTGTTGTTTTTTGTTTAGTTGAATGCTTTCGGTACTTTTGTCCTATGTGACTATGTAATTTTGGACTTTGGTTGTAAACTCAGCAGGTGTTTTTTTTGTTATTACGGTCCGGTCCAGACCGTAATCGAACAACTAAAATGACGAAAACTCTGATATCCGGTCTTTTCGGTGCGAACCGTGGACCAGACCGATACGGTCCGGTCCACAATCCATATATTAATAATTTTACGGTCCATCGGTCCGGACCGGACTGTAAATGTCCGGTCCGAACTGTATGTCCATCTTTACGTATAACACAACTAGATCCATTCAGATACATACTTGAAGTCTTCTGATGTTTAGCATTGTGGGAGCCTGAATTCTTCAGGCCCAAAACATGTTGGGCCCAACGGCATCCAAAGGCCCAAGAATCCCAAACCCTCCAATGATGTCCAGAGTACAATTCTCTTTTCTCAAAGACACATTCGACCTTTTCTGATTCGGGTTGACACGTTACGGACCACTAATTTGAGCGTCGGACTCAAGAGTCATCAGCCCGAAGAAGCCCTCAATTGTTTTTCAGTACAGAGTTCTGTCGGAACCATAAATCCGACATAATGGGAGCCAATCGGCGGGGAACAAACTTGTTGTAGAAGGGTATAACGTTGATCAAACTTCGGTTCGACTTGGATATAGATTGAATCGTGCCAACGCACTTTCCAAAACCAATATTTCGACCCTTACTCTTGTAGCCTTAGGGTTGCACGAAATTCGATTCGGGATAAGACAATCAAACCTCTATTGAACAAGGCAAATCAATAGATAGCACTTGGTGTTTTTGTGTTTGTTCGATACAAGAGATCGATCTCTTTTCGTATATCCCAAGACTTGCCCCAACCTCACCCTTATATAGGGCATAAGTAGTTAGACGGTTGCATGGCGGTTGGAAGGTTGCATGGCGGTTGAGCGGTTGCATGGTGGTTGAAAATTGGTTAAAAAACCGCCAAAAGTTGGTTAAAAAACCGCCAATCTACTCTTATTTAAACCAACAAGCGCCACTACCCCGAGTCCGAATCCACACACACAAGTGTGCACTCCGCACCCCCGAAACTCGTTATGCGCCGAACGAACTCCATAAGTCTTGAGCGAATCCCGACTACACCAAATGACCGATGACACTAAAATGACCAACATTCCTCCCCCATTTTAGTGTAATCCTTGATTCACTTAAAACACACATCAAACACAAACTTATTGATGCGTTCCTGCCTTCGGATGCCGGATCGAGATCTTGGTGGTGAGTCGCTAGGGTTGTATCCAAGTGTGGATGGGTGGAACACGGTGTATGTGACTGCTCGCGAGCAAGCGAGCGAGCGCGGAGAAGATGACGATGCGATGCGATGAGGTGTATGTGACTCGCGACCTCAGGGCTAGGCGCGATGGGTGATGGCTCGGTGGATCGAGCGAGGCCGTAGCGTCGGCAGCGGAGGGATAGACTCGAAGAATTCGAGTGGGGTGCCATAGCGTCTCCTACGATTGTGCTGTGTGGCGTATTGTGTAGCGCGGCGTTCCTGTAACACCCCCAAATATATCCTTGAAAGGTATTACCGCCAGTGACCTCAGATTCCACATCTGAAGCCACCCAAGGCTTAACCAGTTTATACAAATCATAAAACAAAATTTATAATACGAAATGTCATAGTATTGGATTAAATCAAAGTTTCGGAATTACATCCATAATCCAAATACAACCAAAATATATTACAGCGGAAGTCTTTTTAAAATAAATGACACAAAAGTCTTGATCTAACGATCACACGCCTAGGATATTAACCTTGATAAAAACTCTTCAAAATTCCATTTGCCTCTGTAGTCGTTTCTAGCCTTCATGGAACGGACGTTTATCTGATGTGCCGTATGAGACGGATGACACCAACCAACCATGCAAGGGAATATAACTTTTTGGTTAGTCTAATGAAAGACTATGCAAGGGTAAAACAGAAAGGTTCTAAGTAGTCGTATTAGGTTAGACTCATCGCTTCTCGAATAAAAGTCGATGACGATAGTCAACCACCATACTCCTACTGAAAAATACGAAAATGTATGATCAAGAGAAGACTCTGAAATATTGAGTCTTAAGGACACATATGAAGAGAAGACTCCAACGAATTGAGTCTTATCGTAAAATATGACAATGTTTGGGAACATTATAATTCACACAAGCGTTTTAAAACTGACTTGACTATTTGGGTCCACGACCAACCTCACCGCACAATGCGAATTCAGATTTGGAAGGTGGATTTACTCTAATCGAAGTCCCGGACTTACTCTAATCGAAATCCCGGACGAGTTTCCAAGTTGTACTTCTCACCCTAAGGTTCATTAATTATGTGCATAACGACACTTATCTTATTTAATTCCAAAATGTATATTCATGTTATAAGCTTTTATCATAATTATCTCATCCCTCAGGATATAGAGATATATAGTCGGGAATAAATCCCTAAAGGTTTGACGCCGGCTAAGCGCACCTCCCCTATATTCGGATAGGGGATAGTCATGACTAGAGAAACGGTGTTAGGGCTTGAACATCCTATCCACCGGGTTATAAAGAAACGGCTACCTCTCAAGGTAAGCAGCGTTCCTACGAATACTCGTGCTAACTGTTTTGGACGGAAAATGACCAATCGATCTCTTCCCGTTGATTTGAGGGGTAACAATAGTTAGGGTGATAAATCTACTCTGTTTGATGAGAACAAGTGATTACAAATGGTAGTTTAGTGATACAAGAGAGGAAGAAGAAGGTTACAACATGAATAGTCGAAGAAGACGAGATGGTCGGATCAGACTACAAGCGTCGGTCGGACCAAACAACGTTGGACAAGATAGAATATATAAAAATGAGAGTTCGGTGATGAGAGTACAAATGGTTGTTGCTGAAAATGGAGTGTTGTAGAATGTCCTTTGAGGCTTCTCCTAGAGCCTTATTTATACTTGCTTGATCTCTCCTTAAATGCTCTTGATATCTCCTTAAATGCTCTTGATCTCTCCTTGATTCCTCATTAATTATGCTTGATCTCCTCTTAATAAGCCTTGATCCTCTCTTAAAGATGGTTGATTCCTTCCTTGATGGCTGAAATAATGCATATAGCCATTGGAGATCTTGGAGTTGTTATACTTAAAGGAGAAAATCTCGCTGGTCCGTTGCGTCCAGGAATCAGGCGACGGTCGCATGGCTCAGTCCGACGGGTCTGATGCGTCCGACGGTTGCGTCAGACAGTTGATGCCCATTGGACGAGTAGTGGATTTTCCGACCCCAACAATTGCCCCAAATTCATCTTAGTCATCGATTCAAGGCGATGGATGAGATGAATTTCAAGTCTTCAAGGGAATCGTCCTTCAGTAATTTCGATTTGTCCGAACTCGTCCTGCTATGTAGATAGTCGATGAATTGATGTGATGTGACGTTGCTTGTGTAAAAGCTTTTGTCTTTGAAAGTGTTGAATTGAAGTTTTTAGCCATCGGGCGTTAACTCCGTAAATGTATATTGTATTGTACCACCGTTTGCGTAAAAGCTTTTGTTGGTGGGTCGTGTGTAAGTTGTAGCCGTGTGAGGCGTTAACTTTGTAAATGTGTACTGCGCAAGTTTGTGTATTTGTAGGTACCGTATGTAGGGTTTGTCACCCGTAATGTGTGTTAGTCATGACGTTTGTGTAGACCGAGGAGGAAAGCAGTTTGTTTGCTGCGTAAATAAGGTGGGTTCCCTTGTGTAAGGTGGGCAATGTGCCGCTGAACCGTAAGTCATCTCCCCGTGTACCGATCGATCGTGTAATGTAAGCGCTATATGCGGATGACAGGATCCATTTGCGGACGACTGGGTCCAATGTGTATGTTAATGTAACGCGACATGTCAAGTCGATTTGTTCGTAGTTGATTTTGATGTTGTCTTGTATTCGTTGGACTGAGTAGAGTCGTCATGTACCTTGTAGGATCAAGAAGACATGGAAGGATTTGGTGCTCGAGTTTATCGACAATCCTCATGTTAGCAATCAGGTTCATGTAATAATATCTAGCGAGAATATATATATTTAGACTTGAAATGATACGTACGTAATCGTAGGTCGACATGTAAAAGTCAAATTATTTGGTAATTCGAAAAGCGATAATCCAAAGATGCGATGAGTGCAAATAGTAAATGATAATGATAATACGTAATAAATTACTTAGAAATGATATGGATGAAACCTATTGTCCCTTCGATGATGCATCGTCCTTTCGGGTGCGTCTTCTTCGAGTCGAATTTGAGCCGTTGCCTTAGCTTGGGCGTCTTCAAAGGTCTTACATGGGTACCTTGTGAGATTTTCGTAGAGATCGCCTTCTTTATCGAGTCCTTGGCGGAACGATTTTATGGAGGTCGGGACGTCGCAATTGAGGATCCCAATTTTCTCCCGGTTAAACCGCTTCAAGTAGTCCCTTGTCGTTTCGTTGTGCCCCTGTATGATCCGGTACAAGTCACTGGACTGTTTTTTGGGACGTCGGCCGCTAATGAACTGGATCTTGAAGGTGTTGACCAAGTCAGCGAATGACGAGATAGACCCGTTCGGTAGATTGACGAACCATGTAAGGGCTGGTCTGACCAAAGTCGACCCGAATCCCTTGCACATGATAGCCTCGCGCGTCTCATGAGGGATTGGACATGCCATCAAATTTTGTTTGTAAATGGACACGTGGTCTTCTGGATCGCCTGAACCGTCGTAGTAAGTCATGTTTGAGATGACAAACGTTTTCGACATTTCGACTTCATTGATCGCTTCCACGAAGGGTGAATCTGCAAAGCAGTTGTCGGCTTCTTTTTCAATGGGTCGAGGGACGCCGGGGATTCTAGAGATCCTTTCGTCCACAACCTTAAAGTGCTCCTCAATTTGTTGCTTGATGAGATCATATAGGTTGGACTGGTCCGTCAGACACGGTCGTGTCGTCTGGTCTGATCGCGTCGTTGGATCTTGTCGTCTTGTCAGATCCGGTCGCATCGTCAGGTCAGGTCGCCTCGTCAGATCTGGTCGCCTTGCTTGGTCGCCTATATTAAGGAGTCGACCTTGTCTTGAGTTTGAGACGTTAGACCTGATTTTTTCTCATAGGGACTCGTTTTGAAGAGTCAACTGTGCTATTTTGGCATCGGTTTGAGCTTTTTGGGCAGCCATCTCGATGATCTGGGCCTTTTGGAGATCTAGTGTTCTCCTCAATGAGTCGATCCCTTTTGAGAGGTCATCCATGGTGACTTGCCCCTGTCCTCCTTGCATGGCCACGAATTGGATGTGTTTGGATTAGGAAGTAGATGAATCAAGATTATCTAACTATCGGCCCCACGATGGGCGCCAAATTGTTTTGGACGGAAAATGACCAATCGATCTCTTCCGTTGATTTGAGGGGTAACAATAGTTAGGGTGATAAATCTACTCTGTTTGATGAGAACAAGTGATTACAAATGGTAGTTTAATGATACAAGAGAGGAAGAAGAAGGTTACAACATGAATAGTCGAAGAAGACGAGATGGTCGGATCAGACTACAACAGTCGGTCGGACCAAACAACGTTGGACAAGATATAATATATAAAAATGAGAGTTCGGTGATGAGAGTACAAATGGTTGTTGCTGAAAATGGAGTGTTGTAGAATGTCCTTTGAGGCTTCTCCTAGAGCCTTATTTATACTTGCTTGATCTCTCCTTAAATGCTCTTGATATCTCCTTAAATGCTCTTGATCTCTCCTTGATTCCTCATTAATTATGCTTGATCTCCTCTTAATAAGCCTTGATCCTCTCTTAAAGATGGTTGATTCCTTCCTTGATGGCTGAAATAATGCATATAGCCGTTGGAGATCTTGGAGTTGTTATACTTAAAGGAGAAAATCTCGCTGGTCCGTTGCGTCCAGGAATCAGGCGACGGTCGCATGACTCACGTCCGACGGGTCTGATGCGTCCGACGGTTGCGTCAGACAGTTGATGCCCATTGGATGAGTAGTCGATTTTCCGACCCCAACACTAACTATATCTCAAGTGCACAAAAAATCCACTGCTAACTATATTTCAAGTTCGCATAAAAATCCACAACAATACCATCACGGTAATAACAGATATAATAGCGTTGTTTCTAGCAATATATACAACCTATCATAATATTCATTTTTAATCGTATCATTTTAAGAAAACTGTTCCCAATGAAACCAGTAATTCATCCCAATTTAATTAACAATTAAACAATTGATAATTAATAGAAATATGGAATGATAAGCAAGAGCAAACCGCCATTTGCCTTAGATTAGACGAAGCTCAACGAAGCTCAAAGACAACGGGTTTCCGGGTCCGGAACGAGGACAAAACTCTGATTTCAGATCCCTATGGAACGACCCATAACAAAACCCTAAGTTATATTCGATAATAAAATATACGAATCTAAGGAAAGACGAACAAAATCGAAAGAACGGAAATCCCAAACGAGATCACAAAGCCCAAGCCACAACCACGAGTGCCCAGGCACACCGCGGGTGCGGCAGCCTTGACCGCGGGTGCGGTCAAGCCACAACGGCGAGACGACGATGACGAAAACTCACCGGGGAAGACGACGGGGGTTCGACTCGTGGTGGCTCCGACTTCTGGATTCCTTGGACCACCCAAGCACCACCTTGAGAGTACCTCCTCCTCCTATGAGAGCTCCGGCAACAACTCCGGCAAAAGCTTGCAAATCCGGCGACAATGGAACGAGAGAGAGATTTGAGAGAGAGAGAGATTGAGATGGCTTCCTCCTCCAAGTCCTCTCCTTATATAGGCCAAGCAAGGAGCTCAAGCAACCAGCTCCCCCACCGCCTCAGCTCCGACAGGGGCGAAGCAGATCAGGCGCATGACGGTCAAAGTTCGGCGAAGCAGAAAAGTAATGATGACGGCGCGGGTGCGGTGGGTATGACCGCGGGCGCGGTGGAGGCCAAATCCTGCCTCTTTCACCCACTTTCGTCCGGGAAGAATTATGGGTATGGGTCTTAACCCCGGATTAATTATATTCGTATCCGAACAAATATTCTAAACCCCAAAAATACGTCGAATGTATTTTATTCCACTCAGGGAATTATTATAGAGATCAAGCATTTAACAGAATGTCTGAACTTCTCTGAAATTAATTCGACTTTAGTACGAGTGTTTGGAAAATTACAAAAATGCTCTTACTAAAAATGAGGGGTATTACATCACTTCCCCCTTACAAGAAATTTCGACCCGAAACTTGGCCGAATAACCTAAAAAAAAGCGAGGCGTTACAACACTATCCCCTTAAAAAGGTTTCGACCGCAAAACTAGGCCGAAAACAGCTCGGGAAAGCGTCTAAGCATATCCTCCTCAGTCTCCCAGGTTTCCCAAGTAACCTCCTCAGTTCCTGACTTGGACCACAAAATCCGTACCAATGGTACCACCTTGTTTCATAACTGCTTCTCACGACGTTCGAGAATACGCACCGGTATCTCCTCGTAGGTACCATTTGTCTGAATCTCGATGTCTTCATAACTCAGCACATGAGACTCATCAGGCACGTACTTCCTTAACAAGGATACGTGGAACACGTTATGCACTGGATGCACCGATGGCGGCAATGCCAAACGATACGCTAGAGACCCCACTCTATCAAGGATCTCAAATGGTCCCACGTAGCGAGGGTTAAGCTTCCCACACTTACCAAATCTAAAGACACCCTTTGATGGCGATACTCTGACAAACACTTTGTCACTAACCTCAAACTCGACATTCCTGCGCTTCAGATCTGCATAAGACTTTTGTCGACTCTGAGCGGTCAACATCCTTTGTCTTATCAAAGCAATATCTGAGGCAGTCCTTTCGACTAATTCCGGTCCGAGCAGAACCTTGTCGGCATTCTCATCCCAACAAATTGGAGATCTGCACCTTTGACCGTACAAAGCCTCGAATGGAGCCATCTTTATGGTAGCATGCCAACTGTTGTTATATGTGAACTCAATCAGACTCAGTCTGTTCTCCCAGCTAGTCGGACGATCGAGTGTACAAGCTCTTAGCATATCTTCCAAGGTCTGGATGGTCCTCTCAGACTTTCCATCCGTCTGAGGATGAAACGCAGTATTGAATCTTAACTCGGTTCCCATGGCCTTGTGTAATTCTTTCCAGAATCTTGACATGAATCGGCCATCTCGATCCGATACAATGGTCTTTGAAGTACCATGCAAACAGACAATCTCGTGTAAAAACACTTCTGATATCTTCTGGGTTCCCCATGTTGACTTGATAGCCACGAAGTGAGTACTCTTCGTGATCCTGCCAATGATTACCCATATAGCATCCTTCTGGCTTTGAGTCTTTGGCAGCCCCGTGACGAAATCCATAGCAATATCCTCCCATTTCCATTCTGGCACTGGAAGAGGTAGCAACTCACCACCTGGTCTGCGGTGTTCTATCTTGACCTTCTGACAAGTCAAGCATTTCGCCACAAACTCTGATATATCCTACTTCATGTTGGGCCACCAGAATTTCTTTCTGAGGTCTTTGTACATCTTGCTAGAGCCTGGATGTACAGAATAAGCTGACGAATGGGCCTCCTTCATCACCAACTGGCGAAGACCATCAACGTCAGGCACACAGATCCGGTCCTGAAACCAGAGCAATCCATCTTCCTGAATCACGAAACCGGGAGCTTTCCCGTCCATCACTTCACTGCTTAGCTTCACAATGACTACATCATCAACCTGTTTCTCCCTGATTTGATCAAGTAGCGTGGCCTGAATTTCAAGCATGCTCAGATATCCTCTACGCTGATCATACAAGACTTCAATCTCGCACAACCCTTGGTTTAGCTTGGTCTGAGCAGTAACCACTACAGTCTCGTGCGGCGTCTTCCGGCTCAATGCATCGGCTACTACATTATCCTTGCTCGGATGATACAACAATTCGATGTCATAGTCTTTGAGTAGCTCTAACCAGCATCGTTGTCTCATATTCAGCTCCTTCTGAGTGAACACGTACTTTATACTCTTATGATCGGTGAAGACTTGGCACCTCACACCATAGAGATAGTGTCTCCAAATCTTTAGCGCAAATACTACAGCTTCTAGTTCTAGATCATGCGTCGGATAGTTTGCCTCATAAGTCTTCAACTGTCGGGATGCGTATGCAATAACTTTGCCTCTCTGCATCAACACACATCCCAAACCACTCTTCGAAGCATCACTATAGACCACATAACCATCAATCCCTTCCGGTAGCGCTAATACTGGTGCGGAGGTCAGGCATTGCTTCAGCTTTTGAAAACTAGCCTCGCACTTGTCATCCCAGACAAACTTCTTATGGACTTTACGGAGCAGACCGGTCATGGGTAGAGCGATCTTAGAAAATCCCTCCATGAACCGTCTGAAATATCCAACGAGTCCTAGAAAACTGCGCACCTCCTTCACATTCTAAGGCCGCTTCTAATTGGCTATCGCTTCAATCTTCTGGGGATCAACCATAACCCCATTCTCATTAATCACGTGGCCTAAGAAAGCCACTTCTTTTATACAAAATTCACACTTAGACAACTTTGCGTACAGCTGATTCTGTCTAAGGACTGACAAAGTAATCCGAAGATGTTCCTCGTGAACCTCCTCACTCGGGGAATAGATCAGAATATCGTCGATGAAGACCACTACGAACTTATCCAAGTATTGGTGGAAACATCGATGCATTAGATCCATGAAGACTGCTGGAGCATTAGTAAGTCCAAATGGCATGACTACGAACTCGTAGTGACCATATCTCGTTCGGAACGCAGTCCTCGAAATATCTTCCTCACGAATCCTGAGCTGATGATAACCAGACCTCAGATCGATTTTGGAAAAGACCTTTGCTCACTGCAGTTGATCCAACATATCATCAATCCTCGACAACAGATACTTATTCTTGATCGTGACTTTATTCAACTCTCGATAGTCGATACAAAGTCGAAACGATCCATCCTTCTTCTTGACGAACAAGACCGGAGCGCCCCAAGGTGATGCACTCGGTCTTATATATCCTTTCTCAAGAAGATCCTCGAGTTTCTTCTTCAACTCTTGCATCTCAGGAGGAGCCATCCGGTACGGTGCCTTAGAGATCGGCGCGGTACCAGGCTTGAGATCAATGGTAAATTCTACGTCACGATACGAGGGTAAACCAGGAATCTCCTCCGGAAAGACATCCGGAAATTCACGGATGACCGGAATATCAAGAATTGAAGGTTCATCTTTCTCGGGCTTGTCCAGATAGCACAGGTACCCGACACATCCTTGTCGAAGTAGCTTAAACGCAGCCATCGCATTGATAAGCCTGCCGTTATCAGGGTCATTCCGACCCTTGAACTTGCATACATACTGGCCCTCAGATGACACCGTCACAGTCCTTGAGCTAAAATCGATTACCGCCCCATGACGCATCAGCCAATCCATACCGAGAATAATGTCGTATGGAGCCATGGCTATACAAATCAAATCTACTTCGAACTTCTTACCCTGGATGGTAATCGGAAATTCTGACAGACGCTTGGTGCCCACTAAATGTTCACCATTAGGAAGATTTACAACGAAAGGTTCACAAACCTCGTTGCATACTAAGTCTAACTTACTAACACAACTCTCCGAAATAAAGGAATGGGTAGCACTCGAATCAAACAGCATACATACAGAAGTAGAATGAAGGTATAGAGTACCTTGAGCAATTAGAGCATTGGGTCCATCCGCCTCACGCATCTCGTAAAGGCGTTGAACTTGACCTCCAGAAGCAGCTGGGGCTTTCCCCTTGTTTTGTGCAGTCGTCTGCGCTGAAGGACTAAGAGCCTCCACTAGTCTAAACCTGGGTCGATTGTTCTGACTAACAGACCCTTGTTGTGATTCATCCCCTTTCTGCCTTCTCTGCGGACAGAACGTCTGTACATGGCCCTCCTTTCCACAGCCATAGCACGTCTTCTTCTCCTTCGGACACGCATTACTCTTGTGCCCGGGTGTACCACAATTGTATCACTGGATCAGATTCTTGCCTTGACCCGACTGTTGCATAGACCCTCCATGAGTCATATCCATTTTTGCTTTGCCAGACTTGGCAAAATTAGACGGTGGCGCAGGACGTTTGAATCCACTCGCCTGAGACTGGCTCTGCATTGACCTCTGGCGATTGCGTTTCTTCGTTTACTCCTCCAGAGTCACTTCCAGTTTATAGGCAGCGTCCACGTACTGCTCCAAAGTAGAACATCCGTGACGTACCATCAACGGCTTAATATCTGGATTCATCCACTCATGAAAATGCCAGATCTTTTGCTCTTCGCTGGACACCTCCGGCCCAACATACTGCAATAGATGATTGAACTTGGTCGCAAGCTCGATCACTTTTAATCCATCCGTCTTCAGATAGAGGAATTCCTTGTGCTTCTCTTCCCTCATAGCTCGAGAGAAGAAACGATCTGTCATCTTGGCCTTGAACATCCCCCAGTTCAAACCAGGTTGATCATCAAGACCTGTACCTTCCCACCATTCACTGGCTACTTCCTTCAGCTGAAGGGAAGCAATGTGCACCTTTTCAGCTTTAGTGCACTCAACGTTTCTGAATAATCTTTCCATGTGTGAGAACCAATATGCCACCCTAACTGGCTCTCCTTTCCCGTCATAGCTATCAGGCCTCATAGAGCTTATGGCCTTCAGTGCTCGGCCATAGTCACCTCTATTCTTGACCGCTTCCTCTTGGGGTACATGGATATTAGGCTCCTCAAATCTAGGAACTACTGGGGGAATTGGCACAGCTTGTGCCTGAGGCGCGTTTGGTCGCATGATATCGGTGAATGCTTGCATCACAATTCCCCGAATAGCCTCTATTGCTACTGCATCAAATACCATTGGAGCGTTGATCGGAGCTTGGTCATTTCCCCCTGGATTGTTATTAGAAGCAGTCTCGTGTTCATCCACGGGGTTTGCAGTGTTCCTCACATTTGGTCTGGGGTCATTGCTTGGCCCAACACCAGCACGAATGGTGTTCCTTGTGTTCACCATCTGTTTACCGATCAAATTCCAAGTATTTTATAACATTAATATCATTCCAATGTACTCAATGTAATAAAATCACTTAGAATAGATCAAACTTGGTAATTTTCATTGATAAGTTCAAACTGAGCTAATAAGTTCTACAAAAGGGATCTCCCGAGCGTCAAGACAAAATTGCTCGGAGACTTAGGTTCTTAACAAAACGAACACTGAAATACAAGAAAAGAAACTGCTAATCAGCACTGGCCCAATCATGGCGCCCTGAAACATTTCCTGTAATCACAGCTCCTCATACATGGCTTCTTCGAACGGGGTTTACCATCGGAATCTGGTGATGGACTTCTCACCCTGCTCGGTCCTGGAGCACATGGCTCATTCCTTGGCCTTGCCCTTCTTCGAGCATGCTCAACCGCCTCATCCATCTGACGGCTCTCTTCAGGGGAAATCATCTGACTCAGGCAAAGTGCCTCACGCGAGTCAGAGCTCAACCTCAGCCTCCTCTGAGCAGGAATAGGCTGTGAGTCCTCAGATGCATTTTGTGGATCACTACTTCTTCTGATGCCAAACTCAGCATAAAGTGTCTCCCAATCGGCCGGAGTCAATGGCGAGTACTCTCGCTCAGGCGGCAACTCCGGACTTGGATAGATAAACTCCATCCCCGAGTCCTCGCTGTCCACCAATAATAGCTCTAAGCCATCGGACTCGTGGCCCTGATCCTCGAGCTCCTCTTCGGGGTCCTCCTCTGGATCTTCTTCAGGATCCTCCTCGGGAATCGACTCGATCATAAGGTCATCGTCGTAGTACCCTCTTGCGTACTCTGACGGATAACCCTCATCCTCAGTGTCCTCCCTTGGCTCCTCTTCGGGCTCTACCACAGGAACCTCGGTTTTATTAGACACTAGCACTACCGACTCAGGGAGTACGGTCTTCACCTCCTTGGGTGGACTACTAGATTCTCCGATCTCAAAGCATCGCAGGGAAACTGGAGACTCAAGCCTCATTGGAGATGGCGGAGCCACCTCGGCTTCTTCCGAGTCCCTCTGAAGAGAAAAGCATGCAACCATAATCTGCGGATGACGAGAAGAGAGTTTAGTCTTTCTAAATATAGAAGCAAATTGATGATGAATTAGATCTCCAATTACTTAAACATGTGTAATTCTGCACATATCATTGTGTTGTCTATTAGGTTTGGTTTACCAATAGTATCCTAATCCGTATGAATTCCATTGTTTCACTATGTTTGTACTATTTCTGTTTTAAATTCATCATCATTTTTATAATCTGTCAAGTTCACTCAATGAATTTTGGATTGTGAGTTCATCGTGATATGATGTAGGTTCATACCTAATGGCTGACAACAACGATGAGTCCAGACTCACGGTCCTCGCATTTGCCGAGCTGTGGGATATGCTTCAAACTGCAAAGGGCGTGAATCTGAATCGTTGTAATAATGAAACACTAACCATGACTGTCAAATATACTTATAAAATTGATTAATGGTTATTGTGGTTTATTTTTGTTATATTCTTGTGTACATTTTAGGGCGAAGAATGGATATTGATGTGTATTCCACTTACATGCGGTCTATCAAGAATTGTGAGCGCAGTTACTATAAGTACAAGGACGACCAACGCAAACTCATCGACCGGTTGCGTTCATTAGAGGAAAGCACTCCCGAGAACTGGGCCGATTATATGACCTGGGAAAGGAAACTTCACCAGGTAGATGTTAAGCATGTAGTGTCATATACATAATGTAGTCTTATATTTAACAATAATGTACATATTTTGCAGATCCAAAGGGAATGGATGTGGAATGACCAATCGCTGGACGCAACGATTAACATTGCATTGCTCTTGAAGTCGTCATTGGAGTTTGCCTGCCGTCCGTGAAGTTTATAAGGGTCTTTGGGGAGGTTGCTTTTTTTTTTATGATTGTTGTTGACGAATCTGGTTTTGTAACGACAATTTGCTGCCTATGGATTTTAAGACTGTAGTTGTAATATTGTTAATATTACTTTTTGTTTGATTAACAAACAACCAATTCTTAGCTATTACACGCCTGTTTTGCATTTATTTAATCAAGTCTTTTTATTTTTCGTAAATTATCATGTTATCCATGTCATGCAACGTCTATACTTACAAAATTAATAAATAATTTCATTTAAAATAATATATCAACACATCATTTTTTTATATGAGTTTATCTAATTTTAATTATGTTAAAATGTTTTGGAACCATTGGATCATATTAGTCATATACTATAAACAAAATCAAATTAGAATTTAATAAACGACAACTTTACTTTAGAGGATCTTTTTGTTTAGAAATATTGTACCTTATTCATAAGAACAAAATATATGTACTATATGCATCTAATAAATGGTTGTAGGTGAAACAATTTAATAAAATTATTTAAAATAGAGCCATAATAAATTAAATTCTATTTTATTATTGTATTTTTGTATATTTTAAATGTGTACATTCATTTTATAGCTTACATATATGTAAAACAATTTAAATATAATTCATATTCTACGTACCTTATTTTCTACAAAAAAATTGTAAAGTCTTGTCCACCAACTTCGTAAAGCGTAGAAATTTATTGTGAAAACCCAAAAGTCAAACAAGTTCATCATATCATCCCTGATATCTCCCCTTTAAGCACAATTCTCTTTATAGTTCTCTACAAGTGCACCGATCTTAGCCCCGTCCTCCAAATCCAATACCACACCTTTAAATTCACTCCTCACAGCTACACCTTTATCTTTGCAAACTCATCTAGGTTTTTTCCGTCTCTTACTTTCAAAAGATCTTAAGGTACGTTATAAGTAGGTGACTGGTATCAACATAACTTTCGATTTTACCCATTTTCTACTCCATTATTCTGTTCGAAGACTTTACGTTTCTTTTTGCCTATATCCATTTCTTCAGGACTGCACAATATCGGATTTAATTTCAGATTTCAGGAAAATATGGGTTTGTGGTACTTTGATGTGTGATTACTAAATGTTTCAAAATTTGCGACATTCAAATTGTTTGATAAATGCCTATAAGGATATGAGAATAGAGATTACCTCAATGTGTTCATGGAATGCCAATCTAAAGATGTTTATTTGGTTTATTAGGGTTTTAGTTGCTTCACTTATATGATATTCTTCTTAAATCGTTTTCTTCTTACTAGAAAAAGGAAATTGGAATCACTTTTTTGTGTAAACCGTTTAACTATGATTAGTTACATTGTTAACTACCTCTTAATCTGTCATTCTCCTCCTATTACTACCATATATATGGTTACATTGTGTAAACGTTTCACTGGCATTTCGTACCCATCACCGGTTGTCTTCTTAAGGTTGTTAACTATGGAGAATGAAATCCACTTTTCTAATGCAGGACATCTGATGACATCCAATTTGTTACACGTTTAGGACATGTATTTGTGCTTAATCTAGGTTGTTTTATGCATTTTTGAGTTGCATTTATAGCTAGTTGCATTGTTTTCTTTGTTATGGAGGTCTACACTAGGAAATGTGTGTTTTTAGGTACTCCGTACTTGGGTGGATTTTTGGGAGCTGTCTATGGATGTTGTTGGAACCTAGGATGTCATCTGGAGGCTAACAGGACGAACCGTGAAGAATTTGGGCCGGAGGCGAACTAAAACAAGAGGCCGTGCTTTTTGGATTGAATTCCCTTCAAGAGACTGTGCGTTCCACCGCACGGCCGTGCAGGCGGTGATTTCTCGCTATTAGACTGTGCGCTTTGCATGTGCGTTTTTCGCACGGCTGTGTGTTTTGCCTGTGCGTTTTTCGCACAGGCCGTGCGGTTTCATACCTGTAGGATTTGACCGTGCGTTTGACCGTGTGTTTTTCGCACAGTCAAGGCACGGGCCGTGCGTTTTACCCGGATGACTTTATTTTTAGTATAAATACTTCGTTTGAGGTTTTGAGATGGATCTTTTGCCACTTTCTCTAACTTTTGAGACCTAGTCGTTTTGCCTCCTTTGAAAGATTGCAACTTTGGAGATTGATCTAGTGGATTCAAGACTAAGTTTCTCTTTATCTTTAATCTTGTTTATGATTTTCATCGTTAATATGAACTCTTTGGTTGATCCTCCACTCCAATGGCCACAACTTTTGGCTCTTCTCCAACTGATGACTCGCTATTTCCATATGTGACACTCTATCGCAGCATAGTTGGTGGCTTACAGTACCTCTCGTTTACCAGACCAGACGTGTCCTTTGTGGTGAATAAACTCTGTCAATATATGCATAAGCCTCTTCAATTGCATTGGCAGGGTGTCAAACGGATCCTTCGTTATTTGAACGACACTGCTGCGCTTCAATTCAAACTCTCCTCTTCCTCTGCTGATATGATTTCAGCATTCTCTGATGTGGATTAGGCAGGCGATCCCTCAGATCGAAGATCAACAGGCGCCTACTACATATTTCTGGGTTCAAATCTCATATCATGGTCTTCCAAGAAGCAAGACACAGTCAAATTGTTCAATCAATCTTGCTACTGAAATAAAATTGAACTTGATATATTGCATGCTGCATTAAAATGCATAAGAAAATCAAATATTGCCAAGTCATTGATTTTTGTTTGGTTAATTTGTGTATTTTAACTTTTTAACATTTATGTTTATATATGGTTTGACCCTTCTCCCAGCAAAATACCTATATATATAAACCCTTTTAGCCATCACATAAGAATGGATAGATGGGCAACTGCATAGCCCATGAATCACAAATGATCTGGGGCGGGGAGGACTGGAGCTCACTCCTGGGCCCACCCTCACCCGGACCCGGATCCGGATCCGACGAGGACGACTCCGTTCTCTGTGGCTCGAAACGAGTGGTGGTTCGCACGGAGGTGAAGGTGAAGATCACGAAGAATCAGCTGAAGGAGTTGATGGGGATGCTCGACTCGCAAGCTGGTCTAACGGTTCAGCAGCTGCTCGCTCACCTCAGGAAGGTCAGTGCTCGCTACGAGGCTCGTAACACGAGATGTCCACGTATGCAACGGAAGCCGAGGTAGCTGATCGAGCATATTTACGTACTCCAATTGAATTACCTCTTGTGAGTTGTGATCACTATATATATATTATATGTAAAATTGATACTATAGCATATACGTGGTTAATTAATCATGTTGGAATCAACTGTGAGATGTGTGTTGAAATAATTTGAGTTTCATCTCATTGTTGATGTTGAACACTTGGGTTGCATGCGTGATATTTCTAGGTTTTGTAATTGATCATATATTGTTGTTGTATACTATGGGTTGAGCCAGCTTCCTTAGTTTATTTTCTATTTAATTAAGCAAACTCACGTGTCATTGTTTAGGCATATATGTAAGAGACGGAAGAATTGAGCTTGAGTTTATTTCCTTTGCCTTCAATTTCAGTTTGAAGTTTTAGTTCATCTCCTGAGTTTATTGAAAAGACCAAACAATACTTTTCTTAATTAACTTGAACACCAAGTAGTTTTGTCATGTTAGATGGTTACATATATATTGGAAATTGCATAAGAAATATACGGTGATTTTGATTAAAGAAGAGGTCATTTTCATACATTCGATTAGCCAGATCCACAAGGGAATTCTTTTGAAGATTTGAAGGAATAGGTCCGCAAAAATTGCAATCAGAATTACACTTGGCCTTGAGGAGATGAAAATGACAATGCCATCTCAATGACAACGTACAACTCATCAGTATCTAAAATAATGAAATGAAAGTTAGCACTTATACTTGTTAATCAGTATAATTTCCCCATTTTGGGGTCATACCTCATAAGTTATACAGAAAACAAATCAGGCGAGGATCAAGTAACAGCTAGCATATAATAAGAGCTAGCATTACAATATTGCTTTGTGTGTTGCAGATAAACTCATCAAGATCCAAGTAATCAGTCATCGCTAGTTTGCCGCCATAACAAATTAACAATGCTAGGCTTTGCAAGTTCATTATTCTAATTAGTGTTATACCCGTGTCATGCATGAATTTTTAAAACAGACGATATATAATAAACAGAATTATCAAAAAAAAAATTAACTTATTGACCACTAATTAAAAAAAATATAAATGTTGACAATAAATAAACTTAATGAATACTAAATTTATTGAAGACTATTTATATAACATATTATGAAATACCTCAATATATACGACATTTGTTATGTCATTTGATTTAAAATTGTTTTTGTCATAATTCAATTGATTTTTAAACATTAAGGAGATTACGCTCTAATATAATATATCAACCTAAGTAATTAACAAGGATTGTTATTCTCAAGGATTGGATTCTTGAGAATGATCTTTCTTGTGCGAAAAAAGAACGATACACACTATATAAAATTTATGTATAAATAATTTTAGAAAAAAAATATGCATTTCATAAATTTAATGTGCATAAATTTATTGTCTAAATATACATATATAATACAATGTATGTACATGACTTATGAATTGCATAATTTCTTACCTAAAAAATATGAATGATTTTCTAAAATGCTTATCTAAATGTACATATACTTTATACTATATATACATTATTTATATTTTTTAGCACGGGAGAAACAATTTTCATATAATACTATCCTTTTTTTTTTATAATTGTAAATAGATCGAAAAGAATTTAAAAATCAACAATAACTAAAATTGATTGTTAGTCATTTTAATCTTACCTAAATAATAGATGCATTATTCATATACGAGATCAAAGTTAGAATACCTTTAGGATTAAAAAGCCCCGCATCTAGAGGTGTCAAACGGGTCGGGTTTGGGTTTAAGCATATCGGGTCGGGTCATTTAGAAGTCGGGGAGTCGGGTCGATTGCTAGTCAAAATTTGCGGGTCGATTGTGGGTCGGGTCGTTGCGGGTCAGGTACGGGTTGGGGTCGACCCAACGGGTCGAGAGCGCCATGTCAAAATTCTATAAAATGAATATTAAAGTAATATTTTAATTAAAACAAAAATTAATAAATCAAAAAAATATTATTATATGATATTTTATAATAGAATATATTATAATATTTAATATATAAAATAAAAACACATTTATATTGACCCAACGGGTCAATGACCCAACCCAGAAATATTCGGGTCGAACGAGTCGGGTCACTTTTGTGTTTTGATCCAATACTTTTCGGGTCAGGTCTCAACCCAGAAAATGCGGGCCGGGTTTGCGGGTCATGTCTTTTTTGAGATGCAACTGAGTCGATCTCATAACATGAGAGAATATATTAAGTTTTAATGGACCTCAATGCTATAAAAAATAAGAAAATTAAGGGTACGATGGAAGAATAAAATTTGTTTATATATAAATAAATGGAGGCTATACATAGTTAAAATTTAAAAACTATTACATTTTTCATAATAAATCATTTGATAAAAAATATTACGTAAATATTAGAATCTATATTATAGTTTTAGATTAATTTATGTAAAATTAACTAGATTTATATTAGTGTATCAAAGTTTTTAAAAATATAAAGGAAGAAAATAATAAAAATAAAAATATAGGAGAGAAAGTCTTGAAAATCGACAAAATGACTAATCGTTCTTTTCGCAAAGCTTCATGAAATTAATATTTTATAACCCACATAATTAAAACACGTATTGTATAATCCGTATATAAGTTGAGTAGAATATAAATGAATAGATGGATGGATAGAATAACAATAGTAATTAATAGCCAATCAAAGTTAGGAAATTCAATTGAAAGATTATATTAATAACTACTTAAAATAAGCTCAAAAATAGAGTACAAAGATTTAATTAAAATATATATTAAATGAAAAAAGAAGAAGTTGATCTTAATTAGTGGTGTAAAACAAAATAGGTTGGTAGAATTTAAGAAAAATCAATAGATATTTATTATTCTAATATATATTTATTGTAGGTTGTTAATAATCTAAATAGTTCGAAATGAGCAATTCTATGAAAAGTTAAATTCATGTTCATTTTACTCATCAATATATATCTAAGTTATATAGGAGGCTTAAAAATGAAGAGCTTTAAGATTTCTTTGTCAATATATATTTTATTAATTATTTAATTTAATACAAAATAAAACAAAAATACCTCAACAAGTTGGACCTAGAATCACTCTCATGTCTCAAAAGGAGTGAGCTTTAATCTTACTTACTCTAAAAGTCTAGCTCGCAGAAATAAACAGTAGCCCGTGTCACGTGTAGGTAGCGTGCTTTTGTATTGGCTGGGCTTTTGGGTCTTTTAGTTGGCTGTGGATGTTAGAGTTTACGCTCGCTGCTTCCATGTCATTCTTCTCTGCCTCTCTCTTGCCTCCGTCTCTTCCGAGTTCTCCTTGCTCGACACTCTTCTTTTTCCGTTCTCAAATCTTCTTTTATCTTGTTCATCTCTTTCTGCGAATTTCTGTTTTGCCGTCTTCGTCTGTGAATTTGGTTTCTCTGTTTGGCCATCTCCATCTGTGATCTGATCTTCGTTCATATCTATCGTTTTCTTTCTTTCGCCATCTTCGTCTGTGACTTTGGTTTCTCTGTTTGGCCATCTCCATCTGTGATCCGATCTTCGTTCATCACTATCGTTTTCTTCCTCTGCTTCCATTTTCGAATCTCCCATCTTGTTAATCTCTATTTGTGAATTCCTCTTTCGTCATCTAACCCTAATTTATGATTTTGTTTATTTCGGCCTTTTATGTGGGATTCCTTTTGTTTCTAGAGTTCTCATCTTAGGCTTTTTGTGTTTGTCTCGTGATGTCGTGGTAGTTGTGCCGTCGCGGTCATTATACGTGTATTTCTTATGTTTGTTTTTGTATTTCTCTTTCGCCATCTAACCCTATATTATCATTTTGTTTTTTTCGGCTTTTTATGTGGGATTCCTTTTGTTTCCAGAGTTCTTATCATAGGCTTTTTTGTGTTTATCTGGTGATGTCGTTCCTTTTGTTTCCAGAGTTCTCATCTTAAGCTTTTTTGTGTTTGTCTAGTGTTGTTGTGGTAATTGTGCCGTTACGGTCATTATACATGTATTTCTTAAGTTTGTCTTTGTATCTGATTACTAGACTGTTTGTGCATTGTCGTGTTGTTTTGTATTTTTCATACTATCTGATCTTAGATTCTCTTTGTTTCTACAATTCTTATCTTAGATTTCTTGCGTTTGTGTTGTGTCATCGCGGTCATTATACAAGTATTTCTCCAGTTTGTCTTTGTCTCCAATTGTAATAATTATAACTACACTGTTTGTGCATTGTGTTGTTGTTTTGTATTTTTGCCACTGTCTTCGATTGTAATTATTATAGCTACACTGTTTGTGCATTGTGTTGTTGTTTTGTATTTTTTGGTGATTGTGAGTTACATGTTTCTATGTATTGGATCACATATTAAATTGTTGATCTAGGTTTATAGCTGTGATGACTTTTTTTGGCCCTGCCATTTGGAGAGGATGTTTGTTTCATATGTTTTTTTTGGGTTGGCTGTTCGGTATGTGTTTGGGTTTTTCCTCTATTTATTTTGGTGGAGTAGTGCAGAGGCAAAATAATTACGGGTTGATTACGGCTTTGTGTATTTATGGTTGTATTTTGTGTATATTGTGTTTGTTGATATTAATTTTGGTTGTGTTTCATATATTGTGTTTATAGTTGTGGTGACAATTTTTGGCCCTGCGATTCGGAAAGGATGCTTGTTTCATATTTTTTTTGGGTCGGTTGTTTGGTATGTGTTTAGGTTTTTCCTCTATTTATTTTGGTGGAGTAGTGCAGAGGCAAAAGAATTACGGTTTGATTACAACTTTATGTATTTATGGTTGTATTTTGTGTATATTGTGTTTGCTGATATTAATGTTGGTTGTGTTTCATGTATATTCTGGTTGCTCTTTGGCGGAGTAGTGGAGAGGCAAAATAATTACGGTTTGATTATGACTTTGTGTAATTATGGTTGTATTTTGTGTATGTTCTGTTTGCTGATATTAATTTTGGTTGTGTTTCATGTATATTCTGGTTGCTGGTATTATATATTTTGTGTATATTCTACAGAGGCAAGAGAATTATGGTTTGATTGCAGCTTCATGTAATTATGGTTGTATTTTGTATATACTGTTTGATTGCAACTTCATGTAATTACCGTTGTATTTTGTGTATATTCTGCTTGCAATTATGGTTGTATTTTGTTTTGGTTGTGTTTTATGTATCTTTTGTTTGCTGGTATTGTATAAATTATGTATATTATTTTTGAATTCTGTAGAGGCATATATTGTTTTTTAATTTTGTGTAGGCAAAAGAGTTACAGTTTGATTAAAGCTTCATGTAATTATGATTGTATTTTTTGCATATATTGTTTGCAATTAGTGTTTCATGTAATTTTGCAGAGCTTATTAAATTGTTGATCTGGGTTTATAGTTGTGGTGTCATTTTTTTGCCCTGCCATTCGGAAACGATGTTTGATTCATATGTTTTTTTTTGTTGGTTGTTCGGTTTGTGTTTAGGTTTTTCCTCTATTTATTTTGGTGGAGTAGTATAGAGGCAAAAGAATTACGGTTTGATTACAACTGTGTGTAATTACGGTTGTATTTTGTGTATATTGTGTTTGCTGATATTAATTTTGGTTGTGTTTCATGTATATTCTGGTTGCTCTTTGGTGGAGTAGTGGAGATGCAAAAGAATTACGGTTTGATTATAGCTTCGTGTAATTATGGTTGTATTTTGTGTACATTATGTTTGCTGATACTAATTTTGGTTGTGTTTCATGTATATTCTGGTTGCTGGTATTGTATAAGTTATATGTATATTATTTTTGAATTCTGCAGAGGCAAGAGAATTACGGTTTGATTGCAACTTCATGTAATTATGGTTGTATTTTGTGTATATGGTTTGATTGCAACTTCGTGTAATTATGGTTGTATTTTGTGTATATTTTGCTTGCAGATATGGTTGTATTCTGTTTTGGTAGTGTTTCATGTATATTCTGGTTGTTGGTATTGTATAAATTATATATATATTGTTTTTGAGTTCTGTAACTTCATGTAATTATAGGTTGTGTTTCATGTATATTCTGGTTGTTGATATTGTATAAATTATATATATATATTGTTTTTGAATTCCGCAGAGGTGTATATTATTTTTAAATTCTGGAGGGGCAAAAGAATTGCGGTTTGATTACATCTTAATGTAATTATGGTTGTATTTTGTGTATATTCTGCTTGCATTTATGGTTGTATTTTGTTTTGGTCGTGTTTCATATTCTCGTTGGCGGTATTGTATAAATTATACGTATATTGTTTTTGAATTCTACAGATGCAAAATAATTATGGTTTGATTACAACTTTATGTAATTATGGTTGTATTTTGTGTATACTCTGCTTGTAATTATGGTTGTATTTTGTTTTGGTTGTGTTTCACGTATATTCTGGTTTCTTGTATTGTATAAATTATATGTATACTGTTTTTGAATTCTACAGAGGCAAAAGAATTACTATTTTTTTTCAATGGTCAATCTTTTTTTCCTGGTTTGTTCGCATTGGATCTTTCAATATTCATGTTCTTTGATTGTTGCAATTTTGTCTAATGCATGACTTCCTTCTAATCTGACTACACCGAGTTTGTCAATTACAATGTTAGGTGCATTGACAACTGCTGGGGCCTTACTATTTGCTTAATAAGTTTCAGATAAGGTCAGGAGCTAATGCGAGCATGTGTAGTCGTTCAAGGTTCTACGATAGGACTTATAGTAGGGATAGCCTCCTACTATGGAGATTGATTTTCAAAATTTCGCACTTACAAAAAGTCACACAGTGTGAGGTGATGTGATCTGCATGATCGATGAATTTTTGTTATCTTGAATCTTGGTAATGTATAAATATTAGTTCGCTCTTCATGGTGTCGGCTTTGGTCAATTTAATGTGTTAATACTGGGCCTTCTCAATCTTCTCTTTCTGGTTTGTTGGCATCGAATCTTTGACTATTCATGTCGTTTGATTGTTGTAATTTTGTCTAATGGATGACTTTCTTCTAATTTTATATAGTATGGCAGGCAAGCCACTACTAACTGTTCGTCTGTTTATTATGTATGTCGGATACATGGGAGAGGTTGCGAATGTATTTTTCTGGATGGTGTGCAATATAGTGTTGTTAGTTGTAGATGATTTGTAAAAAAATCTTTTTGAAATGAAGATTGTGAGTTTTGCAAATCTTTTCATTATTTTATGTATGTCAGTAGTGAGTAGTCTACACTTCAGTGCAAATTCCCTTCATGCCTATGCTCTTACTTATACACAGGCAAAATCGATTTTTCATATTCCTTATTGGCAAATTTATATAGAATGTACTTTAATTTTTTATTTCAGTTTAAATTACCTGCAGTTTTTATATGTTTATTTTAATTTGCATTATGATCATATTAAAGTGATCCATCTTCTTTTGCTAGTTTGTTTGCATTGAATCCTTAACTATTCATGTCGTTTGATTGCTGCAATTTTGTTTAATGGATGACTTTCTTCTAATCTTATATAGTATGGTAGGCAGACCACTACTAATTGTTGGTTTGGTTATTATGTAAGCCGCATACATGGGAGAGCTTGTGAATGTCTTTTTTTGGATGGTGTGCAATATAGTGTTGTTAGCTATATTCATTTGAAGGTAATTCTTTTCCAAATCAAGATACCGAGCTTTGCAAATCTTTTCACTATTTTACATATGTCAGTAGTCTGTAGTTGAATGGTAATTCCTTTCATTCTCAAACTGAGTACATTAGTGTGTGTATTAATTAGCGTCCTTTTACACTTATGTGAACGGTTTGTAGGTTGTGAAATTCAGAGAACAATGATAGAGATGCTAAACCGGTTAGGTGGTTTTGAAATTTAGATAACTGTGGTAGAATCAGGTGATGTAATCTGCATGTCCGATGAATTTTTCTTGTCTTTAATCTTGATCGTATAACTATCGGTCCAGTCTTCCTGCTGCCACCTTTAGTCAATTTAATGTGTTGCTACTAAGCCTTATTTGGCTAATGGGTTTTTTTTCTAAATGGGCTTCTGTTATTTAAATATGGCTTTATTATTCTTTGATTTTTTGATTGATGTCAACAAAAATTTCATGTTGGTTTTTGCTACTGTGCCTTTTTTGATAATGTTTTTTTTTCTAAATGGGCTTCTGTTATTTAAATATGGTTTTCTCGTTCTTTGCTTTTCTGATTGATGTTAAATTTTTTTCCTATTGTTTTTTTACCTATGATCTAATTGTATATTATTTGTAGTGGGTTACATGTGGCAACTTAGTGGTGTTTCACTGTATTATTTGTAGTACACGTGGCAACTGATTGGTGCTTCAATGTTTCTTTATAAGCAAATTTCTGCATTTATTTTTGCTTTCGACCATTTTTTTGCTGACTTTGTTCTCCTTCGGGTTCACCCTGCACTAAAAGCTTTCTCTAGGTTTGTTGTTCTTTTTTATGGTTTCTTTTATTCTTTCTAAACATTCCTCTTTGTGTTGATTTCTGGTGTGCTTTAATTTCTTTTAATGCTACGCCTAGTGTTTTATATCTGAAAACACTTTCTTTATGTTTTCTTCTTTGATTGGGTGTGTTTTCAGTTTCTTTTACGTTCTGTGTTTTTTGTTTTGTGTTGCATGTACCGATGATCCTTTTTTTCCGTTACAGTGTTGTCATGTGGTGCAGTTGTTACTCTCTTTTTTAAGAGTACTTTGGGCTGCAAGTTCAGTTTGCATGTGCCCTGCCATATTTGTTTTACTCTCTCGTTGTCATATGGTACTATTTTACGTTTTTTTCAAAACGTTTTTGGGTTGTATGCTAAATGTCCATGTGTTTTTTGTATGTTGTTGTTTTTCGTTTTGACTGATTTTGTGCATCTCTCTTCTCTGTTTGGATATCCTTTTTGTTTTATTTTCCTTATTTCGTGCGACATCCCCCCCCCCCATGAGTTCTACATGCAGAGTTAACTTTGAGTTCTGTTTGTGTTTGTTTTTTCTGATGGGCTTTTTCTTCGTTTTTATGTGATATGTTCTTGTTTTGTGTACTTTTCTTGTTGTGTATGCGACTATTTTTTTTATAAATGATATGTTTTGTTTAATTTTGTGTATGAAATTTTGTCCAGCATGTGTTATCTCAGGTTTGTTTGTGATCATGCATGCATTGTGTTCTTGTAGGATGAGTCCAAAAAAGGTGTATCTTGACTCGATGATTACAAAATCTAAGGATCACGTTGTGCGTGTTAAGGTGATCAATAAGCGTACTTTTTTCTAACAAGCCAAGAAAACATAAGTTCCAATGTCTATATCTTGTCGATGAAAAGGTTTGACTTCAATTTTTATCTAATGCTTAGTCTATGTTTGTTTGCTTACATTTTTTTCCCTTTGCAGGGAGTTAGTATGAGAGCCGCATTGTTATGACATCAGCAATGTTGTGGTGTCACATGTGAGTGAAGATTATAAGAGCTTCTTAGACGAAAAACAGATCCATATCAATAATTCCTCTTCTGTTAAAGTAGTTGATTTACAAGAATGGTCAATTGAGTTTAAGCAAGAGTTTGATCGGATTTTCGAGATACTTCGTGAAACAATTCCTTGCAATGCAGTATTTGGTACGCTTTTGTTAAAAGTGTTTATTATATTTCACTCCTGTACACAAATAGTAGCGTAATTATATAATTCACTTTATCCCCTATTTCTTCTAGATATGATAGTTGTGCACACCACCTCAGAAGGTGACAAATAGGTTCTCACCAAATCTATATGATCTATGTGATTTATACGTTACTGGTGACAAGTATAGTTTGTTAAATATGTTGCATATTTTTCTCTCTCCTATGCTGTAACTAAGTTCATTTTTATATGCAACTGATTTCAGCTGTTCTGAGGTTATACTTATTTCTGCATGGAATCAACTCGCATTTACTTTTGTCAAACCTGATTGTATTGATCCTTGTGGTTCTGTTATTTTACTTACTGGGTTGAAGACATCAACTTTTAATGGTTAGTATTCAAATACTATGTTTTTACCATTTTGCGTCTCATAAATATATCTGAATTTCTTTCGGCTTTATTTATTTCACTGACTTTAACTCCTAAATTTTTATTCGGACAAAATTCTCATTGTCTACAAACTGTCATAGCAAGATTGTAATCAACCCTGATGGGGTTAGGGCAAATGAGCTTTGTAAATGGTACGTGTTATTCAATGTTATATAATATAACAAGATTGTTGTGATCTAATTTAGTCACTGTTTGTAATGTTTTTCAGGTTTGAAGAGAACAAAGAATTGGTGCTGGCAAGATATAGTACTATTATCAAGAAGAAGAATGGATGAGTTGGTATGCCGATTGTTACGATTGAACATGCCTTAGGAATAAAGGTTTCGACTCACTATTTTTCCCTTCACATTATTATAACAATCAATTATCTATGTATTTTATAAAAAAAATGTTGGCGTATATGTAGCCATCTAACATTACTTCCAGTGGTATGGTTAAGATCAATGCCTATATTTTTTATTTCACCACCGATTGTTTACACATGTCGGTTAGTTGTAATTGGTGTGGTAAGGGTTGTGATGTTCCTCCCAACAGTTCTTATGTGTATGACTCCTTTCAACAATATTCAGTGTCTAAAGCAAAGTAAGAAAACTATAATGTAATTCTTTATTACTTTGATTAGACCGACCATATATTCATCTTGTATTATTAACTTTGTGTAGGGTGTTTTTTGATTTCATGGCTACAGATGGTATTGGAACCTTAAAGTTGGTTGCACATACTCGCACTGCAGAACAACTGCTGAAACTTAAACCATTCGAGATATGTTCTATGAATGACGAGGTAGTTGGTTGTAGATAAATTTACACTTCTTGTTTTTTTTGCTTCGGGTTATTTCGTTAAATCTTCGGCATCTATATACTTTGTTGTATTTGTATGCACGTATATTAGTGATAGGGTTTGCAATTCTAAACATTCTATTATTGTTATTGCTATAACATATATTTATCTTTTCTACTCACCTTGTGTACAATTATTTGAGTGAAATCATTGTCTTATACATTCTTAGCTCTTTCCTTTGTGTTTGTATTGTGGAAAATGTTTGTGTAACAAGATCGTGCTCCATTTGTAGACAAGCTGAGCATGGCACTTCGTAGCAAGAAGACTGAAATGTTGTTGTGTCTTGTGGCGACTTTTCTTGAAGATTACATGACTGTGAGGTGGATGTTGAAAGATGTAGTATAAAAAGTCTTCTCTCTGTAACTCTATATGTTGTCTCGACTGTAGGTGAAATGCTACTTCTGAAAATCAACATATCATATATATGTGATATACTGCTTTTCAGATGGTTTAGTGTTGTTATGGTATAAGCTAAGATTTGTTTGTGACTGGAAGATTTCCAGGAGTTTTGATTGAAAGAATTCCAGGAGTTTTGATCAAATATAGAGGCATAGATTCTGCAATAGATGACAACTGCAAAGTGTACCCGCTGGAGTTCATAAATACTTATAGCTATGTACACAAAGAATCAATGGCAAAATGCGTAGTGAGAAGGGAACACCCAATTTTAGAGAGGGATATTTAGGTCTGGATGTGTAAGAAAGAACGGTAAAAAGAGCAATGGATAGAACAAAAGAAGGAAAAAGAGAGACGTGGTGAGAGTTAAACCCCAGAAAACCAATATGTTAATGACACATGATAATAACAGCCAGGCTAAGGCCGATCCACCTTCTCTCTTTGGGTCAACTATTGGGCCTTAATTTTCAAACAAGCACAAGTTAACCATGGACTCTCAATCAGATTGTTCATACTTGACTTTTGTTTGTGCAAGCCGACACGTTATAAATTCAAAGCACACAAAGTAGTTGTATCTCACCTCGCAAAGCAATGTTTACAAGAATGGAAGTCGGGATTTGTCACAAATTTTCTTGACTTCAAACATGTCTATTTAAACAGCGGGGAAAACACACAGACACGGTCTTTTGCACTCCTATTACATGATAGTTTCAACTAAAATAAAATCTATGTGATCACAAACAACATCAAACAAAGTCATCGAATACAAATCGTAGTTTCTAATTTATGTTTATCACTTCAATTCTAGGACGTATTCATGTGTTCTCATTCCAATGAAAATGAAGTTTGAGATTCTCACAATAACATTGTTGTAATTGAAATAAGAGAAATTAATTTCATACCTATCAACATCATGAATTCTTATTATAGTACCACATCATCACCCTTCTCTTGTCCATAGATCTACATGCTCTCCTATCTCATACATAACTCGAGTTCTAATAGAAGGAATAAGGCGTAACAATCCAAAAGATACGATTTCTTGAAGACGGCCAAGACGGTCATGACACGATAATCTGTCATATGTAATACGATAAAATACTACTAATAATGAAACTTCAGTTATTATTGCAAAATAATAAGAACCGATCAATCCTTCTTCCGATCCTATGACTTCAACATTTTCCTCCAATTGAAAGTGTGTAGTCATGTTGATGCTCTTGAAACCCACAAAAAAACAAACAAATCACATATCTAATTAGTATAAAAATCGTAATGATATTTGAAGTTCTTATAGGAAAATAAAGGGAGGAAAAAAACAATGACATATAAACTTACCCTAAGTACATACACGTTTTAATGCTCCTTTTTTGTTCAATACATATTTGTAAACACAACATAAATAGTTAACAAAGTACTCAGTATATATAGCTATTATATATCTATTAATAGATACGGAGTATGGAGTATATAGCTATATAACAAAATACAAACAAATGGAGTTTAGTTTGGCTTCAGGTTCCAATGTCAGTCAAATTTGCGTTTCAAATGGAGTTTATGCATGCCTAGATAAAAAAGAAGAAGAAAAGAAACGCCTATAGCAATTCATAAAAGAAAAAACGATTTTAATGAAGAGCATTGCATGCTAGAAGATAGGATACACAGAACTGCTGCCTTCTAGTTGTACTTACAGGTGAATCCTAAATGGACCAATATCTCCAAATCTGAAGATAGCAAATTCTGCCTCAAGGCTTTTGCCGGTTTATGGCATCACCAGAGAAACTACTGTCTGAAAACTCATACCTTGAACAAATCTTTTTGGAGTTTCAACTCCCTGCACAATTTCTATCGTAATATGTACTTGTTGCATAATTCCTTGTCTCAACAATATGTGAGGAGCTTTTGCAATCCCTACAATTGGGAACTTTGTTTCTTTTAGAAAAAATGTGTGTGTGCCAGAACACATAACAAGATAGCTGGAATGGGTAACCCCCACAAATCCACAGAACAACCCCGCTTGAGAAAAGCAAATAACAGAACAAACTATGATTCCATGAACAACTATATGTGGAACTTCAGCTCCATGACACACTCAAATTTGAGCTATGTATCAGCGAACAGCTATAAACTGTTGTTTTATTTGGTATGTGAGATTGGGTTGTTTCTTCTTCTCAGTTTCAGATATTATATGAACAACACTAACACTGAAATTTGGATGGGAAATTATGAACAATTTATTATAAGAAATGTGATATACACGAACTGGGATGATCATCACGATTCTTTGACGGTTTGTACTCTTCATAACTGTCATTACTATGAACTCCGAAACAAGACCCCTAATTGTCATTGGATATGGGGCAATCACTCAATTGGTTGTTTATGAAGATTACAACATGGAATTGCCGTGGAATAGGAAAGAAAACCTTTTGGATGGATATTGAATCCTTCTGCAAAATTGAACGAATTCAATTAATTGCACTCTTTGAAACAAGAACAAACAAAGAACCAAGTGAAAAAGTTTGGAAAAATGTGGGATTTGATCAATTCTAATGTGTTCCGGCAACGGGTTTCTCGGGAGGCATTTGCGTAATGTGGAAGACCTACCAACTGACAAATGAAATCCTTGAAATTGAACAAATTGAAACAAGATTCATTAGTATTAAGTATACAAACCTACTCACGAACAAAAAACTTATGCTAATCCTAACTTATGCCCCTCCAAATGATTCTGCAAAGAATGAGTTTTGGAACGAATTTATCTCCTATATTAAAAATTGCTCTCTTTCGTGCATTATTATGGGAGATCTGAACGAAATACAAGAATCTTCTGAAAAATTAGGCAGAATATTACCACTATTGACAAAATTTGCAAGATTACGTCATTTTAAGAATGAATGTGACTTGTTAGATACCCCTATTCAGGGAAACACCTATACCTGGCGAAAGAACTGCACAGAAATAGATAACATATATGAAAAACTGGATAGGGTACTTATTCATAACCAGATTCTTCAATGGTATCCTGATATCTGTACTAAGCATTTTGCTTTTTCCAGTTCAGACCATTGTCCCATCTCTATCGAGTTGGAATCAGCAGTACCTTTCAAAAATCAGCCGTTTAAATTTGAAAAAATTGGATGACCAGGAAGGATTTTAGAAACGTTGTTAAACAAGCTTGGAAAACAAACTATCATGGATCTAGATTGTATAATCTTGTATCCAAAACAAAATTACTCAAGAAACATGCTAAGATCTGGAATAAAAGTACCTTTGGAAATGTTTTCACACAATTACAAACTATAGAAAAACAGCTTTCTGAAATCCAAACTGAGATCTGTACTCACCCAACAAATGATCTTATCAAAAAACAAACTAGAATCATAGAAAAAAAAGAAAAACTTCTGTGTTTCCAGAAATTTTACTGGAACCAAAGAGCTAAAGTAAAACACATCAAATATAATGACACGAATGCTAGCTATTTTCACAAAATAGCAAGTGGAAGAAGAAATAGAAAAATTATAAAAGAAATCAAAACACAAGAAGGAACAATCATCACTAGAGAAGAAAACATTAGAAATGAAATAAAAAATGATTTCATTAAAAGATTCAGAAGTGAGAATATGAACCAGAGACTATTCCAAGAAAATCTCGAACTAATCCAACCTGCAATCTCTACACAAGACAATCTTGAATTAATAAGAAACGTATCCAATGAAGAAATTAAGAAGGCTGTCTTTAACATTGGCTCGGATAAATCACCAGGGCCGGATGGCATGATAGCAGAATTTTACCAAAAGTATTGGGACATTGTAGGTCCTTCTGTTATCCAAGCAGTTAAAAGCTTTTTTCTTTCTGGGAAACTGCTTAAACAAATAAACCACACATTCATCTCCTTGATCCCAAAATGTGATAATCCGAACTCTACTAATCACTATAGACCCATAAGTCTGTGCTCTATAATTTATAAGATTATCTCGAAGATCATAACAACTAGACTTAAATGAACCATGGAAAAATTAATACACCCCTTCAGGGTGCCTTTGTTACTAACAGAGCCATTCAAGATAATATCTTGATTGCCCATGAAATCTTTCACTCTTTTAAATCAAAAAAAGGAACCGAAGGCTTTATTGCCCTAAAACTAGACATGGAAAAAGCTTATGATAGAATCGAATGGGACTTTATCATTAAAACCATGAAAAAGTTTGGATTCCATGAAAAATTTATCAACTGGATAAAAGAATGCATTACAACAGTATCCTTCTCAGTGCTTGTAAACAACGAACCCACAGAAATATTTAAACCATCAAGAGGACTTCGACAGGGTGACCCCCTTTCCCCTTTCTTGTTTATTTTAGGATCTGAAATCCTTGCTAGAAAACTACAAAAAGCTTCAGAAAGACCTCGTAATCCTCTTGGATTTCAAATCACTCAACAAGGATCACGAATTCGGTTTCTGGCGTTTGCGGATGACATTGTGATCTTCTCAAGCAGAAAAACTGCAAGGAAATCAAGGATATTATTGATGAATATTGCAAAATATCAGGACAAAAAGTAAATTTTCATAAATCGGCTTTTCAAGTCACAAAAAAGGTTACCAACCAAAAGAAATTAGCAATACAAGGTATTCTCACAATCACAAACTGTAATACCCCTCATTTTAATAAAGAGTATTTTGATAATTTTTCTAACTCCCGTATCACAAACCGGATTAATTTCAGAGAAGTTCAGACACTCTATAATTTGTTTGATCTCTGTAATATTTTCCTGAGTGGTATAAAATACATTCGATGTATTTTCGGGGCTTAGAATACTCATTCGGGTGCAAAGATGTTAACCGAGTACGGATATATTTAACCCGGGGTTAAAAACTAGTACCCGTACTTAGCCCAGACAAAAGAGGACAAAAGGGCCCAGATTTGGCCTTGACCACACCCGCGGTCAAGTGGCCGCACCCCGCGGTAAAGGCCAATTCTGTAAGGCGGTTTGGGGAGGCTCGCCGCACCCGCGGTGAGGCCACCGCACCCCGCGGTGTCATCATTTCTTCTCTACAGCGCCAGACTTCTCGCCTCTGCAACTGTCCCATCCGGTCGTTGTTGGCGCCTACCATGAGTCACCTAGTTGCTTGACCTCCTTGCTTGGGCTATAAAAGGAAAGGAGCTGGAGTGGAGTTGAATCACAGCTCTCAAACTCTCTCTCTCAAATCTCTCATTTCCATTGTTACCGGAAAGCTCAAGCTTTCGCCAGAGTGTCGCCGGAGCTACCATAGGAGGAGAAGGTACTCTCCAAGTGGTGTTTGGAAGTGCAAGGAGTTGGGAAGTCGAAGCCCATCCTAATCGAATCCAAACGCGTCGATCACGGTGAGTTCTCGTCGTCGTCGTCTCGCCACTGTCACGCCACCGCACCCGCGGTCAAGGCCGGCGCACCCACAGTGGGCTGGGCTCATGGTGTGGCTTTGGGTCTTGTGGTCTCGAGCGAGGCTTTGTTCCTTTGATTCTTTTCGTCTCTTCTTAGATTCGTATATTTTATTATCGAATCTAACTTAGGGTTTCATTATGGGTCATTCCGTAGGGATCTGAAATCCGAGTTCTGTCCTCGTTCTAGACCCGGAAACCCGTTGTCTTTGAGCTTCGTTGAGCTTCGTCTAATCTAAGGCAAGTGGCGGTTCGCTCTTTCTTATCATTCCATATTTCTATTAATTATCAATTGTTAATTAAATTGGGATGAATTACTGGTTTCGTTGGGAACAGTTTTCTTAAAATGATACGATTAAAAATGAATATTATAATAGGTTGTATATATTGCTAGAAACAACGCTATTATATCTGTTATTACCGTGATGGTATTGTTGTGGATTTTTATGCAAACTTGAAATATAGTTAGCAGTGGATTTTATGTGCACTTGAGATATAGTTAGCACGAGTATTCGTAGGAGCGTTGCTTACCTTGAGAGGTAGCCGTTTCTTTATAACCCGGTGGATAGGATGTTCAAGCCCTAACACCGTTTCTCTAGTCATGACTATCCTCCATCCGAGTATAGGGGAGGTGCGCTTAGCCGGCGTCAAACCTTTAGGGATTTATTCCCGACTATATATATCTATATCCTGAGGGATGAGATGATTATGATAAAAGCTTATAACGTGAATATACGTTTTGGAATTAAATAAGATAAGTGTTGTTATGCACATCATTAATGAACCTTAGGGCGAGAAGTACAACTTGGAAACTCGTCCGGGACTTCGATTAGAGTAAGTCCACCTTCCGAATCTGAATTTGCATTATGTGGTGAGGTTGGTCGTGGACCCAAATAGTCAAGTCGTTTTTAAACGTCTGTGTGAAACTTTAATGTTCCCAAACACTTGTCATACTTTCCGATAAGACTCAATTCGTTGGAGTCTTCTCTTCATATGTTTCCGTAAGACTCATTCTTTCAGAGTCTTTTCTCTTGATCATACCTTTTCGTATTTTATTTCAGTAGGAATATGGTGGTTGACTATCGTCATCGACTTTTATTCTAGAAGAGATGAGTCTAACCTAATACGACTACTTAGAACCTTTCTGTTTAACCCTTACATAGTCTTTCATTAGACTAACCAACCGGTTATATTCCCTTTCATGGTTGGCTGGTGTCATCCGTCTCATACGGCACATCAGATAAACGTTCGTTCCATGAAGGCTAGAAACAACGATGGAGGCAAATAGACTGCTGGAGCATTAGTAAGTCCAAATGGCATGACTATGAACTCGTAGTGACCATATCTCGTTCGGAACGCAGTCCTCAGAATATCTTCCTCACGAATCCTGAGAAGATGATAACCAGACCTCAGATCGATTTTGGAAAAGACCTTTGCTGCCTACAGTTGACCCAACAGATCATCAATCCTCGAAAACGGATACTTATTCTTGATCGTGACTTTATTCAACTCTCGATAGTCGATACAAAGTCGAAACGATCCATCCTTCTTCTTGACGAACAAGACCGGAGCGCCCCAAGGTGATGCACTCGGTCTTATATATCCTTTCTCAAGAAGATCCTCGAGTTGCTTTTTCAACTCTTGCATCTCAGGAGGAGCCATCCGGTACGGTGCCTTAGAGATCGGCACGGTACCAGGCTCGAGATCAATGGTAAATTCTACGTCACGATACGGGGGTAAACCAGGAATCTCCTCCGGAAAGACATCCGGAAATTCACGGATGACTGAAATATCAAGAATTGAAGGTTCATCTTTCTTGGGCTTGTCCAGATAGCACAGGTACCCGACACATCCTTGTCGAAGTAGCTTAAATGCATCCATCGCATTGATAAGCCTGCCGTTATCAGCGTCATTCCGACCCTTGAACTTGCATACATACTGGCCCCCAGATGACACCGTCACAGTCCTTGAGCTAAAATCGATTACCGCCCCATGACGCGTCAGCCAATCCATACCGAGAATAATGTCGTATGGAGCCATGGCTATACAAATCAAATCTGCTTCGAACTTCTTACCCTGGATGGTAATCGGAAATTCTGACAGACGCTTGGTGCCCACTAAATGTTCACCATTAGGAAGATTTACAAAGAAAGGTTCACAAACCTCGTTGCATACTAAGTCTAACTTACTGACACAACTCTCCGAAATAAAGGAATGGGTAGCACCAGAATCAAACAGCATACATACAGAAGTAGAATGAAGGTATAGAGTACCTTGAGCAATTGGAGTATTGGGTCCATCCGCCTCATGCATCTCGTAAAGGCGTTGACCTTGACCTCCAGAAGCAGCTGGGGCTTTCCCCTTGTTTTGTGCAGTCGTCTGCGCTGAAGGACTAGGAGCCTCCACTGGTCTAAACCTGGGTCGATTGTTCTGAATAACAGACCCTTGTTGTGATTCAGCCCCTTTCTGCCTTCTCTACGGACAGAACGTCTGTACATGGCCCTCCTTTCCACAGCCATAGCACGTCTTCTTCTTTTTCGGACACGCATTACTCTTGTGCCCGGGTGTACCACAATTGTATCACTGGATCGGATTCTTGCCTTGACCCGACTGTTGCGTAGACCCTCCATGAGTCATATCCGTTTTTGCTTTGCCAGACTTGGCAAAATTAGACGGTGGCACAGGATGTTTGAATCCACTCGCCTGAGACTGGCTCTGCATTGACCTTTGGCGATTGCGCTTCTTCGTTGACTCCTCCAGAGTCACTTCCAGTTTGTAGGCATCGTCCACGTACTGCTCCAAAAGTAGAGCATCCGTGACATACCATCAACGGCTTAATATCTGGATTCATCCACTCATGAAAATGCCAGATTGTTTGCTCTTTGCTGGACACCTCCGGCCCAGCATACTGCAATAGATGATTGAACTTGGTCGCAAGCTCGGTCACTTTTAATCCATCCGTCTTCAGATAGAGGAATTCCTTGTGCTTCTCTTCCCTCATAGCTCGAGAGAAGAAACGATCTGTCATCTTGGCCTTGAACATCCCCCAGTTCAAACCAGGTTGATCAGCAAGACCTGTACCTTCCCACCATTCACTGGCTACTTCCTTCAGCTGAAGGGAAGCAATGTGTACCTTTTCAGCTTCAGTGCACTCAATGTTTCTGAATAATCTTTCCATGTGTGAGAACCAATATGCCACCCTAACTGGCTCTCCTTTCCCGTCATAGCTATCAGGCCTCATAGAGCTTATGGCCTTCAGTGCTCGGCCATAGTCGCCTCTATTCCTGACCGCTTCCTCTTGGGGTATTGTTGGATCGTTAGAGTTACATCTGAGGGAACAAAAGCTTTGTTCCCACAGAAGTTGCAGCGGATTTAATATAGCAAGAAAGATAACGAACGAACTCACGATGTATAGTGGAAACCCTGATTAGCAAAACTATCTTCTCAAAGAAAAACCACTACCTTCAAGCTTTCGCTTGAGAGGATTTTGAAGTGTGTACTTGTCTTATTGATTTCTTGTTCGATTACACTTGTATCCTGGACTTCGACCTCTAAACAACCAGCTAGACTCGAAGACTCTTCTACAACGATGAATCGAACTCAACCCTCAAAGACTTACACACACCTCACTTCTTTTCTTTCTCTTTTTCATTCTCTCAGTTTTTCGTCGTCGTGGTTACTTAGAAATGAATCCATACTTCTAATAAATACAACACGGCAAAACCCTAATTGTAACAAGATAAGATCTTTCCAAATAAGGTTATAAGAAGATAGGATTTGCTGGAGGAATAATATCCCAACCGTCTATATTAATCAAGGAAGGAATTCCCGAAATTAATATAATCGGATGAGATATGATTCTTCTCTCTCCAATTCACTTATCTAAGGAAAGATTCCCTAAGATAAGGAATCGGGCTTCTCTCTCCAAATCTTCTCCAACGGCTAGATCCTTCCAGCCGAAGTCTTCAATCCTTGACCGCGTGATTCTTCTTTGATTTGTTTCCATAATTGTCACGCTGGATTTCTTCTTTCCATCCGCAGCTTCGATCTCGTTCGTCGCTTCAGTTCCTTGCTGGGTAACAAAGCACATGAACAGAGCTTTGTTCCTTCCCGCAATCCTTTGCTGCAATGGTTCCCTGAGACAACTGTCTTTGTTCCTGAAACACTTGGTACCCAGATTAGTTGAATGCTTATTACCATCAAAACCTAAGGAATTCAACAAATTCCCCCTTTTTGATGGTGACAAACATCCTTGACAATAAAACATTCACATAAGAGATAAAGACAGTTGTATGGAGAAAAGTTCCGCACGCAAGCGATAATAGTTCCCCCTCAACTCAGCAGCATATGAAACCATGTTCTGTTCCCCCTCAACCAAAGCTACCTGTCATTTTCCCCCTTTTGGCATCATCAAAAACATAAGTAAAGAGATAGAGAGAAAAAGACCACAGCAGGATAAGCAAAACAACCCCTTTTGCATTAGATTGAAACGCACAAACATAGACTGCATGTAAAGACAACAAAAAAATGAGCACATGTAACACATATGATTAACATGCCAATCATTGCAAACACATGAAACAGAAGCAAAGAAAAGCAAAGTAGTAGGGGAAGATGTGCTGGGAACAAAAGAGGGATTGGTTAACCAGAGAAGGACGAATCAAGCACCACTGGTGCCTGTAGAAGGAGCTGAAATATGAATAGCAATTTAGGCATTCACTTACTCCGTAAGACACCTTTGTTGTTCTGCCAACAGAGATATTGCGCGAGACAAACTTCTCACGGTCATTCCTCAAATCAGATTCCACCTTTTGTTCCCCCTCAGAGTCTGCACCTTCAGACTCTTCTTCCTCCACACCAGCTTCCATCTCACGTCTAACCTTGACCCAACCAACACCTTCTTGTAACACAAACTACTCCTTGTGTAGGTTACAAGCCTCCAGCCACCAGTAGAAGAAGGATCCATTGCTCGCCTCTTTGTGTACCTTGGAGTGTTCCAGTTTTTTTTTTTTTTGGGAACAGTACAAGGGAGCGATAAGGTAACTTTGCTGAAGTCGCCATATAGGTAGGAGGGGAGTAACCACGAGAATCATTCTCCATATCTTTTCAAGTGCAAAGGGTATTACTCCAAATCCTCCTCTTTCCTTCTTTTTCCAAGATCACAACCAATAAGATATCTTCCAAAAATAGATCTTGTAAAAGATTCTGTCCAAATCCATCAAATCCCACAAAATCTCAAGCGTAACAACCATCACGCAACCACCACATCAACTTTTATGCATGAACACTTCTCAAGCAGTTGCAAGCCATCATTACACATCATACCTGTCAAATCCCAGCCACAGACCACAAAGGCGACAATTCGTATTCTCGACTTTTTGAAAAAGTAGAGGAGTGTGATGCGGGGGTAATGTTACCAGAGAGGGTACAAAGAACATCACACATAAATATATACGAGAATTTTTAATAATGTTTAATCATGAATGAGAGGCTCCCAGATGTGGATGATAAGAGAGGCTCATAGGAAGCATCAAGCATGATGGCTAGGGTAGGCTGTAGAGTCAACAATCATTTGGGCTTATAATGAGGGATCAATGCATCAAGTTGACTCTTTTAGGCCGAAAGAAAGCTGAATCATGTATTAACAAGATAGCATAGAGAATCATGCATGCAATTTTGCACATTAGTGAAGTATTAGCATGAGTCTAAGCAAGGCGTTCAACAAATGATCAAGAGAATGAATGCAGATCAAGACATGATGATTAACCTTTCACACTTTACCATGTAATTTAGCCAATCATCGAAGGAACATAACAAATAGACATTTAGTTTAGAGAGATCATACCTAGTTCCATACGGAACTGTTCGAAGGGTTACCTGTTTAGAGCCTTGGTGAAGATGTCAGCAATTTGATCCTTAGTTCCACAGAAGTCCATTGTCACCAACCCTTTCTCCACACAGTCACGTAAGAAGTGGTGTCTTATCTCGATGTGCTTGGTACGTGAGTGTTGCACCGGATTCTTGGAGATATTTATGGCATTGGTATTGTCACAGAGAATGGGAATAGAGTTAAGAAGAATACCATAGTCGCTGAGTTATTGTTTAAGCCATAGGAGTTGTGTGCAACAAGCAGCGGCGGCTATGTATTCAGCTTCTGCAGTGGATAGAGCGACGGAGTTCTGCTTCTTTGACCCCTAGGAAACTAAACACGGCCCAAGGAACTGAGCCATTCATGATGTTGATTTTCTATCTACTTTGTTCCCTTCGAAGTCAGCATCTGTGTATCCGACTAGATCGAGGCTTCCTCCCCTTGGATACCACATACATAGATCATATGTTCCCTTCAAGTATCTCAGAATCCTCTTTACTGCTTTGAGATGTGTTTCTTTGGGATCGGCCTGAAAATGAGCACAAAGACATACACTGTACATAATATCAGGTCTACTAGCAGTGAGATAGAGAAGCGAACCTATGATTCTTCGATAGAGAGATGGATCAATTCCCTGTTCATGTTTGTCTTTTCCCATTGGGTTGTTTGGAGAGATGGGAGTGGTGAAAGATTTTGCGTCAGACATTCCAAACTTTTTGGCACATTCCCTTAGATACTTCTGTTGATGCACTTTGGTTCCCTCATCCCCCTGAGAGACTTGAAGACCTAAGAAGAACTTGAGTTCTCCAACCATGCTCATCTCGAATTCACTGGCCATTAGCTTAGAGAATTTCTGAACCAGTTTATCATCTGTAGAGCCAAAGATGATATCATCCACATAGACTTATACCACCAGAATATGCTTCCCTTCCTTCAGAAGGAACAATGTCTTGTCGACCTTTCCACGAACGTATCCGTGCGTCAGAAGGAACTGTGAGAGCCTTTCATACCAGGCCCTCGGGGCTTGCTTGAGACCGTACAAAGCTTTGTCTAGAATATAGACATGGTCGGGTTGGGTGGTGTCCTCAAAGACGGGAGTTTGCTCCACATAGACTTCCTCCTTGAGAACTCCATTCAAGAAAGCGGTCTTGACATCCATCTGTTGCAGCTTGAATCCATGGAAAGAGGAATAGACAATTAGGAGTCTTATTGCTTCTAACCTGGCAACTGGAGCAAAGGTCTCATCATAGTCGATGCCTTCCTGCTGGTTGTAACCTTTCACCACCAGCCTTGCTTTGTTCCTTGTGACTTGACCTTGATCATCCAGCTTGTTCCTGAACACCCATTTAGTTCCTATCACTGTTCTGTTCCTTGGACGAGGAACTAACCGCCAAACCTTGTTCCTTTTGAACTGATGAAGTTCTTCTTGCATGGCGTTTATCTAGTCAGGATCCTTCAATGCTTCTCCTACGGTTTTAGGTTCTTGTAAAGAGAGAAAAGCATTGAAAGCACAAAAGTTATGTAGGGAAGAGCGAGTGCTTTGAGGTGCTCCCTTTCTATAGTCTGTGACGATTAGTTTGACTGGATGAGCCCACTTTTGCTGGTAGTTTGGAACTTGGAGATTGTTGACGTCGAACTCCTCTCAATTAGCGTTGCCAGCGTTTGAGCTTTCACCAACAATTTCATCAGTATTAGGACTGACATCTCCAGTTCTGTCAGCATTAGAGCTGTCCTCAGAGGGCTCCGCTGTGCCGTGACTTGGGCTCTGTTCCCCCTGAGGTACCTGAGGTGTTTCTGGTGGGTGAGCATTTTCTTCATTTCCATCTGAGTTGGCGGAGTTGGGAGTTCTCGGTGTTGAAGGATCATTCTGAGTTTCTTGATCTTGAGAGGTCCCATCACCGACATTGCTTTCTACAAGCTGAAAGAAATCATCTTCGGATAGCTCGGTATTTGAGGGAACACTGCCTGATTGTTCCTGCACATTGTTACCAGCCATAACTGATTCATCAAACACTACATGAATGCTTTCCTCTACCTTTCTGGTTCTCTTGTTGAATACTTTGTAAGCCTTGCTTTGTTGAGAGTATCCTACAAAAGTTCCTTCATCACTCCTGGGATTGAACTTCCCAAGAGAATCTTTCCCGTTGTTGTGGACGAAGCACTTGCAACCAAATGTGCGCAAATGAGACACATTAGGTTTCCTTCCCTTAAGAAGCTCATAGGCAGTTTTGTTCAGGAGAGGACGAATGGTTGCTCTATTCAGAACGTAACAAGCAGCATTCAGAGCTTCGGCCCATAAACTCCTAGGAAGACCACTTGAGATGAGGAGGGTACGCGTTATGTCTTCCAGAGTCCTGTTCTTCCTTTCCACAACCCCGTTTTGTTGTGGGGTCCTGGGAGCAGAGAAGTTGTGGTTAATACCTCTGTTCCTACAGAGGGATAGGAACTGAGAGTTCTCGAATTCTGTTCCATGATCAGTGCGAATAGACCCCAAGGAATGTCCAGTGTTCCTTTCGGCTGCCTTAAGCCAGGACTGAAACTCAGCGAACACTTCATCCTTTGATGAGATAAATAGAGTCCATGTGTACCTGAAATAGTCATCAACAATAACAAAGACATATGCATTTCCCCCACGGCTCTTCGTGCGCATTGGCCCACAAAGATCCATGTGGACTAATTCCAGAGGACGAGTAGTACTTACATCCCTTTTTGACTTGAAAAAGGATCTGACTTGTTTTCCTTTGATGCATGCATCACACACATCATTTCTCATAGCTTCAACCTTAGGGAGACCGTTCACCAGCTCCTGTCTGTGAAGTTTGGAAAGGAGTTGAAGGCTAGCATGTCCAAAGCGTTTGTGCCACAAGTCTGTTGTCCCAGCAATAGATGACAGACAAAGGTCCTTGTCAGGGATGAAAGCAAGGTCGACCTTGTAAACGTTGTTGTCGCAGATCCCTTTGAGTAAGATTTTCCCTGTACTTAGACACTCAACATGACAATCATCGGTGGTAAAGACTACTCTATTTTTTCTGTTTTGGCATAGTTGAGCCACACTAAATAGGTCAAATTTGAGATTATTCACTAGATTTACGTTATTCACAGTGATGTGTTTAGAGAGTCTTACTTTACCGATACCACAAACCTCACCCTTACTTTTGTTTCCAAAAGTTATCGATGCCCCTGAGGCTGGCTGAAGAGAGGTGAACCACTCACTGTTCCCTGTCATGTGACTTGAGCACGCAATGTCAAGGTGCCAAGAGCCTTTCCTTGCTTCCTCCTCGGTTTTATGAGCACCATCTTCTGATATGTTGTGATCTTTTGAGCTCATCAAACAGATATCCTTTGAGAGAGGAGATGCTTCATCATCTGAGTTGTAGTCACCCCACTTCGCACCCTTTGCTTGTTCCTCTTTCCGGGTTTGAGGAGAACCTGCCGCTTTGTTGAGGCAGTTTTTGGCGAAGTGTCCGTTGTCATAACAGTGGAAGCAGACAACCTCCTTCATGTCATTGTGAACCATGACCGAACCCTTAATGCCTTTGTTTCGAGACCATATCTTCTTCATGGCTTGAGTGATGAGAACCACATCTACATCACCTTCTTGAGAGTCTCCATCCAAGGCATTTCCTGACGACATCTTTCCTGCAAAATCTGTAACTAAAAACGAACAATCTAGAGCACCAGGCTCTGATACCAATTGTTGGATCGTTAGAGTTACGTCTGAGGGAACAAAAGCTTTGTTCCCACAGAAGTTGCAGCGGATTTAATATAGCAAGAAAGATAACGAACGAACTCACGATGTATAGTGGAAACCCTGATTAGCAAAACTAGCTTCTCAAGGAAAAACCACTACCTTCAAGCTTCCGCTTGAGAGGATTTTGAAGCGTGTACTTGTCTTATTGATTTCTTGTTCGATTACACTTGTATCATGGACTTCGACCTCTAAACAACCAGCTAGACTCGAAGACTCTTCTACAACGATGAATCGAACTCAATCCTCAAAGACTTACACACACCTCACTTCTTTTCTTTCTCTTTTTCATTCTCTCAGTTTTTCGTCGTCGTGGTTACTTAGAAATGAATCCATACTTCTAATAAATACAACACGGCAAAACCCTAATTGTAACAAGATAAGATCTTTCCAAATAAGGTTACAAGAAGATAGGATTTGCTGGAGGAATAATATCCCAACCGTCTATATTAATCAAGGAAGGAATTCCCAAAATTAATATAATCGGATGAGATATGATTCTTCTCTCTCCAATTCACTTATCTAAGGAAAGATTCCCTAAGATAAGAAATCGGGCTTCTCTCTCCAAATCTTCTCCAACGGCTAGATCCTTCCAGCCGAAGTCTTCAATCCTTGACCGCGTGATTCTTCTTTGATTTGTTTCCATAATTGTCACGCTGGATTTCTTCTTTCCATCCGCAGCTTCGATCTCGTTCGTCACTTCAGTTCCTTGCTGGGTAACAAAGCACATGAACAGAGCTTTGTTCCTCCCCGCGATCCTTTGCTGCAATGGTTCCCTGAGACAACTGTCTTTGTTCCTGAAACACTTAGTACCCAGATTAGTTGAATGTTTGTTACTATCAAAACCTAAGGAATTCAACAGGTATACATGGATATTAGGCTCCTCAAATCTAGGAACTGCTGGGGGAATTGGCACAGCTTGTGCCTGAGGCGCGTTTGGTCGCATGATATCGGTGAATGCTTGCATCACAATTCCCCGAATAGCCTCTATTGCTACTACATCAAATACCATTGGAGCGTTGACCGGAGCTTGGTCATTGCCCCTTGGATTGTTATTAGAAGCAGTCTCGTGTTCATCCACGGGGTTTGCAGTGTTCCTCACATTTGGTCTGGGGTCATTGCTTGGCCCAGTACCAGCACGAATGGTGTTCCTTGTGTTCACCATTTGTTTACCGATGAAATCCCAAGTATTTTATAACATTAATATCATTCCAATGTACTCAATGTAATAAAATCACTTAGAATAGATCAAACTTGGTAATTTTCATTGATAAGCTCAAACTGAGCTAATAAGTTCTATGATAAGCACTACTTTGTAGGGCTTAACTAAGAGTCATTAGAGGGTTTATTGGTGCCATTCGGGTAGATTTAGACACATTCATGTGTATGGCGTTTGGGGGCGAAGTTGGTGTTTTTGGAGGTGTTTGAGCTGTTTTGGAGATCATAGGAAACACTGAGGATGAAGCCACCAGTAGAAGACGCCAAGGAGTTATGAAGTATTGGCGAGGAGGTGCTGAAGACACACTTTTGGAGGCCTTGGGAGCATTCAGAGCTGAAGAGACGAAGACACTGAAGGAGTGGCTTCACGGCGGCCGCCGTTCACATCGCGGCGACCGTCGCCAAAGGAGTTCCAGCGACCGTCGTTTAAAGCCGGCAACCGCCGCGATTACGGCGCACGCCGCCTTCTCTACGGCGACCGTCGCCGCTGTCAGAAGCCCACCGAGCCCGTTTTCCAGATCTGTTTTATTTTGGATTATTTTATTACGTTTTAATATTTTCATTTTAGGTTAATTGAGACTTTATTTCCTTTCAGTATTTTAAGGGTTAGAAGGGAGCTTGGCCTCTCGAATTTATTCTAAAACCCTAATTTCACTTTTCATTCTACGTACTTTGCTATGAAGAACTAAGCCTCCCTGGCTTAGTCAGACACTGAAGCTTTCGTTTTGATTCAGTTGTGAGATTCTCGTTCTTAATCTATTGCATGGATTTTATCTATTCTCTGCTTGATTGCTTATGATTGATATTGATGATTTCTAGTCTGATCAACTAGGGTTTGTTGTTATTGATCTATTGCTAGATTTAGATTGTTACTAGTTGAGCATATCTATTTCAGAGTAGCAACTGCATCGTGATAGTATCTGGTTGTGCTAGTCTTATGCAAAAGAGAACTGATTTACATTCTAGGATAAAAGCTGGTTGTTTTATGCTAGAATTGTATCCAACTATATTCATATCCGTAAAGCTGTTATTAAACTGAATCTTGATAGTTTCAGGGTTGTTTAATTAGTTAGTGATAATAGTATCTGGTTGTGCTATTAGTTATATCTGAAAAGGAATTGGAATTTCCATTACATGAGATTTTGAATGAGTATCTAGGATCAACTTGTCATACGAATAGTGGATGTTGTTTGACTAAGTGCTTTTCCCATCACTGAATTCATCAACCTTTAGTTTGTTTGCCTTTGCATGCTTAGAACGTCTAAAACACACAAAACCCCCCTTTTGGTTACTTAAGGATTGACATAGAAATTACACATAAAGGTAGAATATGTCTCCCTGTGGACTCGACCCTTACTTGCCTAGGACTACGGTTTAGGTTTGTTTGGATTACTTGCATAGCAGTAATTAGCACGACAAATTGTTGTTATCATTCTACAAAAGGGATCTCCCGATCGTCAAGACAAAATTGCTCGGAGACTTAGGTTCTTAACAAAACGAACACTGAAATACAAGAAAAGAAACTGCTAATCAGCACTGGCCCAATCATGGCGCCCTGAAACATTTCCTGTAATCACAGCTCCTCATACATGGCTTCTTCGAACGGGGTTTACCATCGGAATCTAGTGATGGACTTCTCACCCTGCTCGGTCCTGGAGCACATGGCTCATTCCTTGGCCTTGCCCTTCTTCGAGCATGCTCAACCACCTCATCCATCTGACGGCGCTCTTTAGGGGATCGAAATCATCTGACTCAGGCGAAGTGCCTCTCGCGAGTCAGGGCTCAACCTCAGCCTCCTCTGAGCAGGAATAGGCTGTGAGTCCTTAGATGCATTTTGTGGATCACTACTTCTTCTGATGCCAAACTCAGCATAGAGTGTCTCCCAATCGGCCGGAGTCAATGGCGAGTACTCTCGCTCAGGCGGCAACTCCGGACTTGGATAGATAAACTCCATCCCCAGGTCCTCGCTGCCCACCAATAAGCGCTCTAAGCCATCGGACTCGTGGCCCTGATCCTCGAGGTCCTCTCCGGGGTCCTCCTCTGGATCTTCTTCAGGATCCTCTTCCTCTGGATCCTCCTCGGGAATCAACTCGATCATAAGGTCATCGTCGTAGTACCATCTTGCATACTCTGACAGATAACCCTCATCCTCAGTGTCCTCCCTTGGCTCCTCTTCGGGCTCTACCACAGGAACCTCAGTTTTATTGGACACTAGCACTACCGACTCAGGGAGTACAATCTTTACCTCCTCGGGTGGACTACTAGATTCTCCGATCTCAAAGCATCGCAGGGAAACTGGAGACTCAAGCCTCATTGGAGATGGCAGAGCCACCTCGGCTTCTTCCGAGTCCCTCTGAAGAGAAAAGCATACACCCATAATCTGCGGGTGACGAGAAGAGAGTTTAGTCTTTCTAAATATAGAAGCGAACTTACTATATCAGACTAAAGTGAAGGCACGACTAGGACGGTTTGAAAAAAAAATTCTTTTTCATTTCAAAACGAGTAAATGGTTTATGAAATCCCCACCCGTTTGAAAAAAAAAATCGGCTCTGATACCAAATCTATAACACCCCCAAATATATCCTTGATAGGTATTACCGCCAGTGACCTCAGATTCCACATCCGAAGCCACCCAAGGCTTAACCAGTTTATACAAATCATAAAACAACATTTATAATACGAGATGTCATAGTATTGGATTAAATCAAAGTTTCGTAATTACATCCATAATCCAAATACAACCAAAATATATTACAGCGGAAGTCTTTTTAAAATAAATGACACAAAAGTCTTGATCTAGCGATCACACGCCTAGGATCTTAACCTTGATAAAAACTCTTCAAAATTCCATTTGCCTCTGTAGTCGTTTCTAGCCTTCATGGAACAGACGTTTATCTGATGTGCCGTATGAGACGGATGACACCAGCCAACCATGCAAGGGAATATAACCGGTTGGTTAGTCTAATGAAAGACTATGCAAGGGTAAAACAGAAAGGTTCTAAGTAGTCGTATTAGGTTAGACTCATCGCTTCTCGAATAAAAGTCGATGACGATAGTCAACCACCATACTCCTACTGAAAAATACAAAAATGTATGATCAAGAGAAGACTCTGAAAGATTGAGTCTTAAGGACACATATGAAGAGAAGACTCCAACGAATTGAGTCTTATCGGAAAGTATGACAATGTTTGGGAACATTATAATTCACACAAGCGTTTTAAAACTGACTTGACTATTTGGGTCCACGACCAACCTCACCGCACAATGCGAATTCAGATTTGGAAGGTGGACTTACTCTAATCGAAGTCCCGGACGAGTTTCCAAGTTGTACTTCTCGCCCTAAGGTTCATTAATTATGTGCATAACGACACTTATCTTATTTAATTCCAAAACGTATATTCACGTTATAAGCTTTTATCATAATCATCTCATCCCTCAGGATATAGAGATATATAGTCGGGAATAAATCCCTAAAGGTTTGACGCCGGCTAAGCACACCTCCCCTATATTCGGATAGGGGATAGTCATGACTAGAGAAACGGTGTTAGGGCTTGAACATCCTATCCAACGGGTTACAAAGTTCGGCAAAGCAGAAAAGTAATGATGGCGGCGCGGGTGCGGTGGGTCTCACCGCGGGGTGCGGTGAAGGACATTTCTGACCGCGGGTGCGGTGGGTATGACCGCAGGCGCGATGGAGGCCAAATCCTGCCTCTTTCACCCTCTTTCATCCGGGAAGAATTACGGGTATGGGTCTGAACCCCGGATTAAATATATTCGTATCCGAACAAATATTCTAAACCCCAAAAATACGTCGAATGTATTTTATTCCACTCAGGGAATTATTACAGAGATCAAGCATTTAACAGAATGTTTGAACTTCTCTGAAATTAATTCGACTTCAGTACGAGTGTTTGGAAAATTACAAAAATGCCCTTACTAAAAATGAGGGGTATTACAGTTCCAACTGATGTCGCGTTCGCCGATGTAGATATTGGATCATCACCGCGCCGCGACAGTGTGCTCATTGTCCTTCAGTGGCCTTGGCAGCATGTCTAGTGGTGTCAATGGGTTTCTTCCATAGATGACCTCGAACGGGGTGAGCTTTGTCACGGAGTGCCTAGATGATGTGACCCTGCCTCCCATGATGGCCTAAGACGAGGAAGAAGCCATGAGCCTACGATCAAAGGGCCTAGTAACAAGGTCTAGGTCCAAGGCCATCTCCGCCGCCGTCGCGTCACTTATCGCACGCGCCGCCGCCAGCCAAGGAAGCCCAGAGACCAATCCAAGGCTCGTCGTCCTCGCCACCATCGGAAGTTCTGAAGACTGTGAAAAGGCCGCGTTCTTTTGAAGACTGTGCCATCTCGTCGTCTCACACGATGATCTCTTCAAAGCCTTCAACGCGTCCATGAGTTTCACGCATTCTTTGTAAGACATTATCTATATTTGGTATTTCCAGCTTGTTTAGATAGTTTCCTTATTTGCAACGTTTTAGATAGTTTCCTTATTTATAGCGTTTAAGATAATTTCCTTTTATCTTTTAGGATTTGTTCATTTTGCATGCTTGCATAGGCTAGCCCTTAGGCTCGTTTCGTCCCAAGCCCATTAGGTCTTGGTCGAGACCCCTTCCCTATTTATACCCTACTTTGTACTCTTTATTTCTCACGTTCAAAGTTAAAGTTTAAGGTTTAAAGTCGAGTGTTAATCCCTCCTTCCCTTGATCGGATGTCACTCATATCCCTCTCATCCCCATTCACTCCGCCGTCGACGCTACGGCAACCACTCGATGTCCATCGAGCTTATCTCCTCCGCAGTCGACGCTACGACACCAACGACTTGTTCCATCAAGTCGTCTATCCCTCCATTCAATCTCTTCCGCCACTACTATCCATACTCCTATCAACTCGCTTCCATCGCCACCATGATCACCACTACCACCATCATAGCGTTCTTCCGTTCGCGATCACCACCACTGTGACGTTCAGACGTGACTTCCCAACCAAGACTAGATCCAAGGCGTCTCCTTTGACAACTTGGCTTGACACAGGAGGCAAGGACACATCAACTGGCATCAGAGCCCAACAGTCTTGTAAGTCACGAACTCAAGTTCCAATTTTGTTCACGTAATTTTTTCTTGCCCCCATCGTCTTCTTTTCATATTATCGCGAGAAAAACAACGTTTACTTCTTTCCTTACCTTTTCGGTTTCTACAAGGTCCAACCTTGGCCGAATTTATTTTTTTCTTCCTTGCCAAGTTTTGGTGTGTTCGGTAATTTTGTTATCTTGCATGCTTGAATATTTTGTTTCCTTATTTCATGCGTGGATAGAGTTTCCTTGTTCGCTTGATTTTGCTTTTTAGTTAAGTTTACCAATTTCCTTATAAGATATCATCAAAATCTTATCTTCTCCCTCCTCTCTCTACAAAGATCACACTTGTGATATTCTAGTTACTTAGACCTTTTTTTTTGTTTCCTTTTGCAATCCGCAAAGATCAAAAGATAAGATCTCGGATATTAAAAAAAAAAATCAAAAAGATATTAAAAAACAAACAAACAAAAGTTTCCAAAGTTAGGTAAAGCCAAAATAAGGCAACCCTAACTCCCTCACCCAGGTCTAAGCTCATCTTCTCAATCTCTCCATCGTCTAGGTAGCTTCCTAGAAGGTGATTTCTTGCTACTCGGTTGCTTTGTTTACGTTTGTTTAGGGTTTCAATTTGTTCTTGTTTGTTTGATTGCAACTTGCTTGATACACCAACTCTAGTGCAAGCCAAGCCGCCCTCACGGCAAGCCCAAACAAGCCCTACCTACGTGAACTTTGTGACTTGATTAGTGATTTGCTTGGTTGTTGTTCTTTGTTGTCTTTTGGTTCGTTTTTACTCCCATGTCTGGCCGTCTTGTTATAGGCACAATGCAGATTGGATCCAGTCAAGACGACCGCGAAGTCAACACAACAAACCGAGATCAACCCCCACAGTTGGTTCTACCTCAAGGCCAACCACCACAGACCAACAACGCGATCCAATCATGGAATTGTCCGAAGATCAAACCTTGATCCAGGCTCTAAGACTAGAGATCACGACTTTGAAAGCCCAACCACCAGTGGCACCCATCGTGCCGACTCCTACCCCTCCAAGTGCTATGGACGCGCCGCCTCCACTTGGAGCTATTGACGTGGGTCCATCGAAGACGAGAGTCGACAAAGGCAAACTGCATTCGACGTCTCAACATCAACCACAACTCAACAAAATGCAAAGTGTGATCGAGAGTCGCCAAGGCTTCGTTTCCCACGCGGACCGCTATGTCCCCAGAGCCACACCTGCTGGCTTCGACGACGGCTACGACTACGACCACGACGCCGAGGATGATCGAGGTGAGTACTCTGAACCTTACAATTTTGATGATAGGTATGCCTCTCGGAGAACACAGCGCCATGTGCAAGCCTCTACACCACGCGATGGCCGACGTCGTCAAGCTGCCCAAGCCGACGCGACGCCAAGAAGACACAACTGCCGCGATCGTGGAGCTGCCCCCCGCGATGATCCTTTGAGGATACCCCATACTCAGCAACGCATCCATGATGTCCGCGATCATCTACGACACCAAAGTGTCCGGACACCGCGTTATGACGATGGCTACACGTCGATCACACCCAATGTCTAAGACGACTTCGACGAGTATGATGACGAAGAGATCGAGGACTTAGGTATGGTCAATCCAATTTTTTTCCATCCACCTCTTGGAGATCCCATTGAGTTGCAGGATCACCCTTCGGATTGGATACCTTCGCCGCGTCTCCGACCCAGAGGAGAACGCGTTCCTGACATTGGCGGTGAGCACCGCGATGTTCAGCAGTGAGACAATCGACGCGACAACTATGATCCCCAGCCACGAAGACGTCAACGCGATGACGCCTACGCGCCCAGGGATGACTTTGTCCGCGAAGATCGCGAACAACGCGATAGACACCACATTGGACATGATAGACCACATGGATTGCGCGCCATTAACAACCCTCTTTATGATGCTGCCCCACACAATGCGTTCAACCCAGCCCCAGAACAGCCTCGATACCAGCAACCCCACGTCAAGGTAAAAATCAAGCATTTTCATGGTGAATACAACCCCTCTGTGTTTCTTGAATGGGTGCAGGCTATATAGTACAATCTTCGCTATAATCGTGTGCCACCTGAGGACCATGTTGACGCCGCGATGCTTAACTTTTGAGGAGCCGCCCGCGTATGGTGGCATATGTTCGAAGATGACTGCGTTCGACGCCACAGAGCACGAGTCACTGAATGGCATCAATTAGTCTATGTAATGACCAGGAAATACGTGCCTCCAGACTACCGGAATCAAATGAGATTGGACATTGCCATGGCTCGCCAGGGATCGATGACTCCACTCGAGTTCTTTTCCAAGCTTCAAGACATGTATTACAAGGCCAACATCTCTATTGCACCATCTAATCTGAGGACCAATTTTTTGAGTGGCTTAAACACTAACATCCGTGATCAACTCGAGATTTTGCCCATCAAAGACATGAACACACTCACCCATACGGCGATGCAAATTCATGCCCAATTATCTCTCCGGAGGTCTTACACATATTCCAGTGGCCAATAATGGTATTCTTCTAACTCTAGTGGTTTACCTTCTACTAATATTCACCCCAGTGCCTCTACCACAGCCGTGTCTAGCCAAGACCCCAAAGCGAAGACCGCGCCATCGGCCACCACGCCGCGACAGAACGCGCCAAGACAGGCGCCAGTGAACAATGATCGCGCGTGTGATATTGAGTGTTATAAATGTGGTGGAAGAGGCCACTACGAGAAAGATTGTCACAATGCTCGCAAAGTGTTGTTCTCCACAGCCGTTGCCGGCTACGAGTCTTGTGAGGACGAGGAGGCCACACTTGACGCGATCCCTGAAGACAATGCAGAGGAGGATGAAGACGCGTATGACTGCGAACCCACGTCTCTGCACGCGGGCACACCATTGAGCTTGATGACGCATCGTCTCCTCACCGTCAAGGAAGCTAACTTTAGCGATCAACGAGAGAACTTGTTCCACACAAGGGCTCTAGTCCAAACAACTTCCTTAAGTGTTATTGTTGATGGCGGATCTTGTGCAAATATTGTGAATGAGAAGGTTGTCAACCACTTCAAATTGCCTACGACGCCTCATCCACAACCTTATGCCCTCCAATGGATTTCTTCTAGTCCATGTAACACAGTATCTCGCCAATGTTTAATTTCTTTTTCTATAGGCCAATAATGTGATTCTATTCTTTGTGATGTCATTGCAATGGACGCCACCCATATTTTGCTTGGGCGCCCATGGAAATTTGACAAGCGCGTGCTCCATGATGGGTAATTGAACACTTATGTGTTCCATTACCATGGGAAGCGCATCACTTTGCATCCAATGTCTCCCTATGAGATCTTGCAGGACCAGGTCGAACGCGATCGCCAGAAGGCCATAGAGACCGCGTAAACTACGCCCCAATTTGGTCACACTTCATCTCCTTCAGGCGCTGGCAAGAAGAAGCACAATGCCACAGTTGGGACACCAAGTGCCCCACATCATTCGTTGCCCCCAGCGCGTCCTTTGTAAGGAACCTGTGAGCAACGCATTATTTTGGCCAGGCCCAGTGACCTCATTGCATGTGTCACTGGCAAAGCACCATGTTTTCTACTTGTGCCAACCCCGTGCATACCAGAATCGTCGAAGAATGCGGTCTTACCATCATCGATCGCGAAGTTGTTTGTCACGTTCCAATATGTGTTCCCAGATGAGTTGCCACAAGGATTACCTCCCCTGGGAGGCATTGAGCACCAGATTGATCTTGTTCCAGGTGCTTCTTTGCCCAACCACGCTGCTTATAGAGCTGGTCCAGAAGAGACCAAAGAACTACAGCGCCAAGTCCAAGAATTGTTAGATCGCGGGTATGTAAGGGAATCTCTTTCCCCTTGTGTTGTGCCTGTGATCCTTGTGCCCAAGAAAGATGGCACCTGGAGAATGTGTATTGATTGTCGTGCCATAAACCAGATCACAGTCAAGTATAGGCACCCTATTCCCCGCCTTGATGATATGCTTCATGAACTTCATGGCACGACACTCTTCTCCAAGATTGATTTGAAGAGTGGTTATCACCAGATCAGAATGAAAGAAGGTGATGAATGGAAGACGACATTCAAAACCAAGTATGGGCTCTACGAGTGGCTTGTCATGCCTTTTGGGCTCACGAACACGCCCAGCACATTCATGCGCGTGATGAACCACGTGTTAAGATCTTTCCTTGGCAAGTTTGTTGACTTTTATTTCGATGACATACTTGTGTATTCCCGGAGCCTCGAAGACCATGCCGATCACCTTCGACAAGTGTTAGAGTGTCTTCGCCAAGAGCACCTATTCGCCAATCTGGCTAAGTGTTCCTTTTGCTCCGCGTCAACCAACTTTCTAGGCTACATTGTTAGTAGTGATGGTTTACGCATTGACGAGGAAAAGATCGCGGCCATCAAGGACTGGCCCACGCCTACAACTCCGACACAAGTGCGCAGCTTTCTCGGTCTCGCGGGCTTTTATCGGCATTTTGTATGCGACTTTTCATCCATTGCCGTGCCACTTCACGAGCTCACCAAGAAAGGAAGCACCGTTTTGTGGCAGGATTCCCATGCACGTGCCTTCTCCGACTTGAAGACCGCGTTATGCCAAGCGCCATTGCTCCAGCTTCCAGATTTCACCAAACACTTCGAAGTAGAGTGTGATGCCTCTGACATAGGCATTGGTGGTGTGCTATACCAAGAAAAGAGGCCAATTGCCTACTTCAGTGAGAAGCTCACAGGAGCCACTCTCAATTACCCCACCTACGACAAGGAGCTTTATGCCTTAGTATGCGTACTGAAGACTTGGCAACACTACCTCTGGCCGCGTGAGTTTGTCATCCACAGTGATCATGCCGCGTTGAGCTACTTGAAGAGCCAAGCTCACCTCAATCGCCGCCATGCTCGCTGGGTGGAGTTTCTGGAGACATTCCCTTATGTCGTTGTTCACAAGAAAGGGAAAGATAAAATCGTTGCTGATGCGCTGTCCCGCAGGTATGTTCTCTTGACTCAAGTGCAAACTAAGATTTTGGGTTTTGCTTTGATTAAAGATTTATATGCTAGTGACCCTTTCTTTGCCCCTATTCTTGAGCACTGCCTGAGATCACGTGAGTTTGAGATGTTTTACCTTTCTGAGGGTTATTTGTATAAGGCTAGTCGTCTATGCATTCCTAGATCTTCCATTAGGCTCCTATTGATTGAGGAAGCACACGCGAGTCGTGGACACTTTGGGATTAGGAAGACCTTAGATGCGCTGAGAGAACATTTCTTTTGGCCTAACATGACCCACCAAGTGACTAGGTTTTGTAGGAGTTGTGTGACTTGCCAGAGAGCCAAAGCTAAGTCTAGTCCTCACGGCCTCTACACTCCTTTGTCCATTCCGAGTGCCCCCTGGGAAGATTTGTCTATGGATTTCATCACGGGTTTGCCCCTCTCTAGACGAGGTAAAGACTCTATTTTTGTGGTCGTAGATAGATTTTCTAAGATGGCACATTTTATAGCTTGTAAGACCACCCATAGTGCCAGTGAGATTGCTGATTTATTCTTTGAGCATGTGGTGCGTCTTCATGGAGTCCCGCGTACCATTGTTAGTGACAGGGATTCTAAGTTTGTTGGTAATTTTTGGAGAACTCTTTGGGGAAACCTAGGAACCAAACTCCTATTCTCGACTAGCTACCACCCCCAAACCGATGGCCAAACGGAGGTCACTAATAGAACTCTAGGAGCCCTCCTTCGCACGATGCTCAAAGCCAACCCTAAGCATTGGGAGGACTTACTATCAATTGTCAAGTTTTGTTACAATAGATGCAGGCACACGGCGACCAAGTTGACACCTTTTGAGGTGGTGTATGGCATCAACCCCTTGACACCACTGGATTTGTCACCGCGCCCTCTCTGAGATCCAGTGCATATATCCGCCTCACATCGCGTTGAGCAAGTCCAAGAGCTTCATCGAAAGACCAAGGAGCAGCTGGAGAGGAGGGCCGCACAGTATGCCTCACAGAAGAATTCAGGCCGCCGTCGCATCGTCTTTGCCCCCGGGGACCTTGTTTGGGTGCATCTATAAAAAGAGAGGTTCCCCTCGCGACGTAAGCACAAACTAGCCCCACGTGGGGATGGCCCCTACCGCGTGATAAAGGCCATAGGGGACAATGCCTATCAACTCGAGCTCCCACCAGATTTTGGAGTCCACGCGTCCTTCAACGTGGCCGACTTGACTCCATATGTTGAGCCAGAGTTTGATGATGGTAAAGCGGGGACGCTTCACACCCAAGTGGGGGAGGGTGATGTGACCCTGTCTCCCATGACGGCCCAAGACGAGAAAGAAGCCATGAGCCTACGCTCAAAGGGCCCAGTAACAAGGTCTAGGTCCAAGGCCATCGCCGCCGCCGTCGCGTCACTTATCGCACGCGCCGCCGCCAGCCAAGGAAGCCCAGAGACCAATCCAAGGCTCGTCTCCCTCGCCACCATCGGAAGTTCTGAAGACTGTGAAAAGGCCGCATTCTTTTGAAGTATAACACCCCCAAAACTTAACCCTTTTGGAAAGGTATTACCGCCAATGACCCCAGTGTTTCTTACCGAGATCACCCAAGGCTTTACCGTTTAAATACAAATCATTAAATACAATGATACAAAATGATAACCTTATTCTATAAAACACGAGTCCCGGGATTACATCCTAATCCCGAATAGGACAAACACAGAGTTTAAATAAATTACAACGAAAATCTTAAACAAGGTACAGCGGAAGACTTTTTAAAAGATATTACAAAAAGGGTTGTGATCGTAATGATCACCTGCCCAAGGATCTCAACCTGATTAAAGAAATTATTAAAAACGTCGGAAAACCCACCGTCGACTCCATAGTCCTTCTAGTCTTCTCATCTACACTCCATCTGATGTGCCGAATCGAACGGATGACACTAGCCCACATGCGGAGAACAATGTTCGTGGGTTAGTCTACTTGAATAGACTAGCAAGGGTAAAAAGCAGAGTGGTTCGAGTGATCGTAACCGTTTACTATCATTGTCCCTCGAATAATAACCGAAGGGACGATACATAACCCGACACTTTCACGGAATAACAACAAGAGGTATGCATGAGAGAAGATTCTGGAAGACTTCATCTTCACAGAAATCGACTCGAAAAGAGACTCCAAGAGATTGAGTCTTTAAGAAATATGACAAATCTGGAATGTTTAACAGAATCAAAAAACAATGATTTAAAAGTTGACTGAGATGCTTTGGTTCACGACCAACCTCATCGCCTACAGCGAATCCAGATTGGAAAGAGAACGTACTATGATCAAAGTCAAGACGAGTTTTCCTAGCTGCACTATAGCTTAGCTGCACTACTCGCCAAAGGTTTATTAATCATGTGCACTCGGGCACATATCTTATTTAATTACAAAACACACATTACTGAAACACGTTAATGTTATTAAGAGCGACAACAAGGCTTAAATCACAGGGTGACAATTACGTCAACCCAAATTAAAACACACACACGGGACTTAACATTATTATGCCGAGTAACAACGACGTTATTAATACACCGGGTGACCTTACGTTCACCCTGATTGCACTACAGTGCTTACAGTTTAATTATGTGCTTAACATCACTTATCTTATTAAATTACAACACACACACACACACAGTGTTGAGGCTTTTAATATTATTCTGAGAACACGGAAGTTATGATGACACCGGGTGATCTTACGTTCACCCTGATTGCACTGCCACAGCGCTTACAATTTATTTTACAGGGTGACAGTTACGTCCACCCCAATGCACTAGCTAAGTGCTTAAAACACAGGACTGCAATTAAGCTCATCCAATGGCGCTAGCAAGGCGCTTAAAACACTTCAGATCCTTACATGTAGATAAGAAGCATAGGTCATGACCCTTAAATTATTCGGCAATAACCCCGAGGAATATTATGATTTAAAGAAACGATAAATCCTTACTTGGATTAGCGTTCCCATGAATATTAAATTATAAAGAAACGACTAATCCTTACTTGGATTAGCGTTCCTACGAACACTCGTGTTAACTAAACAGTCTAACACAACAATTATTCACATTAAAGCCATCGAGGCAAACGACTTAAACAAAGAGATAATAGAAACAGCTAATCCTTACTTGGATTAGTTTTCCTATTAATCCACATAAATGCCCGGAAGGCGATCACAGATAATAGCGTCGTTCTAGCAGATATACAACCTATTAAATGATTTTCCAAAACAGTTTATAAAACCTTTTCCAGACAAACACAAATAATCATTCCAAATTAATTACTCAGATAAACAACTGATAATTAATGTAAATATGGAACGATGAGCAAGAGCGAACCGCCACTTGCCTGAATCCGCAGAGTTTGAACGAAGCCTAACGACGATGAAATTCCGGGCTCGACACGCGTATAGCTCTGACAGATTACGGGTCCACACGCGATCCGGCATATGACATATTAATTAATATCAATTAATTTGACTAGACAAATTTAAGGAATTATATTTAATAAATATTTATGATATTAAATCATAAAATATTTATTAAATTTTCCTAAAGAAAAATACGGACGAAAGGGTATCGAAATTATACCGCTCGAATGATTTCGGGTCGAAATTGGACTGAAAGGGTTTTGGGCCTCACGACCCAACAACAATTAAAACAAGGGAGGGGACCCACCAACACTGTTCATCACCATCAATCTTCAACCATTCACAACAATAACAGAGCAACAACGACAACAACCAACACGCGGCACCGCAGCCACCACAACAACGCAGCCGGGCTGCAACCACCACCACGATGCGCCAGCAGCACCAGCACGACCGCCACCAACACGCACCGGAGACGAAGGCCACCTTCAACAGTGGCTCGCCGGCTTCACGTCGACGCCGGGGGAGACGAGAGGCGAGTTCGGAGGGAGCCCAGCAGTGGCAGAAGGGAGGAGCAGCACCACGCAGCTCAGCGGACACCAACAGCGGGGCGACGACATCGGGGGAATCTCAACAGGGGAGACGATGATGGGGCGAGCAAGCGGCGGAGCTTACTTTGAGTGGCCCGTTGGAGGCCTAAACGACAACCAATTTGAACGGGGTCAGTGGCATTGGGTTCGTGGTGTTTCAAGGTTTCACCGTAGCCGGGTCGAAACGACCGAGCATTCACACGTACGTTGGAAAACCTCCCCAAAGTGGTGGGGTTTTCTTGATTTTCTGCGCACACATGGCGTGTTCGGAGTCGATTCGATGTCGTTTTGAGATGGTTCGGGATGATTCAAGAATCGATTCCTACTAATCCAAGTACAAGGAAAAGGGTCGTGTGGTTTGATTTTAAATTGGAGGGCTCAAAAATGGGTATTTTGCGGTTGAATATAAGCTCGACGGTGGGAGCAATGCCAGAGGGAGTGACTGAGAGAAAGACGAGAGCAAGAGGAGTGAGGCGGGAGAGATGAGGTGCCCCTCAACTCTTCATCTTGCTTCTTATAAAGGCCAAGGAGAAGGGCAGCTCCCCCGACCAACACAGGGCTCGAGCCACTGACAGCCACCGGCGCAATTTCGGGAGCTGCTTTCGGCGAGGCTACTTCGGCAGCACAAGGCTCGAGGAGCATGCAGGGGAGACAAGGAGTAGTAGGGGTTTAGATATTAAAATGGGGATGGGCATTTAACCCGGAAATTATCTGTTTGTCTCTAAACAAATATTCTAAATCCCAAAAATAAATTGAATGTATATTATACCACTCAGGGAATTATTATGGATATCATGGATATTTCAGAAAATCCAAACTCCACAGAAAGCGAAATAATTAATTAGTGAAGGTTGAGAAAAATTACTCAAATAACCTTACTAAAAATTTAGGGATATTACATTACTACCCCCTTAAGAAAAGTTTTGATCCCGAAACTTGCAACAAGCCAAAGAGGAACCTACCTCAGCAACAAACTTACCAACTGAACTTAATATCCTTAATCACTTCATCCTTGAAATGGATCACATGAGATATTACTCTTAATTCCTTAGGATATCATTCTGAAAATGATTCATCCGTCTCAAAGCTTATGACACAAACTCACGCATGAGAGATAGCTCTTGATCTCTCCGAACAAAACTCTACAAGTTCATTCCCTTTCCTTAAGAAATCTCGGAAGAACTCAGCGTATGAGATAACGCTTACCACAGTACTCCTTAGATGTATATAGACAATTCTCATTACTTAATCTTTAATACATCGGGATCATCAACATATCCTTAACTGCAACCTTTCTTCTTAGCATAACAACTCCACAACTTAATCTTCCTCAAAGAGTTGCACCTAGCCTTGTAGATGACATACTCTATGTATGAAGAAGAATCTTAGGAGTGGATTTAGATTTAAACAACAAAGTCGACCCTGGGATTAACCACATAGGGAACGAACATCTAAGTTGTCCACAAAACTTCACCACCATAAGTCCAACAGTCCTTATCCTTACTTGGCATAAGCTGTTCTCGACACTTATGAGGTTTCGTATGAACAACTAATTCGCAATGATAACACATGCTGAAATTTTCCAAAACACGGAAACACTTCATTAACATCCAAACATTACATTAATTGACAAAAGTCGATCAGGCAGATCTTAATACCACGCAGATTACCGACACACGTCGTTACTCCTTAATCTTAAAGAAAGACTTAACACAAATACAACTTAATGAATCAGGGTTCTTCTCCGTTGGCTTGACTCATTATGAAGAGTCGTTACCCTTGGCCTGAAGACCCCATATGCGCTTTGCCTTTATTACGAGCCATAGACTGCTCAGGAGTGGATACCACTGGCCTTGGGTTCTGTCCACCTCCAACATTTGACGCCTGATAAGACTGCATTGGTCCCTGACCCTTCAGTCTGCAGTATGTTTTTATATGGCCTTCCCTTCCACAATTATGACACATCCTCTTGTCCTTTTGGCAAACAAAACTTTTATGCCCCACTTCACCACAATTGTGGCACTGAATTGCTCTGCTGCTCCAACCTGAGCCTCTGGCAGAGTCTGACTGAGTTGTCTCGGTCTTAGCAGGACCAGACCTTTCAAACTTGGTAGGCGATGCCGGTCGTTTGAATGAACCAACCTGGCGATCCTGTTGCCCACCCTTTCCCTTAACTTGTTTTTCCCTCTTAAGGGCAGATTCCTCCAATGTGACTTCCGTCTTGTAGGCTGCATCAACATATTGTTCTAACGTAGAACAACCATGACGTATCATTAGAGGCTTGATCTCTGGATTCATCCATCGATGGAAGTACCAGATCTTTTGCTCCTCGGTTGACACCTCAGGTCCAGCGTACTGCATCAAGTGATTGAACTTAGCTGCGAGCTCAGTCACCTTTAACCCATCAGTCTGCGGGTACAGAAATTCCTTATGCTTCTCCTCCCTCATAGCACGGGAAAAGAAACGGTCAGTCATCTTTGTTTTGAACATGCTCTAATTCAGCTCGGGATGATCAGCCAGACCGGTGCTCTCCCACCATTCGCTAGCCACATCCTTGAGTTGAAGAGAGGCAATGTGCACTTTTCCAGCCTCAGTGCAATTAATGTTCCGGAGCAAACGCTCCATATGCGAGAACCAATAGGTCACCCTGATCGGTTCTCCAGTACCGTCATAGCTGTCAGGCCTCATTGAACTCACGGCTTTTAACGCTTGCCCGTAAGTTCCTCTGTTTCTGACAACATTGATCTGAGGTACTTGCTCCACTGACTCCTCAACTTCAGGAATAGCCTGAGGAACTGGACCACCTTGTACTTGTGGTGCAACTGGTCGCATAACATCTGTGATTGCCTGCATGACAATTCCTCGAATTGCCTCCACTGCTGCAGCATCAAACATCATCGGAGCGTTGGCCTGAGCTTGGCCATTGCCTCCCTGGTTATTGTTAAAGACAGACTCACGCTCTCCTGTTGAGTCTGCAACATTCCTTGCATTTGGTCTAGGGTCATTACTCGGCCCAGCACCAGCACGGATAACGTTCCTTGTGTTCACCATCTGTTTACCGATCAAATTCCAAGGATTTTATCACGTTAGTATCTTCTGATATACTTATTGTAATAAAATCAACTTAGAATAGATCAACTTGGTAATTTCTATTGATGAACTCAAACCGAGTTACTAGGTTCTACAACCTTAACTCAAAATGAGAGAACTGGGAATTCAAGCCTTATTGGGTATAGCAAAACCACCTTGGCTTCTCCCGGTTCCTCTGAAGAGAATAGAATGCACCCATATCATATGGGGTAACGGGGAAGGAATTAGTCTTTCTAGATATAGAAGCAAACTTACTATATCAAACCATATAGAAGACAGGACTATGAACGATGTTTTCAAACTCTTTTCACTTTGAAAAAAAATAAAATTCAGAGCCCTTCTTAAAGCATTTTCAAAAATGGATAAATGATTTATAAAAATCTCAAACCCGTTTTAAAACAACATTTGGCTCTGATACCATAACTGTAACACCCCCAAAACTTAACCCTTTTGGAAAGGTATTACCGCCAATGACCCCAGTGTTCCTTACCGAGATCACCCAAGGCTTTACCGTTTAAATACAAATCATTAAATACAATGATACAAAATGATAACCTTATTCATATAAAACACGAGTCCCGGGATTACATCCTAATCCCGAATAGGACAAACACAGAGTTTAAATAAATTACAACGAAAATCTTAAACAAGGTACAGCGGAAGACTTTTTAAAAGATATTACAAAAAGGGTTGTGATCGTAATGATCACCTGCCCAAGGATCTCAACCTGATTAAAGAAATTATTAAAAACGTCGGAAAACCCACCGTCGACTCTATAGTCCTTCTAGTCTTCTCATCTACACTCCATCTGATGTGCCGAATCGAACGGATGACACCAGCCCACATGCGGAGAACAATGTTCGTGGGTTAGTCTACTTGAATAGACTAGCAAGGGTAAAAAGCAGAGTGGTTCGAGTGATCGTAACCGTTTACTATCATTGTCCCTCGAATAATAACCGAAGGGACGATACATAACCCGACACTTTCACGGAATAACAACAATAGGTATGCATGAGAGAAGATTCTGGAAGACTTCATCTTCACAGAAATCGACTCGAAAAGAGACTCCAAGAGATTGAGTCTTTAAGAAATATGACAAATCTGGAATGTTTAACAGAATCAAACAACAATGATTTAAAAGTTGACTGAGATGCTTTGGTTCACGACCAACCTCATCGCCTACAGCGAATCCAGATTGGAAAGAGAACGTACTATGATCAAAGTCAAGACGAGTTTTCCTAGCTGCACTATAGCTTAGCTGCACTACTCGCCAAAGGTTTATTAATCATGTGCACTCGGGCACATATCTTATTTAATTACAAAACACACATTACTGAAACACGTTAATGTTATTAAGAGCGACACCAAGGCTTAAATCACAGGGTGACAATTACGTCAACCCAAATTAAAACACACACAACACACATGCGGGACTTAACATTATTATGCCGAGTAACAACGGCGTTATTAATACACCGGGTGACCTTACGTTCACCCTGATTGCACTACAGTGCTTACAGTTTAATTATGTGCTTAACATCACTTATCTTATTAAATTACAACACACACACACACAGTGTTGAGGCTTTTAATATTATTCCGAGAACACGGAAGTTATGATGACACCGGGTGATCTTACGTTCACCCTGATTGCACTGCCACAGCGCTTACAATTTATTTTACAGGGTGACAGTTACGTCCACCCCAATGCACTAGCTAAGTGCTTAAAATACAGGACTGCAATTAAGCTCATCCAACGGCGCTAGCAAGGCGCTTAAAACACTTCAGATCCTTACATGTGAATAAGAAGCATAGGTCATGACCCTTAAATTATTCGGCAATAATCCCGAGGAATATTATGATTTAAAGAAACGACAAATCCTTACTTGGATTAGCGTTCCCATGAATATTAAATTATAAAGAAACGACTAATCCTTACTTGGATTAGCATTCCTACGAACACTCGTGTTAACTAAACAGTCTAACACAACAATTATTCACATTAAAGCCATCGAGGCAAACGACTTAAACAAAGAGATAATAGAAACAGCTAATCCTTACTTGGATTAGTTTTCCTATTAATCCACATAAATGCCCGGAAGGCGATCACAGATAATAGCGTCGTTCTAGCAGATATACAACCTATTAAATGATTTTCCAAAACAGTTTATAAAACTTTTTCCAGACAAACACAGATAATCATTCCAAATTAATTACTCAGATAAACAACTGATAATTAATGTAAATATGGAACGATGAGCAAGAGCGAACCGCCACTTGCCTGAATCCGCAGAGTTTGAACGAAGCCTAACGACGATGAAATTCCGGGCTCGACACGCGTATAGCTCTGACAGATTACGGGTCCACACGCGATCCGGCATATGACATATTAATTAATATCAATTAATTTGACTAGACAAATTTAAGGAATTATATTTAATAAATATTTATGATATTAAATCATAAAATATTTATTAAATTTTCCTAAAGAAAAATACGAACGAAAGGGTATCGAAATTATACCGCTCGAATGATTTCGGGTCGAAATTGGACTGAAAGGGTTTTGGGCCTCACGACCAAACAACAATTAAAACAAGGGAGGGGACCCACCAACACTGTTCATCACCATCAATCTTCAACCATTCACAACAATAACAGAGCAACAACGACAACAACCAACACGCGGCACCGCAGCCACCACAACAACGCAGCCGGGCTGCAACCACCACCACGATGCGCCAGCAGCACCAGCACGACCGCCACCAACACGCACCGGAGACGAAGTCCACCTTCAACAGTGGCTCGCCGGCTTCATGTCGACGCCGGGAGAGACGAGAGGCGAGTTCGGAGGGAGCCCAGCAGTGGCAGAAGGGAGGAGCAGCACCACGCAGCTCAGCGGACACCAGCAGCGGGGCGACGACATCGGGGGAATCTCAACAGGGGAGACGATGATGGGGCGAGCAAGCGGCGGAGCTTACTTTGAGTGGCCCGTTGGAGGCCTAAACGACAACCAATTTGAACGGGGTCAGTGGCATTGGGTTCGTGGTGTTTCAAGGTTTCACCGTAGCCGGGTCGAAACGACCGAGCATTCACACGTACGTTGGAAAACCTCCCCAAAGTGGTGGGGTTTTCTTGATTTTCTGCGCACACATGGCGTGTTCGGAGTCGATTCGATGTCGTTTTGAGATGGTTCGGGATGATTCAAGAATCGATTCCTACTAATCCAAGTACAAGGAAAAGGGTCGTGTGGTTTGATTTTAAATTGGAGGGCTCAAAAATGGGTATTTTGCGGTTGAATATAAGCTCGACGGTGGGAGCAATGCCAGAGGGAGTGACTGAGAGAAAGACGAGAGCAAGAGGAGTGAGGCGGGAGAGATGAGGTGCCCCTCAACTCTTCATCTGGCTTCTTATAAAGGCCAAGGAGAAGGGCAGCTCCCCCGACCAACACAGTGCTCGAGCCACTGACAGCCACCGATGCAATTTCGGGAGCTGCTTTCGGCGAGGCTACTTCGGCAGCACAAGGCTCGAGGAGCATGCAGGGGAGACAAGGAGTAGTAGGGGTTTAGATATTAAAATGGGGATGGGCATTTAACCCGGAAATTATCTGTTTGTCTCTAAACAAATATTCTAAATCCCAAAAATAAATTGAATGTATATTATACCACTCAGGGAATTATTATGGATATCATGGATATTTCAGAAAATCCAAACTCCACAGAAAGCGAAATAATTAATTAGTGAAGGTTGAGAAAAATTACTCAAATAACCTTACTAAAAATTTAGGGATATTACATTACTACCCCCTTAAGAAAAGTTTCGACCCCGAAACTTGCAACAAGCCAAAGAGGAACCTACCTCAGCAACAAACTTACCAACTGAACTTAATATCCTTAATCACTTCAACCTTGAAATGGATCACATGAGATATTACTCTTAATTTCTTAGGATATCATTATGAAAATGATTCATCCGTCTCAAAGCTTATGACACAAACTCACGCATGAGAGATAGCTCTTGATCTCTCCGAACAAAACTCTACAAGTTCATTCCCTTTCCTTAAGAAATCTCGGAAGAACTCAGCGTATGAGATAACGCTTACCACAGTACTCCTTAGATGTATATAGACAATTCTCCTTACTTAATCTTTAATACATCGGGATCATCAACATATCCTTAACTGCAACCTTTCTTCTTAGCATAACAACTCCACAACTTAATCTTCCTCAAAGAGTTGCACCTAGCCTTGTAGATGACATACTCTATGTATGAAGAAGAATCTTAGGAGTGGATTTAGATTTAAACAACAAAGTCGACCCTGGGATTAACCACATAGGGAACGAACATCTAAGTTGTCCACAAAACTTCACCACCATAAGTCCGACAGTCCTTATCCTTACTTGGCATAAGCTGTTCTCCACACTTATGAGGTTTCGTATGAACAACTAATTCGCAATGATAACACATGCTGAAATTTTCCAAAACACGGAAAAACTTCATTAACATCCAAACATTACATTAATTGACAAAAGTCGATCAGGCAGATCTTAATACCACGCAGATTACCGACACACGTCGTTACTCCTTAATCTTAAAGAAAGACTTAACACAAATACAACTTAATGGATCAGGGTTCTTCTCCGTTGGCTTGACTCATTATGAAGAGTCGTTGCCCTTGGCCTGAAGACCCCATAGGCGCTTTGCCTTTATTACGAGCCATAGACTGCTCAGGAGTGGATACCACTGGCCTTGGGTTCTGTCCACCTCCAACATTTGACGCCTGATAAGACTGCATTGGTCCCTGACCCTTCAGTCTGCAGTATGTTTTTATGTGGCCTTCCCTTCCACAATTATGACACATCCTCTTGTCCTTTTGGCAAACAAAACTTGTATGCCCCACTTCACCACAATTGTGGCACTGAATTGCTCTGCTGCTCCAACCTGAGCCTCTGGCAGAGTCTGACTGAGTTGTCTCGGTCTTAGCACGACCAGACCTTTCAAACTTGGTAGGCGATGCCGGTCGTTTGAATGAACCAACCTGGCGATCCTGTTGCCCACCCTTTCCCTTAACTTGTTTTTCCGTCTTAAGGGCAGATTCCTCCAATGTGACTTCCGTCTTGTAGGTTGCATCAACATATTGTTCTAACGTAGAACAACCATGACGTATCATTAGAGGCTTGATCTCTGGATTCATCCATCGATGGAAGTACCAGATCTTTTGCTCCTCGGTTGACACCTCAGGTCCAGCGTACTGCATCAAGTGATTGAACTTAGCTGCGAGCTCAGTCACCTTTAACCCATCAGTCTGCGGGTACAGAAATTCCTTATGCTTCTCCTCCCTCATAGCACGGGAAAAGAAACGGTCAGTCATCTTTGTTTTGAACATGCTCCAATTCAGCTCGGGATGATCAGCCAGACCGGTGCTCTCCCACCATTCGCTAGCCACATCCTTGAGTTGAAGAGAGGCGATGTGCACTTTTCCAGCCTCAGTGCAATTAATGTTCCGGAGCAAACGCTCCATATGCGAGAACCAATAGGTCACCCTGACCGGTTCTCCAGTACCGTCATAGCTGTCAGGCCTCATTGAACTCATGGCTTTTAACGCTTGCCCGTAAGTTCCTCTGTTTCTGACAACATTGATCTGAGGTACTTGCTCCACTGACTCCTCAACTTCAGGAATAGCCTGAGGAACTGGACCACCTTGTACTTGTGGTGCAACTGGTCGCATAACATCTGTGATTGCCTGCATGACAATTCCTCGAATTGCCTCCACTGCTGCAGCATCAAACATCATCGGAGCGTTGGCCTGAGCTTGGCCATTGCCTCCCTGGTTATTGTTAAAGACAGACTCACGCTCTCCTGTTGAGTCTGCAACATTCCTTGCATTTGGTCTAGGGTCATTACTCGGCCCAGCACCAGCACGGATAACGTTCCTTGTGTTCACCATCTGTTTACCGATCAAATTCCAAGGATTTTATCACGTTAGTATCTGATATACTTATTGTAATAAAATCAACTTAGAATAGATCAACTTGGTAATTTCTATTGATGAACTCAAACCGAGTTACTATGTTCTACAACCTTAACTCAAAATGAGAGAACTGGGAATTCAAGCCTTATTGGGTATAGCAAAACCACCTTGGCTTCTCCCGGTTCCTCTGAAGAGAATAGAATGCACCCATATCATATGGGGTAACGGGGAAGGAATTAGTCTTTCTAGATATAGAAGCAAACTTACTATATCAAACCATATAGAAGACAGGACTATGAACGATGTTTTCAAACTCTTTTCACTTTGAAAAAAAATAAAATTCAGAGCCCTTCTTAAAGCATTTTAAAAAACGGATAAATGATTTATAAAAATCACAAACCCGTTTTAAAACAACATTTGGCTCTGATACCACAACTGTAACACCCCCAAAACTTAATCCTTTTGGAAAGGTATTACCGCCAATGACCCCAGTGTTCCTTACCGAGATCACCCAAGGCTTTACCGTTTAAATACAAATCATTAAATACAATGATACAAAATGATAACCTTATTCATATAAAACACGAGTCCCGGGATTACATCCTAATCCCGAATAGGACAAACACAGAGTTTAAATAAATTACAACGAAAATCTTAAACAAGGTACAGCGGAAGACTTTTTAAAAGATATTACAAAAAGGGTTGTGATCGTAATGATCACCTGCCCAAGGATCTCAACCTGATTAAAGAAATTATTAAAAACGTCGGAAAACCCACCGTCGACTCTATAGTCCTTCTAGTCTTCTCATCTACACTCCATCTGATGTGCCGAATCGAACGGATGACACCAGCCCACATGCGGAGAACAATGTTCGTGGGTTAGTCTACTTGAATAGACTAGCAAGGGTAAAAAGCAGAGTGGTTCGAGTGATCGTAACCGTTTACTATCATTGTCCCTCGAATAATAACCGAAGGGACGATACATAACCCGACACTTTCACGGAATAACAACAAGAGGTATGCATGAGAGAAGATTCTGGAAGACTTCATCTTCACAGAAATCGACTCGAAAAGAGACTCCAAGAGATTGAGTCTTTAAGAAATATGACAAATCTGGAATGTTTAACAGAATCAAACAACAATGATTTAAAAGTTGACTGAGATGCTTTGGTTCACGACCAACCTCATCGCCTACAGCGAATCCAGATTGGAAAGAGAACGTACTATGATCAAAGTCAAGACGAGTTTTCCTAGCTGCACTATAGCTTAGCTGCACTACTCGCCAAAGGTTTATTAATCATGTGCACTCGGGCACATATCTTATTTAATTACAAAACACACATTACTGAAACACGTTAATGTTATTAAGAGCGACACCAAGGCTTAAATCACAGGGTGACAATTACGTCAACCCAAATTAAAACACACACAACACACACGCGGGACTTAACATTATTATGCCGAGTAACAACGGCGTTATTAATACACCGGGTGACCTTACGTTCACCCTGATTGCACTACAGTGCTTACAGTTTAATTATGTGCTTAACAACACTTATCTTATTAAATTACAACACACACACACACAGTGTTGAGGCTTTTAATATTATTCCGAGAACACGGAAGTTATGATGACACCGGGTGATCTTATGTTCACCCTGATTGCACTGCCACAGCGCTTACAATTTATTTTATAGGGTGACAGTTACGTCCACCCCAATGCACTAGCTAAGTGCTTAAAACACAGGACTGCAATTAAGCTCATCCAACGGCGCTAGCAAGGCGCTTAAAACACTTCAGATCCTTACATGTGAATAAGAAGCATAGGTCATGACCCTTAAATTATTCGGCAATAATCCCGAGGAATATTATGATTTAAAGAAACGACAAATCCTTACTTGGATTAGCGTTCCCATGAATATTAAATTATAAAGAAACGACTAATCCTTACTTGGATTAGCATTCCTACGAACACTCGTGTTAACTAAACAGTCTAACACAACAATTATTCACATTAAAGCCATCGAGGCAAACGACTTAAACAAAGAGATAATAGAAACAGCTAATCCTTACTTGGATTAGTTTTCCTATTAATCCACATAAATGCCCGGAAGGCGATCACAGATAATAGCGTCGTTCTAGCAGATATACAACCTATTAAATGATTTTCCAAAACAGTTTATAAAACTTTTTCCAGACAAACACAGATAATCATTCCAAATTAATTACTCAGATAAACAGCTGATAATTAATGTAAATATGGAACGATGAGCAAGAGTGAACCGCCACTTGCCTGAATCCGCAGAGTTTGAACGAAGCCTAACGACGATGAAATTCCGGGCTCGACACGCGTATAGCTCTGACAGATTACGGGTCCACACGCGATCCGGCATATGACATATTAATTAATATCAATTAATTTGACTAGACAAATTTAAGGAATTATATTTAATAAATATTTATGATATTAAATCATAAAATATTTATTAAATTTTCCTAAAGAAAAATACGGACGAAAGGGTATCGAAATTATACCGCTCGAATGATTTCGGGTCGAAATTGGACTGAAAGGGTTTTGGGCCTCACGACCCAACAACAATTAAAACAAGGGAGGGGACCCACCAACACTGTTCATCACCATCAATCTTCAACCATTCACAACAATAACAGAGCAACAACGACAACAACCAACACGCGGCACCGCAGCCACCACAACAACGCAGCCGGGCTGCAACCACCACCACGATGCGCCAGCAGCACCAGCACGACCGCCACCAACACGCACCGGAGACGAAGTCCACCTTCAACAGTGGCTCACTGGCTTAATGTCGACGCCGGGAGAGACGAGAGGCGAGTTCGGAGGGAGCCCAGCAGTGGCAGAAGGGAGGAGCAGCACCACGCAGCTCAGTGGACACCAGCAGCGGGGCGACGACATCGGGGGAATCTCAACAGGGGAGACGATGATGGGGCGAGCAAGCGGCGGAGCTTACTTTGAGTGGCCCGTTGGAGGCCTAAACGACAACCAATTTGAACGGGGTCAGTGGCATTGGGTTCGTGGTGTTTCAAGGTTTCACCGTAGCCGGGTCGAAACGACCGAGCATTCACACGTACGTTGGAAAACCTCCCCAAAGTGGTGGGGTTTTCTTGATTTTCTGTGCACACATGGCGTGTTCGGAGTCGATTCGATGTCATTTTGAGATGGTTCGGGATGATTCAAGAATCGATTCCTACTAATCCAAGTACAAGGAAAAGGGTCGTGTGGTTTGATTTTAAATTGGAGGGCTCAAAAATGGGTATTTTGCGGTTGAATATAAGCTCGACGGTGGGAGCAATGCCAGAGGGAGTGACTGAGAGAAAGACGAGAGCAAGAGGAGTGAGGCGGGAGAGATGAGGTGCCCCTCAACTCTTCATCTGGCTTCTTATAAAGGCCAAGGAGAAGGGCAGCTCCCCCGACCAACACAGGGCTCGAGCCACTGACAGCCACCGGCGCAATTTCAGGAGCTGCTTTCGGCGAGGCTACTTCGGCAGCACAAGGCTCGAGGAGCATGCAGGGGAGACAAGGAGTAGTAGGGGTTTAGATATTAAAATGGGGATGGGCATTTAACCCGGAAATTATCTGTTTGTCTCTAAACAAATATTCTAAATCCCGAAAATAAATTGAATGTATATTATACCACTCAGGGAATTATTATGGATATCATGGATATTTCAGAAAATCCAAACTCCACAGAAAGCGAAATAATTAATTAGTGAAGGTTGAGAAAAATTACTCAAATAACCTTACTAAAAATTTAGGGATATTACATGAAGACTGCGCCACCTCGTCGTCTCACGCGATGATCTCTTCAAAGCCTTCAATGCGTCCATGAGTTTCACGCGTTCTTTTTAAGACATTATCTATATTTGGTATTTCCAACTTGTTTAGATAGTTTCCTTATTTACAACGTTTTAGATAGTTTCCTTATTTATAGCGTTTAAGATAATTTCCTTTTATCTTTTAGGGTTTGTGCCTTTTGCATGCTTGCATGGGCTAGCCCTTAGGCTCGTTTCGTCCCAAGCCCATTAGGTCTTGGTCGAGACCCCTTCCCTATTTATACCCTACTTTGTACTCTTTATTTCTCACGTTCAAAGTTAAAGTTCAAGGTTTAAAGTCGAGTGTTAATCCATCTTTCCCTTGATCGGACGTCACTCATATCCCTCTCATCCCCATTCACTCCGCCGCCAATGCTACGGCAACCACTCGATCTCCATCGAGCTTATCCCCTCCGCAGTCGACGCTACGACACCAACGACTTGTTCCATCAAGTCGTCTATCCCTCCATTCAATCGCTTCTGCCACCACTATCCATACTCCCATCAACTCGCTTCCATCGCCACCGTGATCACCACCACCACCATCATCGCGTTCTTCCGTTCGCGATCACCACCACTGTGACGTTCAGACATGACTTCCCAACCAAGACTAGATCCAAGGCGTCTCCTTTGACAACTTGTCTTGACACAGGAGGCAAGGACACATCACTGGACCTGTTGTAAGAAAACTCAACAATTGCAAGTAAGTCTTCCCAACGCTAGGGTTGGATTTGAGCATGGTCTGAAGGAGGGCTCCTACGGTTCGATTGATCACCTCTGTTTGGCCATCGGTTTGGGGGTGGTAGCTAGTGGAGAACAAAAGATTTATACCCAACTTTCCCCAAAGTGTTCTCCAGAAAAGCCCCACAAATTTGGTGTCGCGATCACTCATAATAGACTTAGAGATCCCATGCAAACGTACCACATTGTCAAAGAACAGCGCGGCGACTTCACTAGTAGTATTGGTGGTCTTACACGCGATGAAATGTGCCATTTTGAAAAACCTGTCCATAACAAAAAAGATGGAGTCCTTACCCCTACGAGAGAGAGGCAACCCTGTAATGAAGTCCATAGACAAATCTTCCCACGAGCCTAGTGGGATGGGCAACGGCGTGTAGAGGCCATAGGGATTAGAACTAGACTTGGCGCGTTGACATGTGACACAACTCTTACAATACCATGTCACCTGGGTGGTCATGCACGGTCAAAAGAAATGCTCGCGAAGGGCAGCCAATGTTTTTATAACCCCAAAATGACTGCGTCCTTCATGGGCTTCTTGAATGAGGAGTTTCCTAATGAGTAAGCTAGAAATGCACATGCAGCCGGCTTTGTAAAGGTACCCCTCATGTAAAAAGTATGTCTCAAACTCGCGGTCCCTAAGGCAATGCTCAACAATTGGCTTAAAGAAGGAATCAGTCAAGTATAAATCTTTAATTAAAGAGAAGCCAAGAAGTTTAGTTTGAAGATGACTAAGGAGGATATACCTGCGAGAAAGGGCATCGGCGACCACATTCTCCTTACCTTTCTTGTGCACAACGACGTAGGGGAACGTCTCCATGAATTCCACCCAACGTGCATGGCGGTGGCTGAGGTGGGCTTGGCTCTTCAAGTAGCTAATGACTACGTGGTCCGAGTGGATTACGAACTCGCGTGGCCAGAGATAGTGTTGCCATATCTTTAGCACGCAGACTAGAGCGTAGAGCTCCTTGTCGTAGGTAGGGTAATTCAAAGTGGCCCCTGTGAGCTTTTCACAGAAGAACGTGATGGGCTTCTTTTCCTGGTGCAAGACTTCACCAATGCCCACATTTGACGCGTCGCATTCAATCTCAAAGTGTTTGTTGAAGTCTGGGAGTTGGAGCAGTGGCGCGTTGCACAGGGCTTCTTTCAACGCGTTGAAAGTGTTCGCGTGGCAGTCCATCCAATTCAGCATGGCGCCCTTCCTTGTGAGCTCATGGAGGGGCGCGGCGATGGAGCTGAAGTCGCGGATAAATCTCCTGTAAAATCCCGCCAAGCCAAGGAAGCTTCGAACCATTGTTGGAGTGGTAGGTGTGGGCCAATCCCGGATGGCCTTCACTTTTTCCTCATCGACACATAGCCCATCTTTGGAGACCACGTAGCCCAGAAAGTTCGTTGTGTCTGAGGCAAAGCGACTTGCCAAGGTTGGCATACAAGCGCTCGCGCCTCAAGCACTCTAATACAAGCCTAAGGTGCTCTACATGCTCAGCTAGACTACGCGAGTACACCAAAATTTCATCAAAGTAAACCACAACAAATTTGCCCAGAAATTCCCTCAGAACATGGTTCATGAGCCTCATGAACGTGCTTGACGCGTTAGTCGTCTGAAAGAAAAAAAATGGTACCTAAGGGATATTTGTCTACTCCCCGAAGTTCGAAAAACCATGTTCGGTTTGGGCCTTATCAACTATTGCACTCTTGGCCGCAGAAAAACCATTGTAAAGTCGTTCCCCGACTTTAGCCTATGCTTACTACCTGCCGGGGATAATCGAACATGCTTTTTCGATTATTTTATTTCAGGTAAAGGAGACTTACAGTTGTTTTTCCGCAGTCGCGGAAAAATCTTCCGCGCCCGCGGAAAAGTTTCTGGTGCAAGTTGAACACCATCTTCGAATTTGGCTTGGGTCTCCTACCTGCAAGTTAGTCTAAAACAAAAACGAAACAACAATAATGAAAACTAGAAAGGAAAAGACAAGAAAAGAATTTCATACCTCGGGTTGCCTCCCGAGCAGCGCCTTGGTTATTGTTGTGGCTCGACTTGGTGCCCTTCAACTCAACTTGGGTTGCTCACATCACTGGTACACTTGGGGTCAAAATCAGGAGGGTGTCTCTTTGCATCGTCGATGTTGAATCCGACCCTCACCCCGTCAAACTCCATTGTGAGCGAACCACTACTCACATCAATCTTTGTTTTCGCCGTGTTCATGAACGGCCTACCCAGCATCACAGGGGCTGCATTTTTGTCTTGCCCAGTATCCATCACAAAGAAATCCGCAGGGAAAATCATCTTGTCAACCTCTACCAGAACATCCTGCACCACTTCTTTGGGATACACATAGGAATTATCTGTCAATTGGATCACTATCCCCGTCTTCTGTAATGGCCCAACCTCTAAAGACTCGTACAGCGAGAGAGGCAAAACATTGATAGAGGCACCCAAATCCAGCATGGCTTTATCAAACATGGTATCACCTATCTTATAGGGAATAGTAAACATGCCTGGGTCACTACACTTCTTGGGCAACCACTTTTGCAGCATAGCGGAGACATTCTCACTGACCTGGACCTTCTTTTTCTCTTTCACAGCTTTCTTCCTTTTAATCTTGCACAGTTTCTTCAGAAATTTTGCATAGCGAGGGATGCTCTTAACTAGCTTGATCAAAGGGATGTTTACCTCGCAGTTGCTGAAGGTCTCAAATAGTTGTTTGTCGTTCTCCAACCTTCTGGTATCCTTTAGAGCCTCGGGAAAGGGTGCGGGTGGTTTCATTGAACTGAGTGGAGGAAAGTTGGGACGAACATACGTGTCTCGAGCATCATCAGAGAAACCGCGATCGCGGTTTGGGACCCACGGTCGCGGTTTAGCATTGAAGTTCCTTGGCTCGTCAATATCGAAACCGCGGTCGCGGTTTTGCTTCAAAGTTTTCACCCTCTCCGGGAACTTTTCCGCGGTCGCGGAAATTTGCCGATTTTTGCTTCGCCTTCAGGGACAATTCCGTGGTCGCGACTTTCCTCTTTGCGGTCGCGGAATTCTTTCTGTTGCCCACGAACTTCCTCGTCCTTAGCCCCCATCACTTCTTTCATTTGTGTTCCGCTCCTCAGTGTCATCGCACAGACATTCTATCTCGGATTGGCTACCGTTTGAGATGGTAGTTTTCTCGAGTCTCGGGCTTCCAATTTGCTCACTACTAGAGAGATTTGCCCTACTTGCTTCTCCAGGTGCTGATTACTAGACCTCATCTCTTGATTTTGTTGGGCCACAGTGTTTGCCAACATCGATACATTCTGAGCGAGAGACGTATGTTGTTGGACCATAGTGTCTGCCAACGTCGATACACTTTGAGCGAGAGACTTGATCATGTCATCACAATTTGATACGCTATGAGCAAGAGACTTGATCATGTTATCACCAGGCATAGATGAACTTGCGTTTTGGCCTTGAGGTCGTGGTTCATATGGAGCTCTAAATTGTTGTTGTTGTTGACCTTCAGGCCGCTGAAATTGTTGTTGATGATGTAAGAACTGTGGTGACCTCTAGTGAAACTCCTGGTCATCACGACCTTGAGGAGGATTCTGCTGGTTCCCGTATCTCAAATTAGGGTGATCTCTCCACCATGGATTATAGGTGTTGGAGTATGGGTCATATCTCGGCCTAGGAGGCCGAAACATCCAATAGCATTTACTTCAACAGTGGGTTCCTGCAGCGTGGGACATGCATCAGTAGGGTGCATCGTGTCGTAACATATCCCACAAGACTTGACTTGTTGCGGGGTGCCCTTCATCATGAACCTCCTCATCATGTCCTTCATCTCAGCCATCTCAGAAAGCAGAACAGATGGTGAGGAGTCAGCAACATTCACACCACGAGCATTTGTCCTCCTGTTGAATTGTCTCGACCCTTCTGAGATCTCAAAAAATAACTCAAAGGCTGCATCTGTCGTCATATTGAGAATGTTGCCGCCACACGCCGCATCTACTATCCGACACTCATCATTCATCAGACCACCATACAAATAGAGAATCAAGTCCTGGTCAGAGTAACCATGATATGGGCAACTTGAACATAGCCGCTTGAAGCGCTCATAGTACTCATACAAAGTTTCACCAGCCTGTTGCTCAATGTTACTTATGCTCTTCTTCAGGTTGTTCAGCTTCGTAGCAGGAAAATACTTTTCTAAGAAGGATTTCTTCATTTTAGCCCATGTATCAATGCTTCATGGGGCCAGATAGTAGAACCAATCATAGGCCGCATCCTTCAGAGAGAAAGGAAAGGCCCTGAGCTTGATCTGGTCCTCAGTAACGTTCCATGGCTTCATACTGTTGTAGACAGGATGGAATTTAGACAAGTGCTTGTTGGGGTCTTCTCCACTCATCCCATGGAAGTGTGGTAGTAAATGGATTAGCCCTGATTTGAGCTCAAAGATCACGCCATCAGCCAATTCAGGAAATTGCACAGCAAGCGGTTGCTGCTGCAAATTCGGGGCAGTCAACTGCCTCAAAGTCGGTGTTTCCTCATCCATCTCTAGTTGCATACGGGCTGCTACACGGTTTCTAGAAAGTGTTCTTTCAATCTCTGTCTCAAAATCTAACAGTGGAGAGTCAGTAGCACGGGTGTGGACCATAAGATAGGTCCACACAAAAGTTGGCACACAAACACACACAAAGAAAAATTAAAACTTGCCTCCCCGACAACGGCGCCAAATTTGATAGGGATAAAGTCGTTATGCCTAATCAAAGTAAATCCTCAAAAACCTAACTAAGTATAGTAGGCAAGCAAGGGTCGAATCCCACAGGGAGGTAGCAATCTTTCTTAGTACAACAGGTTGTGTGCCAAAGGTAACAAAGGGGGGTTTTTGGTTTGTTTACAATAACAAAGTAAATCAAAGTAAAGGGTGTAATCAGTTGATGAGAAAATACTTAGCCAGACAAATATCCACCATTCATTCGATTGGTTGATCCTAGATTATCTCAATTCCTTTCTATGAATATTCTTGTCCCTATTCTGAAATAGTTATCAGTCCAACTAGTCCTGGTAACCCTAACTATCAAATGCACAAGAAACTATCAAGATTTAATTCAACAGCAGCAGTAAGCATAGGAATTAACCAAGATACATGCAACACCAGACAACTCGTCAGCATTTAACACATAATCAATTCTCTTCACAATAAATAGAGTGACGCGCTTCCCGTGATAAGTAAACACGTAAGTGTTTAAATAGCCATCGTGAAGAACGCGCTTGTCGAATTGCCATGGACGCCCCAACAAAAAATGTGTAGCGTCCATTGCAATGACATCACAAAGGATGAATCTGAATATTGGCCAATGGAAAAAGAGATAAGACATTGGCGAGTTACAGTGTTACGAGAACTCGAAGAAATCCACTAGAGGCCATAGGGTTGGGGGTGAGGTATGGTTTGCAAGTTGAAATGGTTGACCACCTTCTCATTAATTTTATTGCAGCAACGGCCTCCATCGATTATGACACTCAAGGACGCGGTCTTGACCAAGCAACGCGTGTGGAAGAGGTTCTTGCGTTGGTCGACCAGTGTGGCTTCCTTGACAGTAAGTATTCGGCGCGTGACAAGGCTCAGAGGTGTGCCATCATGGAGCGCGGCGGGTTCACAAGTGTATGCCTCCTCGTTGTCATTTTTGAACCCTTCCTCGATGGTCTCAAGGGCGGTGTCCTCCTCCTCGTAAGATTCATAGCCCGTGGCGATGCTGGATAAGAGGACCTTCTTGTTGTTTGGGCAATACCTCTTGTAGTGCCCTCGTCCTCCACACTTGAAACATTCTAAGTCATGCGCGTGCTCAGGGGCTGGTGATGAGCCCTTTGTAGGCGTCGTGCGAGCAACATTGGTGGTGGATGTCGCGGTCTTCCCCTGTCGGCCTTGATTTGACACGGTGGTTCCTATGGGTGGACCGCGCACATTAGTAGTAGGGGATTGACCATGGTTAGAATCATACCTTCGTTGACCTGGGGTTTGCCAAGAGGATTGTCGGCGACACGAGAGTTGGTTGTATATTTGCATCGCGGTGTGAGTCAAGGTATTGAGATCCTTGATTGGCAAAATCTCGAGCTGGTCACGGATTGACACATTCAAGCCACTAAGAAACTTTGTCCGAAGGGTGGACGGGGCGACACTGATGTTGGCCTTGTAGTACATGTCCTCCAAGTGAGAGAAGAACTCAAGAGGTATTTTGGTGCCTTGTCGCGCCATTGCAATCTCCATTTGTATCTGGTTTCTATAGTCCACGGGCACGTACTTCTGTGTCATGACGTAGACAAGCTGGTGCCACTCCGTGATGGGAGCAAGGTGTCGATGAACGTGGTCGTCAATGAACATGTGCCACCAAACGCGTGCAGCGCCCCAGAAGTGTAGCGTTGCCGCATCAACATGCTCTTTTGTGGGAATGTGGCAATATCGCAAAGTATACTCTGTAGCCTGCACCCACTCAAGAAAAACAGCAGGATCATATTCACCAAGGAAATGCTCAATTTTGACTTTTACCTCGTGGCGGCTAAGCCTTGGTGCGTGCTGAGCAGGTTGTGGCGCATAAGGGCGTTGTGTAGGGGCTTGAATGCGACGAAGTGGACGGTGAGTGCGGCCATCCTGGACATCTTCAGCGGCAAAATCCGTAGGTGGCGTGTTGTACTCAGCGCGTTGTTGTCGTCGTTGGGGAACAGAGGCATCGTGGCGGCGACGAAAGTCACGCGCCATGTCCTCGTGGTGTTGGCCACGAGTGTCACACCTATTGTCGCCGTGAACGCAATGGTGTGGTCCTACTGGCTGGAGTGGGGGCGGAATCCAATCTGCGGGCCAATCTTGGAGTTCAATTGGATCACCAAGGGGAGGATGGAAGGAGCCTGGGTTGATCATCCCCGCGTCCTCCATCTCCTCGTCGTCGAACTAATTGAAGTCATCATGGACAGTCGGCGTCGTCGATCCATAGCCATCGGAGCCATAACGCAGTGTGCGCGTGCTTTGATGGCCAAGGTGGTCGTTGACGTCGAAGGGAACTGGAGTGGGATCATGGCGACGCTGACGTGGCTCAATGTCTGTGGTGCGATAGGATCTATGCGGCAAACCTGAGTCGCGTTCATCGCGTTGTGCGCGGCCGGCAAGAGGCGTTGAAGCAGTCTCGTGGCGGCGTCTTGTTCCTCTAGCTTCATACCTGTCATGAAAGTCAAAAGGTTCAGAGTACTCACCATGGGTATCATTGTTGCAGTCGGAGCCGTTGTCGTATCCTGCATGGGTTGCTCGCTGTGTGTGTCGTTCGCGGTGCGACACGTATCCTTGGCGGCTTTCAATCACGGACTGTTTCCTGTGAAGGCGTGGTTGCAAGTTGGAGGTGGAGGGCATCAACCCTTTGTCCTTGTCCACGCGTGGTTGACCTGGCCCGACCTCAATGGGACGCGGCACGCCCAGGGTGTCCATAGGGATCATCATTGTATGTGTGGGAAGCACTGGTGCAACGCGTTGCGTGGCCTGCAGTTGAGCAACTTGGCGCCTGAGCTCTTGTATCTTGCATTGTTTAGGGGAGAGCTCCAGAATGGGATCATCAATGTGTTGGTCATATTGGGGAACCAAGGACGGGTTTGGCGCGTTCTCGTTGGCACCATTGCCATCTTCACTTGGATGAGTAGGGGTGATCATGCTTCCTATCACAATGTGACCAGACATCCAAGTAAAAACGAACAAAAGACAAGACAACCAATAATCAAGCAAACACTTAACAAGACACAATTGTTCACGAAGGTAGGCTAGGACTTTAGGCCGTGAGGGCGGCTAAGGCTAACACAAAGTAAGTGTGAGAAGCAAGCACAAAACCAAACGAAACCAATTACTTAAGTCTTAACCTCTTACGTAAACAACACACAAGACCAACCTTCAAGGTGTGCACCTAGACGGTAGAGGGGTTGAGAAGATGAGCCAAGCCGTTGGTGGAAGAAAGTTGCCTTATTTTGGCTTTCCTTTTTTTTTTTTGAATTAAGTCGAGTCTTTTTTTTTTTAATTCGACTTTGACTTTTGAATTTTGAATTTAAATCTGAGATCTTAGTCTTTGACTTTTGATTGAAGATCGGATAAGATTAACACAATTAAAATGAAAAAGAAACGGCTTAGTAACTAGGAAAGAATATCACGTTATTTTCGGTGATAGGAGAGAGAAAATATTGTAGATTTGTAACGGCCAACAACTTCAAGATATGGCAAGATATGCAAGCGAAATTCACGGAATCAATTAAGCAAATTAAGCAATTAATTTTGGAAGATTTAATGCAAACAAATCACACAAATTTCGCGAGGGAGCAATCACGGATTCGGTCAAGGGCTTGCCTTGTGTAACCGATGGACATGCAACGAAGAAAAGGAAAAAAAAAATTGTGACGATGGCGGAAGCAAGATGATGGAGAAGAAAAATTGTGAACAAATGAACTTGACAAGCGACTTACAAGATCAAAGGATCTAATGCCAGTTGATGCATTCCTGCCTTCGGATGCCGGATCGAAATCTTGGTAGTGAGTCGCTAGGGTCGTATCCAAGTGTGGATGGGTGGAACGCGGTGTTTGTGACTGCTTGCGAGCAAGCGAGCGCGGTGAAGATGACGATGCGATGAGGTGAATGTGACTCGCGACCTCAGGGCTAGGCGCGATGGGTGATGGCTCGGTGGATCGAGCGAGGCCGTAGCGTCGGCAGCGGAGGGATAGACTCGAAGAATTCGAGTGAGGTGCCGTAGCGTCGGCGGCGGAGGAAGAGAGATGAGAAGTAAGAGGGGTGATGCCGATCTAAGATATTGGAGGCAAAAGCTCTCGACAAATTATCTTAGATTAAAATGTAGCGTAACCTATTACAGAAGGCTGAGATGACCTTTTATAGGGGGTAGCGGGACTCGGATGGGCCGAGTCTTGTTTAATGGGCTAGCCCACGCAGCACGCGTGGAACACACACCCAAAAGAAATCACTGAAAATAAGAATGTTCAAAAATAACAAAACAATCAAAGATTGCGATCAATGATGGTAGAGAGGATCTTGAGAGAGAACGTGATCTTTGGACTTGGCTGGAGGCGCTTGAGGGAGAACGCGGTCTCTTGCGTCCCTTGGCTAGCGACGACGCGCACAATCAATGATTGTGTCGCGTTGGCGATGGCCTTGGCACGCGATCTTGTTATAGGGCTGACATGCAGATTTTAGTCATGTTACCTGGTCAAAATAAATCCTAACAAACCTAAACTAGTAGCGAAGGCAAGCAAGGGTCGAATCCCACAAGGAGGAGTTGTCAATCTTTATGTAAGTTCGCATGCAATGGTAACAAAGGGGGGTTTTGGTTGTTGATTGTTGAACAAGTAAACAAAGCAAACAAAGCAAAGAGTTTGTATTCAATTAAAGGGAAACACTTAGCCAAACAAATATCCACATTTCATATGAATGATTGATCCTAGGTTATCTCTATTCATTTCCTTTGATTATTCCTGTCCCTATTCTTAAATAGTCACTAGTCCAACTAGTCCTAGCAACCCTTACTATTGAACGCACGAGAAACTATCAAGATTTAGAACAATAGCAGCATAGAGTATAGGATCAAACTAGGATACATACAACACCGATCTTTCGCAGTATTTAGCACATAATCAATTCTCTTTCATAATAATCTAGTCCAACTAGTCCTAGAATATCATGTTTGCTACTCTAGATAAGGAATCTCAACTCGAAATATCCAAACCCTAGCAATAGACAATTACTAATATCAACTAGGTGATCAAGCTAGTCAAATCAATAACAATCAATAAGAATATGCTCAAGAGAAAAGATATAATCCCAAGGAATAAAAAATAGAGAAGTAACCTCACAATCAAATCATACGAAAAGCTTCAATTGTCGGACTAAGCAAAAGGGTGCTTAGATCCTCATAGTTCTTGGAAACAAAATAAACTTCAAAGGGAAAACTTAATGGAAACAACGATGCTGAATGTGATGATTAACAATGAATGGGAAACTAGGTTAAATAACCTAGCCCTAAAACTAAAGGGAAAAGATAACAAACGCGATCTAAAATGAAATAAAGTATAAGGTTCGAAATAATAAAATAAAACTCGGAAAAATGAAAAAATAACAAAACTCGGAAAATCTTCGCGGACTCTGCTCCGTGTGATTCCGCGGCCGCGGCCAGAAATCCGCGGTCGCGGAAAATAGAATTGTGCTCTCGACCTCGTCTTCACTGGTGAATTTTCCGCGGGCGCGTTGAAGTTTGCTCTCGACATTGGGCAATTCTGGGGAATTTTCCGCGGGCGCGGCCAAAAATCCACGGTCGCGGAAATGGCACTTCTCTGGCTCCGCGTCTCGCCCTTGTCCGCGGTCACTGTTGCACTCGCCCGCGGCAGCTCACGGTTCCCCTTCTTCTTTCCTTGGTGTGGATTCTTCCTTCCATCTTCTTGGTCTCCTCTAGTGGTTTACTCCTCGTCTTCTGGATGTCTTCAATTAGCTCCTCCAAACCACCATATCCACACTTCTTCTCTCCAACTCCCTACTCCACAGTTGTGCTCTAAATCCATCCAAATGGCACCCTAAATATCGGTAACAACTCCTAGATAAGCACTGTAAAGTAGTGTTGATCAAACTCCCCCATGCTTAAACCTTGCTCGTCCTCGAGTAAGCTAAAAGAAACCTACTCCTCCAATCAAATCCCCAAGGTCTCATGAAGCATAGAAAAATCATCTCCTCTAAGAATCGCATCTAACAATGAATCTCCAAGGCACCAACACAATATGCTCAACACAACATACACACAACAAAATCACAACACCAAGCTAGAAGGAAAGCAGAGTACTTCCCCCAAGCTTATCCCGAACACCATAGAGTGAAAAATAATCTAATCCTAGCCTCCCATCTATCTTCTTATCTCTCCAGAGTGACCTATTCAAATTCTCCTTATATCACCTCTTCTTATGCCACCACGCCAGGTAAAATGATGATTCCTAAAAATCACTCTTCTTCTTTTCACTCATTTTGCCAAGGCGCCCTTTCGGGTTTTCACCAAGCCACTCATTTCATTTTTCAATAGATGGGCTCACATGTAACTCACATCACTCTTGACCAATTATTACCCCAGCCTAATGCTGGTCCAAGCCACCTGCTTATTACATAAGCCGTCCTTTCGGGTTTTCGACTTATCCCAAGATTTCTATTTTTGCCTTTTTCGAATTTTGGCTTTTTCTTTTTCTTTTCTCCTCAACGACATAGCAAGTATAGAATCCTCCCCCATGCTGAAACATTGCATTGTCCTCAATGTGATGAAAGACAAAAAAGAATGAAGCACATGAAAGGGGGAAAAGTACTCACAGCCGTCGCCGAGTTGGCTTGGACACTGAAGTTGTTGCTGGCGGTATATCAATAAGCTCGTGTCTCTGGTGTTGCGCGGGTCTTCAACTCAACTCTACCGTGTAACCAAAGTGAACTGTTGTGGTGAGTAGTGGTATAGCAAGTAAGTCGGGGTTGCACGGCCTTCAACTCAATCAACTCCTACCATGCAACCAAAAGGAACCATTGTGGTGAGAAGTGGTAAATCAAGGAAACGGGGTTGCATGGCCTTCTACGAACACAAAAAATAGGCCTAGATGTAATTGTGGTATGGGCCTTGATGTTCCTCTTCCTCCTCAGCTGTCAATTGTAGGGCCATCATCGTTGCCAAATAATGTGTGGGGCTAATGTCTCCTCCTTGGCAATATGATGCGCACCTCCTCTCCATGGGGTATTCAGACAGCTGGCCTTCGATGGAACTCTTTTTTTTTTGTTCTTTTTTTTTTGATTTTTTTTTTCCATTTTTTTTTCCATTTTTTTTTCGGGGAGGGCAATAGAAGGACTTACATTGGTGTGGGCAACACCTTCTTCAATATGATTCGGGTCTCCTCCCTGCAGGTTAGTTCGAAACAAAACAAAAGCAAAAACACACGAACAAAAGCAATTAAAAACAAGAATTGAAAAGACAAGAAAAGAAATACATATCTCGGGTTGCCTCCCGGACAGCGCCTTAGTTATTGTCGTGGCTCGACATACTACTCGACTCCTCAACTTGGTTCGCTCACCTCCAATGAGCACTCGGGGTTCCCATCTGGAGGGTGTCTCTTGGAATCATCAATGTTGAATCCGACCTTCTCCCCGTCGAATTCCATAGTGAGCGAACCGCTGCTCACGTCGATCTTTTTCCCCGCCGTATTCATAAACGGCCTTCCTAGCATTACTGGCGTTGCGTCCTTGTCCTGCCCCGTGTCCATCACAAAGAAGTCTGCAGGGAACACCAACTTGTCCACCTCGACTAGCACGTCCTGCACCACTCCCTTGGGGTAGACGTAGGAGTTATCTGCTAGCTGAATGACAATCCCCGTCTTCTCTAATGGCCCTAGCTCCAAGGACTCGTAATGTGAGAGAGGCAACACATTTATGGAGGCACCCAAATCAAGTAAAGCCTTATCGAACAAGGTATCCCCAATCTTGCAGGGAATAGTGAACATTCCTGGATCGCTTGCCTTCTTAGGTATCTGCTTTTGCAGCATAGCGGACACATTCTCACTGACTACCACCTTCTTCTTCTCCTTCACAGCCCTCTTCCTCTTAAGCATGCAGAGCTCCTTCAAAAATTTAGCATAGCGAGGAATACAGTTAATCAACTTAAGTAACAGAATGTTTACCTCGCAATTGCTAAACGTTTCGAACAACTCCTTATCATTAGATGGCCTCCTTGTGTCCGCCAGAGCTTCAGGGAAAGGTGCGGGAGGCTTTTCGGATCCGAGCGGAGGGAAATAGGGGCACACGTAGTCGTCATAGGGCTTATCGAAGCGAAGAGGTGCTTCTGAAGCATTTCCGCGGTCGCGGATTGTCTGCCGCGGTCGCGGAATATTGTCGACCTGCTCGCTGTCTTCGGTCCTTTTTCCGCGGTCGCGGATGTCCTGCCGCGGTCGTGGAAAATTCTCGACCTGGTGCTCTTGTTCCTCCGTGCTTTTTCCGCGGTTGCGGATTTCCTGCCGCGGTCGCGGAAGTTCGCCGATTTCTTCCTTCTTGCCAGTAGTCACGCCGCGGTCGTGACCCTCTTCTCCCCGATTGCGGATTTCTCTTTCTCTGGCTCGACTGGCTTCCACCTCAGCCCCGCTCCTTAGCGTCATGGCACATACATTCTCCTTCGGGTTGACTACCGTTTGAGATGGTAGCTTCCCCGATTCCCGCGCTTCCAACCTGCTCATAGCTAAAGAGATCTGCCCCATTTGTTTCTCCAGGTTCTGAATACTGGACTTCGTCTCTTGTTGATTTTGGGCCACAATGTTTGCCAGTGCGTTCATATTGCTAGCCATGGTTGTCATGCCCTGGACAAGGGCATTGATCTTATCCTCACTGGATGCGGGGGCGCTGGAACTCTGGCCTTGGGGTCTCTGGTCATAAGGAGCTCTAAATGGTTGTTGACCCCCAGGCTGTTGGTACTGTTGTGGGCAGGGAAGAAACTGTGGCCGCCTCTGTTGGTAATCTTGGTTCTCCTGGCCATGATGAGTGTTCTGTTGGTTCCCGTACCTCAAATTGGGGTGATCTCTCCACCCTGGATTGTAGGTGCTGGAGTATGGGTCATATCTTGGCCTTTGAGGGCCATATCCGCCAATTGCGTTCACTTCAGCATTGGGCTCCTGCAGCGTGGGACATGCATCAGTTGGATGCATCGTATCTTGGCATATCCCACATGATTTGACCTGCTGCTGGCCACCCTTCATCATGCACCTCCTCGTCATCTATTTCATCTCAGCCATCTCAGCAAGTAGAGTGGAATTGGGTTGAGACTTTGCAGCTCTCACGGATTGGGCGCCCGCCCTTTTACTAAATTGTCTTGAGCCCTCAGATAGCTCAAAGAAGACCTCATAGGCCTGGTCTTGTGATACCCCGTATTTTTGTAAGGTTGTTTTGGGAATTTTGGAATTTTCCCGACTACCCATTTAATACGTCAGATTTATTTCAGGTAGCTTGAGACATTCTGTAATGTGCTCTGTATCTGTAATATTTTTCTCAGTGAAATAAAATACAGACGACGTGCTTCGGATGTTTATACGCGTTCGCGTACGATAATTTTTATCCCGGGTTAATGTCTTGCTCGTTCAAAAGCTGAATGGGCGGGAAAAGGCAAAAACGGCGATCGCCGTACAGTAACGGCGCCCGCCGTCGCTGGGCCCGAGGTGTCAGACCGTCGTCTCCTACTCTAGGCTCGCCAGAGCTAGGAACGGCGACCACCGTAATTACGGCACCCGCCGCGGCCCGCCGTAGGCAAAGTTGCGGCGCCCGCCGTGATTACCCAGAGATCATTACCCGTTGGTCACCGGCGAGCTCTGGCCGTGCCGATCTAGCCCTGCTCGGCCTCGTCTAGGGTGATGATGATGTTCCCATTGCTTTGGCTATAAAAGGAGGTGTTGGGGGAAGGGTTTTGAGCCATCCCAGCACCGAATCTCTGCCAAAATCTCGCCTCGTCGGAGTGTTAGTTTCGCCGGATTTCGGAAGCTTCGTTGGTGTCGGTTGGTGGTGTTTCCAGAATCCCTTGTGAAGCCTTTTGGTTGCCCTTGGAGGTTGGAACCCAGGCAAGGCAAAAAGGGGTAGAAACGCGCATCATTTGGGTGAGTTTTTCTCTTGTTCTATCGTCGGAGTTCTTCACGGCGACCGCCGTGTTCTTTATGGCGCCCGCCGTGATGAATGCGGCGACCGCCGCCAAGAACGGCGACCGCCGCCAGTGCCCAGAATGCCTTCATGGCTTTGGCTTGGTTGGTTGTCGTCGTGGCGTCTTTCCTTTCGATTTCTTTTGCCGTTTTTAGATTCGTACTGTTGTTATGTCGGATCTAACTTAGGGTTCCTTTATGGGTCGACTCGAAGGTGTTTGTGCTAGGGGAGCTATACCCGTGTCGAGCCCGGAATCCCGTCGTTGTCATTAGGCTTGTTTCTATTCTACGGATTAAGGAAAGTGGCGGTTCGCTCTTGCTCATCGTTTCCATATTTACATTGATTATCAGTTGTTTATCTGAGTAATTAATTTGGAACGATTATTACTGTGTTCTTCTAGAAGTGATTTATAAACTGTTTTGAAAATCATATAATAGGTTGTATATCTGTTAGAACAGCGCTATTATCTGTGATCGCCTTTCGGGCCTTTATGTGGATTTATCCTGTAACTGTTATTGTGCTGTATCTGTGTGGTTAGCACTGTTAGTTAGGAATGTACTCGGACTTCGTCCGGTCGTTTCTTTATAACCTGGTATCGGGGTGGCTCGTCTCCATCTGGTACTATTCTAAGATCATGATCGGTCTCTTTCCCAAGTGTGTAGAGACAGGACACTTAGCTGGTGTCACAAACCTTCCGGTGTACGTCACTCTCGACGAAACGTATACTAAGATGTGTCGTTCCAATGGCAGGGTACACATGTAAAAGTCTAATAATGTGATGTGTGGTTTGTAATATAAATCAGATAAGTGCTACTCGACGCACATAATTAATAAACCCTCGGCGAGTAGTACAGCTAAGTTATAATGCAGCTAGGAAAACTCGTCTCGACTTTGATCATAGTACGTTCTCTTTCCAATCTGGATTCGCTGTATGCGATGAGGTTGGTCGTGAACCGAAGCATCTCAGTCAACTTTTAAATCATTGTTGTATGATTCTGTAACATTCCAGATTTGTCATAATTCCTTAAAGACTCATTTCCGTTGGAGTCTTCTTTCGGGTCGATTTCTGTGAAGATTTAGTCTTCCAGAATCTTCTCTTGTGCATACCTCTTGTTTATTCCAGTAGGAGTATGATGGTTGACTATCGTCATCGGTTGTTATTCGAGAAGCGATGAGTCTAACCTAATATGACTGCTTCGAACCATTCTGTTTTGTACCCTTGCTAGTCTATTCAAGTAGACTAACCCACGAACTTTGTTCTCTGCATGTGGGCTGGTGTCATCCGTTCGATTCTGCACATCAGTTAGAAAGTAGCTCAGAAGGATAGAAGGACTATGGAGTCGACGGTGGTTTTCGAACGTTTGAGTTATTTCGTTAATCAGGTTGAGATCTTTTGGACAATGACTTTGGTTGTAATGTATTTTATAAGACTTCCGATGTACCCTATTTTATAAGACTTCCGCTGTACCCTACTTTATAAGACTTCCGTTGTATTTGGTTTAAACTCTGTGTTAGCCTATTCGGGATTGGGTTGTAATCCCGTAACTCATGTTTCCTTGACAATGTTATGTTTTGGAATTGAATGCTTTGATCATTATGTATCACTTGTACTTCATAAATTGTATTTAAATGGTAAAGCCTTGGGTGATCTCGGTAAGGAACACTGGGGTCACTGGCGGTAATACCTTTCCAAAAGGGTTAAGTTTTGGGGGTGTTACAGGTCTGGAGTCTTATTCAGGATGTTTCCTCCACAGGTAGCATTCACAATCCGACTCTCGTCATCAAGTAAACCTCCGTACAAATAAAGTACGAGGTCCTGGTCGGAGTAGCCATGATAGGGGAAACTAGAAATCAGCTTCTTGAAGCGCTTGTAGTACTCGTAGAGCGACTCAGCAGCCTGCTATTCGATGTTGCTAATACTCCTCTTCAGGTTGTTCATCTTTGTCGTTGGGAAGTACTTTTCCAGGAAGGCCTTTTTCATCTTGGCCCACGTGTCTATACTCCCTGGAGTCAGGTAATAGAACCAGTCATTGGCCACATTCTTCAAGGAGAAAGGAAAGGCCCTCAGCTTGATCTGGTCTTCAGTAACTCCCTTCGGCTTCATGCTCGTGCAGACTGCATGGAACTCCGACAGGTGCTTGTTAGGGTCTTCACCACTCATCCCATGGAAGTGAGGGAGTAAGTGGATCAACCCAGACTTGAGCTCGAAGTTGACTCCATCAGCAAGCTCAGGAAACTGCACAGTCAGCGGTTGTTGTTGCAGATTAGGGGCAGTCAGCTACCTTAGCGTTTGTTGGTCGTCTGCCATCTCAAAAGTAGGGTTGTCAAATATCAAAGATCGGTTTACTCTGCGGCTCTGGGAGAGAGTCCTCTCAAATTCTGAATCCAAAGCTAAAATTGGGGAATTAGTAGCACGGGTGTGGACCATAAGATAGGTCCACACAATAGTAACAAGCACACAAACACACACAAAGAAAATCAAAACTTGCCTCCACGGCAACGGCGCCAATTTGACATGTAGATTTTAGTCGTGTTACCTGGTCAAAATAAATCCTAACAAACCTAAACTAGTAGCAAAGGCAAGCAAGGGTCGAATCCCACAGGGAGGAGTTGTCAATCTTTATGTAAGTTTGCATGCAATGGTAACAAAGGGGGGTTTTGGTTGTTGATTGTTGAACAAGTAAACAAAGCAAACAAAGCAAAGAGTTTGTATTCAATTAAAGGGAAACACTTAACCAAACAAATATCCACCTTTCATATGAATGATCGATCCTAGGTTATCTCTATTCCTTTCCTTTGATTATTCATGTCCCTATTCTTAAATAGTCACTAGTCCAACTAGTCCTAGCAACCCTTACTATTGAACGCACGAGAAACTATCAAGATTTAGAACAATAGCAGCATAGAGTATAGGATCAAACCAGGATACATACAACACCGATCTTTCGCAGCATTTAGCATATAATCAATTCTCTTTCATAATAATCTAGTCCAACTAGTCCTAGAATATCATGTTTGCTACTCTAGATAAGGAATCTCAACTCGAAATATCCAAACCCTAGCAATAGACAATTACTAGTATCAACTAGGTGATCAAGCTAATCAAATCAATAACAATCAATAAGAATATGCTCAAGAGAAAAGATATAATCCCAAGGAATAAGAAATAGAGAAGTAACCTCACAATCAAATCATACGAAAAGCTTCAATTGTCGGACTAAGAAAAAGGGTGCTTAGCTCCTCATAGTTCTTGGAAACAAAATAAACTTCAAAGCGAAATCTGAATGGAAACAACGATGCTGAATGTGATGATTAACAATGAATGGGAAACTAGGTTAAATAACCTAGCCCTAAAACTAAAGGGAAAAGATAACAAACGCGATCTAAAAGGAAATAAAGTATAAGGTTCGAAATAATAAAATAAAACTCGGAAAAAGGAAAAAATAACAAACCTCGGAAAATCTTCGCGGACTCTGCTCCGTGTGATTCCGCGGCCGTGGCCAGAAATCCGCGGTCGCGGAAAATAGAATTGTGTTCTCGACCTCGTCTTCACTGGTGAATTTTCCGCGGGCGCGGCAAGGAATCTGCGGTCGCGGAAAATTGAACTTTGCTCTCGACATTGGGCAATTCTGGGGAATTTTCTGCGGGCGCGGCCGAAAATTCGCGGTCACGGAAATGGCACTTCTCTGGCTTCGCGTCTCGCCCTTGTCCGCGGTCACTTTTGCACTCGCCCGCGGCCACGGCAGCTCGCGGTTCCCCTTCTTCTCTCCTTCGTGTGGATTCTTCCTTCCATCTTCTTGGTCTCCTCTAGTGGTTTACTCCTCGTCTTCTGGATGTCTTCAATTAGCTCCTCCAAACCACCATATCCACACTTCTTCTCTCCAACTCTCTACTCCACAGTTGTGCTCTAAATCCATCCAAATGGCACCCTAAATACCGATAACAACTCCTAGATAAGCACTGCAAAGTAGTGCTGATCAAGGGCCTTGTGAGCGAATGCTCATGGCTTCCTCTTCCTCAGTTGCAGTCATGGTGGGTAGGGGCGCATCACTTATGCATAAATGAAAATGTCCTTAGGATTGAATTTCCACATTAGTGTAGTACACATTTCAAATAATCGAGAATCAGGGTGTCCTATGGATTGAACCATTCAACTCATCTGAATACTTCAAGGTACAACACACAAAAGCTTCTACACTACTCCAAGTGCTAACTTGACACTATTTTATCCATGTGTCCTTATCCATTCACGAACGTATACAAGGCCAAGCCCGGGCTAGTTGAAACGGCACCACTTCACGCTCATATAGGTGGATTCTTTTAATCATGCACCTGCAAATGCATTTTTTTCAAAAGATCCATTAAGAAGATAAACTTCAACCTAATATTACTTATAGGTCCGAGCACATACCTAGGGATGAAATTGAACATGTTCTCCAAACTCTAAGTATAGGCTTTCCACATTGAATTCAGCCTCTAACGTCATACTAGAAGGGAATTGGGTATCCTACCATTAGAGATTTTAAACGGGCTTTAAACCCATCCCGATAGACGACTTGATCACCAAGTCCCTGGCTAACCCCTTTGTCAAGTGGTCCGCCAAATTTTGTTGAGACCGAACAAACTCAATAGTAATCACCCCATGAGTGATCAACTCACGTACCGCGCTATGTCTAACGCCCAGGTGTCGCGACTTAACATTATACACTTGGCTATAAGCCTTAGCCAAAGTAGGTTGACTATCACAATGGATAGATATGGGTGACACCGGTTTCGGCCACAAAGGAATCTCGTAGACTAAGTTCTTTAGCCATTCCGCCTCTCTACCGGCAACGGCCAATGCTACGAATTCTGATTCCATAGTCGAACTTGTAATGCAAGTTTGCTTCTTAGAAGCCCATGAAATGGCACCTCCCCCAAGCAAGAATACCCAACCACTACTAGAAGAATGATCTTCCACATTAGTGATCCAACTCGCATCCGAATACCCTTCTAGAACCGAAGGAAATCCGACATATTACAAACCATAATTCATGGTTCCTTTTAAGTATTTGAGTACCCGCCTTATTGCTTGTCAATGGTGTGTACTAGGATTACTAGTGTATCTACTCAACCTGCCTATTGCATAAGCAATATCTGGCCTTGTGCTCGTCATGGCATACATTAAGCAACCAGTCACTTGTGAGTACCCGAGTTGTGATACCGCTTTACCCGTATTGGGCATAAGCTTCACACTCGGATCCATAGGAGTGCTAACCGGAGAACAAGTCTCACAATTGAACTTCTTAAGCACTTTCTCAATGTAATGAGATTGTGACAAAGAGAGTCCCTTATTCTCACGTTTGATTCTAATACCGAGGATCACATCCGCCTCCCCCATGTTCTTCATGGCAAAGCTTGATGACAAAAAGGCCTTTGTAAGGTCCACTTGTTTTTGATTTGTACCAAAGATCAACATGTCATCAACATACAAGCAAATGATTACTCCTTTACCGGATTTATCAAACTTGTTGTATACACAGTTGTCCGACTGATTTAACTTGAATCTGCTCGACAAGACAACCTCATCAAACTTTTGATGCCACTGCTTAGGTGCTTGCTTTAGCCCATACAATGACTTTAACAACTTACACACCTTATGCTCATTACCGGACATAATGAACCCTTCAGGTTGCTTCATGTACACCTCCTCCTCCAAATCACCATTCAAGAATGCCGTTTTGACATCCATTTGGTGAATCACAAGATTGTTAATAGCCGCCAAGGCAATCAACAACCTAATGGTGGATATCCGAGCAACCGGAGCATAGGTATCAAATTAATCAATACCTTCCCTTTGTCTGAAGCCTTGGATAACCAATCGGGCCTTAAACTTATCGATAGTACCATCGACTTTCATCTTCTTCTTAAAGATCCACTTGCAGCCCAAAGGCTTGCAACCCGGTGGGAGATCCGATAAGACCCACGTGTTATTTCCCATGATGGAATCTATCTCATCATTTATTGCTTCTTTCCAGAAAGCAACATCTTGAGACCTCATTGCCTCGCTAAAAGTCCTAGGATCCTCATCAATATGATAACAATATGAATATTGGAACCCAACTTCATCTCTAGATCCTTCAACCAAATAAACTTGGAAATCTGGACCGAAAGACTTTTCAATCCTCCCACGCTTGCTCCTACGGAGCACAGGTGACTCATTAGAAGGTATGACCGAACCGTCTCCTTCTTTAGTTTCACTAGTACTTGGAACCAAATCTTTTGGTCTAGGTATGGATGAGAACTAATTCTCATCAAATATCGCATCTCTTGATTCAATCACGGTGTTAACCGAAATAGAATCATTAGGCTCTATCACATAGAACCTATAAGCCTTGGAATGCTCAGCATATCCAATAAAGATGCAATCAATACCACTTTCCCCCAAGGTTTTAATCTTGGGCTGGGGTAGTCTAACGACCGCCCTACATCCCCAAACTCGAAGATAGTTCAAGCTTCGTTTCTTTGTGTACCAAAGTTCATAAGGGGTGACCTTATTCCTTTTGTTAGGAACCCTATTTAATAAATAGCAAGCCGTTAACATGGCTTCAACCCAGAATCCGTCACTCAATCCCGAGTAGGATAACATGGAATTAACCATCTCTTCTAGGACTCGATTCTTCCTCTCCGACACACCATTTTGTTGTGGCGTATAGGGAGCCGTAGTCTCATGTATAATGCCTACGGACTGGAAATACACAGGATCATAAAATTCTCCACCTCTATCGGTGCGTAGTTTTTTAATCAAGTCATTTTGTTGCAATTCAACCTCGGTTTTATAAACCTTAAATTTATCATGGGCCTCGTCTTTAGCATGTAAGAAATACACATAACAATAATGAGAATAATCTGGTTAATACACCATAAATCACATAACATATATACAAAATATAAATAACTGACCAGTCTATACAGAGTATAGTAGGGTCTAATGACTAATTTGTTTGGAAACAGTAGAGTCAAGTTTTAGCCAATCAGTATAACTGTACCGTAGGGCATATCATGACCAGTAGACTAAAAAGTAATCTGGTCAACCTAGTAGACTTATCATCAAGTAATCTGTATTGAATACAATAGACCTGAATCAAGTAATCTAGAAATATGAGTAGTCTATGCATAGCATTGTAGACTCATAAAAATACACAAGACCTCATTTAACTCATGAGATACTTTTCCTTAGTCTCTTGAGACTTAAGTTCTGATAATGCTATATATACATACACATATCCACATGAGGAAACAAAATTTTATACATTCCTCATTCACCCATTTAACTATTTAAGTTAAAATATCATGATCATTATTTTGAACAACTGGTCACATAAAATGGGAATTTGAACTAATGTGACTTATTATTGGTCATACGTATTTTACTTATACGTAGATTACAACTGCCACTATATGCGGTTAGCATACAATACATGACACCAACAAGAATTTAATTCTTACCCATACATATAAATATATGTTATATGTATACATGTCCAGAGATTACACGATATTTTGCATATATCTCAAGATCATCAATATGGCTTAAATATCACGGTCTTCGCATAACCGCACATGAATAAAATTTAAATCCATTGTATACATTTAATGCCACATCCAAGACCATATAGAGACTGGTCTTACATATATATGTATATACCCAATACATAAATAACATATAGGTATGAAACCTCCATTTATGCGGTCCCATACCACCACCATTCATGCTTTATTAGCATTAGCCTTTATCGTGATTAGAATGTGTGGCCTGTCAAATAAATTTGATAGCCAACCACTACCGCACATGACAACCAATTATTTGATCTTGCCATTTTCCACTTGTTGTGCCTCCTCATCTCCTCCAAGGGTTCGTTCTCCGCATCTTCCTTGAGCGACGTGAGGGGTAAATATATCGTCTTTTGCCAACTCCGGAAGTCCACGCCTTCGAACTTCTCCAACTTTCCAAACTTGGATGTCATCTCACGTACCGATGCAGCCGCCATTGATCAACATGGAAAATATTGGTTTTGAATGTTCTAGAAGGGTGTAACGTTGATCAAACTTCGGTTCGACTTGGATATAGATTGAATCGTGCCAACGCACTTTCCAAAACCAATATTTTGACCCTTACTCTTGTAGCCTTAGGGTTGCACGAAATTCGATTCAGGATAAGATAATCAAACCTCTATTGAACAAGGCAATATCAATAGAGAGCACTTGGTGTTTTTGTGTTTGTTCGATACAAGAGATCGATCTCTTTTCGGATATCCCAAGACTTGCCCCAACCTCACCCTTATATAGGGCCTAAGTAGTTAGGCGGTTACATGGCGGTTGGACGGTTGCATGGCGGTTGAGCAGTTGCATGGTGGTTGAAAATTGATTAAAAAACCGCCAAAAGTTAGTTAAAAAACCGCCAATCTACTCTTATTTAAACCAACAAGCGCCACAACCCCGAGTCTGAATCCACACACACGAGTGTACACTCCGCACCCCCGAAACTCGTTATGCGCCGAATGAACTCCATAAGTCTTGAGCGAATCCCGACTACACCAAATGGCCAATGACACTAAAATCACCAACAAAACGTTACAAGATCTGAGGAAGACAAGACCGGGATTAGCAGGGTGTTTGACGTTAATTAAATTATTCGGGAAAAATCCGGACATCTACAAACATCACTAATGTAATTAACAAATATATTACCGTTGACTTGATAAAAAGAAAAGTGACTATTAGATAGACCAAAGAAATTGAGAATACTACGAAATTACGAATGAACATACGGACGAGAATGAATGAGAAAGCAAAAGAAGTAGGTGTTATGTGTTGCAGGTTAACTACAATTCACCAGAAGTTCAATCGAAATTGAGGATTTGAATATTCCGCTAAGAGAGATTTAGTTGATTTTGCAGTGCATCAACGTGAATTGATTCCACTTAAAAATCTGATTTCAACCATTCAAATATAATCGAGTTCCCTCACTTCCCTGATTTTCAACAAAAATGTCAACTGTGTAAATAATTTACGATTTTTCTAGTATGTGTCCATGGGCACACTCTAACAAGTTAAAGTATGAAACTATCTATAAAATATTCCCTAATAGAGAATGAATAAACCCTTAAGAAAAAATATTAAACTAGTGGCTAAAAAAATTTGTTAAAAATGGGCTTGTTAGAGTGTGTCCATGAGCACACACTAGAAAATGTTTATATCTAAATTATTATTATTTTTTTGATGGAAAGTAGAAATATATTATGAGCTGCTAAGGAGCAGATTACAAGCCAAAGAGGCAGGTAGTTGAGATACATGGAGAAGAATACCATTGCCATATAAGGCAATGATAGACCATGCTGAGCTAAAGCATGAACATAGCTATTGCTAGACCTAGGAACTAGAACAACAGACCCGAAATTGAAAGAGGCAACAAGCCTTTTAATGTACAAGATAAGTAGACTGAAATTAGTATTATGCAAAGTGGAAGAGTGAAACATGTCCACAAGCAGCTTGCAGTCAGTCCGGACAAGAAGACAAGAGATCCCAAAACTTGATGCAATCTTCAGACCCCATATCACAGCTTGTGCCTCTAATGATTCAATTGCATTGCATGGTTTTGAAGATTTACTCCCAAGTAATATAACAGAACCATTAGAGCTACTCAGAGCAAAACCCAATCATGTCTTACCATTGGAGGATCGGCTAGCATCGCAATCCAAGAAACAACAGGAAGGTGGCAAAGCAACATTCAGGACATTCTGTTGAATCTTTGGCAGACCTGGATTTGGAGAGACAAAATGATGAGCGGACTGAAGAAGAGAGGATGAAACCTGTTGTGACAACAACAAGGGGCTAGCATTATAGTTATCAAAAATTCTTTGATTTCTATTCTTCCAGAGAACCCAAGTGCAGGTAGCCCAGAGATCAAGATTAACTGAATTTAGAGAGCTAATAGAAGAGGACCACCAATCCCAAAATGTAGGAGGAGAGGCTACAGTAAGATCTCTAAATTTATTGAAGAAGCTCCAAAAATCCTTTGCAAAGGGACAGCCAAGAAGAACATGAAGCAGGGATTCCGATTTTGAGCAACAAAAAGAACAAAAATCTGAGAAAACAAGCTTCCTATGTTTTAGAGTCTGCAGGCAAGGAATAAATTTTTGAAGAGCTCTACAGGTGAAGTTTTTAACCTTTGGGATTACATTCAAATTCCACACTCGTTTCCAAATTTTCCCATAGGATTGCCTAGAAACAAAATTGGATGATTCTGCATTATCCCAGGATTTCAAGATAACTCTATATGCAGATTTAATAGTGAACTCACCATTGTGGGAATAGAACCATCTTCTGCAGTCAGTTGACTGGGGAGAAATCAGTTGAAGAGCATGTAGTGGCTCGAGATCAATTTGAAGGAGCTGGGAATGAAGTTCATTCCACTTCCAATCATCTCGAGACCAATCACAGAAGTAAGAAACAGGAAGATGTAACTCTGTCTGAACTAGAGGTGAAATGAACTTGAAAGAGTGCGACCGAGGAAGCCAAGTGTCATTCCAGAATTTGATGTCCTCACCATTACCAAGCTCCCATACAAGCCCACATTTGACCACCCAGATTGCCTGGTGCAAGCTTCTCCAGACAAAACTAGGAGAAGATCCCAAAGTGGCATTCAGAATATCAGTATTTTTAAAGTATCTTGCTTTTAGGATAAGACCAGCAAGAGAAGTAGGATTGCAGAGAAATCTCCATATTTGCTTAGCCAAAAAGGACAGATTAAAAGCCTTAAAATTTTTGAACCCCATACCTCCACAGTCCTTTGGAGTGCACATGATTTTCCACTTGGACCAGTGAATCTTTTTCTGATCAAGAGAGCCCCACCAAAACTTGGAGACAATAGAGTCCAGCTCCTGACAAGTAGAAATTGGAAGTTTGAAGCAGCTCATGATGTAGGATGGAATGGCCTGCAAGACTGATTTGATCATAACTTCTCTTGCAGCTTGGGACAGAGAAGCACATTTCCAACCCTTTGCTTTTTTCCTGATTTTGTCAACAACTTGTTGAAAAATAATCTTCCTAGATCTGCCAATGACAGTTGGGAGGCCTAAATATTTGTCATGAGAATCAACTTCTCTGAAGCCAAATAGATGAAGCAATGCGGATCTAGTAATAGGCTCCACATTTGGACCGAAGGAGACTTGTGACTTCGAGGCATTAACTTTTTGTCCAGTGCCCACCTCAAATAAGTGAAGAAGATTTTTTATTTTTGTAGCCTCAACCAGATTCCCTCTTCCAAAAATGAGACATTCATCAGCAAACAGCAGATGAGAAATAAAAGGAGCAGAAGAAGCAACTTTGAGGCCATGTATATGACCACTCTCAAGTGAAGTTTTAAAAACACTTGAAAGACCTTCCATAATAAGAAGAAAGAGATAAGGAGAGAGTGGATCTCCTTGTCTTAGTCCTCTTGAGGGAACAAAAGGTTGTGTTGGAGAGCCATTAAGCAAGACTGAAAAAGAAACTGAGCAAACACACTTAAGGACCAGAGCAATCCAGTTTCTATGGAACCCCATATGAAGCATGATTGTCTCAAGAAGTTCCATTCAACCCTATCAAAAGCCTTGGCCATGTCGAGTTTAATTGCCATGAAACCTCTCTTTTCAGTCTTCTTTCTTTCAATATAATGGAAACATTCAGCAGCAACCACAACATTGTCAGTAATTGACCTCCCTGAAATGAAGGCACTTTGATTGAAGCTGATACAATCACTAAGCAAAAACTTCATTCGATTCCCAATACACTTGGAGATGATCTTGTAGATGATGTTGTATAAACTGATTGGCCTGAGATCAGTCATACTTAATGGTAGATCAATCTTTGGAACAAGGGAGAGGAAAGTATGATTGATTTCAGAGGGCATTGGTGCACCATTCATTAAGCACAAAGGGAACAACATCGTTGCTAACAGTACTCCAGTAATGTTGATAGAATAAAGCTAGTAGTTCATCTGGACCTGGTGATTTTGAAGGATGCATATGCTTGAGAGATGAGAGAACTTCAACTTTAGTGAAAGGAGCAACCAATAAGCCATTTTCTACATCTGTAATTCTTCTTGAAATGCCATTTAGAAGGGCAGGAGGAACCTGTTGAGCATCAGTTAAGAAAAGTTTTTTGAAATAAGTAGTGACAACATCTTCAAGTTGTCCTCTTGAAGAAACCACTAACCCATCATCATTATGTAGTTGTCTAACAAAATTCCTCTTCTTTCTGTTGCTGGCTTTGGAGTGGAAAAATTTTGTATTTTTGTCGCCACAGGACAATTCATTAGCACAGGCTCTCTGATGCCACATATTTTCTTGTTGTGCAAGTAAAATCTCCTCATCTTCCTTCAACTTGCAAAGAATAGTGTTTTGAGAAGTTGAAGGAGGATGAGAGATGCAAACTGAGATTTGTTCCTGCAGAGATTTCAGTTTTTTATCAATATTACCAAAGACTTCCCTATTCCAAGTCTATAAAGCTTGTTCTGTATGATGAATTTTAGGAAGGAGAGAAGGATGTTGAGTAGACTGCCAAGTATTACGGAGCAGAGTACTGAAACCTGGAGCATCAGTCCACATGGATTCAAATCTGAAGATTTTTTTCCCCGAAGAAGTCTGAGAAGACCCACCCACATTGTCAAGAACCACAGAAATAGCCGAATGATCAGACCCCCAATAGCCCAGATTAGAAGCAAGAGCATTAGGGAACTCATGATGCCAAGATGGAGATGCAAACACATGATCCAACTTTTCATGAATTGAAGCTGAACCAGACCTGCCATTAGACCAAGTGAAGGGTCCACCTGACCAGCGTAGACGCCTCAAGCCACCAAAATCAAGAGCAGATTGAAAGGAATTCATTGCAGGAACATTGGCAGGAGAACCATCCATTTTATCTGAAGAGAAGAGGATCTGATTGAAGTCCCCCAGACAGAGCCAATTGTTGTTTACTTCAAGAGCAAGTTTTTTTAGCAAGCTTCAAAATAACTGTTTGTTGTGAGTCTCTGGCCAACCATAAAAGAAAGTAGTTCTCCAAATAGGATGGAAGGATCATTTCCAATGCTGACATCCACATGATAGCTAGTATAGGATAATATAGATAATTGGACATAGTTATCCCAAAAGATAGCAGAACCTCCTCCTCTGCCATGACTATTAATAGCGAAATAATTTACAAACCCCAACTTCTGTGCAATATCATACATGTGATTTTTTGAAGATTTTGTTTCCATCAAAAAAAGAACATTGGGAAGTTCTTTCCGAATCAATTTCTTGATCCAGTTAATTTTACGAGGTCTTCCCATACCTCTGCAATTGAAGCTGATGATTTTCATTGTTTTCGGCAGAAAGAGGAACTCTCCTCTTCCGCCGATATCAGGTGTGGAGGTAAAAAGTTATCATACGGTATAGATTCTCTTAACATGCTACGTGGCATATTTAATTAAAGATGGTAAAAAGTTAATAATAAAGGAAAACATATAAATAAATTAAAATATTAGAAGATTCTCTTAACATGCTACGTGGCATATTTTGATATGAAATGTAAAAAATATATCATACGGTATAGATTTGTCCATTTAAAAAACTCCTTAATATTAAAATTATTTTTAAAATAGGATTTGTTTACCAACTAAAAAATGGACATACAATCAATTACTGAAGATCACATTAAATTCAAGTTTGATTGCTTGAAAATTATTACAAACCTGCTAGTATTTACTTGTAAAAAAAAAATCCTTCTCTGCCATAGCAAATCACAGAAACTATACTTTTTTCCCAGATTTTATCACTCATTTTCATTTCCACGATTCTTCTTTTGTAATCACACACTCGACTACAACTACAAGCGGAAAAAAAAAAATCATCAGATATATGTAATATCACTATTTTCTTTATCATAATTATGTGAATAATTGGTTCCTACTTCCTACTAGGTCCATTTACCTTAATCTCGATCATTTCATAACCACTTGCTTTCATTATTATAGAATGGTTTTTTGTGTAGGATCGCACATGTTAGAAATCAAAGGGTTCTCAGTTCCTTAACAACGGAATATATAATAACACAGATTCAAGACCAGTTCCTTAGAGTGAGAACCTTTGATAACGAACTAGTTATTCAGGATAAAATTCACTACCTCTCTTTCAAGAGGATTTCAAAGTCTACTTCTTTTATTAAGCTTCGATTATAATCAACTAGAATAGAACACACAGATTAAGACTTAAGACACACTTAAGACTCTCTACCTAGTTCGACCTAATCAAGCACAAAAAGCAAGTGACTTATACAGTTCTTCTCCTAAGAACAAGCTCTGTTTTCTTCACCTTCAGCAATGAGTGAATGCGTGTTTGATGAGAGAGTTCGATTACTTTATTTATACATAACAACCGTATAGAATCAAGATCTACAACTGGTTGATATGCACAAATAAAATAACCAAAAAGAAATCGGAAAAGATAACATTTGTTACCAAATATTATCCTTTACAATTTTACATATTTTGTTTCCATAAAAGATATACAAATAATCCCCTAACGATATATGTAAATAAGGATATCTTAATCTTCTCTCTCTAAGATAAGATCTACCCTAAACTGCCAACCGCCACTCTTAAAATCTCTTTCCAGTTATCGCGGCTTCGTTATTCTTTAGTTCACATGCCAGTTCTCAATTCTGGCGTCTTGGTCTCTGTTTGTCATTTCCTGAACCTGAGTTCCCTGTTCAACTACACATATGGAAATATTAATAGCAAAGTGTTTGTTATCGTCAAAACTAGGAAAACTGAAGGAGGAAACTTTCAAGGGAACTAGAGTTCATGAAAGTTCACATCCTAACACTTTGAAAGCCTCGATAGACCATAATTCACTTGATTCCATGATACACCAATTATCATAAGGATTAACAAATTTTGTCAAATACTTCATAGGCTACAACATAATATAATGTTGAAGGGAATAGCGAATATGCGTGTGAATTTTTTTTTTTTGATAAGGTAAGAATTCGAAATATCAGACATGCCTGATAAATCGATAGACCGAGAAGGACTCGGTAGCCGAACTGACCGACATGAAAATAAACCAAATACAACAAACGGGTCAAAAGAGAAGCAAAAAACCGAAACAAGGCTTCAAGACAACCTGGAGAAGGGTTGAGTATGGCTTAACACGGGTTAGAATGAACAAACCTAACACGGCGTCGTGCCGTTGGAGAGAAATCAGCAGGACATTCAACAGGAGATGCGATGAAACCCCTGGGCAAAGCTCCGACACAAGGAGACCACAGGAACCGCACAACCACGCCTACTGTAACACCCCTCGATTTATACCGGTTGTGCCACATGCCAGTGACCTCAGACGTTGATGTCCGATGTCACCCTAGGCTTGGTCGGAACAATTAAACTTAAATACATAAACATATTAAATGAAAGATTAAACAGCGGAAGACATTTGTACATGAAACTCAATCCTTTTATTAAAAGATCTCTCTTCCAACGAGGAGATTATTTTACAACAGAGTGTTAATACAGCGGAAGACTTTTAAGAATCTTAATAACTTAAAACACTTAACAAATTAAAACACTGACACTTAAATCTTCGTCTGCAAGCCTCTTATCCTTCAACAGGTTACTTTGACTTCGGGCATCAACCACTGATGTGCCGAATCGAACGGATGACACCAGCCAATCATGCAGAGAACAATTACGGTTGGTTAGTCTAATGAAAGATTAAGCAAGGGTACAAGTAGAGTGGTTCGAGTGATCGTAACCGTTTATGATCATTGTCCCTCGCATAATAACCGAAAGAACGATATATAACCCGGTACTTTCACTGAATGATTTAACAATTAGATATGCACTGAAGAGAAGACTCCAAAGGAAGTGAGTCTTATAGGAAATTATGACAACTGTTTGGGAACATTAAAGTTTCACACAAACTTTTAATTAAAACAAGACGAGCTTTCCTAGCTGTACTACAGCCTAGTTGCACTACTCGTCTGAAGGTATATTAATCATGTGCGACAACGACACTTAACTTATTACTTACAACACTCACATTAACGTTAAGACTTTTAATATTATTATGAGCAACTACGAAGCTTTAAACCTCAGGGTGACAATTATGTCCACCCATATTAATACAACGCTTAAGGTTTATTAATTATGTGCTTAACTGCACTTATCTTATTAAATTACAACACACACATACACGTTATAGGCTTTTAATATTATTCCGAGTAACAACGGAAGTTTAATACACAAGGTGACCTTACGTCCACCCAGATTGCACTTACAAGGTGCTTAAACTTAACTCACAGGGTGACAAATGCCCACCCAGATTGCACTAGCTAGGTGCTTAATACACAGGATGACAATTATGCCCACCCAATTGCGCTAGCAAGGCGCTTACACACCTCCTACCTTAACGGGGGTAGGAAGCAAAGGTCATGACCCTTAAAATTATTCGGAAATTATCCCGATGAGTACCAAGTTATAAAGAAACGACTAATCCTTAACTGGATTAGCGTTCCTACGAATATTAAGTTATAAAGAAACGACTAATCCTTATATGGACTTAGCATTCCTACGAATCCACGTGCTATTATAGCATTAAGTTCACATTAAATTCACAACAATACCCTCACGGTAATTAACACATATAATAGCGTTGTTCTAACAGATATATAACTTATTATAACGTCACCTTTTAATCACATTATTTATGAAATTAGTTCCCAAACGAAAACAACAGTTCACTCCAATTTAAATAACAATTAAACAATTGATAATTAATGAAAACATGGAATGATTAAGCAAGAGCGAACCGCCACTTGCCTTAGATCCGACGAAAGCTTGAACAAGCTTAGAGACGACAAGTTCTTGGGTCAGAAGCAGGGACAGATCTCGAGTAACTGATCCCTAAGAACGGACTCATAACGAGACCCTAAGTTAGATTCAATATCCATATATATGAATCTAAAAGAATACGAAAGGAATCGAAGGAACCAAGCCTCGCCCAAGACCACAACACCCAAGAACACACCACGTCCCAGCTCACCGCGGGTGCGGTGGGATGCTTTCTGCGGGTGCGGTGGCTGCACAGGGGCAGAGGACGAAGACAGCGTCCATGGAGAAAACTCACCCAATCCGATTCGTTGGGCCTCGATTCGATTATGGTTCAATCTCCAAACACCTTAGGCCTTTGAATACCACTTGAGGGAACCTTTACCACTCAAAGGGAACTCCGGTGACACTCCGGCGAAGCTCCAAAACTCAGACAACAATGGAGTTTTTGGAAGAAAAATAGAGGAGGAAGAAGGAGATCAGATGTGCACTCTCCCCTTCTGATTTCTATCCCTTTTATAGGCTCAAGCAAGGAGGGGACAAGCCCTCGACCAGAAGGGATCAAGTGGGCGAGATGTGACAACCGGCGCTGCTGACAGGAGCAGAGGGGAAGAAGATAACGTTCAGAAAAGATCTCACCGCGGGGTGCGGCAGGGTGCGGTCAAGGCCATTTTTGCCTTCTTTTGACCGGTTTACTTTTGGGTTAATTATCTTAACCCCGGGTTAAATATATTCATACACGAACGACTATTTAACCCTGAAAATACATCAACTGTATTTTATATTATTCAGAAAAATATTACAGAGATCAAACATATTACCGAATGTCTGAACTTCTCTGAAATTAATCCGACTTGTAATATGGGAGTTGGAAAATTTCCAAAATACCCTTACTAAAATTAAGGGGTATTACACCTACGACCTCAACCGTAACATTCAACTCAACCCAAACACCAAGAGAAAGCCTTAAACTAAGAGAATGCTTCTCAAAGAGTCTTGCAATCACAAATACAAAGTTAGTTCATAATATAATTTTACTATTTATCCATATCTGAAGGGTATCATCATAGATTAGCATAAGGTGTCAACTTCACTGGGTCAAAAGTACCACTAATTTTGGTTTTCTCAACCTTAGTGGGGCAGATTTCAAGTCACATAATTATTTGAAAATTTGTAATTTGATCATAATAGAGGTTCATTGTAAAAGTAGAAATTCATATTTGGAGTTTTAGTGCCCTTTTCACTGAGAAAAGCAAATTGACTGTAACACCCCTAAATTCTCCTTTGAAAGTATTACCGCTAGTGACCTCAGATTACACGTCTGGGGTCACCCAAGGCTAAATCATTTTATAACAACTATATAATAACACAAACTTTATTAAATATCATAAAAGTTACTCAAATAATATTCAAACCAATGTCATGGTTTTATAATTGTTTAACAAACCAAATACAGAATTGTTTAATACAGCGGAAGTCTTGAGAATTAATAAATGCCATGAAGGGGTTTTGATCTGAGCGATCTCACACCTAGGATATTCAACCTTGGAAAAACTCTAAAATCACCATCTGCCCTCATCATCGAATTCTGGCCTTCACGGAAAGGGAAGTTTACCTGATGTGCCGTATGAGACGGATGACACCAGCCAACCATGCAAAGGAAAATAACTGATTGGTTAGTCTAATGAAAGACTATGCAAGGGTGCAATTAAAAAGGTTCTAAGTAGTCGTATTAGGTTACACCCATCGCTTCTCGAATAATAGCCGATGACGACAGTGAACCTCAACACTTCTACAGAAACATAAGAAGAGGAATGATCAAGAGAAGACTCCAAAGGAATTGAGTCTTATGGAAAATGTATGAAGAGAAGACTCCAAAGAAATTGAGTCTTATGGGACACGTATGACAAGTGTTTGGGAACGTTTATAGTTTCACACAAGCTTTTAAAAACGACTTGATCATTTAGGTCGACGACCAACCTCATCGCGCAATGCGAATCCAGATTGGAAAGAAGACTTACTCTAACCGAAGTCCGGGCAGGTTCCAAGTTGTACTTCTCGCCCGAAGGTTCATTAATTATGTGCATAACCGCACTTATCTTATTTAGTTACAAAACGTATATTCACGTTAAAGCTTTTAATATATATCATCTCGACACGAGAGATATCTTGAGAATTAATCCCGATTGTTGGCACTAGTTGTGTGCATCTACCCTGAGTAAGGGTACAGTCATGACCAGATAGTACTAGGGCAAAATCCTCCTAATACCAGTTATAAAGAAACGACTAGACCTAGCTGTAATATCCCTCATTTTGTAAGGAAAATTTTGAATTGTCTTATGCCCATATTACAAGTCAGATTAAATTCAGAGAAGTACGGACATTCTATGAGATGTTTGATCTCTGTAATATTTTTATGAGTAATATAAAATACAGTTAATGTATTTTTGGATTAAAAGGTCGTTTGTGTATGAATATATTTAACTCGTGGTTAAAAATATCTAACCACTTGGTAAAAATGACAAAACGGGCAAAAGGGGGCAAAATTGGCCTTGACCGCACCCGCGGCGAAGGCCAATGCCAGTGGCGGTCACGAGTCGGCCATCGCACCCCCACCGCACCCCGCGGTCGTTGTCACCCTTGTCGTCAGCGTCGGAGTTGCAGGTTGTAGCTCGTCTTAGTTGGCTTCCTAGCCTGTTCTTTGGTCGGGCCACCTCCTCCTTGTTGTCATCTGGTGGTCAGCTGCTAGCTTGGCCTATAAATGGAAGGAAAGGCGTGGAGGAGAAGGCACAAAGTCAGCTTCATCTTCCTCCTCTCCTCTGAAAATCTCCATTGAAGCCAAGCTTTTGAGCTTTGTTTGGGAAGTGATCGGATCTCTTTGAGTGTTCACAAAGGTGCTCCTAAGAGGTATTCAAAGGTCTAAAGTGTTGGGAGATCAAAACCATAACAAATCGAAGTCGAACGGATCAATTTGGGTGAGTCTTCCATCGAAAATCTGTCGAAGGCTCTCGCCTCTGTCATCTCACCGCACCCGCGGCAAGGCACCACCGCACCCCACCGCACCCCGCGGTGAGAGCCGACCGCACCCGCGGCAGGCTGAGTACGTGTGTGTGTTCTTGGGTGTTTGGTTGCGAGCGAGGCTTGGTTCCTTCGATTCCTTTTGTATTCTTTTAGATTCATATATGTAGATATTGAATCTAACTTAGGGTCTCGTTATGGGTCGTTCCAGAGGTATTTAATATCCAGGATCTGTCCCAGTTTCAGACCCAGGAACCGTTGTCTCTAAGCTTGTTAAAGCTTTCGTCTGATCTAAGGCAAGTGGCGGTTCGCTCTTGCTCATCATTCCATATTTCCATTAATTATCAATGGTTTGATTATTAATTAATTTGGGATGATTTACTGTTCTGTTGGGAATAGTTTGATAAATGATGTGAAAAGAATATGATATTTATAATAGGTTGTATATCTGCTAGAACAACGCTATTATAGATATATATTTATGATATTAGCCTGGAGGGCTTTGATATGATTATTACCGTGTTGAACTGTTTAGTTAGCACGAGTATTTGTAGGAGCGATGGACTATTCAAGGTCCAGTCATTTCTTAATAATGATTAATGGTGCAAAGGGTGATAAACCCAAAAACCATTTGGTGGGTCATGACCGATCTCTATACTCGGGTATAGAGATGGTGGCACTTAACTGATGCTACAAATCTTGGGATTCGTCCCATTCAGGAGTATGTCCCTCATGGCGAAACATATATCCTATATGTCCCTCATGACGAAACATATATACTCAATATATGTCCCTCATGGCGAAACATATATTTAAAAGTCTATAACGTGATGCGCGTTTGGTAATTTAAATAAGATAAGTGCCGTCGTAGCACATAATTAATATACCTCAGACGAGTAGTGCAGCTAGGGAATAGTACAGCTAGGAAAGCTCGTCTTGACTTTGATCAGAGTACCGTTCTCTTTCCAATCTGGATTCGCATTAAGCGGTGAGGTTGGTCGTGAACCAAAACATCAAGTCGTTTTTGAATGCTTGTATGATTAATTAATGTTCCCCAACATTTGTCATACTTCCGATAAGACTCAATTCGTTGGAGTCTTCTTTGGGATTGATTGTTGTGAGACTCGGTCTCCAGAATCTTCTCTTGATCATGTTGCTTGATATATTCCAGTAGGAGTATGGTGGTTGACTATCGTCATCGGTTTTAATTCGAGAAACGGTGAGTCTAACCTAATACGACTACTTCGAACCACTCTGCTTTGTACCCTTGCGTAGTCTTTCATTAGACTAACCAACCGTAATTGTTCTCTGTATGGTTGGCTGGTGTCATCCGTTCGATTCGGCACATCAGATAAAAATCCGAGAAACAAAGGCTGAACGACTATAAAAGCAAACGGTATTTTAATGGATTTATCAGGTTGCGATCCTTGGCGGGTGATCATTACGATCAAGACCCTTGTATTTATACTTTGCAAAGACTTCCGCTGATTACTCTTTTTGTCCTATGGGGGTTGGGATGTAATCCCCAGACATATGTTTTAACCAAAGATTTTGGTGTTTACATCATGATTATTGTTTATGATTTGTATTTAAACCGGTAAAGTCTGGGGTGGCTTCGGTGTGGAAACCGAGGTCACTGGCGGTAATACCTTTCCAAATGGGTTACGATTTGGGGGTGTTACAGATCTGGTATCAGAGCCAAAGGTTTTAAAACGGGTTTGGGAATTCATGAAACATTTACTCGTTTTAAATTGAAAATGTTTTCAAGGGCTCTGAATTTTCAAAAAGAAATTGTTAATCATCGTTTATAATCGTGCCTTCTTCTTTAGTCTGATATGGAAGCAAACTTCTATATCTAGAAAGACGAACTCTCTTCTCGTCACCCGTAGATATGGGTGCATTCTGTTCTTTTTAGAGGGACTCGGGAAAAAGCCGAGGTGGTTTCGCCATCTCCAGTTAGGCTTGATTTTCCAGTTCCCTTGTCATGATTTGAGGTTGTAGAACCTAGTAACTCGGTTTGAAGTTCATCAATGAAATTACCAAGTTTGATCTATTCTAAGTTGATTTGATTACATTAAGTATATTGGAAGATATTAATGTATGAAATCCTTGGAATTTGATCGGTAAACGGATGGTGAACACAAGAATCAATGCTCGTTCTGGTACTGGGCCGAGTAACAATCCCGGACTTAATGAGAGAAATGTTGGAAATCCTGAGAATGTACGTGAGTCCAGTTCCCAACATAATCCCGGAGGCAATGACCCAGCTCAGGGCAACGCTCCAAGGATATTTGATGAAGCGGCCGTTGCAGAAATTCGAGGAATTTTCATGCAAGCAATGAACGATGTCCTACACCCGAATATGCCTCAGGCGCAAGATGTACCGGCATCCTCAACGACCCCGGGAGTTGGAGAATAGGAAACTCGTGTACCTTTGCATCAGGAGAATGTGGTCAGGAGCAAGAATGATTGTGGCCGAGCGCTGAAAGCCATAAATTCTATGAGACCTGATAGCTTCAATGGGAAGGGTGAACCAGTTGAAGTAACGCATTGGTTTTCCCACATGGAGCGGTTGTTCCGCAGTGTGGAGTGCACTAAGGCTGAGAAGGTGCACATAGTTTCTCTTCAACTGAAAGGAGATGCTAGTGAGTGGTGGGAAAACACTGGTCTTGCTGATATCCCTGATTTGAATTGGGCAATGTTCAAGACCAAGATGACTGACCGATTCTTCTCTTGGGCAATGAGGGAGGAAAAGCGCAAGGAATTTCTTTACCCTAAGACTGAAGGGTTAAAGGTGAATGAGTTGGCAACCAAGTTCAATCACTTGTTGCGGTATGCTGGATCGGAAGTATCCAGTGAAGAACAAAAAATCTGGCATTTCCATGAGTGGATGAGCCCAAAGATTAAGCCAATGATGTTGAGCCACAACTGCTCTACCTTGGAGCAATATGTGGATGTGGCTTACAAGTTGGAGGTGACTCTGGATGAGTCGACCAAGAGAAAGAATCGCCAGAGGTCGACGAAAATCAACCTCAGGCGAGTGGATTCAAACGTCATGCGCCACCGTCTAACTTTGCTAAATCTAGCAAGGCAAAAATGGGTGGGACTCAAGGAGAGTCGACACAGCAATCGGGTCAGGACAAGAGTCCGATCCTATGTTATAATTGTGGTGCTGTTGGGCACAAGAGTACTGCGTGTCCTAAGGAAAGAAAGACATGCTTTGGTTGTGGGAATGAAGGGCATTTGCAGAAATTCTGTTGGCAGGGAAAGCAGAAAGGAGCGGAGTCACAGCAGGGGTCTGTTAATCAGAGTAACCAACCCAGGTTTAAACCAACAACGGCTCCTAGTCCTTCGGTGCAGACAACTTTCTAGAACAAGGGGAAAGCCCCAGTTGCTTTTGGAGGTCAGGGTCAACGCCTGTACGAGATGCGTGAGGCTGATGGACCTAATGCTCCAACTGCTCAAGGTACTTTATACCTTCATTCTACTTCAGTGTGCATACTATTTGATTCAGGTGCTACCCATTCCTTTATTTCAGAGAGTTGTGTTAGTAAGTTAGGATTAGTCTGCAACGAGGTTTGTGAGCCTTTCGTTGTGAATCTTCCTAATAGTGAACGCTTAGTGGGGACTAAGTGTCTGTCTGAATTTCCGATTACCATTCAGGGTAAGAAATTCGAGGCAGATTTGATCTGTATTGCCATGGCTCCATACGACATTATTCTCGGTATGGATTGGCTGACACGTCATGGGGCGGTAATCGACTTCAATGCAAGAACTGTGACGGTGTCATCTGGGGGCCAGAGTGTGTGTAAATTTAAGGGTCAGAATGACGCTGATAATGGCAGGCTTATCAATGCGATGGCTGTGTTTAAGATACTTCGACAGGGTTGTGTCGGGTACCTTTGCTATCTAGATGCGCCCATGAAAGATGAACCATCAGTTCTTGATATTCCTGTAATTCATGAAATTCCTGATGTTTTTCCGGAAGAGATTCCTGGATTACCCCTGCATCGTGTCGTGGAATTTTCTATTGATCTAGAACCGGGTACTGCGCCGATCTCGAAGGCATCATACCGGATGGCTCCTGCTGAGATGCAAGAGTTGAAGAAGCAACTAGAGGATCTTCTCGAAAAAGGTTATATAAGACCGAGTGCATCGCCTTGGGGTGCTCCGGTCTTGTTTGTCAAGAAGAAGGATGGATCGTTTCGACTTTGTATCGACTATCGTGAGTTGAAAGTCACGATCAAGAACAAATATCCTTTGCCAAGGATTGATGATCTGTTGGATCAGTTGCAGGGAGCTAAAGTCTTTTCCAAGATCGATATGAGATCTGGTTATCATCAGCTCAGAATTCGTGAGGAAGATATTCCGAGGACTGCATTCCGGACGAGGTATGGTCACTACGAGTTCGTAGTCATGCCATTCGGACTTACCAACGCTCCAGCGGTCTTTATGGACTTAATGAATCGATGTTTTCACCATTACTTGGATAAGTTCGTGGTGGTTTTCATCGATGACATTTTGATTTATTCTCCGAATGAGGAAGTTCACGAGGAACACCTTCGGATTGTGTTGTCAATCCTTAGACAAAATGAGTTGTACGCTAAATTGTCTAAGTGCGATTTTTGGATCAAGGAAGTGGCTTTCTTAGGCCATGTGATCAATGAGAAGGGGGTAATGGTTGATCCCCAAAAGATTGAAGCAGTAGCTAACTGGAAGCGGCCTCAGAATGTGAAGGAGGTGCGCAGTTTCCTTGGACTTGCCGGATATTATAAACGGTTTGTAGAGGGATTTTCTAAGATCGCTCTACCTATGACCGGCCTACTTCGCAAGGTCCATAAGAAGTTTGTCTGGAATGACAAGTGCGAGGCCAGTTTTCAGAAATTGAAGCAATGTCTGACCTCCGCACCAGTGCTAACGCTACCAGACGGAACTGATGATTATGCGGTCTATAGTGATGCTTTGAAGAGTGGTTTAGGATGCGTGTTGATGCAAAGAGGCAAGGTTATTGCTTACGCGTCAAGGCAGCTGAAAACCTATGAAGAAAACTATCCGACGCATGATCTAGAGTTAGCGGCGGTAGTGTTTGCCCTGAAGATTTGGAGACATTATCTCTATGGCGTGAGATGCCAAGTCTTCACCGACCACAAGAGTCTCAAGTATGTATTCACTCAGAAGGAGTTGAATATGAGACAACGTCGTTGGTTAGAGCTACTCAAAGACTACGACCTTGAATTGTTGTATCATCCGGGCAAGGCTAATGTAGTAGCCGATGCATTGAGCCGGAAGACGCCGCACGAGGCAGTAGTGGCTTTGCTTATGGCTCAGACCGAATTGAACCAAGGATTGTGCGAAGCAAAAGTCTTGTACGATCAACGTCGAGGATACCTGAGTATGCTTGAAATCCAAGCTACACTTCTTGATCAGATCAGGGAAAAACAGGTTGATGACGTGATTTTGGTGAAGCTGTGTGATGAAGTGATGAACGGGAAGGCTCTCGTTTTGTGATCCAAGAGGATGGATCACTTTGGTTTCAAAACCGAATTTGTGTGTCTGACGTTGATGGTCTTCGCCCATTGGTAATGAGAGAAGCCCATTCGTCAGCCTACTTTGTACATCCAGGCTCTAGCAAAATGTACAAGGACCTCCGGAAGAATTTCTGGTGTCCCAACATGAAATGGGATGTAGCAGAATATGTGGCGAAATGCTTGACTTGTCAGAAAGTCAAGATAGAGCACCGCAGACCAGGTGGTGAATTGCTACCTCTTCCAGTTCCAGAATGGAAATGGGAAGATATCGCAATGGATTTCGTCACAGGATTACCCAAGACTAAGAGTCAGAAAGATGCTATTTGTGTTATCATTGACAGGCTCACGAAGAGTGCTCACTTCGTGGCTATCAAGTCAACGTGGGGAACCCAGAGGTTAGCAAAAGTGTTTTTACACGAGGTTATCCGTTTGCATGGTACTCCAAAGACCATTGTATCGGATCGTGATGGTCGATTCATGTCAAGATTCTGGAAGGAACTCCACAAGGCCATGGGAACTGAATTGAGATTCAGCACTACGTTTCATCCTCAAACGGATGGACAGTCTAAGAGGACTATCCAGACCCTGGAGGATATGTTGAGAGCATGTGTACTCGATCGTCTGACTAGCTGGGAGGACAGCCTGAGTCTAATCGAGTTCACATATAACAATAGCTGGCATGCTACTATCAAGATGGCTCCATTCGAAGCTTTGTATGGTCGCAGATGCAGATCTCCGATTTGTTGGGATGAGAACGCCGATAAGATTCTTCTCGGACCAGAATTGGTCGAGAGAACTGCTTCGGATATTGCCTTAATAAGACAAAGGATGTTGACAGCTCAAAGTCGGCAAAAGTCTTACGCTGATCCGAAACGTAGGAATGTTGTATTTGAGGTTGGTGACAAGGTCTTTGTTAAAGTCTCGCCCTCCAAGGGCGTGTTCAGATTTGGTAAGCGTGGGAAGCTTAAACCTCTCTACGTGGGACCATTTGAAATTTTCGATAGAGTGGGATCTCTAGCGTACCGTTTGGCATTGCCGCCATCGGCACATCCAGTGCATAATGTATTACACGTATCCTTGCTGAGGAAATACGTGCCTGATGAGTCTCAGGTGCTGAGCTATGAAGACATTGAGATTCAAGCAAATGGTACTTATGAAGAGATACCTGTGCGTATTCTCGAGCGCCGTGGGAAGCACTTGCGCAACAAGATAGTACCGTTGGTACGGATTCTGTGGTACAAGTCAGAAACCGAAGAAGTTACCTGGGAGACTTGGGAGACTGAGGAGGATATGCTTAGATGCTTTCCCGAGTTGTTTTCGGCCTAAGTTTCGGGATGGAAACTTCTTTTAAGGGGGAGGTAATGTAATATCCTCATTTTATAAGGAAAATTTTGAATTTTCTTATGCCCATATTACAAGTCATATTAAATTCAGAGAAGTACGGACATTCTATGAGATGTTTGATCTCTGTAATATTTTTCTGAGTAATATAAAATACAGTTAATGTATTTTTGGGTTAAAAGATCGTTCGTGTACGAATATATTTAACCCGTGGTTACAAATATCTAACCACTTGGTAAAAACGACAAAACGGGCAAAAGGGGGCAAAATTGGCCTTGACCGCACCATGGCCGCACCCTGCCGCACCCGCAGCGAAGGCCAATGCCAGTGGCGGTCACGAGTCGGCCACCGCACCCCCACCGCACCCCGCGGTCGTCGTCACCCTTGTCGTCAGCGTCGGAGTTGCAGGTTGTAGCTCGCCTTAGTTGGCTTCCTAGCCTGTTCTTTGGTCGGGCCACCTCCTCCTTGTTGTCATCTGGTGGTCAGCTGCTAGCTTGGCCTATAAATGGAAGGAAAGGCGTGGAGGAGAAGGCACAAAGTCAGCTTCATCTTCCTCCTCTCCTCTGAAAATCTCCATTGAAGCCAAGCTTTTGAGCTTTGTTTGGGAAGTGATCGGATCTCTTTGAGTGTTCACAAAGGTGCTCCTAAGAGGTATTCAAAGGTCTAAAGTGTTGGGAGATCAAAACCACAACAAATCGAAGTCGAACGGATCGATTTGGGTGAGTCTTCCATCAAAAATCTGTCGAAGGCTCTCGCCTCTGTCATCTCGCCGCACCCGCGGCAAGGCACCACCGCACCCCGCGGTGAGAGCCGACCGCACCCGCGGCAGGCTGAGTACGTGTGTGTGTTCTTGGGTGTTTGGTTGCGAGCGAGGCTTGGTTCATTCGATTCCTTTTGTATTCTTTTAGATTCATATATGTAGATATTGAATCTAACTTAGGGTCTCGTTATGGGTCGTTCCAGAGGGATTTAATATCCAGGATCTGTCCCAGTTTCAGACTCAGGAACCGTTGTCTCTAAGCTTGTTAAAGCTTTCGTCTGATCTAAGGCAAGTGGCGGTTCGCTCTTGCTCATCATTCCATATTTCCATTAATTATCAATGGTTTGATTATTAATTAATTTGGGATGATTTATTGTTCTGTTGGGAATAGTTTGATAAATGATGTGAAAAGAATATGATATTTATAATAGGTTGTATATCTGCTAGAACAATGCTATTATAGATATATATTTATGATATTAGCCTGGAGGGCTTTGATTTGATTATTACTGTGTTGAACTGTTTAGTTAGCACGAGTATTCGTAGGAGCGATGGACTATTCAAGGTCCAGTCGTTTCTTAATAATGATTAATGGTGCAAAGGGTGATAAACCCAAAAACCATTTGGTGGGTCATGACCGATCTCTATACTCGGGTATAGAGATGGTGGCACTTAACTGATGCTACAAATCTTGGGAATCGTCCCATTCAGGAGTATGTCTCTCATGGCGAAACATATATCCTATATGTCCCTCATGACGAAACATATATACTCAATATATGTCTCTCATGGCGAAACATATATTTAAAAGTCTATAACGTGATGCGCGTTTGGGAATTTAAATAAGATAAGTGTCATCGTAGCACATGATTAATATACCTCAGACGAGTAGTGCAGCTAGGAAAGCTCGTCTTGACTTTGATCAGAGTACCGTTCTCTTTCCAATCTGGATTCGCATTAAGCGGTGAGGTTGGTCGTGAACCGAAACATCAAGTCGTTTTTGAACGCTTGTATGATTAATTAATGTTCCCCAACATTTGTCATACTTCCGATAAGACTCAATTCGTTGGAGTCTTCTTTGGGATTGATTGTTGTGAGACTCGGTCTCCAGAATCTTCTCTTGATCATGCTGCTTGATATATTCCAGTAGGAGTATGGTGGTTGACTATCGTCATCGGTTTTAATTCGAGAAACGATGAGTCTAACCTAATACGACTACTTCGAACCACTCTGCTTTGTACCCTTGCGTAGTCTTTCATTAGACTAACCAACCATAATTGTTCTCTGTATGGTTGGCTGGTGTCATCCGTTCGATTCGACACATCAGATAAAAATCCGAGAAATAAAGGCTAGAACGACTATAAAAGCAAACGGTGTTTTAATGGATTTATCAGGTTGCGATCCTTGGCGGGTGATCATTACGATCAAGACCCTTGTATTTATACTTTGCAAAGACTTCCGCTGATTACTCTGTTTTGTCCTATGGGGATTGGGATGTAATCCCCAGACATATGTTTTAACCAAAGATTTTGGTGTTTACATCATGATTATTGTTTATGATTTGTATTTAAACCGGTAAAGCCTGGGGTGGCTTCGGTGTGGAAACCGAGGTCACTGGCGGTAATACCTTTCCAAATGGGTTACGATTTGGGGGTGTTACACTCGCAAGGTACATAGCGTTCCTACGAATACTCGTTCTAACTACACATGTAAGTTCATACATAAATCCACACCAATACCATCACGATAATAACATATATAATAGCGTTGTTTCTAGCAATATATACAACCTATTATAGAATCATATTTTAACACATTGTTTTAATAAATCTGTTCCCAAACGAAAAAAACACTTCATTCCAATTTAATTAACAATCACGTAATTGATAACTAAAGGAAATATGGAATGATAAGCAAGAGCGAACCGCCACTTGCCTTAATCTAGACAAAGCGAAGATGTTGGGTTCCGAGATCTGGAGACTGGAATCTGAGTACGGATTCCTACGACGATGACGAAACAAACGACGGAACCCTAAATTAGATTCGATACGAACGAAACGAGGATACGAAACGAATAAACGATACGAACGAAAGGGAATAAAAGCCTGAGCCGCGGCCGTGGTTGCCAAAGCCACGATCGCGCTTGCTAGGGAAAGCCGCGGTCGCGGAAATCTGGGCAGAGCCGTGGTCGCGGAATTCATACCCGCGGTCGCAGTTCTCCCTTCCGACGACGGCTTTGGAGGCGTTCCGAGCTTACCAACGATGACGACGTCGACGACTACTTCACCACCGCGAACACCACCACTTCCAAGGCTTCCCAAGGCACTTCCAGCGATGCTCCGACGAACTCTAGAACTCCGGCGACACACAAAAACGAGAGAGGGAGATGGGGATCTGATGCTTGGAGCTGTGGATGAAGATGTGAGCTGCCCACGACCTCCTTTTATAGGGGAAGAGGAGCTCAACGTCGGGCACTCCAAGTGATCGGCCTCCCCCATCGGCGAAACGCCGACAAACGAAACGACGAGACGCGGGAAAGAATGAAGACGAAGGAGAACAGGGTTTCCGCGGTCGCGGAAACAGAGCCGCGATCGCGTTTTGCTTCTGGGCGAATCCGCGGTCGCGCCTTTTGGCCTTTGGTCGCGGGTCTCGTACGAGGATATGCTAAATCCTATTATTTTTAGCACTCCCAAATACTTTATGACCCCAAAACTTTACTAAACGTATAATATTACGTTCAAGAGGTTATTATAGAGATTACAGAAATTGCTCATCACGTCTTTCTTACAAAACGACCGTTTGAGACTTTTAGGGGTTATTACATTGACACCAACCCCACATAATAATCATTGATCTCAAATAATAAATTTCAAGGATCTTGATGCTTGGTAGATTAATCAAGTACTCCAGGAAGAAGCAAATGATGCAAACATTTCAAAAGAGCAGTGAAGCACATAAAAGAAAGGTCAAAGTCAGGAAAATAGAGACATTTAGAGAATACAGTAAAGAAACCTTAGATCATAAGTTCACAAAGTTTCAAACTCAAGTTCCTATGATATTGTTCATAGGCAACATGAATGTCAGGATTCAGGTTCATCAGATCACACTTGTTCGTATCAAAGGGGTTAAGAAAATCCCTTGTCATCAGATCACAATGATGTATTTAAATAGAAAAATCAGGCTTATTGCACAAGATCTATTTTAGAAATTCTGTCCAATTTTCCATGGGGAATAAGATACTGTTCAAAAACAAATTTTCAGTGTAAAGAGTTCTGATGTAAAAACCACAAAAAATATCGATATGAAGCATGGGAGCAGACAACCCACAACACAGACACCACCAAGGCAAAGTCACACATAGAAATCATAGTATTATCAAATGAAGGTTGTAAGTAAAAGATTGATTTTTTTTAGGTTAACCATAGGAATCAAGTTCACATATCTGGTTAAGGGAAGGAGTAGGGAATATCATTTATAGTTTTTTATAGCAAAAGATTGTAAGATTTCAGATCTGGTAAAGAAATACCACAGATGAGTAAGATGGCCAGAATTAGTTGAAGCAAGTCGACTCTGATGTCAACAGCAGGCCACAAAAGTTCAGAAGCATAGAGAGATAGTAAAAGAGGGTTCAGATAAAACCTGGATCTCCAAATTGAGACAAGGGATGATCCATGTCTCACAGAAACCATACAGAGCCGCCACCGAACCAGCTCCAAGCCAACGTCCAAGCCCAGAGCCAAGAAGTCGCCCAAGATTTCAGCGGAGAAAATTCGTCAGAGGATTTGCTTTCGTTAGATTTTCCTTCCCGGAGAGAGATTTTGATGGGAGAGAGGGAGTCGAGGTCGGTGGCAGGATTAGTGGCGGGGAGGAGGAGGAGCGGCAGCATCCATGGATATTTTAGGGTTTTGGGGGCATTTGTACGAAGAGCGTATTCAGAGTCGACTTTTTTCCGGATAACAATTTAATATGCGTGTGATTTAATTGTGAACGACATGACATCTTGTTCCTACCCAAGTTTATTTAGTGCATCCAATTATAATGATTTTTTTTTATTAAGACATTTATTGAAAAAGTTACGAATATTTTGATGCATTGAAAAATATGTAGTTGATCTTTCACAAAGAAAAGATAAAAATATTTATAAATACTTTTACCAAACATAATCATATCAAAAATATATTTATTTATAAAAATGTCTTTATAAATACCATCATCAAACAAACTCATAATATTTTTCAAGAATCATTTTATTTTGTTTTAAATTATTATATTCCAACTTCCAAGCCACCTTTTCACTTATTGCATGCAATAAGTTGTACCTACAGACAGTGGCAGAGCCACATGGGGCCCAGTGGGTGCTGTAGCCCCTACTGGGTTTTAAAAAAAAAAAAAAAAATTTACTTTTATTGTATTTTTGTGTATTTTTTTAATATATTTTTACTTTAAATTTGTATTTTTAATGTTATTTTTTCTAGAAGCTTTTTTTTAATTATTTTGTAGAGCTTAATAATAATTTTTCAAAATTATTAGTTAGCTTCTGAAGAAAGTAGTTTTAGTTGAGGAAGTATTACGTCTATTTTTTTTTTGTGAAGTTAGTATCTTTTATATATTACAAGTTGGAACAATTACAGTTATTTTCTGTTATAAAAGGTCTTAAAAGTTGAATACCCAATAATTGTTTGATTGCGTATATTCAAAAAGACTTAATAAAATCTATTTAGATTGAAAATCTATTGAGGTGATGACACGTGACAAAACATAATGTGATTTATTTGGTCATTATTATATTAGTTTTTAGAAATTACATGAAACAACCTAAAGGCTAAATTTATTTTGTAAAAAGTTAATTTCTATTGTTTTTCAGATATTAATATCCCCCTTATTTGTACCGTTTACATAAAACAATATTTTCTTACTCTAAAATTCCATATTTTCGGGAAAAAAAATGGCCTATTATTCTTTTAAATTAAAAACCAACTGCTTTTTTTCTCTTAAAAAATCTGTATTTTTCAACTTCATTCAAAGTCGTACTTAGATTTGAAGGAGATATGAGACTTTCATATTCCAAGCGAATTTAATTTATATTATTTGAAATTTCTTATAATGTTATATAAACTTTATAAAATCTTAAATTTAGTTATATATGAGAGAAACATTAAAACAAGTGTTTCTTGAAATTGGTAGTAAATAAAAGAAAAAAAAATCTTGAAATTTGTGTTATTTCATGTAATTAATTTTAAAACCTAATATGATAAATGACCAAATTAAGACATTTTTATCATAAATTAGAGACTAGTTTGAGCATTTATAAAAATTAAGAATCAATCTATATATCTATATATATATACTAAAGGAGATGCCTAAATCGTATGTGTCGGCCTCACGTTCAATTCGCATATGTATCGTCATCCATCCAACCACCATTTGTCATATCATCCAGACTTTAAAAAAATATTAATATATATAAGTACTTAATTATATTTATTATGTTTTGCTATAATCAATAAATTTAATCATATCTACTAAAAATAATTTAACTTATTTACTTTATTAAATCTAAACTAAAATATTTTATCCGGGAGCCTGAATCATGATTTGTTGCGTTTTTTTATCATATCTATTAAGCTAAAACTAACTGAATCATGTATTACCTAAAAAAAAAACTTATTATTTTCGTAGTTATTATTATTTTGATGATATCTACATGCATATAAATACAAATTCAATTTACTGATAATATCACGTTCAATTTATTCCTATAGATTTTTCTATTAAAAGAAGTAGCACAAATGCGATTTTTTGGAATCTGATATATTTAATTTATTTAATTAGCATGGATTCAATTCACATGCTTTTTTATTAATTTTGAATTGTTATTTCTAATCTATCTACACAAATTAACACACAAATTACAAATTAATCTAAGTTGTAGATTTTTCTATTAAACTTTGTCTAATTAAACAACTGTTATAACTAAAATTCATCAATTTAGCATATCTATCTATCTATCTGTTACATATTAAGAAAAAATATCTAAATAAATCTATCTAAAATATTCCAATTTGAACCCTTACGCATTTGGCCCTAAATTTTCAAAGTAATTAATCAAAGATATATAACATGGAAAAGAAATGTATTAATTTTTAGTTATTATTATTCTGATGAGATCTACATGCATATAACTAGAAATTTAAATTATTGATAATTCAATTTAAATGATCACATATTTTTTTATTAAAAGAATTAGCACCTGTTCTATTCAGTTTGTTTCAAATGTATTAACTTTTATTTGTATTTAAAATAAATTTAATTTAAAAAATAAAAGTATGAAATCTGAATATGGTAATTAATCTTAATAACATTTTTGAAATTTATTAATTGATTTTATATATTAAAGGTATATTCCCATTTACATATATCCTCATTGAGCATATCTAATTCTACAAAATTAGTAAATCATTACCATGACTTGATAGATACAAATTCATAGTTAGTATTTATCAGGAGATTTGTTAATTGTAATTAGATTTACCATAATGAATACAATAACAATTTTATCTTTCGCTTCAACCAAAAAAATTAATTTTATCATACGCATATGTTTTTTGTCTATCATACGCATAAGTTAACAAATAGTTAACAATTGAAAGAAAATATTTGTAGACAAACTATAAGATCTATTTTATAATATTATGATACGAAGAAAAATTGCATAAAAAATTACGTACAAAAACAAACCAAAATTATGATAATACGCACTTTTTTTTTTTGATAAGAAGAAGAAAAATTATGTAATTTTTTTAATGTTTTCATGGCCAATTACAAAAAGTTTTATCAAATATCAAAGTAAAATTACAATCAAGTTAAATGCAATAATTTTGCCTAATCTCATTATCTTTATTAAAAATTATTTTTTTAACAAAATTGTCCAAATTATTTCTTGAGTATAGGATTATATATAACGGTTTGTCTAAGGCATAGGTTAAGAATTCATATTAAGAAAAATAAATCCTAAATAGGAAAGGGTGAATCCATTTAAAAAAAAATAAAAAATTCCAAAAACTTAACATATAATCAAAACTTTCTATATAAAGGATCTTAACCTATGTCCTTAGGGCATAAGTTAGAAAAATCGTATATATAATTGAGGTTCATAATTTTTAGAAGAAAAATATAGTTAAACAAAAATGGGTTGTGGTTGTAGCCCATATTTATAAATAAAAATTATAGTATAATATGATAGTTGAATAATATAAAATCATAACTAGAAGTTAGTATTTTGATAAACATATTTAAATAAACTTAGCAGGACACCGTATAATTGATAAATTTATCAACAATGAGAAAATTTGTTAAGGGTAATTTTTTTTATCAATTATAACTGTATCAATTATTGACCTTTCCTCTATATATAAACTTATACCATAATAATCTATAACTTTATTAATATATATTGGTTATCCTATTTTTCTTTGCAAAAGTCTTCTTCTCTCTTAAAGGTTTTACAACCTTTGTTTAATTATATCTTCCATTTCATGCTCACTATTTCAATTAGTAATAGTTTATTTTATTTTTGCAATGAACCATAGCCAGAAATTTACCCCATTTAAGAGCTCAAGTTTAAGATTAAAGTCATCTGAAAGATTTTATTTAGTAATTAATAGAAATAATAATAAATTTTGGTTATAAACTATTCTAAAACCCTATTAAATCGATGATATCTACATGCATATAAACAATCGATAAAAAATAAACTTATTATTTTGGTTATAAACAATCGATAAATTTTCTTAGTCATAAACTATAGGTAAGTGTCATGTGAGAATATATATTATGGTGAGAAATGAGAATAAATCCTATTCTTTGGATTATAAATAAACCAAAGACTAGGATTAAACTTTCATTAAAAGATCATATGCACGGCACATGATCATTTTTTAGAGTTTGACCGGTCAACATGATTGGTCAAACCAGTCACTGGCGGTCAACGCTGGAGCTCCGACGTTGACCAATCAAAAAAAAAATCTTTTTTTTTTGGCATTTTTTTTTTCAGGCACAAATTTTTGCTTGCAACTGTATATGCATTGATTTTTGTTTGTATGTGCATTGATATTGTATAAAATCTCTATAGGATTTTTTACTATAAGTGACTTTGTGTATGTGAAAACTCATGCACTTCTCAGCATGTGCATATATTTTAGCTTGTGTGTGCATAGATTTTGACATATTTTTGCATCTAAATTCTACTTGTGTATATTATTTTCTTGGGTTAAAATATTGTGCATGAGTTTTGGTTTGTATGTGCACCTAAATTACATAATATTGCACAGGATTTTGATTATATGTGTGACTTTGTGTATCTGAAAACTCATGTACATACATGCAAAAACTTATGCATGCATTTCAGAGAATGTGCATATGTTTTGGCATGTGTGTATTAATTTGACCTGTATATGCATTTAAATTCTACTTGTGTGCGTTGTTTTCTTGGGTTAAAATATGCATGACTTTTGGCTTGTATGTGCATACTAGACCTGGGCAAACGCGGGCTGGCCCGTCCGGCCCGCCCGACCGTGTAAACGGGAGGGTATGGACAAGCTCATAAGCCCTAAAGGGCCGAAAATACCCGGTCCGAGTACCGGGAGGGCCGGGTATGGACAAGAGGTCAAGCCCTGTAGGGCCGGTAAGCCCGGCCTGTATATAATATATAAATATTATTTATATATATAACATTACATTATTACTACTCCTAAAAAAATAAAAACACTTAAACTAAGTAATATAAAAGATAAAATTTTAAGGGTTATAAACTCCACTCTACCCCTCGTTCTCACATGTGTGTAGACTTTGATATTGGATATTTAATGTTTTTTATTATAAGGTGAAAAAACTATTTGGACTTATAAAACTTTTGATATTTTTTTAATTATGGACATGAATTATAAAATGTGAATTATATAAAATGTGAATTATATAAAAAACCGAATACGGGTCCCGGCGGGTTACCCAGGCCCAGAAATACGGGCGGGCTTGGAAAGCTATCCAAGCCCTATTCTCGGGCTCAGCCCGGCCCGGGCCCGGATAAACGGACAAAATTTGTAGGTCAAGTCCGGACCATATCCGGCCCGGGCCCGGAGATGCCCAGGTCTAGTGCATACCCATTGAAGTGCATGTCTTTTTGCTTGTATGTGCATGTAAATTGAACTAGATGTGCATAGGATTTGACTATATGTGTGACTTTTTGTAAGTGAAAACTTATGCACACACATGTAAAATCTTAAATACTTTACAGAATGTGTATAGGTTTTGTCTTGTAAGTGCATGAATTTTGAATTGTCTATGCATCTAAATTTTACTTGTATGTATCATTTTCTTGGCTTGATATGTGCATGAGTTTTTGACTTGTATGTGCATACCATTTGAAACACACATCTTTTTGCTTGAATGTGCACATGCACATATAGTGTACAACTCATGCGCATTTTTTCTAGAAAACAATGCATATTTGTTACAATCTTGAGATGCACATACATGTCAATATTGATGCACAAACAAGCCAAAATGTATGCACATGCCATCTCAAGCAAAAAATTAGTCTTGGAAAAAAGTTGGGGCTGCGAAAAATTCAATGGAAAAAATGGCCGAACAACACCTTATAAAATTTTAATGCACATATAAGTCAATATTGATGCACACACAAGTAACAAATGGTGCACATGTCAGCGCAAGCAAACAGTGGACCCGGAAAAAAATAGGCCGGAAAGAAAAAAAAAACTTAGGTCGGACAACACCTTATAAAATTTTGATGCACATATAGGACAATATAGATGCACACACAAGCCAAAATGTATGCATACACAAACCAAAATGTATGCACATGTCATATTTAGTAAAAAAAATTACCCGAAAAAAAAAATGGTCTGAAAAAAAAATAAAAAAATTGACCGGTTAACGCCGGAGCTCCGACGTTGACCGCCGGTGTTGATCGCCTGGTAACTGGTTTGACCAGTTAATTATCCACTTAAATGGTCATGTGCCATGTACATGACCACTTAAATGATAGTCTAATCCTAACCTTTGAATTTTTTCAAATTCAAAAATTATGAGCTATTTTCATTTCTCACCATAATTATTCATTTAATTATCCACTTAAGTGGTCACCGCATCCATAAACTATTCTAAAACCGTATACATGAATTTTGAAATAAACAATCGATTATTTTATATTTGTATAAGAAAAAATGGTTGACATAAGATGGACGGACTGTTAATTTCAAAATAAATTCAAGCTGTAATTTGTGGCGGGCCAAGTCTAACCATGGTTAATAGTTACAGTTAAATATGATCGTGTCGGCGTGTAATGGTGGAGTGACGGCTGACCGGAAGAGCTACAGCCGGTTTAACACTCAGCAAACAACCCGAGTTAGCTATCCCTGGTTATTATTTAGGGCTTGAACAAATTGCCCTCTTCTTCCCACTATATATACACCCCTGAGCGATTGTCCAGAAAATATCACCTTGTCAGTGTAGAGCGTCTTGATAAACGCTCTTCTTCTTCCTTTCGCCTTCGGTTCTTCTCTTTCTTCTCCAAATTCACGCTTTTTACCACATTCGAAAATGAGAGAGTGCATCTCGATCCACATTGGTCAGGCCGGTATCCAGGTCGGCAATGCCTGCTGGGAGCTTTACTGTCTTGAGCACGGTATCCAGGTACATTTCCTCTCTTCTCTCTGGCGTCGCGAAATTCGTTCAGATCTAGTGTAATTTCTTGATGATATTTGCAGATCTGTAGGATTATACAGTAGATTTGTGAATTTGGTGTTATTCCGTTGTGTTGCGAATTTTTGGGAGTAATTGTGTTGCATAAGAGGAATTGTATGCGTGTTTTGATATTTGAAATTAGTTCTGATCCGGTGTATTTCTTAGATGAATTTTGCAGATCGGTAGGATTAGACAGTAAAGAAGTGAAAGTTCATGTATATTTTTGTATTTGATCTATTTCGGTAATTAGTTCAAATCCAGGTATTTTCAATAAAGATCTTTGCAGATCGGTGGGATTCAACAATAGATCTGTGTAAGTTGATTTTGATAGATGTCTCTGCAAATAGTTAAGATCAGGTTATTTTGTGTAAGAATTTGCTAGATCGGCAGGACTCCACAATAGATCTAACAATTTGGTGTTCTGCCATTATCATATGCAGGCATGGATCTCCTAAAAGAGTAGCTAGTTGACATTACATAGCAGTATCTTGTAAAGCGCTAGTTCTGTGATTTTGAAGTGCATCAGCTTGTGGATAATTTGGTGACCTATTTTAAAATGATGTTTGTTGAAAATATTAGCACTAGATGTTGTATGCTTTATGTGTGTTGACTTTGGTGACGTTATTGTGTCTTAATTGTATTACCTTTGTTTGTTTCAGCCTGATGGCCAGATGCCAAGTGACAAAACTGTTGGTGGAGGTGATGATGCCTTCAACACCTTCTTCAGTGAGACTGGTGCAGGGAAGCACGTTCCTCGTGCTGTCTTTGTAGATCTTGAGCCTACTGTCATTGATGAAGTAAGGACTGGAACATACAGACAACTCTTCCACCCTGAGCAACTTATCAGTGGAAAGGAAGACGCTGCTAACAACTTTGCTCGTGGCCACTACACAAGTAATTCCCTCATGCTTTGCTCAATCTAATAGCATGTCATTCAGAACCTGTAATCTTTATGTTCCTATAGTTTCTTACAAGTTTAAGAATCTGATGTATGTTATTGGGGTTTCAGTTGGAAAGGAGATTGTTGATCTTTGCTTGGACCGGATCAGGAAGCTGGCTGACAACTGCACTGGTCTTCAAGGCTTCCTTGTATTCAATGCTGTTGGTGGTGGCACTGGATCTGGTCTGGGGTCACTTCTCCTGGAGAGGCTGTCAGTTGACTATGGAAAGAAGTCAAAGTTGGGTTTCACTGTCTACCCATCACCACAAGTTTCCACCTCTGTTGTTGAGCCCTACAACAGTGTTCTGTCCACCCACTCCCTCCTTGAGCACACTGATGTCTCCGTTCTTCTTGACAATGAAGCCATCTATGACATCTGCAGGCGCTCCCTCGATATTGAGCGCCCCACCTACACCAACCTTAACCGTCTAGTCTCTCAGGTCATCTCTTCCCTGACAGCATCTTTGAGGTTCGATGGAGCCCTGAATGTGGATGTGAATGAGTTCCAGACAAACCTTGTGCCTTACCCCAGGATCCACTTTATGCTTTCCTCATATGCCCCAGTCATCTCTGCTGAGAAGGCCTACCATGAGCAGCTCTCAGTGGCTGAGATCACCAACAGTGCCTTTGAACCCTCATCCATGATGGCGAAATGTGACCCGAGGCACGGAAAGTACATGGCTTGCTGTCTGATGTACCGTGGTGATGTCGTGCCCAAGGATGTCAATGCTTCAGTTGCAACCATCAGGACCAAGCGCACAATCCAGTTTGTTGACTGGTGTCCTACTGGTTTCAAGTGTGGTATCAACTACCAGCCACCAACTGTGGTTCCTGGTGGTGACCTGGCCAAGGTTCAGAGGGCTGTTTGCATGATTTCTAACTCCACCAGTGTTGCTGAAGTCTTCTCTCGCATTGACCACAAGTTTGATCTTATGTATGCAAAGCGTGCCTTCGTGCATTGGTATGTGGGCGAGGGTATGGAGGAAGGAGAGTTCTCTGAAGCTCGTGAGGACCTTGCTGCTCTTGAGAAGGACTACGAAGAGGTTGGTGCAGAGGGTGTTGAGGGTGATGATGATGATGGTGAAGAGTACTGATGATTTTCTTGTACCATTGTCCTTTAAATTTGAATTTTGCTTTCTAGTGTGGAGCTGTATTACTCCATGCAGACAATTGTGTTCTGGGGTTTCAGTCTGTAACAGATTTATGTTGAAGTGCTCGTTGAAGATCTTGAATTTAAATGTCTTCAAATATCAGTTTGTGTTGGTGCTGGATTGTGCTTCTTTGTCGGAGATGTTTGCAATTGGTAATTTATCTGAGAGAACCTAATGAAGGACGCTGCAACTAACTTGTTCAAATATAAGATCAGAACAATAAGACTGAAAGAGTTGGCCCAGTGTAAGCTTATGGTTTTCCATGTGTTCTTCGTTCAAATATACAGCCGAAATCAAATGTGAATAACAGGACCGGCCCGCAAAATAGCTTCCTTTTTTTAGCAGCTTAAAATCGCTACACATTAGTACACCGGTCCGCTCTCTTTATCGGCTGGCCCGATTTTGTACAGGTGTTTAGCAGTGTCAAGATTCTTTCTATACTAGGGAGACCCGCGTGCGGACCACGGAGGGACTAATATTTTGCGGATTAGTGTGTTAAATGTTTAGAGTTTTTCACCATTCTTTCTTTCATTTCTATAAGTCTTTATCTTTTAAACTACTAGAAATCGGAGCCCGTACGAAGCACGGGCCATTTGCGTATATGTAGTATCACGATATAATAAAGAGTTTATAATGTCTTTTTTGTTTTGTTCGTAATGTGATGTATATATATATATATATTATTTGTTACGTATACAAATGTTATATGTAATTATGTTAGGTATTATCTTTTTTTTTGTGATAATCTGTTTTGGAATAAAATTACACTTTGTAGTAAATTAAAATTTCGTGTTTGTAGGGATATGTTTTTGCGTAAATTTTTTTCCTGTAATTTGTAGTTAATAATAAGCATGCATTTTTTGTGCACTAAATGTGTTAATTCAATATCCTAAGTATTTCATGTTTTGTATGAAACCAATTTGAGAGTATTAAACATGTTTAATATGAATTAGTGAAATACTGGTTAAGAAATAAAGCAACTGTAATTTTTGTAAAGTTTAATGTTTATGCTAAAAGACACCATATCGTGTAAAACTATTGCAAAGAAGGTCTCTTGCATTTCTTTTAAACTTATATTTAAGTAGTCAGTTGTGTTTTTTGAAGTTATATTTTAGCTATTGATGTATATATGTAATAGGGAAATGGTCATTTTCATAAGCTGTTATTTTTCTGTGATGTCATCTTTATTTTATTCGAATCTTTGTCATAAAATAGATAAATGTCTCTTTTTTACATTTTAGCACTGTAATAATAAAGACAATGTCCTTTTTTCCCGTCATTCAATGAACCCAGTTGTCACAAAAATCATGCTTAATTCTCTCATATTCGACCATGCCACCTGCCACACATAGCCTCACCAATCTCTTGTTTACAGGCTATCGAAGTTGTTGATTTGGATCGAAAAATTAAGATGGTTATATAGTTTGATGCCCATATTATGCGTTGTGTACGCTATAAAAATTGAAACCATGTCATTCCAAAGTGCATCGAGTGTGTTGCCTCCAATAGATGATGCTCATCGCGAGGGTTGCTGACCCAGGGCCCGAGGAGCCAAAATGAGGTAATAATGTGACGAACATATGTTGAACTTTGATACGTGTTTTTTGTTAGCGTAATATAACCGTACCTGTTTTTGTGATTCTTCGTTGTTTCTTGCTTTATGCTGGAGTGGTGGAAGCCGCATTGTTTACCTGATGTGAGTTGTGTATTGTAATAGCAACACAAGAAATGTATTAGGGGGTTGTATTCCAAAAAGAAGTATAAGGGATAATAGTTGGTACAAATTAAATAACAATACGTGTAATGTAATTAGTGTTTGGGTAGTGTTATTAGGATAAGCTTGCCTGTGATGCTAAGTTGTTGAAATCCTCCTTGAACACAATGTTTTTTGTGCGGTTTTTGGGTTGGTTTCCTTCATTCACAATCAATACCTTCAGTCCTTGTGGCTCTGTGACACGTGAAATACCAACATACAGTTGGCCGTGGCAGAAAACGGGTTTTGGAAGATATAAACCCACATGCTTTAAATACTGGCCATGACTCTTGTTGATAGTCATTGCAAAGCATTGTTTAATGGGGAACTGCCTACGCTTCATAACAAATGGCCATTTTGTCTTTGTTGAACTTAGTGTAATTCTCGGAATAAGCACCTTTCTTCCCATGTTTGTGCCTGTTATGATTTCAGCCTCGATGACCCATTCACCTAGATGTGTAATTATGAGTCGTGTGCCGTTGCATAGTCCTTGGGTAGGGTTAACATTTCGCATGAGCATGACCGGCAACCCTTCTTTTAGGTTGAGGATGTGCGGAGGCATACCTGTTACAAAATTGTACATAACTCCACATGGTATAAGGGGTAGGTTTCGTTTTTTAGTATGGAGTGTGTATTCTTAAATGTAGTTGTACCTGAGAAATTAAGTTTGTTCAAGAATTCGATGGGGTACATGTGCTCCTGCTGTGCGATGTCTGTCGAAGCCATGCAGATATCGTCAGAGCTCTTAAATGTGTGCATTGTTCCTTGCAATGTGTTGAACATATGCTCGTTTATCCTGTCTGCATCTTCATTCAGTGGTGTGAGAATAGCCCTTTCCTGGAGTTAGGCTGCGTTTTTCTGGTTTGGGGCAAAATCAGTGAGCACTTCATCAATTATCTGTGCAATCGGGTTATTTCCTGGCACAATGATGAATTGTTGGGGAATGTCAATCCACGTTGCGTCATCCTCATCACCAAGAGCTATTGCTTTTGCATTCTCATCGCCCACCTGTAGGATCCACTCATTGAACTTTTGTTTGTAGGTGTCGATCGTTCCATTGCTCTGACGCTCATTCACTCTCATGCTTTGTGATAATGTCAATACCTGACAACTTTGCCACAAAGGAGAGTTGTTTATACATGCTTGCACAATTTCTTGTCTTTTTCCCTTTGTTATCACCGGCAGGATTTGTCTGAAATCTCCTTCTAGTAGTACTGTAATGCCTCCGAACATTTTCTGTTTGTTTTCCTCTTTTTTGATGCCTTGAATATCTTGCAATGTTCTGTTGAGTGCTTCAAATGCAAACCTTTGCGTCATTGAGGCCTCATCCCAAATTATCAGTTGAACATCATGCATTAGTTGGGCTAAATGTGAGTTCTGTGTGATACCACAAGTGCTATTCTCAAGCAGATCGATTGGGATGACGAACCTGCTGTGAGCTGTCCGGCCTCCTGGAAGAAGTAGCGATGCTATTCCTGTACAATTTAAGGTAACAATGTGGAGGTAAGTAATTTCGTTAAGGATGTTAGTTTGGAAATAATGCAATACCTTGTAGTAGTTTGTGTTGTGCTTTGTAAAATGTGTGTATTACATACCTGATGATGCAACGGCGAGCACAATCTTCCTCTCCGATCTTAATTTGTCCATAATGGTTTTGTACAAAAAAGTCTTTCCTGTGCCTCCTGGCCCATAAACAAAGAAGAATTCCCCGACCTGATTTTGAACTAATTGTATGACCTTTTGATAAATAATGAGTTGATCTGAGTTTAGTGCTCCGAGAAGGGTACGGTGTAGGTCAGCCATTTCTGAAGTGCTATAGGCCATCTCTTCTTGAATTAGTTTATTATCCATTCTTGTGAGCAAACTTTTGTCCGGCTTTGGTAGATCCGGGAAATCTGATAGTCCTTTCCCATTCCTTGCAAGTATGTCTTGAATATGCAATAAACAGTAGTTCTTGATTTGATTCTCATTGAGCTCTAAGGTTGGGAATTTGAACTGCTTTCTCTTTTGGTAAAGTATGTCCTCTGAAAGTGCCTCTCAATCGTGGTCCCATAGTTTGGCGGGGTTGTTGACATCACAGAAAAGTAGTATCGTGACGAACAATTCCCGTAGCTGGGGTCCAGTTGCCCATACTTGTGCTTCTTGAATCGCATCCGTCCATTCAGTGTCCTCATTTAGCATGCCGCGTGCATAGCAAGCTTGCCTGAAGCTGTCATATGTTGACCCATCCATCGTCCTGATCTCTTCAAAATTCTTTGGCCCTTTGAAAACATTTAAGAGCATTCTAAGATAGTATATCTTCCTTGTAGCTGGATGACAGTACACAATCCGCCCAATTGGCTTTTGTTGGGCCCTTTTAGTCCATACCTTGTCTGTTGCATTCCACACATATGATGTAGGTATTTCTGCATATGTATATTGTCTTGCTTCAACATTTATGGTATTTAGGGTAAACCATTCAGTGAACATAGTTTTCTTGACTTCTTCCCTCTGTAGTAATGCTGACAAGTCCTGACTATCTGAAACTGTGACCGGGTTTTGATCGGGCAAGTGAAATGTCAAGCGAATGACAGCTGGCCTGGAATAGTGAATATCAAAAGCAAAGATCCGCCACACAGCTTCACAAGCAGATAAGTAACGGCACTCCAGAAATTGTTGGATCTCATCTACTTCAACCTTTTTCCCTGACTCACTATTATCAGCATTGTTAGGGCTTTGCATAAAGACTGCAGTTGCTCTGTCGAGGCCTTTGCTGATGTACTTGAAGAGGTACTTTATTGCTCTAGAACGATTGCACCATTCCACATTAATGTGGGCTTGATATTTTAACAACAAATACCTGTTGTATGGCACCACAAATCGGTTATCAAGCTTTGTCTTTCCTTTTTGCACAAATACCCCATTATGTCTTCGACGGTAGACGGAATAACCATCTTCATCAAGTGTAGTAGCTGCATAAAATGGCTTTGGAAAATGTTTCTTGCATACAACATTACTCATGCATGGTGCGTTTTTGTTTCCCTCACCACACGGCCCATGCAACATATGTTCAATCACAACTTTATGTGCTTCTAGATCTCTTTCCTTGCAAGGGATTTCAGCTGAAATGACTTCATCAATGTCCCTTGCTGTCTTTGCTTGCATCCCTTCTTGTAGCCAAATTAAAATATGTGCATGTGGAAGACCCCTTTTTTGGAATTCTATTGTGTAGACAGCTGTGATTCATTTTAAAATCAATGGATTAGTAACATGAAATGTGATAAGCATTCTTAAATATTGTGCTATGGAATGAGTGAACTAAATATATTTGTAATATGTGCATGTTAGCATGATTAGATTAGGAATATAGAATTAGGAAAAGTAGGTTTAAATATTCATGCATTGTGTATTTGGAATATTTATGTAAAGAAGATGATACCAGCATTTGTTTGCCCAAAAATGCCTTTTTGGTTGATGTCTTGCATTAGTTGCGATAACTTCCACTTGAAAAGACGCGTCATGATTTCCGGTCTGTCAGCCCCTTGTTGCCCTTCTAATTCCTTTAGCATTTCTTCTATCTCTGGCCATTTTGGAATAGCTGTGAATGTGATAAACAGGCTAGGGTTTCCAAATGTCCTGCATAATGCCATTGCGTCTTGATAGTTTTGGACCATGTACCTCGGGCTGCCAGTGAAGTTTGTCGGGAGAACTATTCGTTTACCAATGGACCTTGCTTCAGTGTCGCCTTTCAATACTGCATCGCATATATTATTATACAAATCAACCCGTAGTTGTTTTTGGTTGAGTTTGATCCAACGTAGGCGTTGTTCCTCCATTGCGGTATATGCGTCCACCAGAAATTGGTGGTACAACCTCCTTCCGCGTAAGAGTGTCGTCCCTTCATCAATCTGTTGTTGAATTCTATAACAATAGAACTCTCTCATTGTAACATGTCCCCTTTGAGTTTTCCGCCTTCCACTATTTGAATAATATGAAATGTTTTCATGAAAGCCATCTTCACCATGGGGAAAGAGTAGTGGATACTGTAAAGACATGTAAAGGGGATGCAATTCAGATATCCTTTGTGGGCCTCTTGTTTTGCTTTGTATGTAAACATCTCTTGGGGTGGTACTCTGGCCAAAGTCTCCCACAATTAGGGCAGCCACTTCAGAAACTGTAGGGAGGTTATATTGCCTTTCATTTGGCTTCCTTTCACCAAGGAGTTTGAGTGTGAACTCCATAGAGTCATTTGATGTTGCCCAATCTCTCGCCATTGTAAATGCCTTTGCTACACTGCTAGTCGAATGCAACATTTGCATCAAATCCAACACGACTGATTGGTCTATGTCCTTACCGGTCAGATCCATGCACCCCGTCCTATTGCGCAGTTCATTTCCGGTATCGGAGAAGTACAGTTGAGCATACCTGGGTGGGGCTCCTTGTTCAGGCATAAGTGGGCCTAGTCTATGGTAGTTTTGGCCCGAAATCCTAAAAGTGTACGACCCGCGTGACTGGTTGATTTTTTCATCAATTCGGGCCCCAAATGATGTGAATGCAAATATGTTGTTGTAGATCCGGATTTTCTGCCTGAAATCTGCACATTCAGGGTTGCTTCCTTATAGCAGATGTTTTAGGGGTTCTGGGGTGTCTTGTAATGTTGGGAGCTTGACCTTGCCTTCTTGACAACATATGGAGAAGGTGAGATTTGCCTCTGTTGCTGCTATTTTTTTTCCTCCTTCCACATGCTGGCATTGCAGAAACGACATTTATATTTAGGGTACTCCAACTTCTCATATAATACTTGTGTCCCTAGTATGAAAATCGATGGTTAGTAAACAATTTGTGCCGGTATGAATTGCTAAATGTAAGTATGGATTGATCTTACCACTTGATTTATGTGCTGCATACACCTTTACTGATTATGTGGGGGCTACACTTGCATTGTTGCATGTAGACATGTGTTATTGAGATTATAATGCCATCTTTGGTGCACATCCTTTATTTATATGTGTAGGTTGACAATATGTTGATATAAGGATGTATGTGACTGTGTATTTCCATATCAAAATTGCGTGTTGGCATACGTTGGTGTGATTGATACGTATTTGATTGTTGTTCTTCCGAGGCGACATCTGGTAAGTGCCTTGTTGCCATTAAGTAGTACGATTTATAAGTATGTGTGTTGTTCATGATGGGTGCAACTGATGATTAGGATGTGTGGTCACCACTACTTAGGTAGATATACCTGAGTTTGGTATTTGCAAGCCACAAAAGGTCTGAACCAGTCCATCTTTCCTCCATACCGTGGTTGTGCATAATTGTATTGGAAAGCCTGAATTTGTAAAATTGGGTAACTCGCCTGCATATGCAATTGTCATTGCGTCATGGTGTTCAATTCCATATGTGTAGGTATAGTATTGGTGTAGACGGTACCTCTAGTGTTTGGTGTGGCAGTCTTCTTCATCGGCTTAGTCTTCTTCATTCTGCCAACGGCAATTTGAACTTATAGTGACTTCACGAAGGCTGAATACAGATGTTCTACGAATTGGGTATTTGAAGTTGTACCTAGGGTTGAAAGATTAGCATAACTTTGCTATGTTCAATTAGATGTGTAGGTATATTATTAGTAGAATAATAACATTTGTTTCTTTAGTTAATCTAATTCATATTTGTATTAAAAAACCTATGCAAAAGAATAAAAGTAACTTTTATGTAAATTTAAAATGGATATAGTATAATTCTTATTTCTTTGTTCGGAGGCTCGATAGTTGGAATTGTTGATTTCTTACTCAGAATAACAAATTTATCCATAATCCTAGTAAGGGAAAAAAAACAAATTCACATTTGATCTTCAACCAATTTCCAATTCACACAAAATCAATCTCAAATTTCAACCAATTATCAATAAAATTCAAGATATAGTCCACAAATCTAAATACCTAAACAAAATCAATTCAGTGCAAATCCAGCAAAAAAATATTCAATTTAACCAGAATCTATTCAAGCCCAAAAAAATAATTTCATCTATCAAAACATATAGGGGAGGCGGGAACAACTCACAGTTAATCAGTCGTCGAAAGGGAAGGGCTGCCGGTGGGTGGTGGTGAATCGTCGTCGGAGGAGGAGGACTGGTTGTTCAGGCCGGCGTGAGTGCGTTGTGCGCGGTGTTGAATGCAACAGTTTCGAACAACTGGAATTGGGGTATTCTGATGTGCAGAAATGGGGAAATGAAAGAGAGCAGGGGTTTTTTTTTTTTTGATTTTTCATAAATGAAATAGAGTGTTTAATTTTTTTTAGCCAAACGATGTCGTTTGGCATGGGACCAAGATGGCGTCGTTTTGCCACATTTTTAAAAAAAAATTTAAAAAAAGAGCAAAGCTCATCTTCAACCTCGGTCCTCAGCAGACATCAACCTCCATTTTCAGATTTGGGCAGCAACATGCGGGGGCTTCTACACACAATAATGAACAATATAAAAACCCTTTTCTTTTCGTTCTTTCCTTCTCGAATCCCGACTATGAAACCCTATAAGCTCGAGACAATTTCCATCCCAAACGGAGCAGTCGGTGTTCTTGGGTCGAGACAAGGCCGCATCGGTGATTTCGAGCAGGCAAGGGCGAGTCGAGGTCGGTGATTTCGAGCAGGAAGCGGCGAGAAGATGCCGGTGATTTTCAGCAGGCAGCGGCGAGGAGAAGCTCGATTTCGAGAAGGATGTGGCGATTTTGAGCAGGCAGCGGCGATTACGAGCATCCAGTGTTCTAGTTGATTTTCTGGTGTGGAGACGAGGCCACCCGAGTGCCAAAAGCATGTATTTATGTTTGATCGATCTATCTATTCAGTAATCTCTTCGATTTAGTCTTTGATTTTCAATTTCTAGGGTTTCATATTTCTTTCTCTTTGTCGCCGGCTAGGGTCTTTACAAACCCGATTGTACAATTAAAAGTTATCTGATCAGCTTCGTGATGATGGCCTTAGGATTAGGTAGAAGTTTGGTTCGAATGACATCTTGAGTCAAATTATATAATTCCAAATAACAGCACATCTTCAGGATTAAAACTTAATTAATGTACTCATTTTTAATTTCTTGATAATTGATATGGAAAATTAGGGAAGAAACTATTATATTAATTTGATTTCCATATTTTCCCTCTCAAGCAGGATGTGTGTTGGTTGCCATAGACTTTGGCCGATTCCTGAACTGCTTGGTGCATTTTGGCATCTTGAATGTTTTAGATGTCATGCTTGTAATTTGCCAAGTTATGAGGTGAAACTCATGATCTCTTTTTTTTTCATGTCAATTTGTTCTTTCAATCTCTTTGTTTTTTTGAATCTTTTGATAACTTGATCTGTCTAGTGTTAAACTATTAATAATAACCTTTGAACCCTCTACTCCTCACTTTTATTGGTAATTGTTGTGAAAACATTTTGATATTGTTCATTATTGAAGGTTTCCTTCCAAGAGATGCAATTTATAACGTCCTGATTTCTCTCGTGTTGCAGTGCTGTTTATTTTCTTGTAAAGGTTATTACCTAGTGATACAAAATTGTGGGTTGGGGTTGATTATTATGGTCAAAAGGCTGAGAAAATACTGGAAGTCAAATGAATCATGTCTTGAATTCTACACACAATAGGGCATGTTCATCTTGTTTCATGAATTATGCATGAACATTTTCTCCTTGGGGATCCAGACATGTGAAGTTATTCTGATCACATGGAACTCTCTTCCTCTATGTGGTGTGCATTCTCTACGATAATATATGTATTTGTCACGCAACTATTTGGTTGTTTATTGTGTTTGCTAATGCACCAGCAGCATGTTGTTGTATTTATCACGTAACTATTGGTTGTTCATTGTGTTTATAAGTGCATCAGTAGAACATTGCTGGTTATTATTATGTTGGATACTGCATTGTCTGCTTTACATCTAATTATGTACCTTATTTTGTTTGTCCATGAACATTGCAACAATTATGTAGATTTGTGGTAAGTTCACTGTTTGGTACCTAATTCAGAAGTTTAATTGCCTTCTTGGCTGCTAATCGGTTGAAAGTTATTTTCTTTGTTGTTACATTTTCGCAACTGGATAGAGGTTTCCCTTTTCCGAATATTTATGTACATTTTGTTCTGTCATTATTATCCTGGCTTAATTTGTATTTGACGAAGTTTTCTGCTTTATGAGTTGCTGTTTAAAATACTGTTACTATTGCATCAAAGTCATTATGTAGGAGCTGATTACATCTGCAATTGACATAATCATACTGTTACTATTGATATATCTCATTGATCCATAAGTTTTTTATGTAGGTGTTTCCCTACTTTTTAGGTCCTTGGAAAAAGAAGAACCTGACTGATTTTGGTGTTGTGACTCAGTGCATGGCTCCTACAAGGGTCAATGACCAGTATCTGACTAATTTGCTACTGAAAATAAATGCAAAGGTAACAAGATATTTTTTTAAGGTACCTCTGAGGCGCTATAGCCTAACTTTTTCATTGTTATGTACAGCTTGGTGGCCTGAATTCCATGCTAGCTATTGAGCGGACACTTTAAGAAGAATTCGAGAACCAATATTTGAATTTGAGATATTTGAATTTGAGAACCAATATTTGCTTAAACAAATATTTGCTTCAACAAATTCTTAAAATTCATATTTAAATGTTTATTGCATTATATTTGTCTTCCTTATTGAAACACTTGGGTATGTTGGACAATTTTTTGGTTTTGCTTTGGGATATTTTTTTGCTTTATTAGGGGTCAGTTGTACTCCTTTGATGTGAATTTTCAATTCTGAAGAACTTCAAACTATCTCAATGCTTACTGCTTCCATTGTGTCGATCTCATGTTTTTTTTGGTGGATCATGCTTGGCTATTGCGGTCCAAATATGGAATAAACAGAACTTATTGGAGATATATAAGAGGTTTCTTAAATTGAAGAACTTTAAACTGAGACTTTTACTGTTTTTATGGTTCATTCTTTTCAGTTTTATAGAAAATAATGGCACCCATGTTGTTATATCTGCAACCATTGGTGGAAGAGATGTAGTTTATGTAAGACAACACCAATCTTCTCCCTTGCCAACATCTGACATTGAGAAGTATGTAAAAGAAATTGGAGATCAGCGATTTATTGACAGTCAACCTATTGCTGCCCCTGTGAAGTACAAGGATAAGGTTAGTGTTACAATGCTTCAATCAGCTCTCTCAGACGCTCTTCACATAAAGTATCATATATATGTCTGTTTATGGATTTCGAGCTCTCCACATTTTTTGTCTCGCTTCAATGAGGGTATAATCATATACCATTATCTTTCTTTTTCTCCTTTGATACATAGGAGGATTGGGTTTGCTGGTTTGGGGGAGGGTTTAATCAACTTCTGATGAATTACCATTAAACATGCCTCAGGATGTTACCATCATCTTGAGAAGGAGAGGAGGAGATGATCTTGAGCAGAGTCCGGCAAAGTGGGCAGAGACTGTACAACTGGCACCAGATGTAAACAACATGACATTTACTCCTATCGTATCTCTCCTTGAAGAAGTGGCTGGTTTAAAGCATTTATCCCGTGCCATTGACCTGTATTTGGAGTGTAAGGTCTTCATTATATCCATTTTTACTATGCCTTTTGTTTCTGTCCTCTTCAATGTTTTCCTTTAATGCTTCCTTGGGTTGATTCTATCTGCAATAAATTCTGGTCTCCCATATGTAGCTACCAATAGCTTGAATATTGTCAGGATGATCATGCATTTTTATCATTCATCATTTATAAGGGTTAAATACATGAATGATAAGGGAAACCTCGCACACCTCTACAAACTCCTTAGAAAAGTTGGGAGTATTCTTGAAGATGTAGATGTCTTTGAACAAGACTATGTAGGATGTTGTTGAACATTACTAAGAAAATTCTGGAAAGTGCATGCTGCACTGCAAGTTAAGATGTCTTTAGAAAAGCTTTGCTTAATCCAATATGTTATAACCTCAAATGTGATTTTCCACTCTTCGTCAAACAGTAGCCTAAAAAAAACATCAGCAGAATTTGTTATGTTTCAAAGCTAGCTATGTTGAATTTTAGTGTCAGAGAAGTACTTGGTCAGACATGTTTCCTTCAATAAATATAAGAACTGTATTTTGCCTTTGAGAGTTTGTATTTGTTGTTATGCTTACTGTATTCTGGTGGCATTCTATGTTAAACTCTTTGATTAAAGGTGACTTCCATGAAAATTAATACTATTAGATTGTGTCTTAGGTGTAAGATGAAGCAACTGATGGTAGATCTTCTCTGGAGATTAGAATAGTACGATGTACTTTTGAAAATTTCACATGTGGGGAGCGAGCCACAAACGAAGAATGGTGTTAGTAGCTTATGCAAAGCCAGTGCTCTGAGAACACTTTAAGAAGGCTCCGTTGTAAGTCAACTACATTTTAGGCTTAGAACTCGACCTACTTTTCTGGTTCTGTTTCGCAATGTAGTTATAGATCTTTATAGAAGTTCTTATTTGTGACTTTTGCCTCGCATGACAGGTTGTTTTTGTGCACACTGTGATATTCGGTGGCAGCTCTGATTTAAGTCAGGTACTACGGGAGGTTTACTTGAGGTTGTCAAATGCGAGCATTCGAATTGCAGATTTTAAACTTGGTAACTTTATTGGACGTACCGATTCTCATTGTATAGCCTTCCACCTTTTTGTCTAGTCCGGTGAATATATATTCCCAAAGTTCAAAGCCATTTTCATATAATTTTAAAATGAATATATTGTCATCTTTATTTTAATTAAGTTTGTATCATAACTAACCTATAGATATATTAAATAATGTTAGTACTCTAATTTGATTTATACAAAATTAAACTCTTAATGTTCTTCATGACTCAACAAACAGTATTTGAAAATTTTAATTCCAAGTATAAATAATTTAGGGAAGTTGCTAAAAAAAGGTTAATCTTTAGGTGTTGTTTCAGTGCAAGTGATATAAGCTGCTTGCCGAAAATAGAAATAGGCTAAACAAATTGCAATTGGGCATAGTTTGAACTAACTTCACTGGTCCAAATCTTGAAGTAATTAAACACCTGTATTGAACTAACTTCATAGTCATAAAGAAGATTCTTCACATATAAGCCTTGATTTACTCAGTAATGAATTGAAGAGCTTAGGTGCTATAATGTTTGAAAACGGGTGGAATCTTGAAAAAGGGATGTAATTTATTTTTTCCATATTGCCTATGATTTGCTTTCAGTCCACACTAAGGACCAAGATTTGCTTTCAGTCCTCGTCATCGATGGCGAACAATCTCCTTTTTCGGGGGTTCAGTCCTCCAGATTTCTCTGTAATACCATCTTCAAGTCTGCATAACAACATGTAGAATGGGATTGGTTATGCAATTACATGAAAAACAAAATAATGCTAAAGGAGGAGTGAAAGGAGATTAGAAATGTTTTATACCTAGTAGTGTTGCGGTCTGTTTGCAGGTCACCAGTTTGCTCCTGCTCAGATGAGAAGCCACTCAGTTTTTGCTTTTTGGACCGGGACTCGGTTTTGCCGTGTAACTCCATGCCTTCAGCTGATCTGGAAACAATTACGATAAGGGTAATTTGTTACCCAGCCTTAGATTTAATTAGTATACTTTTTCATATATGTTAGCTCCAATAGTCTTCCTTATGTATTAGTCCCTTCTGAGGATTCTTGGTGAGTTAAATTCTCCTTTGTATGGAGCGTTTCAGCTTTTGGGCAGACTTCTTTTGGGAGAACAACATCATAGGTAGCATCCTACACATGATATTTTGCGCATGTGGGATGGTCAGGTAAAAAGGGTAATAAATTACAAGCAGGAAAGGGGATTTCAATACCTTTGCACTTGGTAAGCTCCTAACTATCTTGCTTGCAGTAAAGCTTTCATGGTCGTCATCATTAAAGTATGTATGCGTCTTCAGTTCCAGGAGGTGATATGTATTTGTGAGGGAATGGATTTCCTTGGGGAGAACGCTTTCATCGGCATCAGCCTACATCAAAGACCCACCAAGGGAGTAAGAAGGTAATTTAAGTAACTTTTTTCCAGTTTTGCTACTTCAATGTGGCTGAAATACGTATGCCGACTTCTTCCAACAACTTGCTGGCTTTCTTTTTGAGTAGGGCTTCGGCTATCTCATTGAAGACAGTGATGGCCATGGAGGATGACTCATCAGAAATATCCAAATGCAGCCGGTACCTGTGCATAATGTGCCAAGGTAAATAAGTGTTGAACTTAGGATGCTATGTAAGTGGCTGAACTTGAAGGCAAGACCTGTGCAATTATTTAGGATATAAACTTTCCTAGCTCTGATTTAGTTTGTGCAATCTTAAGAGGTTTAGAACTGTGAAAAGAAATCTGAAATAACTTACCTTGTTTGGGGAAATTCGCAGGTTTTTGAACATGAGTCACACCAGAACTGGTCATCAACCTTACTGACCCCTTTTTTGCATTTGCCAATGGCACATGAGAAATAACATTTGTTGGATCGTTAGAGTTACGTCTGAGGGAACAAAGGCTTTGTTCCCACAGAAGGCACAGCGGATTAAAAACAACAAGAAAGATAACGAACGAACTCACGATATATAGTGGAAACCCTGATTGACAAAACTAGCTTCTCAAGGAAAAACCACTACCTTCAAGCTTCCGCTTGAGAGGATTTTGAAGCGTCTACTTGTCTTATTGATTTCTTGTTCGATTACACTTGTATCCTGGACTTCAACCTCTAGACTTCCCACCTAGATTTGAAACCTCTTCTAATGAATCGAACTCAACCCTCAAAGACTCACAAACTCTTCACTCTCTTTTTCTTCTCAACTGAACGCTCTCAGTTCTTCTTTTTCCTCTTCGTGGTTACATAGAAAAGAATACATACTTCTATTAAATACAACTCGGAAAAACCTAATTGTAACAAGATAATCCTATCTTCCTAAACTTGGTAACAAGATGATATTAATTGATTTGAAGAATATTATCTTAACAACCGATATTATCTAAGGAAATAATTCATAAGATAACATTAACGGATTAAGATAAGATTCTTCTCTCTCCAAATATATTATCTTAGGAAAGTTTTCCTAAGATAACACAATCAAACTTCTTCTCTCTTCATATCTTCTCGATCGGCTTAGTCCTTGCATCCGAAGTCTTCCATCCTTGACCGCGTGATCTCCTTTGATTTGTTTCCATAATCGTCATGCTGGATTTCTTCCTTCCATTCGCAGCTTTGATCTTGTTTGTCACTACAGTTCCTTGAGAGGTAACAAAGCACATGAACAGAGCTTTGTTCCCTCTGCGATCCTTTGCTGCAATGGTTCCCTGAGATAATTGTCTTTGTTCCTGAAACACTTAGTACCCAGATTAGTTGAATGTTTGTTACCATCAAAACCTAAGGAATCCAACAACATCAACCATGTTTTGTTCTAACATTATCAATCTTTACTTTGTAGTGGAGGGCTATTGATTCCTATAATCATAAAAGGTGAATCAGATAATGTGTCACAAATATGTAGTAAATAAGAGAAAGTTTCGAATGGGCAAAACTTGCCATTTTATTGTTTTCTTTTTGCTCCCTGCCCAGGTGCAGTAGTTGTAGGAGTGTTCCTTCTCTTGGGACTTGGGGACCGAGTGGATACACAGTAGGAGAAAGGTGTGCGTTCCTGTAGTGAGAAATTCAGTAAGTAAGTCATATCAAGCCACAACATGGTAAGTTTTAAGAACATAATGTTGTACATCAGTAATGACTTAAATCCTTGTATCTCAGAGATTTCTTTGGCATCCTGGATTGAGGTTGCTGAAGTGCTTGATAAATATATCTCTCCTGTATATGGATGAAATGAGATGGGGAAAAGAATTCAGAAATTGCTAAATGGTTGTAACAGACTTTTAATTAAGGCTTTAGAAGCATTGTTTTACTTTTGTGTAAAAGGAAAATAACAAAATAATCTGACAACAAGAAATGGAAGGGAAAAGGAACATTTGAATACCACTTTCCTTGCTCATGCCTATGTCAGACCTTAATACTTCCCAGAGAATGATTCGACTCATTTCACAACTCTCAATTGGTAGACATATGTGTTCTAAGCTAGCTAAAGCCAACAATCTTATGTGCATTTGTTCTTTGTTCCTGCTGTTGTGATGCAGTTGTTTTTTTGTATGAAAAGATACCCTTACATTTTGATATAACCTGGATTGGTACTTGGTAGAAAAAGGATGCATCATTCCCATACTAAAGTTTTTTATAAGAAATGGGTCAAAAAACTGAAAGGTTCGAAGTGTGGTAGAAGGGTGACAAAAGATACATTACTCAGGTACAAAGGGGGTGTAATTCTGTTTGTGTTATATTATTTATTGTTCATTTCATTAAGCAGGTTTTCTTAGCCTTTCACTAATAACAGTACAAAGTAGTAGTAGTTTGAACCTCTCCACTCTTTCACATGCATGCCAGGCAGGATGAGGACGTAGTTGGGTTACGCGCTAGCATTTCTCTCGATAAACTGATCGCACAGGCTGCCCCACAGCGTCACTCATATCTGTTTGCCTCTGCAAAGATTGGAAGGTAAACATTTCTACATTTTAGTAAGCAGTAATCTAACAATCATAAAGTAGTCCAAATTCAATATAGTCATTCAAGACAAACATGGTAGGTAAGAGCATTTGCTGGAAGGACAAATCTCATTTCATTATTTAAGCGTCCATGTAAAGGAGAATTTAATATTTCATGAAAAACAAATCCATCTGAACGCTAAGAATTGAATACCAGATTAGTTTACATATGTTTATAATGCAAATGCTGCTGCACGTGTTTGTTTTTTGGGGGTGATATGGTCTAAAACTCATTATGGTAGTGGTTAAGTACAAGGTGACTTATTTCCCATGAATGGGTATGTTAATTTGTTGTCTTTTTTTCTATTGGCAGAGAATTACTGGTAGATTTCTATATCACAAATAATGCACAGGAACAAAATCAGATAATTATTTTCAGGGATTATAGAGTAACTATATATGTATCACCCTAGACAAAGAATCAAAAGGTACCTTTCATTTTGAATATGGATATCAAGCATTTATAATGCAAATGCTGCTGCACATGTTTTTTTTGGGGGGGTGATATGGTCTAAAACTCATTATGGTAGTGGTTAAGTATAGGGTGACTTATTTCTCATGAATGGGTATGTTAATTTGTTGTCTTTTTTTCTATTGGCAGAGAACTACTGGTAGATTTCTATATCACAAATAATGCACAGGAACAAAATCAGATAATTATTTTCAGGTATTATAGAGTAACTATATATGTATCACCCTAGACAAAGAATCAAAAGGTACCTTTCATTTTGAATATGGATATCAAGCAATTGAGAACTATTTCTAGTGGGATTGATTTGCCCAATACGACTCACAATGCCTATCACATCTGCACAGTAATGAATCACAAATTAGTATAAATGGTTGACTTTGTTGTGCTTCAATATTTCAAGTGTATAAATAATGGCATACCAAGAAGGAACTTCGACCCATTCAATGCAATATCTTCAAATGGTGTTAGCTGAAAGGGATACCGTTGAAAGAGGGAAGTATCACATTGGAGTTTCTTGACTACGGTATTGCCTTCGAGGTGGATGCAATGTTTGTCACCGTTTCGCAGCCGGAATTTGTCCTTGTTCGGCTTCAAGGTAAACCCTTTAATAGTGCAACAATTGCCTTCTTCTAATGTTGGGGTAAAACGCTGGGCAATTCCCCTCCATGCAGTACAATGTATAGCCCCTCCCTATTGTAGAGTCCAAAAAATACTTAGGGTTAACAACCAAAAACAGTACATGTGGACAGGAATTATGCAATAGCAAAAAGGCAATTCATAAGTAAGAATACAATACCTGCTCATCTGATATTATATAATCGGTGCTTATAGGGTTGCCTTTCAAATCAGTCGACTCCCACTTACGGCATACCATCACTCTTACTGTGCAGGCCGTTCCAAAGGTCAGTTTGGCAAGAGAAATGTAGGAGTTGTCTGAGTGGACCACCGCTACACCAGATTCGTTCTTGTTGGAAGGAGTTGTGGGTCCGGTAATGATGCCGACACCTTTCCCTTTCATGGACGCAGTACAAGAAACATCCGAGAAATGCGTGCTCTGCAGGTCTTTCGAAGCCATGTTGTGTATGAGAGGAGAGGTAATTCCTATAATTGCAGTGGGCGATGGCATATGTGGATATCACTAGCACTATTTAAAGGCCATGTTTCTCATACGTTACTTACTTGTGCAGCTGAAAAGGCAGTGTCATAATTCCAGAAATTCAATTCTGGATTTATCTTGCTGTAGGTGCACCTCAAAGGGTCAACACTATCCAGAAATTCAATTCTGGATATATTCTAGGGGTTTATTCTGGATTTATTCTAGGTTGGGCCATCCGAGCACCACCGCAGAAGGCCCTTTAGGCCCATTTCAGAAATATATTCTAGGGTTTTTTCTGGATATATTCTGGGGGTTTAATAGCTAGGCCCATTTCAGAAATTGTTTTGGTGCTGTCATATATTTAGGGGCTTTAAAGTTAGCTTTTAATGCACCTGAAAGCTAACTTTTAAATATATATTGATAGCTTATTACCGGTCTTTATCACCATATACCTCCTTACTAAATAAATCAGAGTTGGTAGTCAAACATTTTATCTAATCTAATAATTATAAAAATATTCAATTCTCTTAACAAATAAATACCCATAAACACATCTTAATCTACTAATAATTATAAAATATCCAACTCTCTTAACAAATGAATACCCATAAACATAAACGGATGACCTTACAATCTCATAAGCTAACATTTTGGGACAAACTTATGACAAATAGTGTTTTAACCTTATTTAAAAAACTGGTTTTGCTGGAGCTCTCTTTGCTAACACATTTCATCTTGTAAAGCAAAGTCGATCGTACACCTTTCACCTAAAAAAGATAAACCGATTAGTGGAATATCATTATTGAATTCAATGTTCCTAGCCAAATTTTGTCAAGCCCAAAATTATTGATAAATAACATCAATTAATGTAAACAAAAAACCCAACAATAGGAACTTGCAAAAGCGCGCCATAGATCCGGATACCAAATTCATAAAGAAAACCTAAGTCACAACGATATGAAAATGAATGACAAAGAGAAGTAGTCCTCGCGAGCGATTTGGTTCACATAATCCCTTGTGTATGCTAATTACTATGGTGCTAATAACCTTGTGTGTCTTGTCTCTCGGAGTTGCCATTACGCAGAGATAGAAGGAAAATTGGAATTAACTGCATATATAAATTAAAAATTGGTATATAGAAAAATACAAAAGCCAAGATAACCAACTATTCCCGAATGTAGCAAATCACCAGAAGATTGGAGGTGCCATGCTCAAAGGAAGGCGGTTGAGGAGGTTTTGTTCCTCTCTTTCAAATGCAGTTTGTAGAGAAGGTTATAGTATTGAACATATATGATGAATAGTTTGAGAAATATTGAGATGATCGACGAAAGATATTCTTTGTTAACAAGTAAGTAACACGTAACAAGTATGACTTGCCAAGTGACTTCTACATATGAACGCCATTTGTGACATGCAAAGTTGTACGTGGCAGACATTATATGAAAAGTTGCAATAGTACGTGTCTCTTGTAGAATCCTAATATTATCTGAACTTCGTAAATTACGTCAGTATTCCATTTTGACAGAACACTAATTTAATCCATTTGAAATATTATTTTTTAATATGAGAAATTAATTAATAAATAGAAAAACCTATTGTTGATGTGTCATCTTCTCATTTATATGACCTATGTGTCGGCTTTCAAATTATCCTACATTGTCAAGTATTTTAGAAAAAAAAAATCAAACAGTAGGTCCAATCTTAATCATATATTAACTCTTTATAATTTAAACTCAAATTCTTGCTAAAATATCTTAACCATGTAATCTTAATTGCCTAATTTTGTTTCGAATTCTATTTTTATCACAGTACAATTAATCAAAAATTAGTTTATTCTTTTTAATTTCCAATTATAATTCCATATTTTAAAATTTATTTTTTATTTATGCAATTTTGCTCTTTTTTATCACTACTTAGTTTTGATCCATTAGGCTAACAGACTTTATATTATGTATATATAGTTTTCTTTATAAATTATATTGTTTTATATTGTGTCATTAATACTTAGTTGAATCTCATCTATTAATGTAACTCAAATTACCAAGAAAAAATAAAAATTTGATAAAGATATAACAATTTGTTTCTCTATTATCTACCTACTATTTTCATACATATTAGAAATTTTTTATAAGGTAAGAATTAGACTGTATCAAGATCTACTTGAAACCGGCCTATAACATCCTTCCGGATATGAATGAAAAGTTCTAAATTGGTCATGATTTTCTCTGGTGAATGTCGATGGCAGAGATTTGCAATGAGATTAGCCACCGCATTTACTTCCCGAAAGACATGAAAAAACCGCACTGTCATAAAAAGTTGTAACATACATAGAATATCAAAGATGAAAATCTCAATATTCCATGGACAATGCCAGATTTGTTTCAAAAATAAACAATTTTCAGGCTGTCACTTTCAATTTCTTGTAATGGAGCCCCCATTTCGTCTGTCTTAATTAGTGCATTTCGCAAAGCAAACGTTTTTGTTCTCAGGGCAGTTGATTTGCCACTTTTCTCTCCGAAAATCAAAATAGGTTCACGTTTCTCATCTCTAAAAATAAATCTGTAACTTGAGTCCCCGTTTGATCTTGTTGATCCATCTAGATTGATTTTGATAAATTTGTGTGGCGGTTTCTTCCATCTTAGATTTTCTGTTTTCTCACATTTGGTTTTTGTTTATGTTTATTGTTATATTGGATAAGCAATCTAGGTTCCAAAATTTTGTTTGTTTCGCATTTCAAATCAAATTTTGAATAAAGGTTGTCAGATCTTTTATGATCTTTATGTCATCATTGTTTGGTGAGAATGTTTTCTGGTTTCTTTGGTACCAAATGCTCCATCAGGTAATTATTAGCTCTGTAAATTGGTTCGGGTTGTTTTAATCCATATTTCATCCAAGATGTCCTCGAGCTTTCTATTTCCCAAAGTCAAAGTTCCTATATACCTCATTGTGTCAATGTTTATTTTTAGTATTGTTTGTAGAGTATGATTGCAGTGGAATAATAAATGATTTATGTCTTTGGTTTGATGATTGCATGAAATGCAACCCGGAGGTATAGAATATTTTCATTAATTGGAGCGTTTTTAAATCTCTTCATGAAATCATTTCGAATTTCGTTTCAGGTATTTTCTTTTTTAATAATGACAGTTCCTTCATGCGTTCCGATTTCTTTTATAATCTTTCTATTTCTTTTCCCACTTGTAAATTTATGGATGTAACTCGCATTTCTGCCATTGAGTTTGATATGTTTGGTTTTGGCTCGTTGATCTCAGAAAATGTTCTGAAAATTGAATAATTGTTCTTTCATACAAATTTGATGTTTTACAATCTTTTTTATTTTTCTAAATCTAATTTATAGGCAATAACCCTTCATGATATACATACTAATTATATAGTTAATGGATTTATTTACTCTGTATAATATGTTGTTATTGTTTATGTTATTTATTATACACATTTAATTTTATATGTTTGACGGTTAATTAATCATTAAAATAAACTATACATATTTAATCTAACTCGAGCAAATATATATGTCGATTTAATTGATTTTCTAAAAGTAACTATAATCATAAACTGCATAGGAAAGAGTAGACCTGATCAAACCCGGATCCGGGCGGAAATCGGGCCGGGCTTTAGACAAAAACCATGTCCGGATGGGCGGGTCGGATCCGGGCAAGCCAAAGAAACGGACTGGGGAGGCTTCCCGGATCCGCCCGGACATCCGGACTCGGGTAGTCCGCGGGTCCCATTTAGCCTGCGAGACAAGACAAATCTGTCATAAAACGAAACATAGCAAATATAATTTTACGCACAATACCCATAAAAAAGTGTCTTTTTATTACAAACGGTAAACATAGTTATTGTTACAAACTTGTCATAACAAATTTCCCACAAAATAACACAACATTACACAATTAAGCAAATTTCAAAAGAAAATGGAGTTGGTTGTCTCTTTTTGTTGCCTTCAGCGTAGTGCATACATCACACAATCACACCTTAATTCAATCTTCTTTGTACTCAAACTCGTCATAACCAACATCGTCAATTTTAAGTGTCTTGTGGGTATAAATATTAGGTTGCTTACGGTATAAATAAATATTTATTTTATATGAATTTTATTATATATAAGAATTTATTTATTTTATTTATTTTTAAAAATTAATTCGGGCTTCCGGGCGGGCTATCGGGGCTAAATGGGATATTATCACTAACCGTATCCCGCCCATATAAACGGGCGGGCCGGGCTATCCAGGCAAAATGGGCTAAATATAATAATCATATCCGCCCATTTATGTCGGGCGGACCGGACGGGCGGACGGATCGGCCTGCGTTTGCTCAGGTCTAGGAAAGAGTGAAAGTTAAGTTATAATTTGGGGTTGTATTTATATGAAAGTAGTCTAATAGCATAACAAGTAAAAATAAAAGTGAGTTAAAAATGAGAAGACTCAAAGACAAAAAAGTAGAAATATATTAATAAGTTTACAACTCAAATAAAACAAAATAGTCACTGTTCCTAAGGAAATTCCAATCTTTATAGTTAGATAGATAGATTTACCTCCATAAGTGATCTTGACACGAAGAGATCATCACTTTTTTTTTTTGAAGGAAATGAGAGAATCAATTTAATTTTTTGGGTAAAAAATGAGAGAATCATTTAGTACATTCTTTTTTTCAATAATAATGTAATTTTAACTTGTCCAATTTTTAAGAGATTTAATGTGACAACCATCTCACTTTGCTCCCTTAACAAATATAGATTTCACAATCATACCCTCGTTAATTAATGAATATGATAACCAACATCTCTGCTGCTCCCCAACAGTCACGGAAATCAAGAACATCATATTCACTTTGGCAGCAAACAAGACGTCTGGACCAGATGGATTCACAGCTGAATTTTATCAAAAATACTGGAATTTAATTGGAAACTCACTCATTTCTGCAATTCAATCTTTCTTTTATTCAGGATAGCTACTTCGTGAATCTGCTCAGTCTTTTATCACTTTAATACCCAAAATAGAAAACCCATGTACTATTAATCATTATAGGCCTATTAGTCTTTGTAATACTACCTATAAAATCATAACTAAAATCATGTCCAGTCGATTATCAACACTTATCCATAAATTAATCAGTCCTCTTCAAGGTGCGTTTGTTCCTGGACGTCTTATTCAAGATAATATTCTTATTGCTCATGAAATCTTTCACTCCTTTTACAAAAAAAAAAAGGGCAAACATGGTTGGATGACTCTTAAACTAGACATGAAAAAAGCTTATGATAAACTCAACTGGAACTTCATTACCCATGTCCTCGCCAGTTTCGGATTTTCTGATCTTTGGATCCAACGGGTTATGACTTGCATCACAAGCAACTCATCGTCAGTCCTTGTCAATAATGAACTTGATTATGTATTTCACCCTCAGTGTGGATTACGACAAGGTGACCCTATAGCCCCTTTCATTTTCATTCTTGCAATGGAATATCTAGCAAGAACTCTTACTCATGAATCTCGTTCTCCCAACCCCAAAGTTGGTATCCAAATAACAAAACATGGAACATGCATTCCCTTTTTAAACTTTGCTGATGACACTTTAATTTTTGCAAACGCAAGCCAAGAAAATATGTTCTTTATCAAATCCCTTCTTGATGACTTCTCTTTTAAGTCTGGACTCTCTATTAATTATCATAAAAGTGCATTCCAAACTTCTAGCAATATTTCCAAGCAACAATCGCTTTCACTTGCAAGCATTCTTAATTTACAAGTTACTCGATCTATGAAAAAATACCTAGGAATACCTATCATCAGAGGACGCGTTAAAAACGAATTTTTTTTCCGATGCCATTTCAAAATTACAAAAGCAGCTTGAAAAATGGAAAGCCAACTTCTTGTCTCAAGCTGGCCGTTGTATTCTCATTCAATCTAATTTACAGTCTCAGACTAATTATTTAATGCAGAGTTTTCTTCTCCCTAAAAGAATCTGCCAAGAAATTGACAAAATACACAAAAACTTTTTCTGGAACCACTCAACTCCTAAATACCATTCCCTTATTAGTTGGGATTCTATCTGTCAACCTAAGTGTTCTGGGGGTCTTGATCTTGAACTAGCTTACAATACTAATATAAGTATGCAAATGAAGCTGCTCTGGAAATTAATATCAGAACCTCATTCCTTTTGGGTTTGGTTGATCTCGGAAAAGTATTTAAGAAACTCCGATATTTTCTCCTATAAAAAGAAACCATCAGATTCATGGCAGTTTTCTAGACTTTTGAAAATACGAGAACAGTTTCGACAAGGTCTGTTCTGGCAAATTGGTGATGGCACTTATATCAATTTCTGGGAAGACCACTGGATTCCCAACTGCATTCTCTCTCAGTTTGTGGGTTACCACGACCGTGGGACAACTGTTTCTCAATATATAACCCCTGACAAAAAATGGGATTTGGGAGCTCTCCAGGTCCTTCTTCCACCTCATATAATCCCCAAAATTTTGAACATTTTTATACCTACAACTTACATACCTGATAAACTTATTTGGTATCCATCTACTGATGGTAATTTTATATTTAAGAGTGCTCGTTCTTTAACTCGTCGTACCCATACATCACCTATCTTTCCCACATGGTTCTGAAAATTGCAAATTCCACCAAAGATTAAAAATTTCTTATGGAAATGCTTTTTTGACTCTCTACCTACAACTGAGCGTCTAAATAGGCACTTCTCTAAGGTCCCATCTCTTTGTGTCCTTTGCAGTTTCCCTACTGAGGATTCCAATCATTTATTATTTAACTGTCCCTTCACTACAAGGTCCCTACAATTACTTCAAAATCTCATTGGTCACACATATAGTTTTGATGTTCACGATGACTTCTACACTAATATGGAGTTCTTCCACTCTAGAAACCGTGATATCATTCCGGTTTTGTTTCTCTGGTGGAACATCTGGAAAGATCGTAATGCTCTAATTTTTTGAAATGTTCCTACTCAGATTCAACAAACTGTTAATCGTGTGTACATCGCGTATAAAGATTGAACTCTCTCCTTATCACAACAAGCTCACTCCAGTGTCAACAAAAGGAAATGTTCCCAACAATTCTCCCGTTGGCGAAAACCTCCTCCAGATTGTATAAAATTAAATTTTGATGCATCTGTCAAACATAATAGTTCTACACACATTGGATACGTCTTCCGCAACCACTCAGGTGAGGTGGTCTTCTTAGACCATAAGCAGATTCTCTGCTCCTCATCTATTAAAGCAGAGACAATGGCCGCTCTTGAATACCTTCGTAGGGCTATTTCGCAAGGGTTTTTGCGGATAATTCTTGAAAGAGATAATCTTTCTGTTATTAATTCCACCCGTGGAATTTGGAAAATCCCTTGGGAAATATACCCCATAATTATGGAAATTCGATCACTGTTATGTGGTTTGGATTATTTTCAGGTCCATCACTGCTACCGAGAGTCCAACAAAGCCACAGATTTCCTAGCTACTACTAACATTTCCTCTATACTTTTACGCAATGCCATTTCGGATTACCTTCTGCCGCAGCACGACAACGCACAGTTACAAAGATCTCGACTTCTTTTTGTAGACTCGAGCTCTACTGTTTCTTCAGCTTGTAAATCATTTGTAAAAATCATCCGTTGTGATGATTTAGGTATGTCTTCTGGTTTGTAAGAATACCTTCTGTTTGCCTATTTAAAAAAAACTATTGATTTTTTATTGTTGCATGTGCGTCAACATTACATGTATTTTTAGAGTTTGACACAATATTTAAGAAACTAAAAACTAGTCTAATATATTCCTATTAAATCATTTAAAAGTAACTACACTTTTTTAGGTGAATAAACCACATTGATAATTAAAGGAAAAGTTGAAAAAAGTAGTCAAAATAGTTTAAAAGACAACTAGAAAAGGTTTTAAGTTTAGAAGACATGTAATTTTATTATTTACAGGAAACGACACTTAAATTTGGACGAAAAGAGTTCATATAGAATAATTTTATATATTGGTTGATTCTTGAAGAAGTAGACAACAAAGAAACAGTAACTGAACAAAAAAACCTAGCCTTTTGTCGGTCAAAAAACCCAGATTAGGCCTTAAGGTAACCAGAAGACCAGCTTCTTGAAGAAGTATAACACTCTGGCTTGATAGTAGCAATGAAACAGCACTGCACATACTTAGGCCTTAAGGTTAGGGATTGTCCTTGGATGGTGGAGGGAGCCAGGCATGGAGATTTGCAGAATGAGAATCTGCAGGACGATTTGTTGGTGGTTTACTGAGATGGAGTAACTAGCGTGTTTTTGGAAGGAATGAGGACATCTTCATCCAACCACAAAGGCATGAAATTTGCTAACCTTGGGGCTTCGGAGTATCTTCAGATGAGGGATCCGAAAAAGACTGTTAAGAGGCTGCTGAACCGGTTCGTGATTGGATTAACAAAAAGAAAGCCATGGTTTATTGGTTTTGTCCTGTTAAATGAAGCTAATTGCACAAACAAGGAATACAAGGAATATGTTAACAAAAAAAAAGGAATACAAGGAATATTTGCAACAGTTCTCAATTCACAAGATTAGGGCAACAAAGCCAAAAAGCGGCAAGAAATCTCAGTTCATCATAAGCCTCTCCTATAGTACAATCCCACAAAAATGTCGAGTGTTGTCTAGAAGTACCTGCAAAATGTCTAGTAGTTGCAATAGAGCCTGTTTTTGGGTTTCTATCCTTCCACTCTAATTACACACCGAGTGGTAAATCCTGGTGTCTCCGTGTCTTCTTTCTTCAGCCTTCAAATGGGAAATCCACTTTAAGAAGCTACATATTAGTTCTGCAAACAACAAAAAAGTTTGAAGTTAAACTCCTCCATAAAGATTATAGAGAAATACAGGTACAGATTGAAGTATGTGCAGGAAGCTATGGCATCAAGATAAAAGCCTCAATTTGGCTGCACAAATATCACCTAAACATCAGGAAGTTTCAGTTTCGCTAATGACAAAAGCTTGAATAAGACTCTGTGCAGCATGGGTTTCTTCAGGGTTGCCAGATATAATAATTGTTGTTTCCTTAGCACCAGGTTTGGGATCATTTATTGTGATTTTTGCCTCTGAAATCTGCAAAAGACGTAAATAAAATCAGTAAAAGGCAACCAGGAATAACAATTATCAGAAACTGCTTGATATGGAAATTATCAGTAGATGAGATATTCTAGTCACTTTACCAGACGAATTTGTTTCAAACATCCTCCACCCTCTCCATAGATTGAGGGAACAACAGAGCTAGGAACGACTACTTCCACTCTGGTGTTGGTGATGACTGCAGGTTGACTGTACAACAGACAATGAAGAGTTGATAAGTATCTTCTTCTTTTTTTCCATTTCACCGAATGACAGCTTGCAAGGAGCCCCATCAAATCAGAAGAAGCCTATCAAATGCTACAGTGAATCGAAGATTACATACCCTCCAAATCCTGCCATTCTTCTTGGAGGACCTCCAAAGTCCGAAGGACCCATCGGACCACCTTCTAACAAAGCCTATAAAAGGGCATTTAACGAGAGAGTACTCAGTTAAATAAATCTCATAGAGGAAATGAACAATGTGAAGCAATGGTTGTCCATAGAAATCAGTAGCAAGAAGAGCTGGATCTATACATGGGGTCCCCAGGGCCTTTCAGGCATATGTGGCATGCCAGGTCTGTGTATATCATGCATAAATGGAGGATGACCATCTCGGGGATGAAAACCACCATTAGGAGGGCCACCAATAGAATCAAAGTGATGGAATGGTGGACCACGAAACATCCCTGGGGGAGAACGTTCTCTTCTGCCCATGAATGGAGGTCCATGTGCTGAATCTGGGAACAGAGGATCAAAAGGGAGGTTTAAGGAAGGAAAGTTTTCACGGAAGAAATGGTGCCGTAACCTAGTTGTGATCTGCAAAAGAGCTTCCTGGACCACCTCAAGATCTCCATTCATCTGAGCATCAAAAGACATGATCACAAGGAGAAAAGACAGAAAATATGATTTAGTAAGAAGCATATTTCACAAAAAGGGAAGTCCATAAATATAAATTTGAATAAATAGGACTTGAAACAACACCATTTTAAAAGGCAAGCTGGAAAAGAAAATGAAAACATGTTCTGTAAAACTGAGGAAGAATTCATCATAAGATATAACCAACCAAGAATTTTGATGTAGGGAGCAGCCAGACTAATAGTGAAACAGTCAAAGCCAACAACACAGAATTACCTGAACAACTTCTTCATTTTCTGATGCACACTGTGGATTCTGATCCTTTCCCAAGATTCGGATATAAGCGCCAGTAGCCTTCCTCATTTCTGCTATAACGGCACCACCCTTCCCAAGTAAGCAACCAATTTGATTGGAAGACACAAGTAGCTTTGCTGTTACTGTCTTGTCCATGATATCAGCTGCCACCTTTGATATCCGGGTTTGAACGCGAAGAGCTGCATCTTGAACAGCAGATACCCTATCATCTGGGTGCTACATCATGCAACATATGGTCAATGATCTTAAATTTAACCTTTTTTTAAGGGCAAGTTGATTGTAGCCCTTATGAGTCATGTAAGCACACACAAACTAATAGAAGATATAAAAGAGCATACCACAGGGCCCGCTATGACAATAATACGATCTTCTCCATCAGGAAAATCTTCAATTACTTTGATGTCACAGCCGGTCTCATGTTTGAGTGCCTTAATAACAGCCCCCCCTTTGCCGATAAGACCTCCCACTCTCTCAGCAGGGCAGAGTAAACGAATGGGTAGGATTTCAGGAGAAAAGTTCATCCTATTGGGCCCAAAGCCTTCACGAAACTTGGTAATTGATGAAGGCGTGCCGGAACGAAGATCAGCATCCCGAGAGCCAGCATGGAAAGGAAACTTATGAGAAGGGAATTTATGTGAGATTTGAGCTTCAGACCTTGAAGCATGGTTGGCTACTGACTGAGTTGATGCTGCTGTGGGTTCAGAGTCCCTAGAAGCATCTACAATAATCTGTTCAGACAAAAGCTTCACTGCTTTCTTTACTGCATCTAGAACTCCTGTTATCTGCAAGAATAATGCAGCAAACAAGTGAACAAAAACACGAGGAGCAATAATGTACATAACAGAAATTCCATTGAAGATAGTTCACCAACACAGTGAAGAATTAATGAACCTCCAAAGTCATTGATATATAATATTCTAATTCATAATCCAAAGGCCATAAAAGGCATTTTAGCTAGGAATTCAACCTTAAGTAGCTTCCATGGAAATAAAAAACTTAAGTACATGCAAAGACATTTTAAACTTTGCAATTAAATATCAAAGACTTCCTGTATATTTGATCACAAGGTGCATAATTTGAATAGAGATGCACACGGTAGGTCAGGAGGGTATTTTTCAGGAAAAACAACAATGACAGAGCTGCAAATGATGATCTATCATGCTAACAAGTAATCATGCTTCAGAAACCGTGAAAGCAATGTATGTCACCACCAAATTGAATGTCAAAAAGTGCTGGTAGTCTTACCTGAACTACTTCATCTGAAGATGAAGCACATAAAGGAGCTTCATCTCTAGGAAGAACTTGAACTTCTGACCCACTTTCATCAGACATTTGCTTGCTTACACCTAAAAAGAAGCTAACCTGGCTGGAAAGCACAAGCAACCTCAAGGTGATATTAACAGCCTTACTATCTTCTTCGTTCTCCTTTCCCAAATCTTGGTCACTTTCAGTCAATTTTTCAAATACAAGTAGGAGAGCTTTCTGTACAGCTGAAGCTCCCTGTCCTAGCACTAAATCATCAACAGCAACAGATTGCTTATCTTCATCATTCTCCTTGATCTCTTTCTGCTCTTCATTCACATTAGCTGATTCTCCATCGTTTTGTTCCTGCTCATCGGTGGTTTCAGCCTTCTTCTCGGTTTCTGTAATAGAAATTACTCTTTCATCACATCCAGTGAACGGTTCTTCTATTCTGATCATTGCACCGGTTTCTTCGCAAATTTGTGAAATGACATTACCATCATTTCCAGCTATTTTATCTATTTTAGAAACAGGACACAGTATACGAAAAAATGCACTTCCAGAAGGGAACTTGGTGGTGGGTAGTTTCTGTGTTTTCTGAAATTTGTTCCCATTTGACTCTGGACTTTGATCATGTGATCTCTTGGAAGGAGTTAATGACACAGACATATTAAAAGAAATTCCTGCAGTATCCACACAACATGAAGTCAATGATACAAAATTTCATCCAAAGAGAGATACCGAGAGAGAGTGAGACGGTGAGAGACCGAGAGAGAGAGAAGTAAAGAGGAAGAAGGAGAACAAATTAGATGAGAGAGACCGAGAGAGAGGTTCTGCAAAGAGAAATTGAAGGAGGAGATACGAAACCATACCTGAGGAGGAAACCCTAGTTCAGTAGTTCTTCACTTCTGCGTTCTGCCTCCTTACATAGTTCGTCCTTCTGTTTTTTTTTCCCCCTTAAATTTTTTTTTTATTTTAATAAGGGTAAAAATTCGAATAACCGACAAAAAGTGGGATCACTCGAGAGGCCGATAAATCGGCAACTGGAAAACCAGTTAGTTACAACAAAGACAAGCAAATGAAAATACAACAAAGCAAAAGCGAACTACAAGACTAGTGAGAGAAGTGAGTCCACCACCAGACGACGGGTCAAACAGGAAAACAATCCTCAGAAATGTTGAATGGACAGCCATGACGTTGTCCCCACTCATGATGAGGGATCTTCAGGAGTCTCAACCACCCTGACGTTGCCGTTTGGATCTTCAGGAGCCTCAACACCACCATGATCACAACTGGAATAACTCGATCTACACACTAATCAGCTCAACAGAAGCAAAGTAGTACATCACACAAGCTTGCAAACACACTCAAAAACAAAACAAAATAAACAAAAACAGAAAAAAGCAAATTAAAACAAAAGTAAGAACTGCGGGGGACAGGGGCCAAGATGGAGGGCGGAGAGGAGGAGGGCGGCGGGGCAAAAATGGAGGGCGGAGAGGAGGAAGGCGGCTGCGGGGGGACAGGGGAGGGAGGTGGATGGCAGCGAAGGAGGAGGGGACGAGCCGAGGGGGAGAGTCGGGGGGAGACGCGGCGGGGCAAAGAAGGCGGGCGGAGATGGAAGCTCAGAGATAGCGGTGGGGCAGAGAAGGGCGGCGGATCTGGGCTTGGAGAAGCACGTACTCCCGGCGGCGTCGGACTCCTTGGCGGCGTCGGCCATGGTGGAGGCTCGGAGGAGGCTCAATCTTTTGGGGGGAGTTTCTCCCGGCGGCGGCGGATCTGGGCTTGGAGAAGCACGGACTCCCGGCGACGTCGGACTCCTTGGCGGCGTTAGCCATGGTGGAGGCTCGGAGGAGTTTCTCCCGGCGGCGGCGGATCTGGGCTTGGAGTAGCTCGGACCCCTGGCAGCGTCGGACTCCTTGGCGGCGTCGGCAGAGGCGGGGGGCGTCAGCGGAGGCGGTGAGGAGCAATGCTCGGTCGGAGCGGGGGCTCGGTCGGAGCGGGGGCTCGGTCGGAGCGGGAGCTCGGTCGGAGCATTTGATTTGAGGCTCGGCTCGTCTCCGGTGGGTGGTTGCCATGGAACCCATTTAGGGCCGGCTCCTAGGAGGGAGCTCCCAGAAGGGAGCGTTTTTTTCAGGTTTTGTGTTTTTTTTTTTCCCTTAATTGTTGTATCAATCGATCGCTTCTTGTTAAACAACGTTTTCTTTTCGTGTTTTTTTTTTTTTTAAATTAAGTCTTTCTCTTACTCTCTTTTTTATAAAGTAATTTGAAGAATCTAACTCTATACATAAAAACACTAATACTCAATTAGAACAAAACAAAGAAACTTGAAACAGATGACCCAACACACCAAAGATCTACCCCAGCTCAACGGCGCAAAACCAAAAACATTAAGTGGGATAAACCTCGACCTGAATTTTGTAAAATAAACTTTAATGGTTCTAAACTACCAAACGGACCAATAGGGACAGGATTTATTATCAGGAATGAACATGCTGAAACTATTCATATGTCCAACCAAAAATATGGATGTCACTTTGCACTCATGGCAGAAACCATAGCGTTAAGAAACAGCATTAGAAAAGCTATCTCACTTAACCTCAACAAAATTGAAATAGAAGGAGATAACATGTGCCTTATTAACTCTATTTTAGGCATTTGGACTTGCCCATGGGAAATTAAAATGGTCATCGCTGATATCCTCATCGATCTCTGTTCTTTCCAAGAAGTCCTGATAAGGCACGTTTTTCGGGAGGTGAACAGATATGCTGACCACATTGCGAAACTCAGCTTCTCATCCTCGAGAACTGCCTTAGATTCCAACCAAGAACTGAGAGTTCTCATCCGTCAGGATGCTCTAGGCCGGACCTTGCACCGCAGCTAGGTCCCGTCTAATTCTTTCCTCATCAAAAAAAAAAAAGGTAATTTGAAGAATCCACGAACAACCAAACCTTGTTGTTTATAAAATTTGAACTTTAATATACTCGATTACTTTTTGGCGCATAGGCAAAATTGTCTTTCAACGCATAGGCTCGCGCGTTACGTGTGAATTAGCTCCACACGTAACGTGTGAATCAGCTCCACACGTTACGTGTATTGTTTTTGGTATATTATAATGCTGTGTATGAATGTTGTGTCATATTATTGTTTATTTTTAGTATTTATTTGTGTTTCAATGTTGTATATGAATCATATTATAATATTGTGTATGAATCATACTATTGTTTCTAAATAGGCATTAGGGGAGAGTTACCATGTGTGGCCCAACTTTTATCTAATCTTTATAAAAAAACAATACAAAATAATCAACGTAGAAGACAAAACAAATTGTTCATTACGCTGGTTGACTACAACCACATTGAGCACACAATACAGGAAATAATACAAGTTGATCATAAACTTAGAAAAAATAAGAGAACATATATGGTTCGTTGCTTTAGCGTTTGAATAAATTAGGATAGTTTCTGATAAACGTTCGCTTCATATGATATCTCTGCTTTGCTAAATTTGCTTGCTCCCTACAAAGGTTGATAGTACATGAATAACATTACACAAAAGATACGACATTAATCACCTACGATGTATATCATTTAGTAGTTTGAGGTTATACCTATGAATTTTATCAAAATCTTTAAGAAGATCTTGATTTTGCTTTACAAGATCTTGTTTTTCCTGCCATTGTTGTCGAATAACCGCGTGTGCCCTGTTCTCGTACATTGGATCAATCCACTCCCTGAAATGACACTCCAGTTCTGGGCATCCCCAATACCTCCTTCCGTAGTTCCACTGCATATCTCAAGTTCGGACAACAGCTTTCAAATTACAATAGCATAGCATATCTGCGTTTATTGATGGTTTGGATGAAGATGTCATTATTTGTTGTAGTGTTTGGTTTCCTACAAATATCATGAATCCATTAATATAAAAAATTAGGGTTAATAAATCGATAGAAATTAGAAGAAGATGCTTACCCAAAAATGTATCTTCAAGCGTCGCTTGTGTTGGAATTGTTGTAGTGAACAAACAACCCTAATGTTTCTTATATAGTGAAAAGGCAATGTGTTTGACAGCTAATAAACATCCTCAAAAAGAAGAAATCTGATTGACAACTAATAACCAACTGTAGTATATAGCTGTAGTCATGAGTCTTTTGTACTAAACCCTAAACCTTAAACCATAAATACTAAATCCTAAATACTAAATTCTAAAACCCTAAATAGTAAACTCCGACCCTAAACCCTAAATCATAAATACTAAATACTAAACCCTAAATTCTAAAATCCAAAATAGTAAACTCCGACCCATAACCCTAACCCTAACCCTAACCCTAACCCTAACCCTAAACCTAAACTCTAAAGAGGAAAAGAAGTCACACGTAACATGTGACAATACACCACAGGTAACGTGTGGAAGAAGCCTACACGTAACGTGTGATTTCGTCTGTTGTAAAACGAATTGAATTACCCGTCTTGTCCCCACCTAACTGAATTAATGGACCCCTCTTCTTCATCTTCACCGGCTAACCACAATTTCGAGCTTAATACTTCATTTCAAACACTAAAAAAATTGTGTTTTACACTCTCATTTTTTGTAAAAAAAATTGGACAACATGAACAATAATGATTATTGGAACAACAATGTCGAAGAGGACCCACATCCGAATGAGGTAATTTCCGTTATTTAAAGTTAAGGTTCTCATTTTTTGTTTTGGACATGTTCAAAGTTTTGAGCTTTAGTTGTTTAGGGTTTAGAAAACTAAACATAATATTTGTTGTTTAGGGTTTAACCAAGTTTCACATGCTAGATTTTGTAAGTTTTGAACTTGACTTTTGTTGTTTAGGGTTTAGAAACAAAGTTTTAGATGTTACATTTTGAGGGATACATGTGTAAGAAAATGAGATGTTCGGAACATTGAAGAACAATTTAACACGTTACGTGTGGGGATGTTCCACACGTTAAGTGTGAAACATCTCCACACGTAACGTGTGGAATGGAACATGTGCCAGATGGTTTAGGGTTCACACTTTACGTGTGGGGATGTTTCACACGTTACGTGTGGGGATGTTTCACACGTAACGTGTGGAACCACAACCAGTATATGGCTGTCCCTTCTGTAAAATGACACGGTTTAGTGCACGGTTTGTCACAAACCGTGCCATTTTGCAGAATCTGCTTTCTTAAAGGGAATTATGGTTTCACAGTTGATAATTAGTTCACTACTTGATGAAATGATTCCATGTGTATGCAGGCGAACTATTATTTGTACGAGGGGTTAAATAATATTTCCCTCGATGACTGGAGCACTCCACAAAAAACATTTTCTGTTTGGGAAACACTTCATCAACCGCTGCCGGAATGGAACACACCATCTGAGTGTAAAACACCAGATGAGATACCATCCTTCTCACTTGGATCGTTTGACTATAGTGTTCCGCCTCCAGAAGCATCTTTATCTCATGCTACCCCACAATTTTGCTTTCCATCCCTACACACACAGCCTCAGTTTAGTGTACCACCAGAAGAGGATGTTTTCGTCTCTGCTGATTATTCAAAGTTCTTCACAACTGATCAAATCTGGGAGTCTAGAGAAGAAGCATTTATGTGGGCGCGGGAGATTGCTATGTGTCACAAGTTCTGCATCAAAAAGTGGAGGAATAAACCTTCCACGTATACACCCCTTGGGGGGACTTGGTTACCGTGCGATAAGCATGGACAAAACGTGCCTAAACAAGCTGACCAAGTGAGAGACATCACAAGGTCGAAGAAGTGTGGGTGTCCCTTCATGTTGAGGCTGAAAGAAGGGCCGAAGGGATCATGGAAGATCAGTGTACAACATGGAACTCACAATCATGTGATAAAAGAGTATTTATATGGTCATGCATTAGCTGGGCGACCAAACGCTGAAGAGAAGGAGATTATTAGGGTGATGACAGTCAATCATTGCAAGCCTCAAAAGATTCATGCTACAATCAGGTCGTCCCCAGGAAACGTGACCAAGATGAAGCAAGTGTACAATATCATGCATGAGATACGAAAGAAGGGCATGGAAGGAAGAACAGTTGTACAACAGTTCTTCTATGAGTGCAATGAGAAGGGATACTTAGTGGAGCATAGATTCAATAAGGAGACCAACAAGATAACAGATATCTTCTTCGCAAGCCCGGACCAGTTGTCGTTGCTGAAGGCATTTCCGTACATTGTGTTGTTGGACTCTACATACGCAACTAACTGGTTAGTAACACACATATCTATTATATTATTCACTTGTTTATGTGATCATTAACATGCCATAACATATCATTATGTGTGCAGTTACAATTTGCCCTTCCTTGAAATTGTCGGCATCACATCTGTTTGGAAAAACTACAATACTGTCGGAGCGTTTTTGGAGCATGAGGACGAAGAGAGTTACAAGTGGGCCATAGAACAACTTTCAAAAATGTTTGTCAAGGTGCAACGAGCACCCACATGTTTGGTCACTGATCGGGAGAAGGCGTTGATGAATGCCTTAGAGAAGCAGTTTCCAGAAGCAAAATTCCTTCTATGTAGGCGGCATGTGAGGAAGAATATTGAAGACTTCGGGAAGAAGGCCATGGACAAGTTTAGGGGCACAGCGTTTTCCAACGATTGCATGAAACTCTTCAAGGAAACGACCATACAAGGGTATGAAGCAACACTGAAGAAGATTCAGTATGATTGGAGGAAATCTCCAAAATGTCTCCAGTACGTAAAAAAAACTGGCTTGACCCGTACAAGGAAAGAATCGTCTCCGTATGGACAGATACAATGTTCACTCTCGGAACTACAACAACTAACAGGTTTGCGCATTATGTTTTTAAATTTAACTGGTTATTTGAACTTAGACTTTTACAACAAAATACTGATTTCAGATTCTTGATTGTAATACAGGGTAGAAGGGGCTCATTCCAGTCTTAAAAGCTTCTTCACTAGCAATGATGGCAACCTTTGCATTGTATTCGATCAATATGATGCACGGTTACGCACTCATATTGGTGAGATAAAGGGGGCATTGAATGAGAGCATAGAAAAGATATTTACGCTGATAACAAACGCATATATTTTCTACAAGCTGCACTACAAGGTCTCTGCGATTGCACTAGCTCGGTTGATTGAGGAATACAAGAAAGGTGAAGCTCCATTGTGGAACACTATATGCAGATGCCAGATGAGGGTCAAAGATGGCTTGCCTTGCGTGCATGACATGGCGCGGAATGTGATGAACCAGGAACCAATTGAACCTAGCTCATTGCATCCGTTCTAAAGGCAATTGACCTTGTCAGAAGTGCGGACAAAAGAAGAAGAAGAAGAAGAAGTCAGAGAACGTAGAGTGAATAGGTCGTTGCTTGAAGAATTTGCTGCAAGCGTCTTCCCCACATTGCCAGTGCATGATCAACACAGAGATGTCTCTACACTAACAAGTATAGCACATCCAGAGCGGACTACTCTGCAAGAGCCAGCTAAAGTTAGGCATAAGGGTCGGCCTTAAGGAGCTCTAAACATTCCCACCAAAAGACAACCGTCAGCATGGGAGTACACTGACCAACAGATGGAGGGAACACCTCCGAAGAAGCAAAAAGGAAGACCACCAAAGGAAACTTCAACTATGCCTTCGGGTCACACATCATTGATCAAGAACCATAAGCGATATATTCTCCAGTTTCCCAAGTGTATGAAACCACACGTGGGAGGATGGTGGGAAATAGTGGGTGATGGAAACTGCGGGTATAGAGCAATTGCGCATGGTCTGGGTTTAGGGCAGGAGCGGTGGGCTTTTGTTCGACGTACCATGATCGCTACATTGAAACAAGAGTATGAGCTATTCACGCCAATTTAGATGTCTACGATGACACTTGAGGCAATGGAGGCGAAGCTTGCATGGTTTCCTTCGCCCAACAGGCCTGCCCCATGGGAGACGTGGTTGGACCTCCCGGATATGGGATGTTTGGTGGCAACTGCATTCAACTGTGTGTTCATCTTCGTCGGTGCTGGTGTGGGAACGACATACATGCCTATGAGGGCGAAGCCAAACCAAGCTGTTGGCGAGAAGCTGAAGACGATATGCATTTGTCATGTCGAGAAAGAGCAACATTTCATTGCGGTACGTTAATACAATCAAATAAGTTGAAACTATCTTATGTTAAAACATATGTATGATGCATTGACTTTGATGTAGATTGGCCTTGCTGAAACCTCGCCCTTGCCGCATCTTTACGGGCCGTGGGTGAGAAATCATGACCCGTCTGCGGGTGATTTGGTAGATCAAATCTATGATCGATTGATGGAGTACCAAGCAACCGCCCCAAAGAAGCAAAGATGAAAGAAGAAAGTTGAAACGATCGATTTATGTAATGACTGATATGTATGAATTATGATGCAATGAATTTGATGTTCGTTGTGCACGCCCAAACTGCCTAGCTGCTCGATCCGGCATGTAAGGCTCGGTGACCCACAAACAGGATATGACTCCATGGAATCGCGATGAAGCAAATATCCCGTCGTTGAAGTCAATCGGGCCGTATGGCATCCACTCAACCTAAACATAATTGAATTTAAAACAACTAATCATGCCTATAATTTCATATTTTAACATACTAGATAAGGACCGTATATGCACTTACACTCTCAACATGCATCCCATCCAGCTCCTCCCTATAATTTCTGCTCCGGTTGGGTGCCTGTGACATGTCCCATCGACAAGCGTATGGGATCGGCTGTTGGGGGTCCCAGTATACACTCTGTGCGGGTCTAAACATGGGGAAGTATTGATATATCCATACCTACAAAACAATTACATGTAAGTCAATTCCCTAAATAACAAATATACATCTATAACAAAACTACATATGTTTTTATACAAGAAAATTTATACCTGGATCAGAGTGAAACATATGGACATGACCCATGCCTCTTTCCTTGTGCACTCGCCCAAGCTGTGGTATACGTGGGCAAGAACACCGGTACCCCAGGCATAGTTCTTGGTTGACGAGGGATCAGCCACGAACGGAGTGTAATAAACGGGCAATTTATGCTGAGACTTGTCAGGAAAGAGACAAGACCCCACCAAGTACAGCAAGAACCCAGCCGCATGCGTCTCGTCAATCAAATCCTGGCAATGAGCCTTAAAATCTCTCGCATGCACGGTACCGGCGACAACATCACCACCCTGCAGCTCAAAAAACTCTTGCACCTGCTCCATCAACGCCTTCTTCAAATCATTGGGGCCCAGCTGCTCGTGCCATTTCTGTGGGGGACCCATGTCTTGCCCTTGTATGTTCAGCGCAAGGATCATCCACACATCATGGAGAGTTATAGTCATCTCTCCCCATGGCATGTGGAATGAGTTGGTCTCTGGTTGCCAACGCTCGACGAAGGCACCAATCAGCGTCTCATCCACATGCTCGTGCATGATGTCTGATAGATGACATAGCCCGGACGCAGACGCCATGTTACCCCACTCGGCATTCGGTGTGATACGTCATGAGCGTAACTGCTTGCCTCGCTGCTGGAACCTCAACGGTGGCACCAGTTGTATATGAACATATTTAAGCAATCCATTGGACTTATTTGTAATAAGATTAAGAATTACAAGAAATAAAGTTTCATGCAACTTCCAATGCGCTGGTATAGGAGGTACGCCACGTGGTTGACAAAACTCTTGAGGAGATTAGGGCTCTCCGGACCTCCAGGAAGGCTCACCCGTAATTCAGGGTCATATCTCACCTTCTTCTTTGATTGGGGTGGTTTTGCCCGCGAAGAAGAGGCTTCCTGAGGCTCCTCGTCCACGTCTGAAGCATCATCTCTTGGCATCCAGGCATTGTTGGCCTGGTCCTGAGTCCCCCATGTATTAGCATGATCCTACATTTATTAGATAAATCAGAAGTAATTACAATTTTTAAACAAATTCATGTTATACTAAATGTACTTACCATAGGCTGATGATAGGGAGCGTTCGGGTACACTGTCGGGTTCTCCCAAGGGTTGTGCTGATCCTCAGCCCCCTGATAATAATACGAAGGGCTCTGATGAGGGCTCACATGCGACGGTAGTACCGGCGGACTAAAAGTCCGCCCGTAGTAGTTATTCTGATCTATTGTATCAGAATAACCACGCAGCGGGCTCGCTCAGTAGTCCGGGTAGAACTGAGGCTCAGAATCTGCCATATCTCCAGGAAACAAAGGCACCGCCATTAAGCTCTGAGCGGAAATCATACTCGCAACCCCACTACTGCTACCGGCTCCAATCTGATAGGCGCCAGTCTCATCATCCCTCCGTTGCCTTCTCTCCGTCATGTTCACCTCTTCTTCAGTCCTAAACGACTGTTTGCGGACAAGGTTGCGGCGCCTCCTACGTGCGGTTCTTTCACCAGGCTCCATCTGCGGTTATATATCCACACATTTTAATCAAAATAATATATTCTGTATTCTGGATAAATACTACGCCGGAGAGTCGCCGGAATGTCGCCGGAATGTCACCGGAAACAAAGGCAAGCCAGAACAAAAATGCAAATTCACACGTTACGTGTGAATTGGCTCCACACGTAACGTGTGGGACACATTCACACGTTACGTGTGAATTTGCAGTTTCCAACTGCCGGCGGCGACACTCCGGCGACATTCTGTCGTCTTCTCCGGCGCAATTTCCAGATTCCGACGAGAAATTTTTTCCATCAAATAATACAATAAATTCAACAAAAATCACACTATTTTAACAAATCTATCAATACTATCACTTCCATTTTCATATTTTCACAAAAATTCAACATAAATCCTCAACACCATTTTATTCAAATCTAACCAATTTTTACCATTTCATACAAAAAGTACTTCAAAATTAAACAAAAAATCAACAACAACATCAAAAACATCTACACAACATAGATCTACCATCAAAAACATCTACACAACATAGATCTACCATAAAAAACATCTACACAACATAGATGTAACAAAAAACTTCAAAATTAACAAAAAATAACCAAACAATAATTTCTACTAACTAACATTTCAAAGATCTTGATTCAACGTAACGTGCGGAGTTCGTTGCTTCGTAACGAGGAGATCCACGAGACGCGTTATGCGGGAAGGGAAGAAGGGAGCTCGGGCTGCGTTTTAGGGTAATTGCTTCGAATGGGAGAAATCTGGCTTTTAAAGCCAGATTCACTCCACACGTTACGTGTGGAGCTGTCCCACACATTACGTGTGGAGCTGTCCCACACGTTACGTGGGGAGCTGTCTCACACGTAACGTGTGGAGCTTGAAAGGGTATGCTTCCGCGCGTAACGTGGGAAGCCTATTCCCACGTTACGTGTGAGCCTATGTGCTGAAAGGCAAAATTGCCTATGCGCCGAATAGTAAGGGCCTTAATATATTTGATTCATACTAGTACTACACATAAAAAGGCTAAGACCATGTTTATTGGTGGGACGGGCATAAGTATTTTAAATTTTTTGGGTTTAAAATAATGGGTATTGGGCAAGGGACGGGTAGGAGAGGCCTAAAAAAAGGTTTTTTTTGGACGGTCCGATAGGGTCTCTTGCATTAGGGCGCGTTTGGAAACAAAAAAAAATTTGCCCAAAAACGACGTCGTTTTGGACCCTTGTCCAAACGCGTCACATCGTGCCACGCGTCTCACACGCGCGCGACGCGTGGCGCGCATTCGACGGCCAGGAATAAATCATGGCCGTCGATATTTAATTAAAAAATACTTTATCTTAAAATCGGTAATTTAAAAAAAATACAATTATTCTAATTTCATTTTTCTCTATCCATAGATACCCATTTTGGATATATATGGTAGTTTTTATTTTTTTATATGTTTTTTGTATATCATTAAGTGAAAAAAATATATTATTATTATTTATGCTGGTTTAAAATAAAATAAATACCAATTTAACTTTATTTATATTAAAATAACATTGGAGAGAAATTTTGTAAATTTTATGTATACATTTTGACAAGTTTTGATATAATTAAGTCCAAATAGATCTTATTATTATTATTATTATTATTATTATAATTATGTACTAACTGAAATTATTCATATTAAATTATGGTGGGAGATTCATGGTAGGTATAAGATTGCAATTTAAAATTATAAATATGTACTAACTAAAATTATTTATATTAAATTATGGTGGAAGGAAGATTCATGGTAGGTAAGATTATTGTAGTTTAAAATTATAAATGTGTACTAACTTAAATTATTTATTTGCCTATAAATAAGATGTAGTGGTCATTGCAATATATATTAATATTTTAATATAAAAGATATATTGATAATTTATTATAAAATGATATAATTGTAATTTTCAATAGGTTTGATAAGACCCTATTGAGTCTCACTAATAAAATAAAACTTTTTGATTAGTCTCTTGAACCAAAAAAAGAAGCTAAAAGCCTCATGTTGAGTCTCACCAATAAACATGTCCTAAGTGACTTACAATCACCAATGAACTTATAGACTCAATCGAGTGCAACCAGTTTGCCTCAACTAACTCTAGGCGTGTCACATAAGTGACCAACTAACCACCTAAACAGAATGTAACAAGATGACTAACAACCTATACAAATTGATTTTGTCAAGATAAAAAAGCCTATAACCCTTTGATTGACATAATATCCTAGCAGTATACACCTTCTTCCTCTTGCATCAAACTTGTCACTCCCTCTTTTTCAGCATCAGCATAACAAAGACACCCTATCACCCTTAGGTTGTCGTACATAGGGACCTTCTTGAATAGTATTTCAAAAGGTGTTTTCCAATCTACGCTGACCAAGAGTATCTTTAAATATGTGGCAGTCATTATGTATTCTCCCCAAAACATCTTAGGTAGATTGGCATGTAAACTGAGACCACAAGTTGTGTCTAGGAGGTGTCTATGCTTCCTCTCAACCACACCATTCTATTGAGGTCTATAAGGGATGCTTCCCTAGTGTATGATTTCCAAGCCCTGAAAGAATTGCCTACATGTATGATTCATTAATTTTTAACCATTGTCTGGCCTTAAGTGTCCTTCCAAATTGATTTTGTACTAAGGAAACCAAACTTTTGATAATATCTTGAACATGTGTCTTTGATTGCAAAACATATGTCTAAGTAGCTCTACTCATGTCATCCACAATAGTGAATAAAACTTTTCTCCATTAACATTTAATACATGAAAAGGTCCCCACAAATTCATATGCAACAAATCAAAGCACTCTAAAGATTTGTTTACATTTGTGATCGAAAGGTAACCTATGGAACTTAGCCATAACACATGTATCACAAAATATATCCTTAGTAGAACTACCCTTAAAATGTGGTAATTGCATCATCTTAGAATGAGATATATGTCGCAATCTGTGCATTACATGTAATATATTGATACCTAGTATTGACTAAATAACAAGCCTTATTTAATCTTTGTAGCTTATTTCTGATGTTTCCTTAGTTGTAACACCTCCGACTTATGTCGATAGTGCCACACGTCAGTGATCTCAGACTTTAAAGTCCAAAGCCACCCTAGGCTTTAATCGTAACAATTATACTTAAATACATAAATAAACATTAAATAATAAAAGAGTAAATAACGGAAGACTTTTTAAAAGAATTACTTATACTTTATTAAAAAAATTCTCGTAAATTGAGGAGATAAGTTTTACGACTCGAAATTACAATACAACGGAAGACTTTTTAAATAAACCCTAGATACATGACTAACTTATCTAAGTATTACATTTACTTAAGAAGATTAAATTAATACTAGACAACTTTAAAAATAATATTACTTTAAATCACAATATTCAACTATAAGCCTTCGTCTTCGATTTGTTACTTCAAGGTTGTCTAAGACCAACTACTGATGTGCCGTATAGGATGGATGACACCAGTCAACCATGCAAGAAAAATGAAAAGTTGGTCAGTCTAATGAAAGACTGTGCAAGGATAAAAAATGAAATGGTTCTTGTAGTCGTATATAGTCACTACCCTTGTTTATCGAATAAAACTCGGTAAACAGTATATGACTACTATACTTCTACTGAAACGAAAGAAAAGACATGGTTCAAGAGAAGACTCCAACGAATTGAGTCTTATGGGAATTAAAATGAATTTGTTTGGGAACATTTATATTTATCACACAAAGTTTTGAAAACGACTCATTGAATATTTGGATCCTCGATGAACCTCACCGCATAATGCGAATCCAAATTGGAAAGGGGACTTACTTTAGACAAGAGACTGGGCGGGTTCCACGTTGTACTTCTCGTCCGAAGGTATATTAATTATGTGCAAAACGACACTTATCTTATTTAATTCCAAAACGTGCATTTACGTTAAAGCTTTTAATCCACACCAATCTAGTAATGAGATATATATCATGGGACGAATCCCGAATTTCGGCACTAGCTAAGTGAACCATCACTTATATTCGAATAAGGGTAGATCATGACCAAAAAATATTGGGGCAATAATCCTCCTAATACCAAGTTATAAAGAAACAACTAAACCTCGCAAGGTAAATATCGTTCATACGAATACTCGTGCTAACTAGCATACAAGTCCACACCAAAGTTCATCTAGAACCCTATGATAATAAATATATATATATACTAGTGGAGCTGCCCGTGCGCGTGACACATTTTTTTGAATAAGTGATTCATGAGAATTGCTATTTCAGAATGGTTGATAATTACATTAAATGGAAACGTTCTGGTTAGTCGTTAGTGGTGTATTCAGTGAAATCAATGTTGATCTTTCTGGTGATTTTAAGCATAAAATATCAGGAAGCAAATGGAATGACAATCTATGATTAAGTAGCAATATAGTAACAGAATCAAACCAGGGCGTCGAATTCATTAGTGGTCCAAAACTTCGAGTGGTATGTTGCTTCTTACCAACAACGACCAAAGCATTGCATAGACCTCATCCATCACAACTGTGAACCAATTGGGTTAGTATCTTTATCCACATGAACACAATCCTCACCCACCAAAACCTTACTGACGATAAAAAATTGCTTTACAAGCATATTACCTACATAATATTTACAATAACTACAGAAATCAATTAGACTAAGACCTAGCTAATCTTTACTACAAAAAAAAGTGAATTCCACTCCTAAGCCAAAGGTTTTGAACTTCCACTTATCAAAACCTTATTGACCACAAACATATAACAAACAGGTTGGTGTTTATGAAACACAATGTTACATGGAGACTACCTGTCAAGATGACTAATGAAAAGCATATTCTGAGTATTTACAGTTAAATAAAAACCGACCCAAAAAAAGTTGTTTGTTGACTAACCATAATACATGAGGGATTTCATGTCTTTTTGCAAACAGACGTACACAACTACATAGTTGTTTGGAAAGCATGAGATCATATTTCACTACTCCAAGATCCAGAGGTTAAGACATGTAAGTTTATCCTAAAGGAGAAGCCACCAGACTTGAGCATCAAGTGATGTAAACATTATGCATTAATCGCTCTAGTTATCCTCATCTAGAGATGGGACCTTCCATCTTTTTTTTTTGTCATTTTCAATTTCCTGTAAATTAAAGATAAGTTACAGTGGGAAGGGTCGACTATTTATTATTGATTTTAACACGAAAAGATGCAGCTGCATTGTTGACCTTTATACCTGACTGGTGGCTGCATGGTAGATTTTCTCCTTGAATCTCATAGCAATTTTCTTAAGCTCTTGGACTCCTTCGTGACCAGATGATGGAAGATGACTCTTCAATGTGTCCATTCTACAATTACAAGGATAATTTTTTCTCAGTTAGTCAAACAACTAAGCTAGATAAGAAATAGAACTCTAGTTAATTACCAGCCCCCAATATCCAAAAGGATTACGTAATATACACTAATTTAAGGATGGTGCTAAATACATTGCCTAAATATACAGTACATAGACTCGTATATTTAACACATGCCCGTGCCTAATAGGCACGTAAAAGTACAACGTGTCCGTGCCATTTAATTACCCGTCGGGTAGCCGATTTTGGCACGGGCACGTTATACGTGCCATTTTTTTTACTTAATTTTTTTTAATAATAATAAAAAAATTACTATAGCACAGGCATGGATTATTCGAATAATTAAACTAATGCTCTTAACTTGATTGTCGTATTATTCGAATATCGATTATACTAGATATAACGTAATCCTAACTTTACTATCGTATAATTCGAATATCGGTTATACTAATTATATAGTAATCCTAACTTTATTATTGTATTATTCGAATAACGATTACACTAAGTATAATGTGAACATGAATTCATTATATTATTATTCGTTATCGTATAATTCAAATATCGGTTATACTAATTATATTTTAATCATAACTTTATTATCGTATTATTCGAATAACGATTATACTAAATGTAATGTAATCCTAACTTCATTATCATACCCTAGACACCCTAGGGTAAGCAGAGTTTGGGATTTAGAGTTATCAAATCCTAATGATTTTCATAACATATATTGCTTGTATAACCGGTATTCGAATAATAATATAATGAATTCATGATTACGGTATACTTAGTATAACCGATGTTCGAATAATAAGATAATGAAATTAGGATTACTTTATATCATATTATTCAAATATCGGTTATACTAACTAAATCCTAAGTTCATTATCTTTTACTCAAATATCGGTTATACTAACTAAATCCTAAGTTAATTATCAAAGTTGCATGATATACGATTATCTATACAATACTAAAAATACCTTTATTCGTATATTCTAAATAATCATATCATAAATAAATTAATTTATTTATTTATTTACAACTTTTAATGAATTTCTAACCCAACATATTATTTATAAGAAATGTTATAATTTAACAATTCATAATAAGAAATAATACTCAAAAATATGTTTAATTAAAATTTAACACTCCTAAAATTAATTTAACCCAAATTATCCCTAAGTAATTTTAATTGGTCAAATTAATCAAGATTAACCCCCCAAAATACCAGAAACACGAATTGGAGATTTACCCAAAATCGCGGATGAACAGTCGTGCATTCAAAGGCTCGATTCGAACTCGTCTGAGCACCAAATGGCTCGTGGTTGGTGTCGTTGGATTCATGACTTCAAGATGAAGATTTTGATACTTGAACCATAACTGGAGGTGTCCTAACAAAGGAGAATTTTACCTTGGAAGCTCATAAAATTTCTCTGGAACGCCGTACCCTAACTCTCAAAATTGGATGAATTTAATCCATGGATGAAGGGGTATTTACAGGGGTTTGATCGATCTCTAAAAACCCTACAGATTGATATAAAATTTGGCCCCAAAACGATCCCGAATCGGATCCAATTTGACCATTTCCTTGCACGACACGAACGAGATCTTTTCTTTCCTTCTGGGTAGAAATTGTAACAATCGAGCTCGAATTTGGGCCACAATCGGCCATGACCGAGATGGAGGCATTTCAACTTTAATGATAAAATTCGACCAAATGGGGGCATTAAAAATCTTGATTTTAGGGGGATTAGGTTCGGGATTGATTAGTCTTCAAATCAAAGCCCATGGGTTAATTTGGTGAAATTGGGCAAAATTGTATGCGAAATCCGCCATTGAAGGAGCTCCAAAAGCTGCGTTTTTGTGCCTTGGATGGAGGTTGAAGAAGCAGCCCAATTTACACATATTTGCACACGACCCCCTTATTTTTGGCTAAATTGCACATTTTTGCCCAACTTTTTAAAGTTGTTGCAAAAGTGCCATTATTTGACTTTTCAAAATTCCAAAAATTAGGCAAACTTATTTATAACTTATCCTAAGTTTATTTATACATTTTAACCTAAATTTAAGTTAAAGGAAAAATTAAAAAAAGCTAGTTGTAAGCTTAAGTTACATTATCTTATAAACTTAAACATATTTTAATTAACATTCTATTATTCTTACTTTAAATACTTTATGCTTAACAAGATAATTTCATGTAAAGTATTATTGACATAAGTGAATATAATTTAAATAATTTATGACTTAAAGAGATAACCTACTTAGATTAATTATTAATTTATCCTCTCATAGATAAACATAATAATTCTTATGACCTTTATTATTATATTTAAAAAATTCCAAAACCACATTCATGGTTATACTTATTTATTTATTTCTACCCATACTATTATAACCCATTTGATAATTTGTACAAAAAATATTTTAACATAACTTTAGGACTTAAATTAATAAAACTTTAAATTACTCCTCTAAAAGAAATAAAATAAATTTCATAGCTTTTATTATTATCAAAATAAAATATATAAAAATTACATTAATACCCTTATAATAAAATGAGGGTTATTACATTAGCTTGTATAAACCTCCACATTCTTGCCCTACTGCCGTCGTCTTATTACTCAAACGGTCCTGTAAAGCACAACATTAATCATTCAAAGAAGACAACCAATTCCGTTTAATTACCCTACTAGCAAACATCAAATTGAACTAAAATTCTGGCACAAACAATACTTCAGTGATGACAAACTATGGACTCAACTCTACACTTCATATCTTCACAACTTGTTTGACAATACCATTAGGCAATTACACGAGGACATGTGTAGCTAAGTGTTTGATGTTTGTCAAACAATCTAGAAAAGCACACATATGATATGTGGCGCCGGTATCCAATATCCACTAATTTTTGTCTTTTTCCAACTTAGCAAGATTAAGGTAAGAAACCCAATACATTCATAGTTGACTGATTAAGATGGCTTCATTTTTTACCATTTGAACAACTTCATCATTTGATTGCACATGGCCTCTACAAACTTTGGATCAAGATTAGAAAACCTGCCCATTCTTCATCCTCTTGCTCCAAAGAAGTTGATCGCACTTCCTCTTCTTGAATCACATTTGCAGCCAATTTTTGTGCATGTTTGTTTTTCTTTCCCTTATAGCAGTCCGAATAGCCTATCACCTCAAAACAACTCTCAGAATTATGGCCATCCATCTTGTACACATTACAATGCTTCTTTTCACCACTGTAGGATCTCCTAGTCTCCTTCTTGAATGAACATTCCCTCTTGAGTGGAACTCCTCCTTGATTTCCATCCATGAATGCAACAAGTTTCATCACAACATTGAACAATTGCTTTTGCTTCTCTATTTGTAGCACTAAGTAGTAAGAACGATTGAGGTTAGGGAAAGGCTCTAGAGAAAGGATTTGAGTCTTGACAGAATCAAATTTTGCATTCAAATTGATCAAGAAATGTATAGTTTGATCCTGACTATCAAGTTCAGCAACACGTGAAAGCACTTTGAAGGTGCATTTCGCCAAGATTCCACATACACACAAGAATTGACTTCATACATTGAAGATCATCCCAACATCTCTTAAATTTAGTGTAGTATGAAGTGACAGAAAGGCTTCCTTGCACAATTCTCATGAGTTTTTTACTTTACCTGGTAAATCAACGCTGCATTACTTTGATTATATCGATCAAGTATCTCTAGCCAGACATTTGTCGTTGTGGTTAAGTAGATGAATGAATTCTCCAATTCTGTAATAATAGAGCTTAGTATCCAGCAAGCGGCCATTTCATCACACCGAGTCCAACGAGCAAAGTTTCTCAAAGTCTCTCCTAGCTCCAACGAGCAAAGTTTCTCAAAGTCTCTCCTAGCTTCCCAAGACTACCATCAACGAAGCCTCGCTTCATCTTCACTCCTAAGAACATTCTCACCTAGTGATTCCAACTGATGAAATTGTTGTTGTCGAACAAAACTAGACTTAAGGAATGATTCGATTCTCCGAATTCGACATGGACAATGGATCTCCAGACGCCATTTCACTGAGTTGCAAGATTTTCTCGTTTGTAGTTTCTGGCTCATCAATCGCAATGAAATGAAAATAAAAATTGAGGATTTTAAGAAATGAAACAGAAGATAATCGCTCAATCTCACACGATGTCTATCAATCGATCACTTGTCGCTCTGATACCATGTAGAATATTTGATCGATCGATTGATGATACAACTCAGAGAACAGAGAGAAGGATGAACATTTTCCAATCTGTTATTGATCTCACAAAAGGCGTACAAGATAAGATCCCTAAGCTAGCTATTTATACTAAACATAAATAGGCTAAGTGACTTACAATCCCCAATAAGCCTATAGACTCAATTAGGTGCAACCAGTTAGCCTCAACTAACTCAAGGTATGCCATATAAGTGACCAGTTAACCACCTAAATCGGATGTAACAAAATGACTAATAACTTGTGCAAGTATATTGCAATACCACATCAATCTTCTAGCTTAATCTCTATAATTTGCACAAAGTATATCGAATAAAGGAGTAAATTAAATATCAAAAATATGTTGATTTCTCAAGACTCAAAATGATTGAACTTCAGTTAGGGTTGAGCACGGTTCGATTATACCAAAATTTTGGACCGAACCGAAACCTATATTATTCGATTCGGCTTAGGAATTTATAATTTTTTATTCGGTTAGGTTTTTAATCGGTTCCCTTCGATTTTAACCAAACTAAATAAAAATTAAATTGGGCTTGGCTGATGGATTGTGTTGGGCTTGTGCCTTCTCCCTTTTTCTTTCTTCTTTCTTCTCTGCCTGAAGTTGAGAGTGGATTACACAAACACAAACCCGATTGGTGACTCCTAACCATGAAACCCTAGCCTCCATGACAATGTCCATGAAAGGATAAGTCAAAGACATCCCAATAAGAGACTCAAGCAAAGCAAAGTTATTGTCAAAGTTCAACGTTTTTAGTTCTCGTCAAATTTTGGTCAACCTTCGGTAAAACGACCATAATTGTGGATAGAAAATTGATCGCAAGATGATTCAAGATGAATTGGAAAGCTGGTTCAAAGATCTATAACTCCATAGTTTACGTCAAATTGAAACTCTAACATGAAGATGATCAAAATCCAGTTTATCTGAAGATAGTGCAATTTACAGCGGGAACTATTTACTTTCCATAATTAGTTAGATTAGATAAGATTAAATTCCATTTTTCTTGTTAAGTTATATTTATTTTCAGCATTATCAATTAGTTTAATATTTCCTTAGGATTAGATAAGAAGAATAAATGTTCAAGCTTGTATGGATCCTTTGTTTCTTCTTTAGCAACTTTCTTATCTTTTCTAGTTTCCTTATCTTTTATAGTTTTCTTCTTTTGCAAGCATTAGGCATGAAATTTAGACTATTTAAACCTTTGTTATACATTAATAAAATTAAAGTTTAGTGTTTAGTTTAATTCATAAAGTCGAGGTGATCTCCTTGTTAAACCAACTAGACTTCCCTAACGAGTCAAAGACTCAACCTTTATTCTACAATTCAATGAAGCAATAACGTTTTCTTATCCCCTAATGAAGACTCATCACGTTGAGTCTCACATCAATATATCTCAAGCGTCATCACGTTGGTTGCCTACTTATCCGGTTCTTGAAGGTGTTGAAGAAAGTCACTTGCTTCAAAGACGAGACCGACAACATAGAAACGATCCTAACGTGGGTTGTTTCTCATCATTCCACTCCGCCAGCCACTCGCCCACTCAGCATCTCCCGCCATTCCACCAGCCTTTCGTCTACGCCACCGTCGGCCCGCTACCACGTTGTTGATCTAGTTGCTTGCAAGTTGTCACTCGTCTCCACCACCGTTGTTCTGTTTGACTTTTCACTCGTCTCTGCCACCGCCACCTCCACCGCCAACCACTCTTTCTAGGTTTTGAACAGGACAACTAGTTAATCAAGTAATTAATTAGATATTTCCTATCTATGTGTTGACCAATTGTTGAGTCGTGCATTATACTATTAAACCCCATAGCTTTGTCTTTGTTTGTTAGTTTGTTGCTTCAATTAGACATGATTTTATTTGTTGCTTCTTGTTGTAAAACCCAACCCAATAGCTATTTCTTATCAACTAGTTAACAAAGTATTCTTAGTATGTTGTTTTGTTGACTTGAGTAATTGAGTTTTGACATAATAGATTTTAGTATAGGCTCAACTAGAATCGACTTTATTCTCGGACTAAATAAAGCCGAAACCGAACCGAACCAATATAATTGAATTCGATTCACCTTTTTCTCATTTTTGATTCTGCCGGTTTGATTTTTTTGGTTCGGTTTGGTTTTGAACCGATGGTCAGCTCTACCTTCATTTATAAACTTAAGAAATGAGATTCACTTCATTGCCAACTCACTTCAACTATTAGGAAAAATAACTTTAAGTAATACTAACTATCGCCTATGAACCAAAAATAATACGAACTATAAAATTATAAAAATGTACCCGAACTATGTCAATATTAGCCCAAAATGATATGATCCATTTTTGCGGTAAAAACACCGGCGGAGATGCTGATGTGGCACTGGAAAACATGAGCTGGCAAAAAAAATCACACATCACCTCATTTATACAATTACAAAATAAAAAATCAAAGTCAAAATAAAAAATGAACTTCTTCAGCAATTTTTATCTACTGAAGCACAAACCAAAAAAATAGTCCCTCGAAGAGGGCCCGAAGTGGGCCCTCGAAGAGGAAGGTGTGAAAGTCAATCTCCGGCATCGTTATAAAATTAATTGCTGAAATTTTAGATTTGTGTTTCAGTAGATGCAAATTGTTGAAGAAGTTCATTCTTTTGATTTTGATTTTTTTCCTATTTTTTTATTATATAAATGAGTTGATGTGTGAAAACAATTTACCAACTCATGTTTTCTGGTGCCACATCAACATTTTCGCCGAAGATTTCACCGAAAAAATGGACCATACCGCTTTGGGTTAATATTGACATAGTTTGGGTATATTTTTAACGTTTGTATTATTTCAGCAAAACGGTATTAACGCAAAACGGTATGGTCCACTTATTAAGGCCATAGATAGTTTAGAGTTATTTTTTCCACTTATTAAGGCCATAGATAGTTTGTCGTGAAATATTTACATAATTTTTATTGTGTCATTTGTCGTGGATTGGTTCACAAGGCCCAAATCGAGTTGTTTTCTACTAACCAATCACGGATAGATCAAAGATGGAACGTGTAGTGATACGGAATAGGTTGTGAAAAATATTTCAACTATTGGGTCATAATCAAAGATAGTTTGTCATGAAACATGTACATTTTTTTTTATTATGTCATTCATCGATTGTATATATATTGGTTCACAATGGCCCAAATTGAATTATTTTAAATTAGTTTTGTATTCTATTAGTTGATTTACGGAAAGATCAAAGATGGAACATGTTAGGCCATGACCTTAGTGGACCTTCGGAAGAGGCGGCCCAGTAAGCGAAGCCATTTCTTTTCCTTTAAAGCGACCAACTAGGGAAGCGATCAGACAACGAAACAACCAAAATCAGACGATAAAAGCCAAGGTCATGAAGACGCCACAATCGAAAGCGTTACGAAAAATCCAGATCCCATACAACGGCTACAAGTCTGCGAGATCAAGACATAAATGCCATAAGATTATGGCAAATCCGGCAATTAAAGCCGACAAGCGAAGATCACGGACGAGGAAATGGCTGGATATTTCCAAAGATTAAATGTATATAAAGGGTTTTAGAAATCATTGTGAGACACACAAGTACTCTCAGACATAATACAAACAACGATACTCTCATTTCTATACTCATCTAAGTTCATCAGTTCGAAATCGGTGTTCTAGTATTCAAACGACCGGCAACCTTCACCTTTGGTTCGACCGACCTCCTACTCGAAGGAGATAAGCCAGTCTTCGCGTTATTTCTGACTCATTACGTTCTAATTTCTAGTTGATTTGGATTATCTAGATATTATCAATCTAATTGTTGTCTAATTGTCCTCTGATAGGCGTTTTGTCGCATGCACCTAACAAAGTAAACCTCAAAAATCTAACTAATATAGTCTGGTAAGTAAGGGTCGAATCCCACAGAGAATCAAGCTATATATCGTGTTTGCCAAAACAGTCACCAATTGATAACAAAGACAAATGGGGAGTTTATATGAATCTAATTAAGAAAATGATAAATAAAACATAAATAGCTTGGCTAGACAAATATCCACATTCAGTTTGGTTGATCGATCATTGATTATTCTTAGTTCTCAATCCTCATGAATGTCTTAATCCCTGTTCTAAATTAATTACCAGTCCAACCAGTCCTGATAATCCTAACTATTAAACAATCAAGAAACTATTAAGATTCAATTTAACAACAGCAGTAAGCTCAGGAATAGATAGGCTCATGCAATACTTAACAACCAGTCAGTACTCGACATACAATCAATTCTCTTCACAATAAACATTCACAACTAGTTCCTGTAAATCGTGGTTGCTACTCTAAATTAGGGACGAATAATATTAATCTCAACAAGTTGACCAGATTAGGGGAACCAACACTATAGATAATACCAATCTCAACTAGTTTGTCAGGCTAGGGAAACTAATATTAATAATACTAATCACAACAATTGATGAACTAGATCAACCAACAGAATTCAAAACCCTAATCTTGCAGTATGAATAATACCAATAAAACTAGGTGATCGGGCTAGAGAAATCAATAAAACTCAATGGGATAAAGCGCAAGAAAATCATAACATTCAAGGATAAAGAAAGGAATAATCTCAATATCAACTTCAAACCAAGGCTTCAATTGTCTAGCCAAAAACAAAACAAAGAACTAAACTAAGAAAAGGAAAAAGAGGAAGAAAGGTAAAACCCAACTTGGGGTAGAACCCAACTTACAAAACTGATATTCTAAAGGAAGAATATAAAGACTTTGCAAAATCTAATTTCCTAAAAGATAACAATAACAATCTCTAAAAGAAAATATAATAAAATAAATAAATAAAGATCTTCGGACGAAAATCGCGTCTCCGCACCGCGCCAGGAAAGGAAATCCGCGACCGCGGAAATGCTTATGTCGCTCCCCTCAGCTACCAGTCTTCCACGCCCGCTGCCAGTCTTCCGCGCCCGCGGCTCAGCACCCTCGCGACTTCTTCGTTCTTCCGCGACTCTCCCCGCGTCATTCCTTGGTGGCTCGCCTCCATCTTCAATGTCTTCACAATATGCACTAAAAACCACCAAAACAACACTTCTTCTCCAAAACTCCATTCTCCTATATTGTGTCCTAAACACACATAAATGGCACCCAAATACTAGTAACAACTCCTAGTTACGCACTACAAAGTAGCGCTTATCACCCTCCTTAAGCGATTCAGGTCGGTTCGATCTATTTCGCCCCAAAACAATTTGGCGCCCACCGTGGTGCATCTAGCCAATCAGCGATCCAATCATCAAAACCAAAGCTCATTCTATCATGACTGGCTTAGAGAACGCCATGATCCCCAACGAAGATCCAACCCAGAGCAACGTTCAAATCGAGAATCAGGAAGAGAACGTCGGCGTTCAACCTGTCGCGGAATCGCAGATACAAGAGCTTGCAAAAGCCATGAGCGTCCTTCAAGAAGAACTGGCCCAACAACGGACCAGGACTGAAACGCTAAGTACTCAATCTGAATCAGAAATTGCTTGACTAACCCGTGAAAATGAATTTCTAAGATCACAGGTACAAACGTCCTCATCGATTCCCAGAGGATCAAGACATATAGTCAATACGGAAGGACTATCCACGCGACTCGATCTAGATGGAGCAGACGCAACACCCACAGTAGAGACCAATGCTTCACAGCACACTGGTATGTTTCAGACCCCTCCGATCACCTTTGTTACGACTAACGTGCCAAATTCTGTAGCCGAGCCCCTTGGGACTCGAGCGGCCCATCCGCAGGTAACAGGACCAGTTGATCTCCAGGCCCTCATACAGCAAGCCATCAACGAGTACATGAAGACTATAGACGACCGTATCGCACGGATCCTAGGAGTTACCCAACCGATCGAGAGAGAAGCAATCGACGGATACGAAGACTCGCCTTTCACAGAGGCGATTGCACGCGTCGAGATTCCAAAAAAGTTCCACGTCCCCAACATGTCCAACTACGACGGGACCGAGGATCCAGACGATCATGTTTCAATTTACAAGCAAAAATTAATGACTATCTCGATCCCCAGAGGGAATCGCGAAGCAGTCATATGCAAAAGCTTTGGCACGACTCTCGCAGGACCCGCACTAACCTGGCTTATGCATTTACCACAGGGTTTCATCGCTTCCTTTGCCGACCTGGTCAATTCATTCAAAATTTAGTTCGCCAGTAGTCGGCGATTAGAAAAGCAGTCAAGCGACCTGTACAGGATCGTGCAGAGATGTAACGAACCTCTGAGGGACTATCTTAACAGGTACAACAAGGAGAAAGTCGCGATCCCATACTGTGACGTCCCAACGTCGATCGAAGCATTTCGCCGAGGACTGGTCAGGGGCAGCGAACTCTACCGCGAGCTGACCAAGTATCCATGCCGAAGTTTCGAAGACGTACAAGCTAAGACCATGGCACAAGTCAGACTCGAAGAAGACAAGGAACCTTCCAAGACAAACAAGAGTCCCGATCGAGCTGACCGAAAGGCATCCTCGGACAATCGGCGTGATCAGAGGTACCAACCATACCCAAAGGGACGAAACGACCACAGTCAGGTAAATAGCTTTTATGACAGGAACCAAGATTGGCGAAACAACCCCGCTCTCCCCCCAAAGCTTCATTGTTACAACTTCAATATATCCGTATCGGAGCTCCTAAAAAGCTTCGACAAGTATGGAAAGGAAGTGAGATGGCCACGGAAGAGCGACAAACCAGACACCAAGAAAGACATGAACCGGTGGTGCGAGTTCCACAGAGATCATGGACACTCGACGGACGAATGCATAGCCCTTCGCAAAGAAGTCGCGAGACTCCTCGCACAGGGGCTACTACGCGACGTCATCTCGGATAAGGCCAAGGCGATCCTCGATCGAAGAGATCAGGTAACATCTGACAAACCGTCCTCTCCAATTCCTGCAAAAATTGTTAACACCATTTCAGGAGGGTCAGACGTATGTGGAAACACGTACTCAGTCGCCAAACGACATGCTCAAAAAAGTAAAGGCAACAAACCAACTCAAACAGAGACGAGACAGTTGTAAATCTCTGACGCTCCGACCATCACCTTCGACGACTCGGAGGCTCAAGAGCTGGGAGATCATCACGACGGTTTGGTAATCTCACTCTCAATTAGCAATTGCCTTATCCGTCGCGTTCTAATCGACACAGGCAGTTCCACCAACTTGTTGACACTGGACGCCTTAAAGGGTATGGCTTTAAGCGAGGACGACTTAACCAGAAACTCTACCCCATTAGTCGAATTCAGTGGGGAAGTTAAGTATACCCAGGGCAAAATCGTGTTAACAACGTATGCCGGTGGAGTCAACCAACAGGTAAAATTCTTAATACTCGACTGCCCATCCCCATACAATGCAATCCTTGGCAGACCCTAGATCCACGCCATGAAAGTTGTACCTTCCACTTACCACCAGAAAATAAAGTTTCCTACCAAGTGGGGGGTACAAGAAATAAAAGGCGACCAGAGAGCCGCCAAGGAATGCTACGTCACTTCAATGAAAGGGGCAGTCGACAAATCGTCCGCATAGCAATCACAGTATGGTGAAGGGACCCCGCGATACGTCGAACCAGAAATGGAACAACTCGACGAGATCACGCTGGATCCCTCAAAGCCAACACAAACAGTAAGGGTCGGATCAGATCTAAACGATTCGACTAGAGCAGGTTTAATTTCCTTTTTGCGATCCAACACTGACTATTTTGCCTGGTCACACGAAGACATGGTGGAAATTTCCCTAGATATTATTACTCACAAATTAAATGTAGATCCCACGTATCCTCCAGTCAAGCAAAAAAAAAGAAAGTTCGCGCCTGAGTGCAACAAGGTCGTGGACGATGAAGTGAAGAACCTACTTGAGACAAGTAAAATAAGGGAGGTGAAGTACCCCGACTGGTTAGTGAACATCGTCGTGGTCCAAAAGAAGAACGGGAAGTGGAGAGTATGCATCGACTTCACGGATCTAAACAAAGCCTGTCCAAAGGACTCCTTCCCACTACTACACATCGACGCGATGGTCGACGCGACTGCCGGACACGAAATGCTGACATTCATGGACGCATTCAGTGGATACAACCAAATCCTCATGGATCCCGACGATCAAGAGAAGACAACCTTCATAACAAACCAAGGTATGTTTTTTTACAAAGTAATGCCCTTCGGACTAAAAAATGCAGGGGCCACATACCAAAGGTTGGTAAACAAGATGTTCAAAGACCAGATCTGAGACACCATGGAAGTCTACATCGAGGACATGCTCGTCAAATCCAAAGCAGCAGGAGACCACATCGAACACCTTAAGGAAGCCTTCGAGGTACTGAAAAGGTATAACATGAAGTTAAATCCGACTAAATGCTCTTTCAGAGTGTCCTCAGGGAAATTCTTGGGCTACATGGTCACCCAAAGAGGGATCGAAGCTAGTCCCGACCAGATCAAGGCAATCGTTAACCTCAGATCCCCCCGATGCGTTAAGGACGTCCAAAAGCTAACATGACGGATAGCAGCATTGAATAGGTTCATATCCAAATCATCGGATAAATGCAAGCTCTTCTACGAGGCCTTGAAAAAGAACAAATCATTTGACTGGACAGCTACACACGAGCAAGCGTTCCAAGACCTAAAGGCATATTTGGCGAGTCCACTCCTACTAGCCAAACCGAAAGACGACGAGCCATTACCACTCTATCTGGCCGTATCAGAATCAATGGTCAGTGCAATGCTAACGAGGGAAGAAGATGGTAAACAATCGCCGGTCTACTACGTAAGTCGCTCCTTACTCCCCGCCGAAACCAGGTATACACCACTTGAAAAGCTAGTCTTAGCATTAGTCATGGCCTCAAATAAATTACGACCCTACTTCGAATCACATATTATTATTGTGAGAACTAACCATCCCATGAAGGCAGTCATGAGGAAACCAGAATTTACAGGACGAATGGCCAAATGGGCCATATATCTCAGCGGATTTGACATCGATTACGAGCCAAGGACGGCGATCAAATCTCAAGATCTAGCCAACTTTGTGGCCGATTTCAGCCCAACACTGGAACAAGAAGCTGCGAAGGAAGTCGAACAACTAAAAATCGAAGAAAACAGAGGCACGTGGCAACTCCATACCGACGGAGCGTCAAACGTAAGAGGAGTCGGCTTAGGTGTCGTGCTAAAATCGCCACAGGGGGATCATATAGCCCAAGCTGTGAGATGTGAATGGGACGCGACCAACAACGAAGCAGAATACGAAGCTCTCGTGTTTGGATTAACGCTCGCACACGACCTCGCAATTCTGGACCTAGAAGTGACATGCGATTCTCTCTTAATCGTCAACCAGGTACAAGGTTTGTACGCCGCCAAAGACGACAGAATGATGACATACCTTGATGTCATCAAAAAGTTGGCAAGCAAATTCCAAAGATTCACCATACGACAAGTCCCACGCGACCTCACCACACAAGCCGACGCCCTAGCAAACCTTGGCTCCACCTTGCATCCTAACGACTTCTCCACCATTTCGTTGGCACATGTCACCACACCAGCTGTCCCCAAAACCTTCAAAGTACCTGGTCCCGACGACATTCAGACGACGGATGAGCTACCCCTAAAAGAAGTCATCTCAGCAGAGTTAGGCGACCACACAGAAGAAGACTTGGTAGGCGACCAAGACGATTGGACCACCCCCTACATCAAGTGGCTCAGAGATGGAACTCTCCCAATAGACAAAACAGAAGCTAAAAGACTCAAGGTATAAGCCGTAACCTTTGATTTTAAAGATAACGTATGTTCAAACGATCTGTCACAGGCCTATACCTACGCTGCCTCGAAACATCCGAGGTACGACGCGTCTTGCAATCCCTTCACGACGGAGAATGTGTGAACCACACCGGAGGACGGAGCCTATCCGGTAAAGCTCTCAGGACAGGTTACTACTGGCCTACAATGAACAAAGACGCGACATAGTACGTCCGAAGATGCGACGCCTGCCAACGGCACGCACCCGTCATGCGTCAACCGCCAGAAATGCTTCATCCGACTCTAGCCCCATGGCCCTTCATGCGATGGGGGATGGACATCGTCGGGAAATTACCACCAACGTCAGGACAATGCGTCTACTTCTTAGCCATGACTGACTATTTCTCTAAATGGATAGAGGCTGAAGCATATCGAGAGGTAAAAGAAAAACACGTCATCTCATTCATTAAACGTAATATTCTATGCAGATTTGGCATCCCTTCAGAAATTGTATGCGACAATGGCTCCCAATTCATCGGTAGCCAAACTCGATCCTTTTGTAAACAATGGAACATCACGTTAGTCATATCCACACCAAGGTACCCACAATCCAATGGACAAGCAGAGTCCAGCAACAAGATCATCATCAATAATCTCAAAAGATGCCTCACAGGGGCAAAAGGCAAATGGGCCGACGAGCTCCCCTTAATACTATGGTCAGACAGGACAACACCTAAAAATGCAATGGGACAAAGCCCTTTTTCGCTAGTCTACGGAAGTGAAGCAGTCATCCCCGCCGAGCTACTCGTCCCAATTGCCAAATACGGACTCCAAACCCCAGAACAAAACGACATCGAGTTGGCTCACAACCTCGACACCATCAACGAGACTAGGGAAAAATCAAGGATTCGAATGGTCTGGTACCAACAACAAGTCACCCAGAGTTACAACAGGAACGTCCGAGTCAGAGTCTTCAAGCTAGGGGACTGGGTCCTAAGGAAAACATTCCAAAACACCAGAGACCCAACCGACGGAAAGCTAGCACCCCAATGGGAAGGACCTTACCTCATTAAAGAGATCGTGGGACAAGGAGCATATCGATTAGAAACAAAGGACGGACAACCAATCTCCAGAAGCTGGAACGCGATCCACTTAAAGTTGTATCATTTCTAAACTCATCTCCCTTCCATACTTTTAAACATCTATTCCATTGCATTCATTTGGATTCCGATCACTAACTTAAGCATTGGAGGGCCGTTGGGCTACCCCCCAACGGTCACCCCCAGACTTTTCTTTTGTATACTTTCCAAATGAAATCTGAACAGGAATGAGAGGCCTCCAAGACGAAACTTGACATTCAAAGGGATATCCATACCATACACAAAACATCGCTTACAAACATACGAATCGATCGATACACAGGGAATAGAGGAACAAAACTAAACACTACATTATACAAAAGAATTGTCCTATCCCAGGTACTCGACCTTTTTTCTACAATACAATCTACTCTTCCCTGGACAGACAAAAAGCATGCTACACTAACACTTACAACTACAGGTCGCTACGACCACACACTACAGTCTAGGCGCGCAACGATAGAGTCCACCTGCAAAACAGAACACACAGAGACAAACGCAAAACAAACACAAGGTACATCACAAACAACTAAAGCGTTTTACAAAACACATGACCCACGATGACAGACGGGTCGCCAAAATATTGTCCATCCCATCTCCACGATGGGGCACAACATGCTACCTAAAAACACTTGGATTGAAACATACACAAAACACCAAAAGGAAACAATGTCTTTTGTCTAAAACAAAGATCAAGACTCGCCTGACCTTTCACCAACTTCTACAGGAGCGACATTCTGGCCCTCGGTTGCCTCAGGGAGCTCCTTCAATAGTCCCCCGACAGCTTCCTCGACCGCCACAGGGAACAGCCTCCTCTCCATGCTCGTCCTCACCAAGTCCCATCAACTTGAACAACTCATCACCAGGGTTGCCACCAGGGTACAAAAGCTCTATATTTGCCCTTGCGTCCTCGAGATTCCAAGACGAATGACCCCCCAAGGCATACTCCTCCATCATCTCAATAAGGGACTTGAGGTAGAAATACGTCCCAACGTCAGTAGCGACCTGAGCATCCTTCAAACGAGTATCATCAAAACTATGCTCCAGCTCCTTAAAATGGGCTTGCAACTCGACCAAATTCTTCTCGGTCTCCGTCAGCTTCTTCTCGGCCGACGCTCGCTTGCTCTCAGCCGCCTTGACACGTCCATTAGCCACCTCCAACCGGCTCTCGACCTCGGCTATCCGCTTTTCAGCACCATCGCTCAACTCTTGCACAGTAGAAAAAGCGACAAGCAAATACTAAAGAGCCTGTGAAAACAACGAAACACATGAAAAAATATTGAATACATGTACATCATGAGAAACACTTCAAAACAAAATTCTCTCTTTTACTTACTCGCCAGGCGGCCGCCCCAGCCTCATCGATGCAATCAACAGGATGCAAGTCGCCAATCTCCTTCCTAGCCTCAGAATCCAGAGTATGAAGTAGGTCCCCCAGATCTCTTTTCTTCACCATGCCCATTGAAATCTCTAGAACGTCCGTCGCCTTCCTCTTCGCCCCTGAGGCTTTAGACGATGGCGAGTCCAAAGCAACGATCTTAGCCGACAAAAGAGCCTTGGCGTCCAACTTAGCCGACGAAGACGCTTTCATCGCCAACTTTTGATCCAAGAGACTCTTCCCAGACAAGCGAGCACTCGACCTCGCCCCCCGAGATACTGCCAGGCAAGTACAAACGAATAAGCATATGGTCGCTATGAAGACCATCCACATGCATACCTTAAGGAATGAACATGTGCCTTTGGTAACGGAAGTAGACGGAGTCGCCATATCTGGTGGAAGGGCTAAGTAGTTCACGTTCTTGAACGATCGGTCGGCCTCAGAAAAAGCAAGCAAAGCTTCGGTGACGGCGGCAAAATCAGAATCCGTCTTCTCCTCCGGACTGGGCACTGAAAAATAAAACACGTAAGCGCCGGTTAACAAAGACGTCAAACATACAAAAACAGAGACTAACACGATACATGTCGTCCTCTAAACATCACACAAGAAAGAGCAATCGAATCCCCCCTCAAGAGATTTTCTTTCAACAAAGAAGAAACGTGACCTCCATCCACGATCATTGACATTAAGGTTTAAAGCAATCGGCTGCCTATCCGGTCTAAGACGCAACTAAAAATGAGAAGAACCCCGACTACTCAAGTAGTATGAATACCAGAGAGCGTCAAAATCAAAATCAATTTCGACACTAGACACCAAAAGATCGACTACCCTAAGAAGACGTCATGCATGTGGCATCACTTGACACAGAGCAAGGTTGAGAACGGACAGGAAATTTCTCACCAGATTCGAGAATGGGAAAGAATGACCTATCCTGAAGGGGTATTCGAAGAAGCAAATCCACCCATCACGACACCAATCGGCCCGCTCTTGGGACAGAGGGAGACGAGCCACCGTCTCAGAGGGGAATTGACCCACTTCCAAAATCGTATCCAACTCCGATTGGGTTAGGGTTCCGGCCAGAGAATCCTCTGAACTAAAAAGATTTGAGGGGGGAGAATTCGCTACTCTTCCCAACAACACCAGAAGACGAGGCCCTAGACTTCTTCAACCTCGGAAACGACATAGTACGAGCACAAAGAAAGCAACAGAGAAAAAGATCTTTACCTTCGGATCAGAAAACCTTTCGAGAAGCCAAAGGAGATGATGATGAAAAGAAAGGGAAGTGATGTCCATTTATGGGAAACTGTTTAAAACTGCAGCCAAGTCTGGCAACCAATAAAGAAGCGACACGTCATCAATCCGCTGCAACAAGTCGGCAAGGAAAAATTCATGTCCAGAAAGAAAAGGAATCCAACCGTCCCTCAACTGCCATCTCCGGCCCAACTCGATTCCTTGGCGCAATTGTTGGGCCATGACCTTAGTGGACCTTCGGAAGAGGCGGCCCAGTAAGCGAAGCCGTTTCTTTTCCTTTGAAGTGACCAACCAGGGAAGCGACTAGACGACGAAACAACCAAAATCAGACGATGAAAGCCAAGGTCATGAAGACGCCATGATCGGAAGCGTTACGAAAAATCCAGATCCCATACAACGGCTACAAGTCTGCGAGATCAAGACATAAATGCCATAAGATTATGGAAAATTCGGCAATTAAAGCCGACAAGCGAAGATCACGGACGAGGAAATGGCTGGATATTTCCAAAGATTAAATGTATATAAAGGGTTTTAGAAATCATTGTGAGACACACAAGTACTCTCAGACATAATACAAACAACGATACTCTCATTTCTATACTCATCTAAGTTCATCAGTTCGAAATCAGTGTTCTAGTATTCAAACGACCGGCAACCTTCACCTTTGGTTCGACCGACCTCCTACTCGAAGGAGATAAGCCAGTCTCCACGTTAATTCTGACTCATTACGTTCTAATTTCTAGTTGATTTGGATTATCTAGATATTATCAATCTAATTGTTGTCTAGTTGCCCTCCTTAAGCGATTCAGGTCGGTTCGATCTATTTCGCCCCAAAACAGAACATGTAGTGGAAATATTATTATGTCAACTCGAATATCCAATTTGGATTTGGGTCAACCGGATCGATCAAAATGAATTTGGTCGTTGAGTTATTGAATTTATGGCTTGATCGGTTCAAGTTATAATAGAATTGGTGCGGATTTGTTACGGATTTGGATTGACCCAACGGGTAAAAAATGCCTACTTTTATAATACTTATAATATTTTTATAATATAATAAAATAATTGATTAATACATTTTAATTAATAATTAATATCAGATTAGGATACACTCAATTTCGAGTCAGTTTTGAGAAGATATGGAAAATTTCGTAAGGATGGGCATCCGGTCCGGACACGTACGGTCCGGTCCAGACACGTACGGTCCGGTTCGGACCGGCGGACCGTAAAAATTTTAATGTATGGACCGTGGATCGGACTGGACCGATCCGGTCCTTTACGGTCCGGACCGGAAAGACCAGATTTCATAAATTTCGACATTTAAATTGTTTGATTACGGTCCGGACCGTAAAAATTACGCCCAAAATAGTAATGGATTTTTTTTTAATTTTTACGGTCCCACCGGTCAGGACCGTAAAAATTACGGTCCAGACTGGACCGTAAGACCGAAAATGTCAAATTCCCCACGGTCCGGTCTACTTTTGCCCATCCTTAAAATTTCGGTTACAAAGCGAACAAACCCAAACCTTAGGGGCACTAACCGGAAAAAACTTAATCGTGAGACACCAACAGAAACTCAGGGATACCAACCGGAATTTCCCAAATTATAATCCATCATCATGCTTTATTGGGAAATCAACCGCATGCATTTGATTGCATTACCGTCTGCAAAAAAATCACGAGAGCTTTCCTTCCTTGTGAGGTAATCTCTCTTTCCCTTCCACTTCTTAGCGGTGAGGGTTTCTTTCTAGCCTAGTGTGCTAGTTCTTCACTTCTTCTGGCTCCACTTCTCCTTCCCGGCTTCTTCTCTGCCACTTCTCTTGTTTCGCCATGACTATTGCTCCTGCACAGGAATCCTCGCCTTCTGACAAAGAGATGTTTCTCACCCCTGTTGAATGTAACTTCGTTGTTGGAAGTCTGACAACTGATCATCCAGGACATAGTTATTCCTCGCTGAACCTCATCGGCAAATTATATACGGATAAACCCTTTAACTTCCATGCCATGCGCAATACCATGAAATTGGCATGGAAGCTTCGAAAAAGCTTCACTGTTAGAGAAATTAAAACCAACCTCTTCTCTTTTCAATTCAGTTCCATGGAAGACAAGAACATAATTATTCAGGAAGGGCCTTGGTCTTTTGACAGACATCTCATGATACTAAAAGATCCGGGTTCCCAACAACCCTCAAAGATCCAATTCGATTCTGCATGGTTCTAGATTCCCAGCAACCCTCAAAGATCCAAATGGATGCTGCTTCTCTGTCTGGCTTATCTTCTTACTCTGGATTTATGATACTTCACGTGGAAGTTGATCTCACTAAGCCTATTCGCAGAGGAGCCTTGATCAACCTAGGTCTTCCTGAGAAGGTTTGGCTCAGTTTTCAGTATGAAAAGCTACCTAATTTCTGTTATATTTGTGGCCATGTGGAACATGTTCAGTTGGAGTGTGATGATAATGAGGCCCGTTAGTTTGAAAATCAATATGGCGGCTGGCTCAGAGCACCACTGTTGTCCCGGGAGGATTCCTTAACTGCTTCCCAACATAATATTCATGCCTCCATTCAAAAGGAAGTTTGAAAGGGATCACGTCACCTTCTTGAATCTATTTTAAAAGAAATAGACTGCAACAACAGCTCTGGCCCACCAATTAGTGTCATTAATCCTGAAGTTCGAAATATCACAGAACAAATTGACAGAATTGAGGTTCATAACACTCCTCCTCAAGTTTTGTTTATGAGCACGTGAATACTTTTGTTCCATTTAATACCGGGCCTATTGAATCCAATGCTGCAAATATTATATTGCGTTCCCTTGTTCCTAATAAGCACAAAGAGTTGAGGTTATTAACATTGCCTCCCCTGCCTATTACAGCTTCTACAGAAATCACCACTGCTTGTAAAAAGTGGAAAAGAGCTGCTAAAGATGTGGGGCCGCTTGATCAGAATCATATGTTGGTTCCTTCCTCAAAAGGAAAACGTAGCCTTCCTCTCTCCTTTTCCTCTGAAGGCTCAAAAAGAAGGTTTGTTTGTATGATGTTGCAGTAACCAGCTATGATGAACTCACCCAAACACAGATATCGGCGGAAAGAGACTCCTCTCCTTCTGTCCGGACGCCATGAAACTTTTAAGCCTCAAATGTCGAGGCTTGGGAAGCACTCGCGCAGTTCGGAGTCTGAGAACTCTTGTAAATAAAGAACTTCCTGTTGTACTATATTTAATGGAAACCAAGTCTTCTACTACTTATATGCAGTCTCTTTCTTCAGTTTTGGGGCTCCAGAATTGTTTTGCAGTTAACTGTATTGGCCGATCAGGTGGTCTGGCTTTGTTCTGGGACTCCAATGTTAATATTGTTGTTCAATCATATATTAATCACCACTTAGATGTCTGCTTTTTGTTAAGTGATGGGTCTATTGATTGGAGGTGTACCTTCTTCTATGGGTGGCCTGAATTACACAACAAATATCTGTCCTGGGAGCTGCTCAATCACTTGTCATCTGTTGATTATTGTGTTGGGTGTAGTGGCTGGGTTTGTATTGGAAACTTCAATCAAATCTTGTATTCTCATGACAAACATGGTGGGTCATCTGCCTCTCTCTCCTCCATATCTGCATTCAGGGATCTGCTTTGCTCTTGTAACTTTCGTGAGATTAGATTTCAAGGGGGTCAGTTTACTTGGACTAATGGAAGACTTGGTCAAGACTACATCCAAGAAAAACTGGACAGAGGTTTAGCAACACAGTCTTGGCTCAATCGTTTTCCTCTTGCCATGATTTCAAACTTGGGCTACTGGCATTCAGATCACAGTCCCATCTCTCTTGTTCTCCATTACTCTTCATGCTCTACTGCTCACAAGAAGAAACCATTCAGTTATGAGGCCATGTGGTATGGAACACAAGGTTATTCTGATCTAGTTGATTCAGTTTGGAACTCCTCGACATCAGGTCTGCCTATAACTGAGCGTCTGCTGCGTCTCCAACGTGCTTTATGTACTTGGAATAAGATTGAATTTGGTAACATATCCTTGAAGCTTAAGGCCATTCAAGATAAGATCTATGTTCTTCTTTCTCAACCCTTAACTGGAAATGACTCTCACATTCTTAGTGGGTTAAGAGACATTGAAGATTCTCTCATCTCTCAAAATGAAACTATGTGGTTTCAACGATCGAGAGCAAATGAACTCTCTGTGGGTGACAGAAACACTAGCTATTTTCATGCAAAAGCTACTGGCAGGAAAAGGAGGAACCTCATCAAACATCTTCACAAGCCGGATGGCACTCTAGCCTCTGAACATGAACATTTAGAATAAATTGTAACTTCATATTTCCATGAGTTGTATACCTCTCAATTAGCACATGTGCCTTCTGAGCTTCTCTCTGGGATCCCAGTTAGCATATCAGCTGATCAGAACAACAGTCTACTAGCCCCTTTTACAGATGCTGAAGTCATTGGAGTTTTGAAATCAATGCATCCATCAAAATCACCGAGGCCAGATGGATTTCCAGCTTTGTTCTTCAGAAATCATTGGGGAAGCATAGGCAATGATATAATCCTTTTAGTGTTGAAGTTCCTCAATGATAGAGTTATGCCTCCTGGCTTCAATCACAGGTTACATTACTTTACTGCCAAAAGTAAGCAATCCTTCCTACATGATTGATATTAGGCCGATTAGTCTCTGCAATGTCGTATACAAGATTGCTTCAAAATGTGTGGCCAACAGATTAAAGCCACTCCTGCAGCAATCCATAAGTAAATCTCAGAGTGCTTTCCTTGCTGGAAGATCAATCTCTGACAATGCTATTGCTGTTGTAGAACTCTTTCATTACATAAAACATAAGAAAACTGGCAAAAGGGGTTTCATGGAAATTAAGGTTGATATGGAAAAGGCCTTCGACAAGGTTGAATGGTCCTATCTTCAGCAGATTATGGTTCATATGGGGTTTCATGAACGATGGATCTCTCTTATCATGTTATGTATGACATTTGTTACATACTCTGCTTTAGTCAATGGTTACCCATCAACAACCATTATTCCTGGTAGAGGACTTAGGCAGGGTGATCCTATTTCATATTTCCTTTTCCTCCTAGTTATAGAAGGGCTTTCAAGTCTTTTTTCAGTTTTCCAATCCAGAGGCCTTCTACACGGAATAAAAATTGCAGCAACTGCTCCACACGTCTCACATCTCCTTTTTGTTGATGATTGCATTCTATTCGCATGAGCAAATATTTCAGAATGTCAGAACATTTGCATGCTTCTCAGAATTTTTGGTGAAGGGTCTGGTCAATTGGTCAATGTAGCCAAATCTCAGGTTACCTTCACTCCTAATTTGAGAAGGGAGGAGAAAGATGTTTTACTGTCTATGCTTGGCTTCCGTGAATCTATGGATCATGACAAATATTTAGGGCTTCCAATTGTCATTGGCAGGTAAAAAAAGATTCTATTTGCTCAGAATATTGATCGTGTGAGAAAGAAGGCCAAGGGCTGGAAGAGTTAATCTATTTCCCAAGCTGGCAAGGAAGTCCTTATTAAAGTTGTCCTTCAAGCCATCCCATCTTACATTATGAGTTGCTACAAACTTCCTTCCCCTGTTTGTTATGAAATTGAGAAGATTATAGCCAATTTCTGGTGGGGCTCCTTAGAGCAAAGGAAAATTCATTGGGCTAAGTGGGACTCCCTTTGTATTGCAAAAGCTTCAGGGGGTATGGGTTTTCGCAATTTACAGGCCTTCAATGATGCACTGCTTGCAAAACAAGTTTGGCGACTAATTACTTTACTAGACTCAACTGCTGCAAAGTTACTTAAGGCAAGGTATTTCAACAGATCTGACGTACTAGATTCCTCTCTTGGGTCACACCCAAGTTTCAACGGTGAAGCCTTTTTCAGTCTATTTGGGTGCTCAAAAGAGGTCTCTATTGGGAAGTTGGTAATGGATGCAACATTCATTTCTGGAGTGATTCGTGGCTGCCTAGGCCATCTACTTTCTCCTTTATCACTCCTACTCCACATAACTTGCAGAATTCCATGGTTGCTGATTTTTATGACTGGAATTCTCTTGATTGGAAATGGCCAGTTCTGGAGAACATTTTGTTTCCTTGTGATCAGGAGGTTCTCAGGAAAATCCATCCAGTTTTGCCTTCTTCTCAAGATACTCTGCATTGGTATTACACTTCTGATGGCTTCTATACTGTTAAATCAGCGTACAAGGTTATTCAGTGTGTTTCCCATGATGCCAGTACTTCATATTCAAATCCTTCTACAGACTCATCTCGCCATTGGTCCACGGCATGAAAGTTAGATGTGATTCCTCGGGCGAAAAACCTGCTTTGGCGATCACTGAGGAGTTTCTTGCCTTGTCTCTCCAATCTTAAGAGGAGAAAAGTTGTGTATGCTGCAAATTGTTCAATCTGTCCTACGAAGATTGAGTCCGAAATACATGTCTTCAAGAACTGTTCTGAGGCAAAGGTTTTTTGGGATCAATATCCTTCTTTTGATGGGATTATGCTTCTTCGGCCGGAATCTCTCTGGGAATGGTGGTGCTCGGTACATGACATCCTTTCCCAGAATCTCCTGGAGCTTTGGTGTGTCTCCATCTGGAGTCTTTGGATCAACAAAAATGCTAGGATCTTTGGTAGCTCAGTTAGAGACGTTGTACAGCTATGGCATCTGGTAAGCTCCAACTATGCACCTTGCTCTCAACACACCTCCAACACAGCCTTTTTGAATGCTTGCCCATTTGCACATAGCTCAGCTATTCTTAGGGCTCAAGATACCAGTTGTCTTAGTTCACATGTTCTTAGGGATTTGCCTTTTAGATGCTTTCTTCTTTGTTGTGATGCTACTCTTGCTTCTGATGGCTCTGCTGCCATCGGTTTTGTTTTGATGGACAACAATGGATCAATGAATGTTCTAGGGAGTAAGCACTTAAAACCTAGTACATTCATTGATGCATTAGAGGCTGAAGCAATTTTTTGGGGACTCTGCTGCTCATCCGAGTTTGGTGTTTTTTTAGTACTGGTGAAGTCTGACTGTTTATCTGTCGTCAAGTGTTGCTCCTCCATGACCATTCCCAGGACCAAGGCAGGTCTCTTCATCAAGTTGATTTTGCAACAAGTTGCCTGCTTAAACCACTGCTTCTTCTGTTTTTTGCCTAGGAAACTAAATGTCCATGCACATGTATCTACTCAATATGGTATGTCCTTAGCTCCTGCTTCTTATGTCTTGTTTACTCATAAATCTGAACTTTCACTTAAGTTGGCAACTGTAATGTCTTTCTCTTCTTAATATAAGTATCTTTCCATAAAAAAAAACCGCATGCATTTCCATCTATAAAAATGTTAGAAGTTGAAAACGTTACAACATCTCTAAAATACCCAGTCGTTACGAACAATCGATATATTTAGAGTTTGTTTGATGAGAGTATTTATAAAGATTTTTTTGGTTAAAAAGTACTTTTTTGAAAAAAATACTTGTTAAAATTTGAAATTGGAAAGTGTGTAAGGAGGGAAAAAAATATTTTTTGCAAATAAAGACATTATAAATATTAGGCCAAACAAAACCTTAATTATTAAACCCCGTTAATATAGTTGGTTGGTAAATGGTAATGACATACTCCGTATGAGATTATAAATTTGAATTTTTATTTCACTGTATATCAGCCCAAAAAAACATATCTATTGTCTAAACATGCTTGCAGGGTGATTATATTTATATTAGAAATTTCACATTTTGACCTTTAACATTGCATGTATTAGGGGTATATTTTTTTTATAATGTGCAGTTCAATTTTGCCTAATATCCAATTTTGACCTTTAACATTGCATGTATTAGGGGTATATAATTTTTCTAATGTGCAGTTCAATTTTGCCTGATATCATACTTTTTGTTTGATGCAAGACTCCATTAAGAACGGATTTTTAACCAGTATACGAAATTGTGGGATCATATATCATCGGATTAACCAATATTTTGACATTTAACAATGCTTGATCATTTGATGTATATGGTGATTTTTAACCAGGATGGAGAAGAAATGGGAAACAAAACAAGGATGAAGAACCGAAGATAGTGCAAAACTACCCCATTTGATTAAATTTTTATTTTCAACTCTACTACTAAGTTTAATTAGGAACGAATTTCTTCTATTTATTTGTAAAGGTTTCCTCGGATCGGGAAAAAAAATCATTGGCTTGTCAAATTATCTATCACCTTTGGTGTCCCCCCTCCAATCAAGAATTGGGGCAGGCTTGGCTCAAGCACGAGGACATAGGATTTAGAGCTTGCTCAAAACAAAAGAACCTGAAACTACCACTAGCTTGGATTTGGAATCTACATGTTGAATATCTATTCGATAAGGGTTTATTTGATCAGACCATGGAGTGTGAATCAAATCCAAATTTGAATTGAAATTCAAATACGTATACAAGTTCTTCATTTCTGAATCAGATAGATTTGTATCTGAAAGAGGACATCAATTTGGAAGAGATGATGGAAGCGGGTCTACCAATTTCGCCATATCCCCCCTTTTATCCTTTCGTTTGAAACCGTTGAATTCAATCATTGTGGGGATAATGGTAGATGCCCGAGATTAATGAAAATCAAAGTAATTGGATGTCCGACTCAGGCCTATATGACATGACCCTCGAATAGATTCTTCTTTTTGTTGTTCCAAAGAAATGCTCTTATTCACAAAACCATCCATTATGGTTCTATACTTGTTCGAAGTTTATCGGTTTGGGCGTGGATGTTCTTATTTGGACATCTTGTCGTTTCGTCCAAGCATGATCTGAAGTATCCGCCTTATTGGATAGAATGTCGGAAAAAGACCTAACTTCTATCAACTTGCAATTCGAATTGGCAGGAAACCCGGAGCTGAGGGAGTAGTATACGGTGGATGATGAGATACTTAAGGATCGGTCATCTTAAAATTAGGATTCTAGTTCATCAACCCGAAGGTTGAGTAAAAAAGAAAGTTATCTATTTAATGTATTTTAGTTCATTCTTAGAAAACTCTCGAAAAATTTTGTGGAAATTTTATGCCTCAACGAATCCATCTAGGGTGCATTACTCCACGGCTTTGCCCCGCCAAGCCTCTTTCCCTCTTGGCTTCGATCCAGCACAACCAAAGAAACATTTAAGTTTACATAATTAGTAGAGTACTTGACAATTGACTTGATTTAGTTTGTCAAAAAAGCGGCATTTTAACACGCTTTATTAAAACAGAGAAAGAAGCTAAGGGCATCCACAATGGAGAAACCTTGGGTTTCTTATTTTAATAAGAAAAAAGGTAAAATAAATAAATTCAGAAAATGTGTCATAAAATTTATCTTGGTCCTTGTGCTAGTTTCTACTTCAAGAAGGCAGAACCTATTTGCACCACTGCAGGGTACTATTTGGGCCCTGCAGTGGCGCGCGACAGTGGGTGCCGTGCGGCGCCGGCTGCCGCGCGACGGTGGGCCCCGACGGATCGGGTTTGAATCGATCGAGTCGTACAAATTTTTGGGTTGAGTTCGGATCGGGTTCTTCTTCGATAATTAAAAAATATTGAATTTTAAAATTATATCGAGTCTTAAAAAATATCGAGTCAGGTTCGGGTCGAGTCGGGTTCTTAAAATTCACCGAAAAAATTGTGATTGAAATCCACTGAAAGTAATTCGTTCACGGACGCAGTAATAATTCTGATTGAAATCCACCAAATATTCTATCCTAAACCCTAAACTCATCATCGACGTCCATTAATTCTGATTGAAATCCATCGAATATTCTACCCTAAACTCTAAACCCTAAACCCATCACCGACGTCCATTAACGGCGAGATCGTCCATCACCGGCGAGATCGAACTCCCGGTACCACCACCGCGCGACGGCGGCGTGGCGGCGGCGGCGCCCCCTCCGCGGCAGTGAGCGCCGCGTGACACTTATACGGTGCAAATAGCACCGTGTCAGGGCGCAAATAGCCTCACCGTTCAAGAAACTAGTACAAGAACCAATGCAATCATGATCTGATTTTTATGACACAACTCCCTTAACTATTTAATTTCTTTTTTTATAATTTAAAAATAAAAAACTTTGAGTTTTTCCTTTGTGGATGACCTAAGGTCTTATAATTTAGGCATAGTCACACCTTTTTAAATCATCGTTAAACTATAAAATACTACTAGTACTAAAACTAAAACTAGCACTAAAATATGAAAACCCGCAGAAATACTAAAAGCAATAAAAATTAGGGCTAGCTAGTTAATGGGAGAGGAGCACCCTACTAATTTGTTTAAATTTATTTTTATATTTAGATTGTATTTAATTACTAAGAGAACTGTTTTATATAAGGGTGCGTTTGGAATACCGTTCATAATCTTCTATAAACATATAAAGTAGACCTTTTGTACAATTAATGCTCATTCAATTCATAAATCCATTTGAAAAATCATGCTTATTTTTTTGTTTGCATTTCACTATAAGTAAAAGATGTTACTATAACTCAATGGTTTAGATTGTGTCTAATAAAGCAAAGGTTAAAGGTTCAATCCTTCTTATAAGCATTTTCGTTGAATTTATTTTTAAAAACCTAAACATATAATTTATTTTATTTTTTAACTTTTTTTTAATCACTTAAAATTTTTCAAATAATTAGTTCTTTTAAGGGTCTACAAATCTATAAAATAGAGCCTTAAACAACTAATAACCAACTATATTATTATTATTATTATTCTTTATGAAAACGGCCATTCGATAATTACATTTACATATGGCCATATTCACGATCATTATATTCTACATACAAATTTACATATTTCTATGAAAAAAGGTAACTATATGTCATTCCTAAACCAAACATGAAACAACCCATTCATTAGCTGAATTTACATATAGCCATCATTATATGTTTCATATACAAATTTATATTTTTCTGTGATAATTTATAAATATGAAAAGCTACGAATTCAATATATATACACACACGTTTTCTATGAACATGAACGACCCCCTAATTAATTGAATTTACATATAGCCAAATCCATAATCATTATATTTTATGAACAAATTTATATCTTTCTATGAAAAATATGTAAAATCAAAAAGTACTAAAATAATTGTGATAATTTACATATGAAAAGATCGGTATATATACAATTTTCTATGAACATTAAATTATATAAATATAATTTGACAGATTATAGTATTACACAATTGACCTCCAATGATTTTGTGAAATTAATTTACTATTACATGTCAAAAAATCTTTCATTTGTCATATGCTGCCGTTACTTCTGAATTACTAATTCTTTGATCAGATTACTATTCAATTACAATCTCATTTACTAAGGTTTTAATATTATTTTTAAAACAAATATACCGTTGTGTATACTTAATACCCATATAACAACTAAGCATCCTTATCCAAATGACAATCAAATTTAGTTTCAACCAAAAAAAACTTTTCGTTTGTCAATCGATTGCCGTTACGTTTGAATTAAAAATTCGATGAAATGCATGGTGTAGTATAATGCCAATTACTACCCTTAATTGCTCTCATTGATTATTAATTTGACTCAAATAACACATATATTGCGTATATATATATGTTTCAAGTTTTGCCAATCTTCCCATTCCTAAGAGTTCGATATCTGCTAACCACACTATTCTAATACTAATTTTTTTTTTCTCTTTTATCATCCTTTTTTTAAAGTTAAGGCTATTATCAATCTCAATATTATATATATAAATGTGCTAACGTACACATTAAATGACATACATAAAGACTAAACGTCTCATTACATGATAAAAAAACTGAATTTTTTTAAGAGAAATTTGCGGGAAACCACACGTTATTGGGCCGATTTTGAGAGGAACCACCCGTTATAGATGAAATTATTTTAAACCACCCATTATACCTATTCCGTTAGCAAACAACCACCCACGGGAAATATCTGTCAACTTGGCCGTTAAAAATGATAAAAAGACCAATTTACCCTTGAATTTGAAAAAAATTACAACAATGATTGACCAAATTGCCCCTATCTTCATCTTCTAGCTTTGCCTTAAAAAATTAGGGTTTGTTCAGCGCTGCATCGATGCCATCTCCTCCGCCGCTCTCTATGCTCTGACATCAAAGGTTGTTGCTGCTGTTGAGCCGTGGTTTGAGGAGCTCTCTATGCTCTGCTCTAATTTTTTCAGTCGTAGGAGAGGGATCGGAGGACAAGGGAGCAGATGACGGCGTCGAGCAAGGGTTTGGTTGGTTTCTTGCAAGAAGTCGAGCAGAGGTTTCATGATGAGGCCGCCGGCGGGCTCTTGGGCGGTGGAGGGGGGGAAGGTGGCGGTTAGGCCGCTTTAACAAATCCCTTCAGCATTAGAACCCCCGAATTCAGTGGAATCGTTGTCGTCAATTTCGCCGCCATCGCCGACAACTTCACCACCTCCTTGCTTCGGCATCCGATGAGCTTCTTGCGCGATCCGAGCGCCGCGGATCCGGCAGTGGAATTTCCATGGAGGAACGAGATCGAAACGGAGCGGAGGCAGATGGGGCCAAAATTAGGGTTTTGGATTGAGATTGTGGCGGCGAACGCGGTAGGGGTTTGGTCGTAGGAGAGGGATTGGAGGGCGGGGGAGGAGAGGCGGAGAGGGAGGGGCTTGGGACGGAGAACGACGAGGGAGAAGATGAGGAGGATGAGGCAAATGAGGACGAAGAAGTAGACGAGGCATTTGCTGGTGCACTTCGGTGGCGGAGGGCGGTGGTGGATGATGTGGTCGCTGGCGGAGGAGGCAAGCGCGACATTCGGTTCAGAGGTGATAGTATGAGCTTCGTCCATGGTGCCTCGTCGGAACACCATCGGGGTCGGGTCAAGAGGGCTTTCGAAGAGGACTTCAAGGCGGTTCCATAGGTGGCTCTAATTGTGGCAGAGGAGCACGAAAATGGGGTCGGATTTGGCCCAAGACACCATGGACGAAGCTTGGCCGAGAGCTTGGTGGGTTGTGGAGGAAGATGAACTTAAGCCAATCCCGTTTTTTTTTTAATTTTTTTAAAGAAGCAGGGGTATTATGGTCATTTAGGGCAATGAGACGGAAAAGCTAACGGGTTTCGGCCGTGGGTGGTTGTTCGCTAACGGAAAAGTTATAATGGGTGGTTTAAAATAATTTCGTCTATAACGGGTGGTTCCTCTCAAAATCGGCCCAATAACGGGTGGTTTCCCGCAAATTTCTCTTTTTTTAATGCCAATTATGTGTACCTAAGCAAGTAAACAATCCTCATGGTCCATTTCTCTTCCAAACTCCTATATATACCAACATGGAATGAAATTACTTCAATTTTTGGGTTTTAAAGAATCAAGAAGATTGATAGAGAAAAAGTCAAAATAAGGTTCGGAGAAGGAAAAAGAGTGTCAATCATCTGAGATTTTTTTATCAAGTTCAAGGATGGTATACGGTATACCCTACCCTTATTGCCTCTTTTAAATTAATTTATATGCTTATTATATATTTGTCCTAAACTGGGATGGATATTCCAGGGTTGGTAATAATCATATGTTTCGCGATATGGTTGCATGGAGATTGAAATTTACATTTTAGTTGAGTTCTTTTTACACACTAAGACGAAATAAGTCTCACAATCTAATCAAGTTTGTTTTTTATACCGAATTCGATCAATATTTTTGACGTTTCAATTTAATGAAAATCTTGCACATGTTGAAACTCTAACTACAATATATTGATCAAGTTGAACCCGATTTGAACTCTCTTTTGGCTATTGTGGAAGGTTCATTCGTCGATCAAGTTGAAGCTGTATTGCATATACTGATAAGGTTGACATTGATTTTTCTATACTCTTTGGTTAAAGGTGTTGTAATTAATTTTTAGGTTTTTACAAAGAAAATTTTTAGATATCCATTATATTTTTAATGTTTGTACAAATTAGGTAATTGTTATGTGTTTTGTATGAAGTCACAAAAGTAGTACGGAGTACATTATGTTTCCATTCTATTTTTATGTGTACGATGTCTTTACTTTCGGTAAAACCCATATAATTAATAGTAATAAATATTATAAAATATATACTACAAAAATTAACATTAGTCCTACATTTGTCATGATTCTCTTATAAAAAGAAATAAATTTCTTACCATGCATATATCTTCTATATACATTCAGATAAATGAATGACAGGGTGTACCTTCAGAATTTAAAATTATGTTGATCCTCTTACACGCCAACAAAAGTAACATCATATACCAAAGTAAATAAATAAATATACGTTATTTATATTACAAAATAGTTATGCTACACTATGATAAACTATTGCATATGCCAATCAAATTAGCACCAATCACTTTCATTGATTTCAAAACCTTGATTCGAAATAAATATTTATACTGAACGAGCATTACGGCATAATCAAATCTCCGATAATATAACTTTTATTATTTTTTTTTCCAACCATGTATGATATACTATTAAAATAATATAAGTTATGAAGACATAATTTTAAAAATGAAATACCCAAAAGATAGTATAAAACAATGTTATCAAAATCGGGATTTTAGGATAGGATCAAAGGGGACCCTCCAGATCGGTTCTTAAAATCGGATCGTAAAATCGTAAGATTTTGTAAGCAATTAAAAAATAATTTAGTAATAAAATATGGACAACATATAACAAAAATGCGAATAAATATATAAAATTTAAATATAAAACTTTAGAACATTCATTCAAGGGGCCAATGACTCACCGAAACTCAAGTCATTTACACTAAATTGTCAAAACTACTTGAATTTAGGACATGAATAAATGACTAAATGAGACTTGAAGATTTGGAAAAATTGCTATTAGGATTGCTTTGATTTTTTATCACACATGAGTGGAATTTTGGGATTTCGAGTGTGACTACATGAGAGAGACGTATATATGGAGAGAGTAAGTGTGAGAGAGGTGGAAATTTAAACAAATTGGGCTCTCAAACATGGTGTTAGTAGCTCATAGAAGTTCAACATTAGGATCCCACTCAAATCTTAGAATCGTAACATCCTTTTGATCTTATGAGAACATGTAAGATCCAATGTTAGATTTTAACATAAATAGATTTTAGTAATAGATCCGGATCATACACCCTACCTTGGATCGTAAAATCTCAAGATTTTAAGATTCAGATCTAGATTTTAATAACCATGGTATAAAAGAATTGTATATAAAAATAATATATTTATTATATTGTAAAAATAATTTAGATGAGTGTGCGACAAATTATAGAAACGAAACATATCATAATTGTTTTGACTTAATGATGAGAGTATGTAGCTTAGTAACTACTTCAATATTATAATAATGATATGAATTTTAAATATTATAATATAAGTAGAAATATATTTATATTTCATTAAATAAAAAGAACTTGTTAAAAGCAAAGCTACACTAAAAAGATTGATATAAATTATTAACGGAAAGTAATATCATATGATTCATATATATACACTAACAAAGAAAATAAAATTATCAGAATCATAATATGACATGGGTGATGAAATTGGAAGATAAATCATTGCTGAAATTAAAAAAATTAAGATATGAATTTGATTTTGAAAATAATATAAAATTACATGTTAATGTAAGGTCACGACATATAACAAATATATAACGCGACTTTAGAGATGTTCCGCATAGATATGTGACGTTAGAGATGTTCCGCTTTCATATTGTATAGTAGATATAAGATTTACATGTCAGATTTTAATTCATCAACTTTCCTTTTTTAATGAGAAGGATAGTGTTCGATTCTCCCTAGATTTACATGTATTTCATGCTTTTATGGCATACCATAAATAAACTTACACTTTATGATTATAAATCATTGCACAACATCCTTTCAATCATATTAGTTTGCAATCAATAATATAAAACATCCAATTTTGAACTTACAATTATGGGGGAAAACATTGCACTGACATTATTCACCAAAAACAACTTCTTAATATTTAATTAAAATTATAGACATTAATATACAACATGCTCAATAAAAAATATAAAAAACACCCACAAAAAAAAAACATATCACGTGCAGAGCGCAGACATGACAAAGAAAAACTATTGTATCGACTCCTTCATATGAAATTAATTTAAAAAATAGAAGCATAATAACATCTCAATTATTTCATCCTATATCATTCAATAATTCATAATGTCTATATTAAAACTTAATAAATACAAAATAAACTTAATATAAAACAGACCAATTCCGTGCGTAGCACGGGCATACTTACTACGGAGTAGTATATTATATATATGTATAAGTTATATTAAATATCACATTTAATGCAAAAATACATTATACTACATATATAATATATTATGAGTGCGCGATAAATGGTAATGCAAACACACCTTGATTAGAGCTTTTGTGAAGTTAATGACCCTGATGTTAATTGAATTATAATTTATTCATATATATAGAGTTCAACGAGCACGGCTTTAAGCTAAAGTAATATTTTTTTTTGCTGATACTATATGCGCTACACTTTTTTGCTTTGTGTACTACAATCTATACGCCCTATGAGGGCGTACGCCCTGGAATGGCGTATATCTTATTTTATTATATTTTTGTTGGTATTTTGAATTTTAATGAATTGTTGTATTATTTTCCTGTACGATGTATTCTAGCGTACGTTAAGATACAGCGTACAGGAAAATAGCCGTTAGAATTTGGCCTGTACGCCATGGTACGGCGTACGCCCTATGGAGGCGTACAGAACTACCCGTTATTCCAACGGCCATATTTGTGTCTATAAAATAGCTTTTGAAGTTGACAAATGGTAAGATCGAAACAACAAATTTTACAAAAAATGTCATATTGGAGTAGTAGTGGAGAAGATGATGAAGATTTCGATGATGAAGATGCTAAAGATTATGTCGATCAAGATTTCGACGATGAAGATGCTGAAGATTATGTCGATCAAGATTTCGACGATGAAGATTTCGACGATGAAGATTTCGAGGTTAGTGTGTATGGAATGATTAAGATTGAAATTAGTTATAATTAATATAGCTTAAGTACGTAGAGGCCTATATTTATTATGTTCAAAGATAGATTAGTATTTAGTTGTAGTGGACAAGATGATTATGATGTTGCGATAGATGCCTAAATTTTATTATGTTAAAAGATAGATTAGTATGTAGTTGTAGTGGACAAGATGATGACGATTTAGCGGTAGAGGCCTATATTTGTTTTGATATATGTTAAAAGATTAGTGATTAATAGTAGTGGAGAAGTTGATTATTGTTGTGAATTTGATATATGTTAACAGTCTTATGTTTAGTGAGATAAGCTATCAATTTGTTTTCGTCTTTAGTTTAGTTTTGTATTACAATTATAGTTGTATTTTATAGTTAATATTGGTTAGCTACAAACATCTAAATTTAACAAATTCCAATCCATATATTGTAACATTATTGTTTAGTTATGTATTACAATTACAGTTTAGTTATATATTACAATTGCAATCCATATATTGTAACATTATTGATGATGTAAACATGATAGGGGAAAGATTATGGAGATGAATTTTGTACCAATCTGAGCTGGGATAGCCGAGAGGAATTGGTTAAGTGGGTTAGGAATATGGGCAAAGATTTGATGATGGTTTTAGTCATTCAGAAGTTAAATGTCATAAGTGTTAGTTTGACGTGCGAGAATTTTGGTGAGTTTAGATCGGGGAGAAAGAAAGGTAGTGACTCAGAAGAGGAAGTTGAGGTAATTCGTAAATCCCATTCGAAGAAGTCCGGATGCACATTTGAGTTGTGTGGTGTTAGATTGAAGAAGAAGCCAGGGGAAGTGACTCAGAAATGGATCCTAAATGTGATAGATGGATGCCACAACCATAAGCTTCCGACTAGCTTTCTTGGGCATTCATACATGGGCAGAATGACCCCGGATGAGGAGCGCATTGCCAAAGCTTTGGGCGAAACGTTCGTGACGCCTAGGACTATTGTTGGAAAGTTGAAGAAGTTCTTCCCCGGAAATGTTACATCCATGAAACAAGTTTCCAACTTTCTGCAGAAGGTGCGTTATGAAGATCAAGGGGAATTGACGGTTACGCAATGGACTCTGAACTTTTTGAAAGAAAATAGTTACCGGGTATTTCCTCTTACAAAGGTGTCTACGAAAGAGACTGATATCCTATTTTTTGCTCACCCGGACTCGCTCCACCTATTGAAGATGTTCCCGTACGTGGTAATTATTGATGCCACATACAAGACAAATAGGTACGTGCTGGATTTGTGTTACATTTTCAACACAATATAATAGTAGTGATTTATAGCATTGATATGAATTATATGTTATATTCTATGACTTCTTACATTCATTTGTTTTCCTACATTCATCCATAGGTATCAAATGCCATTGGTGGAGATTGTCGGTTTCACTTCCACGCACAAGACCTTCAACATTGCGTATGCATTTACACGACAAGAAGAAGTTGGGCATTACAAGTTCATAATGGAGAAACTTTTGTGCTTGTTTAAAGATTTGGGTGTTATGTCGGCCGCCATCATGACTGATCGAGAGAAGGCCCTCATTAATGCAATTCGGATAGTTTTCAAAGATGAAGTAAAACACCTTTTGTGCTGGGTGCATATTAAGCACAACATAGAAGCATATGCTCTCCCAATATTGAAGGATAAAAAACAAGTGAAAAGGTTTTGCGGCCAATGTTGGGCACTATGGTGTTCAACCACGGAGGAAATCTACGAAGAAAGGCTTGTGCAATTGAGGACATCGTGGAAGAGTGGCCTCGTTCGATACATTGAGAAGACGTGGACGAATCCTCACAAGGAAAGCATAGTGAGAGCATGGACTGATCATCATCTTCACTTCTTCACGAGGACTTCAAACAGGTAACCCTTGTACGATGTTCAGTAGTTTGCTTGTTCATGGCTCAATGTGGGAGTAACGCAATGCTTTTCATGTTTTTTGATAGGGTTGAGGGTATGCATCACGTGTTGAAGCAAATTCTGAATTCTAGCATTGGTGGTTTTAATAGAATGGTAGTAAGGATACACCATGCAATCGAGGGTCAAATTGGGCAGGTGCGTGCGACCATGGAGATGTCACGGACCAAAACACCAACGATGTTTGATGGTATGCCGCCAGAAATAAGAGTGTTGTTTTCAAGGCTATTTTTCAAAGTATCGGATAGGTGCTTGGAAATGTTGTTTGATCTGTATAAGCAGATATTGGCGGATGATTTCCCTGATGAGTGTGATGATCACTGGATGAGAGACTGCTTCGGCCTGCCATGTGTCCACAGAATCGCAAATGCCATAATTGATAAGACGCCAATCATGCCGAGTGAGATACACCCGCTTCTGGAAGCAATTGCAATGTGATAGGGTTTACACAGAAGAAGAGCCAGTTGATGACACAAAATAGATGTATGTTCAAGAGTTGATATGGAAGGAAATGGATCAAATGTGGCACGCTAAAACATTGAGCAAGGACCAAGTAGAGCAAATCACCGACGTGTTCTGGAACACGCAGCACCCGCATGAAACTTTGATGCAGGAGCCCACGGGAATCATTTCAAAAGGAAGGCCAAAGGGTTCGACAAAGTACGACACCAAGAGGGAGCCGAGCTTGTTTGAGCATCGAAGGGCTGAGTTAGATGAGATTGAGAAGAACAAGGCCAGTGGAAGCCAAGGTAGAGGTCGGGGTCGTGGCAAGAAGGGACCAAGAGGAGCTTCGCCGGGCACTGGGACCCAAGGGAGCCAATCTGAAGGGACAGGATCGCAGCAGCTCCCTGAACAACCCGTGATTTATATGGGGGTGAACTTTGGGGTTAAGAATATGGATTACTTTTGGTTTCCATACATTAACGGGGCCAGAGATGTATCTCCAGACGGGCATTGTGGATATCGGACACTGGCTGTATTGATGGGATCAGAAGAGACTGCATATCCTATGGTTCGAATGCAGATGGCAGGCGAGTTGTTTGACAACAGAGATCTGTACATGCCCATCTTGCTCGTACTACACCCGGGGATCACTTACGAGGACCTTATATTTCGGGTCAACTATGTCATCAGTCCTTGCAGCGAGGAGTACTGGCTCGACATGCCGATGATTGGTTTAGTGTTTGCCACGCTATACCAAGTTGCTCTTGTCCTATTATCCTGGGATGGCCCGTGCTTATGCTTACCAATGAGGGCCTCTTACGAAAGCCTCGGCCCTCCAACACGGATATTGACGATGGCTCTCGTAGGAAACCGAAACCACTTTGTACTGGTATAGTTATTGTTTTTAAATAGCTAGTAATATTTGTGCTTACCCTAAAACACAAAGCTCGATCATATTTTGTGTTTTCTATGTAGGTGTCGTTGAAGGATGGTTGTCCATTACCTCCCCCTCCGTACGCTTGGCGTCGATTCAAACACCCAAGTGTCGATGGTTGGGACTATCAATTTCAGTCGAGGATTCAACAATTTCGGGATTATCGCATTAGATATAGCCGTCCTCCAGATCCTCCAGTGTAGTTTAAGATGTAGATTAGTTGAAGAAGTAGATTTACTTGTGTAATCTAAATTTGAAGAGCATATGAACTTCACATTTGTGTCTGATTTACTTGTGTAATCTCAATTTGAAAATGCTGATAATATATCTATTTTATTAACTTACATAAAATCCAACACAAATTACAACAGCGATACAAACATTACATGAACTCATTTACGGCCTTGTATCTCTCTTAATTTCTGTTCATACAACGCTTTGCCCCTCACATTAAAAGGATTTTTTTCCATACGGCACAGCACCCTTGTGTGAAGGGGGATCAACTGAACAAGTTCTGCATTTTCCTTAACAAGTTCTTCATTTTTGTTACAAAGCTCTTCCTCTCGGTTAGCAAGTTGTTGTTTTTCGCTCCACAGTTGTGCTATAACCCTTTGTGTCCTCTCATCGTAGGGTGGATCAAGCCACTTCTTGAAGTCACACCCCCCTTCCATAGTCGGACATCCCCAATACCTCCTTCTATAGTTGAACGGCATATGCCACTCACGGATAATTGCAGATCTCTTACAATAGCATAGCCGGTCAGCGTTTGTTGACGATGAAGATGAAGAGGCCATTATGCGATGTAGTGCTTGATTTTCCTATAAATATGATAAATCCATTACTGAATGTTTCATAAACATAAAACTCAAACAAGATCTAAGTTGAGAGGAGAACCTTACCGAATAATGGTGATGATCCACCCAGAGCTTCAGTTGCAATGGTGATAACGCAGTAACTCTAGGGATAACACTATTTATACAAGAGAAGAGTTGTGCATAACAGCTAGCACACAGTTGTAAAACACTCAGATTGTGCATAACAACTATGAGAGAGTTGTATCACACTGATGATACAGTTGTAAAACACTCAGATTGTGCATAAGATTGTAGAAGAAATGGGTGAAAAATTAAAAAAAATGAGAAATTAGGCCCAAATAGGCCCAATATAGAGGATTGTAGAAGAAAAGTGTGAAAAATTGAGAAAATGAGAAATTGGGCCCAAATAGGCCCAATATGGAGGATTGTAGAAGAAATGGGTGAAAAATGAAAAAATGAGAAATTGGGCCCAAATAGGCCCAATATGGAGGATTGTAGAAGAAAAGTGTGAAAAATTGAGAAATTGAGAAATTGGGCCCAAATAGGCCAAATATGGAGGATTGTAGAAAAAAAGTGTGAAAAATTGAAAAAATGAGAAATTGGGCTCAAATAGGCCCCAATATGGAGGATTGTAGAAGAAATGGGTGAAAAATGAAAAAATGAGAAATTGGGCCCAAATAGGCCCAATATGGAGGATTGTAGAAGAAAAATATGAAAAAATGAGAAATTGAGCCCAAATAGGCCCAATATGGAGGATTGTAGAAGAAAAGTATAAAAAAATGAAAAAATGATAAATTGGGCTCAAATAGGCCCAATATGGAGGATTATGTAATTATACTTGTATAGTATAGTATTTCGATTATATTTCATGTATACACTATAGTATTTGGTTATATTTCATGTATATACTATAGTATTTGGTTATATTACATGTAATTATACTTATATACTATAGTATTTGGTTATATTTTATGTAATTATACTTATATACTATAGTATTTGGTTATATTTCATGTATATACTATAGTATTTGGTTATATTTCATGTATATACTATAGTATTTGGTTATATTTCATGTAATTATACTTATACACTATAGTATTTGGTTATATTTTATGTAATTATACTTATATACTATAGTATTTGGTTATATTTCATGTCATTATACTTATACACTATAGTATTTGGTTATATTTTATGTAATTATACTTATATACTATAGTATTTGATTATATTTCATGTAATTATACTTATACACTATAGTATTTGGTTATATTTCATGTATATACTATAGTATTTGGTTATATTTCATGTATATACTATAGTATTTGGTTATATTTCATTCCGTTACACTTATATAGTATAGTATTCGGTTATATTTCATGTATATACTATAGTATTTGGTTATATTTCATGTATATACTATAGTATTTGGTTATATTTTATGTAATTATACTTATATACTATAGTATTTGGTTATATTTCATGTATATACTATAGTATTTGGTTATATTTCATGTATATACTATAGTATTTGGTTATATTTTATGTAATTATACTTATACACTATAGTATTTGGTTATATTTCATGTAATTATACTTATATACTATAGTATTTGGTTATATTTCATGTATATACTATAGTATTTGGTTATATTTTATGTAATTATACTTATATACTATAGTATTTGGTTATATTTCATGTATATACTATAGTATTTGGTTATATTTCATGTATATACTATAGTATTTGGTTATATTTTATATAATTATACTTATACACTATAGTATTTGGTTATATTTCATGTAATTATACTTATATACTATAGTATTTGATTATATTGCATGTATATACTATAGTATTTGATTATATTTCATGTATATATTATAGTATTTGGTTATATTTCATGTATATACTATAGTATTTCGTTATATTTTATGTAATTACACTTATATAGTATAGTATTTCGTTATATTTCATTTCGTTACACTTATATAGTATAGTATTTCGTTATATAATAACATGCAATTTAACCAAAACAACCAAAACATATATACACATGATCCAAAACACAAGTGTCTAATCCACATAAATACATGATCCTACAATCTAGTCATCATCGGGGACTCTACCGCTACCCTCTCCTCTCTCGTGCTGTGAATCAGTAAATCTCTGAGAAGCACGCGGTAAGGGATCAGTCGCAGGCGCCTCGTGACCTATCAAATCATGAATCCACGAAATAATCGTAGCAGTAACATCTGGTGGAAGCTCGTCCCTCTCCTCTAAAAAACGCCGCATCCGACCGGCGATAATCTGGGTCCGCTGAATACACGACAATGATTTCCATTACAATTAAACTGATTTTAAGCACGTAAAAAATGATAAGTGATAAATAAAATGTATCATACCATGAGAGTAGACACCGGTGGAGCTGGAGGGACGACAGGAGCCAGACCTGGACGATCCTGTCTAGGAGACCGTGCGTCCACATAAGGATGTGACATCTGCTCCAGCCAATCGATGTACGCATCGTCAGTGTCCCAGGCGAAGGTGGTATGGAGCCTGTCCTGAAGCTCGATCGTCGGTCTAGGGTCGGCATCCCATGTGCACAGCTCGTCGGCGTACTGAAGATCATACGCCCTCAAGTCGACCCGCCTCTTCACCTCGCGTGGCGCTGGTGGATCCTCTGGAACCCCCTGCCTGTAACCGAACTGTCGGAGGACTCGGTCCGGCATGTACGGCTCCTGTATATCGAGGCACTGAATAATGCCTCGATACAAAGAAGGAGCGTACTGACGGGTCGTAAAGTCTAACGGACCCCACGGTGTCCAGGCAACCTAAAATTTATATTTCATGTTTTTAATTTTTTTTCGAGGCCACTATATACCTAAATTCAAAACGTATATTTATAATTTTAATTACCTAAATTCAAAGCGTAAATTCATAATATAAATTTCCTAAACGAAAAGCAATAAAACAGTAAAGTATTACCTTGTCAAATCTCACGGCGTCTAAAATGCGGCGAATAGCCATCAGCCGCTCCGAATTCCGTCCCTGAGGAACCTCCCTCCCGTCTCTCCGAGCGGCCCTCGTATCCACCATGGCCTCCAGGTCAAGGACAGCGTGACCTCGGAAAGTAGGAAAGTACGCCCAAATCCAGGCCTACATATATATAAAAACCCGTAAGCATATGATATCATATATTTTAAAAATATTTTAAAATAAATTAATAGTTACCCTCAGAAGAAGTGTACACCCTGCAATGCCCTTCGCCCTGGCCCGTGACGCCTCACCCAAATTCCGATACAGGACAACCAGTACGCCGACTCCCCAGGCATAACAACCGCTGCGGTCGTGGTCATAGACTAGCGCCATGTACTTGTACTTGACGGCGTTCATCGACTTGTCCGGGAAAACGGTACAGCCGAGGAACGTCATCAAGTACATGGACGCTATGCGTCGGTCATCCCTCTCTGGACTGGATAGCTGCTCAATCGCCCTCAGCGAGAGGGACTCTATCGGAATACCGCCACCACCGAACCACAGGGACAACAACTCCTGGTTCGCCCCAGTAACAGCGCAGACGTGCTCTCTGACGACGGAGTCCGCCATATCTGTGGTGACACTCAAGCCGTCGATGGGAATCGCCAGGATGCGCGCGACATCGTGGAGCGTGATAGTGATCTCGCCCCATGGGAAATGGAACGAGCTCGTCTCCGGATGCCATCGCTCGACGAACGCAGAAATAAGCACGTCGTCGACACTCCTGAAGTCCACCTCCCTCAGAGAGGTGATACGGCTCCGCTGCGCAAAATCCCACCAGGTGTCAGGAGCCACTGTAATGTGCTGGTCCATCTCCCAATGCCACGGCTTTCTGGTGTACGTCTTCAGAACCTTCCTCATCTGAAAAATAAATAACAAAATTAGTATTATACTTATACATTTATATATAGCATTTTCATATTTTTATTAACAAATCTTAGACTACATCAAAGAGGTACCGTATCATCCACGCGCGCAACGGGTGGTGGGGGCTCTGGTAGTGCCAACGCCAATGTCATGTCCCATACGACCCTGGCGACGTGGATCGTATACGTACCCAGGAGGTGAGGAACGAGGGGCCCTCCTGGCATCCAAGGCTCCACGGGACCCGCCTGCTCGGGAATCGGATCCGCCTGCTCCTGAGCCGGCGGATCCGCCTGCTGCGGAGGCGGATCCACGTGCTGCGGAGACGGATCCCCCTGCTGAGAAGCCGGATCCGCCTGCTGGGGAGACTCGTCCATCCCCAAGTCCTCTGCGGGTCCATCATAATAGTCGCGCTGGAAGGCCGTGTCGGCAACGGCAACTGCCTCCTCCTCCAGATCCATGGACGAGGTCGATGAGGAAGACGGAGACAGCGACGGGTCAGACCTGGTCACGCCCACCTGCACTCCCGTCGCGTCGCGACGTCCTGTGTCGCGACCTGTACTCCCCAAGTCCTCTAGGACGACCTGCACTCCCGTCGCGACGTCCTGTGTCGCGTCTAGGACGGGAAGCAGATCCACTGAAGCGGCCACCGAAGCAGCCCGACGAGCCGATGCTGTGACCGGATTCCTCCGCGCCAGCTGACGGGAGCCACGTCGGGGCCGTCTCACAAACAACATCGAGGCTTGTAAAGCCTTTTAATAACATATTAACTCGTCAAATTTTTAAATTCTTAAACAACTACATTATCTGCCAAAATATAGATCTAATTTGTCATCTTAATTTGCTAATATATTTCTTTAAATTCAATCACAATTTAATAACAACATAAATTCCTTAATTTTTATTTTAATTTCATATCATAAATTTTAGTTTCATATACACATTTGTTTTTCTAAATTCAAGTTAAATTATTATAACTGAAATCCAAAATTCAATACCTAAATTCAAATTCATTTTTTATAACATAAATATAAATTTCTAAAATTAATTACATATCAATAATTTCAAATCTAAATATTAATTTTAAACAAATCTATAATTAATTTCAGATCACTAATTTCTTATTGTAATACATATTTTATTCTAAATTTTAATCAATTCAAAATAAATTTCTAAAATTCATAAATAATATTTTCTAAAATATAAATAATAATTAATTACATATCACTAATTTCTAATTGAAACAAATCTAGAATTAATTACAGATCAACAATAAATTTCTAAAATTCATAAATAATTAATTACAGATCACTAATTTCTAATTGTAATACATATTTTATTCTAAATTTTAATCAATTCAAAATAAATTTCTAACATTCATAAATAATATTTTCTAAAATTCATAAATAATAATTAATTATAAATCACTAATTTCTAATTGAAACAAATCTAGAATTAATTACAGATCAACAATATTTGGTTGCAATATCTATTTCTAAATTCAATACTTATTTTATTCTAAATTTTCATCAATTTAAAATAAATTTCTAAAATTCATAACTATAAATTATTCAAATATAACTATAAATTTTTTTAAATAAATCTATAATTAAATACAGATAAACTATTTCTAAATACAATACCTATTTCTAAATTTAATATTTATTACATTCTAAATTTTCATTAATTCAAATAAATTTCAATTCCGTTCATACCTCTCGACTACCCCAGGTAGAAGTCTGACCGGGTGTCGCAGGATCGTCTCCGCGTCTGCGTCCCCCTCCTCGTCTGCCCCGCGCTCGGATAAATCGAGTCCGACAAGAACCTCGTCCTGCATCGTCATCCGGACCACCGCCGGCCATATCTCTGACGCCGGCCACCTCTCCGCCGCCGCCGACCACCTCTCCGCCGCCGGCCACCTCTGCAGCAACAGGAACACCGCCCCCAGCCGCCAATCTCTCCACGCCGCCTAGAGAGCCATCCCCGTCATTCGCGCCGCCACGAGGCTCGCCGGAGGGGTCACCACCGGCGCCACTGCTCGCCATCGTCGGAGATGAGGAGGAGGAGAAGAAGAAGAAGAAGGAAAGAAAGGGAGGGAGGAGGAGGAGAAGAAGAGAAGCCGCAGGGGAGGAAGAAGACGCCGGAAAGCGTACGCCACGACACGCCGCAGGGAGGAAGAAGAAGAGAAGAAAAGAGAAGAAGAAGAAGAGCGGCCTCTTAACCTACCCTGTACGCCATATCATGGCGTACGCCATGGTATGGCGTACAGGCTAGGGCCGAGTTGGGCCGGCCCAAGTTGCCCAGCCCAACTAATTTATTTAAAAAAAAATAAAAATACAAATACGTATTTTTCTGTACGCCGTATGAGGGCGTACAAAAAAATACGTATTTGTATTTATTTTTTTATTTGCCACTTTTGGCTTGTTTTTTGCTATATTTTAATACGTACGCCAGATAAAGGCGTACGCCCTCATAGGGCGTACAGTTTGTCGCGCGAAAAGCAGAAATTCGTCGCGTATATAGTGGCCCCGTTTTTTTTGGGTGAAAAGCTAAAGTGATTTTTTAAGATGACATTTTCAAAGTGAATCATGGGATAGCGCCGTACTGTTGACATTTTAAAAGTCAATACTATATATTAAGATGAGTGAACGAACTCGTCTCTAATGCATGCTAAGAGCAGTTTTAAGTTAATTGTATATATTTGATCGATGTTGATGTCATTATCTGGACGGTTGGCGTCTAGGAATAACGTGTTGGCATGAATGCATAAATTAATGAATCGAGCAGCTAGCGAGCTAGGTACAAAGGCATCTCCTGAAACATATACTCTTAGCTTAATCTAGTTTTGAAGCATGGATTATTAGTTTACTTATTGTATTTGAATGTTCTTATATAATTAGTGACGAGCTTCTAATGGAATAAGAGATAATGAATCGATTCCCTTTTCTCCCCAGGCCATTCATATTGCCTGACAATGACTTTCACTGTAAACTCACAAATAAGAAATATTTATTCGCTTGTGCGCAGTTTAGGGATTTTTTATTTTCGGAATTTTTGTATGGTACCTTGCAAAATATTCGAAGGTTTCACATAAAATATTTCACATTTTTTTCTCTGATTTTATGTGAAATATTCCTCTGACTTTTCATATAGGATTTTTATATTTTTTTTGCTTTATTTGTAGAAATAGACGAAAAAATGCTTAAAAATTAACGTTTTATAACGTTAAGGGTATTTGACGAAATTTATAAAAACCTCAGGAGTATCGTACAAAATTGTCCAAACCTTCGGATATTTTGCGAAAATGGCAAAAGCTCAAGGATACTATACGAAAATTCCGTTTTATTTTTTATCGATCGAGCTTCTAATGGAATGTTAGTCTAGCTAAAATAATTTCAAGTTTACGTGGAAATGTGGATAAATAACATACACATTAACAAAAGTTTCAAGAAATCAATGGGTTAGCGCCAGGGGCGGAGCCAAGTTTTTACTCTAGGGGGCTAAAATCCCGTGTGATTAAAATCTTGCGTGACTTAAATCCGACATGGCTTAAATCCGATGTGGCTTAAATCTTGTTTCGCAAAAATCAATTTTAATTTTCGTGAAGCTTTTGTCTATCAGGGCCGGCTGGAGTTACATTTTCACATGAGATGAGAGAAAAAAAAACTTAAGGTAAATTTATTTTCTTGACTTAAATCCATTAGGGCTGGATGAAGTTACATTTTCAAATGAGATAAGGAGAAAAAAGCTTAAGATAATTTTGTTTTCGTAAGAAATTTTTTAATTTTTTTCAGCAGGGCTACAGCTCCTCTGGGCCCCATGTAAATCCGCCCCTGGTTAGCGCCAAGAACAAATCATACATCCATGGACAAGTTTCAACTCGATAACTTCAGGACATGTAGTCATGTACTATGCTCAACTGATATAAAAAAAGTTCATATCATATTTCATACTAATTTGTATAAAAAGTTCCTTTAGTTATAAAATTATTTGTTAGAATATAATATCTCACATCTAAAGTTGGAACATAATTATGCCTAGTGTATAAAATTAATGGGCTACTCCTCCTATTGTCAATTGATTTTAGGATGGAACCCTACTGGACTTATGTATTGCGCATATGCACTTGTATCTTCGCATATCTCACATCTAAAGTTGAGACATAATTATGCCTAGTATATAAGGCTGATGCGCTTATATCATATTTTATACTCTCTCAATTATTAAAGATTGTCATTTTAGACTTTGACACAACTGTTAAAAAATATTATAATTACCCTACAATTCTGTAAAATTTTCATAAAATTTACAATTATTTAACAACTCATCTCAATTGTAACCAATGAATAAAAAAATTGTATAGAAAAAACCAAAAAAAAAATGAAATTTTTAATGACAAATCTCGTAACTCACCAATATTTTTTACTTTTTTATGAGGACAGAATTAGGCTATTCTCAATATCTATGCGAAGGCCAGCCTAGAGCATCATTGCTGATGAGAACACGAAGTTCTGAATCAAGATTCAAGTTAGACACTATATATGGGTGAACAACTGAGTTTAACAATTCTATCATCAAACGGTTCACCTCTCGAAAATGTGTCTAATATGGACTTCTTGGAAGATATGTGATACGCCACCGGCCTTGACATTGACGGAGGCCCAAGAAGAAGACATGATGAGTGTCCGATCCGACGGTCCCGTCACCAGGGTGCGCGCCAGAGCCATTGCCCAGGCCACACAGAGCATCGTGGCCAAGGGCCTCGCGCCCGCAATGACACCGCGGCGTTGTCGGCTCCCAAAGCCATGACACTCACTGCCATCGAAGACTCTTCGGCCCCCTCAGCGGCGCCATGACCTTGGCCTTGGCCTTGGTGGGACTCCCACAACTCCCTTGACGTTGTGCTTATCATTTGCTTATTATTTTATTTTGAGGTTATTTCATGCGGCTTTTGTATTTTCGGGAAACTTTCTGGATTTAGCATATAAGTGTTTTTAGCACTTTCCATTTTTAGTAGCTTCTATTTGTGGTGTGTGCGTCTCCTATGCTTAGGAGTGTCGACCCATTAGGTCTAGTCTCGGCCCATGGCCGAAATGGCTTGACTATATAAGCCTTGCCTTAAGTTCTTTTGTCCCCCACGTTGAATTTAATGCTTGAGCTTGCCGTTGAGAATTGTTTCCGCCCTTAAGCCTTCGACGTCAACCCTCCCGATCGATCCTCATCACATATCACACCCAAACACATACGATCATCTTGTGTTCGTATCCTCTCATCCCAACTCGATCCATTCAAGAGCAAGAGAGTCGTCAACCTCCATTTTCGTGAAGGTTGTCACCTATCCCATTCACTTATCGAAGAGAAGGAACTCAAGGACTCATCTCCTACCACGATCCGACTTCAACACGTAGACGAGGCATCGTTTACGTATCAAGATGGAGGTCGATGAGTAAATCTGCAACAATCATTTCAATTTCCCTAGGACAAGTCCAAATGCCTTTAACAAAATTAATAAGGCAAAAGTTATCTCCTTCAATTTCTAGTTTTGTAATGTTAAGTCGTTTAGCAGTGGTGAAACCTTTTTTAAGGGCCATGGCCTCAATTATCAGGATGGTATTAAAACCATGACATTGTCCTTCCATGTGAATGACCTCATCATTGTCATTTCTAATAATGAAGCCCACTTGACCTCCCCATTAGATTGTTTTGATCCATCAAAGTTAATTTCATAGTAGTTTTGATTTAATTTGTCCCATTCGATATTCCTTGTTTTTATTTTTTTGTGAAAGGCTTCCGTTTACTATGGTATAAATCATCATCTTTCGTATTTTTTTGTTTTATCCCAATTATGAATAAGAGTGTTAATATATTGTGTTAAATCCTTGATTCTGTCTAAGACATCAGTATTGAAAAAATTATTTGGTTCATATTGATCAAAATAGCCCACCAAGTAGTAAGAAGACATGTGAATTCTTTTTTAGATAAGCGTGAAAAACATTTCTTCTAAGATTTCTTTTGGTTTTTTGTTATTGATATCGATATTGCAAATAATGTTTTCGATAACCAAACTTTGTTTTATAATTTGTTTAAGAGTAAATTAGCATTTTACAAGAAAATGAGTTAAGTCTTCTAGGGGATTATTACATAAATCACATGTTAAAGGAACAAGGACATGTTTAACTTTAGTAGGTAAGTCATCATGACAAATCTTCCACAAAACGTTCTTGACTTTTGGGTATGTGTCCAGTTTCCATATCCATGAGAGGTTAATATTTGATGGAGATTGTTATTTAGTGATATGTTCAAAAGCTGATTTCGTAGAGAATCAACCGTTTTTACTAGGGGTCCAATACAAACGACCAATTATTATATTTTGAGGAATTGGAATATTAAGAATCCTTTCAACACATTGGTGGTTTAGGATATTTAGTACTTTATCTTTATTCCAAGTTTTGTTACCGTGAATAAATTCACATACTGTTGTGGATGGGATAGCCATAATATTTGGTAAAAAATTATTTTATAATTGAAGTCTAGGAGCCCAATTGTCGGACCAAAATTTTATAGTTTTGCCATCATTAACTAACCAATGAAGGCAAGATTTGAATTCATGTCGTAACTTAAGTAATTGTGACCACTACCAAGACTGTTTTGTTTTTCTTGCGTATTGAAGTATGTTAGAGACATTGAGATACTTTTCCGATACAGTTCAAACCCAGATTTTTTCTAGCCCAGCAAGTATTTTCCAGATTAATTTCATTTGTAGAGATTTGTTCATATCTTGAGTTTCCCTAATCACAGTGCCACCATTTTCTTTATTTTACATATTTTATCTCATCCTATTAATGGTTTATATGAATGGTCTTTATTCCAGAAGAAATTCATGTTAAGCTTATCAAGGTCTTTATGTATGGATGTTGGTAACATAAAATTTTGCATGATAAATTTAAGTTTAGCAACGAGGTTTGATTTGATTAAGGTAGCTCTACTTTCCTGAGATAGTGAATTAGCTTTCCATTTAGAAAGTTGGCTAGTAGTAGACAAAATTGTGTCTCACAAAGTATCATGATTTACTTTGTCATTTATAATAGGGCATCCTATATATTTTTCTATGAAGGTGGTACTCGGAATGTTCAATACTGATTGGATAATTGTTTTTGTGTTACTAGATGTATTATTTGTTGTTTGGAATGCTGATTTATGGAAATTGACACATTGTCCCAAAATGGAACAATAATCTACTATGATGGACATGATTTTAGAACAAGCCGTTTGATTAGCTTTAGCGAATATGAGAATAACATCCGAAAAGGCAAGGAAAGAGATGTTGTTTCCACTCCTGGTAATTTTGAATCCTAGTTGGTTATTGTTGCCTTGACTTTCTTGTTGTAGTTTCCTAGCTAAAATTTCAGCAGCTAGAATAAATAGGAAATGTGAAAGGGGGTCACCATATCGTAGTCCTCTTTTAGGGTAGAATACGTTTTTTGGTCCATTGTTAACCATAATAGAGAATAAGACAGTCTCAATACATTCTTTAATCCAACCAATGAATTGTGGGTAAAATTCGAATTTTTCTAGGACTTCTAGAATAAAGTCCCACTCAATTTTATCATACACTTTTTCCATATCTAATTTAATTGCGACCCATCCTTCCTTCCTTTTTTAGCACGAAAGGAATGTAATATTTCATGTGCAATCAATATATTATCCTGGATGGCATGCTACGAAGGCTCTTTGTAGTGGATGAATGAGTTTATTTAGAATAGGTTTCATTCTATCTGTTATAATTTTTTAAATGACTTTATATATAGTTGAGCAAAGACCGATCGGACGATAGTGGTTTGTATAATTAAGTGTGATAAAGGTGTGTTTAATTTGTTTGAGTAAATTTCCTGAGTGAAAGAAACTTTTTACTGCTTTGACGACCATATGTTCAACTATATGCCAATATTTTTGATAAAACAATGCTGACATACCGTCTGGACCGGGTAATTACTTCCTATGGCGAACACCGATTTTTTAATTTCTTCATTGGTGACTAATTTAGTCAATACATTATTATCGAGATTGGTAACTTCTTTATCAACGTTACTTAGGTAGTTTAATAAGTTTGAATTGTTAATGCTACCCTTCTTGATCTTTTTTCAAAATCCGATCTAATTTCATTACGGATGTTTTCATGACCAATAATGATTATGACATCCTGGGTTCTTATTTCTCAAATAATTTTCTTACTGTGTTTCCCTATTGCCACTCTATGAAAAAAAATTGAGTTTGTATCAATTGATTTAATGTGTTTAGCTTTAGCCCGTTGGCTCCAATATTTTTTATGGAATGATAAAAGATTTTCCTTTTTAGATATTAATCTATTTTGCTTAGAGATTCAATTTTGGTTAGGATCTAGGACAAAAGCTTTGTGGATTACAGTTAGTGCATCCTCAACATCTTTCAATTGTTTAAAAATATTCCCGAAAGTAGATTTATTTCAATTTTTGGCACTTATTTTTAGTGTGTAGTTTTTTGTTTTTGACAAGATTGTACATATGAGAGCCTTGAGTATTGATGCTTCAAGCTTGTTTGACAATATTTTCAAAAATATTTCCTATAAGCCCATATTTTTTCAAAGTTAAAGGGTTATGCTTTAATATGGATTTGATTTTCTAATTCAACAGAAATCGAACAATGATTCGATGAGGTAAAAACATGATTTTTAGTAAAAATGTCAGGATACCATTGTAGAATTTGGTCGTGGATAAGAACCATATCCAGTTCTCATAGATGTTATCTAGTCCAATCATGTTTTTTCTTCAGGTGAAATCACAACCTTGAGTTGGGATATTTAATAAATCACAGTTATTTTTAAAATTATGAAGCCTAAGGAGTCTAGAAGGTGGGAGGAGGCAACCACCTTTTTTTTGAATTGTTTAGGATTTCATTAAAATCTCCTATTAAAATGCACGGTAATTGTGTTTATAAGATAAAATTAGTTAAATATGTTTAGAATTCATCTTTGTCATTTTGTCTTGGGGGAGCGTAAATAAATAAAAGCATAAGGGATTGTCCTTGGGATAATCTCAGCCTAATGGTTGAGGCCCTGACCCTTAAATACAACATCAATCATGCAAAAACCCTCAATATTCAAAAAAATCAAATTAAGGGTGATAATCTCAGTCTTATTAACTCTATTAAAGGCATATGGGATTGTCCTTGGGAAATTGAAATGGTTGTTGCCGACATCAAAGTCGACCCCCATCTTTTCCAAGATGTTCAGATTAGACACATTTTTTGTGAGGTGAACTGCGCTGCTGATACAAACTCAGTTTTTCACCAAACGTGTCTACCATTAGCAATGATTTAGAACTTCGTGTTCTCATCCGCAAGGATGCTCTAGACTAGTCTTCGCATTGAAACTAAGACCAGTCTAATTCTTTCCTGATAAAAAAAAAGCATAAGACATATTTCCTTATCAAGAAATTTGTTTTTAATAGCGATGAATCGTTTATCAATGTGAGATAGCTCACATATTTCATTATGTAATTTAAAGGGTTGTGCTTTAATATTTACCATTTTCCATGAATTCTTCCACCTGAGCATTAGGATCTTCACTTTGTTCTATGTTCACAATATGTTCTAGTGGTTCACTAAGTATTCATTTGTCCCTCTAAAACTTTATCGTTTTTTCATCTTCAACTTGCCAAATTAGTTCTTTTTGAAAGTATTGTCGAATTTCTATCATTTTAGACCATTGCCAAGAGCAACAACCCTTTTTTCGTAATTGAGTAAATGTTGTTCCTTAAGATATTTTTCCGGTACAATTTTCACCCAATAATTGAATGGTTCTGAAAATATTTTCCAAAGAAGTTTAAATTGCAAAGCACAATTCATGTTTCTTGATTTTCTCAAATCCAAACCACCAAGGTTTGTAGGTTGACAGATTTTGTTCCATTCAATAAGAGGTTTATATGCAACAACCTTATTTCAAAGGATCTATTGATTTTGTCGAGTTTGTTATGAGTTGTCGTTGGGAGTATAAAACTTTGCATTAGGAAGTTTGGCCTAGCTTCCATATTTGTTTTAATTAAAGTCATTCTTCTAGCGTGGGATAAAGAGTTCACTTTCCATTTAGTTAGTTGTATCTTGGATTTTGTGATAATATCCTCAAAAGTGCTCGAGTTGACCCTCCCATCGATAATAAGGACAACCAAGGTACTTCTCGAGCGATTTCATGTTTGAAATTGTCAGATTTCCTTGAATATGTTGTTTTTGTCCATTTGGTACTTTCTTTTTTACCTGAAAAGCTGATTTGTTAAAATCAACTTTTGTCCGGAAATTGTGCAATAGTCATTGATTATTTGTTTTATTTCCCTACAATTTTGGTGATTCGCTTTGGAGAAAATCATAATGTCATAAGCAAAGGCTAGAAAAGGGATTTGAGTTCCATTTCTTGATATTTGAAGCCCTAAGTGTTTCTTCTATCATTCGGATGCTTGATGTAGTTTTCTTGCGAGGATCTCCGCCCCAAAAATGAAAATAAATGGTGACAGAGGGTCTCTTTGTCGTAGTCTCTTGTTGGTCGAAAGATTAATGTCGGTATGTTGTTAACTAGAACTGAAAAAGACACTATGGAGATGCATTCTTTAATCCAGTTAACAAACGTATCGCTAAATCCAAATTTATGTAAGATATCAAAAATTAATTTCCACTCAATCCGGTATTATGCTTTTTCCATGTCTAATTTAACCACAATGTAGCCTTCTACACCTTTTCTTGATTTAAACGAGTGGAAAATTTCATGTGCAATGAGAATGTTGTTTCAGATGGCTTTGTTTGCCACAAAATCACCTGGAGGTAGGGATGGCAACAGGGCAGGGATTCCCCATTCCCCATGGGGAATCCCCGCCACCACGGGGACGGGGCGTTTAAACGGGGATGGGGGCAGGGGCTGGGGAAAATTTTAAATCCCGAGAGGGGACGGGGCAGAGAGCGAGGCGGGGATAGAGGTCCCCACCCGTTCCCGTCCCCGGCGGGAAAACCCGCAGGGATCCCCGCCGAATACATTATTTTTGTGATTTTCTTAACCGTAAATCCTAAATTTTATATTATTTAGTCCCTAAACCTTGTACCCTTTAGACGTTAAACCATAAATCTCAAATTATTTATATCCTAAATCTTAATAATATTTAAAATAAAACAAAATTTAAAAAAATTATTGTGTAGTGAAACGGGGACGGGATCCCCGACGGGGAGCGGGGCCCCGACGGGGACGAGGAAAGTTTTTGATCCCCGTTCGGGGACGAGGGCGGGGATTGGGGCAAAAAATGGGGACGGGGAGAGTACTCCCCGCCCCGAACCTGCCCAGTTGCCATCCCTACTTGGAGGGGGTGAAATAATTTTTTCATCTGTTTTTTAAGCCTCTCTGTTAGAATTTTTGAAATAATTTTATATATTGTCAAGTAAAGGCTAATTGGTCAGTATTGATTTGTAGATTTGGGTTTTCACATTTTGATATAAGAGTGATAATATATGGTCAAGCTACCTCATGATTTTTCCGGATATGAAGAAACTTTTAACGACCTGGATAACACATAGCCCTACAATATCCCAATACTTCTAATAGAATTATGCCGTCATGCCATCAAAACCAGGTGATTTATTCTAATCAATGGCAAAGACTGCTTTCTTAATCTCGTCATTAGTTACTTGGTGTGTCAGTTCCATATTATCTTTGTCTGTTATTTTTGTGTTGATCAAGTCGAGGTGTTTCCACAGGGCATTTTCGTTGATTGGGGAGCTTTTGAATATTTTAATAAAATCATTTCGGATTTTATTTCTAATATTTTCCTCTCTAATAATAGGGGTTCCTTTCTGAGTTCTGATTTCCTATATGATCTTCATGTTTCGCTTTCCCGTCGCTATTCTATGAAAGTAGCTTAATTGATGTCATTTAATTTTATATGCTTTGTCTTTTCCCTTTGATTCCAGTATATTTTCTAGAAGTTTAGTAATTATTCTTTTTTTCACAATCAATCTGGTTTATTTATCTGCTAATGTTCTATTTAGGCTAGTGCAAATTGTCTTATGTATTGTGGTTAGTTCATCCTCAAATTTGTGTAGTTGGGTGAACAAATTTCCAAACGTGTGTTTGTTCCATTCCTTAGCTTTTCGTTTGAGAAGCTGAGTTTTCTTAATAAGGTCATACACCCGTGATTAGACTTGTCAATCAAGTCGGGTTCAGTTCGGTTATTTTAGGTTTGGGTTGAGAAAGGGTCGGGTCATTTTGGATAACAGGTCAAGCCGAGTCAGGTCATTGCAGGTCAGCGGGCGGTTCGGGTTGACCAACGGGTCAAGAGCGTCATTTTTAAATTATTTTGTTCACTATTTAAATATTATTAAATAGTTAAAAATTAATTTAAATATGTCAAAATAAGTTGAAATGAATTAAAATAATAATAATATTATTAGTTATTTTAATGTAATTGATATTAGTAGACCAAAATCATATTTTATTTTTATTTTTAATTTATATTGTATTAATTTATAAATTTCTGCATTATAAAAAATTATAAGAGTACAACAATGTTCTTTTTTAGGATAATTGAGCATATTATCATTATTTATATGTCATTTATCATATATATTTCATGTTATATTTTATTAATACTCGATATTTATTCGTTAATCGGGTCGGGGTCGGGTTCGGGTTGGTCAGGTTCGGTCTCGGTAAATTCGGGTTCGGTAAATTCGAGTTATCCAAAATTTCGGTCAGGTCGGGTCGGGTCCAAAAACGGGTCAGTCAGGTCGGTAAAACGGGTTCGTTCACTTTTTGACAGCTCTACCCGTGATCCAAAATATCTGGTTTTCCATGCATGTTTAACAACATTTCTAAAGTCTTTCCATGTCATCCAGATTTTTTCAAATTTGAAGGGTTGATTTTCAAAAGGTGTTGAACTTTTTATTTCAATAGAGATTGGACAGTAATCTAATGTCGTAAAAGCATAGTTTCTAGTTGTTATTCTTGGGTACCATTAAAGGATTTGGTAATGAACTAAGTGTTTTGTCCAATTTTTCGTAGAGGTTATTTATCTATCTTTTTTTCCCTCCAAGTGCATTCATTCCTTGAGTCGGAATATGCATTAATTCACATTGTTTTTCACATGAATTAATTAATATGTTATATCTATTCACATGAGGTTGTAGCCATTCACTCTTTTCAGACGAATCTTGAATTTCATTAAGATCACTCATCAATACACGGAATTGGGAAATTTTTAATAGAAGTTATTATTTCTTCCCTATATGCTTATTTCGCAGATTCATAAGGTGTGGCATAAGCAAGGATTAACATCGTCTTGTTTCTCGTGCACATGTTCGTATAGCGTAAGATAATGAACCTTGCATTGATTGTATCAATTTCAATAATCTCATTGGTCAATTGATATGTTTTCCACATCACGCAGTAGTCGGAGAGAACAAAAACTGATTCAAGCCTGCTTTTTTCCATAATGTTCATGAGGCTGGTTTTCTGTTCTAGTTTCAAATAGAGCAAGTACTTGGATGCTTTCAATTTTATAGAATGATTCCAGGTCAATCCATAGGTTATTTTGTCCAATACCTTTACAATTCCAAGTTGTGATCTTCGTAGAAAACAATTTGAAGAGAGTTTCACTCTGATCATTAATCGGTTTGTCCATCTTATTTGAAGATCAACTATGAGATACGCATGTAAGTTGATATTTTTTTTGTAGTGAAGAAAATATTTCATATTTAACTGGCAATATATTCCATCTTGTTATAGTTTTAAAATTAGTTGTATAGCTTTGATCACATTTTTTCTCCAAGTTGTGCCATTAAAGGATAGGTAAGAGTCTTAGGTCAAGTTCAAACACAACAATAAGCTTATTAGTGCTCGCATTGCTGGAGTAAGTAACCGCACCGAGATTCCAATCTCCTGAGACAAAATGGTTCTTTGCAGTCTTGAGTTCCGAATAGAGGTGGAATTCATATAACTTAGTCATATGTGATCCATTCACTAGTGGGTTTAGCAGGATAGTTGTCTAGCTAGTTCATTTTTCATTTGTTCATAGAATGAATTCTCATTCCAATAAGTAAAAAGATGGGAAAAACCAAATTGAATGAGTTTTTCAAGCGATTATCATTGTATAAAGGAAAAAGAAGCGCAACAAATGCACAATCCTGGTGAGTTCTTTTGTGCAAATGATTGGAAGTATCAAAGTGTTATTGTTTCACCTTTAGCAATTTGAGGTGATTTTCACCATGGGTAGTGAAACCAATCGGGCTGTGCAAAAAAACAGTTGAGCATAGCAAGCAGTTGGCAATACAAAAATCATTGGCCCTATTCTTGGTCATGTGTTGTATGGTCAGGCTATGCCTGAAAATTTTAATCACACTTACTTAACTTTGGTGGCTAAGGTCTCAAATCCTAATCAGATGTCTGATTTGAGACCTATCAGCCTCTGCAATGTAATGTACAAGATTGCCTCCAAATGTATTGCCAATCGTCTGAGGCCTCTGCTGCAGGACTCCATTTCTGGCTCTCAATGTGCTTTTCTTCAAGGTAGATCAATCTCTGACAATTCCATTGCTGCTGCAGAATTATTTCACTATCTCAAAAGGAAAAAGACTGGAAGAAGAGGGTATATGGAAATCAAGATTGACATGGCAAAAGCCTTTGATAGAGTAGAATGGGACTTTCTTGCAACTGTTATGACTCATATGGGATTTCACAGCAATTGGATCTCATTAATCATGAAGTGCGTCTCATCTGTTTCCTTGTCTGCTCTTTTGAATGGAGTGCCTACCCCTACCATACATCCTAAACGAGGTATAAGGCAAGGTGATCCTTTATCTCCTTTTCTTTTCCTTCTTGTGATGGAAGGTCTATCTAGTTTACTTAAAGTTTTCCAGTCAAGGGGTTTGATCCATGGGATTAAAATTGCTTCATCTGCTCCAATTATCTCACATCTTCTGTTTGCGGATGACTGTATTATTTTTGCAAGGGCAACTGTTAATGAATGCAGGGCAATCAGAGATATTCTCCAGCTGTTTGGGCAGGGAACTGGACAATTGGTCAACCCTTCAAAATCTCTAGTTACATTCAGTTCTAATGTCTCTTCAACTCAAAAAGCTACCATCTTATCTTCTTTGGGTTTTAAAGAGGCTGGTGCTAATGATAAATACCTGGGCTTGCCCACTTTCATTGGTAGATCTAAGAAATTGGTTTTTGCTGAGTTAGTTGATAGAGTCAGGAAAAAGGATAAAGGTTGGAAATCCTCATCTTTATCACAGGCGGGTAGAGAGATTCTCATCAAGGCTACCTTACAAGCTCTTCCTTCCTATGTAATGAGTTGTTACAAAGTACCTAAATCTGTTTGTCTTCAACTTAACAGCATCTTAGCTTCCTTTTGGTGGGGTGATCAGGATTAGAAAAAAATCCACTGGGCAAAATGGACCTCTGTGTGTGTGCCAAAGCAGTTAGGTGGGATGGGTTTCAGAGATTTTGAGGCTTTCAATCTAGCTCTTCTTGCAAAACAAGTTTGGCGTCTGATGCTCAATCCTCTTTCAACTACTGCCCTTCTTTTAAAAGCTAGATACTTCCCTCACTCAGACATATTACACTCCTCAGTTGGGTCCTATCCAAGCTACATTTGGCGTAGTATTTCTCAAGCTTTATGGATTGTTAAAAGAGGTACCTACTGGGAACTTGGTAATGGGAACTCAGTTTCTTTTTGGAAGGATCCTTGGCTACCTCGACCGCACACCTTTTCACTAATCTCACCTACAATTCCTACTGAAGTTCATCTTCGAGTCTCAAATTTTTTTGACTGGCCTTCTCTTGATTGGAAATGGGAAGCTATTGAAGCTAGAGTGCTTGATTTTGATGTTCAAACTATCAGAAATTTGATGCTCATCTCTCCTGGCACTGAAGACATTAAGAGATGGTTTTACACCAAAAGTGGAGAGTTCAGTGTTAAGACTGCATATTGGGTTGCTGCTGAAGCTCTCTCTGCAGGCTGTCCCACTTCTTCTAACACCAGTCTTAGCTCTAGTTCAGATTCTGTTCTCCGGAAGAAGGTCTGGGGTTTGAATGTCATTCCTAGAGCTAAGAATTTCCTTTAGAGAGCTCTAAAAGATTATGTCCCATGTCTATCTTATTTGGTTCATCGGAAAATTGTTACAATGTGCAGCTGTCCTATATGCCCTTCAAAAAAGGAAACAATGGTTCATGTATTGTTTCAGTGCTCTGCTGCTACGGAATTCTGGGAGTTGATTCCGAGTTTGAGGATGATCTTTGATCATAAACCAAATTCTATGTGGGAATGGTGGTGCTCAATCAATTCCATCCTCTCTCAGAGTTTGCAAGAATTATGGTGTGTGGCTATTTGGTCTTTATGGAAAAACAGAAATGCTTGAGCCTTCAATGGCTTTGTAATGAACTCTTCTCAACTGGTTGAGTCTGTTGCTGTCAATATGATATCTTCTCCAGCTCCTCCAACCAGGCTTGAAGTTGATGATACTGTTAGTTCTACCGCTCCTCTTTCTTCAGCTTTGAATCTGTTTTGTGATGCTAGCCTCTCTGCCTCTGGTTCAGCAGCTCTTGGTTTTGTTCTTTATTATTCCGATGGTTCTTTGGTTGTTCTAGGGAGTAAGCATTCAAAACTTAGAACACCCATAGAAGCATTGGAAGCTCAAGCAATTTTTTAGGGTCTTCAGGTGGCTGCTGAATTTGGTGTTCAGGCTGTGAATGTTCACTCGGATTGCATCTCTGTGTGTCGGGCTTGCTCTTCTCCTTCAGCGGTTCAGCACAGGAATTCCAGTGGGATGATCATCAACAACATTCTGCAGCTATGTGGCTCTTTTACTTTTTGTAATTTTGTTTTTGTACCTAGGTCTAGTAACTTAGCTGCTCATACTGCAGCATGTTTTGGGCACTCTTTGGTTTTAGAGGTCCCTTCTTTCTTTTCTCATGTTTCCAATCTGCCACTGGTGTTGGCAACTGTTGTAAATCTTGTTCTCCTTTAATTTTATGTTGGTAGTTTTCATCAAAAAAAAATAGAGATGCTTAGGTGAAACATGTAAATGCAAAAAAGTCATGTGTGTTCAATAGCGAAATTGTCAATATCAAGATCGGTGTTATTTTTTTTTTGTAATTCATCATGCTTTTCAAAGTGATATGGTTTTGAATTTTGTCTAAGAAACCTATCAATTCCACATAATGTTCAGATATATAACATAATGTCTCTAAATAAGACAAAACAACAAAAGATGTTTCTTGATTCAAATAATAGGTCATGGATTTCATAGCCATTAATGAGGGGTTAAATTGCTCACTACCCTAAGCCAGAGATTCCAGTTATAGGAATTTTCTTGTATTCCTATTTTGATGGAGCAAGGTTGTGGTCCATTTGTGTATGATATTACAAATTTAGTTCGCACCCTATTTCTAAAGGTAGTGTCGTGCAAGTTCCAAAGCACTGCAAACAAACAAAAAGAGGGGTGAAGAAATAGAGAAAAAACACAAACAGGAGAAAGAAATATGGAACCATGAAGAGAAAGAAAAAGGGAGAAGACGGGCAAAACAGGGATCATAGATTCAAGATAATTAGTTCAAGAAAAAGTGTAAGGGTTCATGGTAATAGTCCATAAAGTAGAGTTTAGATCATATGGGGAGGGATTTTGGGGTGTAAAATGGGAAACATTTACAACCGTTGGATGTAATTCATCAAGGGGTTGAAAATACTCCATGTGTTAACAAATGGCGATTTTTTTCCCAAACTATGCACATTTTGGAAACTTATTCTTAAAATAGGTGCGGATGGAAACTTATTCCGAAAATAGGCTGGTGCTGTAAGTCCAGGCAAAGTCAATATACCGAGCAATAACTTAACTGAAATGAGAAGAATAACAAAACAACGACTTTCATCGGAGCTAAAATGGTTTTGTAAAAAAGAAAAAACAAATAACGTGGTTTAATATCAAAAAATATTATGCACTTCAATCACTTAAGCATGTAAATTATATATCACGATATGCACTTTAGGTTCTTGATTATGCACATTTAATATGAAGACATGCACTTTTAAGCACTTCATCATGTACGTTTAATAGCAAGACCCCACTATACAGTTTAGGCACTTAGTATGCACATCTAATATCAAGACATGCACTCAGGGGCGGATCTACAGGAGGGGGGGGGGGGGGGGGGGGGGGGGGGCTAGGGGGCGGCCGCCCCCGCTTCCCCCCGGTAAATCCCTTATAGTATGTCAAATTTTTGGTTAAGCTCTCTTTTGAATTTTTAATTTTCATTATGTATACATAAAATGATAAGTAAATGACAAGAAAAATGCATTGGTCTAGTGGTATTTATCTTGAAACTTGTGTGAAAAAAGCTAAAGGTCATGGGTTCAAATCCCTTCCCCAACCATTTTTCCCTACTTTTGTTAAAAGTTTGAGTTTTAATTGCTTTATTAAAATCTTTGTGTTTATTAAGCATGTTTATTTCTCTTTTATTTTTTATTTTTTATTTTTCCTTCCATGTTTTAATTTTTTATTAACATAAAAATTGAAAATCTTACATTATTCAAATAATTTTTCAAAACGCTAAAAAATAGAGTATATACTGCATGAATTAATCAATTTTCAAAAGGTGAATCTAATATTTTTTGTAATTTTAAAATATTAATATAAATGTCGATTTATAAAGTGAAAAATATACGAAACTCGCCCCCCCTTCGATTAAGTTCTAGATCCGCCACTGCATGCACTTATGCACTCTTTCAACATAAATGTGTGAAACAAGACATGCTTTCAGTTTTGGAACTTATTTCACTTAATCTGCACGTTTACAAACTACATATGCACTTTTTAAACTTAACAATGCACTTGAACTTGATAGATAATAATATGCAAACATACTACTTCAGACGTACTACAGATAAGAATATGCACATATATCACTTTAGAATATAGATGAAAATATGCACATGTTGTAGTTAGATGTGCATTGTAAAAATAAAACCATGCACTTCAAGTTCACACTACTTAATGTACCTTATTTTCAAGAGACAAACACAAATTCAGAGTATACTCGTCTAATTGAATGTTTTCAACATATGAACCCTATAAATCTCTATTCAAATAAACTGAAGAATCATGATACATGAATCCTAATTATGAAGACTTTAACCCCAAATCTGAACATGTGAATCCTAACCACATCATCAAGCGAACATAATCTAAAATTTAGGAGTGTTGTAGATATTTTTTACCTTGATTTTTCTTTCCTCTCACTTTCGAAGTTTTATCGTCGCTCACCATTTCGCTTGTTCATATTCTCGAGTCTTCAACAATTTTTGAGAGGAAGGATGAAAGGGAGTGTAGATGGATTATGATTTCGAAAGCTAGATTTAGTGAGTTCGAGTTAGAGATTTGAAAGAGATTGGAGACAGATTAGAGATTTGAGAGAGAGCTAGGGATCTTGGATTGAGCGCACCGTGAAAATCAGAGAAGAAAAAGGGATGAAGTTTTGTTCTTGCTTTGGAAGGGCAGTGTTTTTTGGTTATTTACAACACGGTGCCACTGAATTTTTTTAAAGAATGGAAGCGCGTGTTTGTTTATTTTTTTAAGGTACCACGTGTTTCAATCATGGCCTTCAATTTGGCTCATCTGACGGTTCTAATCAATCCCCACTTTACACCTGGTAGAAGCTATGCACCAGAACTACACTCCTATAAAGTAATGAGTATTCTTTGGAAATTCATTATCCAGTCGTGATCATAACACCAAAAATGAAATAATCTTGCCCAGATAACAGCAAAGAGGACTCAAAAGAAAGTTGCAGTCAAATTCTAGGTATCTAGTAGCAAAAAAAAGTTCAAATAGAAGCAGATCATACAAAAACTAATGATCACAAAAGGTCCAAAGATCTCACATACATGTCTATCACCAAGGAGTAAAGATTCATGGTCAAGATTATCAAGGAAAGAAATACAACAAGGAAAGGAAAAGAGAAGGCAACAAGACAGAGTCAAAAAAAAAAAAGGAAAAAGATAGCCAAAAAAATGAAGGAGAAAACAAACACATAAACATAAAATGGAAATAGAGATCCAAAGACATCTAGTAAATAAGTAGAAGTTGAGGTTCAAGAGAAACCTGTGAAAGCTAATCCATATCAGACCAGAATTTGGGACCTTTTGAAAATCCATCTCTAGATTAGCCAGAAAGATCATGGGAGCACCAATCTGCAAGAAGAAAGAAATACAAGAGAGAGTATAGTAGAAAAATTCAATCTAGTTGTTCTTATCAGTCCTAGATATATTGAGTTGGAGACAAATAGATTGAGACATTTGCATAGTTAAGGGTTGAATTTTTCCAATGAACTTTTTATTAGATTTCATCATAAAGTAGTAGTACTAGTATAGGGTGGAGATCTAGATTTGAGCAAGCAGATAATCAAACCATGTTGTTTCATTTATAGATAATCTAATCAAACTTACAACCAGGCTATACAAGAGCCCACAAACTTCAGAGAAATAACAACTAAAGCAAATGATGAAATAAAAAAGAGGGTACAACATAATTATCAAAGAAGACTTTCTAACCCAATTTCAAAAAAGATTTTCCAAGGGTCTACCTGGTCCAAAGGATTGCAGAGACTGCACCAAAAGAGCAAGAAATCATGATAATTCTTCATCTCCATAATCAAACCTTCATTTTTTGTATACCCTTCAGTCTAGAAGAGGCAGTATCATCCTTACATTCCATTTCCTTGCGTTTGTTGGACTCGGAGTTCGAGGCCAAGGCTTTTCCTCCTCAATCTTGTCAAAGATGATTGTGACAGATCGAGATGCTGGTATGCATCATCATAGGGGGATTCTTTATAAAGTAGATCATCATCATTAAGCAAATCATCACTGTGAAAAAATTTATTGAGGTCTTATCCTTCCAGTGGATTGCACTCTTGATTTCCACAACAAAGATCCGGTTTGCGGGCGCCACCAGGCACTCCTCTAGATCATCATCCTTAGGGTGAGGTTGGATAGGATCATGGAAGGGGGCTGCAACAGCTGTAACAGTGGGTTCATTAGCCGCGACAGTGGGTTCATCCACATTGAAGAAAGGTGATGCAATAGCTGCACGGTTTATGTAGTAGTCTGTGCGTTTTGTGCACGAACCGTGCAATGCTCTCTACTTCGTGTGCACTATGGATCCACGGTCCGTGCAATGCTTACGAATTTTAGTTGAAGTTCGTGCGTTTAATTCCATAATTAATTCCGAAGGAGTGCACGATCCATGTATTTTTACAGTTGATCGGTTTGGCGCGGTTTTAACCACCCCAACTGACTTGTAACTGTTGTGGTCGATCCCTATCCTAAGGGCATGTTGGGAGAAGGTTTTGGTCTACTAAGTGAATCATCTTCTAATTTAGGAGAGATGTGAATTCTACTACCCTTCTGATTTAAGTACTTGAATTTTATTCTGACCCCAAAGAAAAAGCATTTGAAGCTAATGCTTTTTTAAGGCGCATGTACAAAAACAATACGGAGTACATTATAAGATCAGTGCAATATAGGTAAACTACTAAACCTTCATATATGATGATTATTTAAAAGCAAAAGCTATTAACATTGAACTTTATAGGCGCACATTATAATCAATTAATGTCGTTATAAACCACATTACTTTACTTCTTAAAAAGATTAGTGTTAATAATTTTTGAGTTTGCAGTTTTAACCTTTTCAAATATAAAAAAAAATGTTTAGAAACATTTTTTTTCTCATTTTGTATAGATAATCTATTTCATAATTGAATTAGGAGGAAAATGAGTTAGTATATAAAAGGCTAGAACATTCAGTTTCATCACATTTATCGTGAGGCTAATCGGGTTGAGGATCATTGGCTTCTATTGCTTTGGATTTTTTAACTGGTTTACCATGTTTTAGAGAAACCCTTTAGTGATATCTATATACTCATTGCTTTCTGATGATGTAAGAGGTGTTTTTATGTCCCAGATAATAGGTTGTTAAATTAAATTCATAGTAATTTTTTGTTTGTTCGGATCGGTTCAATACGCTAGAGTTTCTCTATATCAGACCGAAAATCATGTACCTCAATTAATAGGTAGACATTCTCACTTGTAAACGACTCTATGTTATAAAAGGATTCTGGATGTGTTTGGATTACGCATTATCTGTCATTATAATATCAAAAACTGGCATTATAATGTCGTTTTTAGTATTATAATACTAGTTTTTTGCATTATAATGCCAGATAATACGTAATTCAAACACACTCTCTAATTTTAACCTCGAAGTATTGGTGCCCAACACCATGCCTACTAGATTACTATGTGATTGGTATTCATGTGTGTGGTTTAGTAAATTCGGGGTTGAACTCATTTGTAACCTCTCATATGTATGCATTATTTTTTTGTATGATTCTCTAGCTGCTCTGGGGCAGAAAATACTTTACGTCATACAAAATTTAATATAAATGACTTAATTATCACATGTCATATTTTTTAGAAGATATAAGAATTATATCAATATTAATATTTGCTTGAAAATTTGCATATAATATATTACAAATGAAAAATATAAAGTTATGGATTTGTCGAATTTCTTCTAATGAGTTTTGAGTGGCTAAATGATATAATCTTGTCAGCAAAGTGTTGTTCTCATGAAGAAAAAAATCGATTTTTTCGCCTGGTACCCCTGAGGTATGGCGAATTTCGCGAAATACCCCAAACTTTGGCTCATTTCGTGTGGTACCCCCGAGTTTTTTTTTCTCCAAATGCCCTTTCGTCGAATAACTAACAGAAACGTTAATTTTTTTTTTAAAAAAAAAACCCAAAACACTTTCTCCTCGCGTCTCTACTCTCTCTCCTGTCTCCTCTGGCGGCGGCTCGAGCCCGCCCTCCACCACTTCGCCTTCGAGCTCGCCTCACGTCCTCCCGCCCTTCGAGACCGCTGCCCCCTTCGACGACTCCTTCCGCCTTCGCTGCCCCCTTCGACGACTCCCTCCGCCTTTGCCGTCGGAGAAGGCAATCTACGGCGGCAACAATCGATTTGGATTTCGTCGAAATTGACTTTTGAGAAGGAAGACAGTTCAAAGTTCCGACGACGGGTAATCGGAAAAACAAAACTTTCCTGGGAATTTGACTAGTTTTACTGAAGACAAGTACCCAAATCTTCATACATATCAAAATCGTGATAAAAATGCCAAGAACAGGAGAAGCCAGAATCCAGATGTTTGATCTTCTTTTTTTCTTCACTTGATTTGAAACAGAAACTATTTTACAGGAAAACTATAATACAAACATAAATGCTTTTTTAAAACTACAAATGGGGTTTCAAAGGAAACTATGAAACATAAAAAACAGGGGATCTTCTAAGAAGCGTTCTGACGAGGTACGATCTTACCGCTTCGCTTCTCCGACGGCGGCGGAGGATGCCGGTGGTGGAAGAGTGAGGAAACAGAGTGGGAAATGGCCTCCAACATCATCGTCTTCACAAGCTTCCTCTTGCAGGGAATAACTCCTCCAATTTTCAACACCTTTGGGAAATGGCCTCCAACATCATCGTCTTCACAAGATGCCTGAGAGGGATGTGATTTCTTGGACCGCCATTGTTACAGGCTTGTCAAAGAATGGTAGGATTGATGAGGCTCGAGTTCTTTTTGATCAAATGCCAGAGAGAAACTCGGTTTCCTGGAACGCGATGGTGACGGGTTATGCTCAGAATTTGAGACTGAATGAAGGTGGTATATGCGAGGGACGACAAATGAAGGCAACAGCGAAGGCGGAGGGAGTCGTCGAAGGGGGCAGCGAAGGCGGAGGGAGTCATCGAAGGGGGCAGCGGTCTCGAAGGGCGGGCTCGAAGGCGGACGGACGGGAGGCGAGCTCGAAGGCGGAGTGGTGGAGGGCGGCGCCGCCGGATGAGACAGGAGAGAGAGTAGAGACGCGAGGAGAAAGGGTTTTGGTTTTTTTTTTTAGTTTTTCTTTCTTTTTTTTTTAAAAAATTAACGTTTCTGTTACTTATTTGACGAAAGGGCATTTGGCGAAAAAAAAAAAAAAAACTCGGGGATACCACACGAAATGAGTCAAAATTTGGGATATTTCGTGAAATTCGTCGTACCTTAAGAGTATCAGGCGAAAAAACCGAAAAAAATGTACGCTTCACGCCACATTTAAGTTCACATGCAGTATCATGATGTTTACAAAAATACCCTAGATTGTTAAATGGACGTTTGATTAAAATCTAAGTATTTGTTGAAGCGTATTTACGGTACAACAAAACGAGAGAAAATAAGGGTTGAAGTGACAGATACAACATCATACTATACGGGAATGAGAGGGAAGGAGTGAAAACCTTATCAACAAAATCTTCTCCAATTCTCTAAATTTTGGCGGGGCCTTCAGCTAAAAGTCAATGTGACTTATATAATCAATTTCACGGCAAAGCACAAGACACCAAAAAAATGAAGCACATAGCACTTAAAAGCACAAAGTGGTCTTCCCACTGCTAAAAGGAATTTTGGGAAGAAGATAAGGACAATTTTAAGAGGGTCTAACATGATATACATGTGAGAGGTTACAATTGAGTTCAATCCCGAATTTACTAAACCACACACATGAGTACCAATCACAGAGTGATCTAGTAGGCACGATATTAGGCACCAATACCCCGAGGTTTAAATTAAAAAATTACTATAAATTTAATTTATAATGTAAAAATAAAATGATAATTTTTTATAATGATCAAAATTCAATATTACAACATTTTATTCTAAAACATTCATCAAACCTCAAATCGACACTCATATGTACATTTCAAAGTCCATACACAGAACTTTATGTTTTAAACTTTTTAGTGCAAATAATAGAACCATGATTCCACACGGTGGATTAACAGGAATTTCAGTTAGCCAGTGTTCAGTTAGCCGAAATTCTGATTACTAGTTTTGTAATGTCATTGACTGTACAATTATCTTGGGTTAACCATACGTCGGTTAACTAAGATTTTTGTACTATTGATAGGTTAACCAAGGGACCAAAAATTAATTGTATATCATCTTTAAGGATAAAAAAACCTTATTTTTCTTATATTTAATTATACGGGAAATTCCGCGAGGTAATCCTCAGGTTTTTGTAAATTCTGCGAGGTGCTCACAAATTTAACTATTCTATATGGTAAGAAAGAAGCTTGACTGGACCTCTTTCTTCACATATGGCCCACTACCACTAAAAAGCCCACCCCAGTTGATGGTTCCCGTATTTTCTAGCTGTTAAAATATAAAATCGTCGCGACGTAGACCACCTTTAATAAGAACACGATCTCCACAGAATTAATCAAAGCGCAAAGCACTTGAAAAGAATACATTTTATTCATAATTGGCGCGATAATCTCATTTGACGATTACATCTCAACAAATCTTTATACGAGAACGATACAAAGACCTCTCGTTTTCTTCCCAAAAAATGGGCGATCCAACCAAAGGTCACTAAAAAATGCGATCTCAAGCATATTTATAATATTCGAGTCCTGCTTGCGATAGCTGGCAAGGGGAAGCGACGTGTCGTTCAACAAAGCCTTGCATGGGGCAATGTGTCGCGTCGAGGGCATGCATGGGGCGACGTGTCGTGCACGAGTAAGGCGGCGTTCAATGGCGGTTGGCTCGTGGCTTCTCTTCATTGGTTGAATGACATCATGGCATGTGGACGAGACAGCGTGTTGGCTCGCGATCTTTCTCGTTGGTTCGCGATCTTCTCCGTTGGCTCGTGACGCGATCTTTCACGTTGATTCGCGATCTTCTCCGTTGGCTCGCTATCCTCCCCATTGATGGAGGGTTATGAAGGGAATGAATGTGGACAATCAACGCGTTTAGTGCTATTGAAAATAGTGCGTTCCATCACAGCCCCTTGCCTTGATGATGAACGCATGAAGCCATCAAGGCAATTCAGGGAAAACGCATTTAATTACCGCGTTCATTCGCTTCACTTTACAAGATGTCTTGAGGCAAGGACGTCTTGGTTCTACAACGGTGGGCTCTTGCTTAATGGGCCCCCATCAAATCGGCCCAGCAGATCCTTATATAAGAGAGGACATAGGCGAGGAGCCCTCACTTTACTTTTCCTCTTTTCTCTCCCTCTGACAGCTTCGTGTCGATTGGACTTCCCTCACCGCTGCTCCGCCCCCAGGTGCCTCCTCTTCATCATATTCCTTGGAATCGCTCAGGTAAATCAACTTCCCTTGCTTTCTAATTTTCGAATGTGTTTTGTTTTTCGCTTGATTTTTCAATGTTTTTGTGGATGACCACACTCTCTTCTTCTTCTCTATCTTTCGCCGCCACATCTTCTTATCTCTCGCTTTTCTGATTCGGCGAGTTCTCTTAGGCCGTGGAGCGTAGGAATTTGTTGTCGCTTCTCACTTCGTGATTTTTCCTCTCCTTTGCTTCATCTTCTTCCTGACTTTTAAAATTCCACCTCCAGATCTTTCGATAACCTCATCTGTCTCAATTTTTTGTTGATCGCGTTATTTTTCTAGTAGCGCTTTATTTTGCTTTATCTCGGTTATGCACGTTCCTTCTTCTTCGAGTCGGGTTACTAAATTTCTTCTTCTTTTTAACCTGGCTCTTCGAATTCTACTTCCAGACCCTTTGATATGTTCGCTCGTCTCGACTTCTTGTTGATCACGTTCTTTTTCTAGGGACCGTCATCTGCCTTGTTTTGATTGCGCGCGTTGTTTTTCGTTCCTTGTGACTAAATTCTTTTCTCCTTTTCAGAGAGGACTTGTTTTACCGCGTGCAATTGTCCTTCCTCACCTCTTCATCATGTCAAGCAAAACGAACTCAGGGAGTGGTGATGCATATGGTAGAGCAGTGGGGAACGCATACATAGAGCATGAATCCGCCTCGAGTCCGGAATCTGAGGTTGCGTCTTCATCTTCGAGTGAATCATCGCGCCAGACCATAACCAAGGTCATTTCAAAGAGACGAGCGTTGCGAGCTGAGCAGGTAAGGGGAAAAGGTGTGGTTTCTTCTCCTCCCGCGGCCAATGTCTCCCAAAGCAATCCCCAAGAAGAAAGACCGCGGAGTGTGAAGAGCTTCGCGAGTCATCGCTTGAAAGTCGATCCTCCCCCGATTACCGCGGTGATTCCAGATGAGGTTCCCATGATGAAGGATCATCCAGGAAAGGACATGCGAAGCCTTGGAACGGCTACCACTGTCTCGCTATCCACCCTAGAGGATTTGGCGCGATCAATTCCATGGCTGGCCGGGATAAAACTCTGTCTTCTTGAGAGAGGGGGGACTTCTTTGGCGCGATACGAAAATTGCGTGGTCATCTTTGTAGCTAGCATCGAAGCTGGATTTCATCTTCCTCTACCTGACTTTTATCGCGACTTCTTGAGGCTTATCAATCTCAACCCTGCCCAACTGTACCCTAACGCATGGAGGTATCTTAGTGGATATACGATGCGATGTTATCACTCCGGCCTTTCTCCCGATGCACAACACATGCTTAAGCTCTTCACTCTGAAGTACGACAAGGGCTTTTGCAATCTTAGCTTACCCACCCTAAACGTGATTAGTAAGCCTTCCAACGTGGGCAAATGGAAGGACAAATGGTTCTTAGCCCGGTGTTCTTCTCACGCGGTCTTCAACTGTCAACTATTTCCTGGCCCTTTCATGCGTCCGGACAAGCCAGATCAGAAGGATATTGACGCGTGCAAAACCCAATTTCGCAATGAAGGAGATGCCCCTGATTACAAACGCTTGATTACTCAGGAGAACTTAGAGAAAGCAGGGTTGAGTTTACCATGTTCTGCTGAGCGCGATGAGTCGGGTGATTATCCGCTTTTCCCTATTCTTTATTTTCTCGCGTTGTACTAACTTAGTTGGCGTTCTCAGGGATGGTGAAATATGACTTTCTGCTGAAGAGAGCCAAAAAATCGCGGGGAACCCATCGCGGTCGACATCAATGGTAGGGGCAGCAGATGATCAGCCCGGAGAGGGACAAGCATTGGCTCCTGTTTCTGACGCGATAATTGCATGCGAGACTACAACCTCTTCGCCTCCCCCAGTTGGTCAGGTCGAGACAGACTCGCGTGGTAAGGAGCGCGATGATTCCTCTCAAGCAAGCCGCGAGGGTAAGAGATTACGGTTAGAGAGCAGTGCCGAGCCCGCTTTAATTTGTGCCTCAGGGAAGACCAGTTTTGCCGCGCCCGGGCCTTCTGTCGCGGACATGCGCAAGTTGGGAGTTCCAAGTGACGTATGTACCAAGGAGAAGGAGTGGCTAACTTCCCTGCCCCCGCCATTTCTTCAGTTCAAGGCTATGAAATGTATGGAGATGGTACGCGGTCTTTCACCTGTCCCTGAATCTTGTCATTTGAGCTCCATATCTCAACTTTACCACACTTGCTTGACTTTGCAAGCTCTCCTCAGTATGTTGGCCACAACATCGTACTGCAATGTTTTAGAGACAAAGTGCAAAGGAATTCGCGAGGAAAATGAAACACGCGCAAAGGTGGCCATACTGACCAAGCAAGCTGAACAATCCGCAACGGAATGCGACAAGGCCATTTCCAATGCGGTGAAGCTTCAAGAAGAGAACGCGTCTCTCAAGAAAAAGGTTGAAGATTTGCAGCAGGCCGTGTCTCAGAAGGATGAGAAGATAGTCGAACTCCAAATGCAGCGCGATACATCAAACCTTGAGGCTGAGAAGTGGCGAGCTAGGGCAGAATGCGCTGTCACCGATTATCTCAAGTCAGAAGACTATCAGATTAAGGTAGCTGACGAGGTGGGACCCCACTGGGAGTAGGGAATAAGGATTGGAGTCAGACAAGCAGTGGCGAGGTTCGGCGAGATCGACCCCAGGATTGTTTACTTTACTCCAGACTACACGGACCTCTTTGGCGAGCCCCCGATTGAAGACCCTGAGGAGGGAGGCAATCAAGCCATGGATGTAGATGCAAATGCCGCGACAACCAATGCAGCCTTGCCCGAGGATCGCGATGCTTCTTGATTTCCACTAGCTACTTGTAGACTTTCTTCAACTTTTCCTCTTGTATGTTATTGCATAAAACAATTAGTACGATATGATGATGAACGAAAAACACCTTTTTGAACCTCGTTATCTTCCTATGTAGTGACAATCCTTGATTGAAGTAGTAAACTATCTCGATGAGTAACACGCGGTGGCAGCCCCAAGCTCGTTAGGGGATCTCACCCGTTAAGAAGAATGCGGTGGCAGCCCCAAGCGAGTTGGGGGATCTCACCCGTTAAGAAGAACGCGGTGGCAGCCCCAAGCGAGTTGGGGGATCTCACCCGTTAAGAAGAATGCGGTGGCAGCCCCAAGCGAGTTGGGGGATCTCACCCGTTAAGAAGATCGCGAGAACGTACCTGGGATGGTCTAGTCGACCTATTGTGAGAACAAGTCCCCACGGTCGGCGCCAGTGATGGTTCCCGTATTTCCGAGCTGCTAAAATATAAAATCGTCGCGACGTAGACCATCCTTTAATAAGAACGCGATCTCCACATAATTAATCAAAGCGCAAAGCACTTGAAAAGAATACATTTTATTCATAATTGGCGTGATAATCTCATTTGACGATTACATCTCAACAAATCCTTACACGAGAACCATACACAGACCTCTCGTTTTCTTCCCAAAAAATGGGCGATCCAACCAAAGGTCACTAAAAAATGCGATCTCAAGCCTATTTATAGTGTTCGAATCCTGCTTGCGATAGCTGGCAAGGGGAAGCGACGTGTCGTTCAACAGAGCCTTGCATGGGGCAACGTGTCGCGTCAAGGGCTTGCATGGGGTGACGTGTCATGTGTGAGTAAGGCGGCGTTCAATGGCGGTTGGCTCGTGGCTTCTCTTCATTGGTTGAATGACATCATGGCATATGGACGAGACAACATCTTGGCTCGCGATCTTTCTCGTTGGTTTGTGATCTTCTCCGTTGGCTCGCGACGCGATCTTTCACGTTGATTCGCGATCTTCTCCGTTGGCTCGCTATACTCCCTATTGATGGAGGGTTATGAAGGGAATGAATGTGGACAATCAACGCGTTTAGTGCTATTGAAAATAGTGCGTTCCATCACCAGTAGCGCCAGTCCCAGTAGGAAGATTCCCTAAGTTTTTTAAAAAGTCCGTCAAATAACCCTCTGTGATGTACACCGTTAAAGTGCGGTTAAGAAAAAAGAACAAAAACAAATTCTATACCATAAAAAAAAATCCAAAACTCTTTTTTTTTTTTTTTTATACAAGAAAAACACTAGGACCCTTCCAACTAGGAAGGCAGTCCTAAATCATCCTAGTGGATGATCTTTAAAAACATTGTCCCAAAACTAGCAAAGGAAGAGTTCAAATTGATGAACTCATATCTAGAAGCAGGGCGATTCTGAACATCAGTAGCAGAGCGTGTCAGACGAAAGAGACGCTGGAAATTATGTAGAGCGTCTGGCGGGATGGCATGGGCGGCAAGGAAAACAGCGGCGCGATTGGCCTGACGAAAGCAATGATGGACCTGAAAAGAGACAAAAGTAGACAGCAATGTAGAAATATATGTAATAATAGAGTGAATTTCCCAGGAAAGTTTCCATATACCTTTGATTGAGTTAATGACAACAAGATTATCACCTTCAAGAATAATATTCTTGACATGAAGCCGAGCAGCCTGCTGAAGACCAAAAAGAGTTGCAAGGGCTTCGCTTCGCAAGGCAGAAGTAGATGGAATAGTTTTTCGATGAAATGAAAGAACATCTCATTTGTGGTCACGCATTAAATATCCAAAATGTGTCGTATCATCGGACTTCCTTGATCCATCAACATTTAATTTTATCCAATCGGTAGGAGGTTTTTTCCAAGTACGATTAGTAGGGCATTGTCGATTACGTTTGATAAGTGGTCGATTGCTTGTAGAGGACAATGAAGTCCATTCTTGAATTTGGAAGAAAGCCTAGTCAAAGGGGCAGGTCTTGTATGTAGGTCCGTGTCGGCGGAAAATGAGAGTGTTTCGATGATTCCAAATATTCCACCAGAGGAAAAGGAGCGGTGTAATGGAGGAATTGGATTGTCTGAAGAAGTCGAAGTTGTAGTAAAAATCTTGTGTAAAATTAAGAGAGAAAGAACAGTGAAGTTTAGTCTCCAATTTCGAGATCATGGATTGTGTGAAAGTGCAAGTGAAAAAGAAGTGATTACGATCTTCATCCTGCAAACCACAGAGGCTACACGTAGAAGGAACCGTGCAAAAGTGTCGGTTTAATCTTTTAGTGGTAGGGAGAGCATCTGCCATGGCTTTCCAGAGTAAGTTTTGAATTTTTGGAGGAACGCATAACTTCCAAATCCAGGAAAATAATGAGGATTGAGGAGGATTGGAATGGCTTGGTTCAGTAAGAGCACGCAAAGATTTGACCGAAAAGTTCCCATCAGAGGTAAGATTCCAAATAAGACGGTCTCCTGATGGAGTGGAAAGAATGTGAACACTCCTAATCTTATTAATAACCGTAGGTGGTAACAAATGTTGGAGACAGGGAATATCTCATTCTTTATTAGGGGTAATACAAAAAGAGACTGAAATGTTGGGGTCTGTGCTGTTATTAAAATAAGGAAATAGACTAAAGTCTTGTATCCAATTGTCAAGCCAGAATTTTGCTTTGTGGCCATCTCCAATTTCCCATCCGAGGCCCTTCTTAAAAAGGTCTCGAAGATGCAGAAGCCTGGAGAATTGCCAAGACTGTTTAGATTTCTTTTTGTAGGAGAATAAATTTGTGGATCCAAGATATTTTTCTGATATAATACGAGCCCAGAGATTATCGGGTTCAACTAAAAGTTTCCACAGTAATTTCATCTGTAATGATTTATTCATGTGTGCCGCCTTGTGAAGACCCAAACCACCAAGTGATTTAGGTTGGCATATACTATCTCAGTTAATAAGAGAATGATATTTAGTATTTTGTTTATTCCAGAAAAAGTCTTTTTTAATTTTATCAATTTTAGAGCAAAGAGTCAACGGAAGGAAAAAGCTTTGCATCAAGAAATTGGCTTTGGATAACAAGTTCGATTGGATAAGAACTAGACGGCTTGCCTGAGTGAGAGAGAGAGAGTTCACTTTCCATTTAGCAAGTTTTTTTTTAGGCTCACAATGGAATAATCAAAATTTTCCTTTTTGACACATCCTCGAACAATGGGAATCCCAATGTATTTCTCCATAGACTTGGTAACTTGAATATTTAAGATGGCTGCTAATTGTTCCGTTTGAGATATCGTGATATTGGAGGAAGTCTGAAAAGAGCTCTTATGGAAATTAATAGATAATCCAGAGGTACAAGTAAACTTATCAAGGAGGGCTTGAATGTATAACATGTTTGCTCTTGTAGTCGTAGAAGATATTAGGGTGTCATCTGCAAAGGTTAGATATAGGATACATGTTCCTCGGCGCGTGAGTTGAATACCAACCTTGTGATTCGTATGTTGAGATTCAATGGTAAGTGTACGGGAAAAGAATTCCATTGCAATGATAAATATAAAAGGAGCAATATGATCATCTTGTCGTAGACCACAAGAGGGGGGAAAGACTGGACCGGGTTCATTATTAACAAGCATTGAAAAGGAGGTTGACGTGATACATGTCATAAGGAGTTGAACCCCAGTGTCATCGAAACCAAACTTAATAAGAATTTGTTTGATGAAATTCCAGTTGAGTTTATCGTAAGCTTTCTCCATATCTAATTTAATCCATCTAACCCCTCTTTCCTTTTTTCTTCGTGTGGAAGGAATGAAAGATTTCATGAGCAATGAAGATGTTGTCTTGGATCGAACGACCCTCAACAAAAGTGCCTTGATAGTTACTAATAAGTTTCAGAAGGATGGATTTTAGTCGATTATCCATGAGTTTTGTTATAATTTTATAAGCCGTATTGCATAGGCTAATAGGGCGATAATGATTAATAGTTAGGGGGTTATCGTTTGTAGAGATTAACGTAATGAAGGAATGTGCACAATGTCGAAGGAGTTGTCCTGAATGAAAGAAAGCTTGAATAGCATTGGTCAAAGATTTACTAACAAAGGGCCAATAAGTCTGGTAGAATTCAGCGGGAATACCATCAAGACCTGGTGTTTTATTAAAAGGGAGGTCAAAAACGAGTTTTTTAATTTCAGAGTACAATGGTGGAGAAAGAAGATGTACATTATCCTCATGGGTAATCAAATGAATAATAATATGTAAGTCGTCGTTTGTTATAGAATGTTGGGTGTTAGGAGTAAATCGTGAGTGTAATTCTTGAGAAATAACTTGTTGGATGAGCTGATGGTCATGAAAAATACACCCATCCTGGCTTTGAAAGGAGATCTTTTGCTTATATATTCTTGCTGAGAGCTCGCGAGAACAGAGAAGAAAAATAGTTTTGGAATTATTTTTTTGTTTTAATGGTGGCATGTATTAATTTTAGAATTTTTATTTGTTTTTTTTAAAAGCCAAATAATAGCAAGCTTTTTGGCTTTTAAAAAAAAATGATTTAACTGCACTTTAACGGTGTACATAACGGAGGGTTATTTGGCAGACTTTTTAGAATACTCAGGGTTACCACGCGGAATAGTTAAAACATGTGGACACTTTGTGAAATTTGTAAAACCCGAGGGTTACCTCGCGAAATTCCCGTTAATTGTAACTTTACATATAGGTAATCAAAATAAATTCTTGTGTATGCTAAGTTATATTTTATTTCAAAAATATTATCAAATTTAATTATAACATAAGATTTTAAAACTTTGATAGTTTAGAAACTCCATATTTTTTTTCATTCGCGTACGTGTATTCACTACAAATACAAAAATATACAACTTGTGTTGATTTATATCTAAACACCTCTAAGAGAACCCCTTACGGGGGCTCATTGAAGAGGCTTAAAGAATATATTTTATTAAAATATTAGAAAGAGAGTTTAAGCCTCCCCCTTGGGGCTCAAATAAAGGGGAAATTTAAGCCCCAATCGGACGGGCTTAAACTAAAGTTAGTTTAAGTCCCGTTTGGTTAGGGCTAAAAAAATTTGCCCCAACCCCATTAAAACGCAGCGTTTTGGTCCAAAAAGGACCAAAACGCCGTGTCTTTAGTAAGCAGCCAAACGGCTGCTTACTAAAGCGAGCGCCACGCGTCGCTCCGTAACTGGAGCCGCGTCGCTCGTTCGTTGAGCGACGCGTGGCGCTCCAGCGGACGGCCAGGATTTATTCCTGGCCGTCCGCTATTTTTTTTTAAAAAAAAAATATTTTAAAAATTAAACATAAAAAAAACACACACCATAATTCTAGTTTCATTTTTATCTATCCATAGACATCCATTTTGAATATATTTGGTATATTTTAAATCATTTTAATATTATCTATGGTGGTTTAAAAGATAAATATATACTATTTTCATTTCTTTATATTAAAATGACATTGTGGAAAATTTGTATAAATTTTATGTATGAATTTAGGGTAGTTATATATTTTATATATGTATTTAGGGTAGTTATATATTTTATGTATGAATTTAGGATAGTTATAACTAAAATTATTTATATATAATTAATATTTTCACAAAATAGAAAAATTATAAATAATTTTTTATTTGCCTATAAATAAGATGTAGTGTTCATTGCAAAACTCACACATTCTCAAAATCCGATATCTCTCTTTCCAAAACTAAAGACTTGAATTAAAATTAAAGACTATAAAATTAAAGACTTGAATCAAGTGTTTAAAGACTATAAAAGTAAAGACTATAAAATTAAAGACTTGAATCAAAATCTGATATCTGATATCTCTCTTTCCAAAATCATTTATAAGAAAAATTATAAATGATTTTTTTATTTTCCTATAATTAATTTTCAATTAATACTATAAAATTAAAGACTTGAATTAAAGTTTATTTAATAAATTAATTATAAAATCAAATAATTTACATTTAATATAAAGAGTATATTAGTAATTTAATATAAAGGGTATTTTGATAATTTAATATAATGGAATAATTGTATTTTAATATAAATGTAAATTAGGACCAAAAGCCCTTCCAAAAGCCCTTCCATTAAAATGCTATTTTGAGTTGGGGCTTAAATGGAGGCTTAAACTCAAAAAACCCCCATTTAAGCCCCTTTTTAAGCCCCCCATAAGGGGTGCTCTAATATCAAAAAATAAACTAAAATTACATTGTTACAAATATATTACTTTATAATTGGTTTACCAATTGAAAAAATAACTAACCTTTATCATGTCATAAATTTCCGATCAATTAATTATACTATAACTAGAGGTCATGTCCGTGCTACGCACGAAGCTTATTTTTTCTTATTATTATAATATATTCAAATATCAAAAAAAATATTTTCTTACAAACAGAGTTTATCCAATTTTACTATTATCTCAATTATTAATGTATGGTTATTATATATAAAATGTCCAATGTACTTTCATTCAAAAAATGTGTATATAGATGCACGATTCTTGTTTATAATATTTTTCACGTATTATTTACATTCGATCAAGATAATACATGTTTATTGATAAATTTGTAAATTATCAATGCTAGTCTTGCATCTAATTTGAATTAGTATAGGTAAATATAGTAGCATTAATAACACAATATTTTTCTAAAATATTGACAAATATACAACTAAATTTTACATAAGAGAATATAGTGTTTAGCTATTACTTGAAAAATCGATAAGGTTTTACAATTGGACTAAAACTATGAAAACAAATAAATACATGTATTGATACCTATGCAACTAAATTTTAAATAAAAGAGTATGACATGTTAGATCTCAGATCGCATGTTAGATCACGATAAGTTATTTAAGTTAATATTTAAAATGATAAATTTCTTATCCTCAATTCTGAATAATCTCGATCTAATTTCACCTTTGATTGATAAACGATACGACCTATATATAAAAATTCTAATTATATACATAAAACTTTGACATCAATAAAAATAATATTTTTCATAATTTTAAATTGAAATATAATAACAATTTGCCTTGATATTTTTTTCTTTCATACTCCCACATTAACACATTATCTCAACCCTTTAATCATCCAACGAAAAAACACACTTTTTCACATTTAGGCTCTTTTATTAGTCATTCTTATCTGTTGAGTACTTGAGTTGTGGCATGTGACAAATAAATCTCTCAATTCCTCTTGATAAAATAGTTAATATAATTTTACGTAAAATTGCAGTAAATTAATTAGGTTGCATATTATAACAAATTTGAACACTTTTTTCTAACCGACCAAAAAAATAAAAGGATCACTTCGATCTTCCCTTGTTACTACTTAATGATTTCTGATCCACAATCATATTATTATAATACTTTAATTTAGTATTTTAAAATATAATTTATTTATTTCCTAGCCTTTTATAATCAAATTGAGTCATTTTTCTAAAACATAGTATAAAAACTATGGAGATACATGTAAGAATATTATCTCCCTATAATGTTTTAAAATCGATATTTTTTCTAGTTTCAATCTTTATAACTCCTATATTAAAGATAATGGTATATATATTATGTTTTCTTGAAATATTTTAAATCTATCTATTTTTATCATCTAATAGTGTTCAATATAATTAAACCCTTAATGACCTTGTAATTAATTAGGAAAAAAGGTCTATATATATAATAGGTATGTTAAAGGTTTAGCATGTTAAAAAATTATAACTCCCTGATTTTAATTTTTAGTTTCTACCATTTTAAGTTTCTCGTACTAATTCTTTGAATATCTCCCTGTATTAATTGATTGTAGATTCATCAAAATTTATTTTGAGAATAACTATTATTTTTAAAATTAATTAATTATAAAACAAAAATGGCCTTTGAAAAATATATATGAAAAACAATTTCTACAAAAAATATTTCTAAGTTTATATAATCAGAATGCTTGATATATATATGTCTTTATAGATGCTATACACTTTCAGTGGACCCCTATTATGCGTCAATATGTTTTTATAGTTTATAAAACTTTATGAACAATCATTTTTCAATTTATGTTTTTTTTGGGGGATTTCATATTATTATCTTTCATTTTTTTATTTTATCATAAGTAGCATCTCTACATGACAAATCTTCACGTTTTATAAAATTTTATGAACTATCATTTTTCAATCTATTTTTTTCTATTTTTTATAAGGTAAGAATTAGACTGTTGCCAGAAATCCAACAATCAACCTATAGCATCCTTGCAGATGATAGCTAGTAGCTCAGTATTGCTTCTGATATCCTCTAGAGGCAGTCTGTGACCCAATTTTGCAATAAAATCAGCAACCATGTTAGCCTCGTGAAAAATGTTGGAAATCTGCACTGTCTGGAAATGTTGTAGTAGACATAAGATAGTCGATATTAAAATCTCAATATCCATGGACAGTGTCAGGTTTTGTTAATAACATTGACAATAGTAATGTTGTCACATTCAATTTCAATGTTTTTAAGTCCCATTTCCTTTGCCATGATTAGCGCATTTGTGAGTGCTAATATTTATGTTTTCAAAGCAGTCGAGGTACCACATTTTTTCCTAAATACACAACTTGATTCACCTTTTTCATTTCTGAATATGACTTGATTCTCCATTAGTTTTAGTTGATCCAACAATATTTATTTTTATGACTTTGTCCGAGAGTTTTTTTCCCATTTTTTATGTAGTCGTCTTCTCCTGTTGTTATTAATCGTGTCTTTGTTTCTTTTTGGAGTCAGCTAGGCAATCCGGGTTCCAATTCTTTGTTTTTTTGGAAATTTTTAATTGGCCTCTTTTTTTTTTTTTTTTTTTTTTTATCATGAGTAAAATCTTCAAAGTGCGAATACATCACATTTCGTTTGATTATTTTGGCTCCATTAACTCAAAAGTTTGTATAGTATATTTTATTTTATTATGCCTCAATTAATATGTGTATTTTTTATTGATTCAGACTCTATTTTATATTATAGAACGTGCTATTCACGAGTCTTTTTATTATTTATTATCTTTTTATTTATTTTTGTCAATATTTTTAAAATTATATATATCTTTAATAAATAATTTCAAGACTTGTTATATTAGTATTGTATTTTTGTATGCATAAATGATATATATAAACGTAAAACACATATATATATATATATTTTAGTGTTTGAAACAAAAACCTTGTAGAGATTCATATGTAAAAATCTACACATAGATTAGTGTACAACTTTTAGTAAATCTAAACTCTTAATATATTAAGGATTCAGATTATAGATATAGGTGAAAAAATAATATAATCCGAAAAAAATATTGACATACTACTCGTTATAGGTGAAAAACTCATATAACATAGAAGATTATATATATACATTCTTAATATATACATAGTTTATTTAAAAATCAGCATTTTGAATCAAAAAGAAACCAACTTGACTTGTTATTTTTATAATTATATTCCATTGAATGAAACACATTATGAATTCTTGGTTTCATCTAAGTGAATTGTGTATAAAGGTCAGTAATATATAAAATCATAAAATAGCCCTTACAATTATAATTAAATATTTATGAATTGAATGATTATATAATTTAAAATATAAAATTTGTATATGAAATGAAATACACGTGTTATGCACACAGTTCATTTTATAATTATTAATTAATATAAAATAAGAAAATAATAATGAACTAAATTGTAAAGTCATTTTACTACTTTACATTGTTTTGCATATCGATTGAGTTTTTATAAATAACCAATTTGTTGTTGTTATATAACATATTATCATTTATCAATGTTATTTTTGTTTAATTTGTAATTCTTAAAATGAATATAATTATGAAATTTTATCCAAATTAATAAAAAGGACAGTTTAAAAATAACTATATTAGGGTGTTCGAGAAACCACCCGTTCACCTATATTACATAACTTTTCATCTCCGTAATTCACCATTTATTTTAATAGCTTATAGGTTATAAAAAATAAAAAATAAATAAAATAGCTAGCAGTTAAAACCCTACAAATCTGTAAAATTTATTATAAAAATAAGTTATTTGTAACAAAAAATACTGCATTTTAGTTATCATGTTGAAATAATATATTTACATTAATTAATAAGGAGCGACAAAAACTAAAAGAATACACGAAAAATATATGCGAATCTAAACTAAAAAGAGCAATCTAGTTCACACGATTTACATACCTCTTCAATCTTGGATGCAACAACTTAATTATTTGTTCTAAAGAGACTAAAGATCTTCGGTGAAGAGAGAAAAAAAAGTTATGATCATCTCGAACTTGTTTTAAAAAATACATTAAACACAAAAGCAAAATTAAATTATCATGTTTATTCTAAATTAACAATAAACAAATGAGACCTGACATATATATTCTTTTCCTTCACCTTTATTTTTGAGATGTGTTGTTTGCTTGTCCTCCACTCCCAGTTGACGGTTGCTATATAGTATTAGAATGACGGTAAGAATATGAAAATGTTGGAATTAAGAACTTAATTATACTAGCAATTATGATCTTGTACGTGTACTCTTACATGCCTTTGTCGTTCCATATCAATTGTAACGCTAGAGATTCACTTACAGTTACAATGACAATTAGGATATTGGAGGGTCAGATTTAATGTTAATCACCTCGTAAATTTGAAAGAAAACAGGTTACAACAATTTTCGACGATTCTAGTCATCAATTGCTTGCCTTTTTGGGTCTTTTTAGTTTTGTTCAAACCATCATATTTTAATACGGAGTACCTTTTAATTTTACATACTTTTAATAGAAATATATACATTTGCATAAAAGTATATTGAACATGAATTTGGCAATTAATTGGACAAAAGCTCTATTTTATATGTTCATAAATAAATAAATAGATAAATATACAGATTTGAGTAACTAATTAATTTAAACAAAAAAATAAAAAATAAAATGATAAAATAAAGTTGTTAAGAAGAGGGATTGAACCCTAACCATTGAGTTATATTAGAACATTTAGTTTGTAATGAAGATCAACAAAAAAAATAACAAATTATTTTTCATATTTATTAAATATTAATTACATCTTCAGTCTACTTTATAATAGATTTTCGTTAATTTTCACTCATTCAACTTAAAAAAGATTAGTTTTTCTATACGGTTTTTCAGTTTTAATATTTGATGCCCTTCCTTAACGAAAGACAAATCAATTAATATACCCAACCCTGATTGCACTCACGAGCAAATCCCTACATCACGAAAAAAAAACAAATACGAGGAAACACCGAAAACAAAAATGAAAGAAACCCCCGGATAAAATAATCAAAATTAATGTTGATGGCTCTACCAAGGCAAGTGGCGTGTCCACTATTGGTATGATCTGTAGAAATAACCAAGGACAACCCACACTAATCCATGCGAAGAGATGTGGTGTTTCGACCCCCCTAAGAATCGAAGCTCTAGCCCTCCGAAATGCCCTAGTTAAGGCAAAAGAAATGAAATATGACCAGATCCTGATAGAAACTGACAACCTTACAATTGTGAACGTTATCAACAAAATCTGGCACTGCCCATGGAAAATCGAGATCCTCATCTCTGATATCCTATGTTTATTACAATTCTTTCAGGCAGTGCAGATTTCTCATATCTTTCGTGAAACGAATGCGGTGGCTGATCTTATTGCCAATCTTGGCCACAATTTGTCTCTGAACGATATCTTGACAAACTTCGAGCTTAAGGCTCTCATCCGCAAGGATGCTATAGGCTAAGTGTCAAGTTTATTTGACAACTAGTCTAATTCTTATCTTATCAAAAAAAAAATCAAAAAAAAAAATCAATTAATATACCCGATATATGCCTCTAGTCGGCTAAGTCATGAGTACAATTTCAGTATTCCTAAAATAACATTTTCATGATTCAAAGGAAGAAATTGTCTACATTTTATCTATTTAATTATTTAGTTCTGCTGCAGTGGATTTTTTAATGGTATGAATACGTTTCAATATTTTAATAGTTCACTCGTAGAGCTCCTTTTTTTTAAAAAGGGTCATATAACCCCCTTGGTCGCTTTCGATTCCAACACACCTCATGTAGTATTATTCAAGTAGTTACCGTTTTGTTTCTTTCATCTACTTCCACTAATAAAATAAAAAAGAATTTTTGTTGGTGTTCCTGAATTTATGGTTATTTCTGTTAATATTTCACGATTAAGTTTTTTTCAGTTGATATCCCTAAGGTTTTGATTTGTTCGTTTTGTAACCGAAATTTTTTATACCCGTATCATTTCGGTTCGAATTGATCAAATCGAAGCTCATCATTATGTTTATTGACCTCAACTTAGTAGGATTCGACTCCTAAAACAATCAAATCCATAATCGAACCATTCCGATTTGAATTCTTAAGGTCGAAAACATGTTGTTGTTTCAGAATTCAAATCGACATGGTTCGAACATGAAATTTGGTATTTTAGGAGTCAAATCTTACTAATTTGAGGGTGAAGAATACAATGGTGGACTTAGATTTAATCAATTTGAACTTAAATGATACAAACATGAAAAAGTTTGATTACGAAGCAAACAAATCCAAACCTTAGGGACACTAACGAAAAAAAAAATTTTCTTAAAAAAATCCCTCACAATTTGTATCGAAGCGAGTGCGCGCACGCGTAGTTAAGGAGCGTGGCTACTCCGATCACAGGTGTAAAGCTAGACCGCAGTATGCCCGTGACTCTCTATATATACGGACCCTACGCATTTCTACACACCTCCTCCTCCCTTGTTTAGAACAAGAACACCATTCTCGCTTCTCCTATCTCCGTTATCTTCCACACTCTATCCCTTTCTATCGCATTCCGTTTCTCGATTTCCTCGTCTCCTCCAGTTTTGAGGTTTTGATTCATCCTATAGTCCTTATTGATTTACTGTTTTTTTCTATCTCTATCTGAATTTGGCACTGGAATTGACTGTTTCTGTTGACAAATTTTGGAATCTGGTGCCTGAAAGTTTGCTGTTAGAACGTTGATTTGGAGTTTCGGTGGAAAATTAGGGTTATGGTGGTCGAAGATAGGCGTATAATGAGGCTATTGCAAGAGGAGGGAGAAAGAGCGATAGTGAACGAGGACGCCGACGAAATTATGGAGAATGAGATGGTTTCTTCGCAATCTTTCGCGATTGCTAAGGACATTCCTCGTCCACTGAAAATTGTCGTCGCGTACGCTCTCACGTCCAAGAAGACGAAGAGCTTTTTGCAGCCTAAGCTTGAAGGCGTAGCCAGGTATGTGTTCTTACTTTGAAACTGTCAGTTTTACTCGTTCAGATAAATATACTAAACTAAATTTCCAAAAGATGTTTTGTTGATGTTGTTGTTCTTTACGTTGATTTTTCAGCTTAATTAATTCGAATATCCTCTTTGTTTTAATTCATGTTTGCTATTGTTTTTTTGTTGATGTGATAATACGACTAACGAGAGTACGAGACCAGTAGGTTTAAATCATTTGTTGCGTGGGATCGCTTTCTGGAAGCTAGAGTTCCAATTGTATTGGGAAAGTATAAAACCTCGTTGCCTATTTCTACTTGCTACAGTTGAATATTCTGCTGACTTTCTGTTCCTTCTCATTGGCTTTTGGGAAGAAAGTGGGAGGAGAGGTTTACGCAATCTTGTATAGCTGTGGTGGCCGTTAGATTTCAGATGATATTTAGACTTTTACTGGAAAGGATATTTTTACCATTTACCCGTCCATTATTACCTTGCAATGTTTCCTTTAAATATGGGAGTTTTCATTTTTCTGAAAAAAGGTGTATAAATTTCCTTGAGAATTCTCGATCCCACATTTATTATATGGTCTATATCATGATTGACGAATGTAGGAAATTTGTCAGTTTTTCTTCCATCCCTTTCTTGAAGGAATATTTGTTGTCTTTTAGTTTCTTAAAGGTTGTTGTTTTGGAATTGTACATTTTTTCTCATTACACTGATATTGGTCTATAAAACATTTTCTTGATTCCTCCCCCCTCCTTCCAATAAATGCATAGGCAAGTGCTTTGTAACAGCTCTGGTCACAAAGTCATATTCATAGTATATTTTTTTTTTAATCTTTTTTGTGGTTTTATGCCCAAGATTGCCTTCTTATTAGATCCTCCAATCGCAAAAGCTTTTGGATGTACCTAGATTAGTTCCTGTTTGGAGTGGCTTTTTTAGGCCTTAGTTATCTTAGTCCTGGAAAGTCTCCTAGATTTATATCATTTAGGAGATTAGCTCGACTATACTACATCATTAGCATGGTCGCATGGAGATGTCCAGTTGCAGGGCACTGGTGTTGGTGACATTTATTGAGCAGTCTGCCTTGGTTGTTGCTGTCTTGAACACATTGGATGACTAATTTTGTTGATATTTTCTGAGAGCGTTTTGAGAATAAGAGTGACATGTCTGTGTGGTAGCCAATTTTTAGCAGCTGCTAAGTGCATAGTCTCATTTTCTTCAGGCTCAAGGGTATTGCTTTCGTTGCTATTGATCCAAACAAGCCCCTTTCAGATCAAGGTACATTTGACATCTTGTTGCAAAAGGTAATCATTTATTTTCAGCTCCAAGCTTTCTTTGTAATCAAAGTATAACAATAATGAGAAGTGTCCTACATCTTTGTGAACTTGGACAGAAATTTTCACTTGTATTTGATGTCTTTGTTTTGCTTACAGTTATCTGGAAAAGAATGGTGTCAGAGTCTTGAGGTAGGTTACACAATCTCATATCTACTTTCTTAATATTTATCACTATTCATAAATGATTGCTAAATGTGAGCCGAGTGCTGCTCTTTGTTATATTGCATTGATTCACGAGGACAAATCTACATATAATGAACATTGATGGAGTTTGACTGCATCAGTTGACGCTTAAAATTTATCTCTTCAGCATAAATTTGCAGAATACATGCTTTTTCTGTCATCATTATCTGATTCTGAGCTAGAAGCCTCAAGTTTCAGTCACAGTCAATGAGTATGTGTCTTACTTAACCAGTCCGGCTGTTAGTCCAGGCTCATCAAGCGCCATTTCGTAGATCTTTTTCTGCTTCTGTATTATTGTGAAAGGGGCTTTTCCTTGCACAGGTCCTTATATTTTTCAGCAGTTGCTGTGTGGTGTAGTTAGCTTGTCTTTGGAATTCCACTGCAGAGACTGTGGAAGAAGGAAAATCTCATTTTCTTTTCTTCTTGGTTTCTATATTTTATCTCCCAACAGTGCTTAACCTCTTAATGGAAGCAGAACTGAATAATGACTAGTCTAAAAAGCTCACTAGACCATTCTCCATGCTTTATTGTTTTATTTTATTTTAATTTGGTCACTTACGCAAAGCTTAGCAACTAAGATTCAAATTGTGTCGGTTGTCTGAGGTGCTGCTTTCTCAGCTGTCTGATCATCACAAAAGCAAGCTTGGATAGACAAGCTGTTTTAAGATACAATATCAAGATGTAATCCTGATGGTACTATCTGTGATAAAGATCTTATTCATGCTGTAATCACATGATGCTATAATTAGCTCAAGTGTATGTGTGAAGATGATCTGACCTTCCGATTCCCATTTATGTTTTTAAACTTCCATTTTTATATTTGACACTCTTGATATGAATTGGTTTTTTCTTAAGGTGAGTTGAGTATGATATTGTTTTGGACTGTTCTATAGATTCATTTTAAGCGTGAAGCAGCAATACAATACACTTTTTCTGTCTATTATTTGGTTCATGCAAAGAGTTTGCCTCCCTTGTGAAGGGGTCTGAAAATGAGCATTAAGATTTTATGATGTAATGCAAGGACTGTTGCAGAGGAAAGTAATAAAAATTATCTATGTGGATATATGGACCAAGGACTGTTGCAGTTTTACTTTATATTCTTGCTTCTTACCTCTGGATGATATTGTTGCAGGACTATAGACTTGCACATCCTGACGTCACTGTTCTTGATCCACCACATGCAATTCAACAGCTACGCAATCGGCAGTCGATGTTGCAAGATGTTGATGACTTGAACTTGACCAACTCACATGGTAAGGTTACTAAGCTAGTTGATTCTTGTTTGACCTTCAAAGTTTGTTTCTTATTCCTCCATCGTAACAAGGATGCTTAACCGCAGGTACAATTGGTGTTCCTAGACAATTGGTCATAAAAGACGATGCATCATCAATCCCCAGTGCAGTTGCTAAAGCTGGACTATCGCTTCCTATTGGTATGCTAATGTAACCCATCATCTGCTTTACATTTCCTTACTAACAATGTCATTACCTATTGGTACACTGATGTTACCCATCTGCTTACTCTACTATAGGCTTTTGCATTTCCTTACTAACACTTAAGTGTAAATACTGGTACAACTAGATTTTTGAATAGTCGTGAAATCCCACCTGCAAGGTCCTCTCTTAACAGTGGAGTTTATTTATATCTACATGTAATTGTGCAGTTGCAAAGCCACTGTATGCTGATGGAAGTGCAAAATCGCATGAACTTTCCCTTGCTTATGATCAATATTCCCTTAAGAAACTTGAACCACCTCTTGTTTTACAGGAGTTTGTCAACCATGGTAATTTATACTCTTTCTTTTTAATTTCTATTTTGTGTCATCTTACCATTTGCATATGCATCAGCAAAAATCCGTGTGTGGTTTCTTAATATTTCCTTTTGTATATGTTGCTAATGTTAGGAGGTGTGCTTTTTAAAGTCTACGTTATTGGAGATGCTATAAAGGTTGTGAGGCGATTCTCGTTACCAAATATTTCTAAACATGAACTCTCAGAAAATGCTGGTGTGTTCAATTTTCCAAGGGTATCCTGTGCAGCAGCTTCAGCAGATGATGCAGACCTAGATCCAGACATTGGAGGTAATCTAGCATAAAGCTTTCACTGCCTTGGGACGGATTTTTTGTTGCTATCTCAAACAAGCACAGATTGCATGTCATAATGTCAGGGCGTATTTGGTAAACATGCTTATTATATTAATGTGCTGACACGGATGACCTTAGAAGGCAATAGATATTACTTAGAAGACTTGAATATAAACCACATCACTAATTTTTTTTTACCTTATTGCAGAGCACCCTCCTCGACCTCTATTGGAGAAACTGGCAAAGGAACTTCGTCGTCGACTGGTAGGCTTTTCTTCATTTCATATTGGCCTTACTTCATTCCTTAGGATCTTCTTGATCCTTTGATGTTAAAAGTGCCCTGTTCTCTTTCCTGGCCTCTTGCAGGGCCTTCGGCTGTTCAATTTAGACATCATACGGGAACATGGGAGCCCAAACAAATTTTATGTCATTGACATTAATTACTTCCCTGGTAAGTGAATCCTGTGTGGTGGTCTGCATTACATCTCTAAAAAAGATACAATTAATATCAGACCGCACATTCTTCTTTACATTGGGTGTCGAATTTGCAACAGGCTATGGGAAAATGCCAGACTATGAGCATATATTCACAGACTTCCTGCTGAGACTGGTCGAAAGCAAGCACAAAGAGGCGCCAAGAGACCTCACAAGAACCAAATCCGAAGCAAAGATGCTGAATTCAAACATGTGGATGTCATCATCGCCATTCCATTCCATTGCTCTTGGAACGGAAAGTTGAAACTCGAGAAAGGATGTCAATAAAATTCAAAATTCGAGGGGGTGTAAACAATCTGAGAATGGTAATCAGGTTCAGAGCTGCTCTTGTGTATTTCGGTGCCAAAGTGCTACCCCAAAAGCTCTGGGCTTTTAGCCTTGTACATAGAGCTCTTTCTAATTATGTTATTAACTGTTTGAATACTTTGTCAGCTTTGCCTTTATATTGTTCTTCTTTTTGGGAGTCTTTATCATTGTCTGTTTACATTTTCACGTTTGGTGTAGATTTCACGAAACTGTATTTACGTGCTTGGTGATTACTAATTGACAATAAACAACCCCCTTCTTTTTACTGGAATCTTGCTCATGGAAAGGAGGAGCTAAACTCTTGCCTTTCTCTTGTGTCAGTGGCCTATATTGCTGCTCATTCCCAAACCCTACATCAAGTCCAAAATCCAGTTTAATTTATTATTATTGTTGTTAAGATAATTGTTTTTAGGTGGTCTTTGTGTCTTCTCGTATTCAGGTGCGATTTCAAAGAGTTTCCAACTCTTTAACAAAACATTGACAACATGCTTTTGTAACAAATGTTTGTAACCATCTTTGGTCTATGCGGTTCTGTTTTAAGTGTTTATTTTTTGGCTTACAGAAGTCACAAATGGATTAAACTTCTTGACTAGCAGAAATTGATCAGCTCTTAATCGTGTACAGTAATAATTATGGGTAATTTTATACAACAAAGTTCGAGGTTCTGTTGAAAATGTTATTTTTCATATATTCATGTATTATATTAGATGAGAGACGAACAGTAACATATTACCAAGCAAAACTGAACATAACCCTTCAATAATTGGAGTGAGAGTCTTACCACTGTATAAATTACAAATTACAAAAATAAAAATAGCCATATATAAGAACAGCAGAATGAATACCATAGGATTATCATTCAAGTAGAAATTTTCAAATCAATCATATAATGTAAACTCAAAACGGAATAGACGGCAACTCTTGTTCTTGCCAAATCTTTCCTTGTAATAATCTCTCTGGTCTTTGCCAACTCTTGATAGTTTACTCTTCTTCAACCAGCCTCAACCTTCAAGCACCAGAATTAGAAGCACTTCCGGTGCACAATTGAAGGCCCGGCCTCATCATACTCCGCCTTGGCAATCCACATCTGTATTCATGACAAAGGATTTCCGTTAACCAACACACATACTTAGATGTACTAGTTAATTGGAGAAGTTTTTGAGGGAAAAAATGATGTACCTGTTGGAATGTGCTGAGAGATGCCAAAATGGAGCCACCAATCCAAACACTGTATTTCCTCTCAGGGGGTGCCACCACCTTGATCTTCATGCTGCTGGGAGCCAAAGCAGTGATTTCCTTGCTCATTCTATCAGCGATCCCGGAGAACATAGTGGTTCCTCCACTCAGGACAATGTTCCCATACAAGTCCTTCCTGATATCGACGTCGCACTTCATGATGGAGTTGTACGTCGTCTCGTGGATGCCGGGGGCTTCCATCCCGATCATGGAAGGCTGGAAGAGCACTTCAGGGCACCTGAAACGCTCGGCCCCTATGGTGATAACCTGCCCATCAGGGAGTTCGTAGCTTTTGTCGACTGAGGAGCTCGTCTTTGATGTTTCCATCTCTTGCTCGTAGTCAAGAGCTATGTAAGAGAGCTTCTCCTTGACGTCCCTCACGATCTCGCGCTCAGCACTCGTCGTGAACGAGTAGCCTCGCTCCGTCAGGATCTTCATGAGGTGGTCGGTCAGATCCCGACCTGCCAAGTCGAGACGCAGGATGGCGTGAGGGAGAGCGTAGCCCTCGTAGATTGGAACTGTATGGCTGACACCATCTCCAGAGTCCAACACAATACCTGACACACACAAGACAAGCTCATCATACACTTCTTAGCAACATTGATTTTGCATATGGTAATAAGCACATTGGGCTCACCGGTAGTACGACCACTGGCATAAAGGGAGAGAACAGCTTGAATGGCAACATACATTGCAGGGGCATTGAAGGTCTCAAACATGATTTGTGTCATTTTCTCACGGTTAGCCTTCGGATTGAGAGGCGCCTCAGTCAGCAGAACCGGATGCTCTTCCGGTGCAACACGAAGCTCGTTGTAGAAGGTATGATGCCAAATTTTCTCCATATCATCCCAGTTTGTCACAATACCATGCTCAATAGGGTACTTTAGAGTCAGAATACCACGTTTCGACTGAGCCTCGTCCCCAACATACGCGTCTTTCTGGCCCATGCCAACCATCACGCCAGTGTGACGGGGGCGACCCACAATGCTAGGGAACACTGCCCTAGGAGCATCATCTCCAGCAAATCCAGCCTAACAATGTTCAATACCCACAAGTATCACAACATTTCAACAATGTAGAGGAGCCATTTAAATCTTTATTTTACTATCAACATAAATATTACTTTCTTGTTTACCTTAACCATTCCAGTACCATTGTCACAGACAAGAGGCTGGATATCCTCTCCATCAGCCATCTTCAATCAAAGACTGGTAAACACAAAATCTTGACAAAATGAGTACCTCTATACCCAAACACAAAATGCTAAAACCGGAATTCGGTAGCAATTTATAATTTATTCTACAAACGCCATGAATGTAAGAGGGATTTAATTTCTGTTTTCCATAAGAGACCAAGAGAATTGATCTGATCGTGCAGATAAACAAACATTGTCTTGAAATTTTATACAAAAAAACATTTGTCTAGAATTGTTCTACGCATTCTGAGAAAACAAAATCTCAGTTGGCTGATTAATTCACCATTCATCATTGTGAAGCATAAAAGCCACAACGGTTCTACATCATAAGAGAAATCGCCAACGACACAATCGGATCAGTTGAATGCCAAAGTATTCAAATTAAAAGCTAAAGGATATGATCAGGTGCATTCATTATTTAAATTGTAAGAACAACGGCAAAGAACGAATTACAAGCTCGAATCGGTTCCAACTGCATGATTATAACCAAAAATCAACGACAAATTTTACAACTAGAGTAAGGGTAGAATTCGAATCGCTTACCTTATGAAGGAAGCTGTGATTTTGGTTTTTGGCGATCGGTGAATGAGAAGAAGGGAGAATCTCCGCTGGTTTGGGATTGTGAAATAAAAACCAAATGGAAATCCAAACGAAACGAAATTCGGCCTTTATATAATGGTTTAAATTGGGGAGGAGATTTTCTTGGTGTGGTCCGCTTTTTAGTCCGGTGAATGCAACGCGTCTCGTCTACCGCATCAATAGAACACGACGACTTATTAGGAGCCGTTTGAAGGGGCCACCATCCTTCCCTATTTGCGCTCCATATCCAATTTGGGCCTTTTTTTCATATTTGGACCAGTGATATTCAACTAGGGTAGAACTAGTATCTTGGGTAAATATAATTTGAGAAAAAAAAAATTATAATTGAATTAAATTAATGTTATATCAAAATATTTTTAAAAAAAATATAATTATCGCTGGATCATTGAAAATAATATGCTATAATATATAGGAATTTATGGAGACTTATTTAGAGAATAATTAATATAGAAATATTATAATGATTATTAATATAAAAATCTCGATAAAATTATTCCCGATTTACAAATTATTTATACGTGGGATATTTAATAGATGGTCTTTAAAACAAATGATTTTAAGGTAATGGTTACACAATATATTATAACACAAATAAAATTAATAACAAAAAAAATAAAACTTTAAAGAATTTAATAAAGCAAAAAAATGATGGTTAACAACTTAGGTACAAAATGAAAGAAATTACATATCTCGAATGGGCATGGGCGTAGTATTGAGAGACGAAGACACAAAATTTATAGCCTCGTGCAAATTATTCAGGATTTCCTTTTTTTAAATAATTAAGAGGGAGTGTAACTTAGACATTTGTAATTTAGTTTATTAAGGATATTAAAAATTTAAAAAGGATTTGGTCTAATGATATCTTGATATTTTAACTTTTTATTAAAATAAATATATGAAATAACTCAAAAAAATATATAAAAAAAATAATTACAAATCATCGAGATAAATCACATTTATTTAGTGTTTTCTAATTACGTAATAGACCCATCTAAAGTTTTAAAATTTTGATTTTAGTTTATATCCTTACTTCTAGAAAACGATCATTAAAAACTTATTTGAATAATTAATTAATTAGTAATGGTTGATTTATGTATGTGTAAAGTTATATCAAATTCAAATACTTTTAAAATTTATATACGTACTACATTTTAATTTACTTTTGATAATATGTATAATCATATGAAACTGAAAGTTTGTTACGGCAAAGATTTACCTGAATTTTTTAGCTAAACTTTTTGTTTGATTTAACAAAATTTTATTGGTAATTTATATTTGATATTTCACGGTTTGTTAGTGAATATTTTCTTGGTGATTAATAAACTCAATTTATTTTTTAAAAACTGAAAAATTATATTTAGCAAAATGATAAGTAATAAGCCCAAAGAAACATTGTAAAATCGGAAAATGGAGACCATGTATTTTTTTTATAGAAAAATATAATCAAATAAAAATTGTTAAATGGGAAAATATACCAACTTTGTTAAAAATCTGATATGATACAATTGTTGTCAAGATGAGTTGTTAAAATTGAAAGATTTAGAAGAAAATCTCAAAATTATATAAAATAATTTTGTTAAGATACATTTGTTTGAAATTTCACTAAATTATTAATAAAATATGTTGTCAAGATGGGTTGTTAAAATTGAAAGGTTTAGAAGAAAATCTCAAGATTATATAAATTAATTTTATTAAGATACATTTGTTTGAAATTTCACTAAATTATTAATAAAATATGTATGTGTATTAATATAATATAGTGGGTTGAATTGTAAAAGCACATGTAGTGTGAGTTGAAAATTGTATATATTGTATGATTTGGCCCATAAATTATATATGCAAAGTCATAAAAATAATATTACTAATTACATAAATGAATATAATATGTATTTTATATCTAAGTTTAGTATAATTTATATATGCAAAGTCATAAAAATAATATAGTTTTTATATATTTGAAATTAGTTATGATTAGATATTGTGATTTAAATTTTTAAATATTTAAAGTTAGTTGTGATTAGATATTGTGATTTAAATTGAAGATAGTTGTTAATAAAAAAAAGTGGATTAATCACAAATTGACACATAGGATTTGTGGGGCCATAATCAATATGATGACTTTAAATTCATTTGCTTTAATATATATATAGATTCTTTTTAGTAATAGAAAAAATAAATTGATTTCACATTTAAAAAAATTTATATAGAAAAAATTATATTATATAGTTAAAAGTATATATATCTAATTAGTCTAATTAGTAATAATGTAAACGAAATTATACCTTCGATATGATAATATATAGAAGTTTTTATTAATAATCAATTGATAACTATAAATATGATTTCATATGTCAATAATATGTTAAAATAAAAGCCTATATATGTAAAGAAATGAATTTAAAAATTTGAAAATAAGAAGTGAGTAATAAAATAGAAAATATGAAAGGTTGCTTTTAGAAAAATATCTCAAAAAACTACAAATTTCATTGAAGTATGCATCCCGCAATACACTTTTACCATAATAAAATATTTGAATACAAAAGAATGTTCATCAACATTTCTTCTTTTTTCTATCATACATAAATCCACGTGCATTAAAAATTTCAACAAAGTGACATTATACATCTATAGATAACCGAAAGATATTAGAGCGAATTTCATTAAACCACTCTTTAAATAGGACACTTTATCAACAATCACCCCTTATACACTTAATTACTTACAATCACCCATTAAATTAATTTCGTTAACAACGAGCCACCCATTTACTGTTCCGTCCATTTTCTACCGTTAACTCATGTAAATTTATCAAAATGCCCTTATTCAACCGGTTTTTTTACCGGTTTTGCCATTTTTTTGAATTTTTTTTGGGTTTTGACCGGTTTTGCCAAAAACAAATTGAATAAAAAAAAACCGATTTTACAAAAAAACGGATTTATTTTTTGATTTTTTAAAACGATAATTTTTTTTTAAAATCGATATTTTTTTTAAAAAAAATTTAAACGATAACTTTTTTTTTTGCAAAACCGATAAAATGCGATAAAATATATATATTTTTAAACATTTTAAAACCGATAAAAAATCAAAAACCGGTTTAAAAATAAATCCGGTTTAAAATTAAAAAAAAATTATTTTATCGGTTTTTCAAATATTATCGGATTAATTTTTTTTTTGATTTAAAATCGATAATTTTTTTTTAAATTGTAAATCGATAAATTTAGTTAAAAGTGTAAACCGATAAATTTTTTTTAAAAAACCGATAACTTTTTTTTGCAAAACCGATAAAATGCGATAATTTTTTTTAAAACCGATAAAATAATTTTTTTAAATCGATAAAAAATAAAAAACCGGTTTAAAAATAAATCCGGTTTAAAAAATTTAAAAAAATTTATTTTATCGGTTTTTAAAATATTATCGGATTAAAAATTTTATTTTATCGGTTTTAAAAAAAATTATCGGATTAAAAAATTTTAAAATTTTTATTTTATCTGTTTAAAAAAAAAATTATATTCCCGGTTTTAAAAATATTACAAATTTTAAAAAATTTATCGTTTTAAAAAATCAAAAAAATAAATCCTGTTTTTTGCAAAACCGTTTTTTTTTTATTCAAATTTTTTTTTTGCAAAACCGGCCAAAACCCAAAAAAAATTCAAAAAAATGACAAAACCGGTTAAATAAGGGCATTTTGGTAAATTTACATGAGTTAACGGTAGAAAATGGACGGAACAGTAAATGGGTGGCTCGTTGTTAACAGAATTGATTTAATGGGTGGTTGTGAGTAATTAAGTGTATAATGGGTGGTTGTCCCTATTTAAGGGGTGATTTAATGAAATTCGCTCAAGATATTATTACAATATTTATACCAAAAACTTAATTTTAGCAATAAATTTTATGACTAGCTTTACTCTTATTCATCTTTGACGTGATTTATTGCTGATGGTAATCAAATTACTGGTAATTTTCGTATCCCTAAAAATATAAGAATAATAATTTCATCAAAAGACAAATCTTTATCTCTTTTTTAACCAACGAACTTATTCTCCAAGATATATGCCTATGCTTGGGAATTGGAATTTAGGCGCGTTATTGTTGAGATCGATTCGGAGTTGGTTGTGTCGTTCTTGCATAAGGGCGTGGCAGCCACTCATCCTCTTTTCTTCCTGGTACTTATGTGCCAATGCTTTCTCTCTAGGGACTGGATAGTCCGTTTTGTTCATGTGTACCGTGAAGCTAACCGTCTTGCTAACGGTTTAGCTAATTTTGCTTTTAAGTTTCCGGTTGGCTTTCACCTGCTAGTTGAGCCCCCTTGTTGTGTTAAGGGGATTTTAGCGGACGATGTCAAGGGGGTGGCTTTTCCCCGTATGATTACAAATTAACCTTGTTTTGTTTTTTTGAATAAAACTTGAGGGTTTTTCCCCTCCTTTACCAAAAAAAAAAGATACATGCCTATGCTAGACTAAACACATTATTTATGGGAAAAATTACACCCTTAATATCTATACATATATTTAGTGAATTAATCAAATGTGAATGAAACTTCTCATGTGAACGTGCGAACACTATATGGGGCATATTCATATGCAATGTGATGCACATTCACGTACACTGTGGGGCACATACAGTGTATTGCGATGCACATTCTGTGTGATGTAAAAAAAATGCATTAAAGTATTTTATGTGGGGGGGGGGGGGGTGAAACGACACGTGCATATTCTATCCGAATAGTACGCGCTCAACGTGTATCACTATGTAAAAAGGCTAGTACGTCGTAGCTATACTAAAAGGTGTCTCGTAGATATATTGAAATGTGCATCACTAGTGTATAAAGCGTGGCTATGTGCTTCACAAGGTATTCTCCAACATGCATCATAACAATACGAAAATGTGCATTATAGCAATACGGAAATGTGCATTGTAGCAATACGGAAATGTGCATTGTGTTTATACTAGAATGTGCATCGTTCGCACGTTTGCATAGTGATGCCAAAGTCCCCGTTGAGTCGATCGCAAGTGCCCAAGAACACAACTAAGCCAAGCCAAGCGACAAGCTTTCGTCTTCGCAATGCCTTCGAGGTTTCTTGCTCGCCAAAGTGATGGCTTTGCTCTCGTGGTTGTCGTGGAAACCTTGGGTGCACACCCTTGTTGAATTGCACGAAAACCCGAGAGGAATTTGCTTGAGACACTAGAAAGAGATCGAGGTTGATATGACCAAAGAGATGGCCGAAAGAGATCCAAGAGATGATCTTGATGACAATCAAAGTAATGATCGTTGTTGAACTCAAAGATATGAGTTTTGACTTGAAGAGACGAGTAGGATTGATAGATAAACCACAACAAAATAGGGGTGACGCCTAAAGCTCATCAAGCAAGGAGATAAACCTCAACTTTGATAAACTTAAGCAATTTAAACGTAAATGTCTCAATGGGAAATAACAAGTATTTATATACTAAGCTATGCTAAAAGATAGAAAATAATCTAAGTAAACTAACGGGCTTGGACGAGGCAGCCCATGACACATGTCGTGCCCCGTCAAGCATAAAATACTCAAAATAGCAACTTGCCAAAAACAGTATAAGAATATCCAAATAACCTCAAAACAACTAAATAAAGAAACGGGATAAGGGCCCGTACCGTGAAGAACGCGCCGCGATGGCAGTGTCACGTGAAGAACGCGACATTGGGAGCGCGCTGCATGGCAACGTGGAGGCAGCGTCCCGTGAAGCGTGTGACACATGCAGCGCGCGACAGGGAGCGCATCGCGACATCTCGGCTAAATAACCTCAAAACTCAAAAACGTGATTGCGGTTACATCTCTAGGCTCAGCGGCGTTGCCGAAGCTCACGATGCATCTCGTGACCAAGGATTAGGTGGCTTGCGCTATGGCTCTGGCTCGCGCCCTGGTCACGGGTTCGTTGGAGCGGACACTCAGCTTGTCCTCCTTGTCCTTTGCCGTCAAGGGTGAGGGTAGGGAGCCATCATTCTCCCCTTCTTGGCAGTGAAGCATCCCCACTTCGTCTTCGTCGTGCTCAAGGGGAGTGTAGGGAGACAAATCAGCCACGTTGAAGCTCGAATGCGCGCCATAGTCGTCGGGGAGCTCAAGGTGATATGCATTGTCACTGAGGCGGTCAAGGACCTTGAAGGGTCCATCTCTGTGGGCATCAAGCTTGCTATGTCTCTTGGCTAGGAAGCGCTCGCGGAAAAGATGGAGCCACACCATGTCGCCAGGCTCGAATATCACGAGGCACCGGCCGCAATCAGCTTGTGCCTTGTATTGCGCCGTGCGGCGCAAGCTGTGCTCTGGTCGGCTGGTACAGTGCTTAGACAAACTCCGCGTGCTGCAGTCCCTTGATGCTCTCCTTGTCTTTCATGGGGCGTGACGTCAAATCCAGCAGGGTGTGTAGGTTAAGGCCGTAGACAACCTCAAATGGCATCATCTTCGTCGCCGAATGCATGGACCTATTGTAAGAAAACTCAACAAAAGGCAAACATTCTTCCCACCTGCGGAGGTTAGACTTCAACATAGTACGCAATAAAGTGCCAAAAGTCCTATTAGTGACCTCCGTTTGGCCCTCAGTTTGGGGGTGATAGCTAGTGAAAAATAGCAAGTGTGTCCCCAATTTCGACCATAAAGACTTCCATAAGTAGCGCAAAAACCTAGTGTCACAATTTGAGATAATAGTCATAGGTATTCCATACAATTTCATAATATGCTCAAAAAATAAACTAGCAACATCCGAAGCATTATGAGTCATCTTGCAAAGAATAAAATGATCCATCTTAGAAAAATGATCAACAACCACAAATATAGAGTCCCTCCCCTTCTTAGACATTGGCAACCCCGAAATAAAATCCATAGATATATCCTCCCAACGGGTAGTGGGTATAGGAAAAGGGTTGTACAATCCATGGGGGCTCGATCTAGACTTAGCTCTCTGACATGTCCCACAACTCACACAAAACCTAGTCACATGGTGAACCATCTTAGGCCAATATAAAATTTCCTTAAGTGCGGCGACAGTCTTAGCTACACCAAAATGTCGTCGACCCTCATGTGCTTTCTGAATCAAAAGCTAACGAATATAAGTCCTAGGGATTCATAACTTTCCCTCCTTAAAAAAGTATCCATTATCCAAAATAAACCCATTAGACTCCCCCTTTTCTACGCAAGTCTCAATGATAATCTTAAAGTCCTCATCATGTGCATACAACTTCTTAATAAGGGAAAAGCCTAATAAGAGAAACATCAAGGTGAGTCAAGAGTACGTACCTGTGGAAGAGGGCGTCGACGACCAAATTCTCCTTTCCCTTCTTGTATTGCACCACGTATAAAAAAGTCTTCATAAACTCAACCCAACGAGCATGGCGGCCGTTGAGGTTGACTTGGCTCTTTAGGTACTTCAGAGCTTCGTGGTCAGAGTGAATCACAAACTCCTTGGGCCATAAATAGTGTTGCCACGTCTTCAACACCCTAGGCAATGAGCCTATGCTCTTGGAGTAGAACACCTCTATTGTCGTGGTGAGACGTGTCGCACTCGACTTTAAAAGTCTTGGCAAAGTCAGGTAGCTGCAGCAGCGGTGCGTAGCACAAGCGCTCCTTGAGCGCGGTGAATGCGGCCTCGTGGGCGTCCCTCAAGTCGATGGTGGCATTCTTCTTGGTGAGCTCGTACAACGGCGCGACAATCGTGGAGAAGTCCTTCATGAAGCAACGGTAGAAGCATGCGAGCCCTAAGAAGGAATGCACCATGGTCGCCGTGGTGGGGCACGACCACTCCTCAATGGCGCGGATCTTCTCTTGATCCATGCGGAGCCCATCCTTGCTAACAACAAAACCAAGGAAAATAGTAGAGTCCGAGAAAAAAAGCATTTACCAAGATTAACATAAAAACTTTCCTTCCTAAGACACTCTAACACGACCCTAAGGTGTGTCAAATGATCCTCTAAAGTCCTGCTGTAAACATGAATATCATCAAAGTAGATGACAACAAATTTGCCCAAATACGCTCCCAAGACATGGTTCATGAGCCTCATGAACGTGTTGGATGCATTAGTGAGGCCGAATGGCATCACTAACCACTCATTGAGCCCGTACTTGGTATTGAATGTCGTTTTCCACTCATCACCTTCCTTCATCCTAATTTTGTGATAGCCACTTTTCAAATCGAACTTAGAAAACAAAGTGGCTCCATGAAGCTCATCTAACATATCAACTAGTCTAGAAATAGGATGGTGATACTTCACCATGATTTGGTTGATCGTGCGACAATCAACACACATGCGCCACGAGCTATCTTTCTTGGGGACAAGGATGATTGGGATGGCACAAGAACTAAGGCTCTCACGGACATAGCCCTTGTCCATCAACTCCTGGACCAACCTCTGCAACTCCTTGGTCTTCTCTAGACTGGCGAGGTAGGCAGCGCGATTGGGCAAGAAGGCGCCGGGTACAAAGTCAATCTGGTGCTCTATGCCTCGTATAGGCAGCAAGCCGGTAGGGAGATCCTCTGGAAGCACATCCTCGAATTCATACAAAAGAGACGACACCAAAGGGGGTAAATCAACCAAGTCTTTGACATTTAAAAGACACGCTTTAGGAACCAAAAGAAAACACGGTTGACGTCCCTGAAAAATGGGGGTGAGGTCTCGAGATCGCGCTAGCAGTAGGCGCTTCTCGCATTTGCCTTTCAAAGGCACTAGCGTTGCGGATCCGGAGCGCGTCGTAGTCGGGGTGCACGTCGCGTTGCCAGCGGCATCGCAGTCGCGCGCTGGGGGGTGTGACACCTGCATTGCTGTAGCGCGCGCTAGAAATGGGGGAGCTATGGCGCATCGCGTCGCTGGAGCGCGTTGTGGGGAGCGATGTGTCATCGTGGCGCGCTACGTTACTGGAGCGCATTGCGGTGGGAGTTTGCGACTTGGCCTGCTCAATGGCCTTCGCACATTGACGCTCCACTTGGTCTTGGAGGATTTCCTTGGGGCTCATGGGAAGCAAGGTGATCCTCTTGCCATTGTGCATAAACACATAATTGTTGAGGAATCCATCGTGTAGGGCACGCTTGTCAAATTGCCAAGGGCATCGTAAATACAAGTTGGTGGCATCCATAACAATAACATAGCATAGAATTGTATCATGATAATAACCAATATTGAAGGTGACGTGGCATTGCCATTTTACCACATTGCAACCATTACCTTCAGAGATCCGTTGGAGGTTGTACGGTTGGGGTGAGGGGTTGCCTCTAGGGCGAGATGGTTGATCACCTTCTCGTTGATGATGTTGCAACAACTCCCTCCATCAATGATCACGCTGAGGTCGGTAGTCTTGACCAAGCAACGTGTATGGAACAAATTCTCGCGTTGATCCACAAGTGTGCCCTCCTTGGCCGTGAGGATGCGACGCCTGACAAGGCCCAAGCAGGTGCCTTCGTCATCGACTGGCACGCTGCAGTAGTAAGCGTCATCGTTGTCGACGTCGGTGCCATCATGAGTGTCCTTGGCATGGGGGCACAGTCCTCGTCAAGTGGCTCATCATCAAAGGATTCGTAGTCGACTTGGGAAAGAAGGACGCGCTTGTTGTTAGGGCAGTCCTGCTATAGATGACCGCGACCTTGACACTTGAAGCAAACGCGATCGCGCGCGCGGTCATCCTGGGGCGCACAGGTGAGGCGCTGACGCGCACAGGGGGTGTGCTGCGAGGGGGTGCCGCTGCGGGCGTCGCATGTGTATTCTTGGGTTGCGAAGAATTTTGTGAAAAATTATAGGAAAATTTTGAACTTGGGTTAGAACCATACCTGAGGTTGGAGCGTGACCAAGCAACCTTCTTTTTCCTTTGAATTTGCGCATAAATCTACATAACTGTGTGTGTCATCACTCATCATGTTGAGGTCCTTAATGTTGAGGATCTTGAGTTGCTCACAAACCTCAATGTCCAATCCACGTAGAAATATGGGCCTCATCATCGAAGCTGCGAGGTGCACTCCAGCCTTGTGACACATCTCTTCCAATTCGACAAAGAACTCTTTCGTCTTTTATTTTTTCTAGCCGTTAATATGAATTAACATACATGAACATATTAATTACCACGTCATACATGCACATATAAGTATAAATACATGCACATATAGTGTTAAATCCATGAACACTGCAACCATTCATGAACATCAAAGAATAGATACATGCACATATTGTATCATATACATGGACATATTAGAATAAATACAAGAACATATAGTAGAAATCTATCAATACAAATGAAATTCATTACTTAATTACATGTTGAAAACTAATTGAACCATGCATTTAGCACAAATATTTTTAATTAGAATAGATGCACACACAAGTATTTTTAATAGCACAAGCTACTATGTATTTCATGCACATATAATACACTGAATACTAAATTACATGTTCCTTCATTTGTAGTGGTCATTGTGTTGTTGTTTTCATCCTGAGTGATGGATGTTGATTTGTCCCCAATAATCTTACTTGTTCCTGTATTGTCACTGGTAGTCTTTTTGTCAACTGCATTCTTATCATGAAGGCGTTTGCTCCTGGTATCTGTGTTTGAGTAATAAAAATTGATTACTTTAGATATTATATCAACATGTGTAAGAAAGAGAATAATTCAGTTTTTTATGTACACCACCTCTACGGAAAATTGGTTCCCCAATTGTCATTATGGCGTCTCTGAAAGAGATTACTATAGGTGTGCTACTGTTTTGTTGTTGTTTTTTCTGTTTATTTGCAGTTGCTACTTTTCTATGGTTTGATATACATTTATCTATCACAGAGCAAATAACAATGTAAACGTGTTTAGAAAAACTAGTATGTGCACATATATTTTACAAAGTATGCACGCTATTTTTTTTCTATGCACACATAGTCACATTAACACGCACACACACCTTATCTACATGCACACACATGTATTTGCGAAACCATGCACATATAGTTTAGTACAAGTGCACATGTTTTGTTTTTAGGATGCACACACATAATGTTTTTCAAAAAAAAACTTAATTGTTTACAATGCAACTGCTCATTTTCCACAAATTTATCCAGAAACAACAATTCATGCATAATTGCCTGATACTATTGCTAGATGTTCACAAATTGTAAGAATAATGTTCACCTTGATTTCATATACGAACTAAAATTTGCAAAATCAATCACAATAAGCATGTATTGTTCACTTTGATTTCATATACGAACTAAAACTTGCAAAATCGAACACAATAAGCATGTAATGTTCACCTTGATTTCATATAACTAAAACTTGCAAAATCGAACAAAATAAAATGGAATTTCGCCAAGAGCAAGCAAGTGAAGTAGATTTTTACCGGGGTTTTCTTGTGTGTTGATGTCAGAGTTTGTCATTGCTGCTTATTTGCGATCGATCTCGAACGACTGGAGATGATTGTGCTTGATTTTCGTTGTTATAGGACCTAGCCACCTAGGGTTTATAGATTTCTAGTTTCTCTCTCTCTCTATCTCATTTTTCTTGTGTAGGAATCAAAATTGTTTCTTTGCAAAGTATGAATGACGGTTCAGTTACTTCTTTTTTGTTTTGAAATGTTTAGTTCAGTGCGTGTGGACAAGCGCTTTCAACGCGTGAGCGAGTTTTTTCTTATTTAGGCCGTTGGGCTTTCTTCCATTTTGTCCATTGGATTGCTTATATTGGGCGGTCCGCGTTCATTCCTAATTCTCATCGTAAAAACCATTCGCACCAAATTCGAACCCTATTATTTATATATTACAAAAGAGAATGGATCCGATAAGAATGAAAAGTAAGATGAGGAATAAGAATTTGTCCTAGCCCTTGGATGGAAAAAATCCAAAGGCTAGTATTTCTATATGTAAAAAGATTTTATATTATGTATCTTCCTTTATTAACTACTTATTTATGAAAAAAAACAACCATTTAATTGTATTTAAAACTTATCTATATATTATACTAAATCCCTAATAATCTCAATATACAATTATAATTTTTTCATTTTCTAATTTTGATATTTATATATTTTATTTCTTATCTATTTATTTTTTTGTCTAAAATAACTTACCTTAAATATAGACATTATCATCTCAAAGATTATTTATATCTTTTACCTTATTAGTTTCTTCTTATTTATAAATATATATTTTACCTTATTAGCTATGTTGATTTTTATAGTTTCTTCTCATTTAAATTTGACATAGCTAATAAGGTAAAATATATATTTATAACTAAGAAGAAACTAATAAGGTAAAAGATATAAATAATCTTTGAGATGATAATGTCTATATTTAAGGTAAGTTATTTTAGACAAAAAAAATAAATAGATAAGAAATAAAATATGTAATTATCAAAATTAGAAAATGAAAAAATTATAATTGTATATTGAGATTATTAGGGATTTAGTATAATATATAGATAAGTTTCAAATAAAATTAAATGGTTGTTTTTTGTCATAAATAAGTAGTTAATAAAGGAAGATACATAATATAAAATCTTTTTTACATATAGAAATACTAGCCTTTGGATTTTTTCCATCCAAGGGCTAGGACATATTCTTATTCCTCATCTTACATTTCATTCTTATCGGATCCATTCTCTTTTGTAATATATAAATAATAGGGTTGGAATTTGGTGCGAATGGTTTTTACGGTGAGAATTAGGAATGGACGTGGACCGCCTAATATAAGCAATTCAATGGACAAAATGGAAGAAAGCCCAGCGGCCCAAATAAGAAAAAATTCGCTCACGCGTTGAAAGCGCTTGTCCACACGCGCTGAACTAAACATTTCAAAACAAAAAAGAAGTAACTAGACCGTCATTCATACTTTGCAAAGAAACAATTTTGATTTCTGCTGAAGAAAAACGAGATAGAGAGAGAGAGAGAAACTGGAAATCTATAAACCCTAGGTGGCTAGGTCCTATAACAACAAAAATCAAGCACAATCATCTCCAGTCGTTCGAGATCGATCGCAAATAAGCAGCAATGACGAACTCTGACATCAACACACAAGAAAACCCCGGTAAAAATCTACTTCACTTGCTTGCTCTTGGTGAAATTTTGTTTTATTTTGTTCGATTTTGCAAGTTTTAGTTATATGAAATCAAGGTGAACATTACATGCTTATTGTGTTTGATTTTGCAAGTGTTAGTTCGTATATGAAGTCAAAGTGAACAATACATGCTTATTGTGATTGATTTTGCAAGTTTTAGTTCGTATATGAAATCAAGGTGAACATTATTCTTACGATTTGAGAACATCTAGCAATAGTATCAGGCAATTATGCATGAATTGTTGTTTCTGGATAAATTTGTGGAAAAAGAGCAGTTGCATTGTAAACAATTAAGTTTTTTTTTGAAAAAATTTATGTGTGTGCATCCTAAAAACAAAACATGTGCACTTGTACTAAACTATATGTGCATGGTTTTGCAAATACATGTGTGTGCATGTAGATAAGGTGTGTGTGCGTGTTAATTTGACTATGTGTGCATAGAAAAAAATAGTGTGCATACTTTGTAAAATATATGTGCACATACTAGTTTTTCTAAACACGTTTACATTGTTATTTGTTCTGTGATAGATAAATGTATATCAAAACATAGAAAAGTAGCAACTGCAAATAAAAGCAACAAAATAGTAGCACACCTGTAGTAATCTCTTTCAGAGACGCCACAATGACAATTGGGGAACCAATTTTCCGTAGAGGTGGTGTACATAAAAAACTGAATTATTCTCTTTCTTACACATATTGATATAACATCTAGAGTAATCGATTTTTATTACTCAAACACAGATACCAGGAGCAAATGCCTTCATGATAAGATTGCAGTTGACAAAAAGACTACCAATGCCAGTACAGGAACAAGTAAGACTATTGGGGACAAATCATCATCCATCACTCAGGATGAAAACAACAACACAATGACCACTACAAATGAAGGAACATGTAATTTATTATTCAGTGTATTATATGTGCATGAAATACGTAGTAGCTTGTGCTATTAAAAATACTTGTGTGTGCATCTATTCTAATTAAAAATATTTGTGCTAAATGCATGGTTCAATTAGTTTTCAACATGTAAGTAATGAATTTCATTTGTATTGATAGATTTCTACTATATGTTCATGTATTTATTCTAATATATGCATGTATATGATACAGTATGTGCATGTATCTATTCTTTGATGTTCATGAATGGTTACAATGTTCATGGATTTAACACTATGTGCATGTATTTATACTTATATGTGCATGTATGACGCGGTAATTAATATGTTCATGTATGTTAATTCATATTAACGGCTAGAAAAAATAAACGACGAAAGACAACTGCAAGGAAGAACATACAACTAGGATCAAAGCCTATTGTTATAAGAGAACCACGCAGGACGAGTCCTAGATTTCAACAAACACAAACAAAAAATATGCCAATATGTCCAGGAGAAGGGGGAAGGAACCAATGATTGAAGAAGAGGAGGAACCACTGACCGAGGAAGACGAGGAAGACAAGGAGGGCGAGTTGCTTGGGGCAAAGATTCTATCTAAGCTTAAAAGGCCAAGGAGCTTACATATAAAAGAACCTGAATCAGAGTCACAAGCAAACAAGGGAAAAGCACTAGCTACTACAAAGTCTAGGAAAAAAATGAAGGTAGGCATCAGAGAGCTTAAAACAAAGTATGAGATTTTGAAGTTAAGAAGTACACCTAAATTGTTAGTTGAGACAGTTGGAAAGATGAGTGCATTACAAAAGCAAGCTCTTCGGGAGATGGGTTTTGAAAATCTGCTATAATGGAAAGTTGAAGAAATTCCTGGTCGTATTAGCTATTGGATTATGGAACATTTAGACTCCGTTTCTTGCACAATAAAGGTTGGTGATACTGGAAATGTGATTAGGATAACAGCTGGGGGTGTTCAAAAATACCTTGGATTACCTCATGGAGGAAAGAAGATTGAGGTTTCGAAGAACCCAACTGATTTTGAGATGCGAGAAGAGTTTAAGCAATAGTTTGAAAAAATACAAGATGAAGAAACAAGTGTGCTAAAACTGAGGGACCTGAGGACAATTAAACCTTCTGATGTGGGCCACAAGTTGCTTAGTTTCCATACTCCAAATGATTGGTTTAAAAGGAACTTTCTCATACTATTCAACTCACTTGTTCTGAAAAGTCACCAAAATGGGAATATAAATGTGAAAGTGCTTGATATGCTCAGAGACACTAGGACAATTGCTGAATTTGATTGGTGTGAATACGTTTTGAGAATGTTAGATGAACAGGTAGAGGCTTGGGCTGAGACCGACAATGGTTATTTTAGAGGTCCCATTCTATTACCACTGATATGAAAATTACTAAAATTTTGTTTTCAAATTAGTTTATGTGCATGATTCTTATATTGTGTGTTCATGTGTTTATATATATATATGTGCTTCTTTTTATCATTATTTAAAACTCTGTGTGCATGACTTTATGTATGTGCATGATTCTTATACTCCATGTTCATGTGTTTACATATATATGTGCTTCCTTTTATCATAATTTAATACTATTTCTGCATTAGTTTAGATATGTGCATGATTCTTATACTGTGTGTTCATGTGTTTAGATATATATATATATATATATATGGGCGCACTCCGGTAAAACGAGAGTTATGGTAAAACGGAAGTACTAATCTGGAGCGTTGGATTGATGGTGATGGATGGTTGGATGAATAGGTTATATAATAGATATGGTAGGGGTATAACTACCAAATCTAACCTAATATAGCAATTAATCAAATTTTAATTAAAAAATATATTAAATGGGTTGTTACAGGAGAGAGAAAGAGAAGATTATTCTCTTTCCTTAATCATAGGGTTTAAATTCTGATTTCGCAATTTGGTTTTCGCAATTTTATAGATATTCATACAGCCAGTAATCGATATTCATTCAAAATGTTTTGATATTCATGTAATTTTGAAATCGATATTCATATAAGCAATATTCGATATTCATGAAAATAGTGTCGATATTCAGATTTTAATCCGCGTATGATGATTATCGGTTATATACGATATTCATACAAAGTGTATTGATATTCGTGTGTTAATTTCAAGCTTTTGGAAACGATTCATGATCTTCGAAACTTTTTGTTTGTATCTGGTGAATATCGCAAATCCAATTTTGAATATCGACTATCCAACATAAATATGAACAACATTATAGTGAATATCACATCATACAATTTGAATATCAACTACTCAATGCATAACACTTTCAAAAGAATGTGTATGAATATCACAATACATAATTTGAATATCACATATAAAAATGTGAATATCAACTATAAATAACTCATATAACACCATCAACAAGCAGAATCTGAATCCACGTGAATCTCAATTTTACTATAATGAATAACACCACAGAGAAACTGAATATCATACATACAATATCTAAATCATAAATATCAAAATACATAAATTGTAACACTGTGAATAACAACATTGTTAACATGAATATCAATTACATATAACTCATGAATAACAATGAATAACACTACACGAAAACTGAATATCATATATACAATATCAAAACAAATAAATTATAACACTATGAATAACAATATTATTAACAGAGTCCGTTTCACGTGCAAAATATGCTTACCGTGCGAAATGCGAAGCGGTCGCGTTCATTCGAGTTCATAAATAGACATCAAATGTTCATTTTCTGAGCGGTAATGTTCATTATCTGGGGGGTAATATTGAAGGGCACTGTACTGTTAAAAAAAGGGGGGGGATAGTGAATAGTGACGCGGTGGCATAACCGTAAATATGGCGATTTTTTTTTCGGTCAATAGTTTTTTATTTATTTATTGTCTCTGATCGTTCTGGAATAGACAATTATTAACGTTCACATATAAGTACTATATGTTTATTGTATGTGCCGTATAAGTTCACATATAACACGATCATGTTCCAACACATGTCTTTGAACATTCAGTGTTTATTTATGAACGTGAATGTACAAATAAATGAACATCTAGTGCTTATTCGTGAACCTTCTATATAGGCTTTTCTAGAATGATCACGGGACGAAAATGAGAAGAAAAAAATGTTGACAAAAAAAAAAAAAACGTACGGCCGAGATTACTTCGCATTTCGCACGGGAAGCCTATTTCGCACGGGAACCCAAATCATTATTAACGTGAATAATAATGCAGGTATGAGCGGAAACGGGCGTAGACGTATGGTAAACGGATTACACCAACAAGGCAACACGAACCGACAAGGCTGAAACGGCATCGTTCCGTTTACTAAGTGCAAGAATTCCTCCTCTGCTGTACTGAACACCCCCTTGCTCAAATGCAATTCCTGCAAATACACATAGCAATGTCAAATTAAAATCACGAACAGAAGTCCTAAACCCTAGCTGATGAAATCGAAAGCAAAAAAAGGGCGATACGAGATTTGGCTCAGGTGAATCTCAAATTGAAATCACGAATCCGTTGGAGATACGAGAAATGTCAAATTGAAATCGGAAGCGAAAAAGGGGGCGATACGAGCAATGTCAAATTGAAACCACGAATCCGTTGGAGAAGAACTTCTCCTGCCCACCGATTCGGCCCAGGCGAGGTCGAATCCGTGGGTCGCGCGGCTCGGTGGATCTGGGCGTGGGATCGTGCAGCAGAAGTAGGACCGGCGTGGAGGTCCGAGCGGGGTTGGTCTGGGTGTGGTGGTGTTTGGTATTTTAAGGAGAGAAACAGACGGATCTAGTCTGGTGAGATCGAAGTGATGAATACCGGTCGGCGATTCCTTCGATCCCTCCGCCCCAATCCCCCTCTCTGCCTCTCCTCTCCCTCCCTCCGATCCCTCTCCTACGACCAAACCCCCGCCTTCTCCGCCGCGTTCTTCGCCGCATCTTAATCTGAAACCCTAATTTCGGCCCCTTCCGCCTCCGCTCTGCCTCGATCTCGTTCCTCCACGGAAATTCCACCGCCGGATCCGCACCGCTCGGATCGCACAAGAAGGTCATCGGATGTCGGAGCGAGGAGGTGGTGAAGGTATCGACGACGGCGGCGAAATCGATGAAATCAATGAGATTTGGTGAAGAGACGAGAGAGAGTAACGGGAGAGGAATAGTAATCAGGAGAGAGAATGTGAAAGTAAAATAGGAAGTAGAATTAACTGATTGATTGTGGGTAAAAAATCCCTAAATTAACTCAAATCATATGTGCTCACTCCCATAATATTACCATGTACCCATTTACTTTCAATCACATCCATTGATTTATTTGTAATCCAATGGCTTTAATTAGTACTATCGTTTTACCATAAGAAGCTGTTTTACCTGATCTTAAATCTATATATATATATATATATATAAGAGGTAAAACGAAAGTACTATTAAGGTAAAACGAAAGTACTATTAAGAGCCTTTAGATTAGAATCAAATCAATGGCCCATATTAAATATAAGAGGGTGCACATTAGGGAGAATAGAATGCACACACCTGATCCACTCAAATTAACATAATTATAGGGATTTGATTTACCAAATCTGAACTTTCCAAAATCACATTTACCGATCCGCCAGATTCAAAGATCGGCTCTCCAGATCTCCCAAACCTCTATCATCTTCCTCTTGCATCCCACTTATCTGCCTATCCAGATCTCCTCCCAAAGGGAGAAGACCACCGCCACCGGGGAGTCGGCGATCACGGACCAGCAGGGGCGGCTCCGTGTGGGTGGATCTGGCCGGGGCAAGGCGCGGTAGATGAGCTAACACCAGCAGGGGCAGCCGGCTTCGATCTGCCACCGGCTTACAGATTTGCCACCGGCTTCGATCCGAGGCTTCGATCTGCAGCAGGATCTGGTGGTCCGATCGTCGTGCTTCTCGCAGGAAGACGCGACTCTCGACGGCGATGAATCGCCTCCGGCGCCCAAACTCCATCATCGTCGGCCCGGAGAAGCTTTGTTAGCGGCGGAGACGAATCGGTGGTCAATTCATCTCTGTTTTGGGCGATCGAGAAGCTCTGTTCTAGGCGATGGGCGTAGGTTGACGATGGGGCTTCAGAAGGATTTGCAGAAAATGAGAGAGATGATGATGAAAAAAGGTTGGAATGGTATGGTGTTGTTTATCTATTCCTCTTATTTATTGATGGTTAAGGTTGTAAAGCTTTAATTGATTTTTTTTTGTAGGTTTACAAACTCAAGGCTGACGGTGTGGCCTTTAGCAGGTACGATGGTCGCCAACCCCACGGTGGATTTGGGTTCGGATCTTTTCATATGGTCTGTCGATACATGATTCCTACCTTTGCTGCTATTTCTCTCCATGTATGACCTAGTAGGAATTTGTGTAGCCTTGTATTGTATGAGGAAGTCTTTCTTATGGTGGATGTGTCATTTATAATTGGTGTTGTTTGTATTGTTTGTAATTGATATTCAAATTGTTTGATGTGATATTCATATAAATTCCTTTGATATTCATGTGGGATGTACTTTTTATAATTAAGTAATTATATTCAAATTTTATGGTATGATATTCACTGTAATGGCATTGATATTCATGTTGGTCGTTTTGGTGTATTACTAGTGTTGTTTGTACTGTTTGCACTTGATATTCAAATTATTTGATGTGATATTCATATAAATTTCTTTGATATTCATGTGGGATGTACATTTCATGCTCTGAGTAGTAGATATTCAAATTTTATGATGTGATATTCACTGTGATGTCATTGATACTGGTGTGTACTGTTTGCTCCGAGTAGTAGATATTCAAATTTTATGATGTGATATTTACTATAATATTGTTCATATTCATGAGGTTTCATGCGTTGAATAGTCGATATTCAAATTTTATGATGTGATATTCAATATAATGTTGTTCATATTCATGAGGTTTCATGCGTTGAATAGTCGATATTCAAATTTTATGATGTGATATTCAATATAATGTTCTTGATATTCATTATAATAATGTTGTTGATATTCATTATAATAATGTTGATATTCAGGTTGATCGTGCGACTGTGCAACCCAAAATCGACGCGACAATGTCACTGTTAAACCTTACCGCCATAAATCAAAGCTTCGAAGATATTGGGTGGTGATATTCGTGTAGTTAGGTGATGATATTCATGGACTTGGGTGACTATATTATTGTAATTGGGTGGTGGGTGATATTCACAAAATGGATAGTAATATTCACAAATTGAGTGGTGATATTCATGTAAGTGAATTTGATATTCATTGTGATTAATTGAGATATTCATGTAACTTAGTTTGATATTCATATTATCAAGTGGTGAAATTCATGATTTAAGTGATGATATTCACATTTTTAAGATATTTTATATTCACTTATTAAATAGAAATCGATATTCAAACAAACATGAACGATATTCATTAACATATGTTCGATATTCGTGAACACATTAATAATATTCACGAACACTGGAAAATCATTAAACGAGCAAAACGAATTTAAATCTAAACGAAATTAAAATAATCTTCCCATTTAAAGTTTAAATATTTGAAAAATCTCATTCTCTCTCCAATTTGCACATTTACCATATTTTGTAGGATCAACTTCCTATTTTGTAGGATATTAATTTCGGTAATTCAATAAAGAAGGCAGGTTATTCAAATTTGGTACAATGCACCCTCATGTGGCTTATTTTGCTCCATCAAATCCAGCCCTCCAATCTCTTCAATCCAACGCTCCTTATTTGTACTTCCGTTTTACCACAATACCCGTTTTACCGGAGCGCGCCCCTATGTGCCTCTATTTATTATTATTTAACACACATCTTTTCCACTCTTCGTAATGTTTACAATGTATGTGCTTCTATTTATGCTTATTTATTCATGTCTTTTGCTTTTGTTTTTCAGATAATATATGTTGACCGCATGACAATCAGAAACGAGGAAACACCTAGGGGGTTTCCTATTATTAAAGAATGGAACACACCATTGCTCAGGAAAAGAGAGAAAGATTAAATAAGGATTGGAGGGTTTGGGTTGGGATATCTTCGAGAAAGACCGGAAGTGGAAAATCAACAACCACAACATGTTGTTGTTGACAAAGATAAGAACACATCAACTCCAGAGAAGCATACAGAACAGACAAGCGTTGACACATAAGAGGGTTTATTGGTATGTATTAAATTTTACAATTGATATTACATTGATAACATATGCATGGAATAAGAAAATTCATAAAATAAATAATGTGTGCAGGCTTTTCTTGTGGAACACATAGAAGAGGGTAAGGAACTTGCACAATTCATAAGAAGGTTCCTACTCAGAATAGAGTGAGCTCCAACACAGTTATCCAACACCAACTTGTTCAACAAAGTAAATGAAGCTCTTGAGAAGATGTTGAATCTCAAGGTGAGTTCTCTATCTCATAAACATCCACAAAATGAGGATGAGACATTGTCCCAGCAACATTTTTGGGCACAAGCTGAGAAGTGTGTATAAGAAATTGAAAAGACAATAAAGGAAAAAGAGTCTTATGATGGACCAAATTATAATTTGGGTATTCCTGGATTGACTCCATATGGGCCAGTAGTAGAGTCATTTTCTAGTATTGTGAACATAGCAAAGCAGTATCAAAGACAACGTCTGAAAAAGAAGATATATAAGGTAAGTGAGGAAGTATATTTTGCAATATGTTCTAATTCTTATATACTATTGATTTGCTCATAAGTTCTATACATTTATCTCAGGGTCCTAGTACTGCAGTTGTTGAGGAAAACATCGAGAATATACAAGAGGGGGATAAAGATGAGGTATATAAAAAATGATGTGTGTACAACTTTTGTGTGTGCATCATAAAAGCCAAACATGTGCACTTTAATTGAACTATATGTGCATCATTTTAAATATGTTCATTACTATTATTCTGCGTGTGCATACAAAAGTTCACGAGTCTGCATCATTTTGAATTATACATTCCATGAAATTATTCATATACACTGAGTGTGCATTTGATCGTACTTGTGTGTGCATGGGATAATGCATGAGTGTGCATGTAATTGAAAATGTGTGTCCTTGAGAGAATACCTTATATGCATGTAAAATTAAATGGGTATACATGTAAAATCTAAAATAAGTTTGTGCATTCTTAGCAGGATAAGAAGGATGAAGTGATAAATATTGTAGAGGATGATGCAGCTTTGAAGCATCATGAAACTGCACAAAATAAAATGGAAGCAGTTAAGATTTCAAAAAAAAACAAATCAAGGTGGTGCAGGATGAGATCAAGGATAAGAGGACAAGGAAACCATCTGAATACCACAAGTCACCATACAAGAAGAGAGAGATCGATGTAAATGAGAAACCATCTGCTACAGAGAACAAATTATACAAATGGTTAACTGATGACACATTGCAAGCCAAGTAATTACAAACACATTTGATAATAACATGGAATTACATGCTTTATATATTATGTTTTAATAACATAAAACTATATTGCAGGGAATTGGTATTCCAGATGGGGACCATAAATGCAAAAAAGGGTGACTTTATATCGATGAAGGAGGGGCAATGCTTGGAAAATAACATAATTGACTTGTGGGCCAATTTGTTAAATGCGAAGGAACAATTGAAGAGTGATCCAAAACCTCTAAGATTTTTTATGACAACTGAATCAGTGGTACGTATAACACATACCCTAAAAAAACAAAAAAAAAGTGCTTGTGTTCACTCATTTGTTTCTGTGTGTGCATACAGAAGTGCTTGAGTGTGCATCAATTTCAATCAATCAATAATTTATATAAATAAGTGTTCATGAATTTATACTTATGTGTGCTTTGAATAATTTATAGTTTTTCGCATTGACGCCAAATGAAACAAACTTCAACAAAAGGTGTACTTGGTTCTACGAAGCAATGGAAGATGCCTTGAAAAAGTTCAAACATAAGAAGCTGAGTAATATTGATATGGTAAGTACAAAGATTAACAATCATATTATTATGTGCATCATTTCATAACTATATATGCATGATATTATCATCGTATGTTCATCTATTTTTACATGCATCTGAATAATACATTTACACCGTGTTAAATAAATTCAGTATCTTATATTTTGATTTGTTAAAGTTTTTTTTTGTACAAATACAGTTTGTGTTTCCCATATACTATTTCGACAATGGATTAACCGACTGGGAATGTCAACTCAGGAAAGAAGATACTAAGCAAATAGTAACCATGAGGGTGAAGTATTGTCATTCCATCATTGACAATAGGTGGAATGAGGTGAAGAAAAAGGTGTTTGACATGATTTCAAAGACAATCAAGAAGAAGTAGTTGTTGAATTTGAAATAGTGATCAATTGGATAATACTTTTGTTGTTAGTGGAGGAACATTTGGTAGTGATCGGTTGGATAGTTCTTATGTTGTTACTTGATGAATATTTTGTTGTACTTTTGTTTTTAGATGATACATTTTGACGTGCTTTTCCTAGAACATGTAGTCATATTGTAATACACAATGACTTGTTCTGGTACTTTAATATGAATGAAATAGTAGTTGAATGTCCACATATTTACAGTTGTGTGTATATAAGTGTGCAACAGAATATACGTGAGTGTACATGTAATTTTATTTGGATGTGAATGAGATAATAACCAGAGTGTGCATCGCAATAGTGCATCTAATAATTTGTTTTAAAATTGTATTAAAGGTCAACCATTCAATAATTTGGTTATGTATGCACATACAGGAATGATTGGATGTGCATCAAAATCAAACATTCAATAATTCATATTGTATACGTGCATGTAATTTATTCATATAAGATCAATGTGCATGTATTTGAAGTTGTGTGTGCATGTGAAATTAATAGAATGTGCTCTTATTTTCATGAGTTTCCAGTTATACATTAACAAACATAAGATTACACTAGAAGATTATATCATTAACTGGGAATAAAGGTCCAACATCAAAATGTAAAGTATGCATTAAGTATTCGAAAATTATAAGCAAATACATTCTCTCTACAGAAATGAAATGAATCAAGCTCCAGTTTTCACTTTCTTGCATGTTCTGCAATTGTGCCCAGGCTGGTTATATATTGTGCACAACCTTGTTTTCTTAGATGTATTTTCTATTATTCTCTCTACCACACCTTTAATATGTGTTCCTCTTGGCCTGCCCTTGTTCTTGGACTGTGGAGGAGGAAGAACATCAATTCTCTCTGGTATAGGCCCAACAAACTTCTCAAATATACTCTGAGTGCTCTGAGTTGTTGATGAAGAGCCAGACTGCATTGAGTGGATATACAAATCCTTCTGATGTCTTAAGACACCCGGTAAATTATTCATATGATCAGAATTATCCTCAATAAGATTGATATAAGAATGCATCTCCGAGAACAATTCAGCAACAAGAACCTTCTTTTCATCCAACTCTAAACCTTCCTTAAAGACAGAACCATCTATTTCAAATGTTGGCTTCAATGTTGACTTCTTCGCCCACCGAGCTTTAATAAATTTGCTAGGCAACATATCCATACCAATATTTCTTAAAACTGTGAACATGTGAGAACAAGGGATACCAACATTTAAGAACTTGTTGCAAGAGCATAACACATCTTCGCTGGATATAAGATGTTGGACAACAAAGATTTTACTACCACACCGTATGTTATAATGATGAACGTCCACATCCTTCATAAAATCAACAAGAAAGCAGTCAAAAACAGAAGCATATATTTCATCATGCACATCATAGAAGATGTTAAGAGTATAAAGTGACGTACATTGCTTCTTCAGCTGTAAATGTGTCTTCAATGATGGATAACAAGTAGATGAGTCTAGGTCAAGTTTCCGCTGATTATGCCGCTGTGACTCAATTGCATTATCAAATTGCAACATAAACACAACCAACGATGATGTTCTCCCTATGAAGTTAGAGAAGAAAGAGTTTTGACTTTCAGATCTTGAAGTTGTCCTAAGCAAACCGCCCATGCTAATGTCTTGGAAGAACGCATGAATCCAAAAATGACGTAAATCAAACATGGTTTTCAACCAGTTGTTTGACTCAAGACTAAAGTAAGAGATAATAGAAATCCAAGCCTCCTCAAACTCATGTTTATTCAATTCATTACTCCAAACAATAGGATTAAATCTCTTCTTGAACTCCTCAGTCTCAGGTGCATTAAGTTTAACCTTCACATGCACCTTGAACATAATATGCCACATACAGAAACGATGAACAACATGGCTAAATACTTTTTAAACTGCAACTTTAACAACATGGTCTTGATCAGTTAGCAGCACATATGGCTCATGACCCATTGCTTTCTTGAAGTTTTCAAATAACCAGACATAAGATCCAACATCTTCATTCAACAGTAAACCAAAAGCAAATGTAATTGAGCTCTTGTTATTATCAACTCCAGTAAAAGGTACAAATACCATATCATACCTAAAAAACATTAAAACAAAAACAGAATGAGTAAGGCATATAGATAATGATAAGTGTGCAAAGATGTTAAAAAACATATGTGCATTTATTCAATATTGTGTGTGCATATATTTGTTTATACATGTGCATGTATAATGCCTAGTAAGTTCATATAAATTACCTATTTGATTTGTATGTTGCATCTGCTGAGACAACATCACCAAAGAAGGAAAAACTCTTGCAGCCAATAGGATCACAGCAAAATAAACGGCTAAATTGATTAGCTTCATTGACGTCATAATCAAAATAAAATGCCTCACATCTTTCCTTTTTACGAAACAAGCTATCAATTACCATCTGACCATCACAACCAATCATATAAGAGTTTAAATCCCTCTTGAAATTCTTAAAGTCAATAATTGTAGCACCTACATCAGAATAAGATCCAACACAATTCTTGAACAACTTGAATGCCTTACTAGTACCAATATTCGATTTTAAGCAATTTATAATGAAGTCTTGGTGGTAATGAGTCAGTTTTCTATTGTTCTTCAGGAAATGTTTCTGTGAATTATCTACCATAATATGTGTGTGACGCTCCTCAAAAATTTTCACACGATAACCATCGCGTCCTTCATATCGGAAAGCTATTTTAGCAATACACCCACATCTATTTGAGTTCCTTCTTCGTTTATGTAAGCTCTTAGAATTCGGTATTAAAACACGTGCACGTGTATAACCTTGCTTGCTACGTACAAAGCAGATACTTCAAAACAGTAACATTATTGCCATCACAAGACTTTGTATTCGTACCCCGACGCACATCAAATCCACACTCTTGTGCATAATTATGGTAAAACTGAACTCCTTCTTCAAGTGTTGAAAATAATTGACCAACAACAGGCTTAATAACATCTTTGCAAAGAGCAATGTAGTATTCAGAATTCCCAGGGAAAAAGACAACCAACATAGAGCCATCATTTTCTGATTTTCCTATAAAAACAAACAAGGCAACCAACATTATTCGTATGTGCTTGTTTTTAAAACTATGTGCGCTACATTCTAGAACTACATGTGTTGTTATTTAAAACACATTTGCTTCTACTTCGTCTATGCGTAAAAACATAGTTGTATCCCAGTCAAATCTGAATGTTTGAACATACATAGGCTTCCACATTCAAATCGACGATAAATCGAAATTATAACCTAAACTGCATCAACTATTGCTTCAGAATTCAGTAAAATCAAACTTAATTGATAAAACAAACATCAAAAATCAAATTGAAGCATGAATCGAACAATCTATATATATATATATATATTAAAGCAAAAGAATTTAGATCCACCATAATGATTCTGGTTCCACAAATCCTATGTGTCAATTTGTGATTAATTCACTTTTTTTTATTAACAATTCTATTCAATTTAAATCACAATATCTAATCACAACTAACTTTAAAAATTTAAAAATTTAAATCGTAATATCTAATCACAACTAACTTCAAATATATAAAAACTATATACAACGTTTTTAAAAAAATTGATTTCTACTTATTACACATACAATAAGCTTATAATATATGATAGATTTTCTACTGAACTTGTATATAAAATACATCTTGTATTCATTTATGTAATTAGTAATATTATTTTCATGAGTTTGCATATATAATTTGACACATATAAATTTATGGGCCAAAATCATACAATATATTCAATTTCCAATTCATAGTACATGTTCTTTTATAATCAAGCCCACTATATCTATATATCTATATATATATTAAAGCAAATGAATTTCGAGCCATCATATTGATTCCGACCCCACAAATCCTATGTGTCAATTTGTGATTCATCAACTTTTTTTATTAACAATTCTATTCAATTTAAATCACAATATCTAATCACAACTAACTTCAAATATTTAAAAATTTAAATCACAATATCTAATCACAACTAACTTCAAATATTTAAAAATTTAAATCATAATATCTAATCACAACTAACTTCAAATATATAAAAACTATATACAATTTTTTTATAAAATTCGATTTCTACAAATTACACATACAATAAGCTTATAATATGTCAAAATAATATATGATAGATTTCCTACTGAACTTGTATATAAAATACATCTTATATTCATTTATGTAATTAGAAATATTATTTCCATCAGTATGCATATATAATTTGACCTATATAAATTTATGGGCCAAAATCATACAATATATACAATTTCCAATTCATAGTACATGTTCTTTTATAATCAAGCCCACTATATCTATATATATATTAAAGCAAATGAATTTATAGCCACTATATTGATTCGGCCCTACAAATCCTATGTGTCAATTTGTGATTAATCAACTTTTTTTATTAACAATTTTATTCAATTTAAATCACAATATCTAATCACAACTAACTTCAAATATTTAAAATTTTAAATCACAATATCTAATCACAACTAACTTCAAATATATAAAAACTATATACAACTTTTTTATATAATTTGATTTCTACAAATTACACATACAATAAGCTTATAATATATGTCAAAATAATATATGATGGATTTCCTACTAAACTTGTATATAAACTACATCTTATAATCATTTATGTAATTAGAAATATTATTTTCATGAGTTTGCATATATAATTTGACCTATATAAATTTATGGGCCAAAATCATACAATATATACAATTTCCAATTCAAAGTACATGTACTTTGAATTGGAAATTCAACTTTTTTTATTAAGAATTTTATTCAATTTAAATCACAATATCTAATCACAACTAACTTCAAATATTTAAAATTTAAAATCACAATATCTAATCACAACTAACTTCAAATATATAAAAACTATATACAACTTTTTTATATAATTTGATTTCTACAAATTACACATACAATAAGCTTATAATATATGTCAAAATAATATATGATGGATTTCCTACTAAACCTGTATATAAAATACATCTTATATTCATTTATGTAATTAGAAATATTATTTTCATGAGTTTGCATATATAATTTGACCTATATAAATTTATGGGCCAAAATCATACAATATATACAATTTCCAATTCAAAGTACATGTACTTTGAAGTACATGTATTTTGAATTGGAATATCAAGAACAACCTAAACAAAATAATTATTAAATAAAATCTCTTTATTTTAATAATAATACAAACCTATATATAATTTCCAAAAAACTAACTAAATATAATACTTTTCACATATTAAATAAAGGTAGTGAGATTCATAAATAATTTTATTAACTACGTACAATAATTATGCTATAATAGTTTTCATAATTATGTAATTAATCATCACTAAGTTATAAGTCAACAATATACAAATTGAGAAACGACCTTATTATTGGGCCATTACAACAAGGAAGTGAGAGTCAAACACTAAGCTGGAAAAATTTATTTTGGGCCATCGAATACTGAAATACATCTTTCAATTCATTATTTAATTTAGTAGTTATGCTTTGTTTGAAGAAAAAATGGCATCCTATAGAATACAAAAAATGTACATTTTTTAAATTCATATATTTATGAAAGATTTTGTAGGATAATACTAAATATGCATAAAGTAAACCATATTTACAAAAAACATTTGAATTTGAAAATTTGAATTTATATGATAAATTCAATCAAAAACTTCTATTAAGATAATTGTGCTTTAAGATTTTATGCGAAGCCAACAAACATTTTATACTATATTTATTGATTAGAAACAAAAAGAATTAAATAAATAAGCCTCCTACAAAATTGTAAAAAAATATAAAGTAAATTTAAGAATTTAAAATAGCCTAATTAAGCAAAGGTTTTTAAAATTTTATAGTGATTTAGAGAGTTATGTTAAATAATATTTCTATAAATACTATATAAATTTCAGAACAGTCTCGTGCAGGGCATGGGCTTTCAACTAGTTTGAAATAAGAAAGCTTAAAATCGAATGAAAAACCTGGATTCATTTCGAAAATTGAAACGCAAGACCGTAACAAGACCTGCAATACATAAAACAACCACAAAAATCAATTTTTTAACACAACGTCAAACACGAAACATGGAAGGCAATGGAGAACGATAAGATATAGTGAAGACGAACGATAGAGCTTCGAATGGATTCGATTAGGACAATAGAAAAGAGGAGAAGAACGAGAAGGATCTGAATCACGAAGGAAAATTGCAAAGAAAGAGCAGAAGCAGAGGGAAACTCGTAACTGAAATTTGGAATGACGTGAAAGAGGGGAAAAAGAACTGTTCAACGCGCTGGTACACGCGCCCGCAAACAGGAAGGAAATATTGTTGATTATGGAAGGTGGATATACATTCCTAATTCTCACCGTAAAAAGTATTCTCATGGGACACTTACCCTAAATAATAAGTTTACATTAATGTGTATTTTCTATTTCGTAAGAGGTTGTCTATTTTTTTTTGGTTGCATATTTTGAATTGTTGACATTCAACGAATAAAACCCAAAACGATAACTATTTCATTGTCATGATAATGTTGTTTGTAAGTGAGAACTTTGAATTTTATAGTACATGGGTGAAGTTTGTAGGTATCACTCATTTGTTCTTTTATACTATCAATCATTTTCAGGAATTGCTTTATATTGTGATGGACTAACAAAATTACTTATTAGGCTATAAATAAAGTATTATTAAAGGGGTATTGGTACGATTTATTATGAGTATATATTATGAGATGTTTTTAAAAAATACTAAGGAATTCAAGTGACGAAAAATATAATTTTCCGGTGAATTACATTTTGCCACAAACCATTGAGATAAGAATTGTAACTTAATTTAATCAAATACAAATTGTAAAAATATGATTAAGCTCAAAATAACGAAAACATATTAATCAAAGCACACTTTTAAAAACAAATAGGCTAAATTATATTTTAATATGAGCATGATAAATAAATATTTTATTTAAAAGGATTGGAGAAGAGTTGAAAGAAAAAAACTTACTATGATGGATAAATATTAAAAGTTAGCAAAAAATTATTTGATATTAAATGCATTTATTAATTCAAAATGCGAATTGTAACTTAATTTAATCAAATACAAATTGAAAAAATATGATTAAGCTCAAAATAACGAAAACATATTAATCAAAGCACACTTTTAAAAACAAATAGGCTAAATTATATTTTAATATGAGCATGATAAATAAATATTTTATTTAAAAGGATTGGAGAAGAGTTGAAAAAAAAAAACTTACTATGATATATTAAAAGTTAGCAAAAAATTATTTGATATTAAATGCATTTATTAATTCAAAATGCTAACTTTTAATGTAATATAGATAATTAAAGTTAGAAGATAATAAGGTAAAAATATACTATATAATAAGATAAGAAGATATATAAAAACATATAGTAAAATTTGCTCAACAATAACACACGCAACATTTTCCCAAATAGATTAGATAATTAGCATTAACTGGTAAAGATCGATCCATCAACATTATAGATAGCAATTACCATAAGCAATTACCATAAGTCTTAAAAGCACTTGTTTTTCCCTCTAAAATTCTTTCTTGTTATGGGCACACTACAATATTTTAAGAAATAATCAGGATAATTTGGCGCGCAAAAAGAATCCACAGGAAAAGATAAAAAGAAAACACTTAAGACGGTGTTTTAATTCTTATATAAAGAGGCTATGCCAACGAGCTAGCATCAACAAAGACGGATCTAAATATAAATCGATCGATTGCATCGCAGAAAAAGAGAGAGGGTTAATTTCAATTCAATTCCTTTTTTTCCCGGAATTCAGATCGATTGACATAAAAATCTATGGATTTCCAGTTCCTAAGCGAAAAATCTTGGTTTCCGGAAGAAAACAAGATCGACGAATTGCAGAGTTCCTCATCGGTTTCTTCCCTGAGTGCCGGATCTGTTAACCCGGCGACACCGATCTCAGGCATCCACGAGGATTCCGACGATGACGACGGATACAAGACGCCGACGTCAGAGGAGCACCGGATTCCGGCGCCGGAGTTCCGGATATGCCCGCCGGCGCCTAAAAAGAGGTTTTCGGTCAGACGCGACGACAATTTCCCAGCCGCGAAAAATATCTTCCGTCGGCGATCTTGGATTCACCGCCGCGAATCGGCGATGCTGTTGAAGATGATCGAGTTTGAGTTTTCGGAGATTCTGCCGTCTACTGGCGGTGAGTTTTCGGAGGTTCTGCCGTCTACTGGCGGTGAAAGGATGGATTAAGATTTAAGAATCAATTCAAGGCTGCTGAATCTGCTGATGCGTGAGGCTGGAGTCGATTTGAAGGATTTAATCATAATAATCGATAAATATTTTTTGATTACGAGCTTCTTCTTTTTTCAGGGAATTAAGTAATTTTGTTTTTTTATTTATTTCCTGATATAAATCAACCACACATGAACACTGACGCTTCTGTTTCTGATGAAGAATAAACGGAGAAGTTGTTATTTTCATTGAACTCTTCAATCTTCAATTCTTCATCCGTTTTGTGGTTTATTGAGACTGTAATTTCCATAAGCTTTTTGTCCTCCGCTATTTTCGTCTTAATTAATAGAAATTGGCACAGTATAATTGAGGTTTACTTTGTAATTTACTAGTATACTTAGTATAAAACTCGTGCCATGCACGTAATACTTTTATTAAAATTATATTTTGATGTAGTTTTAATATCATTTATAGTGTATATTTATTAAACTGTATGATATTATTATAATATTGTCAAATTTTGTATATACTATAATATTAAATAATATTAGTCACAAACTCACAAGACTTGTACAAAAGAAGAAAACTTGAAAAATATTATTTACACATATTATATTAAAAATCTAATAATTAAAAGAAAAATGATATGTTAAAGTGCTATATTTAGAATATACAACATAAATATATAAACATTAATATATAAAAAATAAATATACAAAATAAAAATAAAATATTTAATAAAAAATGTGGGTAAGATTTTTTTAAGAAAAAATTATTTGCTTAATAAAAATTGTGTTTTATCAATTCAGTGTATATAATATAACAATTTGATATAACAATTCATTATCACAAAATATTTTTTATTAATATAAATAATCTAAAAAATTATCAAATCCATCAATTAATTCCAGTGTTTATATAAGTTGTAAGTTATCTTTGTTGAGTAATGAGCTATGTCAATGATGAATTTAGCTAATTTACTCATTCCTTAAAGGATTGTTATTCAAGAAACTATAAGCACCTTAAGAACACGAACATAGCAACTGTATAATAAATAATAAAAATTTCTTTCGAAATGTTACATGTCATATAAACTTAGAATGATTATGTTGAATTGATAACTTATATATAATGTATAATTTTATGATTAATCAAAACATTAGGAGGCTAAACTATTCAAAAATTGACGATATGAGAAATAATAAATATGATTGATGATCATCTGAAAAATTAATATTGAATGATAATAAATTTATACATAAATATTTTATAAAATATTATTTATTAACTGAAAAGTTACAGAAATATATATTCTTTAAAATGAGAACTTTTAAAAAGTTTAAAAAATAGATACAAAAGAAGTGAAATTATCGATTCTAAATTACTTATGATCAAATAAACGTTTGAAAATATATAGAGGAAATTGAAAGGGGGGTGACTCTAAATACAAATTTTAATATTTTTGTTTTGAATTGATAACACCATAGAATCTTAAAGGATATATGAACTAATCTATTAGAATATAGACTTTATTTCTAAAATAGTTTTTAAAATACACAATTGAAGTACATTGTAAGCAAATAAAAATAAATTTGTTATGATCGTATTGTATAATTTTTGTAAAAAGTTATTGTCTAACCAACCAAAATTTTCTTTTATTTCATGATTAAAAATTATATTGTTGTTATAATAAAAAAATTACCTTTAAATTTGTAAATGAATTTAATAAGTTGCTTATATTTTTTTAAACTCACCTTAGTTTTAAAATGATTTTACAGTTGTTTCACTTCCTTATATTTCTATCTTTAAAATTGACTTGTTCGTATATCACACTTGGAAATAATTTAATTATATTTTTTTATGTTTTTGTATAGAATTTCACTTCTTTCTATGTTAGCTCTTATTTTCTCATTCATTTAAAATATTGATATATAAGTAAACATTTTTTTTTGTAGAGATATAAGTTAACAATTTGACAATTAACTGAGATATATGAAATTTAATTGTGTTAGCAAAAGACTCCGTAAAAGTAAAATAAGATGTTCTTATGAAGATCTTATAGGATTTGATAAGGTTAAATAATTAAGAATTTACATTTTCTTAATTAATTTAAATCAAACCCCGAAATTTGTATGTAGGATTTAGTTAGTTGTAACACTGTATTATATATGAGCCTTATGCAAATTGAGTTAAATTGTAAGAGTTTGTTAGCTTATGGTTTAGATAAAAACATAGTAAATACAAATTGGTAAACTTGGCTTGAGTGTCATCGTTCTTGTATTCAAAAAAACCCTTTTATTAAATGTACAATGTACACTCCGAAAACCCTAATCACCCCCAACCATGGCTCTGCCGCCGCTCCAACCAAAATCTGGCCTCTGAATCTGTACTCTGAACCCTCTCAACCCAACTCTTACAACTCTGACCCGAAGAACAACCTCTCCAATTCCGCCGGCGAAGGCAGCGACGACGTCGAAGCTGCGTCTTCGGTTGTGGCTCCGGTGCATACCTTGGATCTGCTAGCTGGACGGCGGTGAAGGCTCTCTCTTTCCATCCCTCTGTTTTCGCCTACTCTCGGACTCCTGGCGACTGCTGAGAAGCCGATTCTTCACTCCGATCATGCAAACCGACATCAACTCCCCCTCAATCTGTTAGTTGACCGCAATCTCAAGAGGGCTCTACATCGTCTTTCCAGGTGTAGTTGTTCTTTTCTCCCCCTTTGGGTTTGCTTGTCTGGCTGTCTGTTTTTTGCTCTTTTCTTTGTGTGTTTGTGTCTCTTGTTTCCTGTGTTTGATTCGTTTGTTCCGATCTCTTTCCCTTTGAAATCCTTTATTTGTAATGCTTTGTTGATCCTTTATCACTTTGTGAGAATCTGTGAACTCGACCCTCTGAACCCTTTTTTCTACCCCTTTGCTTCGTATAGTGATGTTGGGTTATGCTTTCTTGATCTCCAGTGCTTTTACTCTCTTATGTGGATCTACCTGTTTCTGGATTCTATTTGCAACCTTACCTCTGACTCTGATCTTTCTATATCTTCCTGCTGCCGGCTTGACTGGATATTTGTATGGAAGCTCTGGATTGTGTTTGGTCATTTTACTAGCCTTGTTTGCTTGGTGAACTTTGCTTTTGACTTTTAAATCTGCTTGAAACCCTTGATCAATTTCTTGGTTGTCATCTCCTGGTTTACTAGAACCCTTAGCCTGGTACACTTGAGATTTCTTCTTCCTCGCTGGCTCCCTAGGATTTCCTGTTTTCCTGACTGCATTTTCTTTCCTTTAAATTTCCCCTTGAACATGGCCGAACCCCTTTATCTGTTTTGCTATTGTTGGACTCATAGTCCATTGAATTGCAAGCTGAAGAGCTTTCCTGATTACCTGCATGATGATTCTGATTATCTGAAACCAGATTTGTTGTCTATCTGTAGTAATCCATTTGCTTCTTACTACAACTTCATGACTGTTAAAGATGAAAAGTATAGAAATAGATGGCATTTGGATATTTATCTGCTGATTTATCCCTTGTATTGCCAGAAGGAATATGTGTGGAGCTTTTGCAATCTTTACATTGGGAAACATTGTCTCTTAAAGGAAAAATATGTGTGTACCAGAACACAAGACAAGGGTTCTGGAATGGGTGACCCCCACAAATCCACAGAACAATCCCGCTTGAGAAAAGCAAACAACAGAACAAACTATTATTCCATGAACACCTATATGTGGAGTTTCATCTCCATGACACATTTAAATTTGAACTATGTATCTGTGAACAACTATAAACTGCTGTTTTATTTGTTATGTGAAACTAGGATTTTTCTTCTCTGTAGTAATCCCTTTGCTTCTTACTACAACTTCATGACTGTTAAAGATGAAAAGTATAGAAATAGATGGCATTTGGATATTTATCTGCTGATTTATCCCTTGTATTGCCAGAAAGAATATGTGAGGAGCTTTTGCAATCTCTACACTTGGAATCATTGCTTATTAAAGGAAAAATATGTGTGTACCAAAACACAAGACAAGATATCTGGAATGGGTGACCCCACAAATCCACAGAACAATCCCGCTTGAGAAAAGCAAACAACAGAACAAACTATTATTCCATGAACAACTATATGTGGAGTCTCATCTCCATGACACATTTAAATTTGAGGTATGTATCAGTGAACAGCTATAAACTGTTGTTTTATTTGTTATGTGAGACTGAGATCTTTCTTCTCAGTTTTAGAGACTATGTGAACAATACTAACTTTGAAATTTGGATCCTTGGTAAAATTTGTATCCCTTCATCCTATTCTTATATCTTGTACAAATCTTCTATGATTGATGCTTGCATTATCTATGGAGTGCAACTTTATAGTTTCTACTCTGTCGACCAGAACAATAAGAATTACTGTTGCGAAGATCTCAGTGTGTTATCCATTAGTACACAATTTGTAACTTTGATGGGTAATTATGAACAATTTATTATAAGAAATGTGCTATACACGAACCGAAGAAGAATGAATTATTCTCTTATGTGTCTTCTCATTATTACTAATGAGATAACTCGTAAATTTACAAAGAGAACCAAGTTCTGGGATGATCATCACGAATCTTTGACGGTTTGCACTCGTCATAACTGTCATTACTATGAACCACGTAATAAGACCCCTAACTGTCATTGGATATGGGGCAATAACTCAATTGGTTTTTTATGAAGATCACAACATGGAATTGTCGTGAAATCGGGAAGAAAACCTTTTGGATGGATGTTGAATCCTTCTGCAAAATTAAACGTATTCAATTAATTGCACTCTTTGAAACAAGAACAAACAAAGAACCAAGTGAAAAAGTATGGAAAAAGCGGAATTTGATCAATTCTACTGTGTCCCGGCTACGGGTTTCTCGGGTGGTATTTGTGTAATGTGGAAAACCTACCAACTTACAAATGAAATCCTTGAAATTGACCAAATTGAAACAAAATTTATTAGTATCAAGTATACAAACCAACTCACGAACAAAAAACTCATGTTAATCCTAACTTATGCTCCATCAAATGAATCTGCAAAGAATGTGTTCTAGGATGGACTCATCTCTTTTATTAAAAAATGTTCTCTTCCGTGCATTATTATGGGAGATCTGAATGAAATACAAAACCTATCTGAAAAATTAGGTGGTTTAATACCACCTTTGACAAAATTTGCAAGATTACGACATTTTAAGAATGAATGTGAACTACTGGAGACCCCTATTCAAGGAAACATCTATACCTGGTGAAAGAACATTACAGAAATAGATAACATATATGAAAAACTGGATAGGGTACTCATTCATCACCAGATCCTTCAATGGTACCCTGATATCTGTACTAAACACTTTGCTTTTACCAGCTCAGACCATTGTCCCATCTCTATCGAGCTTGACTCAACAATACCTTTTAAAAATCACCTGTTTAAATTTAAAAAAATCTGGATGACCAGAAAGGACTTTAGAAATGTTGCCAAATAAGCTTGGAGAACTAACTATCATGGATCGAGATTGTATAATCTCGTATCCAAAACAAAACTACTTAAGAAACATGCAAAGATCTGGAACAAAAGTATCTTTGGCAATGTATTTACTCAATTACAAACTCTAGAAAAATAGCTCTCTGAAATCCAAACTGAAATCTGTAATCTTCCTACAAATGATCCCATTAAAAAACAAATAAGAATCATAGAAAAAAAAGAAAAACTTCTGTGTTTCCAGAAAATCTACTGGAACCAAAGAGCGAAAGTTAAACACATCAAATTAACTGATACGAATGCTAGCTATTTTCACAAAATAGCAAGTGGAAGAAGAAATAGAAAAATCATAAAAAAAATTAAACCACAAGAAGGAACAAGTATTACTGGAGAAGAAAATATTATAAATGAAATCAGAAATAATTTCATTAACAGATTCAGAAGTGAGAATATGAACCAGAGACTATTTTAGGAAAATCTTGAATTAATTCAGTCTGAAATCTCTACAGAGGACAATTTAGAATTAATAAGAAACGTATCCAATGAAGAAATTAAAAAGATTGTCTTTAACATTGGCTCAGACAAATCATCGGGGCCTGATGGTATGACAGCAGAATTCTACCAAAAATATTGGGACATTATAGGTCCTTCTGTTATCCAAGCAGTTAAAAGCTTTTTTCTTTCCGGGAAATTGCTCAAACAAATAAATCACACATTCATCTCCTTGATTCCAAAATGTGACAATCCGAACTTTACTAACCACTATAGACCCATAAGTCTATGCTCTACAATTTATAAAATTATCTCGAAGATCATAACAACAAGACTTAAAGGAACCATGGAAAAATTAATCCACCCCCTACAGGATGTCTTTGTTGCTAACAGAGCCATTCAAGATAATATCTTGATTGCTCATGAAATCTTTCACTCATTTAAATCGAAAAAAGGAACTGAAGGTTTCATTGCCCTAAAATTAGATATGGAAAAAGCTTATGATAGAATTGAATGGAACTTAATCATTAAAATTATGGAAAAGTTTGGATTCCATGAAAAATTTATCAACTGGATAAAAGAATGCATTACAACGGTATCTTTCTCGGTGCTTGTAAACAACGGACCCACAAAAATATTTACACCATCAAGAGGACTTCGACAGGGTGACCCCCTTTCCCCTTTCTTGTTTATTTTAGGATCTGAACTCCTTGCTAGAAAACTCCAAAAAGCTTCAGAAAGACCTCGTAATCCTCTAGGATTTCAAATCACTCAACAAGGATCACGAATTTCGTTTCTGGCGTTTGCGGATGATATTGTGATCTTCTCCAAAGCTAAACATGAACACTGTAAAGAAATCAAGGATATTATTGATGACTATTGCAAAATCTCAAAACAAAAAGTAAATTTTCATAAATCGGCTTTCAAGTTACAAAAAAGGTTACCAACCAAAAGAAATTGGCAATACAAGGTATTCTCACAATCACAAATATGATATCTCTCAAAAAATACCTTGGTTGCCTTATCATTAATGGTAGAGTCAACTCGAATACCTTTACTGATCTCTTAATTAGCACCCAACAACAACTGTCTAAATGGAAAGCAAACTCTCTTTCCCAAGCAGGAAGAATAACACTAATAAAAACCAATCTGGCAACAAGACCAAACTATCTTATGCAAAGTTTTATGTTACCTACACACACACACAATGAACTTGACAAGTTAAATAGATCATTTTTTTGGAACAAAGACAGCTCCTATAAACCTCTTATAGGCTGAGAAAAAATATGTAAACCGACAACAAGGAGGTCTTAGATTGAGAAAATCAAATGACATGAATAAAGACCTACAATTCAAATTACTATGGAAAAACTTAGCAGAACCAAATAATTATTGGGTCAGAGTTGTTACTGAAAAATACTTGAAAACAATCCATATAATTCATTACGAGAAAAAAGGAAATTGCTCTTGGCAATGGTCCAAAATGATTGAACTCATGGATGAATTCAAGTCTGGACTAATTTGGCAAGTTGGTAATGGCAGAACAATAAAATTCTGGTCGGATAATTGGGTCTTGAACACCCATTTATTGGATATCATAAACACACAATCAATCCTGAATAAGGATGCCCTGGTAGCTGACTTTATGTTGTCAAATAAAACCTGGAATAAGGACCTAATAGAACAATGTTTACCACATGATTTAGCAAAAAAAAACCTCTATCCCGATACCTTTAAATGATATTCACGATAGAATGTACTAGAAAACTAGCAAAAATGGTTGGTTTTCTACGAACTCTGCTATGGAATTAATTAACATAAACAAGATATATACTGCTTATGATTCTTCATGCATCTGGAAGATGGACACATATCTCAAAGTTAAAAACTTTGTCAGAAAAATAATGAAAAACGGACTACCAACAAAAGCTAGATTAGTAGAAAAAGGTGTAGCAATCCCCCAGGGTTGTATCCACTGCAATGCTCAATTGGAGGATTTGAATCATCTCCTATTCTAATGTAACCACACCATAAAAACAATAGAGAAAATGAACTATCATACCTATGGTATCATTACATCCCTAAACATAGGAAACAAAAAAATCAATGAAATCATTGATGAAATTCGATAAAAAACTAATAGATCACAATTTATAGAATTAATGGTCTCTTGGTGGGGAATTTGGTTTTATAGAAACCAACAAAGTTTTGGAAGAACAAACGATGATGCCGACTCCATAAATGATGTACCAATTTATATTAAAAAACAAATTGAGAACTGGAATAAAACGAAGAGTTGGAACCCTGACTGCTTAGTAGAGGACAGACTAAAAACACATAGAATGAACAATGCCAGACGACCAATAAAGAAATGGAAAAAACCACCGGATAACATTATTAAAATCAATACAGATGGATCCACCAAAACTAATGGTGAATCTAGCTTTGGCTACATTTTCAGGAACAACACGGGTAAACCAATCTTTCTCTTTGGGGATAAATGTGGTATCTCAACCCCTTTAAAAACAGAAACACTTGCAGTAAGAAATGTCCTGATAAAGGCATATGGATTAGGTATTACCGACATTCAACTTGAATGCGATAACCTTATCATTGTGAATGTTCTGAATCAAATCTGGCATTGTCCATGCGATATTGAAATGCTAATTTCTGATATCCTGTGTGTTTTACAATTGTTCTCTTCAGTGCAGATTTTTCATGTCTTTCGAAAAACAAACGTGCTGGCCGACTTCATTGCAAAGACGATCCAGCAGAGTTCCTTGGAAGATATTCGAGCTAGTCTAGAATTTGTAATTCTCATCCGAAAGGATGCTATAGACTGAGAAACTGTCTCTTCTGTGGTTTCCAGACTGAGAAACTGCTATGAATAATAAATTAGACTCTTATATCAAGTTTAAAATATTTATATAACAAATACTATGGTAGAAAATGAATGTGAAAATTAATATAAATAAATTATAGGTTTGAATTAGTTCAGAGCTATTGTTGAATTAATTAATTTTCTTAAAATGAATAAATTTAATTTGATTAGAGTTTAATTAAGATTTGATTGAATTTTAAGAGTTTAAGTTAGATTAATTTTAAAAATAAAATAAATTTATAAAAGAGGATGAACCATAAAATAACACCTCACAAGTTTGAATTTTGAATTAGAATTCAAATTCACAATATCTATATGTTGAGATTTGGTTAAGAATTATGATGTATATTTTTTAAATTAGTAATATAATAGCAATCTAAAAACTAAAAAATTTAAAAAAAATACCTCAGCAAGATGACCTAAAAACACTCTAAGAGCTAAAAAAGAGTGAGATTTAATATATATATATATATATATATATATATAAATATATAGATAGATAATGTATCTAGGTGAATATTATATAGAACATTCATTTTAACTAATAAAGTATTTGAGTGGTTGAGAGGAGATAACTAACGAAATAATCGGTTTGAAAGATATAAAAGAGATTTAGAAAACCTCTTACATCATCGGGAAGCTAATCGTCTAGCTGACGTGCTAGCTAACCATGCATTTTCTTTTCATTTAGGCTTTCATTTGTTAACTGAACCTCCTCTTAAGGTTTGCTCTGTTTTAAATGATGATGTAAGGGGTTTGACGTTTCCCCGTTTGATTTCAAAATAGCCGCTTTTCATTTCAATAAAGCTTAGAGTGTCGTCTCTCTTTTACAAAAAAAAAAGAAATTTAGAAAAAGAGAGTTTTAAATAATTTGATCATTAATTCGATTACAACAAATAAAAAAGACATAGCTTAGCATAATTTGATAATATAGATGAAACTTATTTATTTTGGATTTTAATTTTGTATATTAATAAATATAAACTTAAGTGGCTCAACATAATTTAAGATATAAAAAGGCCCTTGCTATTTCACGCACGGGTAAAATTTTTATTTCACGCATTGTTTCGTACGTGACGTACCAAATGAAGCCGCCCGTAACGAACGAAAGCACTCCGTCCGTGACGGACCACAGTAAACCGTCTGTGACGCACCAACCCCATCCGTGCGTCACGGATGGACAATCTGATCCGCGATACGATTTTGGAATCGCCATAACTTTTGATTCCCTCGTCCAAACGCGCTGAAATTTGGAGGAGGTATAGTTGACATCTTGATCTTTAATATGAAGTTGGAATCACTCAATTCGGAGTTACGTAGAAAAAGTTATACTTCTCCAAATACGGGACAAAGAAATAGAGATCTCTTAAGCGCCAAGGCGAGTAGAGATATCTCAAACCATTAGAAAGAAGGGATATGATTGCTTCAAAACAAATGGGAAACATTTGACAATCGAGATGGAACAAGCTTTCTATTATCTTTATGTATGACCAATCTTATTGAAATTATAAGCATTATCAAAACTCTAATTTGGCCAAACATAGTTCATTTTAATGTCGGTGTGTATATTACTTGCACTATACTTTTAGATTTATTAAGCCACTAATTAAATTGTCATATAGTATTTTTTGCAATATATATACATAAAATATATTTTATATTGTTTCATGAATATATTACTTAAAGTTTTGTTACCTTTATGGAATAAATCATTCTCATGCATATTTATAAAAGAAACTTAATTTGTTTAACCGTCTGATTCTTACTTTAATAACATATGATTTACTTGAGCTACATAATCCTTCTCTAATTTTTTAGCATGCTAAAACAATATAATTATTATAATATTTTTTGTTAGTCAATAGCATCTTATATTATCAATTGATATACCGTTAAATATATAGTATATATTTATCCAAACATGTACATGACACATGGACATATAGTAGTTATGTACTATTAACAGACTCTAATAAATGTTTTTCTTTTCAAAAACCAGTTTATCTAGGTCTTTGTTTTGAATTACAATGCAAAATCTATCAAGTCATATAATTTAAAAACTGAATATAATCAGAATATGTTTATAAACAATTACTTTATTGATGTTAACAGCAATAAAAGAAACTTAATTTAACGCCTTGGTTCATCCGTGACGGACGAAACATGTTCATCTATGGCGGACGAAGCATTTTCATCCCTGACGAATGAACATGTTTCGTCCGTCACGGATGAACATGTTTCGTCCGTCACAGATGAACATGCTGATCCGCGATACGATTTTGGAATCGCCATAACGTACTTTTGATTCCCTAGTCCAAACACACTGAAAATTGGAGGAGTTATAGTTGACATCTTGATCTTTAATCTAACGTTGGAATCACTCAATTCGGAGTTACGTAGAAAACGTTATACTTATCCAAAGACGGGACAAAGAAATAGAGATCTCTTAAGCGCCAAGGCGAGTACAATAGCATTTAAGTCGGATTACAATAGCATTGTAATCATGGATCACAATAGGATTACAATGTGCGAGTACAATAGCATTTAAGTCGCCTTGCGACCTCGTCTCTTTCTTGTAGAAGAAGGTTCGAACGCCATCAGCTGAGAAACGAATGGAGAAGTATCTTTACTCGCCTTGGCGCTTAAGAGATCTCTATTTATTTGTCCTGTCTTTGGAGAAGTATAACTTATTCTACGTAACTCCGAATTGAGTGATTCCAACGTCAGATTAAAGATCAAGATATCAACTATAACTCCTCCAAATGTCAGCGTGTTTGGACTAGGGAATCAAAAGTTATGGCGATTCCAAAATCGTGTCGCAGATTAGAATGTTCATCCGTTACGCACGGATGGGGTTTGTGCGTCACGGACGGTTTACAGTGGTCCGTCACGGACGGAGTGCTTTCGTTCGTCACGGGCGGCTTCATTTGAACCGTGACGGACGAACCGGTGCGTGAAATAGCAATTTTGCCGGTGCGTGAAATAGAAATCGTGTATAAAAATGACAAGTACAAAATAAAAAAATAAAAGTTATTGAAATTCAATTTTTAAGATGCGATTTTTGTTGTTAATTTTCATAAATTTTAAAAATATGTAACTCATAAGTTGAGATACATAAGATACAAAAAACAACATATTTTTCGAGAACTTATGGAGATGTATGTATATATAAAAATTAAAATATTAATGAAACTCCAACATTAGAGATGAATGAACTTTTGGTTCAAAACCAAAATAGCTTAAGATTTATCAAATAAAATTAAAAGATAATTTAATTAATAACAAATTGATTTGACATTGAATATTCAAATTTTAATTAAATTTCGTTGGGTCTTTTCAGTTATCATGTTATCGCATTATTAATTAATTAAAATCTTAACTACTATATTACACCTTCACAAATAACAAATTATTTGAGCAATAATACTTAACAGTCAGGTAAAAAGTTCATGTTTTAAAAGCTTGAAATTATGTGTATAAAATGCTTATAAATTAAATGTAATGTGTCCAAGTTTATTCTAAAATGTGGTCCATATGCTTTAAAAGAATAATATATTTTTTCTAAAAGGAAGAATGATATAATTAAATAAAAATTAGATGTGGCCTCAACGATTCTTTAGAAAATAAATAGTATAATATTAGTTAATAGTGTGGTGAAGATATAAGGCAATAGTTTAAAATAGAAAATACATAGATATAAGAAAAAGATAAAATCATATAAAGATGTTGTTAAGATACGGTGGTTTATAAATTTGTAAAATTAACTCTAAATTTGTTGATAAAATCATATCTAGTTTCTTAGGTAGATTTGTAAGAATCAAAGAAAAAAAATGTGAATTTAAATTAAAATATATTGTTAATAAAAAAAGTGGATTAACCACAAATTAACACCTAGAATTTGTGGGACCGGAATCAATATGGTGGTTCTAAATTCGTTTGCTTTAATATATATAAATATTACTGTAGTAAATTAGAATTTTACTTAAGCCTAATGCCGCTCTTAAAATAAAATATGTCATTATTTATCATATATTCGCTTTAGATTGCGCAGAATTTTACTAAAGTCATCTGATCTATTTTATATTTTACTGTTTACTATTATACAGAATATCTTTAAAAATTATCTTAATTTATTTTCAGTATATAAATATTGTAGTTGTGATTATTTTCATAAATAAAGTTGATCTTCATTTGTATTTTTTATACAATATTATACATATAATATAAATATATAGAGTATTATTTTTCATAATTTAAATTAATCTTTGATTTTCTTTATATAGATTATTATATATTATAAATATTATGGTGGTGATTTTTTTCCATAAATTTAATGTTCTTTTGTATGTGTTTATTGTTATGTAACTTTGAGAATAAATTCGAATTTTGGTTAAAAAAATAAGAAAGACTTGTCTTTTGCTAGTATTATTATGCTTATTTTTGTAGAAATAAGGGTACGAGAATTACAAGAATTTGATTTTCGCCAAAAGTGAATTATGTCGAAGATAAGTAAGAGTAAAACTAGAGTCAAAATTTGTTGCTAAATGAAATAAATAAATTTGATATAAATGTTGTGACAATATTTCCGTAATTTGTAAATTTTAATTTGATTTTGTTGGAAATTTTATTGCATGATAAATCATATATAAAAGACAAAAGTAAAGGTATTATTTTGATGGAAGTAAAATTTGGTAAGACAAATACTATAATGAAACAAGGGAAAATATAAGGTGGGGATGGAGACTTAGGAGATGAGTGAAGACGCTTCAAGACCGTCGGATCAAGAAAAAAAGCGCCCAGATCAGCCAAGGAAAAAATTAGGATACAATTCGGCACGACAAAATTTTCGCGAAAAAAATGCGTCCTGCGTGCACACGCATTTAAGTCTGTATGCACACATACGTTGTTTTGCATGCACACACACGTTGTTTTCATGTGCACACACAAGTCATTTCCGTATGCACACTTAGGTTATTTTTGTTGGTTTTCATAAGTATGCACACATGTTATTTCGTATGCGCTTTGAGTCATTTTCGCATGCACACATATGTTATTTTCATGTGCACACATGCAAACCTACGTTATTTCACATGCACACATAACACGTAGTGCATTTCGTATGAACAAACATGTCATTTTCACATGCACACAGTTGTATACTTCGCATGCAAATGGTAGTATACTTCGCATGCACACAATCGTGTTTTCATGTGCATACATTTTGTTCATTCCATATGAGCACACGCGTTTTATGCATGCACACAAAAATGAATTTCACGTGTACACCGTAGTGTATTTGGTATGCACACAACATTGTATTTGACATGCACATAATTCTGCACTTCGCGTGCACGCTAATCCGTCTTTTTTCACGAATAAATTGGTTGTGCCGAATTTTTGAAAAGTGATCTGAACACTCCATTTGCTTCTCATTCGACGGCTCTCATGCGTCCTCATTCCTCTCATCCCTTCCCATCCTCACCGGATCTCAACCCATGAAACTGTAACACCCCCAAATCGTAACCCATTTGGAAAGGTATTACCGCCAGTGATCTCGGTTTCCACACCGAAGCCACCCCAGGCTTTACCGGTTTAAATACAAATCATAAACAACAATCATGATGTAAACACCAAAATCTTTGGTTAAAACATATGTCTGGGGATTACATCACAATCCTCATAGGACAAAACAGAGTAATCAGCGGAAGTCTTTACAAAGTATAAATACAAGGGTCTTGATCGTAATGATCACCCGCCAAGGATCGCAACCTGATAAATCCATTAAAACACTGTTGCTTTTATAGTCGTTCTAGCCTTTGTTTCTCAGATTCTTATCTGATGTGCCGAATCGAACGGATGACACCAGCCAACCATGCAGAGAACAATTACGGTTGGTTAGTCTAATGAAAGACTACGCACGGGTACAAAGCAGAGTGGTTCGAAGTAGTCGTATTAGGTTAGACTCATCGTTCCTCGAATCAAAACCGAGTACGATGGTCAACCACCATACTTCTATTGAAACACATGAAGAGGCATGATCAAGAGAAGATTCTGGAGACCGAGTCCCACAGCAATCAATCCCAAAAGAAGACTCCAACGAATTGAGTCTTATCGTAAATATGACAAATGTTGGGGAACATTAATTAATCATACAAGCGTTCAATAACGACTTGATGTTTCGGTTCACGACCAACCTCAGCGCTTAATGCGAATCCAGATTGGAAAGACAACGGTACTCTGATCAAAGTCAAGACGAGCTTTCCTAGCTGTACTATTCCCTAGCTGCACTACTCGTCTGAGGTATATTAATCATGTGCTACGACGGCACTTATCTTATTTAAATTCCCAAACGCGCATCACGTTATAGACTTTTAAATATATGTTTCGACATGAGGGACATATATTGAGTATATGTTTCATCATGAGGGACATATAGGATATATGTTTCGCCATGAGGGACATACTCCTGAATGGGACGAATCCCAAGATTTGTAGCATCAGTTAAGTACCATTATCTCTATACCCGAGTATAGAGATCGGTCATGACCCACCAAATGGTTTTTGGATTTATCACCCTTTTGCACCATTAATCATTATTAAGAAACGACTGGACCTCGAATAGTCCATCGCTCCTACGAATACTCGTGCTAACTAAACGGTTCAACACAGTAATAATCATATCAAAGCCCTCCAGGCTAATATCATAAATATATATCTATAATAGCGTTGTTCTAGCATATATACAACCTATTATAAATATCATATTCTTTTCACATCATTTATCAAACTATTCCCAACAGAACAGTAAATCATCCCAAATTAATTAACAATTAAACAATTGATAATTAATGGAAATATGGAATGATGAGCAAGAGCGAACCGCCACTTGCCTTAGATCAGACGAAAGCTTTAACAAGCTTAGAGACAACGGTTCCTGAGTCTGAAACTGGGACAGATCCTGGATATTAAATCCCTCTGGAACGACCCATAACGAGACCCTAAGTTAGATTCAATATCTACATATATGAATCTAAACGAATAAGGAAGGAATCAAAGGGGTCAAGCCTCGCCCAAAGCCAAACACCCAAGAACACACACCCCGGACAAGGCTCACCGCGGGTGCGGTGGAGCCCTTGCCGCGGGTGCGGTCGGGCGCCAGTGGCGAGCTTTTGACAGTTTCGATGGCGAACTCACCCAATTTGATTCGTTCGCCTTCGATTCGTTTGTGGTTCGATCCCCAACCTTCTTAGGCCTTTGAACACCACTTAAGATCACCTTTGTAAACACTCAAAGGGGTTCGATCTCTTCTCAAACGAAGCTCACAAGCTTGACAACAATGGAGATTTCAGAGAATTTTTTAGAGGAAGAAGATGGAGCTCATCCATGGCTTCTCCTCCCTCTTTTATACCCCAAGCATGGAGCTTACCAACCAATGATGTCAAGGAGGAGGTGGCCCGACCAGATAGTCAGCTAGGAGGCCAACTAAGGCGAGCTACGGCCTGCGACTTATCGCGATGACGTCGGAGCTGACGATGGCCGCGGGGTGCGGCAGGGTGCGGTGGCCGACTCGTGACCGCCACTGGCATTGGCCTTCGCCGCGGGTGCGGACAGGGTGCGATCAAGGCCAATTTTGCCCCCTTTGACCCGTTTTGTCGTTTTTACCAAGGGGTAAAAATATTCTTAACTCCGGGTTAAATATATTCGTATACAAACGACCCTTTTTACCCAAAAATACATTAACTGTATTTTATATTACTCAGAAAAATATTACAGAGATCAAACATCTCATAGAATGTCCGTACTTCTCTGAATTTAATCTGACTTGTAATATGGGCATAAGAAGATTCAAAATTTTCCTTACAAAATGAGGGATATTACAGAAACAATGTGCTTTTACTAATATATTTTAGTGATATTTGCAATCAAGTAAGGGTGAACATTTTAAAGTGATGAGAGCAGGAAAAAAAACATAATACTACAAAATTGATTTTTTTTCATGTTATATAGTCCTCTTGAGGTATTTTCTATAATATTTTAACAAAATTATTTAATTAATCACTTTTATTAGTATTTTAAATTTTTATTCATTTCTTTCTAATTATTAGACTTGATTTCTACGTATTTTATACTTATGAAATAACATTTATTTTTAACAATACATGTTAGTAGATACTTTTTCACGTTATCAAATTAGTGTTATAATTTTCTTTACATTACACTAATTGAATATATGTTTTCCATATACATAATTTTTATTAAAAATATAAATTAATACATTATATACAATATTTTAAAAAAACTCAAGAGACATCCAATTACCTCTTTTGAATTATTTATTCTAAGAATTGTCTCTCTAAGTTTTTTATTTTGTTTTTTAGACCCCAATGTGTCATCAGTGTGATGACACTTTGAAAGTGTCATCACGTTGATGACTTTTCTTATGACACTTTAAGTCTGATGACATTATGAAAGCATCATCAAGAGTCATGGACTTAGTATATTTATTTTGGGATTATTATCTTAATTTCACCCCTTAAAAGGGTGTCATGTACCAAAATCACACAAAAATCAATGTATATCACACACTACTCATTAGTAAGCTTTCTCTTTGTTTGTTTTTTTTCTTAACGAAGTTATGCATGTGCAAGTTTGTTCTTGAATAGGGATGTCAATGAGGCGTCTTCGTGGTGGGGCCTACCCTTCCCGTCCTTATCCTCATTTAGCATCTCACTCTCCATCTTTGTCTTGTTCCCTGCTCGGAAATGAAAAGTATCTCGTCCCCATCCTCATCGGATCCCTGTTCTATCGGGAATTCCCCATTCTCGACTTATGATCCTCACGAGTTTTTCGTGTATTCCTCGTGTAGTTTCTTGTGGATTTCATATTTATCTTCTTACAAATTTTATTGTCCCCTTTATAATGCTAAGTTCAACAGTACCTAATAGAAACAATGAGATCAATAAAAAAAAGCTAGTGTTATTTAATGAGACAATAATATACATGTTGTTAATTTATAAAGACCAAGGAAAGATTGTCGGTGATGATTAATGTGGATAAATCATACAAATTCAATAAAAAAAACATAACATAATGTAAATAAATTTGATATAAAAATAAATTAAACCTAAGACTTCTTTGAAGACGATTTCCCACGAGTTTCCCCAACGAGCATTCCCCATGGATACTTATCCCCATCACATCATCCACATGCAAAGTTTCTCCCTTTTAAATTAAAAAAATAAAAATAAATAAATACGTAAAATGGATGTGTCATAAAATTTACATTGGTTTTTGTGCTAGTTTCTACTTCAAGAGACTAACACAAAAACCAATATAATTATTTCTTGATATTTGTGACATGTCATCATAACTATTTATTTTCTTTTTTTCTATTTAAAAAATAAAAAACTTTGAGTTTCTACATTGTGGATGCTCTCAACGCCCCTATCCCCATGTGAAAAATCAAATTTAAACTCATCCTCGTTTAAAATCTTTGTCCCCATTTTCGTTATGGGAAATCTCCTCTCCTTTGTCACCCTAAGTTGAACCCACACAGCTAAACCAACAAATAGTATTTCATATTTCAAATCCCCGTAATTTATGTTGTGTATTTCAGGCCCCATAATAGTACATTGCTACCATTTTTCTCTATAAAACGTCTTCTCTTATAAAGATCTGAACTACGTAGGATTAAGTCCTAACATCTTGATTTAATATGAATCAAACAGTAATAGTCATTCACGTAATTGACCTAAGAGGCCAGGAGTAATGAAATATGACCTATAGAATGGTACAAATAAGAAGGTATTCTTAATAGGGGAAACTACCGTTATGCACTTGGGCAAATAAGAAAATATCCTTATTTAGGCACCTTCGTAAAATGAGCATAATTTTTTCACAAATGTCGGTTTTTGACGATTTAAGATGCATTAAAAATTCGATTTGAATAGTTGCCACTTATTCCAACACGGGGTGGGTTAAAAAAATAAACACCCTTTTTTGTCTATATAAGACACGCGCTTTTGTCCATATATACGCACATTGCAACTTTCTATAGAATAGTACAAATAAGACACGACTTTTTTTGTCTATATACACGCACATTTGTGCACCGTATTGTGGCATACACCACCATTTGGCACATAATTATTTTAATAAAAAAATATTTAGGTTGCGGACGCCACACCCAATGGCATAAGCAATATCCAGGCGCACCACTTTAAAAAAGAAAAATATTCTTTGTTGTAATGTGTATGAGCTAATTGGGTGTTAGAGTAAACCTTTAACCAATCGAACTAGAATAATTTTGTGATATTTTTTAAAAACTTATTTTATTTAAGCTCATTAAGGCCTAAATTGTTTTAAAATTAACTGACGGTCAATGAATCAATATGATTTCTTTGATTCTGAATAAAATATTTTATTGTTATATTTTGGCTCTTAATACTTTATCTGAATTATCATATATAACAATATAATATTCTATTAAGACTCAAAGAACCCATCTTGGACTTAAATAAAATAAGTTTCAAAATATATCATAAAATTATTCAGTTCAGTTGGTTAAATATTTACTCTAACACCCAATTAGTTCATACACATTAAAAAACAAAATAACAATGGTGCATACATATATTGTGTACGCCATTAGATGGCTTACGCAATCTAGGTAATTTTTTATTAAAATAATTGTGTGCTCGATCTTGGCGTACGCCATAATCGAGCACATCAAAATAGTGTGTGCAAAGACACAAAAGATCGTGTATATAGCATCCGTGTTAAATAACTTATACTCCACATTGCTCATCTTAGAAATTTTAATAAAACCTTATCTCACATCAGCCAGAAAAAAAAAGAGTTGGGGGAATAACTATAAATATAGGGCTAAACACTCTTTATTATTCATCCAAAGTTCATAATTAGTAATTGGCGAACTTAATCTTCTTGACGGGTCTACAACTGCGAAACTGCTCAAAATAGAAATTCTTCACTATGGCAGATCTAGTATTTTGGACGGGCCCACAACATTCTAAATGTGTAAATTTACATAAACATGCACATCAAGATAAAATGTGCGCTTGCACTTTCGATACTTATATGTGCACTTTTAGTGCTTGGATTGCACCTCTAACATGCACGTCTAGCTAAAATGTGTATTTGCAACTAAACGATCACAAAAAAAACACTCATTCTATGCTCTCTTCGTCTACCAGAGATCATGCTCTCTTGTCGCCAGAAAAGTCAGATCTATTGTGCCGCTCTACGAAGAAAATGAAACAGGGTAGCACTGAGGCGTTCGAGCTTGATTCGGATCAGTTTCCTTCCCTATCTAAAGGATGCCACAATGCAAAAAAATGGGAATACAGGCAAGAAGCCATCGACCCTGAAAATGAAACAGGGTAGCACTCAGGCTGCTGATAATGTTGTAGGCGCGGTAGGAATTGTGGTGGCCCCTGGTGATACTCTTGATTTTCCTGGCCTTGAGGAGTACTCTGTTGATTTCCGTATCTCAGATTTGGGTGATCTCTCCACCCTGGATTGTACGTGTTGGAGTACGGGTCATATCTTGGCCTAGGAGGACCGAAACCTCCAATAGCATTTACCTCAGCAGCGGGTTCCTGCAGCGTGGGACATGCATCAGTAGGATGCATCGTGTCATAGCATATCCCACAAGACTTGACTTGCTGCTGGCCACCCTTCATCATGTATCTTTTAATCATCTCCTTCATCTCAGCCATCTCAGAAAGTATTGAAGAATTGGGCTGAGAGTCTGCAGCTTTGACTAATTGGGCGCCCGCCCTCTTACTGAACTGTCTTGAGCCCTCAGATAGCTCAAAGAAGACCCCATACGCTTCAGTTGGCGTCTTGTTCAAGATATTTCCTCCACATGTTGCGTTCACCATCCGACGCTCGTTGTCAAGAAGACCACCGTACAAATAAAGTACGAGGTCTTGGTCTGAATACCCATGGTAAGGACATGACAAGCGATTGTCGTATACCGCTAAATCAAAGTAATCCTAAGCAAACCTAAACAAGTAGTTTGGGCAAGTAAGGGTCGAATCCACGGGGAATCAAAGGATCTATCTCTTAGAATGCAAGCAATGTTGTCAACTAAGAACAAAGGGGGTTTTAGGTTTTCTGTTTCTAGAAATAAGAAATAAGAACAAGCAATAACTAGAATGGTTGTAAGTATGGATGTGAGGGAATTCTACCTAACAAATATCCACAATCAGTATGACAGGTTGATCCTAGGTTCTCTTATTCAATCAATCCAATGGTTGTCCTAATCCCTATTCTGAACTAGCTACCAGTCCTACCAGTCCTGACAACCCTAACTATTGAACGCATAAGAAACAATCAAGATTTAGAACAATAGTTGCATGGAGCAAGGCATAGATAGGTGCAAGCAATATTCAACAACCCGTCAATATTAACATGCATTCAATTCTCTTCACAATAATCTAGTCCTACCAGTCCTAGATAATTGCGGATACTACTCTGAATAAGGACTCTCAACCCGAAATTCCAAACCCTAGCAATAGATAATTATCAATAACAACTAGTTGCGTCCAACAAGCGAAATCAATAATAATCAATAGGAATAAGCACAAGAGAATCGAAACAACCCAAAAGAAATATAATAAGATGATGAACCTCACAACCAAATCAAACTGAATGCTTCAATCGTTAGATAGAATAATGGAAATTAGTTCCTTCTCATGATTTGTGAGCAAGAACTACGAAGAACGATGAAAAATGTAAAAACTAAACTCCCATCTGAATCCTCTCTAGCAAACTAGGTTAACTCCCTTCAAAACCTAACTCTCAAAAGATAACTAATAATATCCCTTTTACAATCATTAAAAACAGAATTAAAATAAAACTAAAATTGGAAACATTGTGAAAAAGTTAGGAAAACGAGAAGAGTCGCCGCGCTGATGGCCGCGACCGTGGCCTTTTGTCCGTGCCCGCGGTTTGCTCTCGAACTGGCTATTTAATTTGCTGAATTCAGCCGCGCCCGCGGCTCTTCACTTCTTGCCTGCGGCTGCTCGTAGCCCTTCCATTTGGCCTTCTCTTCTTCTCTACTTCTTCGGTCTTCAATGGCGTCTCTCCAGATCTTCCCTGATTCTCCAAATACGCACTTGAGACAACCATAACACCACATCTCAATTCAACTCTAAACTTCTACAATCTCCTCTAAATCACTCCAAATAGTACCTAAAATAACGTTAACAATCCCTAATTACGTACTACAAAGTAGAGCGTATCAAATTCCCCCATGCTTAGACCTTGCTCGTCCTCGAGTAAGCTAAAAGAAACCTACTCCTCTAAAGTGAAATATCAAGGCCTCAGGAAGCACAATGAAACTCTCAACAACTAAGGATTGCAACTCAACAATAAATTCCCAGGTACCAAACATTCAGCACAACATACAATCAAGCTTGAAAGGAAGCAGGGAACTTCCCCCAAGCTTATCCCGGACACCATATAGAGTAATGTAATCATTCTAATCCTAGCCTCCGTCTAACTTCTTATCGCTCCAGAGTGGCCTACCCGAATCCTCCTTATGACTCCAACACTTATGTCGCCACGCCATGACAAAGATAATCCTAAATTCACTCTTCTTGTTTTTGCTCGTCTTGCCAAGGCGCCCTCTCGGGTTTTCACCAAGCCACTCATTTCATTTTTCTGCAGATGGGCTCACAAAAACTCACATCACTCATTAGCCTATATTACCCCAGCCTAATGCTGGTCCAGACTACCTGCTTCTTGCCTAAGTCGCCCTTTCAGGTTTTCGACTTATCCCAAGATTTAATTGTATGTCTTTTTTGTATTTTTGACTCTTTTTTTTTCAAACTACCAAACTTAAGTAATAACAGAAACAACTACTCAAGCAAATAACTGGCGGGAAATTTAAATAGTGTCTGAAACAAAAGTACATACTGAAACACACCAAACTGAAACAAAGGTACAAATGAAAATGCAAGGATAGGCAGTAAGACTAATTCCCTCCCCCATGCTTGAAGATCACATTGTCCTCAAAGTGATAGAAGACAACATATAATATAGGGGGACAGAAACGAGACTCACTGGGGTGGTGGTGGGTAATCATGGCGAAAGAAGTGTATCTGCTGCTGCTGCATCTCCAACTGGTGGCGATGAATCTCCGCCAGCTGCTCCTAAAGACTCCTCATATCCATAGTGGTGTCCTGACGCCACTGTTTCATATCATGTAACTCAGACATCACCTCATCCTGCCAGGCAGTGGGATAGGGTGGGGAAGCTCCCTGACTAGAGCCTCCAGCCACAAACTGCGAACCAGTGGCTTGCCCAGGTGCCGGAAAAGGCGCGTCCATCGGCTCAGGGGAGGACTCGCGGGAGGAATCCTCCTCATCATCAGCAAGCAAATACCAATCAGCATCCGTGGGTCCATACAGCATCGAAGTACGCGGCAGTCTCATATGATGCTGGTTTTTCTTTGCAAGCCAGAAGTACTGAAAGTTCTCAATCTTGAGCAATCCATGATGCCTGAGCTGGCTGTTGTCGTACATGTATGAGCTCGCAACCGGGACAGCATTACCCATGATGTTGAGTTCCTGGGCGATGAGGGTGATCATCCCTCCCATCCCGATCTTACTAGTAGGCTTCTTTCGACACCGGAGACAAGCAGCCAGGAGAATCTCTACCCAATCTGGGATGATGTCGCTCCCTGGTGTGAGACACCAAATCCACTGGAAGTCAGCCAGGGAAAGCTTGTTGACCTCGCCTTGGCCAAAGAACGCCAGGGAGAGCACCTTGTGTACAAGGCGAAGGCATGGGTGTGTCAGATTGTAATTGTACATACCCGCCTTGGCATCAAAAACAGTACGCGTGGCCTCCTGATAGAACCAAACATGCATCTGGCCCATAACAGTACTCCACCCCTCAGTAGGTGTTGCGGTCACCCCAAAAATATCCCGCAGCATTGCTACGGGGACAGTATGCTCCTTCTTCTTGTAGATAAAATAGATCTCAGTCACCCTATGCTCCTCATCCCTGTAAACCTTTAGAGTTGCCAGAAACTCCAAAGTTAGCTGCTCAAAAGTTGGGGCTCTCTTGTCCAGGAAAGGACCTAACCCTCCATGCTGCAATAGGGTTCTTGTGCAATCTAACATCCCCAATTCAGCCAACATCGGGGGGTGAAAGAATTTGGTAACCATGAGCTCTCTTTTACCCAACTTTTCCATACTTTCCAACTGATCGCGAGTCATCTTAACCTTCCTAGCGGCCATTATAATGATATAATAGACAAGGAGAGAAAATAAGACAAACCAACCAGATGGACAACCGAAATTCTGCGGTTCTGCGCGCTGGAGAAGAGGCCGCGAGGGAGCCTCGGTCGCAGCCTGGTCGCAGTTGCAGGTATCGTCTTCTCCGAGAATCTGGAGCAATGGCGAGGGAGAAGCATCAAGATCCGGTGACAGAGGACTTGGCGGTGCAGCTTCGAGCGGTTTTCGAGGGCGTGGGTGGAGGTTCTGGTGGGACGTTCCGGTGAGGGGGGTTCGGATCCGGCGAGGCAAGGAAGAGGATGACCGGTGAGAGGTTGATGGTGATGTGGAGATTGGGGTCGAGGGCAAGGAGAGAGACGAGGGAGGGATGGGACCAATTTGGGGCTGGGGTTAGGTTTCAATTTGGGGAAGGGGAAAAGGGTAGAAAGGAAAAAAGGTAAAAGTACCCATCAACCACGTTTTTTTTTTATTATTTATCCCCGAATTTTTTTTATTTTATTTTTTTTATCGGGGGATTTATTGAGGGCAGGGAATAGAAGACTTACAATGGTGTGGGAAACACCTTCTTCAATTCGCATAGGGTCTCCTCCCTGCAGGTTAGTTGGAAACAAAGAAAAACAAAAACAAGGCAAAAACAGAAAAGGAAATCAAAGAAATGAAAACACACCTCGAGTTGCCTCCCGAGCAGCGCCTTATTTATTGTTGTGGCACGACCTGGTTCCCTTCACTACGTCCCATCAATTTGTTCTTCCAGAACCAACTCATCTATGACCTCATTGTTGAATCCCTCGTGGTAAGGTTTTAACCTTTGACCATTCACCTTGAAGATTGTGTCATTCTTTAAATCATGTATCTCAACTGCTCCATGAGGAAAAACACAAACTACAACATAGGGACCTGCCCAACGGGAACGGAGTTTCCCTGGGAAGAGTTTCAAGCGCGACTAAAATAGTAGGACTTTGTCTCTCACATTGAAGTCCTTTCGCAATATATACTTGTCATGTCAGGCTCTCGTCTTTTCCTTGTAGATGACAGCGTTGTCATACGCATCCAGACGAATCTCCTCTAGCTCTTGAAGTTGCAACTTTCTAAACTCTCCCACTTCATCAATTTGCATGTTGCACTTCTTCACAGCCCATAATGCTTTATGCTCAAGCTCCACGGGAAGATGGCATGCTTTGCCATACACCAATCTAAACGGAGACATGCCAATGGGAGTTTTTTATGTTGTGCGGTATGCCCATAAAGCATCATTGAGCCTCAAGCTCCAATCCTTTCTACTCGGGGCTACCATTTTCTCTAGAATGACCTTGATCTCCCTGTTTGATACCTCAGCCTGTCCATTTGTCTGTGGGTGATATGCAGTGGAGATCCTCTGCGTAACATGGTATTTCTTTAATATCCCTCTCACAGTTGAGTTGCAGAAATGGGTCCCCCTATCGCTTACCAAAGCCTTGGGTATGCCGAACCTCACGAAAATGTTCTCCTTCAGGAAAGCTGCCACCACTTTAGAATCATCAGTCCTGGTGGCCTTCGCTTCCACCCACTTGGAAACGTAGTCCACCGCAAGTAAAATATAGAGATTCCCAAAAGAGTTAGGAAATGGTCCCATAAAGTCAATTCCCCAAACATCAAAGATCTCACAAAAGATCATTGGTGTTTGAGGCATCTCATTCCTTCGGGACAAATTCCCCATTCTCTGGCATCGATCACAGGATCTACAAAAGGCGTTTGCATCTCGAAAGAGATGTGGCCAGTAGAATCCTGCTTCCAATGCCTTCCTAGCAGTTTTATTTGGCCCAAAGTGGCCCCTACATGCATGAGAATGACAAAAGGTTAAGACATATTTTACCTCGTTATCCGGAATGCATCGTCGGATTACCTGGTCACCACAGTGTCTCCAAAGGTATGGGTCATCCCAAACATAATGGTGGGAGTCACGTCGAATTTTGTCTCTTTGCGCCTTTGAGATGTTCGGAGGGAATTCAGATCGAACAATGAAGTTCACATAATTCGCGTACCATGGTTGAAATTTCCTGATCCCGAGGACATGCTCCTCTGTTGGGGGTCCAAAAGGTGTCACAACGAAAGGGCCGCGGTCGCGGTCTTCGGGCCGCGGTCGCGGTTCTTTCTCGATATGAAATACTTGTTCGCTAATTAAACTGCGGTCGCGGCTGTGGGGCCGCGGTCGCGGTTCAATTCCTGTCGTGAGGCTCCAAAGCGTCTCGTTTGGAAATTCACCCTGGATTGGTGGCTCTTTCTTTGATCCCTCCTCTGTATGTACAATTCTACTCAAATGATCTGCCACCAGATTCTCAGCTCCCTTCTTGTCTCGGATCTCTACATCAAACTCACTCAACATCAGTATCCATCGAATCAATATTGGTTTCGCCTCTTTCTTCGTCAATAGATACTGAAGAGCAGCATGATCCGTGTAGATGATCACCTTGGTGCCCAATAAATACTGTCTGAATTTTTCCAGGGCAAACACAACGGCTAGTAATTCCTTCTCTGTGGTGGAGTAGTTTCGCTGTGCTCCATTCAGGGTCATGGAGGCATAATGAATCATATGAGAAGCTCGTTCTTCCTTTTGTCCAAGGACCGTACCCACAGCATAGTCACTAGCATCACACATGATCTCAAAAGGCTGATCCCAATCCGGTTCTTGAATGATTGGTGCACTAGTAAGGCGAGTTTTCAAATCATCAAATGCCTTTTTGCACTCCTCATTGAATTCAAAGCTCACTTCCTTATTAAGCAGCTCACATAGAGGCGATGAGATCTTGGAAAAGTCCTTGATAAACCGGTGGTAGAAACCTGCATGGCCTAAGAAAGAACACACTTCACGCACATTAGTAGGATAAGGCAGAGACTGAATGATATCAATCTTTGCCTTATCGACCTCAATACCCCTAGCAGACACAATATGACCTAGCACAATTCCTTGTTCAACCATAATGACATTTTTCAAAGTTAAGACATAGGTTGGTTTCTACACATCTCTGAAGTACAAGTGCAAGGTGATCTAAACATGCATCAAAACTATCCCCATGGACTGTGAAGTCATCCATAAAAACTTCAATGAATTGCTCTACATACTCAGAGAAAATACTTACCATACACCTTTGGAATGTTCCGGGTGCGTTACACAACCCAAATGGCATCCTGCGATATGCAAAAGTACCAAAAGGGCATGTAAATGTCGTTTTCTCTTGGTCCTCTAGTGCAATGGCAATCTGAAAGTACCCTGAGTATCCATCCAGGAAGCAATAGTAGGGGCGACCCGCCAATCGCTCAAGCATTTGGTCAATGAAGGGCAAAGGAAAATGGTCTTTCCGAGTTACCGCATTCAGCTTGCGGTAATCAATGCATACTCTCCATCCAGTCTGCACCCTGGTGGGAACCAACTCTCCTTCTTGATTTTCTACCACAGTGACTCCGCCCTTCTTTGGTACTACTTGTGTTGGGCTCACCCATTTACTGTCGGAGATGGGAAAAATCATTCCAGCTTGTAGGAGTTTCAGCACCTCCATTTTCAGCACCTCCATCATTGGGGGGTTTAGTCTCCTCTGTGGTTGTCTTGATGGCTTGGCGTCATCCTCCAATAAAATTCTGTGCATGCAGGTAGAGGGAATGATTCCCTTGATGTCAGCAATTGTCCACCCCAAAGCAGTCTTGTGTTCCTTAAGCACTGCCACCAATTTCGCCTCTTGATCCTTGGAAAACTTGTTGGAGATGATGACCGGTAATGTGTCATCCTTTCCCAGGAAATCATACTTGAGGCGGTCTGGCAGTGGTTTCAGGTCGACTTCTGGTGCCTGCACAACAGAGGGTAAAAGCTTTTCGCTTGGCACGGTTAGTGGGATGGGGCCAACGCCCAAATTGCGGAACTCGGGAGTACCGTGTGTCAAGTGAGCCACCGTGTCCTGCACGTTAGTGTCTAATGCAATTTCCTCAGGTGGTTCCTCAATAGCCTTCTCAACCTTAGATTTCAATTTATTATCATAAGCAGTATCAAAAACCTCTTGCACTATAGGCTCAACCACATCAACAACACACAGGGAAAGATCATCAATGGGGTGTTTTATGGCATTGTAAATGTTATACTCTATTTTTCCCCCATCAAATTCCATGGTAAGGGTTCCGCTACTCACATCAATCTTAGTCTGGGACGTTTTCATAAATGGCCTACCTAACAGTATAGGGGCTGAATTCTTTTCATGTTCCATGTCCAGCACAAAGAAATCGGCAGGGAAAATCAGATTATCAACCATTACCAGGACATCCTCAACTACCCCTTTCGGATACACATGGGATCTATCTGCCAATTGTAAAACTATTCCTGTTTCATGCAATGGTCCTAATTGTAAAGATTCATATAGGGAATAGGGCAAAACATTAATAGATGCACCAAGGTCTAGCATGGCTTTTTCAAATTTTGTATCACCAATCACACATGGTATGCTAAACATTCCTGGGTCACCACACTTTTTAGGCATGCGTTTTTGAAAAACAACAGAGACTTGTTCACTTACCTGGACCTTTTGCTTTCCCTTCAATTTCTGATTCCTCTTGATAGTGCACAACTCCTTCAGAAATTTTGCATATCGAGGAATACTCTTGACAAGTTTGAGTAAAGGGATGTTCACCTCACATTTGCTGAAGGTCTCGAAGAGTTCCTTGTCATTCTCTGGCCTCCTTGTGTCCATTAACGCTTCAGGGAAGGGCGCGGGTGGCTTCTCAGATCCAAGTGGTGGAAAATAAGGTCTAACATAGTCATCTACGTAAGGAGCGGAGGGGCCACGGCCGCGGTGTGAAGGCTGCGGTCGCGGTGGCGGTAAAGTTTCTTCGAAAGACTCAGCGAAAAGGCCGCGGTCGCGGTTCGCTCTCGACTTGATCAATTAAATCACCATTTAATTCTCCATTTGGGCCGCGGTCGCGGTTTTCAGGCCGTGGTCACGGTTTTTCTCAGGAATCGACTCCGTCTTCCGTGAATTGCCTTGACAGGGCTTCTTGATCGTCCTTAGCCACTGTTTCTCCATCTCCTACTGTGCTCTCTTTATACTGATCACCTGCTTCTGCTCGGGGCGCACTTCCCAACTGTATACCACTCCTCAGTGTCATCGCATAGACAGTCTCTTGTGATTGTCCGGATTTTGACTCAATCAAATTTTGACTCGGTTGGGTAAACTGGCTTTAGAGACTGAAAATCGCCTCTTGCTGCTATTGGTCCCTCTGAGCTATGGTTGTTTGAATAGAGGACACGTTCTGGGCCAAGGTTGCTATGCTTTGAATCAGAGTGTTGAGTACATCAGCATTGGGTGCAGGCAAGTTCGCGTTTTGTCCTTGAACTCCATGTGGACTGAATTGTGGATGGTATGAACTTGATTCTTGGTTCTCATGGCCATAGGGAGGAAATTGTTGATTCCCATACCTTTGATTGTTGTTATCTCTCCACCCAGAGTTGTAGGTATTGAAATATGGCTCATGTCTCAGTCTCTGCGAATCAGCACCTCTAATAGCGTTCACGCTAGCTTCAGGATCCTCATACCGTGGGCAATCATCAGTGGAATGCAGTGTATCATGACAAGATCTACAAGCTCTAACGGGTTTGACTGCACTCTGGGCCACCCTTCTACTGAATTGTCGCGTTCTCTCAGACATCGCACCGAATAGCTCGAAAGCTGCAGCTGGCGTCTTATCTAGAATACTGCCACCACATGCGGCATTCACCAATCTGCGGTCGTCATCCAGAAGTCCACCATATAGATAGAGAATAAGATCATGATCAGAATAACCATGGTAAGGACAGTTGACTATCAATCTCCTGAAATGATCATAATATTCGTACAAGGTTTCACCAGCCTGCTGTTCAGTGTTACTGATTTTCTTCCTCAGGCTGCTTAACCTTGTAGCAGGGAAATACTTTTCCAGGAAAACCTTCTTCATCTTCTCCCACGTATCAATACTACCTGGAGGCAAATAATAGAACCAATTCTTAGCCTTATCTTTTAGAGAGAAAGGAAAGGCTCTCAACTTGATCTGCTCCTCAGTAACTCCGACAGGTTTCATGCTTATGCACACAGAGTGAAATTCAGCGAGATGCTTGTTAGAATCATCTCCATTCAGACCATGAAACTGTGGAAGCAAATGAATCAACCCGGACTTCAATTCAAAGTCCACTCCTTCATCTAAAGCAGGGAACTGCACAGCAAGCTCTTGATGCGCCCAGTTGGGTGCAGTCAACTCTCTCAGTGTACGATGTGGATCAGCCATCTCAGAAAGTGTTACGCACGCTCCTGTTGAATCAAAATCCTCAAGTTGATGGATTAGTAGCAAAGGTATGGATCGTAAGATAGATCCACACAAAAGTTGACAAACACAAACAAACAAAGAAATAGAAAATAATTCCCCGGCAACGGCGCCAAATTTGACAAGCGATTGTCGTATACCGCTAAATCAAAGTAATCCTAAGCAAACCTAAACAAGTAGTTTGGGCAAGTAAGGGTCGAATCCACAGGGAATCAAAGGATCTATCTCTTAGAATGCAAGCAATGTTGTCAACTAAGAACAAAGGGGGTTTTAGGTTTTCTGTTTCTAGAACTAAGAAATAAGAACAAGCAATAACTAGAATGGTTGTAAGTATGGATGTGAGGGAATTCTACCTAACAAATATCCACAATCAGTATGACAGGTTGATCCTAGGTTCTCTTATTCAATCAATCCAATGGTTGTCCTAATCCCTATTCTGAACTAGCTATCAGTCCTACCAGTCCTGGCAACCCTAACTATTGAACGCACAAGAAACAATCAAGATTTAGAACAATAGTTGCATGGAGCAAGGCATAGATAGGTGCAAGCAATATTCAATAACCCGTCAATATTAACATGCATTCAATTCTCTTCACAATAATCTAGTCCTACCAGTCCTAGATAATTGCGGATACTACTCTGAATAAGGACTCTCAACCCGAAATTCCAAACCCTAGCAATAGATAATTATCAATAACAACTAGTTGCGTCCAACAAGCGAAATCAATAATAATCAATAGGAATAAGCACAAGAGAATCGAAACAACCCAAAAGAAATATAATAAGATGATGAACCTCACAACCAAATCAAACTGAATGCTTCAATCGTTAGATAGAATAATGGAAATTAGTTCATTCTCATGATTTGTGAGCAAGAACTACGAAGAATGATGAAAAATGTAAAAACTAAACTCCCATCTGAATCCTCTCTAGCAAACTAGGTTAACTCCCTTCAAAACCTAACTCTCAAAAGATAACTAATAATATCCCTTTTACAATCATTAAAAATGGAATTAAAATAAAACTAAAATTGGAAACAGTGTGAAAAAGTTCGGAAAACGAGAAGAGTCGCCCGCGCTGATGGCCGCGACCGTGGCCTTTTGGCCGCGCCCGCGGTTTGCTCTCGAACTGGCTATTTAATTTGTTGAATTCAGTCGCGCCCGCGGCTCTTCACTTCTTGCCCGCGGCTGCTCGCAACCCTTCCATTTGGCCTTCTCTTCTTCTCTACTTCTTCAATCTTCAATGGCGTCTCTCCAGATCTTCCCTGATTCTCCAAATATGCACTTGAGACAGCCATAACACCACATCTCAATTCAACTCTAAACTTCTACAATCTCCTCTAAATCACTCCAAATAGTACCTAAAATAACGTTAACAATCCCTAATTACGCACTACAAAGTAGAGCGTATCAGGACAGCTAGAGATCAGACTCTTAAACCTCTCGTAGTACTCGTACAACATCACAACAGCATGATGTTCGATATTGTTGATGTTCCTCTTCAGGCTGTTGAGCTTGGTCGCAGGGAAGTACTTCTCCAGGAAGGCTTTCTTCATCTTAGCCCATGTATCAATGCTCCCTGGAGCCAAATAATAGAACCAGTCATTGGCTGCATCCTTTAGAGAGAAAGGAAAGGCCCTCAGCTTGATTTGGTCCTCATAAATGCCTCGTGGCTTCATGCTGGTACAGACAGCGTGGAACTCTGAAAGTTGCTTGTTGGGGTCTTCTCCACTCATCTCATGGAAGTGGGGTAGTATGTAACACCCCCGATTTATATCGGTAGTGCCACACGCCAGTGACCTTGGACGTTACCGTCCAAAGCCACCCTAGGCTTTAATCGGAATAATTAAACTTAAATGCGTATATATATTAAATGAAAGATTAAACAGCGGAAGACATTTGTATGTGAAACTCAGCTCTTTTATTAAAAGATCTCTCATCAAACGAGAGTAGCGTCTTTACAACAGAGTAAAAATTTCAACGAAAGACTTTTAAGAATCAACCTATAACTTCGTTAGGTTATAAAGATATATTAAAGTAATATTTAACAACTTAAAACACTGATACTTAAATCTTTGTCTGCAAGCCTCTTCTTCTTCACTGGTTACTTTGACTTCGGGAACCAACCACTAATGTGCCGTATAGGACGGATGACACCAACCAACCATGCAAGGAATAAAACCCAGTTGGTTAGTCTAATGAAAGACTATGCAAGGGTTAAAACAGGATGGTTCTAGTGATCGTAACCGTTTACTATCATTGTCCCTCGAATAATAACCGAAGGAACGATATATAACCCGGAACTTTCACGGAATGATTAGTATTAGATATGTGTTGAAGAGAAGACTCCAAGGAATTGGGTCTTAAGGGATGGTATGACAATTGTTTGGGAACGTTATAGTTTCATACAAGCGTTTAAAAACGACTTGATTATTTGGGTCCACGACCAACCTCACCGCACAATGCGAATTCAGATTGGAAAGAGAACTTATTCTAACCGAAGTCCAGGCGAGTTTCCAAGTTGTACTTCTTGCCCGAGGGTTCATTAATTATGTGCCTACCCGCACTTATCTTATCTAAATTTCAAAACGGATATTCATGTTAAGCTTTTTAATATGATCTCGAGTAACTACGAAAGTTTACGATATCGAGTGACTACGAAGGTTTACGATCTCGAGTGACTACGAAAGTTTACGATCTCGAGTAACTACGAAAGTTTATGGTCTCGAATGACTATGAAAGTTTATGGTCTAGAATGAATACGAAAGTTTATGATCTCGAGTGACTACGAAAGTTTACGATCTGAAAAGCATTTAGAGGCTGGGTCCACTAATACTGAGTTATAAAGAAACGATTAATCCTCATAAGAAATTAACGTTCCTACGAATACTCGTGCTAATCTAGCATTAAAGTTTACATTTAAATCCACAACAAAACCATTATGGTCATTAACAAGTATAATAGCGTTGTTTCTAGCAATATATACAGCCTACTATAATATCATATTTTAATCACGTTATTTATAAAATTTGTTCCCAAACGAAAAAAACAGTTCACTCTGATTTAATTAACAACTAAAATCAATTGATAATTAATGGAACATGGAATGATTAAGCAAGAGTGAACCGCCACTTGCCTTAGTCTAGACAAACGATTGAACGACGACGGGTTTCTGGGTCCGAAACGGGAACGGAAGTCGGACTACAGATTCCTACGACAATGACCCATAATGAAACCCCAGGTTAGATTCGACAATAAAATGAAACGAATCTAATAAGGAACGAACGAAATCGAAAGAACTAAAGTCCCGCCCGAGACCGGATCGTCCAAGGCCACGATCGCGATTGCCAAGGCAATCCACGGTCGCGGCCGTCGAGGACTTCGTCCGCGAGTGTCAAAGACAGCGGCCGACCTTGTCACTGCCGCAGTCGCGACAGTTCATGTCCGCGGTCGCGGCCATGAACTCCGGCGACCCAAAACGGAGAAAACTCACCGGCGACGACACGGCGGGGCTCGAGACGAGGGGGCTTCCACTCCGGTCCACCTTGCGCCTCCAAAGCACCACTCCTCGGCCACCACCACCTCCGGCAAGAGCTCTGACGACTCCACAAGAATTCTGGCGAGCTTGAAACTCCAGCGACTAAGGAAAACGAGAGAGAGAGAGAGAGAGAGAGAGAGAGAGAGAGAGAGAGAGAGAGAGAGAGAGAGAGAGAGAGAGAGAGAGGAGATCTGATGTTTGGGTGCTCAAAACCCTCCATCCCGGCCTCCTTTTATAGCCAAAGAAGGAGAGCAGCCCCCGACCAAATCAACGGCGGCTCAGAAGATCGACGATGACGAAGAACATGTGGCATGCATGCACTTTTCCGCGGTCGCGGAACTTTTTCCGCGGTCGCGGAATATTCCTGTGCCCAACTCTTTTGAGGGCCATTTTTCCGCGGTCGCGGAAAAAGGCATTTCCGTGTCTTTTTGCCCGGGGAAAGGTTTGGCATGGGTTTAAACTCCGAAAAAATAAATATTTGTATCCAAACAAATATTCTAAGCTTCCAAAATACATCGAATGTATAATCCAAGGCTCAGGGAATTATTACAGAGATTATATGAGTTACAGAAATTCCGAACTTCTCCGAAAGCGACACAATTACAGAACGAGGGTTGGGAAAATTACCCAAATACCCTTACTAAAATGAGGGGTATTACATAGTAACACTAGTGGAAAAAACACTTTTTGAGGCTCCCTTTTAGAGGCGTACATAGTTCAAAATGCCTCAAAAACGACTTAGGCAATCACTTTTTTTGGTTTTTGAGGCGGATAATTAATTTATACGCCTCAAAAACATCTTTTGAGGCGGACAAATTAATATACGCCTCAACAAGTATCCGAAAAAACATTTCCCGCTAAAGTATTAGAGGCGGGCCAGGGTACGGCCCGCATCTAATGATAACTAATTGAGGCGGGACAAGTAGACCGCCTCAATTAAAGCTTGTTGAGGCGGGCCTCTTAAAGCCCGCCTCAACAAGTATGTCCAATAGGGGTGGGCATGTAAGGCCCGCCTCTATTAGACCATTACTGTAATACTTATAGAGGCGGGCGTGTTAGGCCCGCCTCTATAAGCTCAACCCTTAAAAAAAACAGTTGCGCGAGGTTTCATTTTCCTCTTCGTATCCTCCTCTTCGTCTTCAATTCGTTCGTCTTCCCGAGCTCCGACTTCATCTCCCTTCACCGAGCTCCCTCTAATACTCCCTTCAACAAGTATCAACAACGCACTTGAGGTTTCACCAAAACGAGCTCCCTTCAACTCCGCCTCCTGTATTCGCCCGGCTAAGTAGTTGTTCTGTAGCTCAAGGTGGTTTCTTGTACTGTAATGAATTTTTTTGTTACTTTGAGATTTGAAGTGTAAGTTTGTATGATTCGTGTTGTTTGCATCTCTCAAAACGAGCTCCCTTCAACTGCGGGTAATTACTTTAAGATTTGGCTTGTGTGTTATTTAGTCTGAGTTGGTGGTATCTATCCGGCAAAACTAAGCTGGGAGATAAGATCTAATTGCATCTCTCACAATATACTATGTGATTTGAACAGTAGCAGGAGGACTAGGTATTTCATTATCATTAAGGTTATAAGGCTCTGAATTACATATTCAAGATAGCTCTGGAATTGAAGTGAAATTTGGTGGCAGTTGAACTATATGCTAAATGACATTGAGCTTTTGCTTCATGCTAGGTCTGCTTATGAGCAGCAAGCATTCTGTGATGCATTCCATGGGGATGAAACTGGTTGGCGTCATTGTGCTGTATGTGGCAAGGTAGAAATTGTCATTATATACATAAATTCTTTTGACATTCTCCTCCGTCTTGCCGAGCTCCGTCTTCCCGAGCTCCGACTTCATCTCCCTTCGCCGAGCTCCCTCTAATACTCCCTTCAACAAGTATCAACAACGCACTCGAGGTTTCACCAAAACGAGCTCCCTTCAACGCACTCGAAGCCAAGTTAGGTATTAATATTTCAGATTTCTACCCTAATTCCTTAGGCCCTTGGCGGGATAGAATTCATAATTTAGGTCCTTGGCGGGATAGTTGAGTTTGTATTTTTTCTTGCTTGGTTGCGTATTATTATCTATTTAGGCCCTTGGCGGGATAGTTACTAGAAATGGGTATTTAATCTTCCTTGCATGTTATTTTGCATGTATTACTAGAAATGAGTCGTCCTTGGATGTACGGTGACCATACTACGACACAATACTTGAGTGGGGTTGAGGAGTTCATTAGATGTGCTTTAGCACACCAACGGAGTACGAAAGCCGAAAAAATCTATTGTCCATGCCGTGATTGTAAGAATATAAGGCGGTTAGATGATATTGATGAGATTGAGGATCATTTATTTCGTCGTGGTTTCAAACAAGATTACCATGTTTGGTTTTGGCATGGTGAGAAAATACCTGAAGATGAGTATGACGAGTATGATGACACACCCTTGTTATCAACTGTTGTTCAACCATTACCGGAGGAGGAAGATACAAATAATACTAATCATATCCGTACAGATCATAGGGAAGGAATATGGGTTACAAATCATAAATGAATAAGATGAGGTAATTTATTGACAAGTAGATTTAATTGCATTATAAATTGTCTTCCTTGGATTTTTTTTTGTGATATGTACTCATATGCTTTTTTGTGTGCTTGTTGCATGAATTCTAGCCACTATGTCTAACGAAAGTGGAAATGCTATTCTCCCTACCCAAGGTGATCATGAATCACAAGGTGTTAGCGCGATTACACAGATCGCTAAAGGGCGTGGTCCGTCAAAAGGAGTTCAAGTAAAAAAGCCTATGCACCTTGAGTTTAATGAGTTTAATGTCCCTGATGGCGAGTGGTCGAAAGAATACAGAAAGCAAGTTGGGAGTTGTGCTCAAAGAATTAATATTAACGAGAAAGAATACCGAAAGATAGATGAGCAGACGAGGCAAGGGTTTTGGGAGGAGACCAAGGTATAATGACATTTTAAATTGTTTTAAATATATACAATATTAACAATTAATCTAACTTATTGTAAAAATCCACAGCTTATGTTCCACATCATTGAGGATGTAGATAAATCAAGGGAAAAATACTTTCATTCTTGTGTGGCAAAACGATTTAGAGATTTCAAGAGCAAGTTGGTGCGTCGATGGATAACTAAGAAGCAAAAGCCGTCGAAATATCCTACAAACAAGATGCCTTGGGAAATCTACCACCACATTACAGAGGCTGATTGGTTAGTTTATCTTAAAGAATATTACAAGCCGGATTCATTGGTAATAATGCTATTTCTTTTTACTATTAAAGATTTCTAGTCAGCGGAAATCGTTGGTTATAAATCTATGTGCCTTTTGACAGGCTCGTAGTGAGAAAGCAAGGGCAAGTGCACTATTAAACAAGAATCCTCATCTCACCGGCCAGGCGGGTTATATTAGAAAACGACACGAGTGGATAAAAGAAGGACGACTCCCATCGGAAGCAGCTTTATCTATGTCAAGTAGCTCCTCAATGAACTCATCGGTTCCTAGAGCTAGAAAATATAGATCAAAGGAGTGGGTTTTGGCTCATCAAGTTCGAAGTAAGGATGGAAAGTGGGAAGTTAACCCGAACGATGAAGCCGTAGAAATTGCAAGAAAAGTTGTAAGTAGTGCTTTTTTAATGAATATTTACTTAAATTGACTTGGAAATATGAACTAATTTATACTTTCCTAATTGGCATTATAGGAGGAGTATATCGAAGAAGAAGAAAAAGGAAACCTTACTTTCGAGGATGATGAGGATGCCCTCACCAAAGCTATTGGGAAAAAAGATCATCGTGGCCGTGTCAAGGCAATAGGTGGAAATGTTGGTTATAGAGTTGCTTTCGGTCCAAGAGAACGACGGAGAAGATGTTCTAGTGAAGCTTCATCAGATCTGATCGAATCGATCAGAGCTGAAATTAGAAAGGAGTTTGAAGGTGAATTAGATAAAAGGGTGGTTGAGGCCCTCCAAAAGCAACTACGCTCCATGTTACATATAAATCAACCAAACTCCACTTCTACTCCCGTTCTTGAACTTAATGTTAATGCTTCCTATACCACTCGTCATGATTCCACACCGCAACCACGTGAGCTAAAGGTATGATTGAGTTTGAGTATTGTCATGAACTCTTCATGCTAAGACCTCTTATAACATGAATTAAAATTCCATGCCGCAACCTTAGTCTTGCATTTTTCATTTTACTTTATATGCAGGAAAGGACTCCATGCCATCTTGCCCTTGAGGATAAAGATTCTAGTAACAAAGTGCTCGTAGCGGATGGTATGGTACAACCCTCAAACGGTGCATCGTCCCAACACTTTACACCGATGAAGCCTGATCACTACAAAGTCCAAGTTGATTTTGTTTATGATGGACATAATGATGATATTCTTCCGGTACCTACGGGTGATGGTTTCACTAACTTAGGCGGTGCTCAGGGTAGTTTCGTGCAATGGTCGATCCGCTTAGTGATTTTCGAAGACGACGAGGTAAGACATTTGTGCTCAATAATAATGTACACCACATTACTCACTCTTGCTCATCTATAATTCTATATATAGGACTATACTCCACGCCCAACAAAGAAGTCCAAGTCATTTCTCTCTAAAAAGGTGGATGACAGCGCCAAAAATACAAAGGTAAGACCTTTGTGCTCAATAATACAAATGTTACTTCATTATTATTTTTTGGAAATTTCATGTCCAAATAACTCTTAAGTCTCAGTCCAACAAAGAGGCGGTTGGTAGCTGTGATTGTAAAACGGAAGAATCAGCCGCCAAAAGGAAGAAAGCAGAAAACGAAGAAATTCAAGGTCATGGCCAGTCATGCAAATACTTGCATTTTATTATGTCTTCGGCGCCGGGTGGTATATATGATAGTACTCCCATCCCATTGGATGCCTCGGTTTGGAATTATGTGAGAGATCAAGAAACATACGTCACTGCATCCGATGTAGAAGAGTTCCTTAAGGGGGCGTGCTTAAACATTTCTGTGATTCAAGTCTACATGATGTAAATGTTTTGATCAGTCTTTATCTTTTAATTGTCAACTATCATTCTTAATCGTTTTTTCTTTAATCATTTTTACATTACCATTCATAATCGTTTAATCAAATACCTTTAAATGTGCAGGTATTTATTGGACAATCACACATATGCATTTGAAAATTCTCGAATTGGGTTCATTTGTCCCGAGATGGTGTCAAGCACTAGAATCAGGGCCGATCCAACTGTTCCAGCAGATTACTTGCAACGTGTGTTCAATGCTGAAACTGCTAAGAATACGATTAAAGATTCTAACAGTGCCAAATTGTTTTTGCTCCCATATAATCAAGAGTAAGTGTTTTCAATAAGTTTCATATATAATTAGTATTTTAAGCAATCATTAATATTTATCAATTTACTTTTAAATGATGCAGCAATCATTGGATTCTGTACGTGATAGACCTATTTAGAGCACAGGTCTATCTTTTCGATTCTCTAAAAGGTCAAGGCAACAGAACGACTGATGCATCTAGAATCATGAATTTGTAAGTTATTTTGCTTATGAATTAGTTTTTTTTGGAATATTAACAATATCAGTTTCATGAGTGTATTATGTTGATTTTCTAGGGCATTTCAAGTGTATAAGTATCAAGGTGGGAAGTGCGAGAAATTAATAGGAAAACGTAAGACGTTGAGAGTCTGCAATATAGAGGTACATATAGCATTTTATACGCTTTAGGTTTGTTTATTTATAATCAAAGGCCTTGTATCTAAGACATCCCCCTTATGTTGTGTAATTAGTACGCTCAACAAAGCGGCGGAACCGAGTGTGGCTATTATGTCATGAAGTTCATGTTAGATATAGTCACGGGACTATATGTGTGATACCCCGTATTTTTGTAAGGTTATTTTGGGAATTATGGAATTTTCCCGGGTACCCGTTGTGTACGTCGGATTTAATTCAGGTAGCTTGAGACATTCTGTAATGTGCTCTGTATCTGTAATATTTTTCTCAGTGAAATAATATACAGACAAGGTGCCTTGGAGTTTAATTGTCGTTCGCGTACGATAATTTTTATCCCGGTTTATCGTCAAGCTCGTTCAAAGCCGAATGGGCGGGAAAAGGGGGAAACGGCGACCGCCGTTCAGAAACGGCGACCGCCGTGGTTGGGCCCGAGATGTCAGCGTGTCAGCTTCTAGCTGGCCGCGACAGGCCTAACGACGGCGACCGCCGCATTTACGGCGACCGCCGCGTGCCCGCCGCAGGCAAAAACGGCGACCGCCGTGATTGTCCAGTGGGCATTGTCCGTTGGTCGCCGGCGGAAATCGAGGGCGCCGATCTTGCTTTCGGCCGCGTCTCAGGGTTTGGTTGAACGCTTCAGACACTTTGGCTATAAAAGGAGGTGCTGGGGGAGAGGTTTTGAGCCATCCAAGCACCAAACCTCTGCCAAATTCGCCTCTCGCCGGAGTTGTGCCTTCGCCAGAATTTTCGAAGCTTTCGTCGGTGTTGTAGTGGTGTTTCCAGAGTGCCTTTGTGAAGCTTTTGGTTAGCCTTGGAGGTTAGAAGCCAAAGCAAGTCGAAGGAGGCCAAACCACTCGTGTTTTGGGGTGAGTTTTCTCTCGTTCTGTGTCGTCTGAGTTCTTCACGGCGACCGCCACCAAGAACAGCGACCGCCGCCAGTGCCCAAAACGCCTTCGTGGCTTTGGCTTGGTCGGTTGTCGTCGTGGCATCTTTCCTTTCGTGTTCTTTCGCCGTGTTTAGATTCGTACTGTTTATGTCGGATCTAACTTAGGGTTCCTTTTATGGGTCGACTCGAAGGTTGTTGTGCTGTCGGAACTATACCGTGTCGAGCCCGGAATCCAGTGACGTCTTTAGACTATTCTGCGGAGTAAGGCAAGTGGCGGTTCGCTCTTGCTCTTTCGTTCCATATTTACATTAATTATCAGTAGTTTATCTGAGTAATTAATTTGGAATGAATATTCTGTTTGTCTGGAAACGGTTTTGATAAACTGTTTTGAAAATCATATAATAGGTTGTATATCTGTTAGAACAACGCTATTATCTGTGATCGCCTTTCGGGCCTTTATGTGGATTTATCCTGTAAATGTTGTGGTGCTGTAACTGTTTAGTTAGCACTATTAGATAGGAACGTTACTCGGACTCTGTCCAGTCGTTTCTTTATAATCTGGTATCGGGATGGCTCGTCCCCATCTGGTACTATTCTATGATCATGATCGGTCTCTTACACATGTGTATAGAGACAGGACACTTAGCTGGTGTCACAAACCTTTCGGTATACGTCACTCTCGACGAAACGTATACTAAGATGTGTCGTCCCATTGGTGGGGTACACATGTAAACGTCTATAACGTGATGTGTGTTTTTGAAACATAAATCAAATAAGTGCTACCTTGACGCACATAATTAATACACCTTGGGCGAGTAGTGCAGCTAAGTTCAGTGCAGCTAGGAAAACTCGTCTTGACTTGAATGTAGTACGTTCTCTTTCCAATCTGGATTCGTTGTAGGCGATGAGGTTGGTCGTGAACCGAAGCATCTCAGTCAGTTTTAAATCATTGTTGAATGATTCTGTAACTTTCCAGATTTGTCATACTTCCTTAAAGACTCATTTCTCTTGGAGTCTCTTTTCGAGTTGATTTCTGTGAAGATTCAGTCTTTCAGAATCTTCTCTTGTGCATATCTCTTGTTTATTCCAGTAGGAATATGATGGTTGACTACCGTTATCGGTTATTATCCGAGAAGCGGTGAGTCTAACCTAATATGACTGCTTCGAACCAGTCTACTTTTTACCCTTGCTAGTCTATTCATTTAGACTAACCAACCAATATTTTTTCCCTTGCATGGTTGGCTGGTGTCATCCGTTTGATTCGGCACATCAGTTAAGAAGTAGCTCAGAAGATTAGAAGGACTATGGAGTCGACGGTGGTTTTTGAATGTTTTAATTATTTCTTTAATCAGGTTATGATCCTTTGGACAATAACTCCGATTGTAATGTATTTTCTTAGTCTTCCGCTGTGTTTGGTTTAAACTATGTTTTGACCTATTCGGGATTGGGTTGTAATCCCGTAACTCTTATTTCCTTGACAATGTTATGTTTTGGAATTTAATGCTTGATCTTTATGTATCAATTGCATTTCATAAATTGTATTTATTTGGTAAAGCCTTGGGTGATCTCGGTAAGGAACACTGGGGTCACTGGCGGTAATACCTTTCCAAAAGGGTTAAGTTTTAGGGGTGTTACAGTTGTGGTATCAGAGCCAAAGGTTTTAAAACGGATTTGGGATTTTATAAATCATTTATCCGTTTTCGAAATGCTTTAAAGAGGGCTCTGAATTTTCAAAGTGAAAAGAATTTTAAAAACACCGTTCGTAGTCGTGTCTTCTTTATAGTCTGATATAGTAAGCTTGCTTCTATGTCTAGAAAGACTAATTCCTTCCTTATTGTTCGATAGGATGGGTGTCTGCTTTTCTATTGGTAGGGGGTCGGAAGACGCCAAGTCGGATCAGCCGAGGCTAGATTTTCCGTTACCTCAACGATGTTTCGAGGTTGGAGGCCCGAGTAGCCCACCCGAAGACGTTAAGCACGTTCTCCCCGAGTCAGTTGTCCTTGTAGCCAGGAATGCTATGGTCCCTAGACCTGCACCTGTGCCGCCACCAAGGGTGGAGGAAGTACGGGAATGGGAGCAGGAAGATGAGTTATCAAGGTACGAACAAGGGGTTTACCAAGACGACTTTCTGTTGGGACCAATTCCAGAGGAGATCGAGTACGAAGACGAGGAAGAGGAGATGCTGGAGGTAGATCCTGTCGAGGATGAGGATATGATCGAGGATGATTCCGAGGATGAGGATCCCATCGAGGATGATCCCGAGGATGAGGATCCCATCGAGGATGATCCCGAGGATGAGGATCCCATAGAGGATGATCCAGAAGAGGATCTAGAGTTGGACCTTGGAGGGCAGATTCAGGAGCCCGGTACAGGATTGTCACCAGTGCCAGAGTACGCACCCATGTCAGAAGCTGATTGGGAGGCACTGTATACCGAGTACGGTATTGGGAGAAGTGACAGGGAATCTCAGTCTATCCCTACTCCAAGGAGATGGAGGTCGGAATCCGAGCTACAGGAGATTCTCCGCCAGAGCGAGGTAATCTCCGCAGAACAGCAGCGTTAGAGGGATGAGCTGATCGCCAGTACTCAGAGGAGGGCTGGAATAGGAGGACCAGTCATGGACGACCCATACTTTACCATGACTGAGCTAGGACTATGTGCTTCAGGGTCAAGCAGGGTGCGAAACCCATCGCCAGAGCTCGATGGTGAGCCTAGCCCGAAGAGACCATGCACGAGTAGCCAGTCGTATGGGAGACATTTTGGAACGCCTTGAGGAGGAGTGGCGTTGCCTATCGTAGTAGTTTCGCTTCTTAGTATTCCAAGTTGTACTTTGTGTAATATTTCAGTATTGCGGCAAGTACTCTGAGAAACACTTATATCTTCGAGCAGTGTTGTCCAAACGCTCGAATGATAAACTTATGTGTAACTTGTGTAAGAATTCGAAGGTTCATCTATAAAATACCAAGTTGATCTATTCTGAGTAATTTATTTACGTTGGTATATTGCATAAGTAAATTGCATAATATTAATGTATTGAATGCTTGGAATTTGATCGGTAAATAGATGGTGAACCCAAGAAGCACGAGGAATTCGACTCGAGCCGGTGCTGGGACTAGCCAAAATCCCAGGCCAGCAGGAAGAGGTGTTCAGGATGAACACGAGTCTGAGTCTCGCGTCCAGCAGAGGCGTGAAGGTCAGGATCAGACCCAGGCGCCGACGCTGTTTGACGCTGCAGTTGTTGAGGCGATCCGTGAGATCGTGATGCAGGCAATTGCAGATGTGTTGAGACAAAGTGCGCCTCAAGCACAAGAAGTGCCTACTCACGCAGCGGTTCCTGATGTTGTGGAACCCAGAAACCCTGTGATTCAGGATACTGCCGTTAGGGCGAGGGACATCTATGGTCACGCTCTTAAGACCATTACTTCCATGAGACCCGACTGCTATAACGGGAAAGGGGAGCCAGTGGCAGTGACTCATTGGTTCTCCCATATGGAGAGGCTGTTCAGGAACGTGGAGTGTACGGAGGCCGAGAAGGTCCATATCGCATCTCTTCAGCTGAAGGAGGATGCTAGCGAGTGGTGGGAGAGCACTGGTTTGGCTGAGAACCCAGTGTTGACTTGGTCGATGTTCAAGACCAAGATGGTTGATCGCTTTTTCTCTCGTGCTATGAGAGAGGAGAAGCATACAGAGTTCTTGTACCCTCAGACTGATGGTCTGAGAGTGACCGAGTTGGCATCTAAGTTCAACCATCTTCTACAGTACGCCACTGCCGAGATCACCAGCGAGGCTCAAAATATCTGGTACTTCCACGAGTGGATGAACCCGGATATCAAGCCATTAATGGTACACCACACATGCTCTACCTTGGAGCAGTATGTGGATTGTGCCTATAAGCTGGAGGTAACTCTCGAGGAGTCGACCAAGAGGCGCAACCAACAGAAGTCGATGCAGAATCAGAACCAGGGAGGTGGTTTTAAGCGCCCTGTGCCACCGTCTAACTTCGCCAAGTCCGGCCGAGCTAAGACGGAGATGACGCAAGGGGGATCGACTCAGCAGTCAGGGCAGACCCGGAGTACAGTTCAGTGTTATAACTGCGGTACTGCTGGGCACAAGAGCACTGAGTGTCGGAAGGAGAGGAGGCCATGCTTTGGGTGTGGACGTGATGGTCATCTGCAAGCAGGGGAAGCAGAAGGGAGTAGAGTCGCAGCAAGGGTCAGTTCATCAGAGCAACCGACCTAGGTTTAAGCCTGCCGAGACTCCTAGCCCTTCAGTGCAGACGACTGCTCAGAACAGGGGAAAGGCCCCAGCTGCTTCTGGAAGTCAGGGCCAACGCTTGTACGAGATACGTGAGACAGATGGACCCAACGCTCCAATTGCTCAAGGTACTCTATACCTTCACTCTACTTCAGTGTGCATTCTGTTTGATTCTGGTGCTACGCATTCCTTTATTTCGGATAGCTGTGTTAGCAAGTTAGACTTAGTGTGCAATGATTCGTGCGACCCTTTCGTCGTTAATCTTCCTAATGGAGAACGTTTGGTGGGAACCAAGCATTTGTCCGACTTTCCGATTACCATTCAGGGTAAGGAATTCGAGGCAGATTTAATCTGCATAGCCATGGCTCCATACGACATTATTCTCGGTATGCATTGGCTGACGCGTCACAAGGCGGTGATCAACTTCAGTTCAAGAACGGTGACGGTGTCATCCGGGGGCCAATTCGTGTGCAAGTTCAAAGGTCGAAATGACGCTGATAACGGCAAGCTGATCAATGCGATGGTTGCGTTTAAGCTACTACGACAAGGATGTGTCGGGTACCTTTGCTACTTGGATTCGCCCGAGAGGGATGGACCTGAGGTTCTTGATATTCCTGTAGTTAGGGAATTTTCGGATGTCTTTCCGGAAGAAATTCCTGGATTACCCCCGAACCGCGACGTAGAGTTTTCAATTGATCTCGAGCCTGGTACGACGCCGATTTCCAAATCACCGTATCGGATGGCTCCGGCTGAGATGCAAGAATTGAAGAATCAACTTGAAGATCTTCTTGATAAAGGTTATGTCAGGCCGAGTGCATCGTCGTGGGGTGCCCCGGTTTTATTCGTCAAAAAGAAGGACGGATCGTTCCGACTTTGTATCGACTACCGAGAGTTGAACAAGGTGACGATCAAGAACAAGTATCCTTTGCCTAGGATTGATGACTTGTTGGACCAGTTGCAAGGAGCAAAGGTTTTCTCCAAGATCGACTTGAGATCTGGATATCATCAACTCAGGATTCGTGAGCAGGACATTCCTAGAACTGTGTTTAGGACCAGATATGGTCATTACGAGTTCGTAGTGATGCCTTTTGGGCTTACAAATGCTCCAGCTGTCTTTATGGATTTGATGAACCGATGTTTTCACCAGTACTTGGATAAGTTCGTGGTAGTTTTCATCGACGACATCTTGATCTATTCTCCTAATGAAGAAGTCCACGAGGAACATCTACGGATTTCCTTGTCGATCCTTAGACAACATCAGTTTTATGCTAAATTGTCTAAATGTGAATTCTGGATAAAGGAAGTGGCTTTCTTAGGCCACGTGATCAATAAAAATGGGGTTATGGTTGATCCCCAAAAGATAGAAGCGGTGGCTAATTGGACACAGCCCCAGAGCGTGAAGGAGGTACGCAGTTTTCTTGGACTTGCCGGGTATTATAGAAGGTTCGTAGAAGGATTTTCAAAGATTGCTCTACCTATGACCAATCTACTCCGCAAAGTCCACAAGAAGTTTGTCTGGAATGACAAGTGCGAGGTCAGTTTCCAGGAGTTAAAGCGACGGTTGACCTCGGCACCCGTGTTAGCACTCCCAGAGGGGAATGACGATTATGTGGTCTATAGTGATGCTTCCAAGTGTGGTCTCAGTTGTGTTTTGATGCAAAGGGGCAGAGTCATTGCTTACGCATCTAGACAACTCAAGACTTACGAAGAAAACTATCCGACCCACGATCTTGAGTTAGCAGCGGTTGTATTTGCGCTGAAGATTTGGAGGCATTACCTCTACGGCATAAGATGCCAAGTCTTCACTGACCACAAAAGTCTCAAGTATATATTTACTCAGAAGGAGTTAAATATGAGACAACGCCGCTGGCTAGAGTTGCTCAAGGACTACGACATGGAGTTGTTGTATCATCCGGGCAAGGCTAATGTAGTAGCTGATGCACTAAGCCGGAAGACAACGCACGAGACTGTGGTTGCTCTACTTACTGCTCAGACCAAGCTAAACCAAGATTCATGCGACATTGAAGTCTTATATGACCAGCGTAGAGGGTACCTGAGTATGATGGAGATTCAGGCTACACTGCTGGATCAAATCAAAGAAAAGCAAGTCGATGACATCATCTTGGTAAAGTTAAGCAGTGAAGTGATGGATGGAAAAGCTCCCAGTTTTGTGGTTCAGGATGATGGATCACTTTGGTTTCAGGATCGGATCTGTGTGCCTGACACAGAAGGTCTTCGTCAGTTGGTGATGAGAGAAGCTCATTCATCTGCTTATTCTGTGCATCCTGGCTCTAGCAAGATGTACAAGGATCTCAGGAAGAAGTTTTGGTGGCCAAACATGAAGTGGGACGTAGCAGACTTTGTGGCAAAGTGCTTAACTTGCCAGAAGGTCAAGATCGAACACCGCAGGCCAGGTGGTGAGATGCTACCTCTCCCCGTGCCAGAATGGAAATGGGAGGACATTTTCATGGACTTCGTCACTGGGCTACCCAAGACTCGAAGTCAGAGAGATGCTATCTGGGTAATTGTGGATAGGCTTACGAAGAGTGCTCATTTCATAGCCATCAAGACCACATGGGAAACCCAGAAGCTAGCCGAAGTTTACCAGAAGGAGATTGTCCGCTTACATGGCATTCCTAAGACCATTGTATCGGACCGAGATGGCCGTTTCATGTCAAGATTATGGAAGGAACTTCATAAGGCTATGGGAACCGAGTTGAGGTTCAGTACAACATTTCATCCTCAGACAGATGGCCAGTCTGAAAGGACCATCCAGACTCTGGAGGATATGCTTAGAGCTTGTATGCTCGATCGTCCGACTAGCTGGGAGGACAGCTTGAGTCTGATCGAGTTCACATACAACAATAGCTGGCATGCTACAATCAAGATGGCTCCGTTTGAAGCTTTGTATGGTCGCAGATGCAGATCTCCGATTTGTTGGGATGATAATGCCGACAAAATTCTGCTTGGACCAGAGTTGGTCGAAAGGACGGCTTCAGACATTGCTTTGATCAGACAAAGGATGTTGACCGCTCAGAGTCGACAGAAGTCCTACGCAGATCGGAAGCGCAGGACTGTCGAGTTCGAGGTCGGTGACAAGGTTTTTGTCAAGGTATCGCCATCCAAAGGAGTTTTCAGATTTGGTAAGCGTGGGAAGTTTAACCCTCGCTACGTGGGACCATTCGAGATTCTGGATAGAGTGGGATCTCTAGCGTACCGTTTGGCGTTGCCACCATCGGCTCACCCGGTGCATAATGTGTTCCACGTGTCTTTACTCAGAAAGTATGTACCAGATGAGTCTCATGTACTTAGTTACGAGGACATCGAGATTCAAGCTAATGGTACTTATGAAGAGTTTCTCGTGCGCATTTTGGAGCGTCGGGAGAAGCATTTGCGCAACAAGATCGTACCTTTGGTACGAGTGCTGTGGTCCAAGTCAGGGACCGAAGAAGTTACTTGGGAGACGTGGGAAACCAAGTCAGATATGCTCAGGCGTTTTCCCGAGTTATTCTCGACCTAAGTTTTGGGGTCGAAACTTCTTGTAAGGGGGAGGAGATGTGATACCCCGTATTTTTATAAGGTTATTTTGGGAATTATGGAATTTTCTCGGGTACCCGTTGTGTACGTCGGATTTAATTCAGATAGCTTGAGACATTCTGTAATGTGCTCTGTATCTGTATTATTTTTCTCAGTGAAATAATATACAGACAAGGTGCCTTGGAGTTTAATTGTCATTCGCGTACGATAATTTTTATCCCGGTTTATCGTCAAGCTCGTTCAAAGCCGAATGGGCGGGAAAAGGGGGAAACGGCGACCGCCGTTCAGAAACGGCGACCGCCGTGGTTGGGCCCGAGATGTCAGCGTGTCAGCTTCTAGCTGGCCGCGACAGGCCTAACGACGGCGACCTCCGCATTTACGGCGACCGCCGCGTGCCCGCCGTAGGCAAAAACGGCGACCGCCGTGATTGTCCAGTGGGCATTGTCCGTTGGTTGCCGGCGGAAATCGAGGGCACCGATCTTGCTTCTGGCCGCGTCTCAGGGTTTGGTTGAACGCTTCAGACACTTTGGCTATAAAAGGAGGTGCTGGGGGAGAGGTTTTGAGTCATCCAAGCACCAAACCTCTGCCAAATTCGCCTCTCGCCGGATTTGTGCCTTCGCCGGAATTTTCGAAGCTTTCGTCAGTGTTGTAGTGGTGTTTCCAGAGTGCCTTTGTGAAGCTTTTGGTTAGCCTTGGAGGTTAGAAGCCAAAGCAAGTCGAAGGAGGCCAAACCACTCGTGTTTTGGGGTGAGTTTTCTCTCGTTCTGTGTCGTCTGAGTTCTTCACGGCGACCGCCGCCAAGAACAGCGACCGCCGCCAGTGCCTAGAACGCCTTCGTGGCTTTGGCTTGGTCGGTTGTCGTCGTGGTGTCTTTCCTTTCGTGTTCTTTCGCCGTGTTTAGATTCGTACTGTTTATGTCGGATCTAACTTAGGGTTCCTTTTATGGGTCGACTCGAAGGTTGTTGTGTTGTCGGAACTATACCGTGTCGAGCCCGGAATCCAGTGACGTCTTTAGACTATTCTGCGGAGTAAGGCAAGTGGCGGTTCGCTCTTGCTCTTTCGTTCCATATTTACATTAATTATCAGTAGTTTATCTGAGTAATTAATTTGGAATGAATATTCTGTTTGTCTGAAAACGGTTTTGATAAACTATTTTGAAAATCATATAATAGGTTGTATATCTGTTAGAACAACGCTATTATCTGTGATCGCCTTTCGGGCCTTTATGTGGATTTATCCTATAAATGTTACGGTGCTGTAACTGTTTAGTTAGCACTGTTAGATAGGAACGTTACTCGGACTCTGTCCAGTCGTTTCTTTATAATCTGGTATCGGGATGGCTCGTCCCCATCTGGTACTATTCTATGATCATGATCGGTCTCTTACACATGTGTGTAGAGACAGGACACTTAGCTGGTGTCACAAACCTTTCGGTATACGTCACTCTCGACGAAACATATACTAAGATGTGTCGTCCCATTGGTGGAGTACACATGTAAAAGTCTATAACGTGATGTGTGTTTTTGAAACATAAATCAGATAAGTGCTACCTTGACGCACATAATTAATACACCTTGGGCGAGTAGTGCAGTTAAGTTCAATGCAGCTAGGAAAACTCGTCTTGACTTGAATGTAGTACGTTCTCTTTCCAATCTGGATTCGCTGTAGGCGATGAGGTTGGTCGTGAACCGAAGCATCTCAGTCAGTTTTAAATCATTGTTGAATGATTCTGTAACTTTCCAGATTTGTCATACTTCCTTAAAGACTCATTTCTCTTGGAGTCTCTTTTCGAGTTGATTTCTGTGAAGATTCAGTCTTCCAGAATCTTCTCTTGTGCATATCTCTTGTTTATTCCAGTAGGAATATGATGGTTGACTACCGTTATCGGTTATTATCCGAGAAGCGGTGAGTCTAACCTAATATGACTGCTTCGAACCAGTCTGCTTTTTACCCTTGCTAGTCTATTCATTTAGACTAACCAACCAATATTTTTTCCCTTGCATGGTTGGCTGGTGTCATCCGTTTGATTCGGCACATCAGTTAAGAAGTAGCTCAGAAGATTAGAAGGACTATGGAGTCGGCGGTGGTTTTTGAATGTTTTAATTATTTCTTTAATTAGGTTATGATCCTTTGGACAATAACTCCGATTGTAATGTACTTTCTTAGTCTTCCGCTGTGTTTGGTTTAAACTATGTTTTGACCTATTCGGGATTGGGTTGTAATCCCGTAACTCTTATTTCCTTGACAATGTTATGTTTTGGAATTTAATGCTTGATCTTTATGTATCAATTGCATTTCATAAATTGTATTTATTTGGTAAAGCCTTGGGTGATCTCGGTAAGGAACGCTGGGGTCACTGGCGGTAATACCTTTCCAAAAGGGTTAAGTTTTGGGGGTGTTACAATATGACGCTAATGACCGACTAGATAAGGTATTTAACTTAACTAACTATATATTGATAGTATTTGTGTTTTTTGTCAATAATTTCTGTGTTTTTTATGAAGTTATATCCTAAGAGGAAGACATCGTATACTTATGAAGAAATGGATGTTGTTCGTGAGCAATGGGCAAAGTATTTTACATCGAAGTATTTATTATCGGATTGAACTTGTTTTTACTTGTCATGTAAACTGTTGTTGAGAACCTGACTGTACTCTGATGAAATCTGTTGTTGGTTGTATATTATTCTGTGAATAAAATCAGAAACCTATTCTGCAATGTCTGTATGGTGCATCATAAATCCAAAAAACATCCGAAAGAAAAGAAGGGACTTATAGAGGCGGACATGTATGTCCGCCTCTATAAGTACATAGACGCTGACTCGGCCGAGTTCTGGGCCGAGTCAGCGTCTACTTGTTGAGGAGGGCCTCTATAGGCCCGCCTCAACAAGTCCCTCATTTTGGCGCCAAAGTGAGGGACTTATTGAGGCGGGCTTTGGAGGCCCGTCTCAATAAGGTCCTTTTATAGGCGTAAAATGCCCGCCTCAAAAAGTGTCCCTACTTGTTGCAACCCCCTTAGTTGAAGTGAACGGTGTTCGCCTCAATAAGTGTCCAAAGGCCCGCCTCTATAAGGATTTTTTCCACTAGTGTAAGTGAATTAACCCAGATTTCAGCTCAAAGTTTACGCCATCAGCCAATTTAGGGAACTGCACAACAAGCAGTTGCTGCAGCAGATTCAGGGCAGTCAACTGCCTCAACGTCGGTTGTTCCTCATCCATCTCGAAACACGGATTATCAAAACACAATGCTCTGTTGATCTTGCGGTTCCTAGAGAGTGTTCTCTCGATTTCTGTATCACAAGCTAACAGTGGAGAGTCAGTAGCACGGGTGTGGACCATAAGATAGGTCCATACAAAAATTGACACACAAAGAAAGATTAAAACTTGCTTCCCCGACAACGGCGCCAATTTGATAGGTGTTGTCGCAAGCACCTAAACAAAGTAATCCTTAAAAACCTAACTAAGTATAGTAGGCAAGCAAGGGTCGAATCCCACAGGGATGTAGTAATCTTTCTAAGTGTACAAGTTGTATGTCAAAGGTAATAAATGGGGGTTTTTGGTTTGTTTGCAAGTAACAAAGTAAATTAAAGTAAATGTTGTAATCAATTGTGAGAAAGTACTTAGCCAGACAAATATCCACCATTCATTTGATTGATTGATCCTAGATTATCTCTATTCCTTCCTATGAATATTCCTGTCCCTATTCTGAAATAGTTATCAGTCCAACCAGTCCTGATAACCCTAACTATCGAACGCACAAGAAACCATCAAGATTTAGAACAATAGTAGCAAGAAGCATAGGAATTAATCAGGATACATGCAACACCACAACCCGTAGCATTTAACACATAATCAATTCTCTTCATAATAAACTAGTCCAACCAGTCCTAGAATATCATGTTTGTTACACAAGATAAGGAATTTCAACCCGAAATATTCAAACTCTAGCAATAGACAATTACTAATATCAACTAGATGATCAGGCCAGTCAAATCAGCAAGAATCATTAGGAATAAGCACAAGGAGAAGAGATATAGTCAAAGGAAAGAAAATAGAGTTATAATCTCACAATCAAGTCAAACGAAGGTTTCAATCGTCGGACTAAGCAAAAGTTGCTTAGTTCTTCATAGTCTTGGAAACACAAAAACTCAAAGGGAAAAACTGATGTAAACTGAATAATGAAAAATCTCTCTTTTTTCCAAAGAGGCTGCTAGAAAACTAGGTTATAAAACCTAGCAAAACCTAAAACTCAAGATAACAATTGAAATCTAAAAGGAAATAAAATAAACTAATCGGAATAAAAGAAAGGGAAATAAAAGTAAAAAGCAAATCTTCGGACGAAGTCTTCGGCGCGTCTGACAAATGGATTTCCGCGACCGCGGAAATGTTACTGTAAAGGCTCTCGCGTCTTCATTTGCCGTGATCGCGGCAATAGCTTCCGCGACCGCGGTTCTTCGATTTTGCACTTCTTCGCTCTGTCTTCGTCTTCTCTGGTCTTCTCATGTGGCTTTCTCCTCCATCTTCATAATCTTCATTTAAGCTTCTCTAAACCACCAAAATCATACTTCTTCTCCTCAACTCCATACTCCATAATTGTGCTCTAAACTCATCCAAATGGTATCTAAAACTCCGATAACAACTCCTAGTTAAACCCTACAAAGTAGCGCTGATCATAAGTCACTGGTGACCGCGCCTCTTTTTTTTTTTGTGCTTGGCATTAGTGTTTGGGCGGTTGAAGCGATATCGATCGACCAGCTGCCATCTCCATCTTCGAACGAAGCATAGGACGAAACTGATAATTTTTCCATTCTGCTTCCTGTTCTAGGTATTTAGCCAACAGGGGATGTGTAAATGGGCTAGATTATGCTTGTGGATAAGCTTGAACATGAGTGTTGCAAAGGAGAGGAAGTATTGGATTAGGGGGGGCGATCTGGGCAAGAGCTAGGGTTTCGGATTTGTGAGTTTGCAGAGAGGCGTAAGGGAGACGTTGGGGGGCGCATGGAGCGCGTTCTTTTTGAGGGAGTGTCGGGTTCCATGGTTGAGAATCTGGTATGTTGATTATTTTTGCTTTTGTCTAACAAAATAAAATAGTTTCATGCCTTGAAAGTTTGTTATCTTGACCATGAACATAGTTTCTCAAAGCCATGAACATTAATTTTGTGTACACTGATTCTATTCCAATCATTACAGATAGAGATATTCTGTGAGCTCCTCAAACAAAATGGAATGGAAAGCAAGGTTGCTCCTTTTGATCATTTTAAAAAGGTAAAACCTGAACGATTGGCAATTACTTGGATGGGTGAAAACAAGGTTGACTGCGGGGTTTACCTTATGAGGCATATGGAGACATACATGGGGTACAGTCTGCAAGATTGGAACCCTTTGCTGAAGGAGGATGATAAAAAACAAATGGCAAGGATGAGGACACGGTACATGAGTGTAATTCTGTTAAGCAACCACAACCTCTTGGTCGAAGACGTGAAGAAAGCCATTTCATCTCTTCCAAAAGAGAGGATCTTTAAAAAAGTGGAACTAATGAGCAAATATCTAGTTGTCATGAACCCAGTTGACAATTATTCTTGGTTTTGGGGCATTAGTGTTCATGGTGTTCATTACAACCGTTCATTTCCTTTCAATCAAAATTAACGTTGCCAAACTGAACTCATGTCTTTTACGTTCATGGGGAATAACTTCCATGTTGATGTCATTAAAAATGTACATTCATTGCTCTGATCACAATTGTTGATGTCATTAAAAGGTTAATCAAGTTAATGATGTGAGCATGAAGATTCATGTTATGTGCATGAAAGTTCATGGTCGTGATTATGAAAGTTTATGGTCGTGATTATGCAGTGCATGAATGGGTCATTAACCTGAAAGTCGATGGGTCATTAAACGGAAAGTTCATGGTCATGAGCTTGCAAGTTCATGGGCATGAACTTGATAGTTCATGACCGTTTCCATGAATGTTCATGGCTATAACAAAGTGTTGAAGACATGTTCAACCGTAACCTTTACAGCAGGATCTTGGTCAGTCAACAAAATGTTCGGTTCATGGCCCATTGCCTTCTTAAAGTTCTCAAACAACCAAATATAGGACTCCTTATCCTCTTTCAACAGAAGCCCAATAGGAAAAGTGATTATTTTCTTATGGTTATCAACCCCTGTAAAAGGTACAAAGACCATGTTGTACCTATACACAAAAAAACAAAGTATAGAAGTGTTATAATTAGTTGTAAAAAAAGTATAGCAGTTTCTGTTCATGGCCATGAACATTTTCGTTCATGTCCATGAATCTTTTCATTCAAGGCCATAACTTAAAAGTGAAAGGCTCCTTGTGTAAATGTTCATGAAGACAGTTGTTCATGGCTTTGAGAGATTTTGTGTTCATGGCCTTAAACCTTTATGTTCACGGTTTTGGAAGGGAAAAAATTGAAGATTTTAAGTTGTAACTGGATGACATAAAAATAACTAGTACTTGTTCATGTTGTAAGTTGCATCAGCTGAGACAACATGTCCAAAGTATGAGAAGCTCTTCCTGCTAATAGGATCACTCCAAAATATTCTGCAAAGTTGATCTTGTTTGTCAACAACATAGTCAAAATAGAAAGCATCACATGTTTCCTTTTTCCGAAAGAACTTGTCAACCATCATCTGTGCATCACAACCAACCATGAATGAATTCAGATTCCTTCTGTAATTCTTAAAGTCTACAAGTGTTGGTCCTATATTTGCATAACTTCCAACAAATTGCTTGTACAGCTTGTAGCTCCTGCATATCCCAACATTTGCTTTCACACAGTTCATTATGAATTCCTCATGGACTGATCCCATCTTACGATTGCTTTTTGCAAACTGCTTGTAGTCATCACCCAGCATAAGGTGTGTATGTTTCTCTTCAAACGCCTTCACCACATAACCAGCAGATCCTACATATATGAGCCTAACACCAGCTTTACAGTTACATCTGTTGGACACTCTTCTACGCTTTTGTATGTTGTTAGATGTAGACATTTCACTTGTAAATATTTCTAGGGAGACATTCTTAAATCCTTCTCTTGAGCAAATCAGATACTTCCATAAAATTGTACCATCTCTTGCTTTTTTGTTTGTGCAATGACGCATATCAAACCCACATATATCTGCATAGTCTCCATAGAAATGGACTAGTAGTTGCAATGTCGGAAACACTTGCCCAACATATGGTTTCAAGTTTGCTGAACATTCTGGAATGAAGTAATCTGTTTGACCAGGTGATGTAACAAGCTTTGAGTTCTTATGAGTATAAGCAAGTGTTGGTTTACCTATAAATTAAATAAACAAGTTAAGTAGAGTCTTCCTTCAACGTTCATTCCTAAAAATACATTAGTTCATGTCTAAAAACACATTAGTTCATGTTTAGGACCCTTTCATGTCCTGAAAAGAATTTGTTCATTGCGATGTACACGAACGTTCATGAATTTGAACAAAAGTGTTCACGGCACAATGAATATCTGTACTATGAGCCTTTTTAAGATTCATGATTGTGAACAAGAATTTGTTGATGGCGATGGACACGAACGTTCATGGATTTGAACAGAAGTGTTTACGGCACAATGAATATTTGTACTATGAGCCTTTTCCGTTCATGTTTAGGACCCTTTCATGTCCTGAAAAGAATGTGTTCATGGCGATGGACACAAACGTTCATGGATTTGAACAGAAGTGTTTACGGCACAATGAATATTTGTACTATGAGCCTTTTTCGTTCATTGATACAAACATAAAATATTCATGTTTACGCAAATCTGTAAGCATGAATTCTTGCTTAAAAACCTAAAATTCATTACTTGGTTTCATCTTCTTGCATTTGCGTTCATCAACTTCTTCAATTTTTCTGTTCAGATCGCTTCGATTCCGTCATTGAGGTTGAATTCGATCTTCAATCGGGCGCCGTTCTTCGATTTCGCAGCAGCTTCTTCTGTTTTAGGTTTAACGAATTTTCTCGGAGCGCAGGGATAGAGTGAATGCGCTATGAAGCTTCTTTTCTTCCTTTCTTTCCTTTTATTTATGCTCCGTACAAACACGCGCTACCTTTCTTTCCTTTTCTTCCTTTTTTTAGGTTTACACGCGCGCGCCTACCATTTGTTACAGCTAGCTTACGTGGATGTCTGTGATTTGTTCTTAGTTCTCTCTTAGGGAATGGTTCTCACAAGAACCGCACCCTAAATTTACATTTGTCTTTGTTAATTGATTGTTAATAAGATTTTTTTATGTTACCGTGTTTATGTTACAATTTTATTTACATTCATTATATATAATTTTTATTATTTTATATAATTTTCCTATATAATTTTTTTAAATAAAATTAATAGGTTTTTTATAATTATAAATTTAATCTGAATTTTGTTCAAATATCGTGCAAGACACAATATTAAACTACTAGTAAAATCTATAATTGATTCATTTTAGAATCTTATTTAATGTGCTCAACTCTTTCGAAGTTATTTGATCCCTTCCCTTGTTCGAGAATCTCCTCCCTTCTTCCACTCTGTCCCGAAGAGTAATCAGGACCAATTTAGTCATGTTTTCATGTTTCATTTGAACACGTTCCACTTTTGATTATTCTCAAAGGAGAAGATTCTTCTTTTTTACCAAACATATGCAGATCCCGAGAACAACGAAGAACATGACTCGTAGGGGCGGATTTAGGGGGGCTTGAGGGGGCGACAGCCCCCGCTTTCCCCCGGCGAACCCCTTAGAATACGTTGAGTATTTGGTTTAAGCCCCCCCTTTGAATTTTTAATTTTCATTATGTATACATAAAATGATAAGTAAATTACAAGAAAAATACATTGGCCTAGTGATTTTTGTCTTGAAACTTGTGTAAAAAAAATAAGAGGTCATGAGTTCAAACATGTTTATTTCTCTTTTGTTTTTTTGTTTTTTCTTCCATGTTTTACTTTTTTATTCAAAATCTTACATTATTTAAAATAATTTTTAACAATGCGGAAAGATAGAGTATGTATTATATGAATTAGTCAAATTTTAAAAGGTGGATGTCATACTTTTTTTGTAGTTTTAAAATATAAATATAAATGTTGACTCATGAAGTAGAAAAAAAAAATCGAACTAAAATCACCCCCTACCCTGCCCCGATAAATTCCTAGATCCGCCACTGATGACTCGTATTAAAGGAATGTATATACAATATATTATAATTATGTCAAGTTTTTCCAGCTTAGTTGAGAACTATAATATCTTGTATTTTGTGGTTGCGAGTTAAAATTTCCCTACTTATTATAATGGTTTAGTTTAAATAGAAAGGTTATAGACCAGTTCAATAGAAAGGATATAGAGATTGTTCAGGAATCAGGATACAATTTATATTGTCATCTGAAAATTAAAAAGAATATTTAAGATAATCCATATTAAGACGTAAATCAGCTAATTTTTCTATCCGTTATAAAATAGAATATATAGGGGGGGTAACCCTCTTTAGCTTTTCTTAATGACTTATTTTACTACTGCATAGTAAGTAGCAAGCAAGGCATCTCTTTGTCTCTCACACACAAGTCCCACAACAATGACAACACAACACACTTTTGACAGCTTTTGGTGCACCCCTAGCATCTTTGCAAATTGTAATTGCCATTCTGTTTTTCCTATTTTCCAGTCAACAAGACCCATTTGCTCATTAGTTCCACTTTTTTATTTTTACTGTTCTTCTCCTTCTTTTTAAATGAGTGCTATACTGCTATGTGGTTCTGCTTTGTAGATCTTGCAATGATTTTAGAAACAACTAGTGAAGAAAGAGTTCGGATTTACTTAATGAACAGCACTGTTTCTGTTTTACTTGCTTCTTTGATCAACCGTCTAACACCAACAGCAAGGAAACACAGTACGTACTTCAGAGCTATAGCTACATGGCTCACCAGGTGTTTGTTAATTTGTCTCTTCCAACATTTGGAACTTTTCCTTAGTAACTTTCATGAGGTTTTAGTCAATAATGTGAGAATTTTTGCTTGTTCTCTTCCTGATTCACCCCACCATTTCATATTTGGTGAATTTATTTGCTAAAACAAAAGTCATGCTCATATTTTGCTATCTAGTTTAGAGGTTTTGTGAGTTTATGATGCTGCTTTGCTTCTTGTCTGACTTGATTCTTACAGGAAGAAGGCTGGCCTCTGGGTTTGCAGCTTCTGAATGTGAGAGTTGGATTGGGAGGAAGAGCAACGGATTATTTTGGGTCAATTTCTTTTAATACTCTACTTACCAGTTCTTCCACTTCCTCCACGGATTCTTCTTCAGATTTAGAAACAGAGGTAAGTGAAAGCAGAGTGTTTTGATGTGTTTAGAATGTTCTCAAGTATTCTCATATAATTTTATTCCTAAACTTGATGCATTTTGGTGGTTAATGAAGATTTCCAATGAATCAAACAAATTGGACATTATCATTTACCTGGTAAGAAGATGAAACAAAACAATTCCTGGACATAATCAATGAAAACTCCTATGATGCATATGCAATATACTAGTTTGACTAGAAAAATGAAATGAAAATTAAAGGAACTTGAATGAATCAACTACAACAATATCTAGTATCTACCCAGTGTATCCCGCACATGCAGTGTCTGAGGGGTCAAGATGTACGCACCCTTACCCCGAACAAGTGAAGAGGATGTTTCTGAAACTGGAATGAATCAAGAATCCTAAATGGCATACTTCATATTTGCAAATCTAACACTTAATTTTCTACCTGGATTTGTATCCATTTGTCAGTCTACAGGTTCCTTCTTCCATGACAGAACCATCACACTAGGAAGCCTAATGAGAGCTTCAAGCATCTTGGGTCTCTCACGACGCTCAATGAGGGGAGGAACAAGAAGAAGGCCTGCTGAGCCTCTAAAGCCCAAAAACAAGTCTAGAGCTTGGTTTTTCTCCCTGTGTTCAAAGGACAGCACAGATGTAATGAACCCAGAAAACACTCCATCTCTCGGGCATTTTCTTGCTGTGGAGAGAAGATCTTCTGCAATTACCGCTACAAATGCTAGCTACTTGTATGGAAGAGCAAGAAACCCGGATGCTTATTTAGTCCCGGATGAGATCTCTCTGGCGCAACACTTGAATTCAGTGTCAACTAGTTCATTGTTCTTGAACGGACAAATTGCTCCTCCCCGTCTTCGGTTAGGCTCAAGATCAGCTGAAGATGTTGAAAGAAGTTACACTAGAGGCCGGGCTACATCAAGGTGTACCAGTACTGTTCTCGTGCGTGTGTTGCAATGCTGATCAATTGAGTAGTTGACATGGATTGGAGTTTTTGAATTTCAGTGGTGAAGTATGTGTTGTTTTGGTTGCATGTACTCCATAAAAGGGTTAGACAGAAAAAGGGTTGTTTTTATGCCTATATGGAGGCTGAATTTCACTTGAGGTTGCATGAGCTTATTTTTCTTCTTTTTTTCGGCATGAATATTGGCTTGTAGTCATGTGTTTGTGCATTCAAAATCACCCTTCATTCAGTGGGTTGTTCTAGTGTGCTGAAGAGTGGAGTTTTAGCTCTAGTTTATTATGTTTTGAATGTGAATATTACTTTTAGTGAATTTTCCTTCATTTATTACTATAGGGTACAAAGAATTTGCATGTTGAGAAAGGATATGTGAAATCCTATGAGTAGAACAAATGAAGCAGAAGAACTAAAATCATTATTTCGTTGTTGGAGCTTGCGCTCTGTTTATAATGCTCTAAGGGAGCTGCAACACATTCATTTGATTGTAGCTCATTTGAGCAAGTAAGAAAAAAATTAAATCATCTGCTGATGTGGCTGCTGGGATTCGAGCCCAGGTCTCCACGGCCACAACGTGGAATTCTTACCACTAAACTACAGCCACTTTGTTGATGTGAACTTTGTAAGTATACTATTGTTCAAATGCTGAGTTTGTAACATTTGTTAACTTGTTCTTTCGATTGTTAAGGGGATATATAAGTACCCTTTGAAACTCTTGTAAATGTATATAGCAATGCTCATAAGATACCATAAACCTAATCTCCTATTTTTTTTTAAAAATAATACCAAAAAATTTGTAGACCTAAAATTTATAGGTAATAGTTTCACTAGTAAGTAATAATTAGTCGAAAGTAATAATTAGTCGGTAATCGGTCACCAATACAATTATCCAACTTCAACGTGAGGCATTTTTGAAATGTCTTTTCATTATTATGTTTTCAAATATAAGAATTTTCTTTGATCGGTTAGCTCTAAGCTCTGGAATGTTCGTGGAGATTGATTCAGAAGTTTGGTTGGTTTTCTACAGACAGGGATTGTTAACATCCATCTATTGTCTTTCCTGATACGTATGTGTCATGGTTTTTTCACAAAGGTCTGATTGATCTAGTTTGATCACGTGTGTAGGGAGGGAGGCTAATCGTTTGATTGATGGTTTAACTAACTATGTTTTTATCTGTACGTTAGGGTTTCATTTTTTTGATGTTGTTCTTGATGCTGTTAGTTTAATTCTGGATAATGATGTTACGGGTTTGGCCCATCCCCGTCAAGTTTCTAATTCGCCTTTTCCTAGTATGAATAAAATGTAGAGAGTATTACTTCTCTTTCACAAAAAAAAAGCTCTAAATTCTGGATCTTTATTTGTTTTTTAAACTTTAATTTTTTATATATAGATATGTATTTTTAAAATTTCAACTATATGAAAATTGTCAGAATTCGCTTACGTTGACTTTTTTTGTATATAATGATTTTAAAGGATGATGAATAAGTAATTAGCAATTAGATTTTTATAGAAACTTGGATTTTCAAATATAATATTGACATACTTATGAATATTCGTGATATTTGTAAAAGTATAATAGAACAATAAAATGAACGAATACAGTAAACTAAGCAAAAAGGTTGGTAGATATTAAATAAATTTTAGTCTAGCTATTTATTCATAGAATTAGAAATCGAAGTCCGTGTGCTTCGCACGGGCCTTTTATGTATATGTAGTATCATAATTTAAATTTGAGTTTATAATATATGGATTGTTGTTTCATGTTTTATCTTAGAGATATATTATTTGATATGTATTTAAATGTAATATCTAAGTCTTGACAAAAAAAATATAATAATCTAAGTATTTTAGGTATAAAATGCTATGATTGTACGAAGTATAATTTTATTTATTTATTTTGGTCAGAAGTTCAATTTAAATTTTGAATTAAGGTGGTAGTTGTTTTTTGTAAGGATGCGTTTTTTCCTTTGAAAATATTTGGGAAATATTTTAGAAATGTCTATCTAATTATATGTTGTGCTTTAACTCGAGTATTTGTAAGAAATTTGCTACAACAACTCTCATTTCTTACATGCTCCACTACCCTCCATATTTCTAATTTTTTGCCTTTATCTTACAAATTTATTGCATTTTAATAATGTCTTTTTTGTTATGCTTTAGTTATTAATATTCATTAATATATCGTTTTATTTATTTGGTCTGGAATATATATCGTTTTATTAGTCACGTTGACTTTACATATTCCTAGACATTGATATCATTTTAATTAAAGAATATTAGTCATTAATTTCTATTCTTATTGCATACGGAGTAATATAAATAATTGGTGACTCTGCATTTTCTTAAACCTTGTTACATTTTATATAAAAGTACATTAGTTATTTAATCGGTATTTGCTTACTCTTCTTAGCGAAATTATAATTCATAACTTTTTCCTTGTACATTTCATATGTGAGAGTGAGTACATGTCTATTATTTCGGCTTTCATCCTTGATTAATCCCTCTAGACCAACACCAATGAGGCCAAATTTAGTATATACTAGTAGGCATACCCGTGCTACGCACGGGATATGTTTTGAATTTGGTTAATGAATTGTAGTAAATCTAGTGATGAATTTGTAAATTGTTCTCAATATTTTTTGTTTTAAATATTTATTTTAGTATGAGTTTATTTTGATTTGAAGTTGTAATTTGTGTATGCATATTTGTACCATGTAATCAACACTATGCATTTATATTTTGATTTTATCATGCGAATTTGTATTTTGGTACTATGTTTCGTTCATTCCATTGGTGATTGGTTAAATTATTAATATATGTAATGCTTTATTTGCTTGCCCTTATTTACAACATTGTATGAGAATAATTTTTTAACAATTTATCATATGCGTTCTTTTACATTTATATATTTTATATATTTAAATATTATATACTACAAAATTATCACATAATTTTCTTTTAGAACACTAATAGTTATAAGAAATTATGGAGAAGCAATGATTAACCAACTTAACAAATTTAATTAGTAAATGTTGCCATCCCTTAACAATTTAAATTTTAACAAACGTGATTTTGGTTCTATTTTTCTTACTCACATTTAAGGTACAATATTACAAATTTTATTATTTTGATTAATAGTGTTATATATTTATTATGTCTTAAATGTTTAAATATAAATATGGGTTACTCTTTTATGCTATGAAATAATATTTATCTTTTATGATTATATCATCTTTTATTAGAACTAAACAAAAAATATGTTATGATATTATATATTGATACTACATTATTATTTTGTTAAAATTATTTCAGTGTTTTTTTGTCAAAAAAAATATTTCAGTGTTAATACTTAGTAGTCAGTGCTTAATTTTATAGTTTCATTCCTGGATTCAAACGTTTTATAACTAAGCATGAATAACTTTCACATTTGATTATGTATAGTAATATTGCACAACTACTATACATACTCTATTGCCAAAACCATTCATTATTTATATTCCTTACACATGATTTTTATTTCATTACACTTTTCAAATTGAGGATTATATTTTCTAATATATAATATAAGGTATCATTAATTATAATTATGTTAGGAGAGAAGGGTTGTATAACTTTTTTATCTTTTAATCATATTGACAAATTTTCAAACGTTTATCTTCTTCGAGGGTTAAATTAGGTTATACGGTTGTGAATCGACTAAATCTCATCGTAATTTGGGCGGAAATCCAGAAAGGGCTAGGTTTTTTGGTTGGAAGATGAACGATAATTACAGTACTCGCTTTGTTTTAGTTGCTTTTAGTCTCAAGTAACTCGATATGTAACTTTTTTGAAGTCATTTCTTAACTCTGTTGTGAATTGAACATCTATGGTACAACTGTTGACCCTAATTTTTATCTAACTTATAAATTTTTCCGTTTGTAACTCCATATCTTTGGTTTTTCATGGTGATTTTGTTATATCCATATGTTAAGCAATCAAAGTAGATATGAATTGGAAGTTAAATTCATCACCCATAAGTCTTGTAATATGCAAACCATATTCTTGAACAGATAGATAAAAATTTCCAATTTGGAGTAGCTATTTTAGAATGACTTATTAAAAAAATCAATTTATTTTCAATTATGTATTTAACAGAAGATTAATGATTTTCCTATCATGGGTGGTTTTTAGTTACCCAAACAAAATATGGGATGATTCTCTGTAAACTTGACATTTTTAAAGCGGTTTTTTTCATTTTTTTGTAAGACTTACCCTTTAATGGGTAATTTTATGCAGTTTACCCTATAATTACATAGTGAATGCGACTTTGATACTATGTTATCATTTCAATAGTTTTTGTTAACTGGAATTTATTCATTCCTCTATTATTGGTTGGATTCATAGTGGTTTTTTGTTAACCGTTAGAGTTTATTGCCAATTATCTTGTCTTGGTTATAGTGGAAACTGGACTTGCATTTGGCTACTAATAGTGACTTATAATATGCAAATTAATCATATTATTGAAGAGATATTGGTTGAAATATTCCTACATTGAGAATTTATGATTTTGTTTGTATGAAATTGAATGTGGATGAAATATCAAACTTAAATACCTCATGGAAATCTTCACTATTAATTAACAATGCACTCTTTATACTTCAAAATAATGTTAGAATACTATATAATTTAGTATACAAAATTCTTGGACTATAATGTAATTTTTTTTTCATTTTCTTTGTACTTATATTTTTTTTGTGAAAGTCTGAAACGTATAGCCTAAAAAGTCAAATATAAAAAAACTAAACACCAGAAATTCTATAAGATTTTGTCACCAAAACTATATATCATGAAGTTTAAGGTATTAACCATATAGTCTATTTTACTGATATTAATAATTTTTGTACTTCCTCGTCTAATGACCAAGAATATAAAAATAGGCTAAAATAAGATATAATTAATCAAAATGGTGAATGTCTTTACCATATTAACTGAGGTGACAACAATAAACATGCAATTCTTGTAAATTTACATATTTTTAAATGTTTGGTGTTTGGAGGCCTCAAATTATGGAATTATCCTAAATATATTTACAGGTATGAATATAAGCAGAAAAGCACAGAAATTAAGTCGTACAGACTTGAATGCCACTCCCAAACAAATTAAATAGATCGTTAGTGTCCGGAACAGAGACTCCAAAAAAATTTATGTACCTTATATGTATGAAATTTGAAGAATAACATTGAAATCTAAAACTTTTTTTATATAGTCCACCGGGTTGCTTTGTTTCTAGAGGTCCTGTATAAGTTAATAAATGAAATATGTTCATTGTATTATTAAACATATACATATACAAATCAATATTAAATTAAGAAATACTTGAAAATTAAAATTATTGATGTACCATATAATCTGCTAGAATGAGATATGAGGACTTGTATGTCCCGAGCCAATCGAAAACATATCATTTGCAAAAAATCATGACTTTAATCTCGGAGTTTACATCTTCAAGCAATTAGTTAAGTGTAATGCATCCTCTTTCCCCTGTTGTATTTCCATCCATGATTTCAATGATTGTGCAGGGAGAAGTGAGGAAGATAAGGAGAGATCAATTGTAGTAGTGGCACACCAAGTTAATGGATGGGAAGAGCCAGTATATATTGGTATATTTGAGTTAAGAGAGAAAATCGTTTGTGCATTTTTTTAACCTAATTGATTGTCTTATTTTCAACAGTCGTTTGAGTGCAAATTATATATGGAGTATCTTTTGAGTTAAGAGAGACAACTGTTTAAATGTTATGCGTTTTCTCTAGCCATGGTCATTTAAATCTGTTCAATCTCACAATTGAAACAATCGTAGTCTGTTTTCTTTTTCTTCTTTTTTGTTTTGATGAATGTGAGTTTCAAGATGGATTATGGAGGTGGGCACTTATTGCCAAGTCTGTATTTTGAAACAGTCAGTTGCTCGTGTTTTAATCTTTTTGACTGTTGATTGTCATGAATGTAAGTTTACCCAAAATTACGCATATGCGCATTAAGTGTCATGGTTGTATCCTATATTTTGAAAATGGAAGAGACTTTATTTTTAAACTGTCGTTTGAGTATGTGTTAATTTTTTTGTATGTTTTGAATGTGAGTTTTAGGGGATTGACATTTATTGTCTATACTATATTTTATCTTATACAGAGTATATAGATTAAGATGAGATGAAAGTAAAAAATTAGGGAAAAAGTATATTAATTAGTTGTAGGGCATTAATGGACAAAAGTCTATTTTATATATTTATAGATAGATAGATATAAAGATTTGAGTAACTAATTAATATAAATAAAAACATAATGAAAGATAAAATAGTAAAACAAAGTTGTTAAAAAAAGGGGATTGAACCCTAGACCTCTTATATTATGAGGGTGTCTTTAACCATTGAGCTATATTAGAAGATGTAATTTGTAATGAAAGATCAACAAAAAAAATAAGAAATGATTTCTCATATTTATTGGGCATTAATTTCACCCTTAGTCTATTTTATATATTTATTTATAGATACATGATGAGTGTAAAATGAATATGTATAAAATAGAACAATAAAAAGCATCCTTAACCAAAATAACAACACACCTACCTAAAACGATTTAGTACAAAAAAGAAACAAAAAATACAAACCTAATTGAATTTATGCTACCAATAGTTGAAGGGTTTACATCGTCCATAAAATAGTTTGTTTTATTCTTTACTAACAATCAGTCGTCCTAAATCGATTGTATGTCCTCCTTCTTGTAACACCCCCAAATCTTAACCAATTTGGAAATGTATTACTGTCAGTGACCTCGGGTTCACACCGAAGCCACCCCAGGCTTTTCCATAACACACAATTCATAACACGATAATCAAGGTGCAATACACCAAAATGTTTAATAAAACATAAGTCTGGGGATTACATCCCAATCCCCTGTAGGACAAAACAAAGAGTAGTCAAAGCAAACGAAATACAGTGTAATCAGAGTAAACATAGTTTAGCGGAAGTCTTTTAAAATAAATACAAGTCTTGATCACTGCGATCATTGCCAAGGATCTCAACCTGAATAAACTTATCAAAAACACCATTTACGTCCATAGTCGCTCTAGCCTTCACGAGGTGGCAACTTATCTGATGTGCCGAATCGAACGGATGACACCAGCCAACCATGCAGAGAACAATTTGGGTTGGTTAGTCTAATGAAAGACTATGCAAGGGTACAAGCAGAGTGGTTCGAAGTAGACGTATTAGGTTTAGGCTCATCGCTTCTCGAATAATAGCCGATAACGATAGTTAACCTCCATACTTCTACTGAATATATATATATCAAGAGACATGATTGTTGGGGTCGGAAAATCGACCATTCGTCCAATGGGCATCGACTGTTTGACGCAATCGGTCGGACGCATCAGACCTGTCGGACGCATCAGACCTGTCGGACGCATCAGACCCGTCAGACGTGAGCCATGCGACCGTCGCCTGATTCCTAGACGCAACGGACCAGCGAGATTTTCTCCTTTATTACTCCGAGATCTCCAACGGTTGTATGCATTATTTCAGCCATCAAGGAGGGAATCAACCATCTTTAAGAGAGGATCAAGGCTTATTAAGAGGAGATCAAGCGTAATTAATGCAGAATCAAGGAGAGATTAAGAGCATTTAAGGAGAATTCAAATGCCATTAAGAAGGAGATCAAATTCTATTCAAGGGAGATTAATGCGGGAGATTCCTTCTCCTTAGCTATATATACAAAGCTCCTTAGCTATTCTAAAGGGATCCAATCCCACCCAAAAAGCCTTGTAATACATCTACTTTTCTCCATTTCGTGTAATTGGAAGAACTTGTAAGCATCCTCATACGATCGGAAGCTCTCACGCTTCGAACAGTGTTCTTATCTATCTAATGAAGATAAGTCTTTCTTATCTCGATTTACATTATATTCTACTACATTTTATGCTATTTTACTCTTTAAGTTTCATATGTTCAATCTTGTCATTATCGTCGCCTTGACTCAACAAACTAGTCGTTGTTACTATTTTTATTCGATTCTCATGTCTAACGTTTGATCGATATGGATTTTTTCTATTTTACCCCGTCTAAGGCGATTTAGGTTATCCGATCTTTTCGCCCCAAAATAATTTGGCGCCCACCGTGGGGCAGATAGTTAAAATCATTCGATTATTCTATTCATCATCTATACATCTAATTGATTCACAATCATTTATCTAATATACTATATTGCATAACGATCAGGTATGATTCAACGCCTCATCTATGGAGACAGTATGAACAGATCTAACGATCCCACCAGATCTAACGATCCAACCAGATCTAACGATCCAACCAGATCTAACGATCCGACCAGGTCTAAATGATCCGACCAGATCTAACGATCCGACCAGGTCTAAACGATCCGACCAGATCTAACGATCCGACTTTATCTAAACGATCCGACCAGATCTAACGATTCGACCGGACCCCATTAGTTGTCCAACACCGACAAATGGAAACCACTGAGGAAGACGTCTCTAGACTTGTAAAACCAAAGAGTCATACACGATATCCTTTCACTCTAAAATATCTAAATGGTGACAACATTTAGACCATCGGAGGACGCATTCATCCACCTTGAAAGATAAGTCTCTTTCTATGCACTTTCAATTAATACTATTGTCTAGTCCTGCTTTATGATTACGCTCACTTGACTTGTTTGCACAATCATAATTCATTTTTCTTGAATACGTTTACATACATGTCACTTCTATTATGCTTGAATAGGCTACACTATTATTGTTCAAATCCACGTATGTCTTATATACTGTCTAGTGCATGCATATATAAATTTTACATGCGCCAATAGTATAGTACTTATTCATGGAATTCATTTTTCCCGCAACTCTTAATGACGCGACTATTATATTTGAGTATGTAGCATTCAGATTGTCGGGGCACCCACACGTTTTATATATCGTCAAATACATGCATACTAGTGCAAGATCATTATTCCATATCTCTTATTCATCATGTGTCCATATAGTGCTCTCCCACACCTATTCTACAATATAAAAGCATATGTCATGTACTACTTCATATTCTTGCATATATGTCATACCTATCCGCACGCATTATATCTAAGCTACTGGCATGTGTATGTCATGTCATACACTTTTTTACGATTCTTGCACCTTGATATGCTTAATCATGAAATTGACCGATCCAAGGCTCATCTAAGTAGTCTTTTGCAACCACGTCTGACATCTCATGCTCATCGTGTTATCCAATACATTCATATGCTTTTCCTGAATCAAGAGAGTTAGCTATTAAGTCAGATGTTTATCACTTGCTAAAGAAACACTCTCTGATGGACTTGCATCTATTCTTTCATTTCATTCTTCGATCCTCAGTCACAGCTCATGTCACAACTTTCTGCATCTTGGATGACCTCTTCGTGTCAATACGACGGAACAAGCAGGTCACGTCCATCTAGACAGACATACTGTAAAAACAAACAAGGTATGCACTATTATAGAGTCATATAACTTGGACTAATGATTACGCCAGGGGCAATCTTCCAAAGACCCATGGACAAAACAACAGTCAAGACCTAAACGCATGATGAATGACGGAACCTCTCAGCATACGTGGCGACTCAAGGCAACACTAAGGTAAGCCTAGGTCAAGTCATAATGATCATCATTCCAAGGTCACACAAATGCTTAGAAGACATCAACCACCGACAGGTCGGATGACAGTTACCAAACCACCAAGTAAGTGCATTACCCCTATCTACACACACTACGTAGTCCGTCACTCAGAATATCAAACATTTAAGGTATCCTCAATTAGATTGAGGTCACGTCTTAAATCACATGCTATTATTTTACGGACTAACCATCCCATGAAATCTATCATGAGGAAGCCAAAATCTACAAATCAAGTGACAGGATAAGCATATCTTCAAACAAGTCTCACATCTGAAGCGTCACATCGCTTCGACATAGAAGAATACCACGCAAGCCAAACTTCACACATGAAAAATGGCAGACGAAGATCCAAGAGTCATAAAACAAGAAGACAAGATAGTTCAAGACATCCGTCATAGCTGAAAGTGACCAACAACAAATCAGGACTACAAGACTCTAATCTCTTGGCTTAAACTGCCCGAAGGTCATCCATACAAGGTATTAAAGCAATTACTACCTCACCATAATCCTCATTCCAATGCAGGAAACACACACCTCTAGAGACAAGAGGATAACAAACATAATCTTGAGTCGAAGACTCAAGCCGACGCATTAGTCACACTAGATTCAAAAATCAATCCAGCAACAGGATCAACATCAAGAACCTCAACAAATGCCTCCTTGGGGCAAGAGGTGAATGAGCAAACAAACTCTATCCCATCACGAGCCTTATCTCTAACAACCAGGTATGACTTACAAACTCAAAGGTACAATGGCGTCGACTGATCAATCTGGGTCTACGAACCCTGGAAAAGGGGGAGATCAAGTGAGGTGCGATACCAAAGGTAGGTAACCATATTTCGCAAACACATCAAAATGTTTACCATTTCTAAACTCTTCACCTCTATTCATTCATGTGTATCATCTCATCCATACTTGCACCGTCTTCGATTTGAATATACTCTGACTAATGCATACTAACGTATACACGAAGAGACCAATGAGGAAGCCGATGACCGGCTCCTCACAACCCTTTCTAGCTTCTATTCTTTTAGATGAAACAGGTTCACAAATAATAATGCCCGAACCATCCCCATCAAGCTAGTCGATGCAATACGATCTATGAAGGTCATCGTACTACACATCCAAGGTATGCGACATGACGACCCAGTGAAGAGAGTTGACCTAGACACACGACGTGACATCTAAGTTATCAAATCAAGATTCTAATCCGATGCTCGAAAAAGAGACGCCAAAGGAGCATACCGACTACAGGTCTACACGACCGACTATAGGTCTACACGACTGACTACAGGTCTACATGACCGACTACAGGTCTACACGACCGACTATAAGTCTACACGATCGACTACAGGTCTACACGACCGACTATAGGTCTACACGACCGACTACAGGTATACACGACCGACTACAGGTCTATACAACCAACGTCACACAAACAACGGCAAAGGACTACTTGAAACGGTTTAACCGGGAGAAAGTCGGGATCCTCAATTGCGACGTCCCAACCTCCATAGAAGCGTTCCGCCAAGGACTCGATAAAGGAGGCGATCTCTACGAAGACCTCACAAGGTACCCATGTAAGACCTTTGAAGATGCTCAAGCTAAGGCAACGGCTCAAATTCGACCCGAAAGGACGACGCGTCATCGAAGGGACAATAGGTTTCATCCATATCGTTTCTAAGTCATTTACTACGTATTATCATTATCATTTACTATTTGCACTCATCGCATCTTTGGATTATCACTTTTTGAATTACCAAATAATTCGACTTTTACATGTCGACCTACGATTACGTACGTATCATTTCAAGTCTAAATATATATATTCTCGCTAGATATTATTACATGAACCTGATTGCTAACATGAGGATTATCGATAAACTCGAGCACCAAATCCTACCATGTCTTTTTGATTCTACAAGGTACATGACGAATCTACTCAGTCCAACGCATACAAGATCATCATCAACAAACTCACGAAATGCCTCGCATGGGCTAAAGGCAAATGGGCGGACGAACTCCCGTTCATTCTCTGGTCCGACAGGACCACTCCAAAGAATGCGACACACCTGAAATTATACCATTTCTGAACCAACAAGGTAAGACATTAACATATCTTCATATGTCATACATTGCTTATCGTTGCATGCGCAATTACATATCTTCATATGTCATACATTGCTTATCGTCGCAGTAGCAAATACATATCTTCACATGTCATACATTGCTTATTGTCGCATTACATTTACGTACATACGGGTGACGACCCTTAACATACACATTGGATCCAGTCATCCGCAAAAAGCGTTTACACTACATTTACACGATCGATCGGAACACGGGTAGAGATGAACAACACATGCACGTCGGCACCCCGCCTGCCTTACACATTACATAAGGTTAAGACACCTTATTACATTCACGCAATAAAACATAAGGCACAAACACCTTATTATGTATTGCTTACCTCCCCGGCATAACGTCATGACTAAACACACATTACGGGTGACAAACCCTACATACGATACCTACAAATACACAAACCTGTGCAGTACACATTTACAAAGTTAACGCCTCACACGGCTATAACTTACACATGACCCACCAACAAAAGCTTTTACGCAAACGGTGGTACAATACAATATACATCTTAGTCTTTCTTTACATACATACGGTAAGCCCTACTCGACGGAGCACACGGGCAAACCCGACATACATACGGCAAGCCCTACTCGATGGAGCACACGGGAAAACCCGACATACATATGGCAAGCCCTACTCGACGGAGTACACGGGCAAACCTGACACACAAAACAACTACGCAAATCGACTTGACATGTCACATTACATTAACATACACATTTGATCCAGTCATCCGCAAAAAGCGCTTACACTACATTTACACGATCGATCGGAACACGGGTAGAGATGAACAACACAGGGACGTCGGCACCCCGCCTGCCTTACACATTACATAAGGTTAAGACACCTTATTACATTCACGCAATAAAACATAAGGCACAAACACCTTATTACGTATTGTTTACCTCTCCGGCATAACGTCATGACTAAACACACATTACGGGTGACAAACCCTACATACGGTACCTACAAATACACAAACCTGTGCAGTACACATTTACAAAGTTAACGCCTCACACGGCTATAACTTACACACGACCCACCAACAAAAGCTTTTACGCAAACGATGGTACAATACAATATACATCTTAGTCTTTCTTTACATACATACGGTAAGCCCTACTCGACGGAGCACACGGGCAAACCCGATATACATACGGCAAGCCCTACTCGACGGAGCACACGAGCAAACCCGACATACATACGGAAAGCCCTACTCGACGGAGTACACGGGCAAACCTGACACACAAAACAACTACGCAAATCGACTTGACATGTCACATTACATTTACATACATATTGGATCCAGTCATCCGCAAAAAGTGCTTACATTACACGATCGATCAGTACACGGAGAGACGACTTACGGTTCAGCGGCACATTGCCCACCTTACACAAGGGAACCCACCTTATTTACGCAGCAAACAAATTGCTTTCCTCCTCGATCTACACAAATGTCATGACTAACACACATTACGAGTGACAAACCCTATATACGGTACCTACAAATACACAAACTTACGCAGTACACATTTACAAAGTTAACGCCTCATACGGCTATAACTTACACATGGCCCACCAACAAAAGCTTTTACGCAAACGGTGGTGCAATACAAAATACATTCGCGGAGTTAAACGCCCGATGGCTAAAAACTTCAATTCAACGCTTTCAAAAGACAAAAGCTTTACACAAGCAACATCGCATCACTTCATCGACTATCTACACAGCAGGACGAGTTCGGACAGAACCAAATTACGAAAAAACAATCAAGGGTCAGGGTTTACAACGTCATCAGCAGCAGGGGCTAAGTCGGGAGAAGACTGGGGCTCAAGCGGTACGAAGTCACCAGAATGGACCTCATCCCCACCGGCACTTTCGACCAGAGATTCCTATCCGACGTCGGCCAGATAGAAAAACTTTGAGCCTGGGTTCCCCTTCGGAAACAAGATCTCCATGGTCTCCTTCTTCGCCTTCAAATCTCAGGTCCCCTGCTTATCCTCTCCAAACTCTTCCATCATCTCGACACGCGACTTCAACACATAAAAAATGCCTACGTCGCCTGCAACTCGACCAGCCGGAGACGTTGACACGACATACAATACATAAATCACAAGCAAACAAAGAGAAACGGCATACTACGAACTGCTTACAAGACTTGTCATGTCCAAAGGCACTCGTCTTTTCCTACAAATACATACGACTCTTCCCCGGACAGACAAAGTATGCTACATTACAGGTCGTCATGACCAAACATCTCGCGTCACTACCAAGGCACGATTGACAAAACAAGTTGATCAAACACACACGACTATAGGTCTACACGACCAACGTCGCACAAATGACAATAGGTCTACACGACCAATGTCGCAAACACATGTCTAGACAACCGACGACAGGTTTATACGACCGACGATAGGTCTATACGACCAATGACAGGTCTACACGACCAACATCGTACAACAATTACAGGTCTACACGACCAACGTCGCACAAATGACGATAGGTCTACACGACCAATGTCGCAAACAATTACAGGTCTATACGATCGACGATAGGTCTATACGACCGACGATAGGTCTATACGACCAACGACAGGTCTACATGACCAACGTCGTACAACAATTATAGGTTTACACGACCAACATCACATGACTTGACCAGGAAGCAACTGGTGAGTCCACCTATAAAACAAAACAAACGACAAACAAGGAGCGGTCCCCTGACCCTTCGTCATCACAAGAAACGCCCTCAGTCGCCTTCACACGATTATTGGCTATATTGAGTTGATTTTCAGTTTGAGCAATACACATGACGGCCCCGTCGCCAGAACGCCTACAACAAAATCAAGATCATGCCAGAAGAAATAGAAGTTATAAAATCAAACCGTCCCATCACTTGACGCTCTGGCACAGTTTAATTTTGGGGCTATTGTTGGGGTCGGAAAATCGACCATTCGTCCAATGGGCATCGACTGTTTGACGCAATTGGTCGGACGCATCAGACCTGTCGGACGCATCAGACCCGTCAGACGTGAGCCATGCGACCGTCGCCTGATTCCTAGACGCAACGGACCAGCGAGATTTTCTCCTTTATTACTCCGAGATCTCCAACGGTTGTATGCATTATTTCATCCATCAAGGAGGGAATCAACCATCTTTAAGAGAGGATCAAGGCTTATTAAGAGGAGATCAAGCGTAATTAATGCAGAATCAAGGAGAAATTAAGAGCATTTAAGGAGAATTCAAGTGCCATTAAGAAGGAGATCAAATCCTATTCAAGGGAGATTAATGCGGGAGATTCATTCTCCTTAGCTATATATACAAAGCTCCTTAGCTATTCTAAAGGGATCCAATCCCACCCAAAAAGCCTTGTAATACATCTACTTTTCTCCATTTCGTGTAATTGGAAGAACTTGTAAGCATCCTCATACAATCGGAAGCTCTCACGCTTCGAACAGTGTTCTTATCTATCTAATGAAGATAAGTCTTTCTTATCTCGATTTACATTATATTCTACTACATTTTATGCTATTTTACTCTTTAAGTTTCATATATTCAATCTTGTCATTATCGTCGTCTTGACTCAACAAACTAGTCGTTGTTACTATTTTTATTCGATTCTCATGTCTAACGTTTGATCGATATGGATTTTTGCTATTTTACCCCGTCTAAGGCGATTTAGGTTATCCGATCTTTTCGCCCCAAAACAATGATCAAAAGAAGACTCCAACGAAAGTGAGCCTTATAGGAATTGTCCAAGAGAAGACTCCAAGAACTTGAGTCTTATTAGAAATATGACAAATGTCTGGAACATAAACATCTCATACAAGCGTTCAAAAACGACAAGATATTTCGGTTCACAACCAACCTCACCGCATAAATGCGAATCCAGATTGGAAAGAGAACGTACTCTGATCAAGTCAAGAGGAGGTTTCCAAGCTGCACTATTACCTAGCTACACTACTCGCAACATGTGTATTAATCATATGCGACTCGGCGCTTATCTTATTTAATTCCAAAACGCACAATCACGTTATAAGCTTTTATAATTATCTCGTCCGAGACAAGAGATCTTTTGGGAGCAACTCCCGAGATTTGTGACACTGGCTAAGTGCACCACCTCTACACTAAACGTATAGAGGCCGGTCATGACCAACAGAATGATGTTAGGGGTTTTGCCTCCCTACACACCATTTAATATGTTATAAAGAAACGACTGGACGTCGAAGAGTCCAACGTTCCTAACTACTCGTGCTAACTAAACAGTTCAACACAGTAATAATCATATCAAAGCCCTCAAGGCCATCATCATAGATATATCTCAACCTATCAATATATATAATAGCGTTGATTCTAACAGAATATACAACCTATTATAATGTCATCTTTTAATCTTCCAAAACAGTTTATCAAAACTGATCTCAGACAGAAACAATATTCATTCCAAATTAATTAACAATTAAACAATTGATAATCAATGTAAATATGGAATGATGAGCAAGAGCGAACCGCCACTTGCCTTAGATTTGACGAAAGCTTAACGAGCTTAAAGATAACAGTTTCCGGGTCTGAACTGGGACAGATCTTGGATATTAAATCCTTCTGGAACGACCCATAACAAGACCCTAAGTTAGATTCAATATCTACATATATGAATCTAAAAGAATAAGGAAAGAATCAAAGGAATCAAGCCTTGCTCAAGACCACAACATCCGAGAGACACAACACGAACCCATCTCACCGCGGGTGTGGTCGGCCCTCATCGCGGGGTGCGGTCAGGAGACAAAGGCGGGGCTTCGACAGCTTTTTCGGGAAGAAAACTCACCCAAATCAATTCGTTTCGACTTTGATTCGTTCTTGGTTGATTTCCCAACACCTTAGGCCTTTGAATACCACTTAGGAGTACCTTTTCCAACACTCAGAGGGATTCGAACTTTTCCAAACGAAGCTCAAGAGCTTGGTCTTTAATGGAGGTTTTTTGAGGAAAGAGATGAAGTGTTCTGTTCTTGAGCTCGGTTTTGATCCGATTCTCCTCCTTTTATAAATCAAACAAGGTGCTTACCCACAGATGACACCAAGGAGGAGGTGGCCCGACCAAAACAACAGGCTACAAGGCCAGCTTAGGCGAGCTACGGCCTGCAACTCCGACGCTGACGACAGAGCTGACGACGACCGCGGGGTGCTGCAGGGTGCGGTGGCCAACTTGTTATCGCCTCTGGCATTGGCCTTCGCCGCGGGTGCGGTAGGGTGCGGTCAGGGTGCGGTCAAGGCCAAATTTACCCATTTTCGCCCGTTTTGTCTTTTCTCACCGAATGGTTAAATTTTCTTAACCCCGGGTTAAATATATTTGTACATGAACGATCTTTCAACCCAAAAATACCTTAACTGTATTTTATATTACTCAGAAAAATATTACAGAGATCAAACATTTCACAGAATGTTCATACTTCCCTGCATTTAATCTGACTTATAATATGGGCATAAGAAAATTCAAAATCACCCTTACAAAATGTGGGATATTACATTACCTCCCCCTTAAAAGAAGTTTCGACCCCGAAACTTAGATCGTAAACATCTCGGGAAAGCGTCTACGCATATCTTCCTCAGTCTCCCAAGTCTCCCAGGTAACCTCCTCGGTTCCTGACTTGGACCACATAATCCATACCAACGGTACCACCTTGTTGCGTAACTGCTTCTCACGGCGCTCGAGAATACGCACAGGTATCTCTTCATAGGTACCATTTGCTTGAATCTCGATGTCTTCATAACTCAGCACATGAGACTCATCTGGTACGTACTTCCTCAGCAGAAATACGTGGAACACATTATGCACTGGATGTGCCGATGGAGGCAATGCCAAGCGGTACGCTAGTGATCCCACTCTATCCAAGATTTCAAATGGTCCCACGTAGCGAGGGTTAAGCTTCCCACGCTTACCAAATCTGAATACACCTTTGGATGGCGACACTCTGACAAATACCTTGTCACCAACCTCAAACTCGACATTTCTACCTTTGGATCGGCGTAAGACTTCTGTCGACTTTGTGCTGTCAACATTCTTTGTCTGATTAAAGCAATATCTGATGCAGTTCTCTCGACCAACTCTGGTCCGAGCAGAATCTTGTCGGCGTTCTCATTCCAACAAATCGGCGATCTGCACTTCCGACCGTACAAGGCTTCAAATGGAGTCATCTTGATAGTAGCATGCCAGCTATTGTTGTATGTGAACTCTATTAGACTCAGGTTGTCCTCCCAGCTAGTCGGACAATCGAGTACACATGCTCTCAACATATCCTCCATGGTCTGGATAGTCCTCTCAGACTGTCCGTCCGTATGAGGATGGAATGCAGTGCTGAATCTTAGCTCGGTTCCCATGGCCTTGTGGAGTTCCTTCCAGAATCTCGACGTAAAACGGCCATCACGATCCGATATAATGGTCTTAGGAATACCATGTAAACGGACAACCTCGTGTAAAAACACTTCTGCTAGCTTTTGGACTCCCCACGTTGACTTGATAGCCACGAAATGAGCACTCTTCGTGAGCCTATCAACGATCACCCAAATAGCATCTTTCTGAGTTCGAGTCTGTGGTAATCCTGTGATGAAGTCCATTGCGATATCTTCCCATTTCCATTCTGGAACTGGAAGAGGTAGCAATTCACCACCTGGTCTGCGGTGTTCTATCTTGACTCTCTGACAAGTCAAGCATTTCGCCACAAATTCTGCTACATCCCATTTCATGTTGGGCCACCAGAAATTTTTCCGGAGGTCCTTGTACATTTTACTAGAACCTGGATGTACAAAATAGGTTGACGAATGGGCTTCCCTCATTAACAACTGGCGAAGACCATCAACGTCAGGCACACAAACTCGGTTCTGAAACCAGAGTGATCTGTCTTCCTGAATCACAAAACCGGGAGCTTTCCTGTTCAACACTTCACTGCTTAACTTCACCAAAACTATATCATCAACTTGCTTTTCTCGAATCTGATCGAGTAGCGTAGCCTGAATTTCCAACATACTCAGGTATTCTCTACGCTGATCATACAAGACTTCGGCTTCGCACACCATTTGGTTCAGTTTGGCTTGAGCAGTGAGAAGAGCTACTACTGTCTCATGCGGTGTTTTCCGGCTCAATACATCAGCTACTACATTAGCATTGCCCGAATGATACAACAATTCAAGATCGTAGTCCTTGAGTAGTTCTAGCCAACGACGTTGTCTCATGTTCAACTCCTTCTGAGTGAATACATACTTGAGACTCTTGTGGTCGGTGAAGACTTGGCATTTCACACCATAGAGATAATGTCTCCAGATCTTCAACGCAAACACTACCGCCGCTAGTTCCAGATCATGTGTCAGATAGTTTTCCTCATAGGTTTTCAGTTGCCTTGACGCATAAGCAATAACCTTGCCTCTTTGCATCAACACGCATCCTAAACCATTTTTTGAAGCATCACTATAGACCACATATCCATCGTTTCCTTATGGTAGTGCTAATACTGGTGCCGAGGTCAATCGTTGTTTCAATTCTTGAAAACTGGCCTCGCACTTGTCATTCCAGACAAACTTCTTGTGGACCTTGCGAAGCAGACCGGTCATAGGTAGAGCGATCTTAGAAAATCCCTCTATGAACCGTCTATAATATCCGGCAAGTCCAAGGAAACTGAGCACCTCTTTCACATTATGAGGCTGCTTCTAGTTGGCTACAGCTTCAATCTTCTGGGGATCAACCATCACCCCATTTTTATTGATCACATGGCCTAAGAAAGCCACTTCCTTGATCCAAAAATCACACTTAGACAATTTAGCATAAAGCTGGTTCTGTCTAAGGATTGACAAAACAATCCGCAGATGTTCCTCATGAGCTTCCTTATTCGGGGAATAAATCAGAATGTCATCGATGAAGACCACCACGAACTTATCCAAGTATTGGTGAAAACATCGATTCATCAAGTCCATGAAGACTGCAGGAGCATTGGTAAGTCCAAATGGCATAACTACGAATTCGTAGTGACCATATCTTGTCTGGAATGCCGTCCTCAGAATATCTTCCTCACGAATTTTGAGCTGATGGTAACCAGATCTCAGATCGATCTTGGAAAAGACTTTAGCTCCTTGAAGTTGATCTAACAGATCATCAATCCTAGGTAAAGGATACTTGTTCTTGATCGTGACTTTATTCAACTCTCGATAGTCGATACAAAGTCGAAACGATCCATCTTTCTTCTTGACAAACAAAACCGGAGCACCCCAAGGCGATGCACTCGGTCTTATATATCCCTTATCAAGAAGATCCTCCAATTGCTTCTTCAATTCTTGCATCTCGGCAGGAGCCATCCGGTATGGTGCCTTCGAGATCGACGCAGTACCCGATTCAAGATCAATAGAAAATTCCACGACACGATGCGGGGGTAATCCAGGAATCTCTTCCGGAAAAACATTAGGAAATTCACGAATCACAGGAATATCAAGAATTGTTGGTTCATCTTTCATGGGCGAATCCAGGTAACAAAGGTACCTGACACAACCCTGTCGAAGTAGCTTAAACGCAGCCATCGCATTGATAAGTCTGCCGTTATCAGCGTCATTCTGACCCTTAAATTTGCACACGCTCTGGTTCCCAGATGACACCGTCACAGTTCTTGCACTAAAGTCGATTACCGCCCCATGACATGTCAGCCAATCCATACCGAGAATAATGTCGTATGGAGCCATGGCAATACAGATCAAATATGCCTCGAATTTCTTACCCTGGATGGTAATCAGAAATTCAGACAGACACTTAGTCCCCACTAAGCGTTCACTATTAGGAAGATTCACAACGAAAGGCTCACAGACCTCGTTGCAGACTAATCCTAACTCACTAACACAACTTTCTGAAATAAAGGAATGGGTAGCACCTGAATCAAACAGTATGCACACTGAAGTAGAATGAAGGTATAAAGTACATTGAGTAATTGGAGCGTTAGGTCCATTAGCCTCACGCATCTCGTACAGGCGTTGACCCTGATCTCCAAAAGTAGTTGGGGCTTTCCCCTTGTTCTAGGCAGTTGTCTACACCGAAGGACTAGGAGCCTCCACTGGTCTGAACCTAGGTCGGTTACTCTGATTAACTGACCCCTGTTGTGACTCAGCACCTTTCTGCTTCCCTTGCCGACAGAACTTCTGCACATGCCCTTCACGTCCATAACCAAAGCATGTCTTTCTTTCCTTCTGACACTCATTGTTCTTGTGCCCAGCAGCACCACAATTATAGCATTGGATCAGACCCTTGTCCTAACCCGATTGTTGTGTCGACCCTCCTTGCGTCCCATCTGTCTTCGCCTTGCTAGATTTAGCAAAGTTAGATGGTGGTGCAGGACGTTTGAATCCACTCGCCTGAGGTTGATTCTGCATTGACCTCTGGCGATTCCTTCTCTTGGTCGACTCATCCAAAGTCACCTCCAACTTATAAGCAGCATCCACGTATTGCTCTAAGGTAGAGCAATTGTGGCTCAACATCATTGGCTTAATTTCTGGGCTCATACACTCATGGAAGTGCTAGATTTTATGTTCATCACTGGATACCTCTGATCCAGCATACTGCAGTAGGTGATTGAACTTGGTTGCCAGCTCAGTCACCTTCAGCCCATCAGTCTTCGGGTAAAGAAACTCCTTGTGCTTTTCTTCCCTCATAGCCCGAGAGAAGAACCTATCAGTCATCTTGGTCTTGAATGTTGCCCAATTCAGATCAGGGCTCTCAGCAAGACCGGTATTCTTCCACCACTCACTAGCATCTTCCTTCAGTTGGAGAGATGCTATATGCACTTTTTCAGCTTCAGTGCATTCCACATTGCGGAATAACCGCTCCATGTGGGAAAACCAGTGAGTCACTCGGACTGGCTCACCTTTCCCATTGTAGCTATCGGGTCTCATAGAGTTTATGGTCTTTAAAGCTCGGCCATAATTATCTCTATTCCTTATCACATTCTCTTGATATACACGGACATTAGGTTCCTCAGCCCTTGGAACTACTGGCGGAATTGGCATTTCTTGCGCCTGAGGTGCGACGGGTCGCACAATGTCTGTGAACGCTTGCATGACAATTCCCCGAATTGCCTCAACTGCAGCAGCGTCAAAAACCATCGGGGCGTTGGCCGGAGCTTGGTCGTTGCCTCTAGGATTAACATGGGATGCAGACTCTTGCACATCCTCGGGGTTTGCTGCATTCCCCTCGTTTGATCTGGGATTGTTACTCGGTCCAGCACCATTACGAGCGTGATTTCTTGTGTTCACCATCTATTTACCGATCAAATTCCAAGGATTTCATACATTAATATTTTTCCCAATATACTTAATGTACTAAAATCAACTCAGAATAGATCAACTGGGTAATTTATATTAGATGGACTTTCAACGAACACAGAAAGTTTTTACACAAAGGAAATCTCCTGAGCTTCTAGACAAAATTGCTCAGAGAATTCTCTACTTTACCGCATGCATACTAAATTATTTTACACAAAAGAAAACTACTAAAGTTACATCGGTTCTTTTCACAGTCCCCTGAAACGTTTCCTATATGGCAGGCTGCCCATACAGGTTTTCTTTGGACGGGGTTCTTCATCAGGGTCTGGTGATAAACTTCTCACCCTACTTGGCCCTGGCAAATTCGGTTCATTAACTGATCCTGGTGTCCTCGGCCTCATACTTGGCCTGGTAACATCCTGATCATGCTCTCGCGGTATTGCCCTTCTCTGGGCCTGCTCCCTCATCTCGTCTAACTGACGCTGCCCTTCAGAAGAGATCTCCTCACTCTGGCGGAGTATCTCTTGCAACTCAGAAGTCGACCTTCGCCTCCTTCGAACCTGAAGAGGCGGCACGTCCTCTGATGCATAACGTGAGTTGGTCCTCTCTCTAATGCCACATTCGACATAGAGTGCCTCCCACTCAACATCAGTCAATGGCGGGTATACTGGTTCGGGTGGCAGACTGGGGTACATAAATTGCATTCCCGAGTCCCCATGATCCACTAGCAAGTGCCTCAGCTCATCAGGCTCTTGGCCTTGCTCCGCTGGGACTTCCTCGAGATCCTCTATTGGATCTTCATCTTCCACTGGATCCTCCTCGGGATCCTCTTCCGGAACTGATTCAATCTCAAGGTCACTCGCGAGGTACCCCAATGAGTACTCCGACGGCTCATCCTCTGCCTCATCATTTGCTTCAAGGATTTCTTCATCCTTATCCCCTTCATATCCTTCTGGGATGGTCTCAATTGTGTAGTCGTTGTCGTAATATCCTCTAGCATACCATGACAACTCTACCACATTCCTCACATTCACACTTGGCTCCACTATCGGCTCAGCAACTGGAACCATAGTCTGATCGGATACCAACACCACTGACTCTGGAAGTACATGCTTGTAATATCCCTCAATTTTTAGTAAGGATATTTGGGTAATTTTTTCCATCCTTCGTTCGATAAATTTTTCGCTTTCAGTGGAGTTTGGATTTTCAGTAATATCCATGATCTCCGTAATAATTCCCTGAGTGGTAGAAAATACATTCGATGTATTTTCGGGACTTAGAATATTTGTTTGGATACAAGCATATAATTCTCGGGGTTTAAAACCCATACCAAACTTTCCCTGTACGAGATATTTATACAAGATATTTGTACAAGATATTTGTACGAGATATTTATACAAGATATTTGTACAAATATCTACAAAATATCTTGGCTATATAAGGGAGCCTTCTTTCTCTCCTCTCTCGTCTTTTCTCTCTCTCTCTCCCGAACTCCTTCCTCTCGGTTGTCCTTCCCGCCTACGACCCAAGGTCTAGCGAGCTCCTCCTCCTTCCCGTCGGCGAGAGCTCATGTGCCTTGTTGTTGTTGTTGTGCTGTCGTGCTTCGCCAAGCTCCGCCGAGTCGTTGCCGTTCGTGTCCGCCGGTGGGCACGACCCTGGTTGATGACTACCGCCTCCCTCCCCTGGTTCGGACCGCGATGACAAGCTCTATGGCTGCCGAGCTGTGCTACTCCACCGCTGCTAGCTGCTGCCCTCCCGACGACGAGGACGAGGTGGATGCCGGCAAACACAACCCCGACGAGAGCTCCGTCGCCGATCAGCTCCTGTTGTTGTTGTGCTGTTGTGTTGCTCTGTTGTGCTGTTGTTGTTATTCAGGGAAGAAGAAGCAAGGTGGGGCCCTCCCCTTGTTAATTAATTAGCTCTTGATGGGCCGTAAAGCCCATTTAGCCTTTCTGTCCAGATTTAACCCGAAATCGATCGAGCGAGCTATCTGAAACTTAGGCCATATCCTCGGAAAGGATATCATCAGTAGTCATCTCATCTAGATTCATCGCCGAATCTACCCCAGGCAAGTGACGGTTCGCTCTTGCTCATCATTCCATACTTCCATTAATTATCAATTGTTTAGTTGTTAATTAATTTGGGATGATTCTTGTTTATGTTGGGAACAGTTGTGTTAATTAATATGATTAAAATCTGATATTATAATAGGTTGTATATTCTGCTAGAATCGACGCTATTATAGTTATATTGTGTAGGTGTGGGCCGTGATGGCTTTGATGTGATTTATTGTTGTGTTAAACTGTTTAGTTAGCACGAGTATTCGTAGGGACGATGGGCTCTATGTGAGGTCCAGTCGTTTCTTGATAATCAATTGGTGAAGGGGCAGTGGAGACCCTGACATCAATGGCTGTGGATTTGTTGTGGATACGGACGTTGGGCTCTATGTGAGGTCCAGTCGTTCTTGATCATGTTGTGGATATCTAAAAGCTTATAACGTGTTGTGGTTTGTTCTGGAATTAACTCAGATAAGTGCTCTTGGCGCACATAATTAATATACCTTGGCGAGTAGTGCAGCTAGGCGATAGTGCAACTAGGAAAAACTCATCTTAGTTTAGATCGCTCGTATGCGATGTTGTGTTTGTCTGATTATTTGAGTTTCCCAACTTTTGTCAAATTTCTGTTAAGGCTCAATTCATTGGAGTCTCCTTTTGTGTTTGATTGTTGTGAGGCTTGGTCTCCAGAATCTTCTCTTCTCATGCCTGTTGTTATATTCAGTAGAAGTATGGTGGTTGACTATCGTTATCGGTTGTGATTCGAGGAGCGATGAGTCTAACCTAATACAACTACTTCGAACCACTCTGCTTTGTACCCTTGCTTAGTCTTTCATTAGACTAACCAACCGTAATTGTTCTCTGCATGGTTGGCTGGTGTCATCCGTTCGATTCGGCACATCAGATAAGTTGTCGTCTTGTGAAGGCTAGAACGACTATGAAGGCAAATGGTGTTTTTGACAAGTTTATTCAGGTTAAGATCCTTGGCGGGTGATCATTGCGATCAAGACCCTTTTGTTGGTTATTTAAAGTCTTCTGCTGTGTTAACTATGTTTTATACTTAAAGACGTCCGTTGTAATTTGTTTACTCTGTATTTAGTCTTATTCGGAATTGGGATGTAATTCCGGGACTTATGTTTTAAATGAAAGTTATGATAATTTTGTATCATAATTGTTTTATGATTTGTATTTAAACGGTAAAGCCTAGGGTGGCTTCGGTGAGGAAAACCGAGGTCACTGGCGGTAATACATTTCCAAATGGGTTAAGATTTGGGGGTATTACAATGCTTTACTTCCTCAGGTGGTTCACTCGGTTCTCCGACTTCAAAACGACAAAGTGGAACTAGGAAGTCAAGCTCCATAGGGGAGAGTGGAGTCACCTCTTCTTCCTCCTTTTCCTTCGGGAGTGAAAGGCAGACACTCATATCCTACGGACGACGAAACGAGAGTTAGTCTTTCTAATTATAAAAGTTTCTTCCATATTAGACTAAAGAAGAAGGCACAACTATGAACGGTACAATCTCATTTTGAAAACTCAGAGCCTTTGAAAATATTTTCAAAAACGAGTAAATGGTTCGTAAAATTCCAAACCCGTTTTAAAAACCTTCGGCTCTGATACCAAGTCTGTAACACCCCCAAATCTTAACCCATTTGGAAAGGTATTACTGCCAGTGACCTCGGGTTCACACCGAAGCCACCCCAGGCTTTTCCATAACACACAATTCATAACACGATAATCAAGGTGCAACACACCAAAATGTTTAATAAAACATAAGTCTGGGGATTACATCCCAATCCCCTGTAGGACAAAACAAAGAGTAGTCAAAGCAAACGAAATACAGTGTAATCAGAGTAAACATAGTTTAGCGGAAGTCTTTTAAAATAAATACAAGTCTTGATCACTGCGATCATTGCCAAGGATCTCAACCTGAATAAACTTATCAAAAACACCATTTACGTCCATAGTCGCTCTAGCCTTCACGAGGTGGCAACTTATCTGATGTGCCGAATCGAACGGATGACACTAGCCAACCATGCAGAGAATAATTTGGGTTGGTTAGTCTAATGAAAGACTATGCAAGGGTACAAGCAGAGTGGTTCGAAGTAGACGTATTAGGTTTAGGCTCATCGCTTCTCGAATAATAGCCGATAACGATAGTCAACCTTCATACTTCTACTGAATATATATATATATCAAAAGACATGATCAAAAGAAGACTCCAACGAAAGTGAGCTTTATAGGAATTATCCAAGAGAAGACTCCAAGAACTTGAGTCTTATTAGAAATATGACAAATGTCTGGAACATAAACATCTCATACAAGCGTTCAAAAACGACAAGATGTTTCGGTTCACGACCAACCTCACCGCAATAATGCGAATCCAGATTGGAAAGAGAACGTACTCTGATCAAGTCAATACGAGCTTTCCAAGCTGCACTATTACCTAGCTGCACTACTCGCCACAGGTGTATTAATCATATGCGACTCGGCGCTTATCTTATTTAATTCCAAAACGCACAATCACGTTATAAGCTTTTATAATTATCTCGTCCGAGACAAGAGATCTTTTGGGAGCAACTCCCGAGATTTGTGACACTGGCTAAGTGCACCACCTCTACACTAAACATCTAGAGGCCGGTCATGACCAACAGAATGATGTTTTGGGTTTTGCCGCCCTATACACCATTTAATATATTATAAAGAAACGATTGGACGTCGAAGAGTCCAACGTTCCTAACTACTCGTGCTAACTAAACAGTTCAACACAGTAATAATCATATCAAAGCCCTCAAGGCCATCATCATAGATATATCTCAACCTATCAATATATATATAATAGCGTTGATTCTTACAGAATATACAACCTATTATAATGTCATCTTTTAATCTTCCAAAACAGTTTATCAAAACTGATCTCAGACAGAAACAATATTCATTCCAAATTAATTAACAATTAAACAATTGATAATCAATGTAAATATGGAATGATGAGCAAGAGTGAACCGCCACTTGCCTTAGATTTGACGAAAGCTTAACGAGCTTAAAGATAACAGTTTCCGGGTCTGAACTGGGACAGATCTTGGATATTAAATCCTTCTGGAACGACCCATAACAAGACCCTAAGTTAGATTCAATATCTACATATATGAATCTAAAAGAATAAGGAAAGAATCAAAGGAATCAAGCCTTGCTCAAGACCACAACATCTGAGAGACACAACACAAACCCATCTCACCGCGGGTGCGGTCGGCCCTCACCGCGGGGTGCGGTCAGGAGACAGAGGCGGGGCTTCGACAGCTTTTTCCGGAAGAAAACTCACCCAAATCAATTCGTTTCGACTTTGATTCGTTCTTGGTTGATTTCCCAACACCTTAGGCCTTTGAATACCACTTAGGAGTACCTTTTCCAACACTCAGAGGGATTCGAACTTTTCCAAACGAAGCTCAAGAGCTTGGTCTTTAATGGAGGTTTTCTGAGGAAAGAGATGAAGTGCTCTGTTCTTGAGCTCGGTTTTGATCCGATTCTCCTCCTTTTATAAGTCAAACAAGGTGCTTACCCACAGATGACACCAAGGAGGAGGTGGCCCGACCAAAACAACAGGCTACAAGGCCAGCTTAGGCGAGCTACGGCCTGCAACTCCGACGCTGACGACAGAGCTGACGACGACCGCGGGGTGCGGCAGGGTGCGGTGGCCAACTTGTTACCGCCTCTGGCATTGGCCTTCGCCGCGGGTGCGGCAGGGTGCGGCCAGGGTGCGGTCAAGGCCAAATTTACCCATTTTCGCCCGTTTTGTCTTTTCTTACCGAATGGTTAAATTTTCTTAACCCCGGGTTAAATATATTCGTACACGAACAATCTTTCAACCCAAAAATACCTTAACTGTATTTTATATTACTCAGAAAAATATTACAGAGATCAAACATTTCACAGAATATTCGTACTTCCCTGTATTTAATCTGACTTGTAATATGGGCATAAGAAAATTCAAAATCACCCTTACAAAATGTGGGATATTACACTTCTAGTGAAAGTTACTGGTGCATGATGTAAACAATCGATGTCTCAATAGTGCTATTAGATTATCCAATTCTCTGACATCTTCACATAAAATTAACCTATCTCGATCAAAAGACAATTATATTAATAAATTTAAACTGATATATGTAAGTATTGTAGACTACAAAAGAGATCCAAATACATATAATCAAGGATAGTTTACCGTGAGGTGGATATATACTTGCATCATCGACAATCAAGAATCCTCATTCACATCTTTAACTTAATAATTATGCTTACTTCAATGACCATGTCTTTTTAAGGTGTTGCCCACTATCTCCCAAGCTTCACTATATAGCTTTCTAAAGATAATTTCCATGTAGAAGAATGAGATGATGAATGCCCAGAGCAAATGAACGGAATACCACCATTTTCGCCCTTTTATAGATGAAAATGTTACTTGGAAAGTGAAGCCATTTTGACATATAACCGTTTAGACATCTTGACTATAATTTGTTTCCAACCATTCACTGTGTACTAAATACGGGAGTTACGTGTAGTAATTGGATAATATTAAAATAGGAGTAAATGAGAGCAAAACATAACGTATATTGTATGTAGTAACTATCACTAATTGAGATTTAGGTTAAAAAATGAGTCATAACCTAAAGAGTAGTTCGTACATAGAGGCAAGATTTAGCTGAAAAAAGTGTGTGAGGGGAGGGAATAATTACTTACAAATAGTACTCATTTTTATATATACACATAATTATGCTATGGTATATTAAAATAAACAAAGAAAAATTAATTACTTAAATTACAAAGTAGCCTATAATTATACTTATGTATTTTATATTGGTTTATAAATCCTATAGTAAAAACCGATCAAAAAATCTAACATATTATATACTAAGGGTGATAAACTAATCCTACAGGCAAACTATAACTTTAGGCCTATTTAAGCATTTGATTTTGTCTTTAAAAGTTAGCATTCAATGACCTAGAATGCTAACTTGTAAATATATATATAGATATATATGGTTATTTTTCATACTTAATAGAAATATAAATTAAACTATGTTGAAAATTTAACGTGAAGATATAAGAATTATATAACGATATGAAAATGAGGACTTTTTAATTGATTAATATGTAGTAATTGTGTATAATTGTGAATCAAAAACTTTCTATATTATATAGACAATTATAGATTATTAATATTATTGTTAATATATGAAATTGTCACTTTAGTATTTTTTGGATTTGAGAAATTGTTTAAATTTTGTGCTAAATAAACGTCGCGGCTAAATACATTTTCTAAATATACAATGCATAGGCACGTATATATAACACGTGCTCGTGCCGTTGGCACGTAAATATAACACGTGACCGTGCAATTTATTGTTATTTTAAAAAAAAATTGTAGCACGGGCACATATCCCGTGCACGTGCTACAGTAATTTTATTTTAAATTTTTTTTAAAGTTTAATCAAACTAAAAAATGTAATGAAGGAAGTTAAGATTACATTATATCGTATTATTCTATATTGTAATCCTAAGTTCATCATCCTATTACTCGAATATCGGTCACGCTAAGTGTAATGTAATTCTAACTTCATTATCGTGTTATTCAAAGAACAGTTATACTAAGTGTTATGTAATTCTAACTTCATTATAATTATTCGATTAATACGATAATGAAGTTAGGATTACATTACACTTAGTATAATCATTATTCGAATAATACGATAATAAAGTTAGGATTAAAATATAATTAGTATAATCGATATTTGAATGATAACGAATAATAATTTAATGAATTCATGATTACATTATACTTAGTGTAATCGTTATTCAAATAATACGATAATGAAGTTAGAATTACAATATAATTAGTATAACCAATATTCGAATTATACGATCATGAAGTTAGGATTACGTTACACCTAGTAGAATCGATATTCGAATAATACAACAATCAAGTTAGGAGCATTACACATAGTTTTTTAGTTTGACTAAACTTTTTTTAAAAAGAAGAAAAAAATATTGTAGCACGTGCACGGGATACGTGCCCGTGCTATATTTGTTTAAAAAAAAGTTTAGTCAATAAATTGCACGGTCACGTGTTATATTTACGTGCCAACTTGGCATGGGCACGTGTTATATATACGTGCCTATGCACTGTATATTTAGAAAATGTATATAGCACCTCCCTAAATAAATAAGGCATGAAATGAAAAAAAAAATCATTTTTAAAAGTTAGCATTCAATGACCTAGAATGCTAACTTTTAAATATATATATACAGATAGATACAAAAGAATATACTACAATCTTGTTAGAAATTAAATTAGGCGTTTGTTATTATCAAAACCAATTTCATTTATCGAGCGGCATTCAACTTACATCACCACTAAGGATGTACTACTCTATATTACAAATCAAATCAATTATTGGAAAAAAACAAAGCAATGGAATTCAGTTCCCCTTGCTAAAACCAAACAAAAATTATGTAATAAAAGCAGAGGCAAAAGAATGAATAAGAAATGGAAAAAACCTCCAGAAAATATCATAAAAATTAATACGGATGAATCAACCATGACTAATGGGGAGTCGAGCTTCGGATATATCTTTCGAAACAATAAGGGTGAACCTTTACATATGTTTGGGAACAAATGTGGAATCTCAACCCCACTGAGAACAGAAGCCTTAGCGGTTAGAAATGCGTTGGTTAAAGCCCATAATCTAGGACTAAATAACATTGAATTAGAATGTGATAACCTCACTATTGTGAATGTTCTGAAAAAGATATGGCATTGTCCTTGGGGTATCGAAATCTTAATTTCTGATATCCTATGTATTCTACAATTTTTTTCTACAGTGCAGATCAATCACGTTTTACGGGAGTCGAACGTTGTTGCTGATTTCATTGCTAGGAAGAGCCAGCGGAGTTCCGTGGAAGACTTTCAAGTCAATCAAGAACTTTTAGTTCTCATCCGAAATGATGCTATAGGCTGAGAAATCGACTTTGTGGTTTTCCGGTCTAATTTTTACCTTATAAAAAAAAACTTACATCACCACTTTTCCGAAATAACAAGGGTGAAAATATCTTTCTTTTTGTTGAAAAATGCGGAATCTCGACACCGCTTAAAACTGAAACCCTTACGGTCAGAAATGCTCTGGTCAAAGCCTATGAATTAGGAATTCACAATATTATACTTAAATACGACAACCTCACTATTGTAAACGTCCTTATCTGGCACTGCCCTTGAGATATTGAAATCTTAATTTCTGATATCATTTGTTTTCTACAACTATTTTCTTCAGTGCAGATATGTCACGTCTTTTGAGAAACTAATGCGGTGGCTAACTTTATTGCGAAGATGGCCAGCGGAGTTCCTTAGAAGATATTCAAGTCAATTTAGTTCTCTTCCCCAAAGATGTTATAGATTGTGAATCTTGTCTAATTCTCACTGTATAAAAAAAGGGAGGTGCTAGCTACGCTCAAATTTTTTCACCAAATAAGCTCAAATATCCACGCGTACAGAAAGAGAGAGCGAGACCAGATGCACGGATACGCAAAGCGGGAGCGAGACACACTGAACGGGTATCCGATGGAGGTCTAAAATCACAAAGAGTCATGCACCCGCAATGCGGGAGCGGGACTGTTTGTCACATTTAGTGACAAACAGTCTCGCTCCCGCATTGCGGGTGCGTGACTCTTTGTGATTTTCGACCTCCAACAGTTGGATTTTCGACCGTTGGAAATTTTGTCTATCTATAAAATCCGAACTACATCACAAATTTTTACAACATCTAAACCTTCTCAAAAGCAATTTGGAAGTTAAAAAATGTCAAGGAATGATGGAGTTTTGGTACAAGGAGAAGATGTTGAGAATAATGAAACTGAAGAGGTATTTATTATTTGAAATTTTATTTTATTTTATTTTTCGTTTTTAGTTAAATAATATAGTACCGTTGCTATACAGTTTAATTTTCTATACTTAGTGTAGATACTAGTGTAGTACCCGTGCCTTGCACGGAATTTGATTATTTTTTCTTACATTTAAAAAAATAGTTTAGAAAAATTATATATTCAATTGATATAGAAATATATAGGTATTAACGGTTATAGAAGTAGATGAAAACTAATATAAAAAAGACTAATTGAATACAAAATATTAAAGAGATTAACAAAATACATTATCGAAAGAGAGGCCTAACTCTCCATAACTTTATTAATAGTAAAAATTGGCTAAGTACTTTTGAAACGGGGATAACCACATCTCTAACATCAATACTACTAAAACGATAAAGCAAATCAAAATGTTCATCTAATACATAAAAATGAAACCCTAAACATAAAATCTCGTAAGATGTTCAAAATGGCTACAAATTATGAAAAACTTCCTTGTATACTACATTGGTTGTAGTATTTTTTCTGTCGCATATCAAAATCTTCAAGCATTTCGTGCTAGTAACTCTTGATGATATAACATAAAACTGACAATGAGTGAAAACATGGCATCAAAGATACAAACTGACATTTGCAAGAGATTGACTTTGGCTCTTGTTTATCGTCATAACAAAACATACACTCAAGGGAAATTTTCTTCGTTGAAACATGAACGGATATGAAGTGTCTGATGGTGACATGAGCATGCGAGGAATCAAAACTGTATGTCCAATATTGTTGCCTGAAATAATTCTTCCTTGTATGACATGACTTTCAAGTTGTGTAGTTATCAATCTTAACTTATTGCATAAACTTGAAGACTGATCAATATTTCAAAGCAGTATAATAGGGACCTCAACCTTAAGTTTCAGTATATGATTTGGGACACCAGAACATCTAACATTGTTCAAATAGTCATACGTATAAACACTTGCATCGTTGTCTGCAATAAAACCTGTCTTGCAAAGGCTATCCGAACTGAGATAGATTTTCTCATCACCGTGTAACAAATACAATATATAGTCATTAACTCTATCTACCTCTTCATGTGTTGGTGCGATAATTGCTCGTTCTTCAAGTATTTCGGAGACAACTGATTGTCCAAATGAGAGGGATAAACAAAGTTAATAATTGTTGGAATCAGATCTAAGTCATAATACTTCACCAATAGTTTATTAGGAATTTGTATTTGTTCTTCTCCATCATTGTCATCACCTACAGTATCATCTCTGATGTTTAATACCCATTTAGAAAATTCATTTGCTTCTTGGATATCGTAATTGGATGTACCTTGTTGAATCCTCATCTTTCTTGTCAAATTAAGAACTTTGCAATATTCCCACAAATAAGAGGAATTAATGGTGGCGAAAATAATATCTTGTCTGCTTCCTTTTGTGATAATGGGTAGGATTTGCCTAAAGTCTCCACCAAATACTATGACTTTCCCTTCAAAAGGTTGTACTGAGCTAAGGGAATTTGTAGCCCGTAAAATATCTCTTAAAGTCATGTCTAATGGTTCAAAACATAATCTATTCGTCATCGGAGCTTCATCACAGATAATACGTTTGGCAACACAAATCAATTTAGATAGTTCCGTACTTGAACTTAAGTTGTAAAGTTAACAAAACCTTAATTTGTGAAGATGGTCAAACCATATTAAATACGACCAATAAGTAGTTTAAAAATAATATTAATAACGATAAATTACATTTAACAAATACGTTGTGAAGATTAGGCCCATATGAAATTTGGTTTACAATTGTATTAGAATGGGTTATTGATTTTATAGAGTTGACGTTTTAAGATGAAAATACATTATGAAAAAACATATATATCATAATCTAATATAATACATATATAAACATTGCATTTCATAAATACAACATACTTTATGCTCTTTAGTTTGTGAAAATTGGATTCAAATGACTTTTAATAGACTCTACGAAATACATAAATTATGAAAATTGGTAAGTAAACTACTACAGCATAAACAATGGATTTATCTTAATCGACTTCGAGAGAATCTCTTCAATAATATTTTATATATTCTTGATAGGAATCTATAGTTTCAAGCAATTTGTAGACTTGATCGTAAACTACTACAACATAAACACTGGATTTAACAAAATTGATAAATTTATATTAATATAAAAAAGTATTGTGTAGCTTCAATGTGTAGATAAATTATAGAGAAGATTTGTAAAAACAATAAGTGTTTTAAGATGATATGGCAAGATTAGTTGATATATATTTACTTACACCATCAAATAAGATATATGAAAAATAGAGTTTTCTACGTGTTCAAGATTAGTTAGGAAAATAAATGGTTAAAAAATCCCTATGGATACAAATTGAGATTCTATAATAAAAACTTACCTTATTGATTGTGATCTATATACATACTATAAACAAACTTAAATTTGTGTTTACATGATTTATAATATACAATTTTATATAATATATTATTTATTCTACTTACTGGCCAAGTGTGATTTTATATTAACATTTAACTTAATATTGAAGTATATAACCATACTCGTGCAAGGCACGAGGACATATATTAGTTACTTACAAAAATAAAAACTTATCTTATTCTATACGTGGATTTTTTATTTTTTTTTCATATCTTTCCGGAACTTTTGGCAGTTCTTGTAGTTGATAATCCATTTTTTTATATTTTTTCAAAAGTTGGATGATGTAGTGGATGATGGTCAAATAAGTGATGACATGTAGGCAAATTGAACGTGGTGACGACACATAGGGTTTCGGCTTAGTAGATATATAGTAGATTACACTCTGCACTTTAAACGACTTTAATAAAAAATTATGCATACCAATAATATGTTTCATAAAATATATTGACATGGTCATAAACCATTATACTTATACATAACACGCTATTACCTTTGTTTTGTATAAAGTTTACTTTTAGCGAGTGTAACTTTCGGATCCTAGTCTTATCTTTCCGGAATATTAGAATACATTCATAGAAACATATTTTCATGGTAACTAAATTGAAATATTATCCATTGCATATTTCCAAATGTAGTTGATAATCCCTCATTAAACTGACTTTATCATTTAGTACTTTTAATTATGGAAATAGGATAATATATATAAGTTATATGCTTTTGATTGACATGCTTAGTTTTGGAAATAGAATAATCTTATATATAATTATTATATTAAATTTTGACAAAAAATAATTTTGCAGATCCTTCTTGTGATTGACATGTTTAGTTTAGAAAATAGGAGAATCTGATATATATATTTATTATATTGTATTTTAAAAAAAAATGAGAAATGTCGCAAAAGGATTAGGAGAATGTCATGTGACATAAGGAGGAGTGGTCTTAATAGGGAGATGCCATATAACATAGAGAGGTTTTGGTTTAGTAAATATATAATAAATTGTGCGCGTGCGAAGGAAACTTTACAAACGTGACCTTTTTTATAACTTTGATAAAATCAGCTATAATTTCTGAATTATTTGCATGACTTTAAAGCAAATGTGGAACCTTACAATTAAAAACATGAAAAAATCATTTCAAACTAATTATCATTATATTTGAACATGGTTTGTACCATTTTTCTTTTTATAATTGGTTGGTATCATGTCCAACATGTTAATTAATTAGAACCAACGAAATGAAGTCTTGGAAAATTGTATGTACTGGTTTTTTAGTTATTTACTTTGATTATTCTTTTTTATGGAAGTTAGATTTGAGTTATATATGTTCTCGTTTTATAAACGATCTAATCCAGTATGATCATCATTCGAAGAGGATATAATATTTATATATAAAATTATTTTTTCCGAAATGTTATAATACTTTTATAGAAATATATTTTCATGGTAACTAAATTGGAATATTATCCGCATATTTTCAAATGTAGTTGATAATTCCTCATTAAATTGCCTTTATCGTATAGTGTTTTTAATTATGGAAATAGGATAATATATATATCTTATATGCTTTTGACTGACATGTTTAGTTTTGGAAATAGAAAAATCTTATATATAATTATTATATTAAATTTTGTCAAAAATGATTTTTGCATATCCTTCTTATGATTGACATGTTTAGTTTAGGAAATATGAGAGTCTGATATATATTTATTATATTGAATTTTAAAAAAAATTGAGAAAATCCCATGTGACAGAAAGAATAAGAGAATGTCATGGGGTATAAGGAGGGGATGAGCTTAATAGGGGATGCCATGTAGCATAGATGAATTTTGATTTAGTAGATATATTATAGATTAGTAACTAAATAAGTAAATAGTAAAAGGAAGGATATAACTAAACAAAAGTTGTATAACCCATGTAGAGAGAAGAAGAGGCTTTTGTAGAGAAATATAATAAAGTTTTAGAAAGAGGGTGATATAAGTGTATATATATATGGTTTGAATAAATAGATTAAAATAGTTTTAAAGAAAACAAAAGAAATCAATTAACATCGTGCAATTTTATATTATATGTGAGTGAATCGATTAGATTACCCTAAATTAGATCGACAACTCTAAAAGCTTCAAGATTAAATTTTATTGTGGATTAATATATCTATAATTAAACCACAACGTACGATAGCTAGATTAATGTATTATGGTTCATTGTTTTAGGAGATAGAGACTTTTTTGAAGTTAAATTTATCTTAGGTGAAATATGTTAAATTTATTATGTAATTAAATTATCTGTTAAAAATTATATTTCTTGAATACAAACAATATGCAAACATAATATTCAATATGCATACAAACTGATTTCAGGTCAAGCATCAAATATTATTTAATTTAACATAATTATACTTCTAATACAAGTCTATACATTTTTAAATTCTCTTTTAAAACTTATACTAAAAAGATATGAATACAAATTTCTTGCACACAAACAATATGCACTATGCAATATGCAAACATATTATTCTGTATGCATAAAAACGGATTGCATGTCAAGCATCTAATATTATTAATTTAACATAAATATACTTTAAATATAAATCTATACGTTTTTAAATTATATTTTAAAAATTATACTAAAGAGATATGAACATTACATAGATTGAAATTGATATCCGAGTATTTAATATTATTATCTAACTAAATTATCTTTTAAAAATTTATCTTAAGCGGAGACACATATAATCCATACAAAAATAATTTTATTAATATTAATATTTAGATAGGATACGTATTTGTTTTTCTTCTCATAAGATATTTTTTGTCAAAGAAGTATATCAAAAAATCTTCTCAATAAGGAAAAGAAATATAATGCATATTGAAGCATTGGCAACGACATATTCCATGTGCATTTTTTTAAAAAACAGTATTCCATGTGCATAAGATAACGTATGTGTAATATATAGTGTCCATTAAACAAATAGACTGAAAAAATATCACAATTTTTGTTATAAACAATAACATATTTTTATTAAAATATGTTATAAATTAAGAGAAAAGAGAGGTAACCGAAGATTAGATAGAATCTTGGCAGTTTTTTTAATGGTAATTTTTTGTGGTTATAGCTTATAGGATTGGATTGGTAATTAAAAAAGGTATATGTAAGGGAAATGATATAATTATACAAAATTATTAATCTTAGGATAGAATATGCAGCTAGGTTTAAGAAATCAGTTGTACATTTAGAACATGTTAGAAGATATTGTCAACATTATTTAGTTTTAAATAGTTATGGTGAATATATCATATACGTAAAGATATATTAAAAGTAAGATGAAAGTTATACAAAATTATCAAAAAAATCGGATTTATTAGTTTTTAAATCACAAATAACTTGTATTAAATAAAATTCGGATTTATTATTTTTAATACGAAATAATAAGGTAAAGTTTTTATAAAGAAATAGGAAGAAATAAACAATAAGATAAGGCTTGATGACGTGGCGGATGATGTGGCACATCTCAGAAGCCGACACGTATGTGAATTGAACGTAGTGACAACACATTGACGAATTGAACGTGAGGCCGACACGTAAGATTTAGGCTTTCGTTTTAGTATATATAGATAATAATATATATATATATATTATATAGATAGTTAGTAGATTGATTTGTAATCTTTTAAATTGATTTTTTATTTAAATAAGTAAAGAATTATTATAGGTTTAGTATAGGAATTTTTAATATATAAGTTTCTAATCTTTCTAATTGATTTGTATTTAAATAAGGAAAGATTAGTTATATGTTTAGTGTAGAAATATTTAATATATAAGTTAATTTATTTAAAATAACTAAAAAATAGAGAAAATGACAAATGGCGAAATCAACCTGGAAACGCCATGTGGCTAAATTAACGTGGAAGCGACATGTAACGTAATTTTATTCTACTTTAGTAATTATATAGTAGATTAATTTATATAGTTTTTTTTTTAATTATATGATGTAGTTTATTTTGATATACTTAGCGCGCCTATTAAATTACTTATATCATGTAGTTCATTTGTATATACTCGGTGTAGCTATTACAATTATATGATGTAGTTCATTTTGATATACTTAGTATAACTATTTCGGTATTTCGGTATGACTTGTAAGTATATATGTACTTAATTAAGTGTTAATAGTGTAAGGATGAATCATTGCATTGTTTATCTAAACAATGAAACATATTGTAAATAGGTACGCACGAGAGATTACTCTATGGACTTTTCCGTAGACTTGGTGTGGGATAGTCGAGAGGAAATGATTAAATGGGTTAAACAAAATGGTCGGGAATTGATGATGATTATTGTCATTCAAAACTCAAATCTTAGAAGGGTGAAGATGAGTTGTGAGCAATTCGGTAGGTATAAACCTAAAAACATCGAGGGGATGAGAACCAACACAAAGAAGTCCAACTGTCCATTTGTGGTGATTGGGTTTAGGGTAAGTAGAGATTCAGAAACAGAGACAGAAAGATAGGGGGAGCTTAGTGTCATTAACGGACACCACAGCCATGACCTTCCTACTAGTTTCCTTGGGCATGCATATATGGGTCGAATGAACTCAGATCAGGAGGGCATGGTTAGAAGATGGACAAATATGAAATTGATGCCAAGGTGTATTATTTCTGAGCTTCGGAATCAATTCTCAGAAAATGTGACATCCGTCAAACAAATCAACAATTTCCGACGGAAGATTCAATTCGAGGAGCGTGGAGATTTGACGGTAACCCAATGGACGCTAACATTCTTGGAAAAACAAGGGTACAAAGTGTATCATAGGAGGGATAAGCAAACTGATGAAGTGGATATCTTATTATTTGCCAACCCAAAGTCACTGCACTTGTTGAAGCTATTCACATATGTCGTTGTTGTTGACAGCACATACAAGACTAATAGGTGTGTATTTAATGAATTTAAATATTTAATATTTTTGTTATTTATACAATCCTATTAAGACTTGTTATATGTATAGGTATGGCATGGCTTTGGTTGAGATTGTTGGTTTTTCCTCCACCGGCAAGACGTTCAACATTGCATATGCATTTACTAAAGGGGAGGACATATCTCATTACGTTTTTATCATGGAAAGTCTGGAGAAAATATATACGTATGTGGGAGAAAAGCCAGTGGCCATAGTGACTCACTGAGAAATCGCTCTCATCACTGCAATTGGTGAAGTTTTCGGAGATACGGTGAAACACCTTCTGTGTTGGGTGCACATTAAACACAATATTGAATCATATGCTCTCACCGTACCCAAGGCCAAGGATAGCGCCGACGCTTTTGCAAATAAATGTTGGGGGTTGTTTTTGTCAAGCACATAGGAAACGTACGAAATGAGACTCCAACAGTTGAGAAAATCATGGCACAATGGCCTTGTTGGATACGTGGAAAGGACGTGGCTCAATCCATACAAAGAGAATATAGTTAGAGCTTGGACCGACCTTCATCTTCATTTGTGTAGTTGATGATTGTAATGCTTATGAATAATAGTAATATATATTTAAAAAATTTATACGCTCACACATGATTAAATACACGTATTTTTTTAATTTACACAATAGTGAATACACGTATTAAATACTCTTCCTTCCATGACCAGTGAATTCCTTCATAGGCCGCGATGGCTGCTCCCATAGGCCGCGATGGCTGCATTTCACAAAAAATAGCCTCGCTCCCGCTTTGCGTGTGCGTGGGTGTTTGCATTTCACACAAAAAAATAGTCTGCTCCCGCTTTGCGTTTGCGTGTGTGTTTGCTTGTTATAAACCCAACAGGGCCCCTCCCTGGGCCCACACTCTTCGTCTTCTTCCCCTAAACCCTAATGTTGAGTGCTACGCCAGTTCGGTCTGAGGCAGGTGGTTCCGCCACCTCCGTTTCAGCCGAGTTTGGTGACTAGAGGGATATGTTCGAAGAATTACAAGGTGGAGTTCAACGGGCCAGAATTTCCTACATGGGCAGACCGCAACAACCATCTCTTTGATATGGATGCGTTTCAGCCATGTAGGTGGCCTTGGGACTGTGATACCCACTACATAGACTATTTTGAGGAGATTACTCATCCGTACGTGGATCCTACCTCCCAGCCACAAAATGTCATTCCCCGACCTCCAGTAGTTGATATCGATGCGGTATATGTTTTCTTATTTTTAAATGTTTACTACTTATGCATTAGTGTACGTAATATTAACATATTTAAATTATGCAGCGGGCGCAGATGGTGCTCGGGTTAACACGTGCACGGTTGGATACCGACGGGATCACTGATGGAGAGAGGGCGTATCTTCTCAGTGTCATCCAGATATTGGTGGGGGACGCTCACCCAGTGTCGGATCCACCTCAACGCGCATCGCACATTTTTAGGGAATCACAGTATGAGCGCAGTCAGAGTAGCGGTGCAGGGGGCGATGAGGGAGAGGATGGACTCGACCCGACACATGATTAGTTTTATTTTGAGTTTGTTTTAGTATTTTATATATGATACATATATTTTGTATATAATTTACCTATTGGGGTCTATTTTGGAATTACGAATTTGATTTCCTATTTAATTTTCGTACCTTCAAAAGTATATTGATTGTCTACATTTACTATTTCTTATCAAAGACAATTAACGAATAACTAATAATCTCTAAAAAAAATGATTGTGCTATATGACCAAATTCGTAAAGAAAAATTGAAGGCTTGTGTTTTATAAAGAATTCATTAAGTATTATAACCCTTCCTACCGTTAAATTAAAGAAAGAAATATTTGAAGTTAACATTAATTTTACTTTTATAAAATAATCAAATTAACATTAATGTTTCATTATTTATTTATTTAACCAACATTGATTCAATGTAAATTTGATTAAAATATATGAAATTTCTATTATTTATTTAACTAAGATTATTTTATTTTCATATAATAATAAATTTAACATTAAGGTTACTCAACAAAAAACAACACAAGGTCACGCACCCGCAATGCGGGTGCGTGACCTTTTTTTGTTTAACCAACACAAAGGCACGCACACGCAAAGCGAGTGCGTGACCTCAACAAATCGGATACCCTATACCTTTAATACGCTTTCGTTTTTCGTTTGCGTGAGTTTGGTCGCGCTCTCGCTTTTTGTATGTAATATCTCTCATTTTATAAGGATAGTTTGGAATTTTTCCAACTCTCGTATTACAAGTCGGATTAATTTCAGAGAATTTCAGACATTCGGTAATATGTTTGATCTCTGTAATATTTTTTCCGAGTAATATAAAATACAGTTAACATGTATTCAAGGTTAAATAGTCGTTTGTGTACGAATATATTTAACTCGGGGTTAAAAAGACCCAAAGTCAAAACGGACAAAAGGGTGAAAAATGGCCTTGACCGCACCCCGCAGTCAAGTGGCCGCACCCGCGGTGAAGGCCAACAGGTGAGGCGGTCTTCGTCTTCGCGATAAGGCTTGGCTGCAACTCGCCGGAGTTGTCAGGCCTAGGCAGCCCAAGTGGCACCTAGCCTTGCCCCCTGGTCTCCTTGCTTGTCCCCTCTGAGGAGGCTCGTTTTTGGGCTATAAAAGGAGTTGAAATCAGAAGGCAAGCTTCATCTTCCTCCTCTGTTTTCTCCATTGAAGCACCAAGCTTTGAACTTTGTTGTGAAGGTGTTCGAATCTCTTTGAGTGTTGGAAACGGTACTCCTAAGTGGTATTAGAAGGTCTAAGATGTTGGGAGATCGAACCATAATCAAATCGAAAGCAAACGAAGTGATTGGGTGAGTTTTCTCCATTAAAACATTATCGCGAGCTCGCCACTGTAACACCACCGCACCCCGCGGTAAGAGCTCCACCGCACCCGCGGCGAGCCTTGTCCGAGTGTGTGTTCTTGGGTGTTTGGCTTGGGGCGAGGCTTGATTCCTTTGATTCTTTTCCTATTCTTTTAGATTCAATTATGTAGATATTGAATCTAACTTAGGGTCTCGTTATAGGTCGTTTCTTAGGGATTTATAATCCGAAATCTGTCCCTGTTTCGGACCCATGAACTCGTCGTCTCTAAGCTTTGCTTAAGCTTTCATCGGATCTAAGGCAAGTGGCGGTTCGCTCTTGCTCATCATTCCATATTTCAATTAATTATCAATTGTTTAGTTATTAATTAATTTGGGATGATTTACTGTTTGCGTTGGGAACAGTTTTGTTAAATGATATGATTAAAAAGGAGATATTATAATAGGTTGTATATCTGATAGAACAACGCTATTATATATATGATTAAAACATGATATTATACTAGGTTGTATATCTGTTAGAACAACGCTAGTATAGATATATGTTTTTGATGTTGGCCATGATGGATGTGATGTGGATTATTACTGTGTTGAACTGTTTAGTTAGCACTAGTAGTTAGGAACGTTGGACTCGTTGAGGTCCAGTCGTTTCTTGATAATTATTGGTTGAGAGGGCATCGGAGACCCTGACACCAACTGGCGGATCATGATCGTCCTCTATCCGAGTATAGAGGTGGTGCACTTAGCTAGTGTCACAAACCTTGAAAAGGATTCCCTTCGATATATGTCCCTCATGACGAAACATATATCTAAAAGCTTATAATGTGATGTGTGTTTTGGAATTAAATGAGATAAGTGCCGTTGTCGCACATAATTAATATACCCTTGGGCGAGTAGTGCAGCTAGGCAATAGTGCAGCTAGGAAATTTCGTCTTGACTTTGATCAGAGTAAAGTTCTCTTTTCAATCTGGATTTGCTTTGAGCGGTGAGGTTGGTCGTGAACCGAAACATCAAGTCGTTTTGAACGCTTGTGTGATTTATTTATGTTCCCCAACATTTGTCATGCTTCCGATAAGGCTCATTTCGTTGGAGTCTTCTTTTGGGTTGATTGCTGTGAGACTCGGTCTCCAGAATCTTCTCTTGATCATGCATTTTCATATATTCAGTAGAAGTATGGTGGTTGACTATCGTTATCGGTTGTGATTCGAGGAGCGATGAGTCTAACCTAATACAACTACTTCGAATCATTCTGTTTTGTACCATTGCTTAGTCTTTCATTAGACTAACCAACCGTAATTGTTCTTTGTATGGTTGGCTAGTGTCATCCGTTCGATTCGGCACATCAGATAAGTTGTCATCCCGTGAAGGCTAGAACGACTATAGAAGCAAACCGTGTTTTGACAAGTTTATTCAGGTTAAGATCCTTGGCGGGTGATCATTGCGATCAAGACCCTTTTGTTGTTTATTTAAAGTCTTCCGTTGTGTTAAATATATCTTGTATTAAGTCTTCTGCTATATTTTGGTTGTCTTTCGGATTATGGATGTAATGCCGAGACAATGATTTTAATTGAAAATTATGATATTTTGTATCATAATTGTTGTTTGATGATTTATATCAACTGAAAAAGCTTTGGGTGACATCGGACAGTATGTCTGAGGTCACTGACGGTAATACATTTCCAATGAAATATTTGGAGATATTACATCGTATGCGTGAGTCTTTTGAGCGTAAAAAGAAAAAAATTTGAACGAATGTAGCTGTCGCTTAAAAAAAAAAAAAACATCAGCCCGACACAGCATATCAAAATAAACACTTTATATCAGTGTCATAATAATATAGAACACATTTTAGAAAAAGAAAATTCAGACCGAAGACCAAAATAGTCGTTGAGTAGTGAGTTTGGTGCTGTTCTGATTTCCGGTATCATATCACTCAAATCCTTTTCTGTATGTTTAAGCCATCGATTTGTTGATTGGTAGCGTAACTCCTTCATTCACTCATGTTGTCGTTTGGTGGAACAAGTTTCTGCTCCTGATCGTTTACGCCTTTTGTAATTCTCTATTGTAATTGAGGACTATATATACATCTACTTGTGCGCTTTCATCTTCAAACTCGTGCATTCGTCGCGAATTAGGGTTCTTATATTGGTCCGGTAATAATATATGGAATCAAGTTTGATCTTTGGAATTAATTGAGTCGATCCTCCTCCAAACACATTTGAAATGTTCTCTTTGACAGGTGTTTGAGGCTTGCAAGATCTGAGCAATGGCGGCTAACGGAGAGCAGCAATCGACCACAAAACCACCTCCCGCTCCATCGCCTCTGCGCAACTCCAAGTTTTGTCAGGTTGAATTTTTTATCCTAGTAACAGTCAATTTTTTGTAGTTTGTAATGGCTACTACGTTCGTTTTAGACCGCAGTGGAATCTCTTGATTTGATCTCCATATGGGTGTTTAGCAGATACCAATTAATGGTTGATTGAGTTCATGTCAACTTGTGCATTGCAAATATATGTTTTAATGATATGAAACTGATGTTTGTTTTTGAACTGATAATGTGTTCAAACCATGTATTGTGATAGTCCAATTCCTGTCTAGTCCTATGCACTCAACCCTCAAAATGACTACACACATTGCAACAAATGTTTGTTTTTGCTGTACTTCAATGGAATCAACAATGCAGTTGTAAGAGAATAAGTTGTTATTAGTACTTTGTAATGCATTTTCATTTTGATTGCTATACAAAAATATATGTTTTTAAGTAAGAATAAGCTTAAGGTTGACAGACGACAATTCCCTAGTTTTGCTTGGCTCTATAAGATTTGTTTTTTCTTTTCTGTGATTGAATGTAACAGTCAAACATGAGAATTTTGGTTACTGGAGGGGCTGGATTCATTGGCTCTCACCTAGTCGACAGGTTGATGGAAAAGGAAAAGAATGAGGTGAGAATATTCTTGCCGTCATGCTATGAACTCTTACTGGAGTTCAACACATGGATTTGATAAACTTATGTGGCATTGCTTAATGCAGGTGATCGTCGTAGATAACTACTTCACTGGCTCTAAGGACAACCTTAGGAAATGGATAGGCCATCCAAGATTCGAGCTTATTCGCCATGGTACTTTTCATTTATTAATTTAGCCTGGATTGCTGTTTATTTTTTTTGGTGACCAGATTGCTGCTTATGAGTACATTAACTCTGTATGAAAATAAGCTGGATGCATACCACTGCTAGTGTGCATGTGTTTGTTTTTCCGAAAATATATATTTGTGGAAAGATGAAAGGCCAATATCTGCATTTGTATTAGGTTCTAATTCTACATGTATATAAGAATCAAATTGTTCATTTTCTCAATTTTTGCAGTAAATTCGTGTCTTTTTGCTCTTTTGTTTTGCAATTCCTGTATCTTCAATGCTTGAGCTTCATCAGTATAGTGTTTTTCGGTTACTGAAAGAGTCTAATATTAACCATGAATTTGCTATTGCAGATGTCACTGAGCCTCTATTGGTTGAGGTTGACCAGATTTATCACCTTGCATGCCCTGCATCTCCAATTTTTTACAAGCACAATCCTGTGAAGGTGATCGAGTATAGCCAGTATCTTTTTCCCACGTAAAAGAGCACCTATTGAAAACTACATTGAAGTATTGAACTTCTGATCATAGCGTATGCAAGTTTTGAGCATAATCAAGAACATCTATAAACCAAGGACTGGCTCTGTATATTAAACCACCAAGATTGCCTTAAAACATATCTTCATTTATTGGTTGCAAAAAACAGACTAAGCGAGTTGGAGCAAGGTAGACTGCTATGCAATCTTTTTTCTAGCAGTATTTGGAGATTACACTCCACTAGTTGAATTCTCTTTCCGAATGTTGAACAGGATTTTGCTTACCTCAACTTCTGAGGTGTATGGTGATCCTCTCGTGCATCCACAGCCAGAAACCTACTGGGGAAATGTTAATCCAATTGGTATTTTCTCTTTGAATTTATTCTTTATTATATATAGTTATGAACTCATAGTTATGATTGCAATCTGGAGTTCTGATGTGATACATGAGTTTAAAGATTGTTTAGCTCACATCTTTTCTTCTGAAGTATGAAACTTTCACTAGTAGCTAATGGGTTCTTCCTCTTTGCCCATAGGTGTGAGGAGCTGCTATGATGAAGGGAAGCGTGTTGCTGAAACATTAATGTTTGATTACCACAGGCAGCACGGCATAGGTACTAGTTCGTTTCCTTCTTAAAACCTTTCATTCAAGGCCTAAAGTTTCACTTCACAATTTCTCTGGTGCAGAGATAAGGGTAGCACGGATTTTCAATACCTATGGGCCTCGAATGAACATTGATGATGGACGTGTTGTCAGCAATTTTATTGCTCAAGCACTTAGGTAATTTTTTTAATTTGATGCTCATACGTATTTCATTAGTTTGTTTTTCGATCCGTTCCAGCAAGATTACTGTAAAAACAGTATAGAGGTTTTGTTGTAACTAATAAACCTTGCTGATCTACTTTTGTTTGTATATTGCCTACATTAGGGATGAACCCTTGACAGTCCAAGCTCCTGGAACACAGACCTGCAGTTTCTGTTATGTTTCTGACCTGGTGTGTTAGTTTTTTCTTCCCTCTAAAGATGTGAAAACTAGGATTGCAAACACTTTCTGAACATTAAGATGACTTTGAGTTAACATCGTATGTATTCAGGTTGATGGCCTCATCAGGCTGATGGAAGGAGATCACACTGGTCCTATCAACCTTGGCAACCCAGGTAAGTATCATTGTTTGAAAATTAGCAAAAAATCAGTTACCCTTCAATTGTATTTGCAGTTACTGATTCCATAAATGTTATGTTATCCTGCATCAGGTGAATTCACCATGATTGAACTTGCTGAGACTGTTAAAGAGGTCAGTGATTGGGCACTATCTAGTACATACCAGTACCATCAACATTCAACAGTGTATGATGTTGTTATATGCAAATAGAACTCCTTCCTGATTTGATTTTAGGATGGTGTGTTTTCTTTGCAGCTTATCAATCCCAATGTGAAAATAGTGTCAGTGGAGAACACCCCTGATGACCCAAGACAGAGGAAACCAGACATCACAAAGGCAAAGGAGCTTCTCGGGTGGGAACCAAAGATCAAGCTGAGGGAAGGGCTTCCACTCATGGAAGACAACTTCAGACTCAGGCTTGGAGTTCCAAAGAAGAATTAAACATACACACATGATTACTTTCACATGGCGGATTTTACACCAAATTGAGCTTTTCTTTCAAGAACTTGATATATCAAAACAATAATCAGATTTTGTTCCTTTCTCATGTTCTGTTTCGATTGCTATTGATCTTAATGAATATTTCCAATTCTCCCTTTTCCTATCAACATTCAATTGAGGTTATCACCATACTGATTCTACTGTCTTGAGTTTCAGCACATTTCTACATTCAATTGAGCTTAAAAACTACTGCAATTCTACAACACAATGAAATTCAAACACCAGAATTGATCAACATACGATTAGATTGAAACTTCCATTACTTGCGAGCTACAAGTAAAACAAGGGATCATCACAAAATGTCATAATCCCCTTTCATTAACATTCACAAACCCTAATTGATACCTACTTCAACCAAATCCTACAGATCCAGGAGCCAAATACACATAAAACAAACAATTCTCAACCACCAAAACCGTACAGCGTTCTTCCCTGCCTCTTGAGAGCATAGACGACATCCATGGCAGTCACCGTCTTCCTCCTAGCGTGCTCGGTGTAAGTAACAGCATCGCGAATCACATTCTCTAGAAAGATCTTGAGAACTCCCCTGGTCTCCTCGTAGATCAAGCCGCTGATACGCTTGACGCCTCCTCTCCTGGCAAGACGACGAATCGCAGGCTTAGTGATTCCCTGGATGTTGTCCCGGAGAACTTTCCTGTGACGCTTCGCGCCTCCCTTTCCGAGCCCTTTGCCTCCCTTTCCACGGCCTGACATTTTTCTCTGGTAGAAGGAAATGAAGAAACCCAATCGATGGTGTGATTAGTGAATGATTTTGAGGAGTGAGAGTTACCAGGCTATTTATAGGCGCGTTGAGATGTGTTTGGGGTGAGATTTGATCGGACGGAGGGGAAAGACTATCCGTGGGCGGTGGTAAGGATGAATCTCGGCCGTTTTTTTGTAGAGTCAATAGGTGGTGATATACTTTTACGTTTGAGATGCGGATTGCCAAAAGGCTCTCCTCGGTCATTGTTCTTTTGGCGCTCTAATTATTTTCAAAAAATCACTTAAATTAACTTGGACTAGCTTGAATATTTTATAAATTTGGTGTATTTTTTGTCTCTCTTACCTCTAGTGTAGAGGTATGAGAGAAATCACGTAAATTAACTTGGACTAGCTTGCTCCCATGGGGAGCCGGCCCTAGCGCTGCTGGGATGCCGATGAGCCCCCGCTACTCTGATCGAGATCTCATCCTGTTTCGACCGAGCTTTTTCCCCGATGTTCCGACCGAGCTCTCAACCTCCGAGCTCCCCCCCCAACAGAATGTGCCTCCTCCGAGCCGACCGCCGCTTCTCTCCGCGGCGTCTCGTCTTCCGACCGGAGGGGGTCTGCTCCCAGAAGAGCCCATGCTCCGACCGAGCCCTGCCTCTCTCTGACCGAGCCTCGCCACCACGTCGCCGCCTCCCCCTCTGGCCAGTTGTCGCCCTTCCCATTGTCTTCTTCCTCTGCGCCCTCCCTCTCTGGCCAGCCGTCGTCTTCCTCTCCGCCCTCCCTCTCTGGCCAGCCGCCCTTCCCCTTGTTCTCCTCATTTTCCCTCCTTCTCTTTCCGCCGCCCTCCTCCCTCCCATGTCCCCTGCTGTGCATTTCTTTCCCTTGTCCCATGCTTTCCTCCTTGTCTTTGTGCTGTTGCAGGTGCTCCTCTTGGTTTGATTTGAGATTGTTGTTTCGGTTCGAGACAAGATAGTGATTGTGTGATCCTTGGTGGTTTTTACTGACGAAATGCCTCCAGATTGTGTCTTGTTTCTTCTTTCCGACTGCTTCAAACGACTTGTTGGTGGCTTCCAACCCCTGTTTGAAGACTTTCTCGTTGATCTAGCCTTGTTGGTTTGCTTGCTCGGTTGTGTCTGTATTTTGCTTCTTTGTTGTGTCTGTTGTTTTTATTTTTGTTTTGCTTTTTGTTGTTGTGGTTGTTGTTGTTTTGTTGGTTGGTTGCTTTGTCGGGTGTTCCAACGCCGTTTGTTCGGCCTCTCGAGTTTCTAGGTTTAGTTGTTCTGGATTCTTGAAATCTTACTCTATCAAAAAAAAAAAAAACTTGGACTAGCTTTAATATTTTATATAATTGGTATATTTTTAGTCTCTCCTACGTTTGAAATACAGTGTATTTTTAGTCTCTCCTACCTCTACACTCTACATTATAATAGTGAGAAATCTTTAATCAAAACGACCATCCCAATTCAAATTGTTAACTGTCTAAATTTGTTGTGTTTTCTATGCTAAGTAACTGAGCTTTGCTTCTTTCAACAACAACAAAATTGAACTTTACTATAGGTAAACACACTCAAAAGATGTTCGCATCTTAGAGTTAAGATACTTGTAATAGGTTCGAACCTCTTACCTTCGTTGTCTTTTAACAAACCAAAAAAATATAAAAGTTTTGTAAAAATATATTCTCTTGCTCTAATTGATCATAATCGTGAAAACTCGTCGGAAGAATTGAACTTGCTGATTCTTTCAAAAAAAGTGTAAGCAAGGAGAGTATGATCGATCTGAAGGGCTCGATCTCGAGGAGGCTTTTCCGCCGCTAAGGGTTGTTTTGGTGCTGGAAATCCCATTGTTGGGGCCATTGGCTCTAGATCCTTTCAAGGTACGCTTATGGGAACTACTGGTAATCAAGGCATGTCGGAGTACAATAATTTGTTATGGGAAGATGATAGTTGGGATGCAGACCTCCAGGTTGACCCTACTCTGGCATACCCGAATCCGAAATGCCCTAAGATTGTTCTTTCTGTTGAGGAGAAGAGGCACATTTGTGCTCCTTGGAGAGATGTTACATTATTAGGTGTTTTATCGAAATTTGGGCTTTATGTATCTTCGTAAAACACTATTGTTGAAATGGAAGCCAAAAGGAGAGGTGGTGATGAATGATATAGGAAATTACTATTATGTGGTCAAATTCCAAAATTATGAAGATATGAACCATGTTATGTTGGATGGACCGTGGTTAGTTGGAAGCAGTTATCTTACTATTCAACAATGGAAATCGGATTTTGTGGTAGAGCAAGATCTGATTCATTGTCTTGCGTTCTGGATAAGGATTCTGAATCTTTCAATGGAATACTTTGATAATGGGGTTCTTATTTAAATTGGGTAAATATCGGTAAGGTTCTAAAGATTGAAAAAAGAAAACAATTGTTCGAGGTTGCTTTACAAGATTGTGTGTTAAGATTGATGTCTTGAAACCTCTTCTCTCTAAATTCTGTATGAATGGTCGGGTATGGAGGATTGAATACCAAGGCCTCAGGATGATATGCTTGGAGTATGGTAAAGTTGGGCATACAAGGGATCAATGCATGATTAACGTACACAATGGTGATCACCCGGAATCCAATTCTCCTTCACCCCAAGTGCCCTAAATGGTTTGAAGACTTAAGAAGCTGGGTACAGGCTAAGAACACGGTTAAGCCAGGAATATGGAGAAGGCAGGCAAGAGTTCAACGGTGTTGCCTAGTTCTGACGCCGGTGAAACCTCCAGTGGTATGGTATCAACTAACCCATGCTCTACTTTGGGGAAATTGGTCCCTGAACCGGTTGTGGGGGTTCTTTACCCGGATCATGTGCAAATTTGAACCTAGTTCAGGGGCATAACAATACTTTGGCCAACTCAGCAAACCGTTTTCAAATCCTATCATGTGAAGATTTCGAGGATGTTGATCCTGTTGTGCGGATTGAGAGAGAGACAAACAAACAAACAGAAAGAACAAGAACAAACGAACACAGATTTACGTGGTTTACCAAATTGGCTAGTCTACGGACTGAGGGAGATCAGATTGTATTAAGAGGCAGAATTTTCATATTACATTAGGGTTTACAATAAGCGACTATAAATAGTGCTAGAATATACCCTGACAGACTTGGGCCCCAAGACATCGGCCCAAGTAAAAAAACCGAAGTACGAATTAAAGCCCATATAGCTAACACCCGTTACCGGCCTATGTCCCACCGCGGGGCGGCGGCTTCTACCGCGGGGCGGCGACTTCCACCGCGGGGCTTCCACCTCGGGGCGTCAGTCCCACCGCGACCCGGCGACAACTCTCAGTTGCCCTCTCGGTTGACCCCCGTCGACTCTGCGAAGTGTGACAATTCAAGCATACTCAACAATCTCCACCTTGACTTGAATTCTCCCAGATGTACCATGACGGTGTCAGATGTACAGACTTCTCACATGCCTCAGATTTGCCCCACGGGGCAAACTAATTGAATTCTTCAGACAGATGTACCAGACGCACTTATGACAGTGCCAAATGTACCAGACTTCAAACAGATGTACCAGACGCACCATGACAGTGCCAGATGTACCAGACTTCAGACATATGTACCATACGCACTATGACAGTGCCAGATGTACTAGACACACTATGACAGTGCCAGATGAACAGACTTCACCCTTGTCTCAGATTGGCCCCTTTGGGCAAACTAAACTTCTCGTAGAGCCCTATACAAGATACAAAGTACCCTGCTTGACACCTTTCAGAATCACATCAGAACCCTTGCAGACAGATAAAACTCCACCTTCACCTTTGAAACTAAAACCCCTACTGTCCAGAAGACTTAGAGATATCAGGTTCTTCGTCATAAGTGGAACATGTCTGACTTCGTTCAGTGTGTAGAATCTACCATCATGTGTCCGGATCTTGATCGAGCCTTTTCCAACCGCCTTGCAGACAGAACTATTAGCCATCGAAATGCTTTCACCGTCTTCCTGCTCATAAGTTGAAAACCACTCTCTCCTTGGACAAATATGATAAGATGCTCCGGAATCTAGAACCCACACATCAGAGTGATGAGTGTGTCCATCAGCAACTAGGGCAATATCATCTTCAGAGTTGGTGTCACCTTCTGCTACAGCTGCAGACCCCGAATTCTTTTCTTGTTGCTTCTTCTTCTTTGGGCAATCAGTCTTCCAATGCCCTTTCTCTTTGCAGTAGTTACAGACATCATCTGGCTTAGGACCCTTGAAAGATGACTTCTTGTTACCTTTTCCATGTCCCTTACCGCCACTAGCGACTAACCCAGAGGCTTGGTTATCTGTTCCTACACCAATTGCCTTATGACGTAACTCCCTGCTATGAAGAGATGATCTAACTTCTTCCAGAGTAACATTATCTTTCCCAACAATAAACGATTGCACAAAGTTCTCGTATGAAGGTGGTAGGGACACCAACAGAATCAAAGCAACATCCTCATCTTTAATTTTAACATCAATATTACGCAATTCTAATAATATTGTGTTCAGTTGATCTAAGTGATCCCTGAGTTGCGTACCTTCATGCATTCGCAATCCGAACAGGCGTTGTTTCATAAGCAACTTGTTGGTTAGAGGTTTTGTCATGTACAAACTCTCCAACTTCAACCACAGACCAACGGCGGTCTCTTCGTCTGAGACCTCAGTGATGACATCATCTGCGAGACACAACATGAGCGTTGAATGTGCCTTCTCCTCGAGAGTAGCCATCTCAACAGCGCCGCCCTTCTTGTCCTTTGACAGTGGCGCCCACAAGCCTTGTTGTTTCAACAAAGCTCGCATCTTTATCTGCCACAGACTGAAACTGTTTCTCCCAGTAAACTTGTCGATCTTGATGTTCAAAGCAGATATCTTTCTCTCCATAAAACAAACACCGATTAACCAAGGCTCTGATACCAGTTTGTTGTGCGGATTGAGAGAGAGACAAACAAACAAACAGAAAGAACAAGAACAAACGAACACAGATTTACATGGTTCACCAAATTGGCTACGTCCACGGACAGAGGGAGATCAGATTGTATTAGGAGGCAAAATTTTCAGATTACATTAGGGTTTATAATAAGCGACTATAAATAGTGCTAAAATCTACCCTGACAGACTTGGACCCCAAGACATCGGCCCAAGTAAAAAAACCGAAGAACGGATTAAAGCCCACATAGCTAACACCCGTTACCGGCCTATGTCCCACCGCGGGGCGGTGGCTTCCACCGTGGGGCGGCGGCTTCTACCGCGGGGCGGCGGCTTCCACCGCGGGGCGTCAGTCCCACCGCGACCCGGCGGCAACTCTCAGTTGCCCTCTCGGTTGACCCCCGTCGACTCTGCGAAGTGTGACAATTCAAGCATACTCAACAGATCCTGTGATTAGCGATATCAAGAATGAAGCAATAAATGAAACGCTAACTTCAGCAATAAATCAAGAAAAGGATAAACCTTCAGTGCTTCCTAAACAACATATTTCCTCTAAGAAAGTTCCAAAATCCCAAGCGTCTTCTAAGGAGGGAGGTTTGAAGAAAATTATGAAGGATAAAGCGCCAATTACGGGATCAAATCCTCTGAAAGGAAATCTTAAGGACACCAAGAAGGAAAGAGTAATTCCAGGTAGCAATCAAGAATGAAGTTGGAAGAAAAAATGGAGGAAAAGGTAAGAATGAATAAGGAAAGTACAACCAACTCAGTTTCACAAAGATATGTCACAATTTGAATGTCTACAAATGTGGTAGGAACTAGCTCCAATACCTTCACCTCTACTCCTAATCCACTTTCCATCTCGATCAAGAAGGGTCATCCTTGATCAACATGTCGGACTGCTTGCACATTTCAGTGTCAATTGTGTTGGAAACTACATCCTCTTTGATACTCCTCTTGAGGACTTGAAATCTATTTTAGAAATTGATATGTTTATGAGTACTAATATGTTGGGGTGAGAAAAAAATATCTAACCTGATTACCCGCCGATTCGAATCCGAAAAACCCGTATTCGATATCATTCGTTTTATTTTTTATCCAAATCCTATCAGGGTGATTTTTCCAGATGCTCGGGCCAGATACAAATCGAGATATTTGTAACACCCCGACTTAAGTCGGTAATGCCACATGCCAGTGACCTCAGACGTTAATGTCCAAAGTCACCCTAGGCTTTAATCGAAACAATTGAGCTTAGATAAATACATAAATATTAAATAACGAAAGAATAACCAGCAGAAGACATTTTAAATGAATAAGACTCAACCTTTTATTAAGATTCCTCTCGTCAAATGAGAAAGACGGTTTTACAACAAAGTATAATGATAGCGGAAGACTCTTTTAAAGTAGTCTTAATTACATGACTATGTACTACATTTGTTTCAAATTAAACATACACGCCTTGGAAATATTACTTCTTAAAACGCAAACTTCATTTGCAAGCCTTCTCTTCGATTGGTTACTTCAAATCGTCGGGGACCAACCACTGATGTGCCGTATAGGACGGATGACACCAGTCAACCATGCAAGGAATAAAATCCGGTTGGTTAGTCTAATGAAAAGGCTATGCAAGGGTGGAAACAAAATGGTTCTAGTGATCGTAACTGTTTACTATCATTGTCCCTCGAATAATAACCGAAGGGACGATACATAACCCGGAACTTTCACAGAATGATAGAAAAATATAGGCATTGAAAAGAAGACTCCAACGAAACTGAGTCTTATAGGAAACGTATGAAGAATTGTTTGGGAACGTTAAGTTTACACACAAGTTTAAAAACGACCTTGATTATTTGGGTCCACGACCAACCTCGCCGCGCAATGCGAATCCAGATTGGAAAGAGGACTTACTCTAACAAGAGTCCGGGCGGTTTCCACGTTATACTCCTCACCCGAGGGTATATTAATTATGTGCGTAAAAACACTTATCTTATTTAATTCCAAAATGAACATTTAACGTTAAAGCTTTTAATCTACAACAATCTCGCAATGAGATATATAACATGGGACGAATCCCGAATTTTGGCACTAGCTAAGTGCACCACCACCTATATTCGGATAGGGGTAGATCATGACCAGAAAGTGTTAGGGCATTTATCTTCCTAACACCAAGTTATAAAGAAACGACTAGACCTCGTAGGGTACATAGCGTTCCTACGAATACTCGTGATAAACTAGCATGTAAGTTCACATATAAATCCACACCAAAAATCCTTTACAGTAATATCATATAGAAATATATAATAGCGTTGTTTCTAGCAATATATACAACCTATTATAATTTCATATTTTAACACATCGTTTTATCAAATATGTTCCCAAACACAAAACAACAACTTTATCCCATCTTAATTAACAATCAAATAATTGATAATCAAGGGAAACATGGAATAATGAGCAAGAGCGAACCGCCACTTGTGATGCATTCCTACTTGTGAATGCTGGATCAATGACCTTGGTGGGAAGTCACACGAGTCACTTCAATGATAGGATGAGTGGAACGTGTCGCGTGAGTGGAATAACGCGGTGTTGATGAGTGCTCGAGAGATGAGCGTAGGCCATAGCATCGGCGGCGGAGGGAGATAGACTCGAGAAGATCGAGTGGAGGCCGTAGCGTCGACAGCGGAGGAATGGGGATGAGAAGTAAGAGAGGTGTTTGACGTCAGATCTAAGGATAGAGGCAAATGGCTCTCGACAAAAGCTTAGATTAAATTATGATATAACCTAGTACATAAGGTCGAGATGACCTTTTATAGTACATAGTGGGACTCGGATGGGCCGAGTCTCGCTTAATGGGCTAGCCCATGCGACACGCGTGGAACACACGCCCCAAAAGAAATAACTAAAATAATTAATGTTCAGAATATTGCAATCAATTCAGAAGATCGCGTTCAATGGATGGTTGAGAGGAGATTGACAGAGAACGCGTTCTCTGGACTTGGTTGAAGGCGTTTGAGAGAGAATGCGGTCTCCTGCGTTCCTTGGCTAGCGACGACGCGAACAACCATGGATTGTGTCGCGTTGACGATGGCTTTGGCGTGCGATCTTGTTATTGGCCCTTCTGAGTGAATGCTCATAGCTTCTTCTTCCTCGGTGGCAGTCATGGTGGGTAGGAGAGCATCACCCTCCCCCACTTGGCTGTGAAGCGTCCCCGCTTCACCATCATCGAATTTTGGCTCCACGTATGGTTCCAGGTCGGCGACGTTAAAGGTCGCGTGGACATCGTAGTCTGGTGGGAGCTCGATCTCGTACGCGTTGTCCCCAATGGCCTTCATCACATGGAAGGGGCCATCACCGCGTTGGGCCAACTTGGATTTGCGTTTAGCTGGAAAATGCCCTTTGCGAAGATGCACCCATACCAAGTCCCCTGGGGCAAATAAAATGCGGCAGCGTCCACGGTTGTGTTGTGTGGCATATTGATTAGCGCGGCGTTCCAGCTGCTCCCGGGTTCTTTGATGTAATTCCTGGATCATCGCGACGCGGTTGGCCGCGCTCGGGTGCTCATTATCCTTCAGAGGCAGCGACAACATGTCTAGTGGAGTGAGTGGGTTTCTACCATAGACCACCTTGAACGGGGTTAGCTTTGTCGCGTAGTGCATGGACCTGTTGTAAGAAAACTCAACAATGGCAAGTAAGTCTTCCCAACGTTTTGGGTTGGATTTGAGCATGGTCCTAAGGAGGGCTCCTAGGGTTCGATTGGTCACCTCAGTTTGGCCATCTGTTTGTGGGTGGTAGCTAGTGGAAAACAAAAGTTTGGTACCCAACTTTCCCCAAAGTGTTCTCCAGAAAAGGCCTACGAATTTTGTATCACGGTCACTCACGACAGACCTAGGTATCCCATGTAAACGGACCACGTTGTCAAAGAACAATGCGGCAATTTCAGTAGCAGTGTGTGTGGTCTTACACGCGATAAAATGGGCCATTTTTGAAAACATGTCCACAACTACAAAGATTGAATCTTTACCCCTACGAGAGAGAGGCAAACCTGTGATAAAGTCCATGGACAAATCTTCCCAAGGGACTAATGGGATGGACAGAGGCGTGTAGAGACCATAGGGATGGGAACTGGATTTAGCGCGTTGACACGTGACACAACTTGTGCAATATCGCGTCACCTGAGTGGTCATGCGCGGCCAAAAGAAATGCTCGTGAAGAGCAACTAGAGTCTTGGTAACCCCAAAGTAATCGCGTCCTTCATGGGCTTCTTGGATGCGGAGTTTCTTAATGGGTGAGCTAGGAATGCACAAGCGCCCGGCTTTGTAAAGGTACCCCTCATGAAAGAAATATGTCTCAAACTTGCGGTCCCTAAGGCAGTGTTCTACAATTGGCTTAAAGAATGGATCAATCAGATATAAATCTTTAATCAACGCGAAGCCAAGAAGTTTAGATTGAAGATGAGTAAGGAGAACATACCGCCGAGAAAGGGAGTCGGCGACCACATTCTCCTTACCTTTTTTATGCACAACGACGTAAGGAAACGTCTCCATAAATTCTACCCAACGAGTGTAATACCCCCAAATCTTAACCCACTTGGAAAGGTATTGTAACACCCCCAAATTTCATCTTGAAAGTATTACTGCCAATGACCTCGGATATAACATCCCGAAGTCATCCCAAGCTTTTCCAAACGATATAACCATCAACCACAATTATAATACCAAATATCATAACTTTTATTAAACCAAAGTCTCGGAAATACAACAATTTCCAAATACAACAAAATACAAAATCAGAATAATTACAGCGGAAGTCTTTTAAACAAAGCGACAAAATAACTTGTCAAAACACCGTTCATCTTCATAGTCGTTCTAGCCTTCTTAGATCTGCAACATACCTGATGTGCCGAATCGAACGGATGACACCAACCAACCATGCAAGGGAATAATTACGGTTGGTTAGTCTAATGAAAGACTACGCAAGGGTACAAAGTATAGTGGTTCGGAGTAGTTGTATTAGGTCAGACTCATCGTTTCTCGAATAATAACCGATGACGATAGTCAACCATCATACTCCTACTGGAATACATGAAAAGGTATGCACAAGAGAAGATTCTGGAGACCGAGTCTCACATTAATCAATCCCAAAAGAAGACTCCAACGAGTTGAGTCTTATAGGAAGCATGACAAATGTTGGGGAACATTAATTAATCACAGAATCACAGTATCGCATACGAGCGATTTAAACTAAGACGAGTTTTTCCTAGCTGCACTATCGCCTAGCTGCACTACTCGCCAAGGTATATTAATTATGTGCGCCAAGAGCACTTATCTGAGTTAATTCCAGAACAACCCACAACACGTTATAAGCTTTTAGATATCCACAACACGATCAAGAACGACTGGACCTCACATAGAGCCCAACGTCTGTATCCACAATAAATCCACAGCCATTGATGTCAGGGTCTCCACTGCCCCTTCACCAATTGATTATCAAGAAACGATTGGACCTCACATAGAGCCCATCGTCCCTACGAATACTCGTGCTAACTAAACAGTTTAACACAACAATAATTCATATCAAATCCATCACGGCCCACACCTACACAATATAACTATAATAGCGTTGATTCTAGCAGAATATACAACCTATTATAATATCATATTTTAATCATATTAATTAACACAACTGTTTCCAACATAAACAAGAATCATCCCAAATTAATTAACAACTAAACAATTGATAATTAATGGAAGTATGGAATGATGAGCAAGAGCGAATCGCCACTTGCCTTAGATCCGACGAGAGCTTTTAGCAAAGCTTAAGAACAACTGGTTCATGGATCTAAAACTGGGACAGATCTTGGATAATAAATCCCTAAGAAACGACCCATAACAAGATCCTAACTTAGATTCAATACACTTATATATGAATCTAAAAGAATACGAAAAGAAATCAAAGGAATCGAGCCACGCCCTAGGCCAAACCACAAGAACACACACTCGGATAAGACTTGCCGCGGGTACGGTGAGAGTCATACCGCGGGGTGCGGTGGTCAGACAGTGGTGAGAGCTTCGACAGCTTCCATGGAGAAAACTTACCCAAAACCGATTTGCTCGACTTCGATTTGTCTATGGTTCGATCTCTCAACACCTTAGACCTTCTAACAACACTCAAGAGCACCCTTTACACTCAAAAGGGTACTCTGAACGCTCTCACACGAAGCTCAAAGCTCAGACAACAATGGTGAAAACAGAGAAAACAGAGCAAGGAGGAAGATGAAGCTTGGGACTTCGGATTCAAATCCCTTTTATAGTCCAAATTCGAGTTTCCTCAAAGGGAACAAGTAAGGGGACAAGGGAAAGAGCCCACTTGGCTGTCCACTTGGCTGCCCAAACGGCTGTCACAGTGCCACTTGCAGCTGGAGCTTATCGCGAAGACGACGACTCTGATTTTGGCCTTCCCCGCGGGTGCGGTGGCTACTTGCCGCGGGGTGCGGTCAAGGCCGATTTGGCTATCCTTATCCAAATCACTTTTGGGTTAATTTCCTTAATCCCGGGTTAAATATATTCGTACACTAACGACTATTTAACCCCGAAAACACTTCAACTGTATTTTATATTACTCAGAAAAATTTACAGAGCTCAAACATATTACAGAATGTCCGATCTTCTCTGAATTTAATCCATCTAGTAATACGGGAGTTGGAAAAATTCCAAAATACCCTTATAAAATGAGGGATATTACAGGTATTACCGCCAGTGACTCCGATATTCCTCACCGAAGTCACCCCAGGCTTTACCGTTTGAAAACAAATCATGAAATACAATGATACAAAATGATAACTTTATTCATATAAAACATGAGTCCCGGGATTACATCCCAATCCCGAATAGGACAAACACAGAGTTTTAAACAAAGTATAGCGGAAGTCTTTTTAAATATATAACAGAGTAAATAAGTTACAGCGGAAGTCTTTCTTGAAATATTACAAAAAGGGTTGTGATCGTAATGATCACCTGCCCAAGGATCTCAACCTGATTAAAAGATCATTATTAAAACATCCAAAAATCACCATCGTCTTCATAGTCATTCTAGTCTCCTCATATATTCGCTCTATCTGATGTGTCGAATCGAACGGATGACACCAGCCAACAATGCATATAATAATTGCGGTTGGTTAGTCTAAATGAATAGACGATGCTAGGGCACAAAGCAGAAGGTTCAAAGTAGTCGTATTAGGTTAGACTCCTCGTCTCTCGAATAAAAGTCGAGTACATTAGTCAACCACCATACTATACTTGAATATGACAAAAGGCATGCACAAGAGAAGATTCTGGAAGACTGAATCTTCACAAAAATCGACCTGAAAGAAGACTCCAACGGAAGTGAGTCTTAAGGAAATATGACAAATCTGGAACGTTTAAAGAATCAGACATGAGTGATTTAAAAGCTGACTTAGATGTTTCGGTTCACGACCAACCTCACCGCTTACAGCGAATCCAGATTGGAAAGAGAACGTACTCTGATCAAAAGTCGAGACGAGCTTTCCTAGCTGTACTATTTACTTAGCTGTACTACTCGCCAAAGGTATATTAATTATGTGCACTCGGGCACTTTATCTTATTTAATTCCAAAACTCACATTACGTTATAAGTTTTTAAATATATGATATGTCACGCAAGACATATAACTAAGGAATGGACCTCGCAGAACCCAAGCCTATGGACCTATATCGAAGGAATGGACCTCGCAGAGTCCAAGCCTCTACTATCGTAGGGTCTTGATCGCCCTTTTCCCCAAGTTATAAAGAAACGAATGGACCTCACGGAGTCTAGGCGTTCCTACGAATACTCGTGCTAACTAACAGTTCGAGCACAACAATAGTTCAGGATAAATCCACATAAATGCCCTCAAGGCGAACATAAATAATAGCGTTGTTCTAACAGATATACAACCTATTATAATATCATTATTACAGTTTCCAAAACAGTTTATAAAACCATTTCCGGATAAACACAATAATCATTCCAAATTAATTACTCAGATAAACAACTGATAATTAATGTAAATATGGAACGATGAGCAAGAGCGAACCACCACTTGCCTTAGTCCGCGGAGTTTGACGAAGCTTAATGATGAGTTTCCGGGCTTGACACATGGACAGATCCGGCAACACAGATTCCTTCGAATCGACCCATAAAGAAACCCTAAGTTAGATTCGACAAAGACGAGTACGAACTGAAAGAAATCGAAAGGATCGACGTCCGAACGAAGGCTACAGAAGCCAAAGCCACCACAAGGCAAAAACTGAAGGGAGGCAGTCGCCGCCTGCCTTACGGCGGGCGCCGCCAGCACCACGGTGGTCACCGGTGTTCGTGGCGGCGATCGCCGCCGGCCTTACGGCGGGCGCCGCTACGAACATCGGGAATTTTTACGAGAATTGAAATCTTACCAACGTCGATCGATTTGGTTCGTCTCTGCCTTGCTTTGGATTCTAAGCTTCTAAGGGCCTCCAAAGCTTCTCTTTTCAACTGGAACGACACTAAATGGAACTCCGACGATCGCTTCAAAACTCCGGCGAGAACTCTATTTTCCGGCGAGATGAATTTGAGAGATTTGAGCTTGTTTCTGTGCTCCAATCTTGATACGGGGTTAGCCGTGTAGAAGATGGATCTAGGCAACGGATCTCAAAACAAAGGAAAACACAAGATTAGAACAATGGCGGAAGTGAAACTAATGGAAAGGATAATAGATAGAACCAATAGAAACGACGAGAAAACCCGTTTGCTTGATAGCAAGGAACCTTGTCGAACGATCTACAAACCCGATCTCTACAACGCCACACAACCAAGAATCGCTGACGAACTTAGAGCACGGAGAGGATTGCTTATGATGTACGAAATCACCAACTCCGGAGGGACTTGACAAAGACGAAAACAACTAAGCAGGAAAGAACAGTCGATTGAGACTCTCACGGGGAGCCGAGTTTTCAAAGCAAAAACCAAGCTCTGTTTTTGTGTTTTAACAATATGAGAAATCTCCCTAATGAAGAAGACAAGGGCGCCTTAAATACCTAAGAGGTGGCCGGCCCTAGCTTCCTAAAACGGGCTATAATTGTTCCAAAAATACCCGAAAATAGAAAGCTGAAAATAAATAAATAATAATCCTAAAAATATCCAATGCAGAAATTAATAAGATTAAACATATGTAACGTTGACCAATAAAGTCAACGCCTTGACTTTGGACTTGTCCTCTTCGTCATGTGATACATCATGTGCCATAAACATCTCCAGCTCTTGACGTAGTTCCTTCAATCTTGACCTAGTAATCGGTCCATCAAAGGTTGGCACTAATGGCGGGGATGATTCCTCATCATTCTCCCCTTCTTGAAAAGGACTCGTCCTCGAGTCATCAACATCAGCGGCTGCATAAGGGGTAAGGTCACCGACATTGAATATCGGGCTCACACCATAGTCATCGGGCAGCTCCAACACATAGGCATTGTCGCCTACTCTCTTCAGCACCTTGAACGGTCCATCACCTCTGGGAGACAGCTTCGACTTCCTCTGCTCCGGGAACCGCTCCTTGCGCAGGTGTAGCCACACCAAGTCGCCGGGCTCAAACAACACTTGACGCCGGCCGTGATTAGCGCGGGCTGCGTTCTTCGCTGCAGTAGCTTCCAAACGAGCCTTAGTCCGCTCGTGCAACTCCTTCATGAACTCAACCTGTCTATCAGCATCAAAGTCTGCTCGTTCCGGTAAAGGCAACGGCTTAAGATCCAAAGGGGTTAGGGGATTCAAACCATACACACATTCAAAAGGGGACATATTAGTAGAAGAATGAATAGTCCTATTATAAGCAAACTCAACATATGGTAAGGCTTCTTCCCAACTTTTCAGATTAAATTTAATAACAGCCCTAAGGATAGTACCCAATGTACGGTTAGTGACCCCAGTTTGTCCATCTATCTGGGGGTGACTAGCAGTAGAGAACAACAACTTAGTACCAAGTTTACCCCACAAAGTCTTCCAAAAGTAACTCAGAAATTTGACATCCCTATCACTCACAATAGTACGAGGTACACCATGCAACCGAACAATCTCTCTAAAGAACAAATCAATAACATTCCTAGCATCATCAGTTTTATGGCATGCAATAAAGTGAGCTATCTTAGAGAACCTATCAACAACCACAAATATAGAATCTCTCCCCTTCTTAGTCCTAGGCAATCCAACAATAAAATCCATACTAATATCAACCCAAGGAAAGCAAGGAATAGGCAAGGGAGTATAAAGACCATGCGGTTTTGCCTTAGATTTAGCTTGTAAGCACTCAACACATCGTTTGATAAAATTCTCTACATCCCTAAGCATGTGTGGCCAATAGAAATGAGTATGCAACATGTTATAAGTCTTATCTCTACCAAAATGACCCATCAATCCACCTCTATGGGACTCATCAACAAGTAACAACCGTAGAGAACAAACATGAATGCATACCTTATCAACTCGAAACAAGAATCCATCAAACAAGAAAAACTTATCAAATGAACCCTTTTCCACACAATGCTTATAAATCACTCCAAAATCAGCATCCATATTATACAACTCCTTAATATAAATGAATCCAAGGACCCGAGCATCCAAAGTAGTCAAGAGTGTATGTCTCCTAGAAAGGGCATCAGCTACAACATTATCTTTTCCTTTCTTATACTTAATCACATAGGGAAATGTTTCTATGAATTCCATCCACCTACCATGCCTCCTATCCAACTTATTTTGACTCCTAAAATGCTTTAAGGACTCATGATCAGTTTTAAGCACAAATTCTCTAGGCCAAAGGTAGTGTTGCCAAGTTTTCAGCACTCTAAACAAGGCATATAATTCCCTATCATAAGTAGAATAATTCAAGCATGCACCTTTCAACTTCTCAGAAAAGAAGGCAATGGGCTTACCTTCCTGCATGAGGACTCCTCCAATACCAATGCCAGAGAAGTCACACTCTACTTCAAAGGGGCGAGTGAAGTCAGGCAGAACCAGCAATGGCGCGTGTGTCAAACGATCCTTGAGAGTCTGGAATGCCTTTTCTTGAGCTTCACCCCAACGGAACGGAGTATTCTTCTTTGTTATCTCTGTCAGCGGGGCTGTAATGGTGCTAAAATCTCGAACGAACCTCCTGTAGAAGCCAGCCAGGCCGTGGAAACTGCGCACGTCACCTAGGTTCTTCGGGGTCGGCCAGTCACGGATGGCTTGCACCTTCTCTTGATCCACTTGTAGTCCATGAGCACTCACTACAAAACCAAGAAACACAACTCTGTCAGTGCAAAAATCACACTTCTTCAGATTTCCATACAACTGTACAGCTCTGAGAGTGGATAAAACTTCCCTGAGGTGCTCTGCATGTGCTTCCAAAGATTTACTGTAGATCAGAATATCATCAAAGTAAACTACAACAAATCTACCAATAAAAGATCTCAAGACATGATTCATAAGACGCATAAAAGTAGAGGGGGCATTAGTCAAACCGAAAGGCATAACAAGCCACTCATACAAACCAAACTTCGTCTTGAATGCTATCTTCCATTCTTCTCCTTCCTTCATCCGGATTTGATGGTATCCACTGCGAAGATCGATCTTGGAGAAGGTGGAGGCGCCATGGAGCTCATCCAACATGTCATCGAGCCTGGGGATCGGGTGCCTGTACTTGATCGTGATGTTATTAATAGCCCTGCAATCAACACACATACGCCAAGTATTGTCCTTTTTGGGGACGAGTAAGACATGCACAGCACACTGGGATCGGCTCTCTCTAACATACCCTTTATCTAGAAGGTCCTGGACTTGGTTCTGGATTTCCTGGGTCTCAGTAGGGTTCATCCTATAGGCAGGCCGGTTGGGTAGGGTAGCACCGGGAATCAGGTCTATCTGGTGCTCAATGCCTCTAATAGAGGGTAGGCCAGGGGGTATCTCATCCGGGAAAACATCAAGGAACTCAGCTAAAAGGGTCCGGACAACAGCTGGGAGTGTAGCTCGGTCTTCGTCACCTAACAGGGTATAGGCCTGACAAAGGGACATGAGGGCGACGTCCGGGGGAAGGTAATCTACCAGGTGGTCTCTGCTGGATGCTAAGAGCACTCGGCTAGGGGTAGAGGCGAGGGTGAGGTCGGTCCGTGTGGAGGCAGTGGATGGTTCGGCTGGGGACTTACCCTTACGCTCGGCCTCTCTTTTCTTATCATAAGCCTCAGCCACTTGAAGCGGCGTCATCGGTTTCAACACCACTTTCCTACCACGAAACTCAAAGGCATGTTGGTTAGTATGTCCATCATGAATAACATGTCTATCAAATTGCCAAGGACGACCTAACAAAATATGACAAGCTTGCATATGAACAATTAAACATAAAATTTCATCCTCATAAGTTCCTAGCTTAAGTGTAATCTTAGCTTGCCTATTCACCTTGAGTTCACCACAATCATTCATCCAATGAAGTCTATAAGGTCTAGGATGCAAAAAAGTAGGGAGTTGCAGTTTATTAACTAATTCAACACTAGCAATATTACAACAACTACCACCATCAATAATCATGTTGCAAACTTTCCCTTTAATAAGACATCTTGTATGAAACAAATTCTCACGCTGATTATCATCACAAGGAGCCTGATTAACATGCAAAGTCCTCCTAACAATCAATGAATCACCATGCTCATATTCAATAAAATCCAAATCATCATCATTGGCATGCTCATTCATATCATGGCTAGCAACTAAATTTTCATGCTCAGTGTCAGACTCAGACTCTAACTCACCCAAATGATTAATCATCAAAACACGAGTATTAGGACAATCCTTCATGTAATGACCCTTTCCTTGACATTTAAAGCAAGTGATATCTCTAGCTCTAGGAGGAGGGTCAGCAGGGTTACCTCGTGTAACTGCAGGGGCGGGCCGTGTGGGCTGCGGTGGTGCGGTGGAGGTAGAGGGGTGCGCACCACGGGAATTCTGCTCATTGCCGGGAGGCGGACCGGTTGCTGGGCGGGATCTCTGGTGTCCGGTGTGGCCCTGCTGCTGGTCGGGACGCCAGCTTTGGCGTTGTGGCACCGTGCGGTGTTGTTGGGTATAGCTGGACTTGAATTGTCTCTCCACTTTAATTGCTTGGTGTAGCAAATCTGTCATGGTAAAATAGGGATACAATTCTATAGTGTCAGCTAAATGAGGATGCAAGATACGTAGATACCTGGACATAGTGGCCTCTTCATCTTCGACGACGTTGCCGCGTGCCATGGCTATCTGCATATTGTTGTAGACCTCTTCAACACCTAAAGAGCCTTGCCTCATAGTCTCCAAACGGTTGCGGAGAACTCTATTGTGGTGGTGGGGAACGAAGCGGGCCCTCATCATAGCTCTCATCTGGTTCCATGTGTTGACCGGAGGGTCCATGGCTTGTCTTCGAGCCTTCACAACAGAATCCCACCAAACCAAAGCATAACCAGTAAATTCAAGAGCAGCGAGTTGTACCTTTTTATGTTCAGGGAAATTGTGGCAACTCCAAATCTGCTCAATCTTCGTCTCTCATTCAAGGTAGACGTCTGGATCACACTTTCCATCAAAAGCCGGGATCTTCACTTTGATCTGTCCAATGCCGTCTTGTTCGGCTTCACGGCGGCGGGGCTGTCCGCGGTCATTCCGGGGGCGGTAAGGACGCCACTCATTACGCTCCTCGCGCTCATAGTCCTGCATATCATCATCACCCCATAAACTAGAACGTATCGACATAGGAGGGGACTCAGACCTATCACGAGGTACGGGATGCCGAATCGGGCGTATGCGGTCGGTGCCAGTGGCTCTCGGTTGGCGACGCTCGTCCATCGCCGCCTGGTAGGCCGTGGCTTGGTCGACCAAGGGCTCGGTGGCGGGAAGCGGTGCGCTATGCGATGGACCAATGTGTTCCTGCGCAGCCGGGAGTGGGTTGGAGCGGGTCTCCAACGAGTCAAACTTCGCAGACAACTGCGCGACTGTAGAAGCCAACTGTTGTAGCATCGCCTGCATATCGACATGGGAACCATTTGCAGTAACCTGTTCATCACCGGAACCTGTCATGATCACCACCTAGACGAACACAGAAAGACGTTAAGGTTAGGAAAACCAAAAAAAAACTCTCAAGTGTTTGCACTCGGTGATTGTACAACCTGCGAAGTTAGGCTCGTAAATGACAAGTTCTCTATGTGCTCAAGATACGCAGCAAATCAAGGTCAAGCAGAGATGTAGTAGACAAGACAAGTAGATGTACGACGAAAAATGACTCAAACAACAGCGAGACTAGAGGACGACTCAACAAGGAAAGCGACACAACTATAGTCACAAGAATGAAATGCAACTAAATATGGGGCTATATATGTGTTTCGAACTCAAGAAATGTGAATTGCAAGTCAGAAAGACGTACCTTTTTCGACTCGGAACGAAGCCAATTGGAGCCGAGAGTGACCCGAGGGAACGGAAGGGAGAAGGGGTTCGGGCAAGAGGGGGGGTAGTGCTCGACTGAGGGCAACCCGGGGTGGGACCCGGTCGAGTTGGGGTCGGATAGGGTGGACTGAGAACAACCCGGGGTGGGACCCAGTCGGGTGGGGCTGACTGAGCGCAACCCGGTGGGGGCCCGGTCGGGTTGGGGTCGGGTGGGGCTGACTGAGCGCAACCCGGTGGGGACCCGGTCGGGTTGGGGTCGGATAGGGTGGACTGAGAACAACCCGGGGTGGGACCCGGTCGGGTTGGGGTCGGGTGGGGCTGACTGAGCGCAACCCGGTGGGGACCCGGTCAGGTTGTGGCCGGGTACTGTTGCGGCGGCAAAGAGGTCCGAAAAAAAAAATTCTGAAACGCTCTTTTTTTTTTTGAATTTCAAAAAAAAAAATTCTGAAAAATCTCAGATGCCTTTTCCTCTTTTTTTTTTTTGGAATTTCGATAATGCTATTTTTTTTTTGATATAATTTTCTTTTAGGCAACTTGTTTTTCCTGGGATATTACACCATAAAGATAAAATAAAATCTCTAGAAAATCAAGCAAGTATCTTGAAGATTACCAAAATTTGAACAACCGGATCTCTGGCGCGCACGAACCTGGACGCCGTCGTGTCTTGCTCGCCAAGCTAGGGTTCGAACAACAATGGTGGAAGGGGGGGCCGAAAAAAAAAATTGGTGATTTTTGGACGGTTTTGGTATGTTTTTGTGGATCCTCGTAGTCACAATCAACCGCAACGAACTCCTTTCCAAGACAAACAAGAGCAAACAATCAGTCAGACTAACAATTCACTAATGTGACTCAAACAAAGAAATTCAATTGACGATTGAAAACAGGAAGATCCAATTTTTGATGATGAATCTAGAACCGTCAAAGGCGATCCGAAGCCGCAAAGCTCTTGATACCAATTGATACGGGGTTAGCCGTGTAGAAGATGGATCTAGGCAACGGATCTCAAAACAAAGGAAAACACAAGATTAGAACAATGGCGGAAGTGAAACTAATGAAAAGGATAATAGATAGAACCAATAGAAACGACGAGAAAACCCGCTTGCTTGATAGCAAGGAACCTTGTCGAACGATCTACCAACCCGATCTCTACAACGCCACACAACCAAGAATCGCTGACGAACTTGGAGCACGGAGAGGATTGCTTATGATGTACGAAATCACCAACTCCAGAGGGACTTGACAAAGACGAAAACAACTAAGCAGGAAAGAACAATCGATTGAGACTCTCACGGGGAGCCGAGTTTTCAAAGCAAAAACCAAGCTCTGTTTTTGTGTTTTAACAATATGAGAAATCTCCCTAATGAAGAAGACAAGGGCGCCTTAAATACCTAAGAGGTGGCCGGCCCTAGCTTCCTAAAACGGGCTACAATTGTTCCAAAAATACCCGAAAATAGAAAACTGAAAATAAATAAATAATAATCCTAAAAATATCCAATGCAGAAATTAATAAGATTAAACATATGTAACGTTGACCAATAAAGTCAACGCCTTGACTTTGGACTTGTCCTCTTCGTCATGTGATACATCATGTGCCATAAACGTCTCCAGCTCTTGACGTAGTTCCTTCAATCTTGACCTAGTAATCGGTCCATCAAAGGTTGGCACTAATGGCGGGGATGATTCCTCATCAAATCTGATCCCAAACCACTCCAATTTATAGCCCAACATGTAAGGAGATAAGATTGGCCAGAATGCGACGTGGAGGGCCAGATTTGGAGCCTCGTCCGATCGCCGGCAGCTGGCGAGGCTAGGCCTGCACAGGGGCGACAGTCGCCGCCTGGTCGCCGCGGTTGGTTTCCTGAAGCGGCGGTCGCCGCTTTTGGGCAGCGGTCGCCGTTTTTCCTAGGCCATCTGGCGAGGAGGAAGGCGAGAGGAAGGTGCTGAAGAGTTGACCGGAGGCGGTCGCCGCCACCGGGCAGCGGTCGCCGCCAAGTCAACTCTTATCCGTTTGGGCTTTGGATAAGCTTGGCTTAGCCCGTGATAAAAATAATCGTACACGAACGAGTATTAAGTCGCAAAGTATGTCGATTGTATATTATTTCAATGAGAAAAATATTACAGAGATTGAGCACATTACAAAATGTCTTAAACTTTCTGAAATTAATCCGACGTACAAAACGGGCGTTCGGGAAAAATTCCAAAATATCCTTACAGAAATACGGGGTATCACAGCGAGCATGGTGGCGGCTTAGGTGGGCTTGACTCTTCAGATAGCTGATGGTCGCGTGGTCGGAGTGGATCACGAACTCGCGTGGCTAGAGATAGTGCTGACATGTCTTGAGTACGCGAACAAGAGCGTAGAGATCCTTGTCGTAGGTAGGGTAATTCAAAGTTGCCCCAGTGAGCTTCTCGCTGAAGAATGCAATGGACTTCTTCTCTTGGTGGAGGACCCCACCAATCCTGACATTGGACGCGTCACATTCCACTTCAAAGTGCTTGGTGAAGTCTGGAAGTTGTAGCAGTGGCGCGTTGCACAAGGCCTCTTTCAACGCGTTGAACGCGTGATTGTGGGTTTCCTTCCAATTCACCGTGGCCCCTTTCTTTATGAGCTCATGGAGTGGCGCGGAGATGGAGCTGAAGTTGCGAACAAATCTCTTGTAGAAGCCTGCCAAGCCGAGAAAGCTTCTAACCATTGTTGGTGTTGTGGGTGTTGGCCAGTCTCGAATGGCCTTCACTTTGTCTTCATCTACGCGGAGTCCATCTTTTGAGACCACGTAGCCCAGAAAGTTCATAGTGTCGGATGCAAAACGACACTTGCCAAGGTTGGCATACAAGTGTTCGCGTCTCAAGCACTCTAACACAAGCCTAAGGTGCTTTACATGATTTTCTAGACTACGCGAGTACACCAGAATATCATCAAAGTACACCACAACAAATTTCCCCAGAAATTCCCTCAACACATGGTTCATGAGCCTCATGAACGTGCTTGGCGCGTTGGTGAGTCCAAACGGCATGACTAGCCATTCATAAAGCCCATATTTGGTCTTGAACGCGGTCTTCCATTCATCACCCTCTTTCATGCGAATCTGGTGATAACCGCTCTTCAAGTCAATCTTGGTGAAGTGGGTCGCGCAATGCAACTCATCGAGCATGTCGTCAAGGCGCGGTATTGGATGTTTGTACTTGACAGTGATCTGATTGATGGTGCGGCAGTCGACACACATTCGCCATGAGCCATCTTTTTTTGGCACTAGGATCACGGGGACCGCGCAAGGGCTTAGGGACTCCCTTACGTAGCCGTGTTCCAGAAGTTATTGCACTTGGCACTGGAGCTCCTTTGTTTCATCTGGTCCAGCGCGATAGGCAGCGCGATTTGGTAGGGAGGCACCAGGCATCAAATCAATTTGGTGCTCAATGATTGCCGACGACGCGTTTGTTGGTTGTGGAGTTGCATCGCGGTGTGAGTCAAGGTATTCAGATCCTTGATTGGGAATATCTCGAGTTGGTCACGGATGGAGACATTCAAGCCACTGAGAAATTTCGTTCGCAGTGTGGACGGGGCGACACTGATGTTGGCTTTGTAGTACATGTCATCCAATTGAGAGAAGAACTCCAGAGGTATTTTGGAGCCTTGACGCGCCATGGCGATCTTCATTCGTATTTGATTTATGTAGTCCATTGGCACGTACTTCTGTGTCATGACATACACGAGCTGGTGCCAATCCGTGATGGGAAGAAGGTGTCGATGTTCGCGATCGTCCACAAACCTGTGGTACCAAATGCGTGCAACACCTCTGAAATGTAGTGTTGCCGCGTCAACATGCTCTTCTGGGGGGACTTTGCAATATCGCAAAGTATACTCTGTAGCCTGCAACCACTCAAGAAACACAGCGGGATCGTATTCGCCAAAGAAATGCTCAATTTTGACTTTTACCTCATGGCGGCTAAGCCGTGGTGTATGTGGAGCAGGGTGTGGCGCATAAGCGCGCCGAGCAGCATCTTGATCGCGATGTTGATGATGGCGAGCTTCGCGAACCGGGATATCGTCAGTGACAAAGTCCCTAGCAGGCGCGTTGTAGTCAGCGCGTCCTTGTCTTCTTCTGGGAATAGGGACATCGTGTTGGCGACGAAAGTCATGCGACATGTCTCTGTGGTGGTGGCCACGAGAGTCACGTCTGTTCTCGCCTGGAATGCGAGGGGGAAAGAAGGTTGCCTTATTTTGGCTTTCCTTCTCTTTTTTTTAATAAATGTCGTATTTTTTTTTTTGAAATACGACTTTGACTTTTCTTTTCTTTTTTGAATTTGAAATTCAAATCCGAGATCTTAGTCTTTGATTGAAGATCGGATAAGAATTAAATGAAACAAAATAAAAATAAACGGCTAAGTAACTTATGGAAAGAAATCGCGAGATTTACGCGATAGGAGAGAGAAGATTGATTCAGATTTATGACGGTCAATCAACAAGAAGATATGACATTTATGGCATGCAAAATTCACAGAATCAATTAAGCAAATTAAGCACTTAATTTCAGAAGATTTCACGCAAGCAAATCACACAAATTTCACGAGGAGATCAAGCAATTATCGGCCAAGAGATTCTCTTGTAGAAACCGAAAGGACTAGCATGTGTTTGAAGAGATAAAAAATTTGTGACAATGGCGGAAGCAAGGTGATAGAGAAGAAAAAATTGTGAACAAATGAGACTTGACAAGCGACTTACAAAATCAAAGGCTCTGATGCCAGTTGATGCATTCCTACTTGTGAATGCCGGATCGATGACCTTGGTGGGAAGTCGCGTGAGTCACTTCAGTGATAGGATGAGTGAAACGTGTCGCGTGAGTGGAATAACGCGGTGTTGATGGGTGCTCGAGAGATGAGCGTAGGCCATAGCGTCAGCGGTGGAGGGAGATAGACTCGAGAAGATCGAGTGGAGGCCGTAGCGTCGGCAGTAGAGGAATGGGGATGAGAAGTAAGAGAGGTGTTTGACGTCAGATCTAAGGATGGAGGCAAATGGCTCTCGACAAAAGCTTAGATTAAATTATGACGTAACCTAGTATAGAAGGTCGAGATGACCTTTTATAGTACATAGCGGGACTCGTATGGGCCGAGTCTCGCTTAATGGGCTAGCCCACGCGACACGCATGGAACACACGCCCAAAAAGAAATAACTAAAATAATTAATGTTTAGAATATTGCAATCAATTCAGAAGATCGCGTTCAATGGATGGTTGAGAGGAGATTGATAGAGAACGCATTCTCTGGACTTGGTTGAAGGTGTTTGAGAGATAGCGCGGTCTCCTGCGTTCCTTGGCTAGCGACGATGCGGACAACCATGGATTGTGTCGCGTTGACGATGGCTTTGGCGTGCGATCTTGTTATTGGCCCTTCTGAGCGAATGCTCATAGCTTCTTCCTCGGTGGCAGTCATGGTGGGCAGGAGCGCATCAACTTGCCTTAGTCTAGACGAACAAGAGATCGGGTTCCGAGATCTGGAAACTTGAATCTGAGCACGGTTCCTACGACGACGACGAGTTTTATGACAAAACCCTAAGTTAGATACGATACGAAAAGACAAAGTGAAACGAAGGAAAAAGGCCAGTGTCGCGGTCACGAATGGCGTAGCCGCAATCGCGGCCTTGCTGGGCAAAACCGCGATCGCGGTTTCGCGTCCAGCCGGGGCCGCGGGTCTCTGCCCGGCCGCGATCGCGATGGATGGAGCCGCGGTCGCGGGACTCCATCCTGACGCGAACTTAACTCGAATATTATAGTCATACCAACGATGACGAGGCACAACAACTTCGCTTCTGGACAAAAGAGCACCTCTAACACTCCAAGGATCTTCCACGGCGATGACTTCGGCTCCGGCGATGAAACTCCGGCGAACACAACACTACACGACGAGAGGAAGAGAGGGATGAGGATGCTTTGATTCGGGGCTTCTACCTCCTATTTATAGGCTCGGAAGACTCAATCCACATCAATGCCGAGAAAGCCAAGCGTTTCCCCTCCCCACACCGGCCGCTCGGAGAAGAAACGATGGAGCATGAATCGTCGGCGTTCTAGAAAGACGAAGCAGAAAACCGCGATCGCGGTTTGGCCTTTTGCCAAAACCGCGCCCGCGGTTTCAAAACCGAGGTCGCGGGCAATGCCACACCTGGGGTTCTCGGACCTTGATCGCGGGACTTAAACTTCTCGGACCTTGATCGCGGGTCTTTGTTTAATTCCAATTTTAGCAATCCTCAATAATTTAAGACCCAATATCTTATTAAACGTATATCACCACGTTCAAATGGTTCTTACAAAGGTCCCGAACATGCCTAACACGTCTTGCTTACCAAACGAAAGTTTGAAAATTACCCAAATACCCCTACTAAAATTGAGGGTTATTACAATATTTTTTCTATCGGATATCCGAGAATCCAGGAATATGAAAAATAATATATATGTTTTTTAAAATTAGAAAATCATATATATATATATATTTTCCTCAGCCCAAACATTGATTTATACTTATTTTCTAGCTTACCAATGTACTGTAATGGGAGGTGTGATCATGAGTAGATGCATTGTGTGTGCACGCTACCTCGGACCTCTACGCACTTGTCTAGGCACTTGTGCTCCATATAACCCCAAATTTGGTGAGACACTTCCTTGTAGCATATTATGTCCCTTGGAAAGCTCAGTCCTGGTTTCGTTTCTCCTCTATCGACATGTTGTGTGGTATTACCAACAACATTACCAGACAGTTTTTGAGGAAGTGGCATGCCGACCAAGAAAACAAAGGCTTGCCACCGCTTGAGCATGGAGTTACCAACCACCTTACCAACCAAGACTTAGTCTATGAGCTACTCTTGACAACATCATGAAAGTTAGTACTCCAAGGATCTGATTGGGGCAAAGAATGGGGATTATGTTCTTCATCAAATTGCTCGCAGTCGCAACTAGGCGTCGAACTGGCTTGCACATTTCAGTGTCAATTGTGCTGGAAACTACATCATCTTTGATACTCCTCTTGAGGACTTGAAATCTATTTTAGAAATTGATATGTTTATGAGTACTAATATGTAGGGTGAGAAAAAATATCTGATTCAATTACTCATCGGTTCGTATGCGAAAAATCCGTATTCGACAACATTCATTTTACTTTTATCCAAATCCGATCCGGGTGATTTTTTCGGATACAGATCGAAATACTTTTACTTGTCGGATATCTGGGAATCCATTATATAAAAAATATTTAAAAAAAATTAGAAAATTATATATATTCCTCAACCCAAACATTGATTTATGATTATTTGCTAGTTTACTAATGTTTGACCAAGCCCAATTGATAAGGCACACTTCTTGTCAATTGTGTTATGGAAACCAGGCGGCAGACTGGCTTGCACATTTCAGTGTCAGTTGTGTTGGAAACTACATCCTCTTTGATACTCCTCCTGAGGACTTGAAATCTATTTTAGAAATTGATATGTTTACGGAAAACCTATATGCACACGTTTTATCGACTAAATGCACACGAAATCGTGCGCTTAATAGAAGCGTACATGCTCTATGCGCTTATTATAAGCGCATAGGGGCATAAGGGGGATTTAAAAAAATATGATGAGGGGCATAGGTACTGTAGCTATGCGCTTACAATAAGCGCATAGCTATGCGCCTGTAGTTGTGTGCTTACTTTAAGCGCATAGATCTAAAATATTTTTTTTACAAGTTTATCTAGTGCGCTTATTGTAAGCGCACCATACTAAAAAAAACTTGCAATTTTTTCCATAATCATGTAGAGAATTTCAATACGAGTCCGTACATATAAAATTCGTCCAAAACGGACATCGTTTGCCCCTCCAAAAAACGAAGCCTTCCTATCCATTTTTTTTACAATTTAGTGTCCGGCATATAGCGCATTGTAGTGAAATTTTTTGGTGTTTTATGCATTTTTGTACTATAATTTTGTTTAAATTTTAATACGAGTCAGTATATATAAAATTCATCCAAAACGGATATCGTTTTCCCCTCCAAAAAGCCAAAAAGCGGGAATAAAACGTTAGAAACTATAGTATTTAAGTAATATATTTTGTAATACTTAACTATAATACATAAAGTATAGTTATTTTTCCATAATCATATATAGAATTTCAATACGAGTCCGTACATATAAAATTCATCCAAAACGGACATCGTTTGCCCCTCCAAAAATCCAAAAAACAAAGCCTTCCTACTAGACCTGTCAACTGGGTCGGGCGGTTCGAGTTCGGGTCATGTCGGGTTCGGGTCAAATCGGATTCGGGTCGATCGGGTTGATAAAAATTTTGGGTCGGTCGGGTTCGGGTTGACCCGGTGGGTCGAACATGCCCTTTTTTTATGATGTTTAACTTTAATAAAATAATTATAATAATATAATTATTATTATATTATTATTTAATAAAGTATATTAAAATATTTAATATAAATGAAATAAAATATACAAAACAAAGCGGACCCGCGAGCTCGGATTTGCGTTCGGGTCGGGTTTAGGGTTTGCGGGTTCGGGTCCTTCTTGACCGAGTGACGTTCGGGTCGGCTTTGGGTCCTTTCGGGTCGGGTCGGGTTGGTTGGGTTTTCGGGTTGGGCCAGTTTTTTACAAGTCTACTTTCTACCCATTTTTTTACAATTTGGTGCGTGGCATATAGCGCATTGTAGTGGAAAAAATTGATATTTTTTACATTTTTCTACTATAATTTTGTAGAAAATTTTAATACGAATCCATACATATAAAATTCATCCAAAACGGATATCGTTTTCCCCTCCAAAAAGCCAAAAAACGATAATAAAAACTTTAGAAACTATAGTATATAAGTAAATTAAGTAATATATTTTGTAATACTTAACTATAATGCATATAGTATAGTTATGCATATAGTATAGTATTATGAACTTATAACTATAATACATATAGTATAGTTATGAACTTAATACTTATATACTATAGTTACACATTATGGTTAAGTATTATGAACTTATTACTTATATACTATAGTTATGTATTATAGTTAAGTATTATGAACTTATAACTTATATACTATAGTTAACTTATTACTTAGTATATAACCAATTTGGATATAACTATAGATATAATCATAGGATATAATTATATGATATAACCATAGTATATAACTATATGATATACACATAGTATATAACTATAGGATATAACCATAGTATATAACCATAAGATATAGCCAAATTGGATATAACTATAAGATATAATCATAGTATAAAACTAAATGATATAACCATAGTATATAACTATAGGATGTAATATAGGATATAAGTCATATACTCATATAACCATAGTATACAACTATAGTATATAACGATGATATAACCAAATTGGATATAACTATATAATATAACTATATGATACAACCATAGTATATAACTATAGAATATAATATATGATATAACCATAGTATATAACTGTAAAATATAACCAAATTGGATATAACTATAAGATATAGTATATAACTATATGATATAACCATAATATATAACTATAGAATATAATATATGATATAACCATGATTATATCTTATAGTTATATTCTATATTTTTATACTATGATTATATCTTATACTTATATCCAATTTGGTTATATTTAATAGTTATATAATATGGTTATATCATATATCTTATAGTTATATAACTATGTGATATAACCAAATTGGATATAACTATAAGAATATATATAACCAAATTGGATATAACTATAATATATAATCATAGTATATAAGTATATGATATAACCATTGTATAATTTTATAGTCATATACTATGGTTATAATTTTATAGTTATAATCGTTATATCCTATATTATATTCTATAGTTATATTTATATCCTATATTATATTCTATAGTTATATACTATGGTTATATCAGATAGTTATATACTATGATTATATCTCATAGTTATACCCAATTTGGTTATATCATATCGTTATATCCTATAATTATATACTATGATTATATCTTATGGTTATATTCTATTTAGTTATATATTATGGTTATATTCTATATTTATACACTATGGTTATATCCAATTTGGTTATATCATATCGTTATATCCAATAGTTATATACTATGTTTATATCATATATTATATTCTATAGTTATATACTATAGTTGTATCATATAGTTATATTCTATAGTTATATACTATGGTTATATCCTATAGTTATATACTATGTGTATATCATATAGTTATATACTATGATTATATCCTATAATTATATACTATGGTTATATCATATAGTTATATACTATGATTATATCTATAGTTATATCCAATTTGGTTATATACTAAGTAATAAGTTAACTATAGTATATAAGTAATAAGTTCATAATACTTAACTATAATACATAACTATAGTATATAAGTAATAAGTTCATAATACTTAACCATAATGTGTAACTATAGTATATAAGTATTAAGTTCATAACTATACTATATGTATTATAGTTATAAGTTCATAATACTTAACTATAATGCATAACTATAATATATGCATTATAGTTAAGTATTACAAAATATATTACTTAATTTACTTATATACTATAGTTTCTAAAGTTTTTATTCTCGTTTTTTGGCTTTTTGGAGGGGAAAACGATATCCGTTTTGGATGAATTTTATATGCATGAATTCGTATTAAAATTTTCTACAAAATTATAGTAGAAAATTGTAAAAAATATCATTTTTTTCACTACAATGCGCTATATGCCATGCACCAAATTGTAAAAAAATGGGTAGGAAGTAGACTTGTAAAAAACCGACACAACCCGAAAACCCAACCCGACCCGAAAGGACCCAAACCCGACCCGAAAGGACCCAAACCCGACCCGAACGCCATTGGGTCAAAAAGGACCCGAAAAACCCTAAACCCGACCCGAACGCAAATCCGAGCTCGCGGGTCCCCTTTATTTTGTATATTTTATTTCATTTATATTAAATATTTTAATATAATTTATTAAATAATACAATAATATTAATTATATTATTATAACTATTTTATTAAAGTTAAAAATCATAATAATAATCATAAAAAGGGCATGTTCGACCCGCCGGGTCAACCCGAACCCAACCGACACAAAAATTTTATCAACCTGAACCCGATTTGATCCGAACCCGACATGACCCGAACTCGAACCCGACCCGCCCGACCCAGTTGACAAGTCTAGTAGGAAGGCTTTGTTTTTTGGATTTTTGGAGGGGCAAACGATGTCCGTTTTGGATGAATTTTTATGTACGGACTCGTTTTGAAATTCTATGCATGATTATGGAAAAATAACTATACTTTATGTATTATAGTTAAGTATTACAAAATATATTACTTAAATACTATAGTTTCTAACGTTTTATTCCCGCTTTTTGGCTTTTTGGAAGGGAAAACGATATCCGTTTTGGATGAATTTTATATATACTGACTCGTATTAAAATTTAAACAAAATTATAGTACAAAAATGCATAAAACACCAAAAAAATTCACTACAATGCGCTATATGCCGGACACTAAATTGTAAAAAAAATGGATAGGAAGGCTTCGTTTTTTGGAGGGGCAAACGATGTCCGTTTTAGACGAATTTTATATGTACGGACTCGTATTGAAATTCTCTACATGATTATGGGAAAAAAGTGCAAGTTTTTTTTTTAGTATGGTGCGCTTACAGTAAGCGAACTAGATAAACTTGTAAAAAAATATATTTTAGATCTATGCGCTTAAAGTAAGCGCATATATACAGTAGGTATTGCCTGCCGATATTTGTTTAATCCCCCTTTTGCCCCTATGCGCTTAATATAAGCGCACAGGACATGTACGCTTATAATAAGCGCCCGATTTCGTGTGCGTTTAGCGTTCAAAACGTGTGCATATAGATGGACCCTATGTTTATGAGTACTAATATGTAGGGGTGAGCAAAAATATATGATTCGACCGATCCGATTACCCGCCAGTTCGAATCCAAAAATTTGTATCCGAAAACATTCGTATTAGAAAACATCCATTTTATTTTTATCTAAATCTGATGTGATTCGGGTGATTTTTCTGGATACTCGTATCAGATACGAATAGGGATATTTTACTTACCAGATATCTAGGCATAAGAAAAAATAATATTTACGTTTTTAAAATTAGAAAATTATATATATATATATATTCTCTCAGCCCAAACATTGATTTATATGTGGCCAGACTAAGGGGAGAAGGGTGAGTTTGATTGCCGGTCTAAATCGGTGGTGGGTTGGACGAAGCTTAACACAGATGATGCATCTAGGGGGAATCCGAGTTTAGCTGCTACAGAGGGTGCTCTCCGGGGGAGTGATGGGCAATGGTTAGGGGAATTGCACTGAATATTGCAACTTGTACTTCTCCGCTTGCCGAGTCATGGGGGGTCTATTATGGGCTTTATATTGCTTGGGAGTTGGGGTACCGTTGGATTGCGATAGAGGTGGACTCAGAGTTGGTTGTTGGCTTTCTTCAGACAGGGATGAGAGATTCCCATCCTTTGTCTTTACTGGTACGTATGTGTCATGGCTTTATCAGTAGGGACGAGAGTGTTCGGTTTGGTCATGTGTATAGGGAGACTAATCGTCTTGCTGATGGATTATCTAACTATGCTTTTATTGTTGATTTAGGTTTTCATTTTCTCAGGGAAATTCATGTTAGTGTTAACTCTGTTGTTTTGGATGATGTGAGGGGTGTGGCTTCCCCCCAGTTGATTCCAGACTAGCCTTGTTTTATAGCTTTTAATAAAGGTTAGAGAGTGATGCCTCTCTTTTACCTAAAAAAATTGATTTATATTTATTTGCTAGCTTACCAATGTTGGACCAAACCCTACTAAGAAAAGCTCTCTCTCAAAACCTGCCTCTTCCCGGCGTCGATCAAATCAACACCAGCAAACCAACACCACCCTTAACGAAACCTCACTTCCTCAACTCAATCTCCCTGCTAGAGGGGGGCTCTATGTCTTCTTCTACAGTCTGATCACCCAAACCCCTTTATCCCCTGGATACAAAGGAAACAAGACAACAAAAAGCTTCGAAACCCTCTCTGAAAGTACTCAAACCCTAAAAATCGTCGCCTTCCTCTGGCATCTCCTCACATCGCTTCCACAAAAAGCTAGGTACCCAATCTTTCCATGGCTCAGACGGCGCCCCCCTCCTTTTCCAGATCTCAGTCTGCGAAAGAAGAATAAAGGCCCCCTTGTCAACCTTTTCCTCGATCTCTCTGCTAAGACGAGTAGAGACTGGGTTCCCCACAACCCCACTGGACGGGCTCATTTCTCCTGGTGCCCTGTGGTGTCCTCTCCCCGCGTGACCGCCGAAGAACTGCATCCTAGGGCTGCATCTCACAAGCTACGACAGCCTACAAGACCCAGGTGTGAAATTCCAATTTATCCCTTTTACAACCTTATTCTCTACTGGACAAATTGCTACTATAAATACTACACTTGTGCAACCTGGTTATGCATTCAATTTGTCCCCTTCTTGCTCTTTTATTCCACTGAATCAAATTGTGAGAGTAGCTTAATTGCTTTTGTTTGCTGGTGTGTCCTACTGGCTATCGGCTAACAAAAATTTGTTCTTATCCACTGCCCTGATGGAAAAAGGTAAACAACCTTTCTCTGTTGTTCTATGTACTGAACCAAATGTCCAAAATGCTTCACAAGCATCAAAACCAACAATAACTCCTGTTGTTATCAACAATGACAGTATTCCATCCCATAAGGATGCCAATACTGTTAAACAACCAAACAATACCAAACCAACGAGCCCTATTAGGGATGCCAAAGGGAAAACCTTGGAGGGTCAGGAAACTTTATTTTCCAAGCTAGCCAAAATCAGAGCCAAAGCTCAGAAACAAAAGGAATTCACCGTGATGGGTTATATGATAGGTAACCCTATAGAGTTCCCTAAACTCTTTGCAAAACTCAAATCTGAGTGGCGTTTTTTGAAAGGAGAAATCACCTTTCATGACTGCCACTATGGATGGTTTGAAGCTATCTTCTCCAATCCCCTTGACCTCAAAAAAATCTGGGAAGGCCGCCCATACCTAGCTATTGCTAGTCAACCAAGAAAAAGTCAACCAAGGATCAAACGCTGTAAACACAAATGCACCATTAGCACCAGTAATTTCACCTTAAAGGAACACTACAATAATCAAACCAAAAAATTCCAAACATATAGTACACTTGATTACACTAACAATAAGACCAACAGAAGACAAAAAATAAATATTGAATGGCAAGACCAAAAATACTTGCAAAAAAACCCATTCGGTTTTTTATGAAGATATGCCTATGGAACTGCCGAGGTATCGGTCGGAAAAACCTATGGACCGATATTGAATCACTTTGTAAAATTGAAAAAATTCAAATCATGGCTCTTGTGGAAACAAGAACTAACCAAGAACCAAATAAATGCATGTGGCTTAAAGCTGACTTTGATACGTTCCATTACTCACCAGCAACAGGATTCTCTGGGGGAATCTGCGTTATGTGGAAATCCTTCCAGCTTCATAACGAAATATGCGAACTAGCACACATTGATAAGCGATTCATTGCTATTAAATACAAAATTGTTGACAAAGACTATTGCATGATGCTTATCTTTACTTATGGTCCACCAAAAGAAAATGAAAAAGATGAATTCTGGAACCTCCTCTCGGAATTCATTATACAAACTCAAATGCCATGCCTCATCATTGGTGATCTTAATGAAATAGAATCATATGATGAAAAGCTTGGTGGCTGTCACTATAACCCAACAAGATTCAGAAGACTCAACAACTTCAGGAACAAATGTGATCTCCTGAACATACCAACCCAGGGTAATACATTCACCTGGCGCAAAAATAGAACAGAAATTGATAATATCTACGAAAAACTCGACCGAGTGCTTATCCATGATCAAATTCTACAATGGTTCCCTGGAATCTGTACCAAAAATCACGCCTTCACCTCATCAGACCATTGCCCCATCTCAATAGAGCTTGAAAATCCAAATCCAAGCAAAGCACAACCATTCAAATTTGAAAAAATGTGGACAACAAGGAAATATTTTGAAAATCTGGTTAGACAAGCATGGAGAATTGAAACTCAAGGATCCCATATGTACAACCTGGTCAAAAAAACAATGGAGCTCAAAATTAGCGCCAAAAAATGGAACAAAACTACCTTTGGAAATATTTTCAAGCAACTTAAAGAAAACGAAGATGAATTATCCACCATTCAACAATCAATCATTACAAGCCCAAATCCATCACTTATTGACAAACAAAACAGACTAATAAACAAAAAAGACAGCTTACTCTCCTTTCATAAAAATTACTGGAGCCAAAGAGCCAAAACAAAACATATCAAATCCATTGACTCCAACACCAATTATTTCCACAGAATTGCAAATGGAAAAAGAAGTCGCAAAATAATACGTGAAATCAAAACCCAAGAAGGAACTGTGATCATTGGACTAGAAAACATTCGAAAAGAAATTAGATCGGACTTCGAAAAGAGATTCAAAAAAGGATCTATCAATGCATCCAATCTCCAGAATCTACTAAGCAATATCACTCATGAGGTCACAGACCTAGACAACATCAATCTAACCAAAACTGTCTCTAATGACGAAATCAAAAAAGCAATCTTCAGCATATGCTGTGACAAATCCCCAGGACCGGATGGTATGTCCTCCTTTTTTTACCAAAAATACTGGCACATTGTTGGACCATTGGTGATCAAAGTTGTTAAAAGTTTTTTCCACTCCGGCAAAATGCTGAAACAAATCAACCACACATTCATTACACTCATACCCAAATGCGATAATCTTAACTCAACTAATCATTATAGACCTATAAGTCTATGCTCAACCATATACAAAACTATATCCAAAATACTCACAGAAAGACTCAAACCCATTCTCAACAAAATAATACACCCTCTACAAGGAGCTTTTGTCGCTGACAAAGCAATACAAGATAACATCTTAATCACACACAAAATTTTCCATTCCTTTCGAGCTAAGAGAGGTAAGGAAGGATGGATTGCAATCAAGCTTGTTATGGAAAAGGCTTATGATAGAATCGAATGGGATTTCATTCTCATGACCCTCGAAAAATTCATATTCTCTCCAAAATTTATTAAATGGATTAAAGAATGCATCAAAATAGTCTCATTTTCAGTACTAGTTAACAACGGACCAACCAACCTGTTTTATCCGGAAAAAGGACTCCGACAAGGTGATCCCCTCTCACCCTTCCTTTTTATCTTGGGAGCTGAAATTCTAGCAAGGAAATTACAAAATAAAGCGAACATAAATACCAAACAACTAGGATTTAAAGTAAACCAGAGGGGTACGAACATCCCCTTCTTGGCCTTTGCTGATGATATTCTGATCTTCGCAAAAGCAAACCAAACTTCATGTCAAAAGGTCAAATCTATTACTGAAGAATACTACTCTATATCTGGGCAGTGCGTTAACTATCACAAATCTGCCTTTCAGACGACACCAAATACACCAAATAATACCAAAGTTTTAATCCAATCCATCCTGAACATTCCTAGCTCCATCTCTCTTGATAAATACCTCGGTTGCCCAATAATTAGTGGAAGAGTTAATCAAAATACCTTCCAGGATACTATCCATTCAACAAACAAACAATTATCAAAATGGAAAGCCAATTCCCTCTCCCTCGAGGGAAGAGCCACACTCATCAAAGCAAATCTGGCGGCAAAACCAAACTATATTATGCAATGCTTTATGATACCAACATCTCTCCATAAAAAAATAGATCAACTTAACAGAGGCTTCCTATGGAACAAAGATCAAACATATAAACCCCTTATTGGATGGGACAAAATATGCAAAAATAAATCTCATGGAGGTATCGGCATACGCAAAACGGAAGATATGAATAAGGCCCTCCAAATGAAACTTATCTGGAAATTAATAGCGGAACCAGATAACATTTGGGTCAGAATCATCAGAGAAAAATACCTGAAAGATACTAATATACTAAACTATTCCAAAAAACAAACCATTCTTGGCAATGGTCCCAACTCCCTAAACTGTGACTCGAATCCCAAAGCGGCCTGCATTGGCTCATTGGAGATGGTGAATCCATCAACTTTTGGGAAGATAATTGGGTTCCTAATCTTAGACTTACCAATTATCAACTCCCTGACACATACATAACTACCACTAGTCATGTGAAAGACTTTATCACTGATAAACAATGGGATATTGATAAATTAAAAATGGTCATTAGTAATGATACAATTAACCACATCACAAATATACAAATACCTCAAAACAACATCGATGATAGACTATATTAGGCTCCAAATGTAAATGGCTGGTTTTCAACCAAAACAGCATTCGAACTAATTACCAAACAAAATAACCTCCCTAACAATGATCTATCTTGGATATGGAAACTTGATACGTATCCAAAAGTTAAAAACTTCCTATGGAAAATTTACCATAATGGTCTACCAACCAAAGCCAGATTAGCTCAAAAACAAGTGGTTGTCCCGCTAGCTTGTGACGCATGTAACAACCCATATAAGGACCTTAATCACTTCCTCTTCTCATGCCCTCATACGATGAAACAAATAAAGAAACAAAGCCCAACGATTAAAGTCATCATTAGGAATCTAAACACTATCAGCAAAAAACCAAATGAGCTCATTAATGAAATCCATAACCTTTTGAACAAAAAAGAAATGACCTGTCTTGCCACCATCTGGTGGGGATCCTGGATTTACAGAAATCAACTTATATTTCAAACACCAACTTCAGACAAAATAAAGGACCTAGCTCTCTACATCAATACCCTTATGACCAATTGGAAAAAAAACTAAGCAATACACTAGCGATGATATGAAACAACCTAAACCAAATCCAGCCCTTAGAAGGAAAACTAGGAACTTAAAATGGGATAAACCAATATCTGGATTCTACAAAATCAACTTTGATGGAACTAAAATACCAAATGGGAAAACAGGTATGGGCTTTATTATCAGAAATGAAAAAGCCGAGATAATACATATGGAAAACCAACAACTTGGTGATCAATCGGTAATTATGGCAGAAGCACTGGCACTTAAAAATAGCCTGAAAAAAGCTATATCACTAAACCTTAACAAAATTGAAATTGAAGGAGACAACTTGTGCCTTATTAATTCTATCCTTGGCACTTGGACTTGCCCTTGGGAAATTGAAATGGTGATCGCTGATTTTCTGATCGATCTCCGTTCCTTCCAAGAAGTCCATTTTCGACACATTTTTCGTGAGGTGAATCGCGTGGCTGACAAAATTGTTAAACTCAGCTTCTCAACCTCGAGATCTGCTCTTCACAACATTCCAGAACTTAGCGTTCTCATCCGCATGGATGCTCTAGGCCGAACCGTGCACCGTCGCTAGGTTCCGTCTAATTCTTTCCTCATCAAAAAAAAATAAAAAATGTTGGACCAAACCCAATTGATAAGGCTCACTTCCTTCATTCCAAGGCTCGACTCCACAGTGAGTCCAAGACTCCAAATGCAGTAATGCACAAGCCGTAGTCACTAGTCACTAGTCCGATGTTGTTTTTATATCAAATTCACTTTTAATAAAAAAGGACATGATATAAATATGCTAAGATAAAATATCCAAACTCTAGTTTACTCCACTTCTTCATTCCTTTCACAACACCGTGCCCTCTCTCCCTCTGCAGTTCTCAGTTCTCACGCAGCTTTGAACCCTTCAATTCCAACCTCATTGCCTTCCATTGTAACTTGTAAGTGTTCAATTAACTTAGATGGTTATTATTATTAGCTTATACTCTCTATCTTTCACATTTTGCTCTGAGATTTTGAGCTTGATTTTGCTCTCAGCTTTCCAACTTGCTATGTTTTTTTTTTTACATATATTGAGCCTTAGAGTTTGATTGTTGTAGTAAGCGTTCAATTTGTGTTTGTTGTGCAGCATTTTAAGAAGAAAATCAACCCAGTCCACCATCTTCTAGTCTCTCGCACTCACATTCAAGACTTTACAGGTTACACCATGGTAAGTTCAATTACTTTATTACTTGGTGTTTTGTTTAAGTCATAGTAGCTTTTCTTTTCTCAAGTAGATATTGCACTTTTCAATTTTTTCTATAATGATATAAACTTTTGATGGACCTATTGTGTTTAATTACGGGAACATGATAACTCAAGTATACCGTCACATGACTCAAGTGATCCTGAAATTCAAAACGATGTGGGAAAGACAATCTGCAAAACCACAAAGGCCTCCTTCTTCTTCATCCGAGCCTCCTTCTTACACATTAGTTTCTTGTTGTTAATTAAAACTCCAAAATATCATTAAAGCACTGAAAAATGACAACCATCAATGCCCAAAATAGCTTGACAACCTCGATCAGCATCTATATCTTAGTTGGCCCAGCATCAACCTTCAAAAAGCATTCTCTACTCGAACACAATAGAGTCTTGTTGTCCAGGCTACACATCATAAAAAATAACTAATTTAAGTGTCATACAAATGAAAATGTGCAAAATTTCACCAATAAGGCACCGTAATTGTAAACTTACATTAAGAACTTGTAATCCAGAATTATCTCTAAACCTTATTTGTTTGCCAGTTGAACTTCTATTGGTTGTTCATCTTCGTCGACCGTTCATCGAGCTTGATTCTTGCCTCTCTGTAGTAGATATATTTGACGTACACCTCGTTGACATTAATTATATTCGAGATGGGAGGCCATGTCAATTGAATTTTCTGTAGGATTCTAGCTCCTAAATAAAAACATATAAAGGTTAGTTAATGAGAGATAATTGTTATTAATTAACAGTAATTTTTTACCTGTTGACATCTACTAGCAGTTGTAGTCTTTGGTACATGTAGTATAATTATGGCCAACACCGCCACATGTCCTGCAATGCATAATCCTTCCATGTCGTGACATCTTTATCTTTCCTTTTCTTGGTTCATTTCTAGATTTTCTTCTTTTTGTAAGGACTTTTTATAAGAATAAAACTGATCTACCCCAGGGACACACGCACGCGTCGGATCTGAAGCCATATATCTAGCGAGACAATCTCCATGGAAAACATGCGAGCATGGTAACTTTGCGGCCTCAATACCTAACGAGAAGTCCTCCAAGCAAACCGCGCATCCCGTCTCCCTCTCCCCGGCCTTAATCGTAACCTTCTCAAGAGCCGGCGCATGCAGGCGCCTCCGCGGCTTCTATCAACGCAGGACTTGATCGGCGATGATTGAGACGACGTAGTCCCGGATGGCCAAGGGAACACGTACGCTTATCTTGGAGACGCGAACCGAGGTCTTGCTGGAGTCCGGGGTAGAGTTTCCGCAAGATGATATCCCGAGAATGATTTGGTCTTCCACGTCCAGATTCGATTCTTGGGCGTCGATGGCGGTGTGGTTCTAGTAAGGGCGAAACTGATATGCTGTATGAGAGTCGGCCATCTCGCTCTTCTATCCAGTATCTTGTAGCAAATTAAGGTGTCCATTGTTGTTTGTGGAATTGACAAGGGAAGAAACGTTAATTAGTATGGAGAGGCCGGTAAGAGTTGCAATGCAGTTTCCGAATTTACAAATTAGGAGATTTATATATATATAGTTTCGGAATTGTTGTGGGAGTAGGGTTTTTAGGTCATGTGTGCGTCTCAAGTCAACCATCCAAAAATGTGTATACAGGTAATATACTACTACGGGGCCGAAGCGGAGGCTACAACCCTCGAGTAACCCTAGATCCAGTCGTCCTTCGACCGCTTCAAGGTCTTCGACTCCGACCCAGTCGTCCTCCGCGCCCTCGCCCGCACCCCCCAACGGCCTCCTCCGCTTCGACCGCGTCAAGGTCTTCAACTCCGACCCTGTCGACCTCCGCCCGCACCGGCATCAAGGCCACCGTCACCCGTACCGGCATCAAGGTCGCCGCCGCCCGTACCGGCATCAAGGTCTCCGTCGACCTCTGTGATCTCAGATCTGAAAAATTGGATGGCTTGTTGTACAAGCTTGTTGAAGATAAGTATGATTTTATTCTATTAAAAAGGAGTAAAAAATCGCTTCTACCCCCTGTAATTGTTTGTTTTGGGCCATAAAGCCCTATACTACAAGAGAAATAGTGGCAAAAGTATATTGGTTCACTGCCGACACCACTGACCTACGACCATACAAAATTTGGGACATGAACCCTATGTCTTTCTACAACCCTCGAGTAACCCTAGATCTTCTCTGATTTCTATTCTCTTCCACTATGAGGTACTTTCATTGTTGGTGCTGACATTTCCTTAGGCTGATTTCTATTCTCTTCCACTATGAGGTACTTTCATTGTTGGTGCTGACATTTCCTTAGGCTGATTCTGAGAATTGTTGTTTCGGATCGAGACAAGACAGCGATCGAGTGATCCCTGATGGCTGCTGCTGACGTTTTGTCTCCAGATTGTGTCATGTTTCTTCTTTTCGGCTGCTTCAAACGATATGTTGGTGTCTTCCAACCACTGTTTGAGGACTTTCTCGATAATTTGCCTTGGTAGTTTGCTTGCGTCGTCAGTGTCTGTACTTTTTCTTGGTTTATCTCTCGTTCTTTTCAGCTTTTTATCTTTGTTTATTTGTTTGGGGTTTGGCGGGTGTCCCGTCGCCGATTTTTCGGCCTCTCAAGATTACAGGTTTGGTTGTACTAGTTTCTTGAATTATTACTTTATCAAAAAAAAAGAAATTACATTAATAATTTATAGGTCACGAACTAACTATTTTATTTGAAACACTGTATTTTTTAACAATTTCATTTGAGACACTATATTTTTTAACAATTTCATTTGAGACACTATATTTTTTAACCATTTTATTTAAAATACTATATTTTTTGTCCCGGGACAAAAAGCATAAAGGAGGACAAGTGTCTTAAACGAAAGTTGTATATCTTGCAGAGACGCTAACTCTCCAGTCCAAGGAAGAGAACCAACAAGTACGAAGGGGACAAACCATGAAAAACATATACTATTTCAGAGTAATCGAGGTACAAACAAGATATATGATATCATACAACAAAGCAAACTCTACTCCTGGAATCAAGCAAAGGAGACATCAAAACCCACAAAATTGAACATCCAGAATCTAAAAGACCCAAGTCGAAGAGCATTTATTATCAGCTGAAAGCATCGATGATTTAAACAGCGCACAATATATGGGAATCGGTGATTCAACGGGCTGAATTTATCAACCAAATCTCTATCCCCACTTGCTATAAGAAAATCGAGCAAGAGAATGCTACTCCAATTTTAGTCCAAAAGCATTCAATTAACATTCAAGCAAATAATTTAAGAAGTGCTAGAAGAGGGAAAGAAATAACCATCTTCGTCTGGATTGGAGGGTCCACATGAACGCTCTATGGCTACTGATGGAAGGGCGTATTCACTGACTCCGATCATCACCTGAAAGAACCATCTTCTTCCTCTGCGCAGCCGAAGCAACAACTCCTCTGTCGTCTAGAACGATCGTAGACATCGACGGAGACGAGCCCGTGCGGAGATGGTGATGGAGCTTGGCCGAGTGGAGTCAGATGGCGAGTGTGGAGATAGGAGGTTCTCCAGGCCATTGCTTCTTGTTGGAGTCCCACGTCGGAAGGACGTGGTTGACTTAACTAGTATATAAGACAGAGGCTCTCTTCCCCTATTGTCAATTGGTTTTTAGGGTGGAATTCCTTTGGACTTATATCTGGACCTCTCCCGTCTGCCCATTGTCGATCTTCACATGGTATCAGAGCCTAGTATGGGACTCAAGTGTTGACGGGAGCTAAGCCCGTCACACTTACGGGGTGTATTGGAGTCCCACATCGGAAGTATGTGGCTGACTTGCCAATTGATTTTATGGTGAAACTCCTTTGGACTTATATCTCGACTTTCCCCATCTGACTCATTGTCGATCTTCACACTTCTCCATCGAAGCCCTCTTTTTCTCTACGCCTCCCCTTTCACTGCTATGTATTTCTCCTCTTTTTATTTCCCGTCCTCCTCACTCCCGTAAGTATGATACCCAAAATCTTTTATTTAAACAAATAAAAAAATATGAGTTACAATTCATAACCCTCTTTAATCTCAAACCCGATTTCTCGACCCCTTACCAAACACCGCCTAAAACTCTTAAAAAGCAGACCGAAGTCTTAGCTAAAGGAGTTAAAAAAAGGTCCGGAAACTGAAAGATAGAGCGGTTTGGATGGAAAGTGAGTATGTGACTAATTAAGACTGGTCCGTTATTTGGGCCCAAAATTGTAGAACCCAAATCGCATCAATCCGGGTCGGCTAAGAGAGTAAAGCCTACAAGTTGTTTCCACAAGATCAAAATTCGCAGTTGCACCTGTGGTAGAAGGTTTAGGGTTTTTTCATTGCTGCCGAGCGTGACTGAAGGAGAGGAAGAGCGAAGATGCCGGCGGGTCACGGACTTCGATCGAGAACAAGAGATTCGTTCTCAAGGCCTTTCAGGAAGAAAGGTTACATCAATCTCACCACTTATCTCAGGACTTTCAGGATCGGCGACTACGTCGACGTCAAGGTTAACGGCGCCGTCCACAAGGGCATGCCCCACAAATTCTACCATGGCCGCACTGGCAGCGTCTGGAACGTCACCAAGCGCGCCGTTGGCGTCGAGATCAACAAGCAGGTCTGCGTCTCTCTTCTCAATTTCCAGTTATGCATTTCGGTGTTAAATGGAGTCTTAGGGTTCAAACTGTTTCCTGAGTTCAAATTGACTAAATGTTAACATTTACTACTGTATTCCGAAATTGTTGTTCAAATTTACAAGTTGATATGATATGAATTGCGCTTTCATGTGTTGGTACTTGGTAGGCATTTTTTTTTTGAAATGGCCGTGTGCTCTTTTGGAGAAATGACAAAGGCAGTGCAAGATTAGGTTTTTATTATGGGACTTTTTTTAATGTATTGAGTTAGGAAACAGTAGCGATGGTTGAATATGCTCTTGTCTTCCATGTTTCAATAGGATTGCTGGTTGATGCAAAATGTTCAAGTGTCATCCTTCTCATTCAGCTTGCATCATTTGATATGTCCTAACATTAGAATGCATTGCATTTTGCAGGTAGGAAACAGGATCATTAGGAAAAGGATTCATGTGCGTGTTGAGCACGTTCTGCCTTCTCGTTGCACCGAGGATTTTAAGTTGAGGATTAAGAAGAACGACCAGCTCAAGGCTGAGGCCAAGGCACGAGGTGAGGTCATTAGCACCAAGAGGCAGCCAGAAGGCCCAAAGCCTGGGTTTATGGTCAACGGTGCAACCATTGATACCGTCACTCCCATCCCCTATGATGTCGTCAACGACCTCAAGGGTGGTTACTAGTCTCTTAAGCCTGCAATATTCTCAAGGGTGGTTACAGATGCATTTTATGCATAATTTTGCTGTGTGAACTTTTGGTAGTTTATCTAGATATATTATTATACTGTGAAACTCTTCTCAAATGAGACATCTTATACATTTAACCTGCAATATTCTCCTACAAAATTTTCGTTAAAACGCAAAAGAAACCTTTCATCGTATCAGATGACAAATCACAAGTTTCGTGCTCAATCTCTACACTTCTCTACCAATTACCAAACTACAAATCTACAATGTAAAATAAACGAAAACGCAGAGTATATTAAGTATAAACTCCAATTAACACAATAGCCAAAGGATGAATATTATGAGCGAATGTAACTTGAGACCCCAACTAGTTCTGCCATAGACCAAGGGCCCTAAGAAGGAACGCACAACAGGCAACAACCAGACCCGAAAACAAGGTAGGGATGAATAGATCCACCGCCGACCTCCTCACCATGTACACCGGAAAGCACAGCCTCTCCCCCGGCAAATCCATCGGTATTCTCACGTAATCGTCTCCACAAGGCCTCGAATATGCCGACGACGGCGAAACCGCCCTCACAAACGCCATCTCCGGAGAGAACGACGCCACGGCCACTGTAAGCGAGAGCAACGCCGTCCAGGTCCCGGCGTAGCACAGCGCCGGACGCCTCGCCGCAAATTGCAGGTACAATGAGTTGATCAGTGACAGAGACATTACAGCCAAAATTAGTCTGTAGATTTAACTTAGTTCAGGGAGAATTTTATTTTTGGAAAATATAGATCAGAGATGTGAGATTCTTGATGCCGAAACAAGAAGGGGAAAAGAGAGACTTGTGTTTTGAACGTGATGTAGAACCACGCTGAATTTGCTCACAGAGTCCACACAATCGCGGCGAATGGTATGGGAATTTTCACACGATTTACTTCGTTAATTGTTTAACTTCTCGTTTATAAAATTTATAAGTAGGTCCCGTACCGATTGATTCGGAAATTGATTTGAATAGAAGAAATTGGATACTGGATCAAACTAACCGTCAGGATAAGAACTCATCGACGTGGACAGAATCAAATTTTAAGCAATTGATGACTTCTTAAAGCTTAATTCCAACTATAAACATTCTAATCTTGCAACTACATCAAAAGATTCGAAGTTTCTGCAATTCGATCCAGATCTGATAAGAGATCACTTCATTTTAACAGGCAAAAGAACAAATAAACTAGATAAATCTAAGCACTAGTGAACTTAGTAACGGCCTTGGTCCCCTCGGATACGGCGTGTTTGGCGAGCTCACCAGGAAGAACGAGGCGCACAGCAGTCTGGATCTCGCGAGAGGTGATAGTCGGCTTCTTGTTGTAGCGAGCGAGTCTGGAGGATTCCTGCGCAAGCTTCTCGAAGATGTCGTTGATGAAGCTGTTCATGATTCCCATGGCCTTGCTGGAGATTCCAATGTCAGGATGGACTTGCTTCAGAACCTTGAAGATGTAGATCTTGTAGGTCTCGACGCTCTTTTTCGCCCTCTTCTTCTTCTTGTCTCCGGCGGCGGCGCCTCCTTCCTTAGGAAGCTTCTTCCCGGCCTTTGGCTTCTTCTCTGCCGGAGCTTTCTCGGCGGCGGTCTTCTTCTCCTCCGTCGGCTTCTTCTCTGCTGGCTTCTTCTCGGCCTTGGGTGCCATTGAAATCGCCGAAAAAGGTTTTGGGGGAAGGAATTTGTGAGGCAAAGAGAGAGTAAGCAGAGTAGGAAATTGCGAGTTCGATGAGTGAATGGTTGGTGATGCGTTTCTCTTTTATACGAGAAGAAACTGCGATATCATTGGAAGAAAAATAGAGGTTCGGATTGATGACATGGCATGTTTTGGTTCGTTGAAATTTTGAAAGGCGGAGGGGATGGCTGTGAACAAGGGACGGATTGATGACCTGGCAAATTGGGCGCTTTGCTTCATGTTTACGCGGGTGGAAAGAGACGCGACCCGCGAGTATTAAACTTGAAAAATTGATAATATCTCTCGATAAAGTCGAAACAAAATACAAATTTCGAGTGGGAAGTTTATTAGGCGGGAATTGAAATACCGGAAGAAGTCTAAAATGCAGAAACTCTAGAATGGAAAGCGAATATTAAACGTTTTTTATTTATGATTTTTTGTTATTTCTCTTGTCATTGCTAGCACTTTTCCTTCTACTTGTTTATTACTACAATATGTTTTCTTATTGGAATGGCTCATAAGTCATACCTACCAACCATGGAATGTATTTTATTTTGATTCCCAACAATTTTAATCCCAACGACGTCGAATGCATGTATTGTGATGCTTATGGTGTGTTTCGATTACGCGTTATAATGCCAAAAACTGACATTATAATACCAAAAACGATATTATAATATCACTTTTTGGTCTTATAATGCTAAATAATGTGTAATCCAAACACACCCTTAATTTTTAAACAATTCTAACTCTTAAGCTCAATTATAAGTTATGGCACATTGGCACTATGAGAATGTATGTTCTCTCAAGCTCAATGCTACTTGATCATCTAAAAATAACTTTGGAAATGACACCAAATAAACTATCAATTAGGCCTTATATGTGTGATTCTGAGACTGTTTTTCCTTAGATACTAAAATCAATCAAAACTATCAGTGCATCAACAATTTATTTATTTATGTTGTTGTGTCATGCTAACAAACTACAAAGGGCCTCTACAATTTCTAATTACTTAGAATGAGTTAGATAAGTTAGACATCACAAAAGTTCTAAGCGCCTAAGCTCATTCTTAAGCCTAAATCGAATAAGAAAATAAAACATATATTATCGCTCACGAGCCGCTCTGTGGGTTTTTCATCTAGCCGCCGTGCTTGATTTTGTCTAGGGTTTTCCTAGGTTGGTAATCCCAAGTGGATTTTCTTGGTTTTCCTTTTCTTTCAATGTGACGGCGCTATTTCTAGATCCCGTGCTACCAACCTTCTCTCCTTTTGTCTAAAAGTTCCTTTTTTTTGTCGTTTCCTCCCTTAAAAGTGTCACCTTTCTTCCTCTCCACCTACCCAAAAAGTCCATCTTTTTATGCCTTTTTGCTGAGACAACGATGACGGAGGAAATACTTGAAAAATCGGATCGTTTCTCACTTACAGAAGAAGAGCAAATTGTGGAGATTATTGATACCCAGGTTGATGAAGCGGATGAGAGGAGGATTAAGTTGGGTTTGGCTGCAAAACTCATGACAACAAAGATGGTAAACACAAAAGCTCTTAAACGAACCATGGAGATGCTCTGAAAGTCGGGGAAGGGATTGGTGATGCGTGAGCTGGGCGACGGAGTTCTGGCTTTCCAGTTCTTCTGCGAAAAGGACAAAAGTTGGGTTCTCGAACATCAGCCATGGAATTTTAATGGCCAGTTTCTGGCTCCCCAAGAGCTCAAAAGGGGGGGGGGGAGCCATCAAAACTAAGCTTCAATTTTTTCCCCTTTTGGGTTCAAGTTTTTAATGTACCCCTGAATAGGAGGAATATGGACATGGCAAGAACTATTGGCGACAAAGTGGGGAGACTCCTGGAGTTTGATGGAGGAAATGACTTCGGCTGGAGCGAGATGATGAAGGTCAGAGTGGATATGGACCTAAAGAAGCCGATTATGTGGGGGTATGAACGTCCGTTTCAGGACAGGTGATCCCACCTGGCTGGCCTTTAAGTACCAAAACCTCCCCGAAATATGCTACAGATGTGGATGTATCGGCCACAATGATAAAGATTATGAAACAGTTACGGATGAAAAAGCAAATGAGAAAGGTCTACAGTATGGGCCGTGGTTGAGGGTTGTGAATGCTATAAACCCAAACAGAGAGCTTCAGGAAGAACATGTGAAAGAGAGGCTCAAGTTTGAGAATCTCACCAAGGAAGTGAACAAAACAAAACAGAGCTTGCCGACCAAGAAACTAATACAAGCGGTTGGGGGTGATGTCCCGGGAAACAAAAGGACTTGAGAAACAATGGTAAAAAGGGTCCATGAACTCGAAACTGGGACTGTGCAAAATGTTGTAAGTCCAAATGACAGTGAAATAGGTTTGAACTGGGATGGAAAGCTTGTGGCTGATGAAATTAGCACAGGAAGAGTCATGATTGTGCACACAGAAACACAAGATGCCCCTAGGGATAAGGGGCTCAAAGATGAGCAAAGAAAGGGGTGGAAAAGACAGGCCAGAGACAAAATGGAGGTTGGATGCCAGACAGGAACTCTAGTAGGCGGGAAGAAAAAAGATTCAGGGGAGGACGTGGAAATGAAATTTGATAATCTTAGGAAGGAGGTTCGTGAAATCAAATTTAGGAAGGTGACAATGACCACGGAAACAGAGTCTCCAGAGGCGGCGATTGGCGATGTCCAACCCCGCCGGGCATTATGAACTGCCTAAGCTTCAATTGTCGGGGCCTGGGCAACCCCGGTGCAGTTACTACCGTGTGAAGAGGGAGGCCCCTACCATTCTCTTCTTGAGTGAGACAAAAATGAGTGGTAGCGAAATGAATAAAGTGATTCGAAAGTTCTCTCAATTTGATGGCCTAGCAGTTGATAGCAGAGGACACTCAGGGGGCCTTGCTATGTTGTGGAAGAAAGGTATTGACATTGAGCTGAAGCCCATGTCCCTCCACCACATGGACTTCGTGATAAGGAAGGTATAGGAGATTCTGAATGGAGAGCGACAAGCTTTTATGGGTGGCCAGAACATGAAAATAGACACCTTTCCTGGGAACTATTGAAACTGCTATGGGAAGAAAACCAATATCCTTGAGCCTGCTTCAGGGACTTCAATGAGATCATGTTCCAACATGAGAAGAAAGGAGGGGTTGAAAGAGTTAGAGGTCAAATGGAAGCTTTTATAGAATATGTTGAGGATTGCTTGCTGATTGATATGGGGTGCTCACGATACGAATTCACGTTTGATGATGGGAGGCTGGGACAGATAATGTGCAGTGCAAACTCGACAGGTTCCTTGTGAATGATAGTTGGATAAACCTCTTCCCTTAAGCTTGTGCGGTGAATTTGGATAGGGAGAAATCTGATCATTCTCCAATTATGCTGCAATTGGAGGTTGATATGCACAGAAGGAAGCCTAGGATTTTCAGGTTTGAAGAAATTTGGACTGAAAAATCACAGTGCAAGGACATTATCCAGAAGGTTTGGAGCAACTCTGATGGGAATGCCCTTGAGAAGATTAGTGAGAGTGCAAGGGAACTCACGAAGTGGTCCAAGCAAGAGAAGAAGAATCGGAAAATCCTTGCCAGGAAAAGAGATCAACTTGCAAAGCTCAATGTGGGTGGCCTCTCCCGTGATCAGATGGCCACTAGTATAAGGCTGGTAGCTGAAATTGCATCTCTCCTAAAAGAGGAGGAATTATACTAGAGACAAAGGAGTAGAGGTCTGTGGCTAAAAGCTGGTGACCTCAATACTGCCTTCTTCCATAGATCGGCCACTATTCGTAAGGAGAAGAACACCATTCGCAAGATCAAGGATGATAATGGATTGGTGCATATTGGGGAGGGCCCCATCGAGCGAGTGGTTGTGAAGTACTTCAAGGAGATCTATGAGACATGCCAGTCTGCTGATATTGATCGAGTCTTGCAGAATGTAGAAGAGACAGTGGATGCAGTGTAACACCCCTGACTTACGTCGATAGTGTCATACGCCAGTGACCTCAGACGTTGTTGTCCGGTGTCATCCAAGGCTTTAATCAGAACAATTAATCTTAATTAAACATGTTAAATAACGAAAGATTAAACAGCGGAAGACATTTTTAAATGAAACTCAACCATTTATATTAAAAGATCTCTCATCAAACGAGAGAAGTATTTTTACAACAGAGTGAAATTTCAGCGGAAGACTTATAAATTACATAGCGAAAGACTTTAAGAATAAACCTATTACATGACTTAGTGATAAGAATATATTACAATAATCCCTCGAATAACATCAGCCAACCATGCAAGGAATAAAACCCGGTTGGTTAGTCTAATGAAAGACTATGCAAGGGTGAAAACAGATGGTTCTAGTGATCGTAACCGTTTACTATCATTATCCCTCGAATAACAACCGAAAGAACGATATATAACCCGAAACTTTCACGGAATGATTAAAGTTTAGACATGCACTAAAAAGGAAATGAGCCTTATTGGAAACGTATGAAGAGAGGACTCCAAAAGATTGAGTCTTACGGGAAAGTATGACAAATGTTTGGGAACGTTATAATTTCACACAAGCGTTTAAAAAGACTTGACCATTTGGGTCCACGACCAACCTCACCGCGCAATGCGAATTCAGATTTGAAAGGAGGACTTACTCTAATCTAAGTCCGGGCGGTTTCCACATTGTACTCCTCGCCCGATGGTATATTAATTATGTGCATAATCACACTTATCTTATTTAATTCCAAAACGCACATTTACGTTATAAGCTTTTAAGATATATCATCTCATCATGAGAGATATCAGAGGGAATAAATTCTGAATGGCGGCACCAGTTGTGTGCACCTACCCCGAGTAAGGGTATAGTCATGACCAGAGAGAGTATTAGGGAAAAATCATCCTAATACCAGTTATAAAGAAACGACTAGATCTCGTAAGGTACATAGCGTTCCTACGAATACTCGTTCTAACTATAATGTATAAGTTCACACATAAAATCCACACCAATACCATCATGATAATAACAGATATAATAGCGTTGTTTCTAGCAATATATATAACCTATTATAATATCACATTTTAAATCATATTGATTATAAAAATCTGTTCCCAAACGAAAACAACAATTCATCCCAATTTAATTAACAATTCGAAATAATTGATAATTAATGAAAACATGGAATGATAAGTAAGAGCGAACCGTCACTTGCCTTAGTCTAGACGAACGATTGAACGACGACGGGTTTCTGGGTCCGGAACGGGAATGGAAGTCGGATTACAGATTCCTACGACAACGACCCATAACGAAACCCTAGGTTAGATTCGACAATAAAATGATATGAATCTAAGAAAGAACAAACGAAATCGAAAGAACGAAAGTCCCGCCCGAGACCGGATCGTCCAAGGCCACGATCACGATTGCCAAGGCGATCCGCGGTCGCGGCGTGGATTCCGCGGTCGCGGGCGTCGAGGACATGGCGTCCGCGAGCGTCGAGGACAGCGTCCGCGTCGCGGCTTGAGTGTCATTGCCGCGGTTGCGACAGTTCATGTCCGCGGTCGCGGCCATGAACTCGGCGACCACAGATCGGGAGAGAACTCACCGGCGGCGACGCGAGGGGGCTCGAGACGATGGGGCTTCCACTCATATCCTCCTTGCGCCTCCAAGGCACCACCCTACGGCTGCTGCAACCTCCGGCGAGAGCTCCGGCAACACCTCGAAGATTCCGGCGAATGAAGGAAAAACGAGAGAGAAGATATCTGAGTTGGGTGCCCAAAAACCCTCCAACTTGGCCTCCATTTATAGCCAAAGGAGGAGAGCAGTCCCCGCCCAAATCGACGGTGGCTCAGAAGACCGACGGCGACGAAGAACACGCGGCACGCATGCCTGCCTGCACATTTCCGCGGTCGCGGAAATGCTTCCGCGGTCGCGGAAATGCTTCCGCGGTCGCGGAAAATTCCAATGCCCAGCTCCTCTGGGAGCTATTTTTCCGCGGTCGCGACAGAGGTATTTTCGCGTCTTTTTGCCCGGGGAAAGGTTTGGCATCGGTTTAAACCCCGGAAATTATATATTTGTACCCAAACAAATATTCTAAGCCCCGAAAATACGTCGAATGTATTTTATACCACTCAGGGAAATATTACAGAGATCATACATGATACAGAAAATCCGAACTTCGCCTAACGCGTCCCGAATAATTGACGAGGGTTTGGGAAATTACCCAATTACCCTTACTAAAAAATGAGAGGTATTACATGCAGAGACAAAGGCCCAGCATGAAGCGCCCTTTACAGAAGAGGATGTCGTGATTGCTCTCAAACAGATGCACCCCCTAAAGGCTCCTGGGCCAGATGGTATGTGTGCAATGTTCTTCCAAGTTTACTGCGAAAGTGTGAAGGAGAAGGTCATTGACATTTGCCTCGAGGCTTTGAACTCGGGAATCATCTGTGATGAGATAAGCAAGACCTTCATAACTTTGATCCCAAAGAAGAACATGCCAGACCAGATGAGAGATTTTTGACCTATAAGTCTCTGCAATGTGGTTTACAAGTTAATTGCTAAGACTATTGCAAACAGACTTAAAAATTTACTTCATCAACTTATTGCCCCAAACCAAAGTGCTTTCGTCCCAGGGCGCGTGATCTCTGACAACTATCTCGTTGCTTTTGAGATCTTCCACCACATGGCCACTTCGGATGGTAGACAAAAATACTTGGCACTGGAACTTGATATGTCCAAGGCCTATGATAGGGTTGAATGGAGTTTTCTCACTAAAGCAATGAGAGAAATGGGTTACAGGGAGACTTGGATCAACAGGATTGAGAAGTGTATGTCCACTGTGTCTTTCTCTATTTTGGTGAATGGCAGGCCAACAAGTGAGTTCTCACCATGTAGGGGCCTTAGGCAAGGAGGCCCCTTACTTGTTTCTTATTTGCGGCCAGGTTCTCTTTGCTATGATTGATAGAGCAACCACCAGGAATCTCCTCTCGGGTATCAGGATTGCAAACACTACCCCCTCGATCTCACATTTGCTCTATGCAGATGATTGTATTCTCTTTGCAAAAACAGATCAAGCACAAGCGAAACGATCAAAAACATTCTTGCTAACCTTGAAATGGCTTCGGGCCAAAGGGTGAATTTGGACAAGACATATATCAATTTCAGTAAGGGGATTGAGAGCAGTATGAAAGGGAAACATTATGCAGATCCTGGGAGTGCCACAAAGGGAGGGCTGCCACAGATACCTTGGACTACATACTACGGTGGGACATTCAAAATAGCAGATCTTTAGCGCAGTCAAAGGCAAGCTAGAGAAGAGATTAAAGGGATGGAGCAACTTTTATTTGTCCAGACAAGAAGGAAGATCCTTATAAAATACGTGGCTCAAGCCATACCTACGTATGTGATGTCGGTTTTCAAAAATGCCCCAAAATTTGTCTACGGAGATTCAATCTTTGATATCAGGGTTCTGGTGGGGTCAGAGGAACAGAGAATGTAAGATACACTGGTGTAGCTGGCAGAAGATGTGCAGGCCAAAAAACGCGGATGGACTGGGGTTCAGAGACCTCCAAAGCTTTAACGCAACTCTTCTTGGCAAACAGGGATGGTGAATTGCACAGAATCCTGAAAGTTTGGTGGCGACAGTGATTAAAGCAAAATAATTTCTCTTATCTTCCTTCATGGATTCTCGCCTGGGTAACAAGCCAAGTTACACTTGGCGCTCTATTTGGGAGGCGAAAGGTGTTCTGGAGAAAGGGACGCTTTGGATGGTTGGTGATGGGACACATATAAAGGTTTGGAAGGATCCTTGGATCGTGGGAAACACAACCAAACCATCTATTACAAAAGCTCCTCTTGGGCTGGAAGATATGAAGGTGTGTGACCTTATTGACCAACAAGGGAGATGTTGGAAGGCAGATTTGATTGATCACATTTTCTTGCCTTTTGAGACTAACAGAGTCAAGAACATCCCTCTCAGTTTTAGTGCCAATTCGGATGTAAAGATCTGGCATCCAGATAAATTCGGGGAGTGTACTGTGAAGACTGAAGAGTGCTTATCATTGGGATCGCTTTAGCTTCAAAATTGATTTTCAACCATATGAGGGGATCGACTGGATTCATGGTATGGCAGATAAGCTCACCGAGAGGGAACTCTCTCTCTTTCTGCTCTGTATCTGGAGCATATGGAACAGATGAAACTCGCTCGTTTTTTAGGGTCGTTTCAAATCTGATGTTATGATGGTCGAGGAGTGTATCGCCTTAGCAAATGAGATCAATGGACCTAGTGGTGCTAAGTAGAGAAATCATGCGAGAGCAGTTGCCAAATGGAAGCCCCCTTCAGAGGGAGTCTTGAAGCTGAACGTTGGTGCTGCGGTTATGGGAGACATGGGCACTGGATTTGGTGCAGTTGTTAGAGACCAGAGGGGAAGGGTGATTGTGGCAGTCTCTGAACAAACTCCCCTGGAGCTAACACCCCTTGTAGCCGAAGCAACTGCACTCTTCAAAGGGATCCAACTCGCAGTGGCTCATGGTATATTGGATCTTATGGCGGAAAACGACAACCATGCTATCATCCAAATTCTGGACAAGAAGTGCAAATGCCCGTTTGAAGTCTCGATGGTGATCTAGGACATCCTTGCAATTACTCCTTACTTCAGCTCCATCCGTTGGTGTCATACTAGAAGAGATGGTAATAGGGTTGCTCACGAACTAACTAGACTTGAACCTTGGAATGTTGGTTGTAGATCGTGTGACTATTCTCTGCCAAATGTAATCTGGAATGTTGCTATGAAGTTAGTAATGAAATCGTTTAGGTGGCGTTTGACACCTTTTCCCTAAAAAAAAAAAAAAAAGATTTGGGAGCATACAAATCACCAAATAAAGTGACTAAACTTTGGACTAAATCAAGATTAATCACCCACTCATTGTTCTCATTCTTATTGGAAGCTATCTTACACCTATTAATTAATAACAATTAACACCATTTTGGTGGATAACTCCTTTTTTCATACAACTTAGTGACGTGCACAAATGACCCAACACATTTTTGAAAAATATATTGAGAATACTGGTATTCTAATTTTCTAAATTGTCAATGCTATGTCACAACTCATAACCATAACAACTCGAGCACCATTATTTGGAAAGACAATTAACACAAATCACATACTTCTGTGCCAAATCCACGACAAAGAAATTCCCCATTACAATTTCAAGTAGTCATTCAACCGAATGCCATTCAAAAGAAACCATATATTGTGAACTAAAAGACAAGACAGAAATAGAGATTGCAAGGTCATAGTTGAACAAAAAAAGGGGCAAGGCAACCCCGAGCATCCAAGCAAAGCTATTAACATCAAATTTTCGAAGTAACAGGCACACAAGTTCAATCTCCTCATCATAGCTAGCATATACTCTTATCAATTTCAGCGAACTCGGCTATTGAAAACGTCAAGACCCATCTCAGTAGGATCAGTGGCCTGGAGCTCCACCTGAATTCCGTCGAGCTCCCGCTTGAACCTGTCCTTGGAACTTGCATAGATCATCTTGCTCCTCACCCTCGATGTGTCGGGTGACCTTCAATGAAAACGGGGGAGGTAAACCAAATAAGGTCAGCAACACCATGATGATTAGTTAGACACAAACACAGCAGGTTCAGCTTGTCAAGAATTGCTTACCAGGCAATGAAAAAGATCCTGCTCTTCGGGACATTCTCCTCAGTCATGAAGTCAAAATCAAAAACAGCATAGCGGCATTCGTTCTCTGGAAGGCAGGCGGTGAAGTCTTCATAGGTTTGGGCCGGCTCTCCAACTGTTTCAACAATGACCTGCTTTTGCACCTCTTCAATCTTGAATACTATGTAGCGATGAGCCCGCTTTGTTTTCAGCTCCATAAATTTCAGCTTACAGTCATCATGTACAGCCATCCCAGATGCTGCATTGGCCTAGAATTTACACAAGCGGAGCACGCACTCAAATAATTTATACAGGTAATATGCTAGACAGAAGTCCCAACTCCCACATGCAAAAACACAAATCATGACCTCCCATCATTTTATTTTTGGCACTTCATCAAAATAATGTTACCAGTACCACCAATAAACCATCATTGAAGCAAAGACATTAGACAAGAAGTAACAGCATGGTTCATGGATCAGGTTAAGAGCAGTGGACCATGAAGCAAAGATAAACAACTAATAGTTTGAAGTTTTGAGATGCACATCAATTGGTGATTCGAGTAACACAGAAACGCTATGCAGATAGCAAACTAGAATCCAGATGAAAATGTGCATACAGAACAAACAGTCAAACAACCCATTTGAGTTAGCCTAATCAAGCCCATTGGATAATTAAAATAAGCAATTGAACTTTTTTTCCCATGACATAAAGAATAATTTCAGATTTGGTCAAACAAACAATCCCTTTTCATATTGCAGCCACTATAAGAAGACTCCCCAAAGGTCAAGCAAAACAGGTCAGCATCCCACTATAATAAATTCATATAAACTCAAAGCAATACTAAAGCAGGTAACATATCGCGTACGCCAACTCCACCATTATTAAAAGGGGAACCACAATCTCTCATCTAAAACACGGTTCTTCACCTAAAGAGCTCACAAAATCTAAGGTAAAAAGTAGGTTATCAAGCTTCAATTAACAGATTTTCCTCGAAGTTCAAGCAGAAAGCAGCAGAAGAACAAGATAATTCAATTAATCACCGGATCAATCAAAACTACATGTACACTAGAAGCAAACATCTAATTCTCCGAAGTAACAAATGAACTATCACAATCAATTTAGGCAGAAATCCCGATGGGATCAGCATAGCGAGAAAAGCTAAAACCAGATCTGCGAGCTCAGCACACAAGACGACACATACTCTTCAAATTCTCACATAATAAACTAGAAATTCCGATGAATTCCAACTCCATACAGCAATCAGATCAAGATCCAGAAACCAGAACTACAGCAAAATCAACTACAATTCAAACTTCCAACTAAGAATAAAAACCTAGCACGAACAAATCAAAGGAGCAAGAGAGATGAAGATCGATACCATGGTTGCAAGAGAGATGAAGATCGGAAGCGGCTAGAGAGAGAGGGAGAGGGGAAAGTAGAGAAGATAGATGGAGAGATGTGTGTGAATAGGAGGAGTATTGTGGAAGGTAAATAAAAGCTTCTTCTTTTTCTCTTTCTCTTTCTCTTTCTCTTTCTCTCTCTTGGTGTTGGGTGGTGCAGAAGAAAGAGAACAACTTTGGGTTGTGCAGCTGAAAAAGGGGGGATTCGGTGGGATGGGCCTTTGGCCTTTGCTGAGATGTGATGATGGTGGACATTCGTGACAACGCTAAACCCACCCCCACCCCTAACCCAACCTGTGCAACATCATTAACACAACTTGCTTGTTACCTTTATCGTTTGATAATTGGTGATTAACTGATTATACAAATAATATATTACTCGTTTGGTTGATAAGTAAATTTTCATGAATTTAAATACCGCAAAAAGTAATATAAATATATGTGTTTGGTTGATTTTTTTATTTTTGAAAAACTCATATATTCTAATCCATGTAATTTTCAATTGAGAAATAGCAATCAATATCCCAAATCATATATGGCTTTGCAATTCTACCCTAGTACTTTTGTTTTTTGCAAAACTACACATTTGACCATTTTTTTTCTTGTTTTTTGTAAATATATCCCACAAATAAAAAGGTAAATTAAAAATTGAATTTTCTTTTTCTTTTGAAATATTAATATGATATAACAATAAAATAATAATAAGAATTTAAAAAAAATTAAACTTAAATAAAATTTGAAAATTCAAAATCAGAAATTTTCATTTTGTTTTCTTGATTTCTCTTTCAATTTTATTTTTTATTTATTTCGGTCTCAAATTCTTCTATCCAAAATCTCCATTTGCTTTAGAAACCCAATTAGTTGTTAGAACCCTAAAACTTCTCCCCCTTCTCAAAATCTGGAGATGGTGTCGCGAACCACGGCCTCCAATTCGGTGTCATTGCCGCCGGCGCCGGAGTGTTAAAACCCCACCACTTCAGAGGGGTGAGGAAGAGACCCTGGGGCCGCTACGCCGCCGAGATCAGGGATCCCGGATTATGGCTATCGGAAATCACAGTTGACATGTACAAGGTGAACGAAAATCCAGAAGCTCGAAAGGTGATTGGTGTGCCTGGAAATCACCGTCGAGTGAATGAAGCCCCTCGTCAAGGGTTTCAAGTGGAACCCCAACAACAACATGTGGGTGTGGGTGTGACTATGAATGTGAACCCCACCAGTACAAATCTTCTGGAAGCTCCAGCGATGGCAGCTTTACAATCGTCAGCAATTGTGGCAGTGCCCACACCCACCTCAGCTGCGAGTTTGAGGTTAAGAAGAAGAGGGGCATGCCAAGGAAGTATGGGCCAGGTGCTACACTGATAGCTGCTTTATCACCCATGCCTATTTCAGCCTCTATTCCACTTTCTGGTGGTGCTGCTGCTGCTGGTGGTGGAGGTGACTTTTCTGCCTGGAAACAACACCACACTTCCATTAAGCTCAAGCCTTTTCAGCCCATAAAGAAGGCCCAGCTTCAAGGCATTGGTATAATTTGTTTCTGCCCCCTAATGTTAATTCATGATTCCCATTTCTCAGTGTGGTTGCTTATATTGAAGAGAAATTTGTCTTCTGGAACTGTTTATGTAGTTATTACTGTGGTTAGAGTCTGAGATTTGAGGCTAAAAGGTGTGTGGTAATCACTCGACGGTGATTTGAGGCTAAAAGGCTGTTGGGGTTCCACTTGAAACCCGAGGTTCAGATCCAGCGGTGGATGATTTGGTGCTCTTGCTACATTGTTTCTAATTCCTCCTTCTCTCTGAGATTAATTGTGTGAAGCAATAGGATGGGTTCCTCTAGATCGATTGTGGAGAATGCCAGATTCTTCAGATATGAGTGGTAGCAAAATTGTGGTTTTGGTTAATTTCAGAGTTTCACACACAAGTTTGAGATTTGGATTGATGAATGGCTTTGTGTTTCAGGTATCTTTGATGAGGTAAACATTCATATCAGAAATGAAGCAATGCATTGGTTGCTGAAGTGAACTTTGGCTATTGTTTTGCATCTCCTTTCTCCCTGATCTCGTTTTATGTTCTTTGGAATGCATTAGGTAATTTAATTAGAAGTCCTTATCTATGATATCTTGTTGCATTCAGCATAGTGGTTATTTACTAAAGTTCCTTATGTTATCAGTTTCTATCTCAATTTTTGGGAATCTAATCTTATCTATCTCGTTATTTATGTCAGGTGAATGACTTTGTCTTTGTATTGGCTGAAGAAAATAAGCGGCTTGTTGCACACTTGGAAGATATGTATGAAGATTTGCAAGGGAGCAACATGGTTGTCGGGAGGGAGGGTGCTACTGGTTGGGCTTTGGGGGGTGGGGTAGAGGCACAGAAGACCTTGGTTTTTCTACTGACACAGAGGCTAGTTCTTTTGGCTACTGGCTAACTGTCTATTTTTTAATGTTGTATAGGTGACATGATACTATGCAGAGTATAATACTATCTTATTTCTCTAGTACTCTAGGGTCTTCAATGTTGTAAAGGCATTTTAGTTGCAAAGAGAATTATTTTGTTTTGCTTCAATGTTGTAATCACTCGTTAATGAAGTAATTAAATGTATAGAATTATCCTGTCATATATTAAAAACTATCTTGTTAGCAATACTCATCCGTTAAAATAATTACCGCTAAAATAATTACAAACTTGAAACATAATATTTCATTGAATTAAAAAAAAAATCAGTGACAATAACTTGTTTTACTTATGTCGATAGACAAATTATCACTTGGTGACAAGAGATGTAAGGTTTTAAATAATATTACCCAGGTTGACAGGATAATTTTTAGTTTATGACAGGGGCTTTAAGGTTGAAAGTTTTAGTTATAGCGTTTGTGACTTTTCGTCAAACATATCCTGCTTCCTATTTATTTAAAATAATTTTCAAATATAATACCAAAATTTCAAAGTATAAGAAATAGCGTTAGTGTTTCTGTTATACGTACTTACGTAGATAGTTATATAATTATACTATGTCATTATTTCTTACCTTCACCGAACAACGATAAACTATTAACAGGGTAACATGCATGATACATGAAACCAAATCATAGGTGGATAATTACATCATAAGAGTTATGCCCAACACAACACAACACAACACAACAATACTCATCTCATTGTACTACATACATTACATACTTGATACATATTCTTATGTAAAATATTTTTCTATACTTTCCATTAGAGAAAGAGGAATTTTAAGATTGAAAAGGTTTAAGTAATTCAGTCGTGAAGTATTGTGACAAACTGCAATGGTCAAGTGTATATAAACTAGATGTACAATGTTCAAGCTACACTTATCTAGAGTAATAAGAATGTTGTATACCAAATAAAAATATCACAATGTTCAAGCTACACTGATTTTTTGTCACATGGTACAATTGCACGAATTATCTTTGGACTAATACTTCATGTCACTGGTCTTTATATTATTGTCACATTGTATATTTGTATTGTGGGAATGAACAATTACAATATTAGAGAAGTTTATATATTTCATACTATCAACCTTAAATTCTTGTCATCCATTATAAATTTTATTGTCGACTGTAACGAAATAAACTTCATCATTGAAATTCATTCTACCTATAAACAATATATGTCAAAAGACTCAAATCTAAACATGAAATATTAAGTAAATTAATTATCAAAGAACTTGATGCATATTCTTATGCAGGAGATGTAGTGACTATCTAATATCACGTAATATTTAGTACTTTATGATAATATGTGTAATATCTAGTACTTTATGAAGCATTATGTATTTTCGTTTTATATAATATAGTACTTTATGATAATGTCGCGTAATTTCAAACCATATTAAAGGCGACATGATAGGTCAGTGAGTATGACGAGATTGATTATGTATTTTCTTCCTATTTTAATCATTCTCTTCTTCTTCCTGTGTGATCTGGACTGCCACTCATGTTGGTCGGTAAGATTATTTCAAACCATATTGAACATATCATGATATATATTGAATCATGATAGGATTGTGTTAATTCTATGAATGTTATCCTGTCATAGACCTGCAATTATTTTCCTGACTTTGACTATTGATTTTCCTGTCAACATAAGATTGCACTTTTTCATTTAGTTTAGATGAACATTGTGTTATCATTCAAGAAAATACATGACCTTATACTTTCAAAATTCAAGTCATAACCTATGTGATACGGACCGTCACTTATATTAATTGGTCGGTAGGATTATCTCAAACCATATTGAACCTGTCATGATATATAGGGAATCATGACAAGATTGTGTCCTATCAATTTAACCCAAGTTAGTCCATATTGAACCCGTCAGGATATATATGGAATCATGACAGGATTGTGTCCTATCAATTTAACCCAAGCTAGAGACGCCTCCGCCCTTGCCGACCTTGGTAGGACAGTGGCTTTCATTAAAATATATATCGTGACCGGAGAGGTCGACGACGTGCTACACCACACGCCCTCTCAGCCTCAGCGATGTCATCCGCAGGAGATGTGTCTATCTAATATTTAGTACTTTTTTAGTACTTTAGTGTAGTGACTATCTAATATCACATATTAGTACTTTATGAAGTATTTTGGAATGCATTTTAGTGTAGTGACTATCTAATGTCATGTAATATGTAGTACTTTATGATAATATGTGTAATATCTAGTACTTTATGAAGCATGTTATTTATTTTCGTTTTATGTAATATAGTACTTTATGATAATATCGCGTAATTCCAAACCATATTAAAGAAGACATGACATGTCAGTGAGTATGACATGATTCCTTATGTATTTTCTTCCTATTTTAATCATTCTCTTATTCTTTCTATGTGATATAGACTGCCACTCATGTTGGTCGGTAGGATTATTTCAATCCTAATAAACCTGTCATGATATATATGGAATCATGGACAGGATTGTATCATATCAATTTAACCCAAACTAGTCCATATTGAACACGTCAGGATATATATGGAATCATGACAGGATTGTAATAAATTCTATGACAGGATTGCTTCTGTCTTTGACGAAAAGAAAGCTCACAAAAAAGTCATAAGCAAATTACATTGAACTTTATGATAATATGTGTAATATCTAGTAGTGTATAAAACATGTTATTTATGTTCGTTTTATGTAATATAGTACTTTATGATAATGTCGCATAATTTCAAACCATATTAAAGACGACAGGATAGGTCAGTGAGTATGACGAGAATGGTTAAACATTTTCTTCCTATGTGATACGGACCGCCACTCATATTGGTCGGTAGGATTATCTCAAACCATATTTTTTTATAAACCTGTCAAGATATATATGGAATTATGACAGGATTGTGTCATATCAATTTAACCCAAACTAGTCCATATTGAACCCGTCAGGATATATATATATATATATTAAATTATGACAGGATAATGTTAAATCCTATGAATATGCGAAATCATTAACGAAGAAAATTACATCAACTACTTTCGACTAAATACCAATTCAACCAATTTGAACCACACAAATTACATTAACTACTTTGAAACCATATCGACCATGACTTGCTTCTATCTTCGAAGAAAAGAAAGTTCACAGCAAAAAGTCATAAGCAAATTACATTAAACTTTATGATAATATGTGTAATATCTAGTACTTTATGAAACATATTATTTCCTTTTGTTTTATGTAATATAGTACTTTATGATAATGTCGCGCAATTTCAAACATATTAAATATGACAGGATAGGTCAGTGAGTATGACGGGAATGATTATGTATTTTCTTCCTATTTTAATCATTCTCTTCTTCTTCCTATGTGATATGGACCCGCCACTCATATTGGTCGGTAGGATTATCTCAAACCATATTGAACCTGTCAGGATATATATGGAATCATGATAGGATTGTGTTAAATTCTATGAATGCGCGAAAACGAATATGCGAAATATCATTAACGAAGAAAATTACATTAACTACTTTCAACTAAATATCAATTCAACCATTTCCAACCACACAAGATGCATCAACTACTTTAAAACCATATCGACCATGACTTGCTTATGTCTTCGAAAAAAAGAAAGTTCACAAGAAAAAGTCATAAGCAAATTACATTAAATTTATGATAATATATTTAATATCTAGTACTTTATGAAGCATGTTGTTTATTTTTGTTTTATGTAATATAGTACTTTATGATAATATCGCGTAAATTTCAAACCATATTAAAGAAGACAGGACATGTCAGTGAGTATGACAGGATTCCTTATGTATTTTCTTCCTATGTTGTAATCACTCATTAATGAAGTATATGCAAAATCATTAACGAAGAAAATGTTGTCTTATTTCTATAGTACTTTAGTGTATTTAATGTTGTATAGGCACTTTAGTTGCAAAGAGAATTATTTGTTTTGCTTCAATGTTGTAATCACTCATTAATGAAGTAATTAAACGTTAGAATTATCCTGTCATATATTAAAATCTATCCTGTCAGAAATACTCATCCGCTAAAATAGTTACAAACTTGAAACATAAAATTTCATTGAATTGAAAAAAATCAGTGACAACAACTTGTTTTACTTATGTCGTTGGAAAAGTTATCACTTGGTGACAAGAGATGTAAGGTTTTAAATAATATTACCCTGGTTGACAGGATAATTTTAAGTTTATGACAAGGGCTTTAAGGTTGAAAGTTCTAGTTATAGCGTTTACGACTTTTCGTTAACAAATTTCCTACTTTCTATTTTATTTAAAATAATTTTCAAATGTAATACCAAAATTTCAAAGTATAAAAAATAGCGTTAATAGCATTTCTTTTATGACGGAAAAATACTCACTAAGTGACTAGAATGATATATACATAACGTAAACAAAAAGTACAACTTATTTCAACTCTACCAAATATCATCCTTTACCATTGTGTTTCTATTATATGTAGATAGTTATATAATTATACTATGTCATTATTTCTTACCTTGTCACGTGGTATAATTGCACGGATTATCATTGGACGAATATTTCATGTCAATGGTGTTAATATTTTTGTCACATGGTATATGTAACACCCCGGGCCAGAGGTGCTACAGTGCCATAGTCCCGAAGGACTATAAGGCGGTTTTTACAAGAAAAGAAATCCAAAACTCTTCCACATAAATCATCAATATTAAAATCCCTGCTCAAGATTTAAAACAACACTTAAACCTGTCGTCCAGTTTAATGCATCAATTTAATTCCAAAACAACGGAAGCGAATACAACATTTTCAAATCCGATGCAAAACAAAATCTTTAACTGTGAAGACCAATCTGTGATCCAGAACCCACTTGTTGCTACAAACCTGCAAAGACCAGTTGACTGGGGGACCTGAAACCCCAGCCAACCGCGGCACGTAAACCGAAGCTGGTCAGTCTTTTGAAAGACTGGCAAGACTCCTCAAGCCAAAACAGTTAAAAATACAGCTTTAACATATCAACAACTCATACCAAGCAACAACATGCCACACAATATATATACCTATATCATAATATCAACTATACTTAATCATTCTCATACCAACCAACCAATCACAGGTCAAAACACAAAACATAAACACACACTATCACATAACCGATCAAGTACCCATACTTATCCAACTCTACACTATACTAACCTATTTCAATCCAACCTCAATCTCATCACAAGCATAAACGAATAAAACGATCCAATCTAATTTCTCTACTATTAACACCTCAATTATCAACTTACAAAACATATATACATATCTTACTACCAACATGTAACCAAGGCTAACCAAACATACCGAACTCACTACTGTCACTACACACAAATGTCAACACACACAACTGTCAACGCCCACAACTGTCAACACACAATCCAACTCACACAACTGCCAACACAACAAAGGTCAATACACACAACTGTCAACACACACACAACAACCAATCACACACAACAGCCAATCACACACACAACCAATCACACACAACAACCAATTACACACAACTGTCAAGACACACCATCCAACACACACAACTGTCAACACACACACAAAAGTCAACACACACAATCCAACACATACACAACAACCAATCACACACAACAGCCAATCATACACAACTATCAAGCAAACGGGTGAGACGATCAACGCCCCGACCTATCCCATGTTTCCCCGCACCCGCAAGGTGGGAAAACAACCATGGAGGACCTGGACCAGCCACCCCGTGCCCCGCACCCTCAAGGTGGGAAAGCAACCGGCGCCGCCCAGTCCCAACCTATCCCGTGTTGGCCCGCACCCTTAAAGTAGGAAACCAACCATGGAGGACCTAGACCAGTCACCCCTTCCAATGCCGCCCAGTCCCAACCTATTCCATGTTGGCCCGCACCCTTAAAGTAGAAAACCAAGCTCACAATTAGTTACAATCAACTATCACACCAACATCCAATCAAACACGACACAAGGCAACCAACCAACACCTCCAATCCAACCCACCACCGGATGGGACTTTCACCATCCAACCCTTGGTCCTTAACGACGTAGGCTTGCACCCTACGCGGTTTGGTGAGGCTATCATCACCTGACCATTTGACTCTTAATTAACACTGGCCCTTAACAACGTAGGCGACCCTCGGTCCCTACGATGTTTGGTGAGGCTATCATCACTTGGCCCTTGGACTCTCAATCAACAACAATCCCTCACCACACCGACACCCAATCAATTAGCACAAACGACAATCAAAATCACATAATCACACATATATATAATCAACCAAGCAACTTTAAATTCAATAATCCAATCAATCCACAACAATCAATTCACATTTAGTTATGACCAACTACCACATTACATTCAATCAAACACAACACGAGACAATTACTAACACACCCACACATTCACACACACACACACATATATTCAACCACGTAATTCTACATCCAATAATCCAGCACATAACCAATATCTGCAAACAATCAAGCAACAACCAATATTCTACACAAAACAGTAACCAAGCACATACCAATATCTGCCAACAACCAAGCAAACAATCCATACCCAGCACAAGACCAATAACAAAACACACAACTGGTATCCGATGCACGACCAATAATTATGCACACAATCCAACACACAACCGCCAACACACACAGGTGTCGACAAACACACATATTCAACCAAGAAATTTCACAACTAATAATCCAAATTAATTTACTCAGACAAGGCTAATCAATTACTGAATCAATATAGGGACAAAAGTAATTTTATAAAATATACGAAGGGTTAGCAAGATTTATCTTGCCTCAAACTCGACAACCACGACTTCAGAGATCTCCAACCAACTCGAACGAACCTGCGAAAATCAATCCGAGCAAATCCCTGGCGTTAATTACTCATACCGACTCTCAACTATTAATTCCCCAATTTAACCCCAAAATTTCTCCTATCATCATCCCTAATTAATTAGGCCAAATCACATCCAAATTCAACCCAAATTAATCCGAACTTAGAATCGAATTATGCCTCTTGCACACATATATAGACGAACTCAAAGTCAATCCAATTCTAAATCAAATTTGCTACTCAATTTCACAACCCAAATCAGTCCAAATCTGTCCAAGTTCAGCTTCTCAATAATCGATCAACACTACAACAACTGAAGCCCAAAATTATATCGAACGAAGACCCATTCTTACCTCATCGTTGACACACAGTCGTCGCCGGAGCTGGGCATCACATCGCCGGAGCTCACATCAGCAACAACAGAGGACAGCAGCAGCCACTTCGCACAGCAGCAGTTCGCGGCTCGCCTCATGGAAGGGAAGAGGTGGCCACTGCTGGTTCGGGCTTCTCGTCGCCGGCGATTTCAGCAGCAACAATGGCGGCACAGCAGCAGAACGACAACAGAATGCAGCAGCCACAGAGGCGTACATAGCTCAGCAGCGACTTGCGGCTCTCCTTCTGCAACTGGTCGCGGCTCGCTCAGGGGAAGGAAGAGGTGACGACGGCTTGGTTGGGCTCACCGGAGGGAAAGATTGGCTAAGCACAGGAGAAGGAGTCGGGAAGAGAATTGGCTTGATGGAGAAGACGGCCATAAGGGATTTTTATCCCCAAATTTCCCATTTCCCAAATTTAAGAAATCCCTAATTAATTTACCATTTTGCCATTACTATTATCTTTGGGGTATTTCGGTATATTTATATTGTTGGAATGAACAATTACAATGTCAGAGAATTTTATATTTGTCTTTGCCAGATCGGCTAAACATCCATTTTAATGTTGTTTTCATTGTTTGAATACCCGGTCTTTTATAGCACCGTCCATTTGTTGTCAAAAGGATTTCATGGCTATTGGGTAATGTTTTCAATCTCACGCTTTTGTATTGGAGCTGCTCTTTGTATCAACTCTCATCCCATGTATAAACTAGATGTACAATGTTCAAGCTACACTGATTTGGAGGAATAATTGCACGAATTGAACAGAGAGAAGTTTGTATGTGATTTTTTGTCACATGTGTTTCGACTAGATGTACAATGGAGATTGTTGGTTGCATCATGTCTTATTTGTGCCAAATTTATCTTGTCATTTGTTATCTTTTGCTCAGTTGTCTCGTGAACTAAATCTTCTCGTTCTTTTAACTGACAAGTTGTGTGTTCTCCAGGAAATTAGTTCGAGGACGGTGATTGGCATGGGTAAGCAAAGCGACAGGGTATACTGGCTACATATGGTACAATTGAATTGAACAATGTTCAAGCTATATTGATTTTTTGTCACATGGTACAATTGCACGAATTATCTTTTTCTGAATATTTCATGTCATTGGTCTTTATACTTTTGTCACATTGTATATTTGTATTGTCGGAATGAACAGAGAGAAGTTTGTATTTTTCATACTATCAACCTTAAATTCCTGTCATCCATGAGATATTTTATTGTCGATTTTAACGAAATAAATGTCACAATTGAAATTCATTCTAACGACATATGTCAAAAGACTCAAATCTAAACATGAAATATTAAGCAAATTAATTATCCAACAACTTGATACATATTCTTATGCATGAGAAGTGTTTATCTAATATTTAGTATTTATTTAGTACTTTAGTATAATGACTATCTAATATCACGTATTAGTACGTTATGAAGTATTTTGGAATGCATTTTAGTGTAGTGACTATCTTATGTCATGTAATATTTAGTACTTTATGATAATATGTGTAATATCTAGTACTTTGTGAAGCATGTTATTTATTTTCGTTTTATGTAATGTAGTACTTTAAGATAATGTCGCGTAATTTCAAACCATATTAAAGACGACAGGACAGGTCAGTGAGTATGACGGGAATGATTATGCATTTTCTTCCTATTTTAATCATTTTCTTCTTCTTCCTATGTGATACGGACCGCCACTCATGATATATATCAAACCATATTGAACCTGTCATGATATATATGGAATCATGACAGGATTGTGTCATATCAATTTAACCCAAACTAGTCCACATTGAACCCATCAGGATATATATATATATATATATATATATATATATATGGAATCATGACATGATTGTGTTAAATTCTATGAATATGCGAAGACCAATATGCGAAATATCATTAACGAAGAAAATTACATTAACTACTTTCGACTAAATATCAATACAACCAATTCCAACCACACAAATCATGTAGGTTGGTAGGATTATATCAAACCATATTGAATCTGTCACATTACATACTAAAGTTAAGTGTTGATTTTTGCCCTTTACTATCAGTGGAATGGAGGATATATAAAGAACCGTGACAAGATAAGTATATCTTGTATGTAAATCTAAAACAAATTGTATATATTAAACACTTGAATTTCTACTTTATAAGGATTAAAACTTGAATTTCCCTCAAGCTGAAACACAGGACAAGGCAAGATACTAAACAAAACAGAAACACAAGAACATGAAATACAAAATAAACTAAAACAAGGGATATTAACAGGGCAAAACAAACAAAACCAGAAAAACATCAAAAAAGCATTTGCCTAAGACCAAAGAACGTGGAAGAAGAAGAACAGTTGCCACAACCGGCCATACCAACAGAACCCCAAAATCGAGGTCACCATAATCGGCACCGGCGGTCGAACCAGGGAAATAACCGGCAACTTCAGTCGGCGGCGCGAATAGCAAAATGGAAGGCCAGATCTGAAGCCGCTGAGCAGTTGAGAGGATAACACAATTATGAGCAAGAGCACCGGCGAGCCTTCGAATCGACCTCCACTGGCAGCGCGACGTGCGGCGAGGGAGCATGAAGATTAAGGAGGCGCCGAAATCATCTTCCTCCCAGACAACAAAAGTCGCACGAAACCGGATCTTGGATCTCTGCAAAAGATCGGGATCTCTGCAACCCAGCCTTGACGGAGGAAACCGGATCAGTAATTGCGGCGAAGGTTCGTGAAGAAGTAAAATACGCCGCTACCATCTTCTTCCCAGCATGCAAAATACGCCCAAAACAGAGACTCCAAGAAGCCGGTCTAGACGGTGGCGACTGAAGCAGGATCTGGAGCTGACAAATGGCGACCGAAGCAAATCCATAAACCGACTAGAGCTCGGAGAGGAAATCGAACAGGAGTGGCGATTGTGAATCTGGGAAATTTAGACATGAATTTGAGTTAATTTGCAGATTGTGAATCTGGGAAATTGAGTTAATTTGAGTTAATTTGTTTTAGTTACATGAATTTGAGTTAATTTGCAGATTGTGAATCTGGGAAATTTAGACAAGGAAATGAATTTGAGTTAATTTGGGTTTGGGTTCAAAATTAATAATTAAGTATACTAAATTTAGAAAAAAGGAGAGTGAAAATTGATGAAATTAATTGAGTTGTATTTAGGAGGGAAATTTAGGAGGGAAAAGTTATGTATTTGAGAGGGAAATTTGGGAGGGAATTTTGATAGAAAATTTTGAAAAAGAAAATAATAATTAATGATATTTGTGTATTTTTTTGCTTTTCATTTCCCTTTTCTTTTCTCTAATTTCATGGATTTAATTTACTTTTTGAATTAAAAAAAAGATTTAATATTTTGCAAAAATACACCAAATGGTGTATATATGCAAAAAAAAAAGTCAACCATGTATTTTTGCAAATGCAAAACCCATTTAGGGTATATATGCAAATCGGTGTTTTCAATTCATACAAAATACAGGAATTCCAATCACCTAGGGAGGGGTAAGTAAGATTTTCTTCCCCCATATTTTCAATAATTTAGATTTTAACCAAACATGATTTACCAATTTCCATGAATTCAAATTTACATGATATAATTTCACATAAAATAATTTCCTAAGAATTACACTTCTTGTATTCAACCAAACGAGCAATTAGATTTTAGTACATAGCAAATGAAAATTAATTCATGTTTCAAGGGCCTATCTATATATAATGTAAAATACAATCTTAGGCCATTAATGGCCATCTCATTTATTATAGGTTTAAAATATTTAAAAAATTACACAAAAGTTAAACATCTATATATTTATATATAAACATATATACTAAAGTAGCATTTCTCTAAATAAGTTTTATTTAATTTAATTTACATGAATTTTTATTTCAAATTTGAAATATATTATATAAATTACAAATTTATAATGTACTTTCAGTGAAATTGACTCATATATAAATCTCAACATATTACAAAATAATGAATACGCATGCCATCAATTTTAAATTATTATAATTGTAATTATAATGTGAATATTACTTAATTGTCACTTCTCAATCACCCTTAAAAAATAAAATAATTAAGTTATAACGTTCAAGATTGCCAATATTTTCTTTACTATTAGTAAGAGGATAAATATAAATGTGTTGACATACACAATGAATAATATACATATAAACATGCAATAATTAAAGGAATTAAACACCACCATATTGTATACTACCAACATTTATTTAAATTTGAAATATGTCCCATCCATGAAACAATTGATAATTTAGTTGTCAAAAATTGGTAATTTTTAATGCCCATAAAGTTTTTTAGTACAAATATTGACAACTATATTAACCTTTTAGTATAGTTCTTATATTATTTAAGGTTTATTTTATATTTTCATATGTTCTAAGTCAAGTGTTGTGTATTTTTAAAATAATTATTTAAATTCATTGTTAGTATAAAAAATATAATTGTACATATGATTTATTATTTTTTGTTTACGTGATGTTTTTCTATTTGTAATTGAAAATACATTAAAATATATTAATGTTATTTATAGGCACTAACATTAATATGTTTAATATTGTAAATTGTGTTTTAAAATAAATGTTATAAATATACTTTTTATAATTCAAAACAAATTATCTAATAAAGAATGGAAAAAAGCCCATAATATAAAAAAAGTATCATATATGTAAAACATGATTGAAAATGTCTTACTATATATAAGTTGTATCATAGACAATAAATTATTCTCTCATCCCCCCCCCCCCCCCCCCAATTTTACCAATATCACCCAACTTTAAAACATTCAAACCATTCTAACTTTTAGAATTTGCACGCTTAGTATTCTTTTGAGCTAATCAATTCTATGGCCATAATAATTTACTTCCGAACTCAAACAACCATGCACATTAAAAAAATACACAATTAAATTCATACTAATATTTACATATACATACCAAAGCTTCTTTCCATGCATCCACATTGAAAGTACTATAAGCCATATAAATAATCACAACCTAAATTACATATCTTTGTCCACCGTATGGAGGAGCCATGTACAAACATCTTATACACCAACTTGCTACAAGTTTGGTTGATGGAGTTATAAAGAGAAGTTGTATCAATCGTTTTTTCTTTTTATTTCTTTTGTCTAATTATTTGATTTGAATTTAGGGTTTTGCTATATTAGTCTTGAGATTACAAGTGTTTGTAATCTAAAATAATAATTTTGAGCTTTAATTATTATTATTTTATTTGAGGGTTTCATGAGATGAGTTTGTTAGTATAAGGTATTTCGATTTGTTTTGTGATTATGGGCTTTTTCTATTTGAGGGTTTTGTAATGGTGGAGCAATGTAATTTTAGCATCAAAGATAAAATCATAATATAACTTCTTTCTGTATTGTAAGATAAAAAAGAGTTAACGCCACGAACAATATATTTATATAAAAACATACTATAAAAAAATTCTTTAAAAAATATATCATTCTTAATAGCAATTTTAAAGAGTTGTAAATTTTAATGTCACTTCCAAACTTAAGTAGATAAAAAATACTTCAGAAGAAAAACGTCTATATCAAAGAGTAAAGAGATTGTAAGTAAAACCTATATGTAGATAAACATTTTCTTTTGGGTAATTTTATTGACTTAAATTCTCTTTTCTTTACACTTTAAAAATTTAACAAAAAAATATCATTGTCTTAATAGACGGTGAATCGGTGATATATTTGTAGAAGACTTAGCAATCTGTTCATATATAGTACAATATCCAATAAATAAGTAGACAAATAGAATAATTGGAGAATAAAAGACATTATCTATATAAACTACTCTCTTTCGTTTCATAATAATTATACAACTGGATTATTACTTTCTTTTGTTACTTTTCCAAAATCACAACTAATAATTTTTTTAGTTTTTATTAAAAAGTGCTAAAAATAATAAAAGCATATATGTAAAGGGATAATTATTTTGAAGCATAAACACATGGTTAGAAAGGATAATTATCAAAAAATGGATGAAGTATATTTTAAGATATAAGATAACTTCTTAAAAATTTAGTTTGTATCTGAGGTCCTATGTATACACAAATAGAAAATTGGAGTACAAATGACTAAATAATTAATTAGTTTATATAAGAATTTTTTTTAATTGTAGTAAATGAATACAATGGGTATATTTGGTCAACTTTGGCTAAAATAGCTAAAGGACAAATCAAGCTAAACAAAATTTTAAGTCTAAAAAGAATAATTCAATCTAAATGGAAGGACTATTATATGAGTTGAATAAGTATATCGTAATAAATGAAATACAAGTTCGTAGTATAACAACATTGGTGAACTTTTAATATGAGAAGCTTGCTATTTGATATTAATTTGTTTTCCATCGAAAAATTATGCAATATTGCTAAATTGAAAACCGAATAAAATTCTTATATAATTAAATACTTTTTTTTTTTGAGAAAATATAAGATAGCTAAAATGTAAACATTTTTATATTGAAATTTATAACCAATAATGGAATTATAACTTCTAACCTAAGGTATATAGTTTTTTGGAGTTTACAATAAACTACTAAGAATTCAATTATTTTTGTAATTTACGTGACTTCGTAGTGTTCGTAGCTTATTGTACATCTCTCTAAGAAAATCACACAAAAATGGTTAGAAAACGGGATTGAATTGAGATGATAATCGAGTACAGAAATGTACCTCTTTGCTCCCATATTTTGTCCCCTTTTTACGTTTTTTAAGTAGTGATAGTTATAATATCATCATTGAAAATGCTATAATAAGCTGCATTAATATTTTGGCTTCAGAAAAAAAAAGCATTATCATTCAAATACAAAGGGATGCTATACAATATAACATTTTTAATTTGATCAGTATTTTCTTTCCACTTCTTAAAATAATTTTACGAAAAATTAATATAAATAGTAAGCCAAAAGCCCTTAACATTCTAGAAAAACAAACGGTTGTTTTAACTTACTTCTTCATGGTAATTTCCAAATGTTGAAATTTAGAAAGGGTCAATATAAATCCAGAGCATAACACTTTTTGACAACGACTAATTTAAATATCCATTCACATTATGCCCTAATATATTTAAACCGGAACTTTTACTATGTAAAAATGGTTGTTATATATATATATATATATTTATTTATTTATTTAAATGCAAAGCATGGAACTCGATGAATATGCATGCATTTTAAACTATTATAATTAAAAAATAAAGTTTATATATGAGACCCAAATGATTAGGATAAAAGAACATGTATAATGATATTCACAATCTTCACCCCAATTTTACAAATTCTCTCTATTATGAATAATATTATCAAAAAAATGAGAGAATTGTTGTTTTGGATTTACTGGCCGGATTTTGTTAATTTAATTGTTTCTTTGTCAATTATAAATTAAGCTATAGTATCATATTAATCACCTAAAAATTTGGATGATATAAATAATTAAAAAAAATTAAACCTCATAATATTTAACGTCCGAACTCATACATAATATTTTAAAGAGAAAACAAAACAAAAACTCCTAAGGTGAAAATGAAAAATTGAATGTAATTAATAATGTAGATTTATGCAAAGATAACATGTAACATTTAGATTTTTCATTATAAATTACAGACAAACATATATGCTTATGACATTGTGCTAACTTTTTATTTATCTATACTTTTGTTTAAAATATAAATACTATAAAATATTATTTCATTAACCATTATATATAGGCCCATAGGATAAATATTCAATTGTCAATTCAAGTTGTTATTCGAGTCTTTTTTTGTTTGAAATATGCAAATTATGTCTAACTTGAAAACTTTCATTTAAAAATTTAACACTACTAGCTCCTATTTAATTAATTTCAACATTATATATTGAATCATGAAGTTTAAAGTTTAATATATTATAAAACATGTGTATCATAGGAGGTACAATGTAAATATGATTTAATATGTATAAGTAAAGATATTTAAGACATATCAATTATATATATTAATAAAATGTCAAATAAAATAAGTTCAGTATAATTTAATAAAGCCCGTGCGTAGCACGGGCATATACTACTAGTGTTTATAATTTTTTAATATATTTTTAAGAATTAATTTAGTTTTCAGTGTCATGCACTGAATAGCCTAGGTGTTATTATATATGTAGTATGAAGTATGAACAATTGAACATACAAAAATAATTCCAAGAAAAAGTTATATTCATTTTTCTGAGCTAGCGTTTGTTGGTTCAATGGTTTGGCGATGCTATCTTAAACGTTCCATCTAGAGATATTGAGTTCAATTCATATTAGAGACACTGACATTGGAAGGAATTTATCCCCTTGTGGGTCAATCGTACCCCAATCTATAAAGCGGCGCTGTCCGATTAAAACAAACGACAAACCTAAAAAAAATAACTTTTTGAAAGAAATTATAAACTCATCCAAGAAAAAAAGTCTCATTTTCAAAAGATTAATTAGATTTTTTATAATAAATGTATGATTTTATTTTTATTTAAGGTTACAATTTGTAAAAATAAAATTCTTATCCTATACTGTAAAAGTAAGAATAGAATGACCATACATGTTATCCCATAACCTAAAAGATAAAAATGTTTGTAGTTTTCAAAACTTTGTTGTATAAGTAATAAGACGATTTTATTTTTTTATAAAGAAAAAATTCAAAATATCAGACATATCCTAGTAGATCGAGAGTCCAAGTTAGGCTTGGAAGTCGGACAAACCGACATGAAAAAAACCATACATAATAATGAACAAAAGGAGGAGCAAATAAGCTAAAATGAAGAGCTAACATAACCTGAGATTAGGTAGAGAATGACACAAACGCGGATTAGAGCGAAAAAACCTAACACGACGTATGATGTGCCGCTGGAGACAGAGGTGAGCAAAAATATCTGATCCGGCCGACCCGATCCGATAACCCGCCAATCCGAACCCTAAAAGTCCGTATCCGAAAACATCCGTTTAATTTTTATCCGAATCCGATTCGGGTGATTTTCCGGATACTTGGACCGGATACGGATCAAGATATTTTGCTTATCGGATATCCGAGAATCTGGTATTATTAATATATAATATATATGTTTTTATAACTAGTATACAATGTTTAATTAGTTTAGATGATCTCAAAATGATGCTTGTACATTTTTAAGTAATTAAACCCACTTTCATTCTCCAATACAATATTCCTTATTTTATTCATTTTAATAAAAAAAACTTGATTATTATTCTTATAAAATTAAAACCCAAAATCAATAATTCATGTGCTAATTGTCGCCTAAGTAAACATAGCAAATATGTTTTTTTGTCAAGACTGAGTGTTCATTATTGAATTGAATTTTTATTATATAAGTTAAAGTTACAACTTTATATATACCTGTAAATTCCTCTTATTATATAATATATACGTCTATGGTTCTCAATTTGAAAAGGTTGACAAGTTTAATTATTTGAAAAAATTACAGGGACTTGCAAATGGTGTTGATGTTTGACATTTAGTTTGTACTTTACGAATTGTTAGTTTTGATTGAATTAGAAAAATTAAAATTTTGATTTAATTTCTAATAGGTTTTCTAGTAACCGGATAATTTGGATATCCGAGTCAAATATCCGATCCGATTCGGATAAAATTTACCGGATATCCGGTCCAAAACGGACTGAATACGGATAAGAGTTTTGTGAATATTTTTTATCGGATATCCGACATACCGGATCAGATATATCTATTTGCTCACCCCTAGCTGGAGAGCAATCTGCAGGGCACTAGACTGGAAATGCAATGAAACACTTGACATAACTCCGACACAAGGAGACTACGGAAATCACATAACCATGTCCTCGACCTCAACCGAAACAACATCTCAAACCAAACAAACCAGGGAAAACCCCACGTCGATTAAATGCTTCTCAATCAAATTAAAATTTGTCTTACAAAAGGAAGACAAATTGATGTTTTTTGTTTTGTTTGCTTAACGCGAAATGTTTTTGTTGTTGTTGCTAAAACGGTCATTTGGTATTACAGATTTATATACTTATATATTCAAAATAAATAAATTGGCCTTAACGGCCAAATCAATATTGTAATAGATAGATTAATGGTAGAGCAGAGCTTTTTGTCATAATTTTTATTGTTCTTGGTTTTAAAACAATCCCTAATCAGTTTTCTTAAGTGGCTGAAAAATTGGAACATCAAACCCACTAAAAACGGAAACAATTACAGTGTGAAAGGCGTTGGTTAAAGCCTATGATTTAGGTATCAAAAATATACAAGTCGAATGTGACAACCTCACCATTGTAAACGTCCTTAATAAAATCTGGCACTGTCTATGGAATATTGAAATTCTTATTTCTGATTTCATTTATGTTTTACAATTGTTTTCTTCAGTGCGGATTCGTCATATTTTCCGAGAGACTAACGTTGTGGCCGACTTTATTGCTAAGCTGGGACAACAAGTTTCCTTGGAAGATATTAGAGCAAATGTAGAACTTTTAATTCTCATATGAAAGGATACTATAGACTGAGAAACCGACTTTTGTGGTTTCCGGTCTAATTCTTACTGTATAAGAAGAAGAAAATTAATACGAACAAAAACATATAGTGATAGATAGATTTCCTTAGTAGTGTAATCAACATCTTACCCTTGCCCATACCAACCACAACAGTGGGTTTGGTTTTACTGGGATCAGTAGCATCTTCACCTTGAGGTTTGGGTTTATTTGAGCCCCTGATGGTAGTGGCTTGTGAAGCCCCAATAGGGGAGAGGAATTGTTGTTTGGGAGCACATTGGTGAATGGTGGTGGTATGTGAGACCCCAGTGGCTTGGTTAATCGAGTTGGTCTGGTCAGTGGAGACAATACGAGTCTCAGTGTTTGGTTTGATTGATTTTCAATACCCTTTGATTTGGAAGAAGTAGAAAAGTTAAAAGAGTTGGGAGATCACTCCTATTTAGGGTAACTGGATTATCATCAGGAATGGTAATCAAACACACCGGTTTGAGGAAGCTCCAAATAGAGAGATAAAGCGACTGCATAGACGAAGAACGCCAACGATATGGAGGAGCCCGACAAAGGACATCCCAACCCGCAAATACCCATCCACTCCAAGTCAGAGACTAGGGAAGCCAGCACGTTTTCCACCTCGACATCTCACTGCACATAAAGGTCAAGGGGCAAGAGTAAAGCACATTCGAAAACGCAACGTACAATGATCAATTTGTTGGGTTGAAACTTGTTCAAGAGAGAAAAAAGTTTAATCTGCTTTCACACGATCTGGATGTAAATTCTTGATTTACTAGCGCAAGTATACCCACTATGCACTAGTACAAATCATAGGACTGGACCGCGGTTTTTTAAGACAGGGAACCACGGTTTACCGTCCGTGGTTGTTCTCGGCGTGGTCCGACTCTCGGACCACATTTTTCGGAAATCGTGGTAAGTCGGACCACGGTATTTACAACCGTGGTAAACAATACCGGACCACGGTTCTTTATTATTCCGCAGTAAAGTCGGACCGCGGTTATATTGGAACCGTGGTGCGCTTCAGGTTTTTTTTTTAATAAATGGAAGAGGACATCGGTTCTTTTAAATAACCATTTTTTTAAACACTAAATTTCTTTTGCATGGTGAATAATTGATTTAGTGTATTTATTGTTTTTGTTCCTTATCTTGCTTTTGGTTTATCTTGTTTGGGTTTGCATTGTGGATCGTAGATTTGCTGTAGGGTTGTTCATTACCGGATATCTGATCCGATCCGGTTTATCAGATCAGATATCATCAAATGAAAAATTCCAAAATCGCTATCCATATCCGTATCCGGAAATCCCGGATATTCGATCCGAAAATCTCAGATCGGATCGGATATCCTAAATATCCAATCTATATATAAATTAATATAAAAATTATTTTATTTTTAAAAATATTATCACAAATTTATAATTCATCAACTATATTAGCTATAAGTTCAAACATATAAATTCAAACAAAATACCTAGTAGTTTAATCAATATACAATTTCAAACAAACCACCGAAAAACAACAAAAATACTTTCAAAGTCCTCTAATTCGAGTTCAAAACATAATATTTAAATGTCTAAACTTCAATACTTTCAATCCTAATGAAAATATTAATGTTTACACATTTATAAAAATGGGAAAACAATTGGCATATTTAATTTTCAAGTATTATATATTATTTTTTATATAAATATTATAATAATGGCATACCCCCGGATATCCGCCGAATATCTAGCCCCGATCCGTATCTGATCCGGTGATCCGAAAATTTTCTCCGGATCAGATCGGATTCAGATAGTATTCCACTGGACTCAGATATTTTAGGATCGGATCGGCGGATCGGTGGATCGGATCGATCGAATCGAATAATTATGAACACCCCTAAGATTTGGTGTATTTGTTGTTTGAATTTTGTTTGTTTCTTACCCTTTTTTTCTTCTAGTTTTCCTTGTGCGTATTTGCAGGGTGGATCGTCAATTTAGTGTTTTGGTTGTTTATGCTTCTTTTCTCTTCCCCTTTCCCTTGTGTAGATTTGCATAGTCAATCGTCAATTTTGTGTTCTTTTCGCTGCATGTTTTCTTCTGCTAACAAATTTTCATGTTTTCCCTCTACTAAAGTAGAGCATTGATCAAGTGAGAATGATCATTACCGTGTAAAATAAGAATGATACACATACAAATAAAAATATACGCATATATAGACTAAAACTTATGCACATATAAACAAAAAATTATATACTTTTTGCACAAATTCACATAGTAAAAACTTATGCACATGCAAGTAAAAACTTGTGCACATTCTAAAGTGTATAAATTTTTGCATGTATGTGCATGAGTTTCTAAAGTGCATAAGTTTTTTGTCTATATGTGCGTACATTTTTATTTGTATGTATATCATTCTCATTTTACACGGTAATAATCATTCTCACCTGATCAAACCCACTAAAGTATTATTAGACTGTTGGATCTACGGTCTACCCATGGCAGAGACCTCATGTACATCTGAAACTTACCTCGGAGGTTTAGATATTTTTCACATTTGTAAGCTGTATGATAACTCTTTTTTTTATCATAGGAGGCATCTATATCTACTTAAAAGTTGGCTTTCTTGCCCTCATTAATGCTCCACTTTAATTTTCAACAATTGTTTTGTTATATAAAAGTTGAGTTTTTTTACCCAATTTTAGGTCTATAACAAATTTAACCATTAGTGCTCATGCAATAATTAAACATTTAAAAAAAAAATTAAACTTTTTTTTTAAATAAAGAAAAAAGAAAGATAGTCAAGTCAAACGGTTGTACAACATCAAAAGCTGCACAACACTACACCTATATTTAAATCGAAAGAAGTTCAAAGGCTGTACAACATCAAAACGGCTGTTACAGTTTAATTTCTCAGCCTCAACTCCTCATCCTTTGGGTTGCACTCACCTTAATTGCAAATCAATTAGGAAGACCCCACATACCCATTTAAATAGCCTTTCATATTGAACTCACATGTATAACCGCATACCAGCTAGCTTCCACAACAAATTACCACCCACATATAAAATGGATTCATGTGCTTCCGTACAACCCGCTCCATTGTTGGCGATCAATTGTGGCCACAATGAAAGTCATGGAGTGTTGGAAATGGGATGCACCAAACTCATTTGGGAAATACATCGGCACCGAATACATTGTTGGCGATCACAAGGTATGCAACCAATACTTTGTTATTTCTTTTCTCCAGCCAAAAAAGACTCAAATGATAATTCAACATAATAAACTGTACTCAATTTAATGTACTCACTCTCAAATATGAAATGTACAAGGAAGAAGTTATGAATTATAATTTCGCTAAGAAAAGTAAGCATGTACCGATTAAATAACTAATGTACTTTTATATAAAATGTAACAAGGTTTAAGAATATACAGAATCACCAATTATTTCTATTACTCCGTATTTAATAAGAATAGGAAGTAATGAATAATATATTTTAATTAAAATAATATTAATATCTATGAATATGTAAAGTCAATGTGACTAATAAAACGATATATATTCTAGAAAAAAAAAAACGATATAATAATGAATATTAATAACTAAAGCATAACAAAAAAACATTAGTAAAAGACAATAAATTTGTAAGATAAAGGCAAAAAATTAGAAATGTGGAGGGTAGTGGAGCATGTAAGAAATGAGAGTTATTGTAACAAGTTTCTTACAAATATTCCAGTTCAAGTATAACATATAATTAGATAGGCATTTTTTAAATATTCCCTAAATATTTTCAAAGAAAAAAATACATCCCTACAAAAAACAACTACCATCTAATTCAAAATGTAAAATGAACTTCTGACCAAAATAAATAAATAAAATTGTACTTCGTACAATCATAGCATTTTATACCTAAAATACTTAGATATTACATTAAAATACATATCAAACAATATATCGTCTAAGATAAAATATGCAGCAACAATCCATATATTACAAACTCACATTTAAACCGCGATACTACATATACACAAAAGGTCCGTGCGAAGCACGAGCTTCGATTTCTACTTAAAACAATAAATGGTATTTCAAAATTGTAACCTCATAATTATAGGGTATTATACTTGTCAACTAAAGTGGAAAGACTTGATTGTTGCATAATAGCCTTTACGAATAACAACAAGTTAGGATATTTAGTTGTAACTAGTTTAAACCCTCGTGCCATGCACGAGCCGACTTATATTTATGAAAGAAAATTTTAGTATACGAATAAACGTCACATGAATACAAATTAATGACTACGTGATTATAAAAGATAAGATATACATGAAATGAGAATATATTGACATGTAGTTATATTAGATTTTTTCCAAACATTTACATACTAATAGAAAGAAAGTGATTGGATTTATATATATAACATTATAGAAAAAAATTCACTCGAAATATATGTAAAAATTATGATTGTACATGTTACTTAACCAATTCTCAATAACATTTTTTGTATATTTAGAGTGAAATAGTATCCGAGATTGAATTTATGAATCGAAATATACTATTTTCTTCTTCAATTCAATAGGTTAGTACGATGTTATTTGTCAATCTTTCAACAATATGTTACTGATGATATGTTTAGATCTATATTATTTTTAAAACTTCTTAAGTTTGTTGATAGAATATTACTTTTGTTAGATTTTTTTTATACCTTTTGTAATATTCAATTTAGGTTTTAGACATTGAGATGATATTATTGAAAATAAAATCATATTAATTTACTCATTGTTTTATTATTATATATATATATGTTGGGCATTTATATTATCATAATTATTAATAAACTAAATTAACTCAATTGAAGAATCAAATAAAACCCAATTGAATTATATTTCAAATATGTATATTGATATTTTCATACATATTTTTTATTCATCATCATTTATTTCAAGTTCATAAATAATTTATAATTAAATCTTGAAAATGTGAAATCTATGAAGTGGATTTTGTTTCTATCAAATTTACGTGGATTTATTTAAAATTCAAAATGTGAATGCATTGTAAGTAAATAAAAAATCATTAAAAATATATGTTATCTAAAGGCTGTTACTATATAACTTAAGTGGGTTCACTAATCTTGTTGCTATGTCAAAATACAAATTAACTTACATGGGTTCATTTAATTTGCTAATAGTTTGTCACTAATTCGTGACATTTACCAAAAAATCATTAAAATATATGGTATCTAAAGTTAAGTATATAACCTAACCTTATACAATATTTAATATTTAAATTAATTAAATAAATATTTTTTTGATGATGTTAAATGCCAATTAGTATTATTGTTGCATCAACAAAAATATATGTATCACATTTACATTTCCATCAAATAAAAAATTACGTTAATATTTATTGCAAAAATAAGTTAGTTTGATGAGATTTTGGTCAAGATTTGATAAGATTTTAAAATTTAGAGCTAATTAATTTGAAAATCTTGTTAAGGTCTTTTTGTTAATTTATATTTTGCCGATTATTTAATATAATAATAGTAAATAGAAAAAAGGAAAAAAAACCTTAACAACTTGAGCTTAAAAACACTCCGTTGACTTAAAAAGAGCCAGCTTTAATATAGATATATAAATAAATCTTAACAAAATATGAATCAACAAATCTTTAAAATTTAACGATTTATGTGCGATCTAATCTATTAGTGTTAACAATTATTTATTATAAATCATTAAAATTTTGAAGATTTATTGATTCATATTTTGCTAAGATTTATTGGTGTAAATTTTGTTAAGATTTGTTAATTTAATGTTTGCTAAATTATTGCTATAAAAAAATAATAAAACGAAAAAACAATACTTTAACATATTAGTTTCTCAAGAATGGGTGCTTTACTGCTTTTGGATATAAATGATATAACTTACTATACGTAAACAATTGTTAAGATGCTTTGTTAAAATTTAAAAGGTGGGAAGAAAGTGATTTATTATAGTTTTTTTTAAAAGATTTGTTACTTTAAAATTTTCTAAATTATTGGTACAATAACGACATAGTGATTTTGATGAAGATTTTTTTTATAAAAAAATCTAAGTAAATTTAATCAATGAAAATTATCTCGCTTTACAAATATGGGCTTGAAAATAGTGACTCAAAAATAATAGATTTAATATAGATAGATAGATTGATAAAATTTTACCTACCCACAAATTTGTAACACAATATAATATTTATTATTTGTTGAAATATTATACAAAACTGTTTTGAAAAAGACTAAAAAACCCAAATATAAATCATATAATTAAAAGAGATCAACTCAATTTACGTTTGGATTTAATATATAATTTTTTAAAAGAGATCAACCCATCGGAAAAAAATCCATTATATATATTTGAATTTGCTCTTTATTTTAAAATTACATATTTAGTCAAAAGCTTCATTTATCAAACCAAAAAGTTATTAAAAGATTATTATTAATGTTAAATACTCCAAGTTTGTTAGATAAGATTTTATTTAATTTTTTTTTGGGTTGAAGTAAATTAATCTTAAATTTTTTTTAAAAAAATTATCCATAAATTAACACATAAATATGGTAGGATTAAAATTATTCTAAAAACTCAAAAAAAAAGCTTTAATATATAGTAATAGATAGATAGATATATATAGATAAATAGATTTTCCCAATACCAAGATCACGACAACGCGTTGTTTAGCTCTTGGCAAGCCTTTGGTCATTGGTTGTATGTATTTGGGCATCTTATTTTGGGCCTGTTACTGTGATTGGGCCCACAAACATTTGATCCACAGAATGAAAAGCCCTTAATGCGTGCACTAGAAATTAGGGTTTCCGTTAAGTTGCTACCGTGTGTTGAAGGCAGACGCGTGCACTAGGTTCCTGCTGGTTGGAGAGGACGTAGCAGACGCAAGACACCAGCAGATTCCAGCAATGGGTAAAATGTCACGAACTGCTTATTTTTTTATCATGGAAAATCAATTTTATGGTTTCTCGGCGAAATCTGTTTCTGATTGAAGTTAATTTCTATTCTTTTCGTTCGCGTTCTGGTGTAATGTGTGCAAACAGCAAGGATTAAGGTTCACGAGCTCAGGCAGAAGGCCAAGGTGGATCTTCTCGCTCAATTGAAGGATCTCAAGGCCGAGCTCGCTCTCCTTCGCGTTGCTAAAGTCACCGGCGGTGCACCGAACAAACTCTCCAAGATGTAATTTCGCTCTCCTCTTTTGGTTATGTAGACAATCATTTCGTAATCTGTTTCGGAAATTTGAAGTTTAATTTATTGTTCTGGTGCATATTTTGTGCAGTAAGGTGGTGAGATTGCAGATCGCACAGGTTTTGACAGTGATCTCGCAGAAGCAGAAGGCGGCTTTGAGAGAAGCATACAAGAACAAGAAGTACTTGCCACTCGATCTTCGTCCTAAGAAGACCAGAGCTATCCGACGTCGTCTTACCAAACACCAGGTAACCTCACTCCTTTTCTATAGTCTATTATCGAAATGTTTTTCCTCATTGTAGTTGATTGATGCACTGGCTTGAGTTATCCGAACTTGCATTTTGTAAGTTTATTTGTTCGCCTGACTAGAGAAGTTTGCTATTTGTAATATCCCTGTTTTGTTGAAGTTCGGTAGCTAGAATTAGCCTAAATGTTGTGTTTAATGTCTGCAATGTGAATTTACATTTAGGAAGCCTTAGATAATTTCACATTTCTTAGTGGTGCTATGATAGCTTGATTGTGTTTAGCCGTATAGGTCTTTGTTTTCACTATTGGAAATTGGAATTAGTATTTGTTGTCCAAAATGATGAGAGTAATCTACCTTTTAATTCTGTCCAGTTTTGAGACCAAATCAAATTACTTGCACATTTTAGGTTTATGGTTCCACACTTCCACCAATGGGTTATTTACATGTAGACAGTAGGAGCTTCATAAGAGATTATTTACATTTATTTTGAACAATGTAACCATTAAGGTTAGTGCAGTATCTTTAATCTAGATGAAGAATGATTGGTGATACATTAGAAGGTTAGTGTAACACTTTTGAGCTAGCTTGGTTTTAACACTATAGATATTCTAGCTTGTTGCTGTATATGATATTTTCCCGTCCTGACATTGTATATTTGTCCTGTGATCAAGAGAACTTGTGTGACTTTAGAGAGTGATGGAGTGCAAAATTTATCATCTTATCGACATGTGTCTCTATATCGATGAATAACATACCCTCTGATTCTTTTTATGCAGGCTTCTTTGAAAACAGAACGTGAGAAGAAGAGAGAAATCTACTTCCCCATGAGGAAGTATGCAATCAAGGTGTAAGGTTCTTGATCTAGGTCCTGAGTCCTGACCTTTATACATTCTGTCTCAGTTCCTGATACCATTTTGTCTCAGTTTTGTTTCTGTTGAGACCTCCAATTTTACTAGTATGAGGACTATTGCCATTTGAATTATCTAATATGGTTGAAATTTTGAAGATAAATTTGCCATGCTAATCAAATTCCTCCACTCCTTTACTATTGTTCAAGCTAATATTTCGTTGTATACTTGCTTGTCAGTTCGGGAGTAATTGGACATGTTTTTGCTGCAATAATTCTGATGTTGTTATCACCCCTCCAGATATGTTACAAATGCGAACGTATAAAAAAATGTATTCAACCAAATCAGCTTAAAAATTTCAAATGAATAATTAGTCTACGCAAGACAGGGAAGTGATGATTTAATGCTATTATGTGGTTCGAGTTGGGTTTTGGTTTACCTGTTAGTGGTGTGATCAGTAGGCCATCACTCAACAGCTGGATGAATGCGACTTCAATAATTGTATTACTGCTTACTTGCTTATCACAATTTATAGAACAGGGGGAGCGTTATTTGTCCATTTCCCCTACGACCACTCACCATTGTGGTTTTTTAGCATAAAATAAAATAGGTATGGCAATTTTTGTATACACTACGAAATTTGCCTTTTCGCACTACAAAATTTTCTACGCAAGCAAGAATATGGCATACAAAGTATTTCAGCGCAGAAGTTCAAAAACGAGGAAATACGTAGAAATTAAAAAAAAATACATTTGTTTTTCTATGTCAGTATCTTCCTGTGTCAAAATCTGGCGTAGATAAAAAATGCCAGAAAAAACAAATCTGTGCGGAACGTAATTATGCCTAAGTGAACAAGTAATCAGAGTTTGACTCTAGTAATAGACGTTTTTTAAAAATTTGCATTTGACTCTAGTAATAGACGTTTTCAAGTAATCAGAGTTACATGACAATAAATTCGTTTGTATCATGAGATTTCAATATATTTTTATTCATGTATGTTTCTCCATCAATTCGTTTGATATTAACTGTTTGTTATTATTATTCTTGAAAATCACATATAACTATGGTTATATCTTATAGTTATATCCAATTTGGTTATATCTTATGGTTATACTTATATTTTATAGTTATATGTTACAGTTATATTTTTTAGTTATATACTATGGTTATATCATATAATTATATACTATGGTTATATCCTTTAATATATACTATGGTTATATCCTATAGTTATATATACTATGATTATATCTTATAGTTATATCTAATTTGATTATATCATATCGTTATATCCTATAATTATATACTATGATTATATCTTATAGTTATATCCAATTTGGTTATATCTTATGGTTATATCCTATAGTTATATATTATGGTTATATCGTATAGTTATATCCAATTTGGTTATATCATATCGTTATATACTATGGTTATATCCTATATTATATTCTATAGTTATATATTATGGTTATATCATATAGTTATATATTATGATTATATCTTATAGTTATATCCAATTTGATTATATCTTATGGTTATATCTTATAGTTATATCTTATGATTATATCCTATAGTTATATACTGTGGTTATATCATATATTATATTATATAGTTATATGCTATGGTTATATCATATAGTTATCCACTATGATTATATAGTATAGTTATATCCAATTTGGTTATATCCTTATAGTTATATCTAATTTGGTTATATCATATAGTTATATAACTATATGATATATGATATAATCATAGCATATAACTATAGAATATAACCAAATTGGATATAACTATAAGGTATAATCATAGTATATACTATGGTTATATTTTATAGTTATGTATTATGGTTATATCATATATTATATTATATAGTTATATTATATCTTATGTTTATATTATATAGTTATATATTATGGTTATATCATATATTTTATTTTATAATTATATACTATGGTTATATCTTATGGTTATATCCTATAGTTATATAATATGGTTATATCATATATTATATTTTATAGTTATATACTAAAGTTATATCATATATTATATTTTATAATTATATATTATGGTTATATCATATAGTTATATACTATGGTTATATCTTATAGTTATATCCAATATGGTTATATCTTATGGTTATATCCTATAGTTATATACTATGATTATAACCATAGTATATAACTATAGGATATAACCAAATTGGATATAACTATAAGATATAATCATAATATATAATTATATGATATAAGTTATATAACGATATGATATAACCAAATTGGATATAACTATACGATATAACCATAGTATATAACCATAGTATATAACTACAGGATATAACCATGGTATATAACTATAGGATATAACCATAAGATATAACCAAATTGGATATAACTATAAGATATAATCATAGTATATAATTATAGGATATAACGATATGATATAACCAAATTGGATATAACTATAAGATAGAATCATAGTATATAACTATATAATATAACCATAATATATAACTTTAAGATATAATATAGGATATAACTATAGTATATAACTATGGAATATAACCATAAGATATAGCCAAATTGGATATACCTATAAGATATAAACATAGTTATATATGATTTTCGAGAATAATAATAACAAACAGTTAATATCAAACAAATTGGTGGAGAAACGTAGATGAATAAAAGTATATTGAAACCTCATGATACAAACGAATTTATTATCATGTAACCCTGATTACTTGAAAACGTCTATTACTAGAGTTAAATGCAGATTAAAAAAAAAAATTTGCGCCCAATTTTATTTTTCCTTTCCGCTACGCAAGAATCTGGCGTAGGAGCCAAATTTCAAAAAAAAAACAGCGGTCATCTCCAACGGCCATATTTTAGCTCTACGCAGTACGCAAGATACATGCATAGGGAAATTTCCTCCTGTATGCAGGATTCATGCGTAGATGTTTGTAGTGCGAATGAGCAAAAAACGTAGTGTATATAGTGGCTTCGTTACTTAATTAAGGTGTACTTTTGCTAAAAAAAATCTCCTCTTTGGTTTTTTACTAAAAACACCTAAAAAATCAAAATTGCTATTTTTTTGCAATTTTAGTCATTTTTAGCTTCAATTATTTTAAAATATATTTTAATATTTATAGTTGATTTTTATCTATCCATAAACACCCACTTTATATATGTTTTTTAGAAAATTTATACGGTTAAAAAATCCGGATTAAAAAAAGGTAAATTCCTATTGATGCCCCTGAGTTTAAAGTTATTCTTGTTGGTGTCTCACGATTAAGTTTTTTTCGGTTGGTACCCCTAAGGTTTTGGTTTGTTCGCTTTGTAACCGAAATTTTTCATATCCGTATCCTTTCAGTTCAAATCGATTAAATCCAAGCTCGTCATTATGTTTGTTACCCTCAACTTAGTAGGGTTCGACTCCTAAAATAATCAAATCCATACTCGAACCATTCCGATTTGAATTCTTAAGGTAAAAAATGGACTGTTGCTTCAGAATTGAAATCGACATGGTTCAGACATGAATTTGAGCATTTTAGGGGTCATATCTTACTAATTTGAGGGCGAAGAACACAATGGTGGACTTGGATTTGATCAATTCGAACCAGAATGGTGCAAATATGAAAAAATTTGGTTATAAAAAAACAAACCAAAACTTTAGGAGTACCAACCGAAAAAAACTTAATCGTGGGATACTAACATGAATAATCCTAAATTCAGGGACACTAAAAATAATTTTCCTTAAAAAAACCATAAATTTGAAAAAAGAAGAAGATTTTTTTAGATGATGTGGATGAGAGAAGTACAAAGTTTGGTTAAAAAACTTTCTTAAAAAAACTAACTATTGTGGATGATATGTGTAGGATTCTCACGATATATGTCCATTCTCCTTTCCTTATCAATCAAAATTGATATTTCCTTGTGTCCAAAAATTTACAAACTGTTATGCTATTGTAAAAGCTAAAATCGTTCCTATTGTCTCGTGGGATCCTCACTCATTTAATTCTTTTTAGGGGAATAGTCCTATACTGTACCTATCGATAAAGGAGAAACCCTACTTGGTTTTGTACTTCAAATTTGGCTCATTGGCTTAATATGGTAACTTTTAGGAGGATGATACATTTACATTAGGTATAAAAGTTTTTTCATATACCTTTTGTCAAGTATTATAAGATTTTTTAATTTTTTAAAAAATAGAAAAGTAAAGAAGTAGTTTTAATAATTAATTTTTATTTATTCTTTAAAAACTAAAACAATAGCTTTTAAATCATTTGATTTTTGTTTATAAATTTTTTTTTGTCTTTTGGATATCTAGCTCTTCAATATTTTTTTAATGAATGGTTTCTCGTACTTTCTTCCTCTCCAGTCTAGTCCAATCATTTTATACTTTTATCCAAATTAACCAATTAACTCCCATTATATATTTAGTCTTTATTAACATGTTTTCTTTATATATTTTTTTTTATTTTGTTTAATTTTATAGATAGAATTTGAACGTGTTATGCTTAGAGTTTCTTGATTAGCTTTAGGAGATATTTTATTTTAATACATATTACTATTATATATTTTTAACTTTTATTTTTGACATATTCACATTAAGTAATGCATAAACTAAATTTTGGAATGTAACTTTCACTAAAAACTAGCCATTTATTCAATAAAAAACCCTATTACATGATTGTTTTACATACATTTTTCGTTTTATTTTCTTTTTTAAACTTCCTAAAAGTCTTCTCATTTTCTACGTTAAAAATGTGTCTTTTAGGCTTCTTTCACTATTGTTCTTTTCTTTTGATTAAATGATCTCTAGTTATTTACTTATAACTAAAAACATTTTGGGTTAAAAGTCTAAGGCATTTGAATGAATAATAATGTGTGCACATTTTAATTATCATAACCCTGGGCATGAAAAAGCTTACAAAAAACATCTTGTTGTAATTCTATATTTTTTGTTAGTTCTTCTCTTTTCTTATCATGCCAATTAAAAAAAATCATATACAAAGTAAATATAATAATACCATATTCAGTTGTTAATGTATAGGAAAGAGATAAATTAAAATTTTCACAATGAAGAGAAGCATTCACATATTATACGGAGTACTTGGTAGAAATTAGAAAGTTGAAGTTTTACAGGAAAATATTTTAGTTGTATTTTTATTTTGCTTGTTTCCAAGAGAGAAATAAAATTATGACTATAAAGAGTGAAATTAAACTTATAAAAAATATACAGATTATTTTTAAGTGATCTGAGGTAATTTAGCATCAGTAATGTGAGAAATTAACTTTACAATTCGTATAAATGCAGCTATGCCTTGATATCATGGTAAGTTGTAAAATAACATATGAATACATTTTTAAAGCATAAATGAAAGAGAGTTAAGACTATACAAAATGTTGTAGTATAAGTGTATAACATATGTATACATATTTAAAGCATACATGATAAGAGCTGTCAAAAAATGACCGAACTCGTTTTACCGACCTGACCGACCCACTTTTGGACCCGACCCGACCGAAATTTTTGGTAACCCAAATTTACCGAGACCGGACCCAACCAACCCAAACCCGACCGGATTAACGAATAAATGTGGAGTATTAATAAAAATATAACATAAAATGTATATGATAAATGACATATAAATAATGATAATATGCTCAATTATCCAAAAAAAAGAACATTGTTGTACTTATATAATTTTTTATAATGTAAACAATTTATAATTTAATATAATATAAATTAAAATTAAAATATGATTTTGGTGTACTAATATCAATTACATTAAAATAATTAATATTATTAATATTTTTATTTATTTCAACTTATTTCGACATATTTAAATTAGTTTTTAACTATTTAGTAATATTAAAATAGTGAACAAAATATTTAAAAGATGACGCTCTTGACCCGTTAGTCAACCCGAACCGCCCGTTGACCTGTAATGACCCGACCCGACTTGACATGTTATCCGAATGACCCGACCCGTTCTCAACCCAAACCCGAAATAACCAAACCGAACCCGACTTGACCGACCCGATTGACAACTCTACATGATCGAGAGCTAAGACTATACAAAATAAGCACTATAGATAACACCGTACATGTTTTTATAAATTGTTTAAAATTTTAGCTCAAAATCAATATAACTATCTCTACATTTTTGTTATAAAAATAATATATAACACTAAAGATATATTCTGACGTAGAAATATATTTTTTTGATTCCTAACATACTAATTTTGGAGAAAAGAAATGCTTATATTTTGATATTACAATAAGTTGTTAATTTACATACCAAGAGATACTTAATTCTAATTTTCAATCCAATGTTATATTAAGATTTAATATATTATTTTTTATTACTTTACATATAATAAGCATACTTTCATTTTAAAAAAAATCAAAAAAATGAGTTTCTTATTTATTAATAGTACAAATGGAAATTAAAAAATTTAAAACTATTACAATCACATGCCTTGATATTGATGCATGTTGCTTTTTCAACATAGCATTTATGATATCTTTTCTTGAAAATGATAAAAATGATTGCAACACATGAGTAGATTTCTTTTACGTTTTTTTCGCCTAGTAATCCTAAGCTATTGCTTAAAATATGATAGTTTTTTTATTCACCAAATACCCAAACCTCAAATTAATAATAATTTCTATTGATTTAAATAAAAGAAAAAGAAAAAAAGCCCAATAAAATTAAAATCGCTCAAACCAAATGTGTCTGTATACTTCATAACACATTTCTTCCTTCTCCTCCTCTATTCCACTTCGTCCCCTCCGAGCTATTCCTGGGCGATGGGCGGCTTGCGGCGGCGAGCGACGGAGATCGGCGGAGAGCGGAGGCAAGAGGCTGCGAGCGGGCAAGTGGCGGCAATCAGCGAGCAAAAGCCTGAAGTCCGGTCGATCGAATACATTCTGATCGAACAGATTTCCGGCGAGGTGGTTCGTCGTGGTTAAGCTATGTAACTTCAATCCATTTATTAGGAGGCTTTAAAGATGGTAGAAGATTGTGGAAAGTTAAGGATTTACAAATTTAGGTTTTTTTTATGAATGTGTGGGATTTGGGGGATTTTTAGACATTGATGAACAGTCATATATCAGGCTATCATATACAATGTCAAAAATACCTGCTTAATTGTGTAGGATAAGAGATATCTTCATGTGGCTTCTCAAGATCAGCAATGTTTGTTTTGATCAGACCCCATTTAAACGTTGGTGCCCAGAAATGTACTGCAAAATATTAACCCAAAAACAAAACTCAATTTATTAACACCCCAAGTTTGTTTTGGAAACTAACTATTTCTATTAAGCGAAAATCAAGACATGTTAGTTTAGGGCCAGTTGGGTGGTTCCAGAAAGCTTGAAGTTTTGCAGCCATGGCGGATTAGATCTTATGAATGATTATTTCCCTTTTCTTGGCTTGTAGATGAGCAGTAGCTTTATACTCTTTGGCCTGCAAGTGGGGTTAAATTTTCTATGCAATTAGGTTTATTTTAATTGAATTCAAAGTAGATTTCACTTTCTGGTGAGGAACTTGTGGAGAAATGATGAAATATGAATGAATACAGAGAAAGACATTTGGTTTGAGCGATTTTAATTTTATTGGGCTTTTTTTCTTTTTCTTTTATTTAAATCAATGGAAATTATTAGTAATTTGAGGTTTGGGTATTTGGCCAAAAAAACAAACCTTCTCATGAAATATACCAAAGTGTGGGATATCGCGTGAATTAAGCGATATCTCAGGATTATCAGGTAAAAAAACCGTTCATTTTAAGTGACACATGGCAAAAAGTGTAAGCATTTAGCTTACTCCTTAATGTAGGTGTACATTTTTTCTAACTTTTTTACGGATGAAAATCTATGACAGCCATCCTGGCTTAGTATGGTATCGTATTTGGCTTTGTACTTCAAGTGTGTGTTTTTATGACAACTAGTGTAATACCCGTGCAAGTTGTTTATTTTTTCTTATATTTATAATAAACATATTTTTAAATTATGGATGAGTGATTGGGTGAATATTTTTTTTAGTTATTTGAATAAAACATGAATAAACGAACATTAAACTGTCATCAAGATATACAAAAGACTAATTATATAAAGAGAGACGACACTCTCCATAACTTTATTAATAGTAAAATTGACTAATTAGTGTTTCAAATAGATATAGCCACACAACTTATATCAATACTACTAAAAACTGCAAAAATTACTAAAAATGATCATAAAACACATGAGAATGAAGCAAAAAACACTAAATGTGGAACGATGTTCAAAATGACTACAAATTATTAAAAACTTTCTTGTATACTACATTGGTTGTAGTATTATACATCTTCTTGTCTTTGTCGCAAATCAATATCTTCAAACCTTTCTTGCTAGTTACCCTTGACGATGTAACATAAAACTGACCATGACTGAAAACAGGACGTGGAAGATACAAACCTACATTTGCAAGAGATTGACCTTGGCTTTTGTTTATGGTCATAGCAAAACATACACTCAAGGGAAATTGTCTCCGTTGAAACTTGAAAGGGAATGAAGTGTCTGATGGTGACATTATCATGCGAGGAATCAACACAGTATGTCCGATATTGTTGCCTGAGATAATTCGCCCTTGTATAACATGACTGCCAAGTTGCGTGGTGATCAGTCTCGTCCCATTGCATAAACCTAAAGATTGATCAATATTTCGGAGCAATTACTGGCTTGTTGCACAAGCTCTTCGGGAAATAGGGTAGTTCTTGATGGAGTTACATGCTATAAAATAATTTCGGCCCATACTTTCTAGGTGGAATTGTAAAAACTATTAGATTTTCAATAGCTCTTTGCAAAAATAACATATTTTTAAAAGTATTGCAAAAAGTATAGATTTGTAAAATGAGAAAAAATAAATTCATATTTTTATTTATCTTTCCTTTTATAAAAATTATATTTTTAACCACGGCTAATTACTTCTTAACGTTATCCACAACACCTCAGCTCCAATGGTGACAACCTCAGCGTCAGAAGCAGAGGCTTCTCGGAGCCTCCTTAACACCTCCACTTAGCCCTTCTCCGACCTCCATCTGCACCGCGATGTGGAGTAGCTGGCCAATATTTCAGAAAACTCAAGGAACCTGGCCACGCAGCTGGCCAACTGCTGCTTCTTAAGGTCCTGTTATCCAGCCTTCTCTGCTTCGCCTCTTCCTCAAAGGCCTCCATATCGTCCGCGCCGCCGCCACTGTGCTCCCTCTCCTCCTCGCACCGCCGCCACTGTAAAACCCTAAACCCTAAACGCCGCCCACCTTCAAATATGCCGCATGCAGCTTCCCGAATTTTTTTTTTATCAAAATGGGCACTATTATAAAACTTATTCTGAAAATACGTTCGTTTGTAAACTTATTACAAAAATAGGCTGGATTGTGCAAGTTTGGGGTAAGTCGCTGGTTAGTACAGCGACTCACCTGGAGAAAGCTAGTGTACCACTCAACGACTTTCTCCGAACCACAAATTATTATTATTTTTTTTAAAAAAAAAGGTATAGTCGCTGCATGGTGCAGCGACTTACGTATTATATATATATATATATATCGCTCTCTTCCCAGTTATATACTGAAATGTTAATTGAAAAAAAAAAAATTAAATGTGACTCGCGGCACATGCCAGCGACTGTGATAACGTGAGTCGCTGCGTAGTGAAGCGACTTACGTATGCATAGTCGCTGGTACACACAACGACTATTCAAGGAACATGAATGTTAATATTATTTTATTAAATTGTTAAAACTTATGCAATGAACATACGTTTTATTAGAAAATGTTTATAATTTTTTAATATTAAGTTTTATATAAATACAGTCGGACGATTGCTTCGAAAATTAGAACAGGTAAAGGCAATCGGTTCGAATTAAATGGAAGGAGAAGAATCGCTGTCAGGCCCAGCGATTACCCGAAGCAAAATCGCTGTCAGGCCCAACGACTTTAATCCCGAAACCCGCTGCACAGAACAACGACTTCACTTTCCTTCTCCGAATTCAATTCATCACGCCCAGTCTAATCTACTCTGTATATATTCCCTGAAATATTCGACTGTATATATTCCCTGAAATATTCGCTGATCTTGCTGTTCAATTTCTCTTCAATTTCTGTTCAATTTTTGCTGTTCAATTTTTGTTAAATTTTTGCTGTTAAATTTCTGTTCAAAATTGGCTGATGTACTCGATGTACTCTCTGCAAAAATTAAATATTTGATTTTTATTTTGAATATTTTAAAACCAAAGTCGCTGCAGGGAAGAGCGACTATACTTTTTTTTTTTAAAAAATAATAATTTGTGGTTCGGAGAAAGTCGCTAAGTGGTACAGTAGATTTCTCCATGTGAGTCGCTGTACTAACCAACGACTTACCCCAAACCTGCACAATCCAGCCTATTCTCGTAATAAGTTTACAAACGAACGTATTTTCAGAATAAGTTTTGTAATAGTGCCCATTTTGGTAAAAAATTCCAGCTTCCCACCTCCTATTCCCTCGCTCGGACCATCCACGCGCACATGATAATATCCGGGTTCAAGCCCCGAGCTCCTATCCTCAACACCCTGGTCGGCCTCTACGTCAAATTCAACAAGTTAACTTATGCCCAGAACCTGTTCGACGAAATTCCCGAACCAAATGTCGTGGCAAGGACAACCATGATTACAACCCACATTTCTCGGGGGAGCTTAGCAGGCGGGGGAGGTGTTTGACCAGACTCCGATTCACATAAGGGATGTTATGTGCTACAACGCTTTGATCAATGGCTATGCTAGGAATGGTGATGGACATGGTGTTGTTGGGGTGTTCAAAGATATGGTGCAATCTCATTCAGATCAGGCTGATAGGAGATACAACAACAATTGTTGTCGTAGACGGCTTCAGATCAGGCTACTTACTTGACAAAAATACACTTGTGGTACATACAGATGAATCCTAAATTCAATAAATGTATTCATTATACAAGAATGTAGTTTATGCTTTAATTTGTGCTAATCTTTGTTCCCCCTCTATTGACTCTGTAATTTTTATAGTGTGCATTAAGATTGTCAGTTCTCCAACACTTGTGGCTTACTCTCCCTAATTTTCAACTGAATGAAAGCTTTTGCATCGATATGTGTCAGACTTCTCTTCATGCATTTCTGGATTGGGTTCTGAATTCGTTTATTCTGTTCATGTAATATGTTCTCCTGATTCAGTGGAAAAAAAGCTGCAAAATTAACTTCCTTGAGTTTTCTCTGAAAGCTTTATACCAAAATGTTTTACTATGGTCACTGGGTTGACATTTGAGACTTGAGAGGCTAATCTCATTCTTTAGACCATGACACAATTTTTCTGCAGAAGTGGTATGAATCAAGTGTTTAGAGTTATAAATGCAAATTGAGTGAGCATCTGCAAGTATGCAATATCTTTGGAATTTAATGTGCATAGTCTCTTATACTTGTGCTGTGTAGATAGAATGGTTGACAACAGGAGAATGCCTTTCTGGTATGCATGAAGTTGTAGTGACCAAAAGGACGTTAGAAGCAGTTAAATTAGCTTCTTAACAAAATCGCAGTCTCTGGAGAGTTTCTTCGACTGAGTATTATTCCACCTCAGAGAGGGTTGTGGTGGGTTGAGGCCAAAAACAACAGGGCTCTTTTAAGTAGCTCGTTGGTTAGTCGAACGACAACCCCATGTAGCAAGGGCGGTGTTGTTGGGTTTGTGACGCTGCAAGGTTTCTCCGAAGATAGGTCGTGGAGTCTAGGATCTTCCACCGACGTTGAAAAAGAGCTTCAAAGTGGCATAGTTACCGGTTTTCTATGCACAACGCGGGCCGATACGGAGGTGATTCGATGTTGTTCGGAGGTGATTTTAAATGATTCAAGAGTCAAGTTTAAGTAACTTGAGCATGATGAAGACGATGGTGTGGTCAAATTTTGAATTTAATGAATCGAGAGGTGTTTTTCTTGGGGTCGAACAAGGCTTGGTGGTGATGTATATAGGCGATGAACAATGTACTTTAAAACTTCAGAGCATTATGTACTTTATCAGGACACATGTGTACGAAGTCAGACCACATTTATACAAAGTCAGGTCAATGCTCTGTTATATCACAAAATTTCAAATGTTAGCCGATTTTAAATTTCAAAAAAATATTGACTTTATCAGGTCATATTTGTACATAGTCAGGTCATTACTCTGTTATATTAACTTTAAATTTTAATATTGTTTATAATATTGTTTCAGGTGTATTATAGTTTGCTAAATCACGTCAATTTATATTAATGCCAAAACATATTTTCTTGGAAAAATTCAGCAACTGAAGTCTGGATAATATTCATATAAAATACCTTTATTTAGATAATTACTTCGTATCTTAATGTTTTCCTTTATAGAATTAATAGAAATTGAAGTCAAAACTACGTTAGATAACTTTCCGAGCAATTTGTGGCATACAAATGTGAGAGGTGGAATCACCATTGAAGTTAAAACTACATTGTGGTCTGATATATTACAAGTAACTAAATTTGCTTACTTTTTTATAACTATTTCAAGCATTTCCTGATCTGAAGCATTTTCAGGAAGCTTTTGACCTTTTGTTTGCTGAGAGAAAGCCAACAACATTCTGCACATCAAGTGGCATATGAAGTTAGATATGAAAAATCAATAGAAAATGCTGTAAAAATGTACGTGATAATTATATAGGTATTTGTCCTGTTATTTGTACTCACTACATTCATCTATCAATACATTCTACTGAGTGCAAATCAGTCCTCTGCCTTGATGATGCCTGTAATGCAATTAAGTTTATGATCTGGGGGTACAATCTAGAAAACAAATTTTCATTCTTTGCTTACTGTTTCTAATGTTATGTACTTGAGGTGAAGTGTTTGCTTATAAGAACCTACCTGTTATAAAGCCTTTATATAGGGTATCAATAAAGACCGTTTCTTTCTCAATATTCTTGTACTTGGCTTGCTTCTGGATGAAGCTCACAAAAGGATAATAGTTCATAGGTAATTTGTAACTAATAGTGAACTCTATCTGAACTGGAGATATGATATACTTTTTACCATATTCTGGATCATCGTTCTAACACATAACTCTATTTGACTCTTTGTTAAGTTAACACATAACTGTATGAGAATTCTTAAACACTAATGATGGAAAGCTTGCTATCAGCTTCATCAAAGTTTTATAACATCACTTAAATATGCCTATTAGCAGTTTTTACTGAGTGATTGTTTCAAGCATTGTTTGTAATTTAGTATAGTTTTCTCACTTCATCCTTTCAAAGCTACATTCTTTTTTTCTTTTCCCATAAGTTTTGTAAATCACTATTCCCATTTTGAATCATGAATTCTGTTTGGACTCGGGACGGTTTGGTTTCCCTCAGTAGGATTTGTTTGCTTTGCAGATGGTAGAAGAAATATTGGACATAGTGTTACAAAAAAAGTCCTGTGAGCAAGTCTGTTGCCCCAAGATGCATTGTCATTCCCTTCTGAATGGTTCAGGTGATTTTTCTTATCAGCACTGGAAAAGCACATTGCAAAATCTATCTCAGCCATTCACTTCAGATCAAGGTGGCATGAGTGGTGTAGAAGTTTCCACCAAAAAAAAGAGATGCTCTTTGCGGTGTTCAACAAATGGATTATCCTAAGGCTTCTATGGTATGTGTTTCCGCTGAGATGACAATGTTCCTTCAAAATATACGTTCATTCCATTGGCTAACTGTTGCAAGTGCAGTAAGTTGCTCAAAACCATGCCTTTTTTTTCAGTGTAAATGATCTCATTACATATCATCTTGGTAGAGTCTGTAAAACAAACATTCTCGGATTAGAGCTAATAGGCTTTTAAGTAATTTTCCAAGATAAAAGATCAAGCAAAGATAATAGTTAAAGATACAAATACATGATCATTTTCCTAAATCTAAAGCTAGGAAAACAATCTTTACTATAATATGGTATTTGCTTTCCAAATTGAGAAGCAAAACTCATACAGTTAACTTTATCAGACCACATTTGTACTTTATCAGGTCATATTTATACGAAGTCATGTTAATGCTCTGTTATGTCACAAAATTTCAAATATTAGCCAATTTCACATTTCAGAGCAATATTCACTTTATCAGGCCACATTTGTACGTAGTTAGGTCATTACTCTATTATATTAATTTTAAATTTGAAAGGAATGTTGGTTGATTCCATAATGTTGGCAGAGCTAATAAATGCAAATTTAAGTATTTCTTATTACGGAACCAACCAACGTTGGTTTCATATTTAAAGTCAATATAACATAGTAATGACATGACTACATACAAATGTGGCATGATAAAGTGAATACTGGTCTAAAATTTGAAACCGGCTAACATTTGATTTTTTGTGATATAACAGAGCATTGACCTGACTATGTATAAATGTGGTCTGATAAAATACATAATGCTCTAAAATTTAGCCTTTATTTTTTATGAAATATGCGAACGAAGATTCTCGTCGCCGCAGCAGACATATATAAATTAAAATTAACCTTATGTTACATGAGCAACGTATCTACTTCGTTTAGATGTGTACTATTAAATTAGTCGAAATACCATTATAGATACGACCTATAATGGTATTTTGACTTTTTTTTTATCTATATATAACACATAAGTATTTTTTAAAATTAATTAGATAAATAAGTGGGGACTAAAATTATTTTAACAAAAGGTTGTTGTGTGTTTTGAATCTATGACCTATTGTCTCCTAAGAAACACTATTACCTTTAAGCTATACATGATTTTTTATTTATTCTTTTGAAGTGATAATTATATAGGTATAATGTTGAGTGTGATATGAAAACAGTAAATGGTGGAAAAACCTAATCATATATGTATATAAAAAATATATAAATAAATAATATATAATAGATATAGATTGATCTGTCAAGCTATCTATTAGTCCTTGATGCAATAATTTGTATTTTTGAAGTAATATTAAAAATTAAAATATTTTGAATATATACCAATTATCAATACTAAAAGGCACCGTTTTCTATAAGAAAAATCTTGATTGAATTGTAACTTGTACATTAGAGGATATAGCAAATAAAATAATTGGTATTTTTTTTATCTGCATGACAGTTCATATTAACAATAGAAGAAAAATGTGTCATTGTTTTTATTAATTTATTATTAGCACAAGCCAAACAAAGCATTATGTTTTTTATCAGGCCACATTTATACGAAGTCAGGCCACATTTATACAAAGTTAGGTCAATGCTCTGTTATATCACAAAATTTCAAATGTTAGCCGATTTCAAATTTCAGAGCAATATTCACTTTGTTAGGCCACATTTGTACGTAGTCAGGTCATTACTCTGTTATATTAGCTTTAAGCAGAACCACTTTTATACCAGAACCTGCCTAGTTAAGAATGCATTTGTATTTTGCGAGTCTAGACATTAGAAAGCCATATGACACAAACTCAAAATTCTCATATTCATATTAACATGTGTAAATTCCAAAACCATAATAGAAAGATGATTAATGTTTACCTAGTAAACACAAAAGTAACATTATATATAGTGTAAAACATACCTCCAAATCTTATATAAGATGAGCCTATGGAACAAAAGGACCAATAAAAAAGATTGTAATCGGTCAGGGAAAACCTCAAGAAAATGACAAGGGAGAAATAAAACGCCTATTATTCAGCGAGATTTCCATACTACACTAATGGAATTGAATAGATGATAGCAATATACCTCCGCTAGTCTGCAAGTAAGAAATAAATTAGGAAACAACCGAACAATAAACAAAAAACATGGATAAGAGCTCAATCTCCACTAAATGTTCCGTTATGCTTAATTTCCTTTATTTGCACCACCACCAAGCCTTGTTCGATTCCAAGAAAAACACCTTTCGATTCATTAAATTTAAAATCTAACCACACCATCGTCTTTCCCATGCTCAAGTTACTTGAACCCAACTCTTGAATCATTTAAAATCATATCCAAACAATATCGAATCACCTCCGAATCGGCCCGCGTTGTATGAACTTCACCATCATTTTTGCCTATGGAGCTACAGCGTTCAGGTTCTTTTGCCTTCTTTAAACACAACAATTTCTCAAATCCATACACAGTTCCATCAGAACCTCAACAAGAGATCTGATATTCCAATCTAGGTTTTCCTTTTTCAATTCCTTGCAAAGGACCAACTCTTTTGCAGGTGAGCAACATCCACACTCAAAATTCCCTGTTTTTGCTTGCATTGGAGAAATTTTATGCATCTTTTACCAGTAACCAGAAAAGAATCCAACTAAAACTTCTATTTCCGACATAATAAAAAACAGAGTACATAGAAGAACGAAAAAGGATACCTTGGCGGTCTAGCGATCAAAATATCGGTTGAAGTCGCTGACAGAGGAGATGCGGCGGACGCAACCTCTGACAAGGACACGCGAGCGTCGTTCATGACGGAAGAAGTGAAGATCTTCGTGTCTGCATTCACATACTGAGCATTATCAGGCTACCCGATGGCTACGGTCTCATACGAGCGTCAGAGATGGAGCCTTGCTCGGCTACGCAGGTTGAGACAATGACGAAGAAAGACAACAACGAAGGAGAAATTGGAGCCGGAAGCGGCGGCGGTGGAGGGCCAGAGATGGAGCCTTGCTCGGCTGCACAATTTGAGAGCGGAGGCGATGGGAGAATTCCGGTGAAGGGCGGAGGCGATCGACTCGCCGGCCTCAGAGGAGAAGGACTGGAGGAGGAGTCAACGAGGTCGGAGGGCGTGTCGCAGAGGTCGGAGGAAGAGGGAAGCATAAGAGGAAGAGAGATTAATTAGGATTAGATTAGTATAATTAAGATTTTCTTTTATATTTTATTTTCAGAAATTTTAATGTTTTATCTGATATTTATATTTAAAAAAAATAAAATTTAAATCCTTATTAATTATAAGAATCCCAAAAATCCGATAGTTTTGCAATATTTTTTAAAATATGATTTTTTTTGAAAGCTATTCTTGCACTTTCTAGTGCAATCTGTAACTCTCTCACTTCTATTTCAATTGGAGCGTGCTTTTCACGCTCGAGAGGAAGGAGGTGAGCAATTGGACTCTCTCTAAATATAAAGGCAGGGGGTAGTTGTCAAACTTGTCATGTGGGGGCGGGTTCACTAACCCGTACATGCCTGCTGCACTTGGAATCGTCCTTCTCACACCTTTCTTCCTCAATTGTAGACTTCCCCAGATATGACCACCCACTTATATTCCTGGAATATTATTCATCTTACCCATATTACCCCTCCCTCTTTTTCTCTCATTCCTCAAATCTAGTATATCTACGCGCGCGAACAGCACTTTCAGGGTGATTATAGTCATTTCCGTAGTCGATCGAGGATAAATCGTATTATACGCGGATACGCCCTATTTTCGCACTCATTTTATTCTTCCATAACTGTTTCTTTAATGATTTTCACTCTTGAACCTGTAAAACCGCCATTGCTAAATGAAGCAAAAGGTGCAGAAAACCATGGCCATGGCAGCAGAGTCCGTATCCGTGAGCCTCTTCGACATACTCAACGAGGAGATCATCTTCCTTATGCTGGACCACCTAGCAGACGATTCCGTCTCCCTCAAATCCTTCTCCCTCGCCTGCAAATCCTTCTACTCCGCCGAATCCCGCCACCGCCGAACTCTCTGCCCCTTCCGCTCCGACCTCCTGCTCCGTCTCCTCCGCCGCCGCCGCTACCCCGCCGTCTCCAACCTCGACCTCTCACTCTGCCCCCGCGTCGAGGACGAGTTCCTCCGCCGGATTGTGTCGTTTCTCCCTGACCTCCGGTCCATCAAGCTCCCCGGCTCTCGCTTCGTGATTGCTGCTGGAATCTCCAGTCTCGTCGCCGGATGCCGCAATCTGACGGAGATTGACCTGTTCAACTCGACGGCGCTGACGGATTCGGCGGCGGCGGCGATCGCGGAGGCACCAGGGCTGGAGAGACTGTCGCTGGCGAGGTGTAAGCTCGTATCCGACATAGGGATCGGGTGTATTGCAGTCGGTTGCAAGAGATTGAAGATGATTAGTTTGGAATGGTGTGTTAATGTTACAGATCTGGGAGTTGGATTGATTGCGCTGAAGTGCAAGGAGCTTCGTTCCTTGGATCTCTCCTATGTGCCGGTATTTATTTGTTCGTTTATTTATTCAAGATCTCATGTCTTGAGGATTTAACAGTCTAATTCGAAGTATCTTACTTGTGATTCTTTGTAGATTACGGAGAAATGTCTCCCACAAATTCTGCAACTAGAATACCTAGAAGAATTGGTCCTGGCTGGGTGCTTTGGCATTGGTGATGATGGCCTCTCCACTCTAAAACATGGTTGCAAATTATTAAGGGTATGCAGTTAGCCTCTTAAGTCATATCTACGGTACAAAAGAAATTTGGTCAATGTTGATATTATACTAGTTGCTTATTGATGTTTTCAGCTTTTACTGTAACGAATTTTTGATGTTGTTCGACTTTGACAGGCTCTTGATGTGTCCAGCTGTCAAAACATCAGTCACATTGGTCTATCTAAATTGACCAGGGGAGCTAAATGCTTAACCAGTATCTCTTTGGCATATGGTTCTGCTGTGAGTCTGAAATTTGACACCTTCAATCTTACTTTTAAAAGCATTAAATGCAACTCAATTTGGGGATGCCTGATCATTCTGTTTCACTGATGGTGCCTCAGGTTACTGCTGATGTGGCTAAATCTTTTCAGAATTTTGCCAATATTCAGTGTGTCAAATTAGATGGCTGCCTTATCACTTGTTCTTCAATGGAGGCCATTAGTACTTTCTGTGTCTCCCTGAAGAAGATAAGCCTGAGCAAGTGCTCAGGAGTAACGGATGAGGGTATCTCTTCACTGGTTCGAAAGCATAAGGAGTTGAGAAAGCTAGATATCACATGCTGCCGAAAGATCACATCTGCCTCAATTGACTGTGTAACAAGATCGTGCCCTTTGCTCACTTCATTAAGGATGGAATCATGTGATCTTGTTACGAAGGATGCGTTTTGCTTTATTGGTCAACAGTGTTGTTTCTTAGAGGAGTTGGATGTCACTGACAATGATCTGGATGATGAAGGTTCACTTTAAATCATCTTCACCTACTTATATGCATCCATATTTTCTTCAGGGAATGTGGATTCTGATATCATAAATGCCTTTGTGCTCACTTCCACTGTTCTGCAGGTTTGAAGTCAATTTCCAAATGTTCCAGACTTACCAGCTTAAAGCTAGGCATCTGCCTTAACATAACAGATGAAGGGCTTAATCATGTTGGTATGAATTGTTCAAGGCTTACAGAAGTTGACTTGTACAGGTTAGAAATTATTGTCCAAAGGCACAGTAAGTTTATTACATTAATACTTCCGTTACAATAGAAATTGTTTGATCTTTAACGTCGTATGATGCTTCTGTTTTTTGTCATAGAACTAACCTGTATTTTTCCAACTCTTCCTGATAGGGCTATGGGCATAACAGACAAAGGGATTGGCTCCATTGCTTCTGGATGCCCTGCTCTTCAGTTGATCAACATAGCCTATTGTGATAAAGTGAGCGACGAGTCTCTAATATCACTGTCCAAGTGTTCAAGGCTTAAAGCTCTTGAAATGAGAGGTTGCACTTCTATCACTTCTGAGGGTCTAGCAGCCATTGCTGCTGGATGCAGGCAGCTTGTTGTGCTAGACTTGAAGAAATGCTTTAAGATTGACGATTCAGGAATGATTTCCCTTGCCCGTTACTTGCAAAACCTGAAACAGGTACTTGATTCTTTATCCTACTAAAGTTGTGTGTTCGATTCCTGAAGTTTAAAAAAGAACCCGCACCCAGCTAACATTCAGAATTTTCTGTTATTGTTATATCCAGATCAACTTGTCTTACTGCTCAGTCACAAATGTTGGCTTACTAGCACTAGCAAGCATCCGCAGGCTGCACAATCTGACCATCTTGCACCTCATGGGATTAACTCCAAATGGCTTGAGAGCTGCGCTGTTGGCTTGTGGAGGGCTGAAGAAAGTGAAGCTTCATTCCGCCTTCAAACCATTACTTTCTGAAACTCTTATCGACCACATGCTGTCTCGTGGCTGTATGTTTCAGTGGCGCAACAAGGCATTCCAGCCCCATGTAAGATTTTTCTTCCCTTATCATTTCTTGTTTGTAGTCAAATGTCTAGAATCATTGGGGGGGCCTTTTTAGAACAAGTTGTGTGTCCTTTTCTGCAGGTTGAAACAGACCCCAAGGCTTGGAGCCAACAAATTGAGAGATGATGCCTTAATAATTAAATCATATCATTATTGATTGACTTGAATCTTAGCTCAGGCATTTATTCTCTTACTGTAAGATGTGTAAACCTAGATAACTGTACCCACATTACATACAGAAAGAACCACAGCTCCTCAATGTACATTGCATGTGCTGAAGGGTAAAAAAAGTACCTTGCCCACTGGATTCATGTTAAGCCTTCAAGTTTATACTCTCTTGAGCTATGCTCAGAATTTTCACTCGTGTTGTCTTTGTCCTTTTCAAGCTCATGTAATGAGTACTTCCTCTTGCTATCATAGAAGGAAGGGTTTGAAAACCATACTTTTGAGCAACAAGGTAGTTTAGAGCTGTTATGACATCACCTATGAGAAGCCGCGTGTTTGGTTGCTCTTGAAGGCACATAGCTGCAATGGCAAGTGCCTGGTATAGGCCCCTTGTTGGGTACTGGCCTTTGAGGGCAGGGTCAGCCATTGGTGAGAATTTTCTTCGGACTCTGAAGAATGGTCGCGCCGGCAAATGAAATACACACTAAGGTAAAGAAGAAAAAATATCATTTTCTGCGCGAAGAATTGTTCCCAAACTACAAATTAACTGCACGAGAAAAAAGGTAATGTCATAAGATTCGCAGCGTCCTGAATTCTTTAAACCGAAGCTCATAAGTCATAGCAATACAACATTAGATTGATAGATGGTATATTGGTATTACCGAAACGTATTCACCTTTCAGCAAGGAAAGGAGCTATGAGTCAGGTAATCAGTATATATGTGGTGGCTGGTTAGGCTTTAGATATGCACAAAAGCATATTAGTTTCATGTCACAAGAAACAAAACAAAACACACATTGGATGTGGCTAAGATTGAGAATTCTAAGCCAAAAAGTAGAAAACCACTGTTAAGACACTAGTAAACAATCAAATTCTGTGATAGCGTGCAGGTGAGTTTCAAGGGAGCCTAACCAGCAGCAGCCTTTGCTCCCCTTGAGCGCAATAACCCTGAAATTCACCTCCTCTTATCGTCTTCCTTTATATCACTTGTTTCCTTCTGCTTGAATTTTTGGCATTTGATGCACTGAAACTGAAAGCACAAGTTCCCGAAAGGTAGCCAAAAAGTGGAGATGCGGGGGATCGAACCCCGTGCCTCTCGCATGCAAAGCGAGCGCTCTACCATTTGAGCTACATCCCCTAATTGTTACCCTTAAGAATCTAGAATTTAATAACCCCGCTGGAATCAAAATTATGATCTTACCTTTTTCAATTTTACTACGCTTATTTTATAACAAAACATATATATTGAATATCCTTATATCCCAGACATTTTTGTAATGTTACAAGAGGCGTGAATGTTTAAAAAGGGTGGTACACGTACACAATGTACGTTAATTATAATAAATCGATTCAATTCTGTGCACAACATTAAAGGGAAAGTGTGTTTTGTGCCCCCAGGTTCTTTCTTTTCATTCAACTTTTGTGCTGTATATGGTGTACTGAGAGTTCTTTTCATGATATGCTCTATCATGTACGTACCCCAAAGGCCCAAATACTAGAAGTACTTTTTCTTAGTTCTTGGTGTCTAAAAGCTTGTTCAATCCCTACTAGTAACAATTTTCAGGGCATCCTATCCAACCTAGTGCGGCCCTAGCTAATTAGTAGTCGTCGAAATCAGGTTGTCTTTGTTGGAACTCATTTTTAATGTGGCGTTGGTAACTTTTCCGGGCACAATTCCGATGGGCTCCGGCCAACGACAACACCGGAAAATGGAAGCATTGGCTTCGTCTACGCGAGCACATTCTCGTAATATACTCATACGACAAAAATGATTTCCGTTTGAATGAGAAATGGAGGCCCAAAGTTGGTTGCATGAAGTGCATAACTTGGGATGAAAATTGATATCCCACATTGGAAGTTTGGAGAAAAATTTACTAGTATATATACTAGAAAAATGGATCCAAAGTTGTGGCCTTGGGTCACCACCCATGTGTAATGGAGAGAGGACCTAGCTCATCAAGACCACACGCGCGCCGAGCCGCGCCGCGCCGGGTTGGGTCAGATTGGGCTGGCCAGCCAATGCTCTATCTTTTTGGGCCGATCCAGAAGACCCATCGAATGGGCTTTGACCTAGTCCGGGGCAGTTGCAGCCTTGACCTGATCTTCACTGTTTTATTCGCTTGAGTCTGAGAGTTCAACACAGAACAAGTTTGTAGCCTTCGAATCTGTATCTGCATTTTTCGAACTTGTTTTCGCAGGAAGACCCATCGAATGGGCTTTGACCCAGTCTGGGGCAGTTGCAGCCTTGACCTATTCTTCACTGTTTTATTCGCTTGAGTCTGAGAGTTCAACACAGAACAAGTTCGTAGCCTTCGAATCTGTATCTGTGTTTTTCGAACTTGTTTTCGCAGGAATTAAATTCGAATTTATTTCGAATCTGTATCTGTGTTTTTCTAACTTGTTTTCGGAGGAGAAATTTCATCTGTAATTTATTTCGATTCGGCCATCTGTACTGGTGTACAGAAAAATCTGAAAAAAAATAAATACATTATTTACGGTTCTGCAATTTAATTCGGTATTAAAATTGCATTCGTAATATTTTCATACTAACTTCTGGTTTGCGTTCTGTGAACATATTCTGATTTCATGGCTGATATGACTGAGAAATCTGTTATTGAGGTTGCTGGAGTCGGAAATGGAAATCCTACTGAGTCGACACCCTAAATTCAGTTTGAGAGTGGTCTGCCTGCAGTGAATTTGCCAGCGGCGAATCTGCCAGCAGTAAACCTGCCAGCGGCAAATCTGCAAGCCGCAGGGGTCAGAACTGATGCTCATCAGATTGTCCACCCGACTGCTTATCAGGCTGTCAAACCGACAGTCCATATACCTGGTGTTGTAAACGCAGGCTTGATGCCAGAAAAGTTCGATGGAACTGGCTTCAAGACATGGCAGCAGAAGATGTTCTTCTTCCTGACCACGTTGAAGCTTGAGAAGTTTCTGAATGAGGATAAGCATGTGCTTTCGCCTCACAATACAGATCGACACCTCCTAGTCAACGTTGAGGCCTGGACTCATGGAGATTTTTTGTGCAAAGGTTGGGTTCAAAGCCGTCTGATAGATCCACTGTACAATGTGTACAACAAGATCAAGACCTCCAAGAAACTCTGGATTGCCCTGGAGAGGAAGTACAAGTCTGAGGATGCAGGCTCCAAGAAATTCGCAGTAACGAAGTTTATGGACTTCAAAATGGTGGACTCTAAGCCCATCATGGAGCAAGTCGAAGAGCTACAACTCCTTACGCATGAGATCATTGCTGAAGGAATGTCTATCTGTGAGACGTTCCAGGTGGCTGCGTTTATTGAGAAACTTCCTCCAGGCTGGAAGGATTTCAAGAGCTACCTGAAGCACAAGCGAAAGGCAATGACCGTCGAAGACTTGATAGTCAGGCTGTGGATTGAGTCAACCAACCGCAAAGCAGATGTGGTTCAGCCTGTTGAACATAAGGCTAACTTGGCTGAACACAATGACAAAGGGAAGAAACGAAAGTTCCAACCCCAAAGCTCCAACAACTTCAAGAAGCAACCAGCTAAGAAGTTCAGTGGGAAATGCCACAAGTGTGGTAAAATGGGTCACAAGACTGACGAATGTCGTAGCAAGGCTGATCCGCTCAAGGACAAGGGAAAATCCCAAGTCAACATGACTGAAGGCAGGCTCTCGGATGCAGATCTGTGTGTTGTAGTGTCTGAAGTCAACATGGTTGGAGATAACCCAAGGGAATGGTGGTACGATACAGGTGCTACCAGACACATCTGCTCTGACAGGGGAATGTTCACCACTTATCAGCAGAGCAAGAGCGACGAGCATCTATTTATGGGGAACTCGTCCACATCCAAGGTCGAAGGTCACGGCAAAGTGGTGTTGAAGCTGACTTCAGAGAAGGAGCTGACTCTCACTAATGTCATGCACGTGCCAGATATACGGAAGAATCTGATCTCCGACACTTTGCTGAGCAAGAACGGCTTCGCGGTGAAGTTCGTGTCTGACAAGCTAGTTCTCTCTAAGAATGAGGTTTATTTGGGCAAGGGTTATGTAAAGGATGGACTGGTCAAATTGAATGTAATGACAGTCATCCCAAAATTTGTTGTAACCGATGTTTCAATGAATAAGAATAATCCTATTGCTTATGTTGTTGAGTCTTTTAATATTTGGCATGAACGATTAGGGTATGTGAATTACAAGTCTATACAAAGACTAATTAACATGAACCTGATTCCAAAATGCAAATCAAGTAAAGACAAATGTGAAGTATGCGTACAGGCCAAACTCATAAAAACGCCATCTCCACATGTAGAGAGAACAACCGAACCTCTAGGTTTAATACACACAGATCTATGTGATTTAAAATTTGTGCAAACTAGAGGCGGTAAAAAGTATTTCGTGACCTTTATCGATGATTGCACAAAATAAGGCCTTGGAAAAATTCAAGGAATACAAGTTGGAAGTTGAAAACCAACTTAGTAAAACCATAAAAATAATCCGAAGTGATAGAGGAGGCGAGTATGATGAACCTTTCAACGCGTTCTGTAGAGAACACGAGATTATTCATCAAAAAACTGCTCCCTACTCACCAGAATCTAACGGAGTTGTGGAACGAAAGAACCGAACTCTAAAAGAGATGATGAATGCAATGTTGCAGGAATCTGGGTTACCCCAGAACATGTGGGGGGAAGCGTTGCTTACCACCAATTATATCCTCAACAAGATACCGCATAAGGTTACTGGCAAAACGTCATACAAACTTTGGAAAGGTAATGTACCATCGTACAAATACCTCAAAGTGTGGGGGTGCCTAGCAAAAGTGGCAGTACCACCTCCTAAAAAGGTCACAATCGGACCTAAGACCGTTGATTGTATTTTCATAGGATATGCACACAACATTAGTGCTTATCGGTTTCTGGTATATAAATCTGACATACCAAATATACATGTAAATACAATAATGGAATCAAGAAATGCGTCCTTCTTTGAACATGTGTTTCCGTGCAAGGATAAAGAACATCCAAAACGAACTCGTGAACAAAGAGAAGCAAGCACTTCTGTAAATGAAATAGAAGAGGAAAAAGATGAACCTAGACGAAGCAAAAGAGCTCGAAAGGAGAAATCTTTTGGGCATGAGTTCATAACGGCCTTTCTTTTAGAGAATGAGCCTAGAACATTCAAAGAAGTCATGTCTACACCTGATGCACCTTCATGGAAGGAAGCAGTCAAAAGCGAAATAGACTCTATTATGCAGAATCATACATGAGAGTTAGTCGACTTGCCACAATGGTGTAAAGCACTTGGGTGCAAATGGATTTTCAAAACAAAATTGAAAACCGATGGCTCAATAGAGAAGCACAAGGCTAGGCTTGTGGTGCAAGGATTCAGGCAAAAAGAGGGCTTGTATTTCTTTGACACTTATTCTCCGATTACGAGAATAACTTCAATCAGAATGCTAATAGCAATAGCAGCATTACGAAATCTCGAAATTCATCAAATGGATGTGAAAACTGCCTTTCTAAAAGGAGAATTAGAAGAAGAGATATATATGAAACAACCTGAGGGTTATGTTGTCCCTGAACAAGAACACAAGGTGTGCAGACTTGTCAAGTCTCTATATGGACTCAAACAAGCTCCAAAACAGTGGCATGAAAAATTTGACAATGTAATGATGTCAAATGGCTTCAACATCAATGAATGTGACAAATGCATCTACTTCAAAAACACTCCAAATGGATACATTTTGTTGTGTTTGTATGTAGATGACATGCTCATTATTGGAAGCAATAAAGACATGATCAATCGAACTAAGAACATGCTTAGTGGGAAGTTTGACATGAAAGACTTGGGACTAGCAGATGTCATACTAGGGATAAAAATTACTAGACATTGTGAAGGAATTATCCTATCTCAAGCTCACTATGCTGAAAAAGTACTTGAGAGATTCAAGAACTACTCAAGTGGGACTGCAAAGAGTCCCGTGGACCCTCATCTCCACTTGACTAAGAACTCGGGGGATGCAGTGTCACAACTGGAGTATGCACGTGTGATTGGAAGTCTCATGTACTTGACCAATTGCACAAGACCTGACTTGGCGCACTCAGTAAATGTACTAAGTCGCTACACAAGTAATCCAGGACACAAACACTGGAAAAGAATAACTAGAGTATTGAACTACTTGCGATATACTCAAAGTTATGGGCTGTACTATGGCAAATATCCATAAGTTCTGAAAGGATACAGTAATGCAAACTGGATATCAGATTCTAGAAACTCAAAATCCACAAGTGGATATGTATTTACACTTGGTGGTGCAGCAGTATCATGGAAATCTTCCAAACGGCTGACAACCTAGCGGATCCATTTACTAAAGGTTTGTCACGAGATCAAGTTGTTAAATCATCAAGAGGAATGGGTTTAAAGCCTATGACCAAAGAGGATGCTTGATGGAAAACCCCACCTACGTGACTGGAGATCCCAAGATATAGGTTCAAAGGGAAAACTAAATCAAGCTGAATCTAGATGAGCACTGAGAGACTCAGTTCTCCTCCCAGTTCCTAGGATGATGAATAGTGCTACCTGTATGAGTTAAGGTTAAGCTTGACTTTTAATGATTCCATAGCTTTGAAATACAAGTGGAGTATGACAGGATACTCTTTATGGTAAATCAACTTATGAGTGTGAAATGGGGCCTTTTCTAGGAGAATGAAGAGAGGCTAACATTCTCCAAGTTCACTCATGAATAACCAGGGATGTTCAAGGCCAAAATGAACACAACAAGAGAACCTAGTTCTGTGAGAAGATGAAACTGTGTGATAGTTGTTGTTTCGGTTTACATCAAAGACCGTGTGGTTCAAGACATCATGTTCACTACTTGGTCGAGTAAATCCGATAGCTACTTACTATGGGTGGTTCAAGGCTGAAACACGCTACCAGCCCAGATGCAGTGATTTTTCGACTGTACTCTCAAAAGTCTTTTTGTCTTTTAAACATATGTTTAGAATCATTTCTATTCATGTGGGGATTGTTGGAACTCATTTTTAATGTGGCGCCGGTAACTTTTCCGGGCACAATTCCGGTGGGCTTCGGCCAACGACAACACCGGAAAATGGAAGCATTGGCTTCGTCTACGCGGGCACATTCTCGTAATGTACTCATACGACAAAAATGATTTCCGTTTGAATGAGAAATGGAGGCCCAAAGTTGATTGCATGAAGTGCATAACTTGGGACAATTTGGGATGAAAATGTGTATCCCACATTGGAAGTTTGGAGAAAAATTTACTAGTATATATACTAGAAAAATGGATCCAAGGTTATGGCCTTGGGTCACCACCCATGTGTAATGGAGAGAAGACCTAGCTCATCAAGACCACACACGCGCCGAGTCGCGTCGGGCCGGGGTGGATTGGATCGGATTGGGTTGGCCAGCCAACGCTCTATCTTTTTGGGCCGATCCAGAAGACCCATCGGATGGGCTTTGACCCAGTCCGGGGCAGTTGCAGCCTTGACCTATTCTCAAGGGCTCCCTCATTTTTCTCCTCCACTCTGTTGAAGCAACATACTTGCTCCACTATCTCCTCCACTTCGTTAGTGGCTCCTCCAGAGGCTTTTTCAAAGTGCAATTCTAGCACCTCATTCGAACAGATCATTAGCAACATCATCTCCCACTGAAAGCGTCTCCTTCCTTCACTGTTTTATTTGCTCGAGTCTGAGAGTTCAACACAGAACAAGTTCATAGCCTTCTGTGCATTGGTTGCGCAATTCAGAAGAGTTTTGCAGTTGTATCTTGGGATTCAGATCGCTAAAGAACCATCGTAATACGGGGCGATTTCAAATTAAGGATAGAGATCAGTCTCGCCTCTGCATCCAGATTCAATCTGAATTCTGTTCGGTATACTTTCGCTGTTTTAATTATAGTTTATGTGCGTTTAAATTCTTGCAGTTTAAATTATGTTCATTTCTAAAATAATGTTCCTACAGTCTTCGGACGTCAAAGGTTGTCTTCCACGTACCTAGCAAGTTATCATGTTAAATACAGAGTAAAAAGATCCTTAATTGCATTGAATAAGATTTCTCTAACGTTGCCTTGAAAGTTGCAGCTAGCAACAGTGCCATATCTAAGAAGGTGTTGGGTTTTTGGCCCAATTGTTAGGGTTTTGCAAGACACACAAAAAGATGTGGAAGCTAGTTTGCGCCCCAACCTTGAGATTGAGATATACGCCATTGGCAGTTTCTTGAAGAGTCTTCGAACCAAGGAAGAAAAAGAGAGGAGACAGAGCTCAGAGGAAGGAAAGAGAAAGATAGAGAAGAAGCGGGTTTACACTTCTTTATCCTTGGAGATCGTCTCTCGGTTTCGGATTGTTCGTTACTAATAAGGGTTTGGTAAATTCGTCTCACTCTTGGAATATCTAGTCTCATGAGCAAGTGGTTTAGTTAGTTAGAGATGAATTCTTTCTAGATCAGGTGTATTTAGATGGGTATTTGATATCTTCATGTTTATCTCCAGTGTGTGAGACTCGTGTATGCTAAATCTTTGTGGATTTTTTTCCTCTCGTGATTGAGGGTTTTCCCACGTTAAATCCTTGTGTGGATTATTGTGCTTGGTTATTTTGTTGCTTGAGTTTGTATGCGATTAGTTATCCTGATTTTTGTTCGTGTCGTTGTTTTTTGGTGTTATTTGATTATCGGTAAAATTGTCTAGCTCCTTACTGACCCCAAATTTGCGCTATCTGGTCCAACAGAAAGAGCTCCGAATATTTCTGTGTGATTTCTCAACTTATCAAACATAAAAACGGAAGAAAAGAGAAAAGAAAGAGAGACGAGGAAGTATCACATGAACTCCATTGATGCAAGAGAATACATGAACTCCATTGATGCAAGAGAATAAAGCTTTTGAATAGAAGACTTCAGTAAAAGAGAATAAGAGTTCATGGACTCTGTTATAGAGGAAGAGTTTGTTTAATAACAAACTTTAGCTAACTAACTAATGATGTTAGCATTGACTTCAGCTAGGAGCTCGACTCACTTACTATTCCATAATTTTTATAAAATACTTGTAAATCATAGATTTTGTTTTGATTATGCATTATCTGGCATTATAACATGTATTCTGATCACAAACTAATTTGAAAGAAGAAACTGAATGTTAACCTGGTCGACCTTCATTTTTCCTAAGTTGTCATAATGGTACGTATGAGAGGTGAAGAAACTACACAGGGAAAGATTGTACTTCAATGAGGACATGAATTAAGCTTTTCGGATTTGATATATTCATTAGAGGAGATGCACATGCTAGCTAGTTTGATGGTCGATTAGGGTTTGTTTGACCATACATGTTATAAATGGCTTTTTAATAAGAGAAAGTGTCAGGTGCGAAAGTCTCTTAAAATACAAAATACGAAAGTTTTTTAGCCGTACGATTTGCTTCAGTTTTTACACACGCTTTCTAATTATTTTTTTTCGCTCCAGCTTTTTCGCTCCAGCCTTCTTTTTTTCGCTCCAGCTTTTCTAATTGCACTTCCTCGTTTATTTTCTTGCACTTTATATTTTATTCGCTTGCACTTAGTGTTTATTTGCGTGCACTTTATATTTTTTTACTTGCACTTAGTGTTTATTTGCTTGCACTTTATATTTTATTACTTGTACTTATTCTTATATGCTTGCACTTTATGTTTTCCTGCTTGCACTATTGTTTATTTGCTTGCATTTTAAATATTTTTTAATCTCATATGTATTTGCACTTTCTGTTAACTTGTTTGCACTTTACTCTGTATTTCCATGCACTTTCTTTCTAATGGCTTGCACTTTTCTGTTGTTTAATCCTTTGTACTTTTTTTTAATTCATTTGCACTTTCTCTTTAACAACTTGCACTTTCATTCTATTCGCTTGCACTTATTCATTATTCTGATGCACTTTCTGTTCGCTTGTTTGCATTTTAAATATTTTTTAATCTCATATTTGCTTGCACTTTCTTGTTCACTTGCTTGCACTTTACTCTGTATTTCCATGCACTTTCTACCTATTGGCTTGCACTTTTCTGTTGTTTATTCCCTTGCACTTTTTTTATTCATTTATTTTCTTGCATTTTGTGTTGATTTGCTTGCACTTTTTTCTTATATGCTTGCACTTTATGTTTTCTGATTGCACTTTTTTCTTATATGCTTACACTTTAGGTTCAAGAGATTAAATAACAAAAAGTGCAAGCCAATAGGAATAAAGTGCATGAGAATACGAAGTAAAGTGCAAACAAGTGAACAGAAAGTGCATCAGAATAATGAATAAGTGCAAGCGAAATGATGAAAGTGCAAGCCCATAAGAAGAAAGTGCATGTAAATACAGAGTAAAGTGCAAGCAAGTGAACATAAAGTGCAAGCAAATATGAGATTAAAAAATATTTAAAATGCAAGCAAGTGAACAGAAAGTGCATCAGAATAATGAATAAGTGCAAACGAATAGAACGAAAGTGCAAGCTGTTAAATAGAAGTGCAAGCCAATAGGAAGAAAGTGCATGAAAATACGAAGTAAAGTGCAAGCAAGTAAACAGAAAGTGCATCAGATTGTGCAAGCAAATAAACATAAAGTGCAAGCAAATAAACATAAAATGCATTCGAATATACACAATGTGCAAGAAGAAAAACATTGTTGGCAAGCATATAAGAATAAAATGGAAGCAAACAAAATGTGTATGCGAATATATACAATGTGCAACCAGATAAACAAAAGTGCAAGCAGGAAAAGAATAAGTGCAAGCAAAAAAACATAAAGTGCAAGGAAATAAACACTAAGTGCAAGCGAACAAAAATAAAGTGCAAGAAAATAAACGTAAAGTGCAAGCAGTGTGTGAAATTCATCAAACAAACAAAAAAGAATTAGAAAAGCTGGAGCAGAAAAAAGAAGGCTGGAGCGGAAAAAAAAATTAGAAAGCGCGTGTAATAAATAAAGCGTATTTTTCCTATTCTTCCCAGCGGTAGATTTGGCCACGGTGGACGGCTGGAGATCTTTCGTATTTTGTACGTTAAGAGCCTTTCTCACCCGAACCGCACCCTTTTAATAATATTTACGTATTTATTTTCAATAGTTATTATACATGTTTGATACATCAATTATTTTTGACAAATAATATCTTTTTATTAATTAATAGTTTTATAAAAAATTATAAGTCACAAGTTTAAAATTTAAAATGTTATGGACATAAAATCCAATATTTTAAAATATCTTATTTAAAAAAAATGACATTGTAAACTATACGAAGAAATATTGCACTTCAATGAGGACATTAATTAGGCTTTTCGGATTTGACGAGATGCAGAGGCTAGCTAGTTTATTTGAAGTTTTTAAGTTTTAAGTTTTAATCAATAAGCACCAGTGGTCTAGTGGTAGAATAGTACCCTGCCACGGTACAGACCCGGGTTCGATTCCCGGCTGGTGCATGATTTTTTTATTTGTAATGGATTATTTGTAGTTTTATGAAAAGGAATACTCCGTAGAAATGATCGTTGTTTGTTACTGCTGTAATTTCAAGTTGTCATCACTATTCTTTCAATGCTCAATTCAATTTCATTCACCATCTTCCAACTCTATATTGTCTACTATAATTTGATTTCGACGCTTTTTGCAATTGCTAAAAGTTGAGCTATGTAATGGAGATATTGTACATATTTAGTTTAGTTTATCTTGTGTATAATTTATATCTTTTCTTATTTTTAGGCTCAAATTTTTGTACATATTGTTTATCCATATGAATGAAAGGCAGATAAAGTATTCCCTTTATCAAAATTCTTCATGCTATGGCCGAAGACGCATCAAGAGGTAAGGCACTCGACCCTACGTCTCCGTATTACCTCCATCCCTCCGACTTGAATATACGTGTGGTTGTTCTCAAAGGAGAGAATTTTCAGGAGTGGGAGATCTGTCCGCAAAGCGGAAACTCGGTTTTCTCGACGGGACGGTCACGCAACCAGCCGACAAATCGCCTCATCTCTATGTTGGTCGGATGGATCATTCAGTCTATTGATCCCACTCTCCGGTCAACGATCATATACTTCGATACAGCGAAGAGCCTTTAATTAGGACGACTTGAAACTTCGGATTCAATAGCTGCGAGCAGATCTTGGGCGTTGCAGTCAGAATGGCCAACCTTATTTTGGTCGTCTTCGCAATATATGGGACGATGGTTTGCGGAACGTGCACTTGTAAATGGGCTGCTACATTGACTGAGGAACGTGAACATGAGCGTGTTCATCAATTTCTCGCCGGTCTCAAGGATGTTGTGTTTGGAACGATTCGATCTCACATCAAACCGCGTTTATGCCGTGCCTTGGCTGTTCAAGAAGAACGACTAAAGACGGTTTCTAAGAGCCGTGAAACTCAGCCCGCCTTTGCTGCTACACGGGGCACCTACTTGTGATTTTCAGCATCGCAATGAAATGATGCAACACGCAGGGATTCAGGTCTGTACTCAGTGTGGTTGTGTTGGCCACAAAGTCGAGTCCTGCTTTCAATTGAGTGGTGGACCGAAATAATCTTTGTTGCGGACTCCAACAAGCAGTCCGGTTCGTTGTGGACCGAAAGAATCTTTGTTACGGAATGGTGTCTATTGGTTTCATTCGGTGGCGCCAACTTTTTGCTATTCCCACACGACCGGGCTTGAGTCCTAGGCATCGTCCTTTAGGTCATCCACCACCTTCCATTGTTCGTCTATTTCCGGGGGTTAGATCTAGTGATTTAATTTCATCAAAATTGTGCCATGTGAGGCTTGTTCCTTGGCCAAACAAACTCGTTCGATGTTTCCTCTTAGTTCTTCTTATGCGACATCCATATTTTCTTTAGTTCATTGTGACGTTTGGGGTCTCTATCGTATTTCATCATTGTCGGGTGTTTCCTATTTTTTTACTCTTATGGATGATTATTCTCGTTGTGTCTGGGTTTATCTAATGAAGAGCAAAACTGAGGTTTCTACTATCTTACCCAACTTTATGGCTATGGTCTCTACTCAATTTCAAAAACTTGTTTCTTGTTTTCTTAGTGATAATGGGACTGAGTTTGTCTGCTTATGTTCCTATTTTCTGTCCAAGGGCATTCAATTCAAAACCTCGTGTGTTGGTACCCCATAACAAAATGGCAGGGTAGAGCGGAAAAAATGTCATATCCTCAACGTCGCTCGGGCACTTCGCTTTCAAGCAAATTTACCTATTCATTAATGGGGTGAGTGTATCCTTACCGCTACTTATCTTATCAATCGTACCCCTACACCTCTACTTCACAACAAGACCCCCTACAAACTTCTCCATGGTCAGTCGCCCCCAATTTCCATGTTCGTACTTTCGGGTGTCTTTGCTATGTCTCTCAAATTCCCTGCAACCCTGACAAACTAGCTCCCCGGGGTAGAAAATGTCTCTTTGTTGGGTATCCCACAGGCCAAAAAGCGTGGCGTGTTTAAGACCTCGACACAAAAGAGTTTTTCATCTCCCGCGACGTTGTCTCTTTGTTGGGTATCCCATATTCCCATACATGGATCCACCGACATCAGCCTCAACCAAACCCGTCCAGCCAGTCCATCCTGTTGTCTATGACTCTGACAACACGCCCCTCTCCTTGTCTCTTGACGTGGATTCACACCCACTGAGCCATCGCTTCCCGACCCTCCCTCGCCCAACGAAAGGGGGAGTTCGACCCCCAATTCGTTGCTAGCTCCTCCTTCTCCATCTTCATTCCCATTACCCACTCGTCGTAGTGACAGGGATCGAGTCCCTTGTGTACGGCTGCGCGATTATGTCTGTAATACCGTTCAAGTTGATGTACCATCTCCTACTTCCTCATCTCCTTCAGCATTATCAGGTAAGGTCTACGCACTCTCTAATTATGTCAGTTATGATCGTTTTACTTCACCTCATGTTCACTATCTAGCAGCTATTACCGCTACCACTGAGCCTGCCACGCTCTCAAAAGCTGTCAGACACCCCGAGTGGCATCGGGCTATGCGTGTAGAGTTTGATGCCCTAGTTAGAAATGGGACTTGGAAACTGGTCGATCTTCCCTCAAGCAAGAAACCCATTGGTTGTAAATGGGTATCTCGGGTAAAGTACAATTCTGATGATCTGTTGAGCGCCACAAAGTACGTCTAGTTGTTTTGGGTAATAATCAGAAAGAAGGGATCGACTTTACAAAAACGTTTGCTCTTGTGGACAAAATGGCCTATGTTCGTAGTCTCCTTGTTGTTGTTGCTATCCAAGGCTGGGAACCACATCTGATGGATGTCCATAATGCTTTCCTTCATGGAGACTTAGATGAGGAAGTCTACATGAAGCCATCACCTGGTTTTCTGAGTACCACAGGTGGGCAAGTATGTCTGTTACATAAATCTCTCTGTGGCTTACGGCAGGCTCCCCGCAATTGGTTTTCTAAGCTCGCTGCTGCTCTTATTCGACTTGGCTTTACTCAGTCTCATGCAGATTACTTGATGTGATCATGCATCGACCCAAGCCGGGCTCAAGCGAGCCCCATGCGTCCAAGACCTTGGAGACCACCTTGGTTCAAGACTTAGTCTAGTTTAGCTTCATATTTCTTATTTTAGCAACTTTTCTGTTTTAGCATCTTTCTATTTTTAGCATTGCTATTTTTGGAACTTACTATATTTAGTAAGTTTTCATATTTGGCACTTTCTATTTTAGGACTTACTATGTTTAGCAGTTTCTATTTATAACAGTTTCTATTTCGGGCGTTTCTCCACTGTTGCATAGTGGGCTAGCCCATAGACTTGTTTCGGCCCAAGCCCATTAGGTCTTGGCCGAGTTTCATTGGCTATTTAAAGCCCCCTTTGTTGTTCTTGTTTCCTACGTTCAAATCAGTAATCTAAGTCTTAAAGTTGAGAGTGAATCCTCCTTATTCTTAGATCGAGCGTCAAACACAGTCTGCTTCGCATCCCCTTCATCGTCTGCTTCGCATCTCCTTCATTCCGTAGCTCGTCGCTTCGAGCGTCTCGCCCCACCCTCGCCCAAAGCGAGCATAAGAGACCCGCGAGCCATCCTCTAGGTGGTTCGTATCTATCCCGGTTACCAAGAGAAGAAACATCCAACCGTTGCCTGCCTAGATCGGGCAAATCGTGAGTCGACCCCAGTCGGATCACATCATTACTCTCTTTTCACCTTGCTACAGGATGATGTTGTCCTTCATGTTCTCGTCTATGTTGATGATTTGATTGTAGCATGCCACCATACCCACTCTTAAGCAACAACTTCATGTCTGCTTTCACATGAAGATCTGGGTCGGCTGAAGTATTTTTTGGGTATTGAGATTGCTCGATCTACTACCGGCATATTCTTGTGTCAACGGAAGTACACTCTTGATATCCTGTGTGAGACATGCATGCTTGGAGCCAAGCCAAGCGCCTTTCCCATTGAGCAGAATCATCAATTGGCTCGTTCGTCTGCGCCCCCTATGCAGCTTCTGATCGTTATCGTCGTCTAGTTGGCCGCTTGATCTATCACACCATCACTCGACCCGAAATCAGCTATGTTGTGCACACTCTCGCACAATTTATGCAAGCTCTCACGACTGATCAATGGGATGCTAGCTTGCGTGTGTTTCACCATCTAAAAGGGCACCCTGGTCAAGGTGTCTTCTGGTCTAGCTCCAACTCTCTACAACTCTCTGTGTTATGTGATTCCGACTGGGTGAGTTGCCCCTTGACTCATCGTTTGGTTACTGGTTATTTTGTTTAGTTAGGCACCTCACATGTCTCGTGGAAAACCAAGAAGCAGCCCACTGTTTGTCGCTCTTCAGCTGAAGCCGAGTACCGCTCCATGGTTGCTGCCTGTTGTGAGCTTCTTTGGCTCAAGGAACTACTTCGGTCACTTGGTGTCTCTCTTTCAGCACTTGTGCGTCTTTACTGCGACAGTCAGACCACTATTCATATAATTGCTAATCCAGTCTTCCATGATCGCACAAAACACATAGAGATTGAATGTCACTTTGTGCGTGATTTGGTACAAGCGAAGCTCATCTTCCCCTCACATATTTGTACTTATGTCCAGCCTGCAAATCTTCTTACCAAGGCACTGGGTCGGCAACAATTTCAGTTCCTCCTTTTCAAGCTAGACATTCGTGATCTCCATGCTTCAACTTGAGGGAGAGTAATGGAGATATCGTACATATTTAGTTTATCTTGTATATAATTTATATCTTTGTAATCTTATCTTTCCTTATTTTTAGACTCAAACCTTTATATATATTGTTGATCTCGATCTATTAATGAAAAGCAGATCAAGTATCCCCTTTATCAAAATTCTTCACCATGTCTATTGTGGGCTAAGGTCTGGGCAACTGAATGTAGTTATGTTACGAAATGCAGAATATATTTTATCTTACGAAATGGAAATATTATATTTTTGGTAGTTTATGGACAGGAAGAATATATTGTTCAAGTACAAAATATAAGGCACGAAACGACAATAAAAATTAGCATTCTTGTGCAACTATACAATAAAATTGTGCGTGCAAAGGTTAAAATAATGTGTGTATCAATCAGAGAATTGAAGCTCAAGATTACAATCCAGATTGTATGGATTTGGTTAATCTTCCAATAAGCATAAAATCATGATTTTTTTAACTTTATGGAAAGTAAACAAATGGATTCACTGAACTTGGTAGTCAGGTCGAGATTTTGCCACCGTGCGTGCCAGCTGCACAAAACTCTCCATAATCTATTTATCTCATTCTCATAATCTCATGATACTCCGTATATACATGGTTAGTGGTTACATTTTTTTTTTTTAGAAAAAAGATCAACTATATTAAATATAACAAGGAAACAATACAACAACAACAGAGAAACATAGCTGACCCCAAAGGGCAGAGAAGGAAGACACACTATTGCCAAACAAGACAAGAAAACAAAACAAAACACTAAAAAATAAGCCAAAAAGACCCCAAGTAGTAGTTCTAGAATCTAAGAAATCAGTGATTGTACTAGGTTTTAAGGATTTACTCCCTATCACAGTCATTGATTCAATAGACAGAACAAGAAAAACTACAACCAGTCTAGCCAGATCCTTTACAGCCAAAAGATCATCAACAGTACTTGGTTTTAAAAGCTTACTCCCAAGAACTGTACAAGATCCATCGGATTGAAATAAAGGACAAGGCATGCCAAAGGAGTCAACAACCCACAAACAAGCAACAAACTGTACAGACAAGACAGTAAAAGAAACAACAAAACTAGAACAAACAAGACCAAAGAAATTAAAACAAGGGGAATCTGGGCAAGACCATAAGAACTTCAAAATTGAAATTGCCCAAGACCCAGAGGCGCTGGAGAAGATCGGCAGCCAAAAGAACAGAAGCCCAAATACAGGGACGGCACAACCGGCGGCAACAGGTGACGCATGGAGAAATACAGAACCCTTAATCCGAACTCCATAAGCTTTCCGACGAAGGCGCTCAAAGCTGAAGAAGACGCCGAAACCAAGATCAACCCAGACGGCCAAAAACGCACAAAACAGAGCCAACCAGATCAGAATTAGGCACTACATGCAGAGGATTGGCAGAGGCAACCGGAGCAAATCCACCGAGCAGGAGCAGCGGCGGACCACGGCGGCCGAGAACAGGAAAAGAGGAGGCGGCGAAGAAGGAAACCTGTACAAGAAGGAAGAGGGAAACTTGTACAGCGGCGGACCACGAAGGAGCAGCGGTGGGAAAGCAGAAGAGGCGGAAGGGAAGCACAGATCTACAAGCCTGTACAGCGGCGGCCGGAACCCTCACGGCGGAGGGAGAAACCCTCACGGTGGTTACATTAAGTGAAAGGCAACCAACTTTTTATTTTATAACCAAAAAGAAGAAGGAAAAAAAAAGGGAGCTATCTAATTTGGTGACCTAGGCTGTATTTTCACACAATTTGGTTTGAAGTTTTTTATTTTGATACGAATTTGTTTTAAAGTTTTACATTCAGCAAAAGCTAGCGATGAACTCTTTGTTTTTTTAACTTTAACACTTTTGTGTTCCAAAGATTTACAAAGGGGGAGTCGTGCACGTAGTAGCGTACATGTGTATACAAACCCGTTATATAAGTTTAACGAGATTACATTCTAAAAATAATTAACGGTAGAAAAAATAGTCCACCAACCTTATATAGTAATTAATTAACACGGCGTGTTTTCGTAAGTTAAACTCAAGATTACCAAAGCTGAAATATTGATATGGATATACTGGAAGTGTGATAATATATGAATAAAGGAAGGGTGGTGCTAAATACATTTGCCAAATATACAGTGTATAGGCACGTAAAAGTAATACGTGCCCGTGCCATTTAATTATCCGTCGGGTATCCGATTTTTGCACGGACACGTTATATATGCACGTGCCTCTTTTTTTCATTTAAACTTATTGTTTTTATTTATAAAAAAAAACTGTAGCACGGGCACGTATCCCGTGCACGTGCTATAGTAAAAAAATAATTAGGTTTCTTAGTTTAATCAAACTAAGAAACTATGTATAATGCTTCTAACTTGATTGTCGTATTATTCGAATATCGATTATAGTAGGTGTAACGTAATCCTAACTTCATTATCGTATTATTTGAATAACGATTACACTAAGTATAATGTAATCATGAATTCATTATATTATTATTCGTTATCATTCAAATATCGGTTATACTAATTATATTTTAATCCTAACTTCATTATCGTATTATTCGAATAACGATTATACTAAATGTAATGTAATCCTAACTTCATTATCATACCCTAGAAACCCTACGGTAAGCAGGGTTTGGGATTTAGAGATATCAAACCCCGTTGATTTTCATAACCTATATTGCTTGTATAACCGGTATTTGAATAATAATATAATGAATGAAGTTAGGATTACATTATATCGTATTATTCGAATATCGGTTTTACAAACTATATTGTAATCCTAAGTTCATTATCCTATTACTCGAATATCAGTCACGCTAAGTGTAATGTAATCCTAACTTCATTAACGCGTTATTCAAAGAACGATTATATTAAGTGTTATGTAATCCTAACTTCATTATAGTATTATTCAAATAACGGTTATACTAAATATACTGTAATCCTAACTTCATTATCGTATTAATCGAATACCAGTTATACTAAGTGTAATATATTCTTAACTTCATTATCATATTATTCGAATATCGGTTATACTAACTATATTGTGATTCTGATTTCATTATCATAATATATGAATATTGGTTAATCCAAGTGTAATGCAATCATAACTTCATTATCATATTATTCGAATATGAAGTTAGGATTGCATTACACTTAGTATAACCGATATTCGAATAATACGATAATGAAGTTAGGATTACATTACACTTAGTATAACCGTCATTCGATTAATACGATAATGAAGTTAAGATTACAATATATATACTTAGTATAACCGTTATTCGTTAGTACGATAATGAAGTTAGGGTTATATAACATGTAACACCCCCAAAACTTAACCCTTTTGGAAATGTATTACCGCCAGTGACCCCAGTGTTCCTTACCGAGATCACCCAAGGCTTTACCGTTTAAATACAATTTATGAAATACAAATGATACATAATGATCAAAGCATTCAATTCCAAAACATAACATTGTCAAGGAAACATGAGTTACGGGATTACAACCCAATCCCGAATAGGCTAACACAGAGTTTAAACCAAATACAGCGGAAGTCTTAGAAAGTACATTACAACCAAAGTCATTGTCCAAAACATCTCAACCTGATTAACGAAATAACTCAAACATTCGAAAACCACCGTCGACTCCATAGTCCTTCTATTCTTCTGAGCTACTTTCTATCTGATGTGCCGAATCGAACGGATGACACCAGCCCACATGCAGAGAACAAAGTTCGTGGGTTAGTCTACTTGAATAGACTAGCAAGGGAACAAAGCAGAATGGTTCGAAGCAGTCGTATTAGGTTAGACTCATCGCTTCTCGAATAACAACCGATGACAATAGTCAACCATCATACTCCTACTGGAATAAACAAGAGGTATGCACAAGAGAAGATTCTGGAAGACTGAATCTTCACAGAAATCGACTCGAAAGAAGACTCCAATGGAAATGAGTCTTTAAGGAATTATGACAAATCTGGAATGTTTACAGAATCATACAACAATGATTTAAAAGTTGACTGAGATGCTTCGGTTCATGACCAACCTCACCGCATACAGCGAGTCCAGATTGGAAAGAGAACGTACTATGATCAAAGTCGAGACGAGTTTTCCTAGCTGTACTATAACTTAGTTGCACTACTCGCCGAAGGTTTATTAATTATGTGCATCAGAGTAGCACTTATCTGATTTATATTACAAACCACACATCACATTATTAGACTTTTACATGTGTACCCCACCATTGGGACGACACATCTTAGTATACGTTTCATCGAGAGTGACGTACACCGGAAGGTTTGTGACACCAGCTAAGTGTCCTGTCTCTACACACTTGTGAAAGAGACCGATCATGATCTTAGAATAGTACCAGATGGAGACGAGCCACCCCGATATCAGATTATAAAGAAACGATCGGACGAAGTCCGAGTATATTCCTAACTAACAGTGCTAACCACACAGATACATCACAATCACAGTTACATAATAAATCCACATAAAGGCCCGAAAGGCGATCACAGATAATAGCGTTGTTCTAACAGATATACAACCTATTATATGATTTTCAAAACAGTTTATAAATCACTTCCAGATAAACAAAGTAATAATCGTTCCAAATTAATTACTCAGATAAACAATTGATTATCAATGTAAATATGGAAACGATGAGCAAGAGCGAACCGCCACTTGCCTTAATCCGCAGAATAGAAACAAGCCTAATGACAACGACGAGATTCCGGGCTCGACACGGGTATAGCTCCGACAGCACAACGACCTTCGAGTCGACCCATAAAAGGAACCCTAAGTTAGATCCGACATAACAACAGTACGAATCTAAAAACGGCGAAAGAAATCGAAAGGAAAGACACCACGACGACAACCAACCAAACCAAAGCCACGAAGGCATTCTGGGCACTGGCGGCGGTCGCCGCATTCATCACGGCGGGCGCCGTAAAGAACACGGCGGTCGCCGTGAAGAACTCCGACGACAGAACGAGAGAAAAACTCACCCAAATGATGCGCGTTTCGACCCCTTTTTGCCTTGCCTGGGTTCCAACCTCCAAAGGCAACCAAAAGGCTTCACAAGGGCTTCTGGAAACACCACCAACCGACACCAACGAAGCTTCCGAAATCCGGCGAAACTAACACTCCGACGAGGCGAAATATTGGCAGAGATTCGGTGATGGGATGGCTCAAAACTCTTCTCCCAACACCTCCTTTTATAGCCAAAGCAATGGGAACATTATCATCACCCTAGACGAGGCCGAGCAGGGCTAGATCGGCGCGGCCAGAGCTCGCCGGCGACCAACGGGTAATGACTGCTGGGTAATCACGGCGGGCGCCGCAACTTTGCCTACGGCGGGCCGCGGCGGGCGCCGTAATTACGGCGGTCGCCGTTCCTAGCCCTGGCGAGCCCAGAGTAGGAGACGACGGCCTGACACTTCGGGCCCAACGACGGCGGGCGCCGTTACTGTACGGCGGTCGCCGTTTTTGCCTTTTCCCGCCCATTCAGCTTTTGAACGAGCAAGACATTAACCCGGGATAAAATTATCGTACGCGAACGCGTATAAACATCCGAAGCACGTCGTTTGTATTTTATTTCACTGAAAAAAATATTACAGATACAGAGAACATTACAGAATGTCTCAAGCTACCTGAATTAAATCCGACGTACTAAACGGGTACTCGAGAAAATTCCAAAATTCTCAAAATAACCTTACAAAAATATGGGGTATCACATAACACTTAGTATAACCGTTCTTCGATTAGTATGAAAATGAAGTTAGGATTACATTATACTTAGTATAACCGTTATTCGATTAATACGATAATGAAATTAAGATTACAATATAGTTAGTATAACCGTTCTTTGAATAATACGATAATGAAGTTAGGATTGCATTACACTTGGATTAACCAATGTTCATATATTAGGATAATGAAATTTGGATCACAGTATAGTTAGTATAACCGATATTCGAGTAATATGATATTGAAGTTAGGATTATATTACACTTAGTATAACCGTTATTCGATTAATACAATAATGAAGTTAGAATTGCAGTATATTTAGTATAACCGTTATTTGAATAATTATAATGAAGTTAGGATTACATAACACTTAGTATAACCATTCTTTGAATAACACAATAATGGAGTTAGGATTACATTACACTTAGCGTGACCGTTATTCGAGTAATAGGATGATGAACTTAGGATTACAATATAGTTTGTATAACCGATATTCGAATAATACGATATAATGTAATCCTAACTTCATTATCATATTATTTGAACATCGGTTATACTAAGTATAATGTAATCATAAATTCATTATATTATTATTATTATTCAAATACCGGTTATACAAGCAATATAGGTTATGAAAATCAATGGGGTTTGATAACTCTAAATCCCAAACCCTGCTTACCCTAAGGTTTCTAGGGTATGACAATGAAGTTATGATTATATTACATTTAGTATAATCGTTATTCGAATAATATGATAATGAAGTTATGATTAAAATATAATTAGTATAACCGATATTTGAATGATAATGAATAATAATTTAATGAATTCATGATTACATTATACTTAGTGTAATCGTTATTCAAATAATACGATAATGAAGTTAATATTACAATATAATTAGTATAACCGATATTCGAATTATACGATAATGAAGTTAGGATTACGTTATACCTAGTTGAATCGATATTCGAATAATACAACAATCAAGTGAGGAGCATTACACATAGTTTCTTAGTTTGATTAAACTAAGAAACCAAAAAAAAAGTACTGTAGTACGTGCACGGGATACGTGTCCGTGCTATAATTTTTTTTTTTAAATAAAAATAATAAGTTTAAATGAAAAAAAAATACATGCACATATAACGTGTCCGTGCCAAAATCAAATATCCAACGGATAATTAAATGATACGAATAAATATTATTTTTACATGTCTACTTAGCACAGACACGTATTATTTTTACGTGACTGTACACCATATATTTAGTAAATATATTTAGCCGCGGCGTAAAGTAATGACGATACTTAGAGAAACGTGGTTGACACAGAGCGTAACAGTCCCGAGCATCACTCAACGCAGAGTGCAGACTGCAGACGCTTGTGGAGTATTTAATTACTTTCACTTTGGCGTTTTGTTTCACAATTTGGGAATCAAATCTAGACTTGAAAATGGAAGAATCTTTGAAATGATGCCTAATATTGTAAGAGCTGAATATATACATGACGACCTCGTGTGGTGAATTAACTAAGATAAGTTTGTATCTAAGGAACTGTATATTTATAGTAATACACAATTATAGATAGAGTAGTTAGTTGAATTGAGTTGGTGCGTGAAACCAGGGTCCAACACAGAATTTTGAAAAAAAAAATATTATGAAGTTTATACGTGATTTTTTTTCCTCATCCAAATGTTTTTAATTTTTTTTTTCCAAAATATTTCTTTAAAAGTTTTAAACTAATTTTTGTAATTTTCCAATTTTAAAAATATTTTTTACATAAGATTTATTATGTATAATTCTCAAAAATACTAAATTTACACACAATTTTTCAATAAGATATGTAATATTTTCACTATACTTTTTCTTATTTGTGTTAAAACTTTCAAAATTTAGGGTTTATGGATTTGTAAATTTTACAAATTAATTTTTATATAAATTTGTTGAGATTACGCAGTGAAAGCAGTCTGTAATGATGAAATTTGTTTAATTTGTATACTTTTTGGTCAATTTTGAGTAAAATTTCATTTGAAGTTTGGATATAGAGTTTGTTGTTTGAAATTGAGATTGTTTGTGTAAAATAGATGGTAAAATTAAAAATTACAGTTTAGAATTTTATATAAGATAGATGATAATATTTTACTCTTTAAGATTTTAGTCTCCACTAGACTACAATCTTAGTCCGCCCCTGCCTGAAAACGTACTTTCTAGGTGCCTTCGTCCCTAACATGCAGTGCATTGTCCTTCATGTTCCTATGGGCCCCCCCTATTAATTGTGAATTCAAGTTTAATTAATTCCTAGGACCATATATATCTGCTTATGCTCATAATCATAATGGTGCAATACAAACAATACGAAATTATCAAATTCTTTTATACAGTACATAATTTACTAAATGTTCTCTTTTGAAACACACTTATTGCGGACCACCACAGAAAAGTTGGAATTAGTTGAAAAACCTTATCTGTAGTCTGTAGATCATATAGAATAATCACAATTTAATATTTTTTCATTCCCTTTTTCAGTCAAAATAATTTTCCATTCCTTCGTCCTTTCAAATTATAATTTTTATTTTTTTTTCTAACTAAACATGGAATTTGTTAGGCTAGATCACATTTGAAAAGTCATTTATGTCATTTAACCTTAAACATTCTTGCAAATAAAATTTCAAAATTTAACGAGAACAAAAAAATTTCAAAATTTAAATTAGAGAATTTAGAGAGAATTGTCAAGGTGGCCTAAGTTTGGAAATTGCAATTTTGTAAGCCACGCAAGTTACTTCCACAAAGACATGCTAAATGTGATATTAATTCTTAAATTTATTGTCTATCTTTTTTTTTTAGGAAAAGATAAAATATATTAAAGATGAACAACCGATAACCGGTTACAAGCCAATGAAATTGGCGATTGAGAGTAGAGCAATACCATTGCCAACACAGACAAGGAAAGACAAAACAAAACAAAAAACAACAAAAAACAAAGAACAAGAGACTCTGCTAACGGAAGAAGGCCCCGATAAACAACCCTTGATGTTAACAGATCAATGATTGTGGTAGCTTTTAAAGATTTACTCAACCACAATCAATGATCCATTAGACAGATCAATAGAAGCGAAAACCAGCCTTACAAACATAGAAAGAACTAGCACCAAAAGGAAAGAAACTGCCAAAGAACACAACAAACAACTGTACAGAAACAAAAACAACTTAATTGAAAGCAGACCACAACAAAACCCAACAAAATTCGCCCAATTTGACTCTCCAATCAGCCAACAAACAAAGAGTGAAGGAAAACCCCCAATCAGGATCTGTAAACCGGAAATGGATAGGCATGCAATTGTAGAAGCGACGACGATCAGAGCAAATCCTCGAAGCCACATACCGATAGGAACCCGGAGAGGATCCGAGCAGGCGGAGATGCAGCGGCGACCAAAGGATCTCGGCGACCAAAGGAGGGCGGCGACCAAAGGAGGGCAGCGAGCGGCGACTGCAGTGAGAGAACAGAACAACGGGAAGAAGAACTGTACATCGAGGAGGAGGACAACGGGTAAAAGAATTGTACAGCGAGGAGGAGGACATCGGGGAGAAGAACTGTACAGCGACGGCGGCGACGGATCTCAGATGAGCCCTCACGAAAGAGGAAGAACCCTCACGAAGGAGGGAAAGGAGTTTTCCTCATGAAGAGGGTAACTCTTAAATTTACTGTCTATCGAAGAGGATGTATGGTACAGTTATTTTATGTTATCATATGCATTTTAAATCCACTATACAAATTTTTTAATAGAAGTTATCACATTCAATTCAAATGCAATCTTAGCTTCATAATCTCCAGTTTTCTCGTCTCTTGTAATTCCTTTCATACATCTTAAATTTTTCGCACTTAAATATACATCTCCAATCTTGCTAAATTTATAATCTAGAGGTTTGGCGTTATACTCCCTTAAGTGTTCTATCCAGATGTCTTGAGTTTGATTCCTGTTGGAGGTGTGTATGGAGATATTGATGTTGGAAGGGGCCTACCACTTTGTGTGCCAACAGTACTCCGATTTGGATGTAGAGCGGTTCCGACCGGTCGAATCAGACGATCAAGACCTAAAAAGAAAAAGAAAAAAAAGAGGTATGTATTATGCAAATGTGCCCGTGTCAAGGTGACACGTAAGCCCATCACGTGCCCGTGCCAATTAGTTGTATAACAAATACACGTTGGATATCCGGTTTTGGCATGGGCACGTATAACAGACACGTGCCCTACTCAAACTTTGGCACGATCACGTAATCCTATGGACGGTCAGGTACCTTAGAGTTGAGAAGTACAAAGTGTATACTATGAGAGAAGTGGCTACTCGTGAAACAGATATCTCATTTTTTGCTCACCAGAAGTCATTGCACCCGCTAAAGTTGTTCCCTTACGTGGTTGTTATCGACGAACATACAAGACGAATAGGTGTGTGTTCATTTCATTTAATTATATTATCTTATGGTATGTTGTTTATTTTAAAATTGTAATATATTCACATGTATGGCATGTCTTTGGTGGAGATTGTTGGTTTTTCATCCATTGGAAAGACGTTCAACATTGTTTTTGCATTTACTAAGGGGGAAGACACACTTCATTACACATTTGTGATGAAAAGGTTGCTGAAATTATATCAGATCGTGGGAAAATGTCCAACGTCCATAATGACCAATCGAGAAAAAGCTCTTATTAATGCAATCGGGATAGTTTTTGGAGATACGATACACCTTCTGTATTGAGTGCATATAAAACACAACATTAAATCATATGTTGTCGACGTCACGAAGATCAAAGATATAGCAGATGATTTTGTGAGAAAATGTTGGGGGTTGTTTTTGTGAAGCACAAAGGAATACTACGAAAAGAGACTTGAAGAAGAGTTGAGGAAAAAATGGCATGATGGCCTCGTGGGCTATGTGGAGAGGATGTGGCTCAATCCCTACAAGGAGAATATAGTCAGAGGTTGGACCGATATTCATCTTCATTTCTTCACTAGAACCAAGACCTCCCCCGTCCGCCCCGGGTCATACGTCCCGTAATTCGGTTCTTCTCGTAATGCTCCGCATCTGCACCTCCAATACCCACTGCCCCGCCTCCCACCAAACTGGCGCCATCCACCGCACCACCACCAACCACCGCCTTCGACGCCAGATCAGAAGTCACCCAAGTCGTCGGAGGAAGGTCGTTTGCCGCCAAAGTGTTTGTCCTAGCTTGTCGGATCTGACACCAAAGTTGCCACCATCCTCGTCGGATCTGATCCAGAAGATGCTCCAGAATCCATGGGGTCGTCGGCGAAGAGAATGATGGAGGAAGAAGGAGATGAGATCGCCGGATCTGAAGAAGGCGGAAAGAAGGAGATGTCACCGATGAAATAGAGGAAGAAGGCAAAAAAGACGAAGAAAATGACAACGACGGCTGGAAGAAGAAGAAGATAGGCACGCGAAATTAAACCTAGCAAGCATGAGTACAGGGTACGTGTCCGAGCTTTTTTTTAAAAAATGCCACCTATAATCGAATATCTATTATCCGATTAAAGTGGCACGGACACTTGCTACGTATCACTTTTACATGCCTTAGTCACGGGTACATGCCTTTGTACTTGAATTTTACTAATTTCGGACATGTGTATATAGCAACACCCTTTCAAAACGCTATGCCCTCGGAGATCTCGACCCCGAAACCCTAAAAGCCCTGCCACCATTCCTTTTTTTTCGACTAAGAAAATGCCTATAAACCCTTGATTTGCAAACCATTATCTTTAATTCTAGATTCAATGTTGTTTCTCTTACTCCTCTCCCTCAAATCCTTTTCCTTGTCACTTCTGACTCCATCAAATTTGAGCAAGAAATCAATCAAACTCACAAAACGTTTGTCCTCTGCATCGATGAGCAAGTTTTTATCCTAGAATCCATTTTCATGGTCTGGGATCTCCTTCTAAAGTGGGCGTGGATTTTGGGCTGGTGTGGATTTCGGCTCTCATGGAGGCGTTTGCAAGGCTCAGTCTCTCTTTTGGACCTAGACTTCGAGTTGGTGGTTCTACGATGGCTCTTCTTCCTCTCTTTTGCAATCTGATGGTTGGATTTTCTCCAGTAATTCCAGATCTGACAAACTCGACTCCACTCACCAAAAAACCATGTGTTCTCTTTCCTTTGTCTCTATTTTTGGGGTCTTGACGCCTGATTCGATCCGACAGAGCTCTTTCCATTGTCTCTTTGTATCCTATTCATGACTTTTGTTGGTTTGATCTTGCCTATTTGTCTACGATCCTGGTTCTTATGTTGAAATGAATTGTTATAGCTCGAATCCCTTTGTTGTTTGACCAATCTATGAATCATTTATTGAACCCACTTACAACACTAGTGTCTCAAAACCAGTTTTTTCCCCTTTCTTTTTTGATTTGGGGACATTGACATTTGTTGAAATCATGATTCGGTTGAAAAACACGAGAATTCCAAGCTTGTGTCTAACTAGAATTTCGTAGTAGAACTTTGACAAGAATGATATCTTGTGCAAATATTATCAAATTTTGGGTTAGGAGTTTTTATAATAATCGTGAATCGAGTCTGAAACTAAAGAAACATAGCTTTTGACTTCATTAATTAATCTTACTCGGTGTGGGTATATTCATTATATGTGTGAAGCCCATACTACTTATAAATCTAGCCAGATACTGAATTCATTTATTCGTGATCAGATGTCTGAAAAAATGTTGGACTATCACATCTTCAAAAAAGTAATGAAACGAACCTTGACGATCAAATGACAACTAGTACCATTTGCTTCAAGCTTGGTGCTAATTACAATTTGCATTGAGGTGTTGTTCTAGTTGTATTGGTTGAGGTCGTGGTCGTACCCGAGGCTCTTGAAGATCTTCCATCTCGGTAGAGGAAACCTTATGGGTCCATTTTACACTTCCCGGGAGTTGTCCTGTTTGGCTTGCTTTCAGCGGCGCTATTCTGCTAATACTTTACTCACCCTGCTTCTTAGTTTGCTTAGGTTCCTTTTTTTTTGTATTCAACTGCTTGTTTTTTTCTTCTTATTTATTTTTGTTTTATCTTCATGCTGATTTGACCGGATGTCAATTTATTCGACCCCTCAATTTACCAGAATTGTCTAGTACATCTAATTTTTACCTTATAAAAAACGCATTGCCCTCAACTACTATAAGTGAGTTATGTCCACATTTCTCCCATGCCAGCTGTAAGAGAATAAACGCTACGATTTTGGCACACAGCTTAATCAAGAAAATTAACAATGAAATATAATTTATTAAATATGTCATTATTTGTAAACAAATTAAATCACTCTCTCCGTTAAATTTTATATGTCATTTTAACAATTGACACATATATTAAAAAATAAATATTTAATATTAAAACACCTTTATTCAGTTGCATCGAAATTTGAAGTATATATTGTATTAATTAGTATGTATTCTGTATTAAATAAAAAAAGAGTCTAAATATATTAATAAATACAAGAACAAATTTGGTAAACTTGATCCAAAATACAAAAAGGATAAATATCTATGAAGAATAATTTATTTCTGAAAAAAATATACTGTAAAACTTAACAGAGGAATCTACTTTAATACAATATAAAAGAGTTCATATATTCACTACTATTACGTGAAGTGGCACTTTTTGCAATTACCATTTGTCCCACTATCTCCAGCCAAAATGTATTATTATTAAAAAATGTTTAAAATTTTGTAAAATACGTAACTGTTTTTCCTTCTTGCTATTATTTATTTATTTGTTTTATAATCCTTTCTAACCACCCAAAGTATCATTTAAAATTGAATTCACTTTACATTTTTAAAAAAGTATTTAACCTATAAAAAATTACATTATAAAGTAAAAGAATAAATGGATATTAGGATAAAATTGTACCACACACAATCTAATTCACTATTTGTCACAAATTATACATTTGTATTTTATTGTTCAATATATAATATAAACGTAAAAATAGTATATTGAATTATCATAATAAAACTATTGAAAAAGAATAAGTACAGACATCATACTAAAAGCCATAATTAATTGAATATTATATTAAACATTATTTTTGTACATAAATAATTATTTATAAGCTTTATTTTATTACTATCAATCTTATATATATGAATAGATATTGCATGTAAAAACGTCTATCATACTGTTCATTTCATTATTTTTATGACTATTGTTTCATTACATAATTTATGGATTCATTTTACTTAGGTACATCATTTGTAATCTTTATAAATTTTTTAGCCTAACTTTTCTAAATCAACATCAAAATAATTTTGCACGTGATTTGTTACGTGGTTTTCGAACTTGTCCATATTTCGGAATAATCTAACATAGCTACATGTCAATCTCTTTTCCTTTCCCATATGATCTAATATACTTGAAGTTTTGTAATCACATGATTATTGAATTGCAATTATGTAACGTTCATTCCTATATAAAATTTCTCTTGCATTTGATGCCTAATATAATTTTAAAATAGTCGACCCGTACATGTGGTATGGCTTGCATTTGATGCTAATATAATTTTAAAATAGTTGACCCGTACATGTGTGGTATGTGGTTTAAACTAGTTAATAGAGAAGGGGGAGTCATGCTATATTTAAAATTTTAATTTTTTGACGAGTCTAAGTATTTTCTTTTAGGGTAACAATTTTTTTAAAATGAATTATTAACCTATGTGGATGTGCCATTAGGGCATAGGTTAGAAATACTGTTTATAAAATATTTCACTTTAATCTACTATATATCTACTAAATTAGAACCTAATTAAGTCACATGGCTCTTCCTCATTAAAACCGCCACATGACACTACCTTATTAAAACCACCACAAGTTAATCGTAAGATTACAAATCCAAAATTTCTGATTATATATACAAATCCAAAATCTTCTAATTATATGGATGATTGAGATACAAAATTATGATCCGAATATGATTTTGATATCAATATTATCTATATCTATTTTTTTAATACATAGATTAATTTTAATAATTATTAATATATTTTATTTAATATATATGACATAAAAATTCGTGCCTGACACATGAATTAAACTAATTATGTATATAAAGATTATGATAATGAAAAAATTCATCATCATTTGCGGGCTAGAGGTTTTAATTGATTATAGTTGACAATATTTTCTCATCTCCTTTCTTATTTGAGTTAGCCTCATTTCATAGTTCTTCATCATTTGTAGGTGAAAGTTATCTCTTCACCTCTTTACTCAAAATTTGTTTATATGTCATTTTTCTTGATAAAAAGTGCATCAAATATAAGAACAATAACAAACTTTGCACAATTTTTTTCAAAATATTACCCATAAAATTGGGTTGAGATCCCTCCATCCTCAAATTTCACACTTAAACTCAATTTACAATATAACAATCTTTAGCCTATTTTCAAAGTAATTATTATCTTATGAATATAGGATATTGAAATGTTAGAGGCATTAGACGCCCGGGTTTTTGGGAAGAAATCCAATTTATAAGAAAATCCAACAATCTCAACATACTTGTATTAGCAGAAACCAAATGCATGTCACCATCGTCGACAACATTAGTTAAAAAACTAGGCTTCTGTGATATCTTTTTCATCCCTTCTACAGAATCAAGAGGAGGTATTTGGATCCTCTGGAACCATAAACAAGAAATCAAATCTCTAAGTCTACAAAAAACAGATCCAAATATGGCTATCTATAGGCACGAGAATAATCTAAACCCCTATTTATGTATCTTTTTATATGCTCCTTCTAGAGAAAAAATAAACACACATTCAATCTAGAAAGAGAAATAGTTAATTATGGACTCCCAATCTTGATCGTAGGAGACCTAAATGAATTAGAAAAGAATACAGAAAAACTTGGTGGTGTATGTACAAACACAAGTAGATTTAGAAGACTTACACATTTTCGAAACAACTTAGGTCTTATCAACACTAAAACCTACGGTCTCCCTTTCACACGGCGTAAGAAAATGAGTAGTGCCAACACCCTATATGAAAAATTGGATAGAGTTATAAACCATCCAGATATTCTAAACATAGGACCAAATTTAACAGTAAAACATCATCCCTTCATAACCTCTGATCATTGCTTAATCACATTTAGTATTGGTTAGCCTAATAAAAAATAAACCCACCTTATAGATTTGAAAGTGCCTGGACTGATTTCAAAGATTATGATAAATTAGTACAGAAAATATGGAAGTACATGATGAAAGGCTCTTATATGTTTAAACTACCGGATAAACTAAACATGCTAAAAAAAATTCTAAGGCTTGGGCCAAGGAGACCTTCAGACATAATTTTAATAAGCCAAAACAATCTGAAGAAAGACTAGAGGAAGCACAAAAACAATTGGCCCTAACTCCAAATTGTAACAACTCTATAAAACGACTGGAACCGTTGAATAAGCAATACCAAAGTATTCTAAAGTTTCAACAAAAGTACTGGAAACAAAGAGCTAATGTAAACCACATAAAATTGGCAGATCAGAATACTAAATATTACCAAACAATTGCCAAAATTAGATACACAAAACAAACTATCACACAATTGAAAAATAAGGATGGCGTTATAATTTTTGACAAAGAGCAAATAAAAGACGAGATCTCCAAGGAAATGACCTCCAGATTCCAGCAACATCACTCCACTATCCTACCCTTATTTGATCTAATACAAAAAGAAATAATGGATGAGGAAAATAATAGATTGTTAAAACTACCAAACATCCATTCCGGTAAAATGCTAAAAGAAACAAATCATGCTTATATAGCACTCATACCCAAAATAGATAATCCCTTAAATATTAATCATTTTAGGGCTATTAGCCTTTGTAATACAACATATAAAATTGTAACAAAAATAATAGCAAATAGATTAAAACCACTTTAACCAAGAATGATACACCCTATTCAAGGAGCTTTTGTGGAAGGATGAGCGATTCAAGATAATATACTAATAACACATGAAATTTTCCACTCTTTCAATAAGAAAAAAAATGGAAAGAAATGCTGGATGGCGGTCAAATTGGACTTGGAAAAAGCATATAATAAAATTAGATGGGATTTTATCCAATATATACTACCAAATTTTGGCTTTGGTGAAAAAATTTCCGCTCTTATTATGTCATGTATAACATCAACTTCCTTCTCAGTCATTGTAATTAATGAGCCTGTCAACATTCAAAAGCCATCTTGCGGTATTAGACAAGGAGATCCAATGACACCGTACATTTTTGTACTCGTAATGGAATACTTGGCAAGAACCCTGTCAGCCAAATCTCAAAAACCCAACCCAAAAATAGGAATAAAGCTGGTTAGAAATGGAACCCCCATCCCTTTTCTAACTTTTGCAGATGACACAATTATATTTGCTGAAGCATGTAATTCCTCTGCTATATATATCAAAACTTTTCTTGAAGATTTCTCAGAAAAGACAGGTTTAAAAATTAATTTTCACAAAAGTTATGTCCAAATTTCTTCAAACACTCCAACTTCCCTATCAGGCAACTTGGCTAGAACCTAGGTGTTCCAATAACACGAAACCTTGAAAAATATCTAGGGATCCCTATTATCTGTGGAAGAGTACATAATGCCACCTTTCATGATGCTACTAACTCTCTGAAAAAACAACTCTCTAAATGGAAAGTCGATTCTCTCTCTCAGGCTGGTAGAGCGGTTCTCATAAAAGCAAACCTTATTTCAAAGGTAAATTTCCTTATGCAAAGTTTCATCCTCCCGAAAGGTACTCTGGAGAAAATTGACAAGATAAATAACCTTCTTATGGAATAAAATGGATACCTCAGGATTTCACCAACTTATCAGTTGGGAACGCATTTGTACTCCAAAGGAAAAAGGAGGTCTCGGTTTCAGGACAGCAGAAATTAACAACAAATCCTTACAAATGAAGCTACTGTGGAAAATTATAACAGAACCAAATAATGCATGGGTTAAAACTGTTAAAGAAAAATATATCAAGGAACATAACTTATTTCATATTCAACCTAAAAAATTTCTTGGCAATTTACCTGACTTTTAAGTTTCCGCCAATCATTCTAAGAACAGCTCCAGTGGCAAATTGGTAGTGGCAAAACTACTGATTTTCGAAACGACAAGTGGATTGATGGTAGTAGCCTAAATGAATTATTAAATACCCAAAATCCACCAGAAAGAGTATCAAAATTTATAAATGAGAACCATGAATGGGATGAAACAAAACTAAATATTGTATTACCATCCCATCTTACAACTAAAATTAGAGCAATAAATATACCACTACATGACTTAGAGGACCAACTATTATGGAAACCTTCCCCTCATGGGAAATACTTAGTAAAAACAACAACGTCGTCACTCCAATTAAACAACAACGAATCTTACTCCCATTCACTGTCTTGGATATGACACCTAAAATTGCCCCCAAAAATCAAACACTTTTTTTATGGAAAGCGTGTTCTGATTCATTACCAACTACTGAGAGACTCAATAGGCATTACAATAGAATCCCGTCAGAATGTATCCTTTGCAAAGAACATTTGGAGGACACAAACCATTTTTTCTTCACCTGTAATTACACAAAAAAAAGTACTAAAGGAAATTGGTGAAACACAAGGACAAGAACAAGATACTACAATTATGTGTGACGATTTCAATGACAACCTATCTTTTAAAAAAGGATATATTAAAAATTTTGAATTAGCATGTTTTGCATGGTGGCATTTATGGAACCTCAAAAATACGATTATTTTCCAGAATTCAGCAAAGGATAATTTCCTGAGTGAAAAAATCATAGTAACATACAGACTCTTCAACAAAGTAGATTTGGATAATAAAAAACTTAAACCTACAAAACTTAATAGACATATCGCCTTCAAACTAAACTTTGATGGCTCTAAAAGCCATAATAGAACTACTAAAATCGTTTTTTTTAATTAGAGATAGATTAAGCAATATCGTTTATATGGATAGCCAAGAATCCTCTGTCCTACAAGCATAAGAAACTTTGATGTGGGTAGGTGTGGCTCAGGCGCACCGGCTAGGCATCAAGAAGATCGTGATAGAAAGGACAACCTTGCAATTATAAATGCAGTCCAAGGGATTTGGGATACCCCGAGAGAGATCACCATGATTATTAAAGACACGCGGAGATTTCTGGCTTACTTCGATGATATAAAGATCAGACTTTGCTATCGTGAAGCAAATCAAGCAGTTGCTTTCATAGCTTCTCCAGAATTGTAATATCAATGCTCTTTGTCAGAGTTGCTCGAGAAGTATTTATAGTGCTAATCAGGGATGGACACAGCTCATGCCTAGTGGGGGCTGTGGCCTCCACTGGAATTTTTATAGAAAATAATTAGTATTAATTTTTTATATTTTTTATTTATTTTTAAAATGTTTTTCCAAAATTTGTTATATGTTTTCAATTTTTAAATAATAATCCTTTAATTAAAATTTGTTAAATAAATCTAAAAGATACTAAAAAATACAACTATATCCAAAAATTTGAACACAAGACTTTTTAAAAACGCACTACTTATTTTATATCTATTTTTATTTGTGTTAGAATTTTCTAAATTTAAGGATTTAAAATTTTCAAAATAATTTTTTTTATACAAATATGTTGAATTTACGCAAAGATAGTAGTAAATAATTTTTTTTTTAAAATTGTGTAATTTTTGAATCAATTTTGAGCAAAATTTCATTTTGGTTTGAATATAGGGTTTGTTTGAAATTGGGGTTGGTTGGGTAAGGCAGAAGTAAGACTTAGGTAAACAACGGTCTTTTATGTACCGACTAAAATATCTCATTTATAAGAAAAATAGAAATTCGATAGAGCTTTTTATTTGCATTATCTAAATTCAATGTGATTCAAAATTTTCTTGTTCAAGATGGACGGGGTAATGAAGTTTTCCCATTATTTCTTTAAAATTTTTACATTTAGCTCAATGATATTATACAAACAAAATAGTTTTAGAGTTTATATATTACTTTTCGGAAATAGCCCCCAATGGACTAAAATCCTACGTCCGTCCCTGGTGCTAATAGTAGTTTCTTCCTATTGTAAAGGAATTTCTTACGATTATCCATAAAGATAATTTAGGCTGGACCTTTCTCAGAAAGGCAGCCTAGTTCTTAACCATGTACAAAAAAAGTATAAGAACTATAACATGAATAATTTATAATTTTTTTAGTTCTATATAAAATCAAAATTTCTTATTAGAAATTTTATTAATTTAATCTCACTTCTAATTGGGATGGACTTCAACAAATTGTTTTAGTTTACATTTATTATCTTTTTTTTATTTTTTAATACCATTCAAAGTACTTTTTTTATCAATTTAGACCGCATGAAGATTGAGTAGCACAGTATCACAAGTTGTACGTCTATAAAATAAATTGTACTTGAAAAAATGGTAGTGACATGTTCAATCGTGATTTCTTTATATATTTAGAGTGAAACATTTTTTTCCTGAAATATTTATATTTATCAATTCATCCACCTTATTTTTAAATATTTTTTCATATTTTGAAATAATCTAACATAGCTATATGTCAACCTTTTCTCATTTTCCATATGATTTAATATATTTAAAATTTTATAATGATTGATTTGTAATTATATAACGCTTATTCTTATATAAAATTTTTAATTAACCTAATATAATTTTAAAATATACCACCGTTTAAACGAATTTTTTTCCAAACTGTGCACTTTTTTAAAACTTATACCGAATATACGCTCGTATTCAAACTTATTACGAGAATAGGCTGGCTCATGGAGGTTTGGGGTAAGTCGCTGTACGGACAAGCGATTCTATCCGAACCACAACTTTAATTTTTTTTTTTTTAAAAAAGGTAGAGTCGCTGGCCAGGCCAGCGACTTTGTTTTAATTTTTTTTTTACTTTTCGATATTAGAGAGTAAAAAAAAAATCTTAATTTTTTTTTTATACTTTTCAATATTAAAGAGTAAAAAAAAAAAAATTATAAAATTGCAAAGTCGCTGGCCTAGCCAGCGACTTTGCTTTAAATTTTTTTTTTATACTTTTCAATATCAGAGTAAAAGAATAAAAAATAAAATTGCAAAGTCGCTGGCCTAGCCAGCGACTTTGCTTTAATTTTTTTTTATATACTTTTCAATATCAGAGAGTAAAAAAAAAAAAAAAAAAAATCAAAGTCGCTGGCCTGGCCAGCGACTCTCCTTTGTTTAAAAAAAAAATATTAAAGTTGTGGTTCGGATAGAATTGTTTGTCCGTACAGCGACTTTATTTTGATAAGTCGCTTGTCTGTACATCGACTTATCCCAAACCTCTATGACCAGCCTATTCTCGTAATAAATTTGAATCCGAGCGTATATTCGATATAAGTTTAAAAAAATGCACAGTTTGGAAAAAAAATCCGTTTAAACTAGTTAATAGAGAAGGGGGAGTCATGTTATTTGCCCACGCTCATGCCATGCCATGGGCCGTGGCCGCGTGATCCTAGCTGTATTAGCGGCGATGCAACCATGGCCGTAATTGTTAAGAGGGCCCCGCAGCACGTTTTCTTGTTATTTTTTCTTGTTTTATTCGTCTCTTTTAGTATTCAGTTTCACTAATTTTGCAAATTTGCAATCATTGTTAGTATTTGTCCAATATGTCGTCTCTTAATACTCTTATTAGCAATTACACTTCCCTAATTATTGTTATTAATTAATTTGACCCAAGTGCAGAAACCATGTCCGATAGTTAGAGGGCTAGTTTTATAGAAACTCATATGTTTGGAGAAAACCACACAAAAATAAAGAACACGAGGTTTTCGAGCATGTGATGGGCTAGAAGGATGAATCTAGTTGCTTGTGGTTTGTATATATATTGGAATCTTGTTTAGGATATACTTTATATGTTTTTTTTCTGAGGAGGCAAAAATTAATCATATTATTTCAATTTATTTATTTAATTTAAAACTAACTATGTAATATGATATGTCTAGTTAACATAAAACCTATTAGGCTTTTAGGAAGCTCTTATCATAATAAGACGTATTTAAGATCCTAAAAAAGACCTAGTTATTATTCTAATTTTTTAAAGGAACTCTAGCCACCACACTGACTTGAGCGTGGGAGTGCGCACGAAGGAGAAAAGCTCCGCCTTTAACAGGTTCTTCACACATGATCTCAAATGGAGTTCTCAATTGGAAGATTGTTCGTTGTTTCTAGCTAGCAAGATTAATTATGGTACAACTTTCTGCTACTACAATTTGGCGTCGATCGTGGGGATCGAAGGCGACATTGGTTGCCAAAAGAACTGCCATTCAGGGGGCGCAGATCGCCAGAGGGCGGAATCGGAGGAAGCGATCACCGAGAGGGATTGCCAGCGCATGGAGTTTGAGGTTGTGGTCATTGAGAAGGATCGTCAGATCCAGGCCGCGCAAGAGGAGGTTAACGCGCTCTGCAAGGCGTTCGAGTGAGCACAAGAGAAGCATTCCTTCGATGTGCTCGAGTCGAAAGGGGGTGAAGGAGGGCATCGTTTCTCCAACGTCATGGTTTACCCGCCCCGGCGTGAGCATCACGTCGTGGCTGGTGCCAACGACAATCAGCAGGCTCGGGGAGAATTAGGAAGCGCCAACCCTGACACATGAGAGGGACATCGGGGGCGTTGGCAAGGCCGTAAGGCTTCGTCCTCAGCGTCTCGGCTGAATCTACATCTTGACGAAATAAGAAGCACGACTTCGGCCAAGAGCCCTAACTGTGACGACCATCGTCAGTTCAACATATTGAGGTGGTAATTGCCGAGTTGGGAAAGTTGCTAGATGTTGGGGCCATCCGAGAAGTCCAATATCCCACATGTGTCGCGACTCACAAGCACAGTTGTGATTAAGAAAACGAATGGGGAGTGGGGGGTATGCGTAGACTTCACGGACTTGAATGAGGTGTGTCCAAAGGATAATTATGATCTTCCGAAGATTCACCAATTGGTCGATTCCACCGGTGGGCATGCTAGAATGAGTTTTTTGGATGCATACAAGGGATATCATCAGATCCCGTTGTTTGAGGCTGACCAAGAGAAGACAACGTTCATGGCTCCTAGGGGAATATACTGTTACAAAGTGATGCCATTTGGCTCAAGAATGTTAGGACAACCTTTCAGAGGATAGTGATGAGCCTATTTTCTGACTTGATTGGGAATAAAATCGAGGTCTATATTGACGACATGGTGGTTAAGAGTAGGCAAGAGATTACCACGTTTGGAGGACCTCTAGCAGGTCTTCAACATCATGAAGAAGAACAGCTTGTGCCTCAATGCTTCTAAGTGTTCATTTGGGGTGAGCTCAGGGAAGTTTCTAGGGTACCTCGTTACAAGACGAGGAATCGAGGCAAGCCCCGATTAGATTAGGGTCATTCAAGCAATTCAGAGTCCAAGTAGTGTTAAGGAAGTTCAAAAATTGACGGGGATGATGGTTGCTTTAAATCGCTTCATCAACAAATCATTAAATAAGTGTGGGTCCTTTTTCATGATGTTGAAGGGGACGAGATCTTCTAGTGGGATGAGGAGTGTGAGCAAGTGTTGTCCGAGTTGAAGCAATATCTGCAGGAACCATCTATTTTGACGGTCCCTGCTCCCAGAGAGGAGTTGGCTCTCTATTTATCAGTTTCTAAAAGAGTAGTGAGCATTGTGTTGATCAGAGAAGTCAGTGGGGTCCAGAGGCCAGTCTACTATGTGAGCAAGACCCTTCTAGAGGCTGAAACAAGATATGCGTCGATGGAAAAACTGTTGTTGGCACTATCGTGGCAGCCTGGATGCTTAATCACTACTTCCAGGCGCATGCTATAGTGGTAGTGACATTGTTCCCCCTCAAAACGCTTCTCGCCAGTTCGGATTTGTCGGGCATGGTAGCCAAGTGGGCCTTTGAACTTGGCCACTACGAGCTTCTTCACACACCCCGGATCACCATTAAGGAGAAAGTGTTGGCGGATTTCGTTGCAGAATTTGCAAATGGGAATCCCGAGCCAGATAAGGAAATATGGAGCTTGAAAGTGAACTTGCAGCAAACCTGGAAATTACATATTGACGGTACGAGAAACAAGAAGGGCTGAGGAGCAGGGTTGGTCTTGAAACCTCCTATTGGGGAAGTCATACACACCGCAATAAAATTGGGGTTTTTGGTAACTAATAATGGGTCGAGTATGAGGCTATGATTTTGGGACTGACGGTGGCTCGCAATACGGGGGCTAAAGAATTAGTGATCTATTTAGACTCACAACTGATACTCAACCAAGTCACAGGGGAGTACGAAGCCAAGCCAACTCGGATGTTAGCCTATTTAGAGAGGGTGCGCAATTTTCTAGCTAGTTTTCGAGAGTTCAAGATGCACTAGATACCTAAGGAGCACAACGAGGTTGCTGACGCTCTAGCGACCTTGGCCTCGTCGAGCTGAGGGAATGGAGGCTCGTTCATCTAGATAGATATTCTCGAGTCCTTGAGCATCGAGAGAGAAGAGCTAGGCGATGGTAGTGGATGTGGAACCGAGTTGGATGGATCCCATTTTCGACTACTCGGTCCAAGATGTCCTACCCAAGGATAAAAATGAGGCTTGTTTGCTCATGTTAAAGGTCGTACAATTTTGGGGTTTCCCTAGAGAATCCTATACATAAAATCGTGAACCCTACCTTAGATGTGTTCCTCCATCGAAGGTCGAGGACTTTCTATTCGAGATCCATGAGGGTGTATGTGGAATACATGATCCAGGAGGAGTTTTCTATGAGAGCCATGATGCATGGATCACTACTACAAAATATGCCTTTTTAACTTGGGCGTTTTTATAAATATAACCCGGATATATGGTAAAATAGGTCCGGGTATCATCTTGAGGGGATAATAGATCAAATAACCCCGACATAAAAAACATACCTGGGTAATATAAGGGTGACTTTTTAACTCAGACCTTTAAACATCCGGGTTATAAAATGTAGTAGGCGTTTAAAAAACGGGGACTTTTTAACCCGAACCTTTACACATCCGGGTTATAAAGTATAGATGATTTAAAAAAAAAGGGACTCTTTAACCCGCACCTTTCCCATCTTGGATCCCTGCAAACCTGCAACAAATTCATAGGAAAATCCTAAGTTTTAACTTTCAGGCCATGATAAAATCAATTTGACCTGCCATTTGCAATATGGATTCGATTCATTACCGCAATACAGGGAGCAAAGCTGTAAGGAATGCTTGTAGCTCTAACTTCTAGTGCAGCTGCAGCTCTAATCCTTTTGATAAGTTCAGGATCCCTAAATCACAATGACAAAACCCAACACATATTCAGATGAACCATCATAAATTGATTCTCAGTTTCAGCTTATACAAATCAGAAATCCAGAATCCCAACTAAACAAATGAACCTACATTTGCAGAAGTCATGAACATAAGATTTTAATGGTTTAACTAATGGGATGATATCTTTGTATATATTTCAACACTTCTACTACATATACATGATTAAGTGATTGAGTCATTCAGTCCTAAACTTGTTCATGTCATCATAACTAATACCCTAAAACATTTATAACTTCTAGAAGCAAGTATTTCAGTTAACTGAAGTTAAACGAAACAGTAGAACATCTTGATTAAGTGATTGAGTCATTCAGTCCTAAACTTGTTCATGTTATCATAGCTAATGGCCCTTACTTTTCGGCGCATAGGCAATTTTGCCTTTCAGCGCATAGGCTCGCGCGTAACATGGGGATAGGCTTCCCACGTTACGCACGGGAGCAGACCTTTTCAAGCGCCACACGTTACGTGTGGAGCTGTCCCACACGTTACGTGTAGAGCTGTCCCACACGTTACGTGAGGAGACACTCCACACGTAACGTGTGGAGTCAATCTGGCTTTACAATCCAAATTTCTCCCATTCGTCTTCATTACCCTAAAACGCAGCCGAACTCCCTTCTTCCCTTTCAGCATAACGCGTCTCGTGGATCTCCTCGTTACGAAGCAACGAACTCCGCACGTTACGTTGAATCAAGATCTTTGAAAGGTTAGTTAGTAGAAATTGTTGTTTGGTTATTTTTTTGTTAATTTTGAAGTTTTTTGTTGGATATTGTAGATCCATATTGTAGATCTATGTTGTGTAGATATTTTTGATGGTGTTGTTGATTTTTTCTTTAATTTTGAAGTATTTTTTTGTATAAAATGGTGAAAATTTGTTAGATTTGTATAAAATGGTGTTGAGGATTTATGTTGAATTTTTGTGAAAATATGCAAATGGAAGTGATAGTGTTGGTGGATTTGTTAAAATAGTGTGATTTTTGTTGAATTTATTGTATTATTTGATGAAAATAATTTTCGCCGAAATCTGGAAATTTCGCCGGAGAAGACGACGGAATGTCGTCGGAAATGTCGCCGGAATGTCGCAGCCGACAGTAGGAAACTGCAAATTCACACGTTACATGGGAAACGTTTCCCCACGTAACGTGTGGAGCAATATCACACGTAACGTGTGAATTTGCAGTTTTGGCTGCAGATGTCTGCACCCGTTACGTATGGGATGTCTCCACACGTAACGTGTGGATTTGCAATTATGGCTTGCAAATCCGCCGACATTCGGGTGCCATTCCGGCGACTCTCCGGCGTAGTATTTATCTAGAATACAGAATATATTATTTTGATTAAAATGTGTGGATATATAACCGCAGATGGAGCCTGGTGAAAGAACCACACGTAGGAGGCGCCGTAACCTTGTCCGCGAACAGTCGTTTAGGACTGAAGAAGAGGTGACAAGGACGGAGAGAAGGCAATGTAGGAATGTATGCTACCGGGATGATGAGACTGGCGCCTATCAGACGGGAGCCGGTAGCAGTAGTGGGGCTGCAGGCATGATTTCCGCTCAGAGCTTAATGGCGGTGCCTTCGTTTCCTGGAGATAGGGCAGATTCTGAGCCTCAGTTCTACCCGGACTACCGAGCGAGCCCGCTGCGTGGTTATTCTGATACAATAGATCAGAATAACTACCACGGGCCGACTTTTAGTCCGCCGATACTACCGCCGCAAGTGAGCCCTCACCACAGCCCGAACGCTCCCTATCATCAGCCTATGGTAAGTACATTTAGTATAACATGAATTTGTTAAAAAAATGTAATTACTTCTAATTTATTTAATAAATCTAGGACCAGGCCAATACATGGGGGACTCAGGACCAGGCCAGCAATGCCTGGATGCCAAGAGATGACGCTATGTACGTGGACGAGGAGCATCAGGAAGCCTCTTCTTCGCGGGCAAAACCGCCCCGATCAAAGAAGAAGGGGAGATATGACCCTGAATTGCAGGTGAGCGTTCCTGGAGGTCCGGAGAGCCCTGAACTCCTCAAGAGTTTTGTCAACCACGTGGCGTACCTCCTGTACCAGCGCATTGTAAGTTGCATGAAACTTTATTTCTTGTAATTCTTAATCTTATTACAAATAAGTCCAATGGATTGCTTAAATATGTTCATATGTTGTTATATATATATATACAGCCGATGCCACCGTTGAGGTTCCAGCAGCGAGGCAAGTAGTTACGCTCATGGCGTATCACACCGAATGCCGAGTGGGGTAGCATGGCGTCTGCGTCCGGGCTATGTCATCTACCGGACATCATGCACGAGCATATGGATGAGACGCTGATTGGTGCTTTCATCGAGAGTTGGCAACCAGAGACCAACTCATTCCACATGCCATGGGGAGAGATGACTATAACTCTCCATGATGTGCGGATGATCCTTCTGCTGAACATACAAGGGCAAGACATGGGTCCCCCACAGAAATGGCACGAGCAGCTGGGACCCAATGATTTGAAGAAGGCGTTGGTGGAGCAGGCACATGAGTTTTTTGAGCTGCAGGGTGGTGATGTCGTCGCCGGTACCGTGACAGCGAGAGAGTTTAAGGCTCATTGCCAGGATTTGACTGACGAGACGCATGCGGCTGGGTTCTTGCTGTACTTGGTGGGGTCTTGTCTCTTTCCTGACAAGTCTCAACATAAATTTCCCGTTTATTACACTCCGTTCGTGGCTGGTCCCTCGTCAACCAAGAACTATGCCTGGGGTACCGGTGTTCTTGCCCACGTGTACCGCAGCTTGGGTGAGTGCACAAGGAAAGAGGCGCGGCTCATGTCCACATGTTTCACTCTGATCCAGGTATAAATTTTCTTGTATAAAAACATATGTAGTTTTTGTTATAGATGTATATTTGTTATTTACTCAATTGACTTACATATAATTGTTTTGTAGGCATGGATATATCAATACTTCCCCATGTTTAGACCTGCACAGAGTGTATACTGGGACTGCTAACAGCCGATCCCATACGCCCATCGATGGGACATGTCACAACCACCCAACTGGATAAAAAATTATAGGGAGGAGCTGGATGGGATGCATGCTGAGAGTGTAAGTGCATATACGGTCCTTATCTAGTATGTTAAAATATGAAATTATATGCATGATTAGTTGTTTAAAATTCAATTATGTTTAGGTTGAGTGGATGCCATACGGCCCGATTGACTTCAACGACGGGATGTTTGCTTCATCGCGATTCCATGGAGTCATATCCTGTTTGTGGGTCACCAAGCCTTACATGCCGGATCGAGCAACTAGGCAGTTTGGGCATGCACAACAGTGTCCAAGACTGCCGATTGTGCCAATTAGGGCATGGAGGGGCACGAAGATTAGCAGCTATACAGTGGAATACGATAGAGCCCAATTTGCATGGGATGTCCGCAATCAACATTCCATTAGCCTACAAGCTATGGGCCCTCCAGTCGTTCAACCCCACCAGTATAGCGGTGATTACATGCAGTGGTACCTCCAACATACACATCCATTCATCATCCCTCCAGATGGTGATCACGCTCAGCAGCATGTAAGAAATTGAATAATTATATCTTGTTTAATTTCGTGTACAAACTATTTATTAATCGTATCCACTTATTTTGTGTGCAGTGCATCGAGGGTTGCTATAAACGTCTGAATCCATATCGCGATCACCAATGTGAAGATCACCAATGTGAAGACGTAGCCGAGGCGGTACGACGATCATTGGAGCAAATGTATCCCTTCCTTCCGAACCACTGAACTTTGCATTAGGGCAATAATGAATGTTATGACTTCTATTTGATTGTTTGTTATGACTTATTTGGATTATGGTAACAATGAATGTTATAACTTTGGATTAAGATGTCTTCATTTTGTATTATGTATGAGACCGTATTTTAATTCAGGTGAAGCTAACGAACTAGATGACGTAATTATGTTTCAATTTTACAGAAGACAAAGAAACCGACACAAATCACATTCTGGCAAAGCACACGGTTTGTGATAAACCGTGCGCTTAACCGTGCCATTTTACAGAAGGGGAAAAATAGCCAGAAATAAATAGTATATCATCATGTAACGTGTGGAACAGCACCCCACGTAACGTGTGGTCGGTGTCCACACGTTACGGGTAATGGCACGGTTTGTTACAAACCGTGTGCTTTACCAGAATGTGTTTTGGTATGAGGGAAACATGTATCTTGGTATTTCACCAACATCTCATAAATACAACGAATATGTGTCAATATACATCAAAGTCATTGCATTATACATATGTCTTAACATTCAATAGTTTCAACTTTCTTCTTTCCTCTTTGCTTCTTTGGGGCAGCTGCTTGGTACTCCATCAATCGATCATGGATTTGATCTACCAAATCACCCGCAGACGGGTCATGATTTCTCACCCACGGCCCGTAAAGGTACGGCAAGGGCGAGGTTTCGGCAAGGCCAATCTACATGAAAGTCAATGCATCATACATATGTTTTAACATAAGATAGTTTCAACTTATTTGATTGTAGTAACATACCGCAATGAAATGTTGCTCTTTCTTGACATGGCAAATGCATATCGTCTTTAGCTTCTCGCCAACAACTTGGTCCGACTTTGCCCTCATAGGCATGTATGTCGTTCCCACACCAGCACCGACGGAGACGAACACACAGTTGAATGCAGTTACCACCAAACATCCCATATTCGGGAGGTACAACCACGTCTCCCATGGGGCAGGCCTATTTTGCGAAGGAAACCATGCAAGCTTCGCCTCCATTGCCTCAAGTGTCATTGTAGACATCCAAATTGGCGTGAATAGCTCATACTCTTGTTTCAACGTAGCGATCATGGTACATCGAACCAAAGCCCACTGCTCCTGCCCCAAACCCAAACCATGCGCAATTGCTCTGTACCCACAGTTTCCATCACCCACTATTTCCCACCATCCTCCCACGTGTGGTTTCATACACTTGGGAAACTGGAGAATATATCGCTTAGGGTTCTTGATCAATGATGTGTGACCCGAAGGCATAGTTGAAGCTTCCTTTGGTGGTCTTCCTTTTTGCTTCTTCGGAGGTGTTCCCTCCATCTGTTGGTCAGTGTACTCCCATACTGACGGTTGTCTTTTGGTGGGAATATTTAGAGCTCCTTGAGGCCGACCCTTATGCCTAACTTTAGCTGGCTCTTGCAGAGTAGACTGCTCTGGATGTGCTATACTTGTTAGTGCAGAGACATCTCTGTGTTGATCATGCACTGGCAATGTGGGGAAGACGCTTGCAGCAAATTCTTCAAGCAACGACCTATTCACTCTACGTTCTGTGGCTTCTTCTTCTTCTTCTGATCGGACTTCTGACAAGGTCAATTGCCTCCAGAACAGATGCAATGAGCTAGGTTCAATTGGTTCATGGTTCATCACATTCCGCGCCATGTCATGCACGCAAAGCAAGCCATCTCCGACCCTCATCTGGCATCTGCATAGAGTGTTCCATAATGGAGCTTCGCCTTTCTTGTATTCCTCAATCAACCGAGCTAGTGCAATCACAGAGACCTTGTAGTGCATCTTGTAGAAAAGATGTGCATTTGTTATCAGCGTAAATCTTTTTTCTATGCTCTCATTCAATGCCCCCCTTATCTCACCAATATGAGTGCGCAACCGTGCATCATATTGATCGAATACAGTGCAAATGTTGCCATCATTGCTAGTGAAGAATCTTTTAAGACTGGAATGAGCCCCTTCAACCCTGTATTACAATCAAGAATCCGAAATGAGTATGTTGCTGTAAAAGTCTAAGTTCAAATAACCAGTTAAATTTAAAAACATAATGCACAAACCTATTAGTTGTGGTAATTCCGAGAGTGAACACTGTATCTGTCCATACTGAGACAATTCTTTCCTTGTACGGGTCAAGCCAGTTTTTTTGTACGTACTGGAGACATTTTGGATATTTCCTCCAGTCTTGCTGAATCTTCTTCAGTGTTGCTTCATACCCTTCTATGGTTGTTTCCTTGAAGAGTTTCATGCAGTCGTTGGAAAACGCTGTGCCCCTAAACTTGTCCATGGCCTTCTTCCCGAAGTCTTCAATATTCTTCCTCACATGCCGCCTACATAGAAGGAATTTTGCTTTTGGAAACTGCTTCTCTAAGGCGTTCATCAACGCTTTCTCCCGATCAGTGACCAAACATGTGAGTGCTCGTTGCACCTTGACAAACATTTTTGAAAGTTGTTCTATGGCCCACTTGTAACTCTCTTCGTCCTCATGCTCCAGAAACGCCCCGACAATATTGTAGTTTTTCCAAACAGATGTGATGCCGACAATTTCAAGGAAGGGCAAATTGTAACTGCACACATAATGATATGTTATGGCATGCTAATGATCACATGAACAAGTGAAGAATATAATAGATATGTGTGTTACTAACCTGTTAGTTGCGTATGTAGAGTCCAACAACACAATGTACGGAAATGCCTTCAGCAGCGACAACTGGTTCGTGCTTGCGAAGAAGATATCTGTTATCTTGTTGGTCTCCTTATTGAATCTATGCTCCACAAAGTATCCCTTCTCATTGCACTCATAGAAGAACTGTTGCACAACTGTTCTTCCTTCCATGCCCTTCTTTCGTATCTCATGCATGCTGTTGTACACTTGCTTCATCTTAGTCAAGTTTCCCGGGGACGACCTAATTGTAGTATGAATCTTTTGAGGCTTGCAATGATTGACTGTCATCACCCTAATAATCTCCTTCTCTTCAGCGTTTGGTCGCCCAGCTAATGCATGACCATACAAATTCTCTTTTATCACATGATTGTGAGTTCCATGTTGTACACTAATCTTCCATGATCCCTTCGGCCCTTCTTTCAGTCTCAACATGAAGGGACACCCACACTTCTTCGACATTGTGATGTCTCTCACTTGGTATCTCTCACTTGGTCAGCTTGTTTAGGCACGTTTTGTCCATGCCTATCGCACGATAACCAAGTCCCCCCAAGGGTTGTATACGTGGAAGGTTTATTCCTCCACTTTATGATGCAGAAGTTGTGACACATAGCAGTCTCTCGCGCCCACATAAATGCTTCTTCTATAGACTCCCAGATTTGGTTAGTTGTGAAGAACGTTGAATAATCAGCAGAGACGAAAACATCCTCTTCTGGTGGTACACTAAACTGAGGCTGTGTATGTAGGGATGGAAAGCAAAATTGTGGGTTAGCATAAGTCGAATTCTTAGTCTCTCCATGAGATAAAGATGCTTCTGGAGGCAGAACACTATAGTCAAACGATCCAAGTGAGAAGGATGGTATCTCATCTGGTGTTTTACACTCAGATGGTGTGTTCCATTCCGGTAACGGTTAATGAGGTGTTTCCCAACCAGAAAATGATTTTTGTGGGGTGCTCCAGTCATCGAGGGAAATATTGTTTAACCCCTCGTACAAATAATAGTTCGCCTGCATACACATGGAATCATCTCATCAAGTAGTGAACTAATTATCAACTGTGAAACCATAATTCCCTTTAAGAAAGCAGATTCTGCTAAATGGAACGGTTTGTGACAACCCGTGCATTAAACCGTGCCATTTTACATAATGCACAAAAACTGCCAAATACTGGTTGTGGTTCACACGTAACGTGTGGAGATGTTCCACACGTTACGTGTGAACCCTAAACCATCTGGCACATGTTCCACACGTTACGTGTTTACATCCTTGTGACATAACGTGTTAAACTGTTCTTCAATGTAACGAACATCTCGTTTTCTTAAACATGTATCCCTCAAAATCTAGCATCTAAAACTTTGTTTCTAATACCTAAACAACAAAAGTCAAGTTCAAAACTTACAAAATCTAGCATGTGAACATGTCCAAAACAAAAAAAATAGAACTTTTACTTTAAATAACGGAAATTACCTCATTCGGAAGTGGATCCTCTTCGACATTGTTGTTCCATGAATCATTGTTGTTCATGTTGTCCATTTAAAAAAAAAAGAGTGTAAATCACAAATTTTTAAGTGTTTGAAATGAAGTGTTAGGCTCGAAATTATGGCTTAGCCGGTGAAGATGAAGAGGGGTCCATTAATTCAGTTAGGTGGGGACAAGACGGGTAATTCAATGCATTTTACAGCAGACGAAACCACACGTTACGTGTGGGCATCTTCCACCCGTTACGTGTGGGCATCTTCCACCCGTTACGTGTGGGCATCTATTACACGTTATGTGTGGTGTTTTGTTACACGTAACGTGTGGTTTCTTTTCCCCTTAAGGGTGGGTTTAGGTTTAGGGTTCAGGGTCGGAGTTTACTATTTTGGATTTTAGAATTTAGTATTTAGTATTTATGATTTATGGTTTATGGTTTAGGGATTAGGGTTTAGGGTTTAGAGTTTAGGGTTTACTATTTAGGGTTTTAGAATTTAGTATTTATGATTTAGGGTTTATGGTTTAGGGTTAGGGTTTAGGGATTAGGGTTTAGGATTTAGGGTTTTAGAATTTAGTATTTAGGATTTATGATTTAGGATTTATGGTACGTCGACTGCATTTCAATAGTACGTCGACTCCACTTTAAATAGAACTTTTACTTTAAATAACGGAAATTACCTCATTCGGAAGTGGATCCTCTTCGACATTGTTGTTCCATGAATCATTGTTGTTCATGTTGTCCATTTTTTTATAAAAAAATGAGTGTAAATCACAAATTTTTAAGTGTTTGAAATGAAGTGTTAGGCTCGAAATTGTGGCTTAGCCGGTGAAGATGAAGAGGGGTCCTTTAATTCAGTTAGGTGGGGACAAGACGGGTAATTCAATGCATTTTACAGCAGACGAAGCCACATGTTACGTGTGGGCATCTTCCACCCGTTACGTGTGGGCATCTTCCACCCGTTACGTGTGGGCATCTTCCACCCGTTACGTGTGGGCATCTATTACACGTTATGTGTGGTGTTTTGTTACACGTAACGTGTGGTTTCTTTTCCCCTTAAGGGTGGGTTTAGGTTTAGGGTTCAGGGTCGGAGTTTACTATTTTGGATTTTAGAATTTAGTATTTAGTATTTATGATTTATGGTTTATTGTTTAGGGATTATGGTTTAGGGTTTAGAGTTTAGGGTTTACTATTTAGGGTTTTAGAATTTAGTATTTATGATTTAGGGTTTATGGTTTAGGGTTAGGGTTTAGGGATTATGGTTTAGGGTTTAGGATTTAGGGTTTTAGAATTTAGTATTTAGGATTTATGATTTAGGGTTTATGGTTTAGGGTTTAGGATAAAAGACGCATGACTACAGTTGGTTATTAGCTGTCAATCAGATTTCTTCTTTTTGAGGCTGGTTATTAGCTGTCAAACACATTGCCTTTTCACTATATAAGAAGCATTAGGGTTGTTTGTTCACTACAACAATTCCAACACAAGCGGCGCTTGAAGATACATTTTTGGGTAAACATCTTCTTTCAATTTCTATCGATTTATTAACCCTAATTTTATATATTAATGGATTCATGATATTTGTAGGAAACCAAACACTATAACAAATAATGGCATCTTTATCCAAACCATCAACAAACGCAGATATGCTATGCTATTGTAATTTGAAAGCTGTTGTCCGAAGTTGGGATTTGCAGTGGAACTACGGAAGGAGGTATTGGGGATGCTCAGAACTGGGGTGTCGTTTCAGGGAGTGGATTGATCCAATGTACGAGGACAGGGCACACGTGGTTATTCGACAACAATGGCAGGAAAAACAAGATCTTGTTAAAGAGAATCAAGATCTTGTAAAGCAAAATCAAGATCTTCTTAAAGATTTGATAACATTCGTAGGTACAACCTCAAACTACTAAATGATATACACCGTAGGTGATTAATGTCGTATCTTTTGTGTAATGTTGTTCATGTACTATCAACCTTTGTAGGGAGCAAACAAATTTAGCAAAGCAGAGATATCATATGAAGCGAATGTTTACCAGAGACTATCCTAATTTCTTCAAACGCTAAAGCAATGTCATATATTTTCTCTTATTTTTTCTAAGTTTATGATCAACTTTTATTCTTTCTTGTATTGTGTGCTAAATGTGGTTGTAGTCAACCAGCGTAATGAATAATTTGTTTTTGTCTTCTAGGTTGATTATTTTGTATTGTTTTTTTTTATAAAGATTAGATAAAAGTTGGGCAACACAATGGGGGTAACCCTCCCCTAATGCCTATTTAGAAATCATACACAACATTCATACACAACATTATAATATGATTCATACACAACATTGAAACACAAATAAATACTAAAAATAAACAATAATATGATTCATACACAACATTCATACACAACATTATAATATATAAAAAAAAATACACGTTACGTGTGAATCAGCTCCACACGTTATGTGTTGAGCATAACCACACGTAACGTGTTGAGCATAACCACACGTTACGTATGGGATGTCTCCACACGTAACGTGTGGAGCCTATGCGCTGAAAGACAATTTTGCCTATGCGCCGAAAAGTAATCGTGTAGCTAATACCTTAAAGCATTTATAACATCTAGAAGCAAGTATTTCAGTTAACTGAAGCTAAACGAAACAGTAGAACATCTTGATCTATAACTTGCTTGGTGACACTAAGACCCACATTGTGAGGGAAGATTGTGGAATTGTAGGCATTGTTGTGTCCATGAACTACATCAATCCCATAGTCCTAAACTCCAGTTTCTTTAAGCAAGTTCAGAGGCAATACTTGAGTGGTGGGTGGAATGAATAGAGTAGTCCACTTGAATAGGTAGAGCTCAGCAAAATCACTGTCTTCATCTGATGCCTTTGATGTCACAATGAAATTGGTGTCTATACCTGCAAGAACCTTGAGCAAACCATGAAAGACGACAAATAGATGGCCTGAAACACCTCTAGTGACCCAAAACTGCTCGTTTCTCCACCATTCGTCTATGCCTACACCACTCCATCTCATTTCCAAGATACCCGTTGCAAAGATGGAAATGAAGAGAGAGATGAACCAGATGCTAGCAATGTTACTAATCTGCATTTCAAGGAGCACAAGCCTTTTGAGAAACAAATAATATGAGATAAACTGAAGAAGCTCTGAGAATGATGGAGAAAGTTGTTGGTTACCTAGGGAATAATAAACTTTCCAGTTATAGACTACAACCATTCATGCAAACACATTTTAGATAAGACCGTATTGGCAGTGACTAGTGGATTCCTTCAATGGAACAACAGTACTGACAAAAATGTCAACTGTAGCCAGTTGTGTTGGTTCTCCATCTCTATCATATCTGTAAGAAGAGAGAATGAGAGACAATTATAGACTTTCATGATATTTATGCATAGTGAATTAACTAGAGAAGCTTCCTTCTTTCTACCACACAAGAAAAAAAGAAACAGTATGATCAGAAAGGAAGCACTTACAGTAGAGAATCATCCATAGCCACATCAGTGCTTGCAACAATATCAATGCCAAAACTGGCTTCAGGGCCACCAAACTTAGCTTCCTTGAGAAGGTGCATGACTCACACTTGGACGCCCCATACTCTTCTCTTGTTTCACCTTCCAACTATCAACTCTTTCTTTCCAGGCTATGTTGCCAATTCTAGGAGAAGCAAATTCCCTAATATTAGTTGCAAAAAGAACAACAAATCATTTACTCATACATCACTACATCAGATAGGGAAAAATCTTAGCAAACTGCATCACAAGGAACATGTCACAATGTAGACAAATACCTACTACAATCTATTTCCAATGCTGTATAAAATTTGGAGTGAACTTGCAAGGGAATACATATGTTATGGTAAATCAACTTGTTTTCTAAGTTGAAACTCCACACTCACTACTTATTACATGTTTACTATGGATTTATCATCAACCTAGAAATTAAAATCTCCCAAATATGCAAATAATTTCCTGACACGTAGAAGCAATTTATGGCCCATGCATCAACAAGCATGAAACATAAAGCTAGACTATACCAAACTTTTATCATATCACAAGGAAACCCCGAGACAAAGCATCACATAGTGCTTATACTCTAATTTGAGCAGCACAGACTTCAAAGTGAGAGCAATTGACAATTCCATAGTGCAAATAATTAGAAAAATCAAGCTAGTGTACCTATGCTCTCTAGGTATGAATTTGTTTGAGCCGCTAGCCCAAAGAAAAAGTGAATGGCTGGGAGTTCTAACTTGTGGCCAGATGCCATCATTAGCTTTTAGCAGAGTCAGATCAGGCTTCTTACTCTCTATAGCATCATCTTGGTCCAGTAGTGTGTGGCCAAGCATGGAATTTCTTGTCAATTTCTTGCCACCATTCCTTGTTTGAGACAGTTGTTGGAGTAGTCCATGATCTCATAGCAAGACTAACGATGAAAGCATTAACCACAAAACATAGATATCAAGACAAAAGTAAAGTGAATGTCTAAGATATTTCAAGACTTGCCTCCATATATCTTCTTGTCAACAATCAAATGGTCACCCACTTAAGCAATGGCAAAGGATCTCAATACAGCTGGAATAACATACTTTGATGACATTATAGAATTGCTCCAAGATAAAGCTAGAACATTATTAAGGCATCATCAAAATTGATACATCTTTGTGTCCATGAACAACATAAGCAATCAAAGTGCTTAAAAAACCGTAGCAACTTTATGAAGAACGAAGATACCTCTAAATCAAAATTCATAGTCTCGGCAACATGGCGCATGATGGAATGAACAGGCTTGCTCTTATTGTAACAATCTTCACAAGCCTAGATATCCTCCTCAGAAACCCTACGCTTACTCAGATCGATGTAACCCTTCTCCTTGTCGACACGAAGAACCATAACGGGTTCGATCCGCCCCACCTTAATCAAACTGTTGACACTCCAAATCCAACGGCGGGAGAGCTACGAGAAAAGAATCGTACCTTCAATTTTGTTGTACTCCAAGAGGAAGACATAAGCGCCTATGTCTGCAATCACCTTCACTTGAATCATCACCGCCATATCCACCTCGGGGCACTTGGCTTTGCACATTCTGCATTCCAAATTGAGGCCATCAGTCACCATAGTTGTTCAATTCCTACTTGTTGGGGGGAATTTGGGGAAAGAAAGAAGTGCTTCGATGAAGAGGCTTCGAACTAAGACGCCAACACGAGGATGAAGAATCGAACAAGAAAACAACAGATGAAGGAATCCAAGAGAGAAATTGAGTGCAAATTAGGGTTGTTCTTGTGGTAGCTTGACAAGAGGCTGCAAGAATTGAATCAAAGAAGAAGAAGATGACAACAAATGAGTCCAATTTAGGGCTTAGAAATTTATCGGGTTAGAGGATTAATTAAGGCGAATCAAAAGATGCCTTTTAAAATTACAAAATAACCCGGACATGCAAAACACGGGATATATAATACACGCCAATATATTTAATACACTGGATGTACTTATATCCAGGATATATGTTATTTACACTTCGAAAATTCAAAACAAAATAACACGGGTATTGTACAATTAACAAGATCCGAGTTATTTTCTTGCATTATCCAACCTAATAACCCGGATATATCAAGAAGAAAAAACGCCCAGGTTATTCTCGTACATGGCTCAAACAGTTGTGTAATTAAATAACTCGGGCGTGTTGCCTTATATCCGGGTTATTTGCTATTTTTAAGGCAAAATTTAAAAGAAAATTAATTTTTCTTGTGTTTTGACCCCCTATTATACCGGATATATGCCGTCTGGGTTATTATGTCACGGGTTAAAATCGCATTTTTGTGGTAGTGGATATTGGTGGCCCTATATGCAAAAAGACGTTGAATGTTATGCTAAGAAATGCAAAAAGTGTCAAAGATTTGCAAAGATGATCAATCATTCGGCCACGGATTTGCACCCCCTTACAAGCCCTTGGCCTTTCACTAAGTGGGGGTTGGATCTGGTGGGCCGTTCACCTCGAGCCTAAGAGAATAAGCGTTATTTGATTACCGCAACCGACTACTTCACAAAATGGGTGGAGGCAAAGCCAATAGCAGGAATGAGGGACAGTGATGTGAATAATTGAAATATGTCTAGGAATCGATCATTACTCGTTTTGGAATTTCTTACGCTTTGTTTTATGATAATGGAACTCAATTTAACAACTCCTCGTTTAAGTCCTTTTGTGCAAACTATGGTATTAAGGATTTTTACTCATATGTACCATACCCGCAGAAAAACAAACAGATAGAAGCTACTAATAAAGTGATCCTTGATGACATCAAATAAAAAGAGGTTGGACAAAGCTAAGGGGTAGTGGGCCCATAAACTTCCCACGGTCCTTTACTCTCACCTACGGATCTGAGGTGGTGATCCGGCTGGAAATGGTATTACCAACTATCAGAACTTCAGCATTTGAGCAAGGAGGTGACAATCAGAAACTCCGTGCCAACCTGGACCAGAAGTTGGTCAGTACGTTCGCATAACAAGCTGAACCTGAATCAGTTCCATGGTTCAGATTCAGATTTGACCGCTACTATTCATAGTGATATATATTATTACGAGGGAGAAGTAATTTGCGTTGAATTATATATGATGACCGTGTGGGGAACATAAGATGTTATAAAATCGGATATTAATAAATAAATAAATAAATAACCGCCAGATAAGGACAATTTCATCTTTACCGTACGGTTACCTCTGTATATATGGCAACTATTTCGCCTCTCTTCACCTCCCTCCTCAATTCCACTTCCCCACACACTTTTCTCAAACTCCTCCTCTTACACTGAGATCGTGAATTAGTTGATTGAAATCCTAATCAGATCGATGGGAAGTAGTTTGAGGTGTTGTTTGGCGTGTGTTCTCCCCTGCGGAGCGCTGGATCTGATCCGAATCGTCCACCTAAACGGCTACGTGGAAGAGATCACGAGGCCAGTCACCGCCGGCGACATTCTCCAGGCCTATCCAAACCACGTGCTGAGCAAGCCTTGCTCTCAGGGAGTCGAATTAGTTCCTCGGATTCTCATCCTTTCGCCGGATTCCGAGCTCAAGAAAGGCAGCATTTACTTCCTCGTTCCAGATCCTTCTGTAAAAGGAAACAAGAAATCTCAGGCCGCGATTCAGAAGAGGTCGCCGAAGAAGAGCGGATCGAAGATCGGTAAAGATGACGTCGATCGGTTGTTCCCCGACCAAGTGGTTGTCGTGCCTGAGAAGAAATCTAAATCCTCTAGAAGAAATCGTAGATCTAATGGAGAGGTTTCCAGCTGGATGCCTCATCTAGAGAGCATTCGCGAAGACTGAAGATCTCGATCTCCTCATGTTTGAGAGAGGTGATTGACGGTCATTTTAATTTGGATTTTTTTGTTCTTCTAATTGTGTAAAAAACGAAAAAGAAGATGCTTCTTTGTCCAAAAAACGGTGTGTTCCGGCTGCATTTGTAATCACTGCAGAGCCGAAGACGTAGTCGTAGTAGAAATATCACAAAGGAAGGATTTCAATGAGAGCCTATGATTTCTGACTACATTCATAATGTAATTTTTTTTTTTTTTTTCAAACACAATTAATTTATTTAAGCAACGTGAATCAGAAAATCAACTAATCAAACACAACTATATTAATTAATAACGTGATTATTAAATTTCGCTATTAATTAGATTCCCCTGCTTACATTTATGGTACATATGCATTGGTACTTGGTGTCATTATTGGCCTAATGATTTTTTTGATGGACATTAATTGATGTCCTAATGAGTAATGAGTAATGAAGCTAGGTCTACTCCTAACTTCTACGTGATTCATTATCCATCCAAAAGAGCAAACTGAATACATATACACTAGTATAAAATAATTCAACAAAATGTAGTAATAAAAGATATTTAATAACCCTAATATATACCTCATCCTCTCTCTCTTATCTCCCCTTTATCATATTTCCATATGCATGCTTATGCTGTACCGTACGTAGATTTTGGATCACGTGCAAACGATATTTACCGTGTGAAGTGTAAAGAGTTGCTAACCATTTGATTAAGTTCATCCGGTGGCTGAGATATAACCAGATTTTAATTAAAGTGGGGTGTTTTTGTAATTTGCCCCATTTGAAGCCTTCTTCCCCGTTCAACATGTACCTTCATCGAAGCTTTGTCTCCACTGTCCGCCTCGGTTTCGATTCGAGTCGATTGTGGATCTCTCCTCGTCGATACTTCGAAGAGAGGCAATCCTACACTACTACAAAAAATGCTTTTTAGCCCGTGATTATTTAGCCCGGATCCTAATTATCCGTGATATAAAGTCTTGATACATCAGAAGAAGTCGGACTATTTAAGAAAGATAACATATTAGCCCGGACCGTTGTAGAGAAGCCCGGGCTAAAAACAAATTTATTTTAAAAGAGTCAAAACTTAATAGCCCGGGCGTGTTTTTTTTGGGATGTCCGGACTATTTTGTCGCGTTCTATATTAACCCACATTAAAATAAGCCGGTTACGAAACATCCGGGCTATTTTGTGGCCGAAATTAACCACGTACCTTTTACTCCTTCAAAATTAACTTTCACTAAGCCTTCCCCGACCTTACCTTCCCAGACTACACAACTCCACCGGCGCCTCCTTCCGTCTCCTTCCTCGTTCCCCGACTACACAGCTCCACCGGCGCTTCCTTTCCGACCCGTCCTTCCAGCCGGCGCGCTGCATCTCCGGCCCCTCCATCTCCTTCCTCGTTCGATCCGGCGACTCCATCTCCGACGACTCTAATTCCGGCGTCAATTACGGGTGCTATCCACCCTAAGGTATGTCTTGAACCATATAACCTCCCTGATTTGGATTTGTAGTTGTAAATTCAGAAATTGAAAAAGCCCTAAAACCCTAAATCATGTGTTGTAAGTTGGTTCAAATTAAGTTGTTGATTTGGCTGTATTGGTAGATCTAGATGGTAAATGTGGGTTGTTGTTTAATTTTTTTTTTTTAATTGTAAGTGGAATACTTTCATGAGGTTTGGGTAGATCTTTGCGCTGTAAGCTGGTGAAATTGATTCGAATTCATAGTTCACTTTTAGTAGGTGAATAATTGTGGATTGAACTGTGGAGAATAGCTGGGAAATTACAGGGGGGAAGTATCCCTGAGTTGACTAGATTAAGAAAAGGTTACATTCTTATCTATATATGTACTTTTTTGTTTTGTTGTTTTTTATATCTGCTTGTTTGCAGTTTGTACTTGGGGGTGTTTGTTGCTTGGTCTTGAATGTGGTGAGAAAGTGTCTGGATCACATTTGCTTTCTTGCTTCAGTAATTTTGCATACAACATTTACAATCTCTACAATTTAGCATTGTTGTTGCTCCGGAAGAAAGGATTGCTGAACCAACAATTAAACAAAACACACTTTTGAGTATGAGAAACTTAGCTCTCTCTGTCTTGTTGAAATATAGCTCTTGTTTTGCTTTGTTCTGGTCTGTATTTTTACTCCTGCTATTTGTAAGTTAGCTGAACTAGATTATGGTCTACCATTGTTTGTTGAAGTAGAAAATTCCAAGAGACTTATTATGATGTTGTGCTCTGTAACCATGTGCTCTGAGATGGCTTGATAAGAAATACAGAAATTTGAATTTTACCACAAAAGTTTGTAATTTTTTGAGGTGCTCTGAGATTTTGTCCTTTATTTCTTTGAGAGGAACGTTTCATATGCAAGCTGATAGACTTTATTGGTTTTTGATATGTAGTATTTGGATTTTGTGTATAAGTCTGTAATTAAGATGTGGAGATAACTTAAAACTTTGTTAATTTTTTTCAACTTATATAGAATGGTGGATAAGTCATGGATGAGAGCAAGTCGTAATTCAGTTCAATATGTTGAAGGGGTTGAGTTGTTTATTAAATTTGCTCTTGATCATGAGGTTGATCCTGCTAGAATTATTTGTCCGTGTAACGATTGTGATTTTTCAAGGAGATACAAGGTTAGTGTTATTAGAGAGCATCTTATTTGTGATGGCATTAACCTTGACTATAAAGTATGGATGTGGCATGTGGAGAAAACACCAATTCAGTCTGCTAGTTCTAACCCCCAGGAATTTCAGAACTTTGATATTTGTGAAGATGATCGAATAGATGATATGATATGTGATGTTGAGCAGATTCTTATTGACCGTCCAGATATGTTTGAGAATTTTGTGAATGATGCAAAAAAAGCCCTTATATGCTGCTTGCTCCAAGTTCTCGAAAATTACAACTGTGCTGAAGTTGTATAATTTGAAAGTCGGTAATGGGTGGTCTGATAAGAGTTTTTCAGCATTACTTGAGCTGCTTACAGAAATTCTTCCAGTGGACAATTGTCTTCCTAGTAGTACATACGAGGCCAAAAAACTTTTCTGCTCAGTGGGGATGGAATATGAGAAGATACATGCTTGTCCAAATGATTGCTGCTTGTACAGAAAGGAGTATGAATCATTGCAAAGTTGTCCAAATCCCGATTGTGGTGAACCGAGATACAAGGAGAATGGCTCTCCTACTAAGGTGCTTTGGTATTTTCCGGTAAGGCCTAGGTTTCGGCGTCTCTTCGGTAATCCTGATGATGCAAAAAACCTGACTTGGCATGCAGATGGAAGGATCAAAGATGGTAAACTTCGACATCCAGCTGATGCTTTACAATGGCAAACAATTGATAAATTGCATCCTTAATTTGCTGCTGAGGATAGAAACCTTCGTCTTGCACTCTCCACTGATGGCATGAACCCTTTTGGGAATATGAGTACAAGTCATAGCACATGGCCAGTGGTCTTAGTGATGTATAATATGCCTCCGTGGTTATGCATGAAGCGCAAGTATATGATGTTGTCTTTGCTGATTTCTGGGCCGAAGCAACCGGGAAATGATATTGATGTGTATTTGGCACCTCTTATTGAAGATTTGAAAGACATGTGGACAATGGGCATTGAAGTTTATGATGCACACCGTCAGGAGAACTTCCGCCTTCGAGCCATGTTATTTTGCACGATAAGTGATTTCCCAGCTCTTGGTAATCTTGCTGGATATACTACGAAGGGATACACTGCATGCCCTACGTGTGGAGTTGATCTTGATGCTTTTCACTTGCCATGTAGCAAGAAGGTTGTCTATCTGGAATATCGTATGTTTTTAGACGAAGATCATACGTACAAGCGACTTTGTAAGCCTTTCAATGGTCGTCGTTGTAACGAGAGGGCTCCAGTACCCTTAAGTGGAGATGAGGTATTGAGTAAAGTGAGTGACTTAAATGTCACCCCTGGAAGAAAAAAAAAACAGAAAGGAGTTGTTGATGGATGGAAGAGGAAGTCCTTACTTTTTGATCTTCCGTATTGGAAAGACCTTATAGTGAGACACTGTCTTGATGTAATGCACATTGAGAAAAATGTTTGTGAAAGCCTGATAGCTACGATGTTGAACTTAGGAAAATCAAAAGATGGCATCAATGCTCGAAATGATTATGTCAAGATGAATATCAGAAAAGAGTTACAACCCGTGGAAAGAGACCAACAGACTTATCTGCCACCTGCATGCTATACTAAGTCGAAGCAGGAAAAAGGAATATTTTATGGGTTCTTGAAAAACATCAAAGTTCCTGATGGGTTCTCTTCAAATTTCAGCAGTCTTGTGTCAATGAAAGAATTGAAATTGGTGGGGATGAAATCTCATGATTGTCATATACTGATGTAGTATTTATTGCCTGCTGCCATCCGTTCGATATTGCCCAATCATGTAAGGACAATTATTACTAATCTTTGTTTCTTTTTCAAGAAACTTTGCAGTGATGTTCATGATCTAGATGAGCTTAAGAAGCTACAAAAGGACATTGTTGTTATTTTGTGTCAGTTACAGATGTATTTCCCACCATCCTTTTTTGACATCATGGTTCATCTAATGGTTTACTTGGTCAGAGAGATTGAAATTTGTAGCCCACATCATATGCATTGGATGTACCCTTTCGAGCGGAACATGAAAGTTCTGAAAGGATATGTCATGAACCGAACTTATCCTGAAGGCTGCATTGCTGAACGATATATAGTTGAGAAGGCTGTTGAATTCTGTAGTGATTACTTAGCTGATGTTGAATCCATTGGTCTCCCGAAGTCTAAATATTCAGTGGAACATGATTGGAAAGGTACTTTGGGGTATAAGGTAATCAATGTTGATCGTAAAGCTTGGAGTCAAGCGCATTTATATGTCCTTCAAAATATGGAGGAAGTTCAGCCCTATGTATTAGAGCACAAGGCTAACTTGAGGAGACAACATCCGAGATTTGCCAAGGATGACATGTGGATTGCAGCTGAACATAACCGAATGTTCATTGATTGGTTTCGAACCCGTATTTTAGACAAAATGCAGTTTAGAGAAGAAGTATCGTCGAATTTGAAACTTCTTTCAAAGGGACCAAGGTTCCAAGTGCTAAGCTATTCTGGATTTGTTATAAATGGCTGCACTTTCTGATGTGATCCGACGGGTTCGGACCACGTTTGACGCGGATCTAGACAGGAAGCGGCCTCGAATCCTTCTCCTTAGTAACCGGGATAGGTAGCAACCAAGCGTGGGCTCGGTTACCGGCTCTCTTGCTCTCGGCGGGATCGAGTTGGGGCGAGAGGATCTCGCATGCGGAAGCTAGCGATGAAGGGATAGATTGTATTTGTGAACCGTGACGTGGTTCCATCGGGTCTAACCAATTTTGTGACGCCGAGACTTAAGGGAGGAGATGATCTCAACTGAAAGGCTTAAGCTTTAATTTCAACGTAGGAAATAATGAATACAATGAAGGCTATTTAAAGCCATAAGGCTCGACCAAGAACCCTAATGGGCTTGGGCCGAAAACACACTAATGGGCTAGCCCACTCTACAAGAGTGGAGCACACGCCCGAAATAGAAATGACTGAAATGGAAATGCTAAAAAGGGAAACATGCTAAAATGAGAAATAACATAAAATAGGCTAAACTAGACTAAGTCTTGAACCAAGGGGGACGCCATGGTCTTGGTCGTCTTGGGCTCGTCGATGCCCGACTTGAGTCTAGCCCGGAACGCATCATTCTCCCTCCCTTAGAATCGAAGCGTCCTTGCTTCGAACTGGGTGGGCCAGGGAGAGTAGACGCTCGACAGTAAGAGGAAAAGCGGCGTCGGGCTCGGACGCGACTCTTGGAACCTCAAAGATGAAAAGGTATGGCTCGGGTCCATGAGCGGTCATAGCATCGGGTGCCTTGGAGAGTATCGCGTGGAAGCCCGAGTCTGGAGTTGGTGTAATGGATACGTCGGGCTTTCACGCGGGCAGGGGAGCACTGGGCACGGCTGTGGGCGGCAGAAGGGGCGCGGTGGCTGCGGCCTTGACAACGACAGGGTGGGCCGCGGGTGCGGTTTTGCAGGCTGCGGGCGCGGTTTTGCTGGCCGCGGGTGCGATTTCGTAGGCCGCATGCGCGGTTGCTGCTGTAGCGGCCGCGGTCGCGGGTGGAGGGGCCGCGGTCGCGGTTTTGGTCGCGTTCGCGGTTGCGGCAACAATGGCGGCTCTGCAGTAGGCAACTTCCCTCCGTAAATCTTCGATCGTCCATTGTATTTTCGCCATCTCTCGGGCATGGGCCTCGTTGGTGGTGTCGTGGGAGACTGGTGGACCCGATGACATGGGTGGACGCTCGGGACGGCGCACGGGCGGGTGCTCAGGGTACCGCACTGGGGCGTACTCGCAGCGCGATGGCGAGTTGTGTTGGTGCCTATGTGCGTAGTATGGATGCCGGGGCGGAGAGTACGGACGGCATCGCGGTGGCGTCGGGATCCTCAGCGGGATCCAATCCGGGTCCGCTTTGTATGGGCTCACGCCACCGAACCAAGGGTCGGTGTACCGGTTGTGGGTGCGGCGTGGCGGAGGTGGCTATAGACATGGGGCGGCGGGTACGGGCGGCGTCGCGGCGGCATCGGAATCCTTGGCGGGATCCAATCCGGGTCCGCTTCGTATGGTCTCACGCCACCGAACCAAGGGTCGGGGTCCCACTCGTCGGGCTCGAAGTATGGATACAAGCGGGCCATGGGGTGGGTGTGGCTAAGGACGGGTTTGTTAAGGAAAGGCCGAACTAGGGTTGGGAGGGGAGGCGGAGGCTAGGGTTTTGGATAAGAAAACAGGATTCGGCAACGGCAGTATAGAAACCGCGGTCGCGGTATTGTGAACCGCGGTCGCGGCGGCTAGGGTTTTGGCGGCGAATGGTTCGTATTTTGGCCTTTTGAGGGGTCAAACGATGTCCGTTTTGGGCGAATTTTATATGTCCGGACTCGTATCGAGATACTCTACAGGAATATGGAAGAAATTTGCAGAAAGGACGATTTTTCTCCGACGAATTCTGTGCAGAATCGACGTGGTTTTCTTTGCTTTTGTGGTGGTGGTGGCGTCATCGGAGAAGAAGGCGCGCTGCGTGCCCCTGGCTGCTCTGATACCAGTTGATGTGATCCGACGGGTTCGGACCACGTTTGACGCAGATCTAGGCAGGAAGCGGCCTCGAATCCTTCTCCTTAGTAACCGGGATAGGTAGCAACCAAGCGTGGACTCGATTATCGACTCTCTTGCTCTCGGCGGGACTGAGTTGGGGCGAGAGGATCTCGCAGGTGGAAGCTAGCGATGAAGGGATATATTGTGTTTGTGAACCGTGACGTGGTTCAATCGGATCTAACCAGTTTTGTGACGCTGAGGCTTAAGGGAGGAGATGATCTCAACTGAAAGGCTTAAGCTTTAATTTCAACGTAGGGAATAATGAATACAATGAAGGCTATTTAAAGCCATAAGGCTCGACCAAGAACCCTAATGGGCTTGGGCCAAAAACACACTAATGGGCTAGCCCACTCTACAAGAATAGAGCACACGCCCGAAATAGAAATGACTGAAATGGAAATGCTAAAAAGAGAAACATGCTAAAACGAGAAATAACATAAAATAGGCTAAACTAGACTAAGTCTTGAACCAAGGGGGACGCCATGGTCTTGGTCGTCTTGGGCTCGTCGATGCCCGGCTTAAGTCGAGCCCGAAACGCATCACTTTCTATACCAAAGAAAGGGACGATAAAGGCACAATGCAAAATAGTGGTGTTACATTGGTTGCACAAGCAATGCACATTTCAAGTGCAAAAGACAAGAGACCATCCTATGGCAGCATGTCTTACTATGGTGTTATTGAGCACATTTGGGTATTATTGTACTCCTCAGAGCTAAAGATACTAGTTTTTGGGTGTAACTGGGTTGACAATAATGGCGGAATAGAAGACAAAGGATTGGGGTTTATTTCAGTTGCCCTTCATAAGTTAGGATATAAACAAGATCCATTTATATTGGCATCACAAGCCAAGCAAGTGTTCTTTGTTCCGGATCTCATCAAACCCAATTGGTCTATAGTGTTGTTCAAACCAAAGAGAAAAATAGATGAAGAAGGTGACGATGACAATGGCATTGAAGAGCCAAGTTCATCAACAATAGACCTGCCCATCTCCCATAATAATGCTAGTGAAGAGGAAATTTATCATAGAGAAGATCACGGGGAAGAGATTTGGCTCAATGAAGCAATACAAGTAGAGGGAGCATCCTCTAGTCATGTACTTCCAACAAAGCGAAAACAAAATTCTGTCACTTGGTATCAACTTGATATTGCTTGAAACATTTTATAAATAATACATCCATGCATTTATATTTTATTCATCCATGCATTTATATTTTATACCTTTAGAAGGTTGTTTGATATGTGTTATCTACATATGCAGATGGCTCGAAAAAGGCGTCAGATTTCCACTCCATCAGATAATCGTTCTAAAAATCAGCCTGAAAATGTTTCTAAGAAGAAACGTAAGACTAGTGGGGCTTCGCTGATGAAGAATATTGTTAAAGGAATGGCGCATGGTTCTCGCCTCTCAGTTGACCTGAACAACAAGGGACAACCCATAGGAGTAAATAAAGCAAAACTGTCCACATATATTGGTACTACAGTAAAGAAGTGGGTTCCTATCACAATTGATAATTGGAAATTGGTTTCTGTAGAGGAAAAGAGTGCTATTTGGGAAGAAGTCTTGGTAATGATTACATATGTTTATCTATAATACAATAACTATTGTATCTGTAAATTTCTAAAATGTGCTTGTTTATTTTACATACAGGGAGGCTTTGATCTTCCTGCTGAGCTAAAGGATTGGGTGGTGCAAAAAGCGAATGATTTATGGAGGGCATTCAAAAATGACTTGGGTAAATTTCATATGGTGGACGAGGAAACAGGTGAACTTCGCACAAAACCTCCATCCATGTATAACTCATACATCACTCAAGATCAATGGACATAATTTATTCAAATAAGACAATCTGCAGAGTTTAAGGTAAGAATGCTCTTTGGGATTAAGTCTTGGTAATAACTTTATACACTGACAACTTCAAATTTACAACAGAAAAAGAGTGAGGAGTTTAAAGAGCTCTCGAAACAAAGTGATTATACTTACAAGGCATCGCGTAAGGGTTATGCTAGCGTCGAGGCTGAATATGTAAGTACTTGAATACTATCTATTCAAATAACACTTATAGATATTGACTTATGATGTATATATTGATGTATACATCAAATATTTTTTCCATATATGTCAGAAAGCTAAGCATCAAATGGATTCTTCTTCCACTGTGTCTCGGTGAATCCTATGGATCGAAGCAAGGAAAAACAAACTAGGGGACTGTTATGAAAAAGCTCAACCAATCATTGACAAACTAGTAAGCTTTTTTAAAGATAAATTTTAGTCTTCCTAATATTTACAAGCTAGTAGAATAAAGATAAATTTCTTACAAACAGATTCTTGCCTAACTAAATACAAAACAGTGCTAGTAAAGTTTGTTTTTATTCCCACTAACTTTGCTCATATGAACTCTCTTTGATGGGATAGCACCATTACATGCAACAAGAAGCTTTAGGGGAGCTTACTACTTGTGGACAAAAAGATGCGCTGGCATTAGCAATAGGTAAGCCTGAGCACCCAGGACGCATTAGAGGGGTTGGTCAAGATGTCTCGATCAGTAAATTTTGGCCTCGTTCATATCAAGGAGCATCTTCATCTAAAGTTGGTGCTTCTGAACAAGCTGTAATTTCTGAGCTCCAGGATAAAATGAAAGTCATGGAATCTACACTTGGGGCAAAGATAAATGAATTAGAACTTGTCATTAAAGAGTTGATTTCAGCAAAACAACCACTCAAAGAAGGACATCTATCTGAAAAGGTGCATGTATTATCTACTCCCACGCCTGAATTTCCTCTTCCTCAAAGTGGAAAAGCATCTTGTTCTGCTTTGAAAAAGGTGCCTATTGTATCAAAGGATTTGGTGAGTACCTTAAATTAATATTCTTATTAATAAGTTTCGATTTCTTATGAAATGAAATTTTGAAATTTTAGTTTCAGGGGTGGAAATCATGTGAGCTATTCTGGCCAGACCTCACTCAAGCGGTAGCTCGAGGGAAACTATATCCTTCTTCCTCATGTCTTAGAGTACTTCATAATCGTCCATTAGAGAGTGGTTATGTGAAGGTTGAAGTAGTCACCTCTATCAAAGGGGATGTCGTAGTACCTTGCCCTAATGAAGAGGTTGGTACAGTCAGTGAGGCCATAGGACAATTTATTGCTTGGCCTGAATCACTTGTGATTCCCATTGAGGTAAGTGCAAAATCTTTTACATAAATGCATTCTCATTAATTCTGCATATATTTCCTGAAGTTTTCTTTTTCTTTGTTAAATTAACAAGGGTCTGGAACAACCTGAAAAAAATATAATAATGAAAGAAAAGAGCAAGGGAAAGTCACTTACTTATGAATCTGTCATTGGGCCGGGTGAAGCTGAATCAGAACTGAGTTCATTGGGAAAATATGAATGGATATTAGATGATTTCAGTGGAACTGCGCTGCAGAAAATCAAACTTCATGATGAAGTTTTTCATTACAACCATCCGGGGATTGAAATTAGGAAGGAGGAGATTCAAAGATGGCTTGATAGGAAAGAGGTTGGAATTGCTCATATGATATTATATATCAGGTTAGTAGCAATATTATCTTGTTTTTGTTTTTATGTATTCTGTTTTTGTTTATGTTTTGTTTTTGTATATTCTGTTTTTAGTATATTATGTTTTTGTCAATTGTTTCAAATGTATAAACAACATGTTCATATTTCTTGTAGATATTTATTTGACAATCATTGCAAAGGTGTCAATGACATGATCAAATTTCTTTGTCCTACTCAAATTTCTCCATTGGCTCAAAGCATTGAACAAAGGGCTACTTACATTGCAAAGTCTATGGAAGGAGATGTTAAGAATAAGATATTTGTGGCACCCTACCATTTTAGGTAACCAGCCCTTATAGTTTTTTTTTAAAACTTTTGTCAGTTAAATTAAATGATCATATATTTTTAGGTACCATTGGGTGTTGATATTGATGAATCCTCAACTGGGTCATGCTTATTGGGTTGATTCACAACTTGGAAAAATTGAGAAGGATGCGGAGTCATTGGTTACACTGTAAGTATTTGTTTGATATGTCGAGTAAGATTCTTGCATTATTCCTTACAGAAGTAATTGCGTCTGTTGTAAACAGGAGCTATAAATTGAAATATGCCAAATTGGGTAGGAAAACACCACGAAAAGAAACTTTGTGGCACAAAGTTAAGGTAAATTTACTGATTTTCTAAACTTGTTTGTGGTTGAGTTAGAATTTCCTAATTAAAGTGTTACATGTATGAATATATCATTCTTTCGATACATTTTCCAATCTTATACAATTATTTGTGTATGACTTACAATGTCCTCGTCAGAAGAATGCCATTGATTGTGGATACTATGTTTTGAAGTTTATGAAAGATCTTATACTTCACCAAAAAAATTGTTCTGTAATTCCCATCAATGTAAGGCTTTTTTAATCTGTAATAGTTTGTCTTTGATAAATAAGGTTTACTCTAAATAAATATCATGTTGTATTTATTTTACAGTGGTATGATGACCGATCTTCCTACACAAATGAAGATGTTGATGAAATTCGACGGGAGTGGTTTGATTATTTCCTAAGTCTTATGTAGGTATGAAGTTCTATTTACCTATTGCTTGTAGTTTGAATTTATTAATAACACCTAATAAATCATTCCACTTTTTGTTTGTTATATATTTTTTTGTTCTTTAATTTTTGCAAAGCTTTGTAGGAAGTTGATATATATTAGCTGATTGCATAAAGGATTGTCATGCATGCGTGTTTGTCGAATGGAAAGTTGTCAACAAAGATGAAGAATCACAAGTGGTATTGATAGAAGGCGTAGAATTAGTTGTTTTCTTTCAGTATGTGTTAAGTTGTGAACTTATATTAGGAGTCCTTTGCTAAATTAAAAGAAGAATGATATTGTAACTCACAGTGTTTTGGATCTATACTATCTGGTTTATCAGTTATAAATGTTTCTATTCTCTAGTGTGAGTTAAATATTGGTACAATGCAGCAAAATACAGCGAAGTATATAAACATGGTATTCAAATAGGCAATAAATATAAATATTTGCGAAAAAAAAATACTATATAGCCCGAACATTATAAGTCCGAGCTATATAACCACGAATATATGCCTACTAGGACAAACCTTTTATCCCGGATATGAAGAACATACAGCCCGGACAGGAGAAATAATTAACTTGGAAATTTTGGACTATTTAGCCCGGACATGTATTGTACAGGCCCTGGCTATTAAGTGAAGTTCAACTTGAAAATTTTGGACTTTTTAGCCCGGACATGTATTATACACGCCCGGGCTATTAAGTGAAGTTCAACCCCAAATTATGTGAAGGAATATAGCCCAGGCGTGTGACAATGGGTCCAGGCTATTTGGTCTATTATCACACCAACCAATAGCCCGAACCCTTTTTAGCTATATCCGGGCTATATAATGGAAAACGCCCGGTCTAAAAAGCATATTTTGTAGTAGTGCTACCTCCACAAGTGCAATAACCTCTGATATGTCCTTCAAGTACACGTCTCGATTCTTCAAATTCGGTGTTGACGACGACCACTTCTCCATTCCCAAGCTCATTTTCGCTTTCTCCTTATGTCTAGAAATGGCTTTGGTTGCTAGGATTTTCAAATATGTGGACTGATTTGCTGGTATAGATGATTAACTTCCAATTTGAGAAGCTTGATTTTGATTATGGAGGATGAGTTATGTCACGCCTACAAACTATTCGATGAAATGTCTAAGAGAGAAATCATGAGCTGAACATGGATAAAATTCCCTCAAAATGAATAACTCAGTTTGATTTGCAATTCTATTGACAATTGACATCAAACATATGAGAAAGTCATGATATAGGTAATAATATTATATACAATTGTAATTGGTTGAATTATTGTCTTGGTTGTGCTAATTCATTTCACTGACTAATATAAATTTGTCATATTTGTGTTGATGCAATGGATTAATTTGATGTATTTAATTACTTTGTGATGCGAACAACCCCCTAAGTGTTGTCTGCAACGCAAGATCTTGGTTCCTCAAGCTTGTAGTTGAATCCTTCTCTTCCGTAGCCAAAGATATGGCTTTCATAGGACTAAAGAGATAGCCTTCAAACGCATCAAAGAGATGACGAATAGATCAAAGAGATGATCGTGAATACCGAAGAGACGGTGTATGAATTGCTCGAAGCGACGAGTTACGGGATAGTTGATCCGTGGGATCGAAGGGTTTGATGTTGGAACTCAAGGGAAAGAGCGTACTCAACTTTACTACTCAAATTCAACATAACATTAAAAACTAGGATTTCAGGTCTTAAATATCGTCAAAGAAATAATAAAATATAATAATAAGTTGTTCAGCAAAACGACGAAAATTGAGATTGCTGACGCGGGCATGAACTCGGTCAGGAACTCGGTCGAGTTCTTGGTCGAGTTCCGATCTGGAACCAGAACTCGGTCCAGAACTCGGTCGAGTTCTGGGTTGAGTTCTTATCTGGAGCAACAACTCGGTCCAGAACTCGGTCGAGTTCTGGGTCGAGTTCTTGGCTGGAGCAATAACTCGGTCCAGAACTCGTTCGAGTTCTTGGCTGCATCGTTCTGCTTCCGCGATCTCATCGTCTTCGTCTTCTTGGCGGGATCGGCTAAGACGGAACCTCACCTAAACCTTCATAGGTCAAGAGGAGGACCCATTTAGAACTAGATGAACCCGTTTCACTTGCGTGCGCCCGCGAGACTAATGATTGTGTGGCTCGTTCCATTGCCCTTGCGCGGGCTCTTGTCACCGGGCCATTCGAACACACCTTCATTGCTTCCTCTTCGTCCTTCTCCGTCATCGAGGGGATCATGGAGCTATCAATCTCCCCTTCTTGGCTGCGAAGCGTCCCCACTTCGTCATCGTCGTCAAAAGCAGGTGGCGTATAAGGAGAAAGGTCAGCGACGTTGAAAGTTGGATGTGCGCCATAGTCATCGGGTAAATCCAAGCGGTAGGCGTTGGCCCCAAGGCGTTGTAGCACCTGGAAAGGTCCATCACCTCTCGCGTCCAGCTTCTGGCATCGCTTCAATGGAAAGCGTTCCTTGTGCAAGTGTAGCCACACCAAGTCGCCGGGTTCATATTCAACGGGGCGACGGTTTTTGTTGCGTTGAGCGGCTACTTGCTCGGACCGCCGCTCCAGCTGTTGTCTCGTCCTCTCATGCAAGGTCTTGACCTGCTCCGCATGCTCTACTCCCTTGACGCTTTCCTTTTCCTTCATTGGCTGTGGAACCAGATCCAAAAGGGTGAGCGGATTGAGTCCGTAGACAACCTAGAAGGGAGTCTTCTGTGTAGCCGAGTGCATGGACCTGTTATAAGCAAATTCAACAAAAGGCAAGCACTCTTCCCACTTGCGGAGGTTAGACTTTAACATAGTACGCAATAAAGCACCTAAGGTCCTATTAGTAACCTCCGTCTGGCCATCAGTCTGGGGGTGATAGCTAGTAGAAAACAACAACTTAGTCCCCAACTTGGAGCACAAAGATTTCCAAAAATAACTCACAAATTTAGCATCACGATCCGACACTATACTTTTAGGGATACCATGCAATCTAACAACATGCTCGAAAAATAAAGAAGCAATCTCAGAAACATTGTTAGTAGTCTTGCATGTAATGAAGTGAGCCATCTTAGAAAACCTATCAACTACTACAAATATCGAGTCCATCCCCTTCTTAGACATGGGCAACCCAGTAATAAAGTCCATACTAATATCTTCCCATGGAACATCCGAAATAGGCAAAGGGGTATACAATCCTTGGGGACTCGACCTAGACTTAGCATGCACACAAGTAACACAAGCCTTGCAAAAATGTGTAACATGATGCAACATTTTAGGCCAATAGAAATGTTCCTTTAATGCAGCCAAGGTCTTAGGAATACCAAAATGACCTCTACCCTTATGAGCTTCCTGAATTAGTAACCTACGTATAGAAGTCTTTGGGATACAAAGTTTCCCGTCCTTAAATAGGTAGCCATTATCAACATAGAATCCATTAGACTCTCCTTTTTCCATGCATGTTTTAAAAATTACAGCAAAATCATCATCATGCATATACACATCTTTAATCAAGGAGAAACCTAAGATAGAAGCATCAAGGTGGGTAAGTAACACATACCTGCGAGAAAGGGCGTCAGGAACCACATTCTCCTTACCTTTCTTGTATTTGATCACATAGGGGAAGGTCTCCATGAACTCTACCCATCGTGCGTGGCACCGGTTGAGGTTTTACTGGCTCTTCAAGTACTTCAACGCCTCATGGTCCGAGTGAATGACAAACTCCTTAGGCCAGAGGTAGTGCTGCCAAGTCTTCAACACCCGAATAAGAGCATAGAGCTCCTTGTCATACGTGGGGTAGTTGAGTTGGGCGCCTGAGAGCTTTTTGCTAAAGTAAGCAATGGGACGCCTATCCTGCAGCAAAACCCCTCCAATTCCATGATGAGAGGCGTCACACTCCACCTCAAAAGTCTTGGAGAAGTCCGGTAATTTCAGCAAAGGAGCGTGGCACAACCGGTCCTTCAAGGTGGTGAAGGCAGTCTCGTGTGCGGTCGTCCACTCAATGGACACAACCTTCTTTGTAAGCTCATGTAATGGGGCTGCAATGGTGGAGAAATCACGCACAAATCGGCGGTAGAAGCCAGCCAAGCCCAGGAAGGAACGAACCATGGTTGGAGTTGTGGGACGTGGCCAGTCCTCTATGGTGCGGAGCTTCTCTTGGTCAACTTTCAGCCCATCCTTGCTAACAACAAAACCAAGAAAAATAGTAGAATCCGAGCAAAAAGAACATTTACCAAGGTTAGCATAAAGTTTCTCATTTCTAAGACACGCTAAGACCTTCCTAAGATGCTCAACATGCTCATCTAATGATCTGCTGTAAACAAGGATATCATCGAAGTAAACAACTACAAATTTGCCTAAGTAAGCCCGTAAAACATGATTCATCAATCGCATAAAAGTGCTAGGAGCATTGGTCAAACCAAAAGGCATAACTAACCACTCATAAAGGCCATACTTAGTCTTAAAAGCAGTTTTCCACTCATCACCCTCTTGCATCCTAATTTGATGATAGCCACTCTTAAGGTCAATTTTAGAAAATAATATAGCACCATGCAACTCATCAAGCATATCATCAAGTCTAGGAATAGGGTGTCGATACTTCACTGTAATTTGGTTGATTGCCGGACAATCAACACACATGCTCCAACTACCGTCCTTCTTAGGCACTAGAATGACCGGTACGGCGCATGGGCTTAAGCTCTCTCGGACGTGGCCCTTATCCATCAACTCTTGCACTTGACGTTGTAATTCCTTGGTTTCTTCCGGGCTCGTGCGGTATGCAGCTCGGTTAGGAAGAGAGGCGCCGGGTACAAAGTCGATTTGATGCTCAATCCCACGAATAGGTGGTAATCCTTCGGGCAGCTCTTCAGGCATCACATCCTCAAATTCCTGCAAAAGAGAAGTCACTACAGGGGGTAAATCAACAAGATCTTTAACATTTAACAGACACGCAAAAGGGACAAGTAAAAAGCAAGGAAGACATCCCTGAATGATTGGAGAGACATCCCGAGACTTAGCCAAAATAAGCCGGTTTTCACACGATCCCTGAATGCCGTTGGGAGCCGATTTAAGTGACGGTTTAGGTGCTGATTTCGGTGTATTCTCACGGTCAACTGAGGGCAGTGGGTGTCCCTTGGCTTGTTCAAGTGCCTTGACTCGGTTCCTTTCAACATGATCCTGCATAATCTCCTGAGGGCTCATAGGAAGTAACATCACCTTTCTTCCATTGTGCATGAAGACGTAGTTGTTGAGAAATCCATCATGAAGAGCTCGCTTGTCAAATTGCCAAGGTCGCCCTAAGAGGAGATGTGTAGCATCTATAGGTACTACATCACAAAGTACTGAATCCTTGTAATGGCCAATGCTAAAATTGATAGTGCATTGTCGCTTCACAACATTGGAATCATCACCCTCGGAGATCCATTGTAGGCTGTAGGGTTGGGGGTGTGGAGTTGTGTCGAACTTGAAGTGCTTGATCACCTTTTCGTTGATGATATTACAACAACTTCCACCATCTATAATGACACTCAAAGAAGCACCCTGGACCGCACATTTAGTATGAAACAAATTCTCACGTTGGTCAAGTAAGGTACCTTCTTTGGCGGTAAGGACGCGGCGTGTAACCAAGCTAAGAGGCACGGTGCCTTGCTCATCCATGGAACTGCAGACGTAACCATCCAACTTCTCCTCCTCCTCATCCTGGTTGTACGTGTCAAACACTGGTTCAGAGTCGGGGGTGTCCTCGTCAAAGGACTCGTATCCGGAGGTGCTCGAGAAGAGGACTCGCCTGTTGTTGGGGCAGTACCGCTGCATGTGGCCACACCCTTGGCACTTAAAACAGACCTTGTCCCGTGCCTTATCATCGAAAGGAGGCGCTCAACGCTGTGAGGGCTCGTTGACGCGCGCCGGAGGGTTGCTCGGCCGAGTGGACGGCGCCGGCGTTGAAGTCGCGGGGGCGGACTACGAAGGGGAGCGCACATTAGAAGTAAATGAACCTGAATTAGGGGATGAAGCATACCTGGTACTAGTGCGAGACCAAGACGCTCGCTTAGACGCTTGAGCCTGCGACCATATCTCCTATGCCGTATGTGCGCACTTTTGGAGGTCTCGTATGTTAAGCACCCGAAGTTGGTTTCTAATGGGCTCATGCAAGCCACGAAGGAACATACTCCGAAAGTCCTCATCAGTGTGATGGATACCTGCCTTATGGGACAATTCTTCAAGTTCAGCATAAAAATCAAGGGGAGAACGGTTACCTTGGGCCGCTAGTTGTATCTTGAGGCGCATTTCGGCAGTAAAGTCCTCGGGGACATACTTCTTTCGCATGATCCGCATAAGGTGGCACCAAGAAGTGACTGGACGCTCGCGGTGATGCTCACGGTCAGCGCAGAAACGATGCCACCAAGCCTTGGCGGCGTTGTCGAATTGCAAAGCGGCGGTTGCAACCCGTTCTTCTTCCGGGTAGCGATAATGGTTCAAAACATACTCCATGGACTGCTGCCAATCAAGAAATTTAAGAGGATCAAATTCACCAAAAAAGTTCAGGAGTTTTACCTTGATGTCAGGGCGACGCGGTCCATAGCGCCCGGGGCTCGGGCGGCGCCGTTCCGGCGAGTGCTGGCGGTAGCCGTGACGCGTGGGGCGCAGCTCCTCGAGGTGTTCCATCTCATACGCATCCTCGTCATCAAATCCGTCCCGGGAGTGGTCTGAGGCACGGTCATCATCATCATCACGCTCGGACTCGGAATCGTCATACCGCGTATGTTGTCGACCTCGTTCCCGATGGTCCTTGGTGTTGACATACGCTAGGGGATCCTTGGAGACGCGGACACTACGATGTGAGCGATCCGAAGTGTAATACTCAACTCTCGGAGCAAGGGTGGAATTGTACCGGACGCGGGAATCGCCACGCCTAGGAGGGTAGCCTTCAATTTGAGAGCGAAGGCGATCTTGTGGAGTAGACAAGACGCCCTTACCCTTGCGGTCCAGTGGTTGGCTTGTGGAGGCCGTAGGGTTCAACAAGGGGTCAGCCGTGGGCAACTTCATGTTACTCATGGCCCGACGAAGGTGCGCAAGCTCAGCAGCCTGCTCGGCAAGGAGGCGGTTTTTCTCGTCATTTGAAGCTTAAAGGTGGTCAATTTGCTCATAGACGGAGTCCATGTGTCCGGGGCTGCGGTGGCCCATAGAAGGAGAGACACTCGAGGTAGGGACATCCATAGTACCTATACGAAGCATGCAACACTAGAAGTAAGTTGCACCAAGAAAAAGAACAAGTCCAAGCCAAGTCCTTGTCTCAAAAGTGAACCAAGAAATTTTCCACTGGGCGTACTAATTATGGTTGCTCGTGAGGAGGGAGAGACTTGAACGGAAGGCAATAAAGCAAAAACTAGCAAATCACGTCCCAAACAACACACAAAATTTCCAAGGTCAAGTAGATCAAAACAAGTTTCTCAGAATTAATCACAAGAGATTTGAAATTTTTTCTTTGCCCTTTCAATGAGAGTTGCATAGAGACATGAAAGAAGAGAAGATGGAGTATGACCGTATGGTACGTTCTCTGCCTTTTCTTTTGTTTCTTTGTGTTTTTGAGGCTTCCGTCTTCCCAAACCTTTTGTTTTGTTTGATGGAAGGTGAGAATAGTATGTTTGTTTTTGTTTATACGGTCACAATGTGTTTTTGTTTTTGTTTTGAGATGATGGCGAATCAAGCAAGAAAGAACCACACAAGCAAGTGTAGGAGAAGAATGAAGAGACAAAGCAACTATGAGGGAGTAAAATCTAACAACTAATCTAGCAATTAATCCAAAGATAAAGCAAGACTTGATCAACAAGAAATAAGGAAATCAAATATGCAATTAAGGAAACAAGATTTGCCAGAGGATAAGGTTTAGGGTTGTTGGAAAAGTAACCAAAACTTAAGGGATATTAGGGTTCAGCCGTGAGAGGGAGAGGGAGTGGCGGACGGAGTGGTGGTGGCGAGATGGTTGTGGTGATTCCGGCGATTGGGTGAGAGAGAAAAAAAAAATTCTAGGGTTTGTAAGCGGAAAATTGCAAGGAATCACAATAAGAGAGAAGAAACAAACTTAGCTTGGATAGGCTCTGATGCCAGTTGATGCGAACAACCCTCGAATTGTTGTCTGCAACGCAGGATCTTGGTTCCTCAAGCTTGTAGTTGAATCCTTCTCTTCCGTAGCCAAAGAGATGGCTTTCCTAGGACTAAAGAGATAGCCTTCAAATGCGTCAAAGAGATGACGAATAGATCAAAGAGTTGATTGTGAATACCGAAGAGACAGTGTATGAATTGCTCGAAGCGACGAGCTACGGGATAGTTGATCCGTGGGATCGAAGGGTTTAATGTTGGAACTCAAGGGAAGGAGCGTACTCAACTTTACTACTCAAATTCAACATAACATTAAAAAATAGGGTTTCAGGTCTTAAATATCGTCAAAGCAATAATAAAATATAATAATAAGTTGTTCAGCAAAACGACGAAAATTGAGATCGCTGACGCGGGCAGGAACTCGGTCGAGTTCTTGGCCGAGTTCCGATCTGGAACCAGAACTCGGTCGAGTTCTGGGTCGAGTTCTTATCTGGAGCAACAACTCGGTCCAGATATCGGTCGAGTTCTGGGTCGAGTTCTTGGCTGTAGCAATAACTCGGTCCAGAACTCGGTTGAGTTCTGGGTCGAGTTCTTGGCTACTTCGTTCTGCTTCCGCGATCTCGTAGTCTTCGTCTTCTTGGTGGGATCGGGTAAGGCGGAACCTCACCTAAACCTTCATAGGTCAAGAGGAGGACCCATTTAGAACTAGATGAACCCGCGTCACTTGCGTGCGCCCGCAAGACTAATGATTGTGTGGCTCGTTCCATTGCCCTTGCGCGGGCTCTTGTCACCAGGCCATTCGAACACACCTTCATTGCTTCCTCTTCGACCTTCACCGTCATCGAGGGGATCATAGAGCTATCACTTTGGTTTTTCTTAGCTTTTGTTTTTCTGCTTTTTTGTTTTGAAAGAAGCCCACAAGATGTTTGATGAAATGCTTGAGGGATGTTGTGAGCTGGACATGGATGAATGACCTTTATGGTTGATAATCGGTTTATTTTCACATTTATGTAGACATTTGATGTGAAGCACATGAGAAAGTCATGATAAAGGCACAAATTGAAATGAACCACAATGAGATTAATATGAATGTTGACATTATTATATATGAACATTATATGAGTATATATGAACCTTGACAAATAAGATACGAACCTCTAGGTTTATTTGTATGGTGCACGGAGTATGAAAATTAGATGAAATTTTCAAAAGAATAAGTATGAACATTAGATGCTTATATATGAACATTGACATGTTAGATATGAACCCTTACGATTCACTTATTCATAAACCATGGTAATAAATGAGAATATTAGGACAATATATATGAACTTGAACATGATACACGTGAACCCAACTTGAACTGAGGCTTTTCACAAGTACAATATGTAGTCTATGAGGGATTCGAACTCACATCCAAGTGTACCAACACATTGCTCTACCATTTTAGATAATAGGCTATGACAAATTAATTATTTGAACATGCAAAAATAGATTACAATCTTTTCAATGGTGCAAGACGATGGAAAGAAATATGAATGTTTTTCAAAAGACTAAATATGAACCATAGAGGACTAGATATGAACATTAACATACAAAATATAAACCCTAGTATTTTGAACATTCAGACATAATTCGTAAACCCAACTATTCACACAGTTCAACAACCTACATTTGAGCCCTAGTATATTTTAAATCCGAACAACCCTAAGTTTGTGCAACAAATTAGATTCATTTTTCCTTCTTTGTGCGTTGTTGGTTGTCGAGCGAGAATCACAAATTGAAGTAGGGAATAGATTTCATCGATATGTGATGAAAAAGGTTAAAATTCAGTGAAGCTTCCATGGACCTGTGAACAAGAATGTCGAAAATCCAGCGGAGCTTCCATAAACCTACGATGAAGAAGGTAAAAAATCAGGGAGAGATCCAATGGGTGTAAAATGGCTTAACGAGATAATGAAAATCCGGTTGTGTTGGTGAACTTCCATGGATGAATGATAAGCACTACTTTGTAGGGCTTAAGTAAGAGTCTTTAGAGGGTTTATTGGTGCCATTCGGGTAGATCTAGGCACATTCATGTGCAAGGCGTTTGGAGGCGAAGTTTAGTGTTTATGGAGGTGTTTGAGTGATTTTGGATATCTAGGAGACACCAAGGAAAGACGCCAAAGGAGTGAAGAGACGAGTTGAGGAGCGGTGCGAGAGATTGCAAGGAAGAGCCATAGACGAGGAGACGTTCTGGAGCCTTGCCGCACCCGCGCCGAAGGCCACCGCCGCCAGCGGTGGAAGGAGCAAAAAGAAGACAAGCTGCTGGATAATGGCCGCACCCAGCGACAGCCTCACCGCACCCGCGGCGAGGTCGTCAGAGAATTGGACTGAAGACACTTGAGTTCCACCGCACCCAGCGGTGGAGCCACCGCACCCGCGGTGGCGACGCGCTGAAAGTCTTTTACGAGTTTTCTTATTTCCGTTTCATTTTATTTCGAGACTTAGTTTCCAAGTTTGTTATTTTTCTTTTCTTTATTTCTGAATTATTTCCTTAGTATTTAAGTGAGGGTTAAGACTCTTTTGAAAGGAGGATTCTCTAACCCTAGTTGCCACCTTTCTACGTTTTTCTCTCACAAACCCTAATGGAGAACTAAACCTCCATTGTTGCACTTGACAGTTTGAAGCCAGCAATTGATTGGTTGTGAGTTTTCTACTCTTGTTCGTTTCCTATCTAGTTGGATTGATTCTCTTGTGCTTGATTGATTATTAGTTTATGTTGATTTATCTAGAGTAGCTACCTAGGTTTATTGATATCTTCCTAATTGCTAGGACTTGTGATTCCGGGTTCGGGTTGCATATCTAGTAGCGAGCACGATTGTTGCGTATAGGGGATCCGAGCGCTTCATCGTGAGAGATAGTTAATTGCATGCTTATAGTAACGGGTTGTTTCTATTGCATGTATCTTGTTGAATCCTTGTTTGATTGCTATTGCTTTATTGAGTCTTGAAGGTTTTCGGATTTGATTTGGTAATAAGTACTATTAGGGCTGGTAGAATTAATAGTTATCTATGATCGGGATAAGAACAACTATAGGAATATTAAGAACTTGAGATTGATAGAATTCCGTGATCGACCTTTCTATTGTTGTGTTGATCTCTGTTGAGTGTGGCGCTTTTTCCCATCATATTTACAACCTTTTCATGCGAACTTATTTACTTGTTTCCTTATTGCTTGTTACGAGAAACACAAACAAACCCCCCCTAGTTCCTAGTTGGTGATAACAAATTGCATAAGTTGATAACCTGACTCTCTGTGGGATCGACCCTGACTTGCTTGCTATACTACTTAGTAGGTATTTTGGGATTTATTTGATAGGCATCACGACTTTAGCTATGTCAAATTTGGCACCGTTGCCGGGGAGTCAAATTTTCTGTTTTTGTGATTTGTTTGTTACCAACCTTGGTGTAGACCTATCTTATGGTCCACACTCGTGCTACTAATTCACCTCTTCTTGATTTTGATCCAGAGATTGAGAGAACTTTGTCCCAGGATCGCAGAATCAACCGTAATTTGGTTTTTGACAACCCTGCATTTGAGATGGGTGACGCAGATAGGACGTTGAGACAGTTGACTGCGCCGAACTTGCAACAGCAACCCTTGGCCGTGGTGATCCCTGCTGTGGGAGAGAATGTGAACTTTGAGTTGAAGCCGGGGCTGATTCATTTGCTCCCAACTTTCCATGGACTGGCTGGCGAGGACCCAATCAAACACATGGGTAAATTCCACACAGTCTGCATGAGCATGAAACCGGCGAATGTTACTGAGGAGCAAATCAAGATGAGAGCTTTTGGGTTTACCCTGAAAGACACTGCTGATGACTGGTATTATCATCTTCCTAGTGGGAGCATTGACACGTGGACCAAGCTACACAAAGCTTTTCTTGAGAAGTATTTCCCTGCAAAGAAGGCAAACAGTTTAAAGAAAGCTATTAGCAACATTGAGCAGGAAGCTGATGAGAGCCTTTATGGTTATTATGAGCGGTTCAAGAGACTTTGCTCAAGCTGTCCATTCCACGGGTATTCCAACCAAGATCTGGTACTTCATCTCTATAATGGGCTGCTGGACAACGAAAGGAGGATTGTCGACGCTGCATGTGGTGGCAATATTCTCAACACCACACCGGCAGCGGCCATGGAAAAGATTCAGGAGATGGCAGAGGGCACGAGAAATTTTGGTAGATCTTCTACCAAGAGAGGAGTCAATGCTGCTGACTCTGGTCGCTCTTCATATGCCAGTGATATTGCTGAGTTGAAGGACATGGTGAGGAGACTTACGCTGTAAGGAACTCCTCAACAACTGAAAGCGTGTGGGGTCTGTGCCGATCAATTTCACCCCACTGACGCATGTCCTCAACTACAAGATGATTCGCCTGCTGAGGTAAACGCTCTAGGAGGTTATGGAAACCCAAGACCTCAGCATGATCCCTACTCCAATACTTATAATCCGGGGTGGAGAGATCACCCTAATTTCAGATGGAGGGATCAACCGAATCAACAACAACAACCCCAGTATCAACAACAACAGCAGCCAAGACCTCAATTTCTACAAAGAACGCAAAATCCTCAACCTGAGGCGTCTCCTTCAACTGAAGATATGCTCCAAACCTTGACGAAACATTTCACTACTCATGTTCAGGCCACAACGTCAAGCATAAAGAATTTGGAGACACAGGTGAGCCAAATGGCTGAGGCGATTACGAGAATTGATGCCAAGATGTTGGGAAATCTACCATCTCAAACGGTAGTTAACCCACGAGCAAATGTTAGTGCTATAGCCCTTAGAAGTGGAAGGCAATTACCCGTCGATCCTAGTGCTGAAGAGGACGACGCAGAAAAAGAGGGTGTTCTGGAGGATGGCCGCACCCAGCGGCATGGTGACCGCACCCGCGGTGAACACAACGAAGGAAAATAGAAAGTTTCTGTAAATCGGCCGCACCCGGCGCTGGCACCTGCCGCACCCGCGGAAAGCGGTGATTTTTTTCGAAATATTTCTGGGGATTCACCGCACCCGGCGGTGATTTCTGGGCGCACTCGCGACGAGTCTTCTGGGACTGCTAATGAGCCTTACGTCAACGATTACGTTCGTCCATACTTTCCTCCTCTCGGTTCCGAGAAGCCACCCACCCCTTTTCCAGAGGCGCTCAAGGAGAGAAGGGTAGTTGATGACAAGGACCTCTTTGAGACGTTTAGCAAGTGTGAGGTTAACATCCCTTTGCTCAAGCTTGTTAAGAGTATTCCCAAGTACGCTCGGTTCTTGAAGGAGCTTTGTACGATCAAGAGGAACCAGAAGAAGAAGCAAAAGAAGCAGGTCCAGGTGAGCGAGCAAGTATCCGCTGTATTTCAAAGGCGTATGCCCAAGAAGTGCAGTGATCCAAGTATGTTCTCTATCCCCTGCGTCATTGGTGAGACAAAAATTGATAAAACTATGCTAGATCTTGGTGCATCTATTAATGTCTTACCATTGTCATTTTATGAGTCTCTTGGCCTGCCACCATTACACGACACTAGGCTAGTTATTCAATTAGCTGATGGAACCAATGTCTACCCAAAAGGGGTTGTTGAGGATGTCCTTGTTATGGTAGATAAGCTGGTTTTTCCCACTGATTTTTATGTTCTTGATATGGGTGGTGGTACAGGTGCACATATGCTGTTAGGTAGACCTTTCATGAAAACTGCTAACACCACAATTGATGTCAGAAGTGGGAAATTAACTATGGAATTTGATGGGGACGGAGTTGAATACAACATATATGATATGAAACCCATCATTAACACCTCTTTGAACTTTGTTGATGTAATGAGTCCTAACCCTTTGGATGAATTGCAACCTATAATAGAGGATCCCATAGTTGACTTGCCTGTCAGTATTCCTTTATCTTCTAATCTGCAGGAAGTCACGGCTTTATTGGATGAGAAGGGTGAGTCTCCTGCTTCTCTTTTGGGCAGTGGCCCGACCTTACTAACTCCACAGGGCAAGAAGCTGTTCCCTTTTATTGTGCAGGCCCCTGAAGTTGAGGTGAAACACCCCCCTGATCGATCTAAGTATGGGGGAGAGGCGACTAAGAAGTTCAAGGTGGAGGAGCCACTGAAGAAGAAGAATGGTCTAAGGTTCAAACCTTTCCATGATTGGTTCAGGAAGGAGGTGCTGAATGAAAGGGTTCCTAAGGAACCTGATGCTATAGATTGAGGTTGTTCGAGTAGTATGTCGAGCCAATGACATTAACTAAGGCGCTGCTCGGGAGGCAACCCGAGGTATTGTTTTCTTTCTCTTTCTTTTGTCTTTTCATTCTTCATAGTTTAGGTAGGTAGTTGTTTTTGTTGTTCGTGTGTTTTTGCCTGCGAACTAACTTGCAGGTTCGAAGAATAAGACGTACAAGGTTTCTGGAGGCTCACCGCACCCAGTGTGGGCATTGCCGCACCAGCGGCGAGACCCCTGTTCGAAAAGAAAAAAAAAAAAAAAAAAAAGAAAAAAAAAAAATATATAATAAAGGGTCCCGAAAAAGACTTAAACGGGGAGTAAAAAAAAAAGGTTTTACCCAGCTGTCCGGAGTTCCCCATGGAGAAGGTGCACATCATGTTGTCAAGGAGGAGACATTCGCCCCACATTTTTATTTGGCAACGATGATGACCCTACAATCGACAGTTGGAGAGGAGGTACACCAGGGCCCATACCACGATGACATCTGGGCCCATTTTTTGTGTTCGCTGAAAGCCGTGCAACCCCGAATTCTTTGATTACCACTATTCACCAAAGTGGCTTCGTATGGTTGCACGGTAGATGAAGATCATGGAGTAATAAAGACGCACGCTCAACACCCGAGACCTGTGCGTATATTGAAGACCGCCAACAACAAAGGAAGTGTCCAAGCCAGCTCGGCGACGTTGTGAGTTATTTTTTGCTTTTCCCTGTGCTCTATTCTTTTGTCTTTCATTACATTGAGGACAATGCAATGTTTAAGCATGGGGGAGGGTTTTATACTTGCTACGTCGCTGAAGAGAAAAAGAATAAAGAAAAAAGCCAAAAATTGAAAAAAAGCATACATAAAAATCCTGAGATAGGTCGAAAACCCGAAAGGGCGGCCTAGGTAAAAAGCAGGTGGCTTGGACCAGCATTAGGCTGGGGTAATAATTGGTCAAGAGTGACGTGAGCCTATATGAGCACATCTATTGGAAAATGAAATGAGTGGCTTGGTGAAAACCCGAAAGGGCGCCTTGGTAAAATGAGCGAAAAAAGAAGAAGAGTGATTTTAGGATTTCTCATTATTCTTGGCGAGGCGTCATAAGAAGAGGAGTCAAAGAAGGATTGTCGGGTAGGTCACTCTGGGAGACATAAGGAGTCATAGATGGAGGCTAGGATTAGAGGTTACTCACACTATTGGATGTCCGGGTTAAGCTTGGGGGAAGTACTCTGCTTGCCCCTTAAGCTTGTTGAGTTATGGATGTGTTGTAGATGAGATTGGCGCCAGGAGCTTTGGCATGGGGTAGGTGACTCTTAGTTGGAGGATATGCTTCCTGAGACCTTGTGTGCTATATTGGAGGAGTTGACTTTATTTTAGTTTACTCGAGGACGAGCAAAGGTCTAAGCATGGGGGAGTTTGATAAGCACTACTTTGTAGGGCTTAAGTAAGAGTCTTTAGAGGGTTTATTGGTGTCATTCGAGTAGATCTAGGCACATTCATGTGCAAGGCGTTTGGAGGCGAAGTTTAGTATTTATGGAGGTGTTTGAGTGATTTTGGATATCTAGGAGACACCAAGGAAAGACGCCAAAGGAGTGAAGAGACGAGTTGAGGAGCGGTGCGAGAGATTGCAAGGAAGAGCCATAGACGAGGAGACGTTCTGGAGCCTTGCCGCACCCGCGCCGAAGGCCACCGCCGCCAGCGGTGGAAGGAGCAGAAAGAAGACAAGCTGCTGGATAATGGCCGCACCCAGCGACAGCCTCACCGCACCCGCGGCGAGGTCGTCAGAGAATTGGACTGAAGACACTGGAGTTCCACCGCACCCGCGGTGGCGACGCGGTGAAAGTCTTTTACGAGTTTTCTTATTTCCGTTTCATTTTATTTCGAGACTTAGTTTCCAAGTTTGTTAATTTTCTTTTCTTTATTTCTGAATTATTTCCTTAGTATTTAAGTGAGGGTTAAGACTCTTTTGAAAGGAGGATTCTCTAACCCTAGTTGCCACCTTTTTACGTTTTTCTCTCACAAACCCTAATGGAGAACTAAACCTCCATTGTTGCACTTGACAGTTTGAAGCCATCAATTGATTGGTTGTGAGTTTTCTACTCTTATTCGTTTTCCTATCTAGTTGGATTGATTCTCTTGTGCTTGATTGATTATTGGTTTATGTTGATTTATCTAGAGTAGCTACCTAGGTTTATTAATATCTTCCTAATTGCTAGGACTTGTGATTCCGGGTTCGGGTTGCATATCTAGTAGCGAGCACGATTGTTGCGTATAGGGGATCCGAGCGCTTCATCGTGAGAGAGATTTAATTGAATGCTTATAGTAACGGGTTGTTTCTATTGTATGTATCTTGTTGAATCCTTGTTTGATTGCTATTGCTTTATTGAGTCTTGAAGGTTTTCAGATTTGATTTGGTAATAAGTACTATTAGGGCTGGTAGAACTAATAGTTATCTATGATCGGGATAAGAACAACTATAGGAATATTAAGAACTTGAGATTGATAGAATTCCGTGATCGACCTTTCTATTGTTGTGTGGATCTCTGTTGAGTGTGGCGCTTTTTCCCATCATATTTACAACATTTTCCTGCGAACTTATTTACTTGTTTCCTTATTGCTTGTTACGAGAAACACAAACAAACCCCCCCTAGTTCCTAGTTGGTGATAACAAATTGAATAAGTTGATAACCTGACTCTCTGTGGGATCGACCCTGACTTGCTTGCTATACTACTTAGTAGGTATTTTGGGATTTATTTGATAGGCATCACGACTTTAGCTCTGTCAATGAACCAGAAAGGAGAAAATAGCATTGAAGAGGAGAGGAGAGGAGAAGCCTTCCGTGCTCTCATAATTTTAAAGTATTTACAAAATTTTCCACTCTAAATGAACCAGGCCTTTTTTTGCTTTTTTTTACTGAACCGGTTTGCTCTAATTTCAATCACACATTACTTCATCTAACAGCCCACAATGCTTCGTTTTTCACACTATATGACATTGATGCATCTGAACCCGCCTCATCATATGTATGCTAATAAATTGTAGTAACATCCTTAGTAACCTATGTATTTAGGATCTAGGTTAAGTACTTTTGTTGTGAAAATTGTTATCTGAAAAAATGCTTAAACTAGTTTAGAAAAAAACTCAATCTCTAAAATAACAAATCTAACAATTTTTTCCACAATATTGTACTTAACCTATGTCCTAAGGAATTAGGGCATTAGTTAAAAAAATGTTGTTATAATTGTCCTAAATGTTGTGAAATGTTGATAATGTTATCTCTTTAAAAATGGGGCAAGTATATATAATAATTAAAAGAAAAATCACCCAAAATATCAACCTTCACATCATATAAAAAATAATCACAACTTTCAAATCAATCAAAAATAATCTAAACTATATACTCATGAATAAAAAATAATACAATTAAAAATTTTGATTAATTTGATGACGTTTACCCGAGGTCTCTTCATATATAATTGTATATGGTAAGTGGTTTTACTTTGTACAAGATCTCTTATTAGATCATGTTGTCATCATATTAGTGGGAATTCAACCAAAAAAATCATCTGTATTATTTTTTGTTCATGCATATGATGAAATCGAGTGAGGTTACAATTTTTAGACGGTTTGGAGCAAGGTAAATCGAGTGAGGTTGTGATGCGCAGTATGCTAGGGGTTATTTCGGCCTGACAGCCTGTTTCATGATAGCTCTTTGAAGGATTAAGTTGTCCATTACAACGGCCCATAAAGGAGGATCTAGTCTTTTTCTTCCCTCCAATTCAGTTGATTCAAATCTTCCCCATCTGTTTGGTCATCAATACTCCCTCCATTCGGATATAAATGTCATTAGCATATGTCTTCGTGCCCTCTACGAGATAAATATAAATAATATACTTGACGGTGTACAAATTTTACTATACAACATATTATTGACTAACTAACGTGAATATAATATTGTAAGAATTAAATTTATGATGATGCTTATAATTAATAAAAATATATGTTAAAGTAAGAATTAGCTTGTTAAATAAAATACTAGGTTCATTTTGCACATATGAGAAAGATTCATTCAACATAAAGGTAAAGGTTTACTGACATATAAGATATTAATATAATTATTGTAATAAAATATGTTTATCATCATATAAAATCGAATCTTTGAAAATATATTATACGTAGGATAAATATAATTGATGAATAAATGTAGAAAAATAAAAGAAGAGTCAAGTATTAGACAATATATTTGAAGGGTAAACTAAATAGGAAATGAGTAAAAACATTTGTCAATGTGTCATAACTGGACGACACATAAGACAAATTAGTTCGACTCTAATATTGTATATTTAAATAAAAAATAAAAAAATAAAAATTATAATAGAAAGACGGACTTTAAGATGGATCTATATATAAAAGTGTACAATTATTGTTGGGATAAAAAAAAAATTATACAAAATTGTAAATTTAAAACAACAAAAACATATATATTCCACCCAAAATAACGGGCGGAATTTAAAACACATATAAACCTCATAGAAGGTCATGGTTCAACATCAACAACAGTTTCGTGAAATAAATCTAGGAGTCCTCTAATACCTAAATAACTATACGAAATTAAGCTTCTTGGTTATTTAAGAAGACCATTCTTGACCAAAAAAAAAGACCATTATTCACGGTCCTTTTCTTCACCTAAACACATATTTGTTTTTTTGGATTTAAAGTTTTTCTAATTGTAATAAGTAATGAATTGCTGACCACCTTTTTTGAAACAAATTAATATATGGATGAGAAACTCTCAAAATAAGCAAATTTCATACAATTTTCACAATTTACTTATTCAAAACTAGAAAAAATTGCAGAAAATCACCCGTTATATGACCAATTCTATAAGAAACCACATGTTATATCAACATTTATTTTAAACCACTAAATGTCCTTTTTCGTTAACAAGAAGCAATCCACGAACTAGTTTCGTCAAATTTTCAGCATAATTGTGTGAAATGACGCTTTTACCCAGCCCTTGAGTTTTTAAAATTGTAGGGGCATTTCCAATAATGTCTGAAATCACTTGAACTATGATCAGATTACATATGAAATTAATAGGTATTTGAGATCCACTAAATCCAACACGAATATCACAATCATTGGAGATTAACATATAAAATTCAACTACAAAGAATTGTCATCAATCAAATTGACATATCAATTTCATCTGCAGTTTGGGCACAAAATGTGTGTGTATGCACAATTCATATCAAGAGGTAGGGTTATGCACATTAACCAGCTGAAATTGATGTTGCCAATTTACAAGATGCAACAATGGAGATTCAAAATTTACTAAATTGGAATTCAATGTAGAAATCTACAATTGATTCAAGCAACTAAGAAAACACACCTCTCCCATCTAAAATTTCCCACCAGGCTTTGTGCTGATCATGCCCACCGTCTGATTAAGCATCTTATTGGCACCCGAAGTGAGCTCTTCAATCAAGAACAAAACGAAAAATCGAATCAGCTAGTGCAAATAATCATTAGCTTAATCCCAATTATTTTGGGTGAAAAAGATCGAACCAACCTGAATCGCTTAAAGAAGGACAACTAGACAACAATTAGATTGATTATATCCGAATGATCCAAATTAAACAAAGATCTAGACGAAATAAGATTAAATAGATGCAAAGACAAGCTTATCTCCTTCAGATAAGAGACTGGTCGAATCAAATGATTTAATCGTCGGTCAATACTGAAATGAAGATCTGAGCTAGAGGGTGATTGTAAAAACGAGTAAGAGAGTAGCGAATTGTAGTTTGTATTCAGTAGAAATGATAATGTGTGTCCTTAGAAGCTTTTTCTAACCTAATATATACATGTTTTGACCTAAAAATCAACTAGACTAGCCGTAATCTTCCACAATCTTCGGGGGTCGTCAGGTTGATCAACAGATGGCCGAGATCTTTGCCCCACGATATGCTTGCCTCGTTGGTTTAGCCAGATCTGCTATGTGGGCCGACTTTCTGGATCAAACAAATCGGGGCCCAACGACTGCATGCATCCACTGAGTCCGAGATTCGCTCGACACTTCAACTTGCTTCCAACCGGGTGATTCTTCTGGAAGAATCTTCCTTTGTCAACTGGACCGTCTCGATAAAGGTACATTAAAAACTTGGCCCAACAATTGCCCGAAAAAATCGATCTGGGCCGGAACCAACGGTTGAGGGGACGGTTGGATTTTTTAACTCTCCTCTGAACGCGATCTTCCTATTGCCGATTCTGTTGCAGTGGATCGATGACGTGGTGCGTTTTTACTGGTTGACAGGATTTTGACTGTGGGCAGTTTTCACCATAAATGGGTAGTCACTTCGTTCTTTTCACCATCTTCTTTTTTCCTGCAAAGGGTCTTGGTTCCAAAGGTAAAAACTTTTTCAAGTTTCTTTCCGTTTTCTTTTGAGCTATGTCGTTTTCAAGATCGAAGAAGTCCAGAGCTTCGTCCTCTGGCGTTGGTGATAAAGACAGCGGCTTTTCCCCCTCGAATCTACTTAGCCCGGATGATTCCCTAGCCGGAACTTTGACTCAGTCGGAGTTGGATACGATTCTAGAGATAGGTCAGTCCCCTCTAAAAATGGTTGCTCGTCTTCCTTTTCCTCAAGAACGTGCCGATTGGTGTCGGGACGGATGGGTTTGTTTATTCGAATATCCTGTTAGGGTAGGTCATACTTTCCCCTTCTTGAGTCTGGTGAGAAATTTCTTGGCCGTTCTTCATCTTGCTCCATGTCAGGTGATGCCACACGCGTGGCGTCTCATTAGGGTAGTTGATCTTTTGGTTTCCAGTGTCGAGATCGATTTTGACTTCGATGCTCTCTGGTACTCTTATTACTTGAGTAGTCGAGGCTCTTCTCGTTTCCAATTGCGCCTTAGACCGGATAGGGAACCGATCACTCTGAATCTTAATGTCAACGACCGAGGATAGAGGTCACGATTCTTCTTTGTGGAGAAGAAGTCGCTTGAGGGGGGTTTCAACTGTTCTTTCTTATGCGACGTCTGGAGGACATCAGGTATTGTATTAGTCTTTTTGGATTCATATCTTGATGTCTTGTTAACTTTTGCTCACGTGTGTCTCTTTGCAGTGCCGAATCTAGAGGAAAAGACAGATTCTGACTTTGCCACGGTTACTGACGTTTTGCTTGCTTTCTCGGAGGTTGATAGATTGTATAAGAACGTGAATTATCTGGCTCTTAGTCCTTCGAGCATGGCGACTCCATATACCTCCATTACCAAAGGCACTTGTTCGTTCCTCCAGGTATGCATGTGGGTGGTCTTTGGGATGTTCGTATGCTTATATTATTGTGCTTACCTAATAGCATCTCGAGGCACGAGGTCGAGTGCTCGCTTGTCGGGGAAGAGTCTTTTGGACCAGAAGCTATCGGCAGCCAAGGCCTCCTCGTCGGTGAAAACCGCTGTCAAAGCTCCTTCATCGGTTAGGGTTATCGCCTTGGATTCGCCGTCGTCCAAGACTTCAGGGGCGAAAAGAAAAGCGATTGGTGCCCCAGAGCTGCCGACGGGAATGATGAAGGGCAAAGACTTGGAAGAGTTACTCCACACTTTGGATACGGAGGCCAAGAGGGAAATCGGCGACCCGCATCCTATCGATTGTATTGATGAGGCCGGGGCGGCCGCTTGGCGAGTAAGTAAAGTGAGATTTTGTATGGAATTTTTGCTAATACATGCGTACTGATCTTATTACAATGTCTTTTACATGGTCTGTTGTGTGCAGGCTCTCCAATACTCAATTGTCGCATTTTCCACTGTGCAAGATTTAAATGACATGGTTGACAGGCGAGTAGCTGAGGCCGAAGGCGAACTAAAGGTAGCTAGTGGGCGCATCAAGGCTGCCGAGAGCAAACATGCTTTGGCTGAGAAGAAGTTGGCGGAGACGCAGGCTCGACTCGCGGAGCTCGAGGGCAGTATTGAAGGAATCCGTGTGAAGGATGCCCATGTCGCCACCAATGTCGGGGCGTACTTCTGTCTCAAGTCTCGTATTGAAATGATGGAGGAGTATGCCGCGGTGGCTCATTCGTCTTGGAAAATTGAAGACGTGAGGGCAAACATGGATCTTATGTACCCCTATGGTAGTCTTGGCAACGAGTTGTTAAAGTTAATCGGCCTTGGAGAGGACGAGCAGAGAGAGGAAGCTAATCTTGAAGCGACCGAAGAGGTCATTGGAGACGCGTCGAGGGAGCTTCCGGAGGCGGCAGAGGGTCGAGAAATTGTGCTTGCGGAGGTTAACGAGAGGTCAGGCGAGTCGTAAGTATGTTTGTTTGATGACAATGTTTCTCGTAGTATTGTGGACATTTTGCTTTTAAACGTTCAGACGGTGTGTTGTGTCCCATCGTAGCGATGAGAAGGATGATGTTTTGGCAACCCGTCCACCATCGCGGGTCGCGTATTTTGTAAACATTTTAGTATTTGTTGCGTACCTTGTATTTGTTTGGTGTGCTTTTTTGCAGGTGGGCTTTGTCAATCGCGCCTTGGCCGTGACGCAAAATGTTTGGTCGTGTTGACATGTAATTGTAAATGTGGCATGCTTTGTCTATCCAGGGAAGAGTTGTTTGTAATATAGAGTAAGGACGAGTACCTTGATCAGGACAAGTCTTATAAGTAGGGTGTTTGTGGTGTTTCATCTCTCCATTCTCTGTGTGTCGATCGACTTGTGTGTTTTAAGCACGGTTTTGTATATAATAAGGATATCCTTTTGAGCTTGAATGTCATGTTTATCTTTGAGGCCTCTCGTTCCTATTCAAATCGTGTTAAGAGTACAACAAAGGAAAGGTCTTGGGGCGACCGTTGGAGGTTGACCTAACGACCCTCCGATGCTTAAGTTAGTAACGTAATTCGACAAGTGTAATCAAATAGACGTAAAGAAAATATGAAGGAAAGAAAGGTTTAAAAGTGATACAACTTTAAGTGGGTCACATTCCAACTTCTGGGAATTGGTTGTCCGTCTTTTGTTTCTATTCGGTATGCTCCTTGTCTGACGACTTCTTTGATGAGGTAAGGTCCTTCCCATTGAGGTGCCAACTTCCCGTCGGTCGGATCTCTGGTGTTCTGGAACGTTTTCCTTAGGACCCAATCTCCTAACTTGAAGACTTTAGCTCAGACATTTTTGTTATAGCTTCTGGCGACTTGTTGCTGGTATTGGACCATTCGAATTCTGGCTTTCTCTCTGGTCTCGCTTATGGTGTCAAGATTGTGAGCCAATTCAACATCGTTTTATTCAGGGGTTTGAAGCCCATATCTGGCAGTTGGGACTAGTAGCTTAGTGGGGATGACCGCCTTGCTCCCATAGACTAGTGAGAAGGGGCTCTGTCCTGTTGCATTCTTTGGTGTCGTCTTGTCAGACCATAGTATCAAGGGGAGCTCGTCGGCCCACTTGTCTTTTGCCCCTGTGAGACATTTTTTGAGATTGTTGATGATGATTTTATTGCTGGATTTCACTTGACCATTAGATTGTGGGTATCTTGGCGTGGACGTGACTAGTGTGATGTTCCATTGTTTGTAGAAGGATCGTGTCTTGCTACCGATGAATTAGGATCCATTGTCGCATACGATTTCTGAAGGGACGCCAAATCTGCATAGAATATTACATTTTATGAATGAGATGACATGATTTTCTTTTACCTCTCGATATGCTTCAGCTTCTATCCATTTAGAGAAATAATTGGTCATAGCCAGGAAGAAGACGCGTTGTCCTGATGCTGGTGGTAGTTTCCCGACGATGTCCATTCCTCATCGCATGAAAGGCCAGGGTGCTAGAGTTGGATGAAGCATCTCTGATGGCTGGTGAGTGATGGGCGCGTGCCTTTGGCATGCATCGCACTTTCTGACGTAGTCGATTGCGTCCTTGTTCATTGTAGGCCAATAGTAACCCATCCTAAGAGCTTTCCCGGACAGGCTGCGTCCTCCAGTATGGTTTTCACATGCTCCGTCGTGTAAGGATTGTAAGACGCGTTGTACCTTAACTTTTTTGAGGCAGCGTAGGTATAGGCCTGTGACAGATCGTTTGAATAGAACATTATCTGTTAGATCAAATGTTACGGATTGTACCTTAAGTCTTTTGGCTTCTGTCTTGTCTGTTGGGAGTATTTCATCTTTGAGCCACTTGATGTAGGGCGTAGTCCAATCATCTTGGTTGCCTACTAAGTCTTCTTCTGTATGGTCGCCTACTTCTGCTGAAATGACTTCTTCCAAGGGTAGTTCGTTCACCGTCTGAATGTCATCTGGATTAGCTGTTTTGAAGCTTTTGGGGACGGCCGGTGTGGTGATGTGTGCCAATGGGATGTTGTGGAAGTCGTTGGGATGTAGGGCGGAGCCAAGATTTGCTAGAGCGTCGGCTTGTGTGTTGAGGTCGCACGTGACTTGTCGGATGGTGAAGTTCTAGAATTTGCTTGCCTATTTTTCTAAGACATCCAGATATTCCATCATCCTGTCGTCTTTAGCGGCGTACAAACCTTGTACTTGGTTGACGATCATGAGAGAATCGCATGTCACCTCTATGCTTAGGATCGTGAGATCGTGCGCGAGTGTTAACCCAAATATGAGGGCTTCATATTCTGCTTCATTGTTGGTCGCATCCCACTCGCATCTTATAGCTTGGGCTATGTGGTCCCCTTGTGGCGATTTGAGTACGACACCTAAGCCGACTCCTCTTATGTTCGACGCTCTGTCTGTATGGAGTTGCCATGTGCCCCGGTCTTCTTTGACTTATAGTTGTTCGACCTCCTTCATGGATTCTTGTTCTAGTGTAGGGCTGAAATCGGCCACAAAGCCTGCCAAAGCTTGAGATTTGATCACCGTACTTGGCTCGTATTCGATGTCGAACCCGCTAAGGTGTATAGCCCACTTAGCCATTTGTCCTGTAAATTCTGGTTTCCTCATGACGGCTTTCATGGGATGGTTAGTCATTACAATAATAGCATGTGATTCGAAGTAGGGTCTTACCTTGTTTGAGGCCATAACTAGTGCCAAGACTAATTTTTCAAGTGATGTGTACCTTGTCTTGGCAGGAAGTAGGAAACGACTTACGTAGTAGACCGGTGATTGCTTGTCGTCTTCTTCTCTTGTCAGGACTGCACTGATGGTTGATTCTGATACGGCTAGATACAATGGTAATGGCTCATCGTCTTTCAGTTTAGCCAGCAGGAGGGGACTCGCCAGATACGTCTTTAAGGCTTGGAAGGCTTGTTCGTGTGCTGTTGTCCAATCGAATGACTTGTTCTTTTTTAGGGCTTCGTAGAAGAGTTTGCATTTATCCGAATATGTGTTTCCACACACGTCCGACCCTCCTGAAATGGTGTTAACAATTTTAGTGGGAATCGGAGAAGACGGCTTGTCGGATGTTACCTGGTCTCTTCGATCGAGGGTCGTTTTGGCTTTGTCGGAGATAACGTCGCGTAACAACCCCTGTGCGAGGAGTCTTGCAACTTCCTTACGAAGGGCTATGCATTCGTCCGTCGAGTGTTCGTGGTCCCCGTGGAACTTGCACCACCGGTTTATGTCTTTCTTTGCGTATGGTTTGTCGCTCTTCCGAGGCCACCATACTTCTTTTCCATATCTGTCGAAACTCTTGACGAGCTCCGATACGGAGATGTTGAAGTTGTAAGAGTGGAGCTTCGGGGGGAGAGCGGGGTTGTTCCTCCAATCCTGGTTCCTGTCATAAGAGTTGTTTACCTGACCGGGGTCGCTCCTCCCCTTAGGATAAGGTTGGTGTCGTCGATCGCGTCGATGATTTGAGGATGCTCTTCGATCAACTCGATCGGGGATTTTATTTGCTTTGGAAGGCTCTTCATCTTCTTCGAGTCTGACTTTTGCCATGGTTTTGGCTTGCACATCTTCAAAGCTTCGGCATGGATATTTGGTTATTTTGCGGTAGAGTTCACTGCCTCTGACCAGACCTCGGCGGAACGCTTAGATCGATGTTAGGACGTCGCAATGTGGGATTGCGACCTTCTCTTTATTGTACCTGTTAAGATAATCTCTTAGAGTTTCGCCATACCTTTGCACAATCCTGTATAGGTCGCTTGACATCCTTTCCAATCGTCGACTGCTAGCGATCTGAACTTTGAACGAGTTGATTAAGTCGGCGAAGGAAGCGATGGAACCCTGTGGTAAATGCATAAGCCAAGTTAGCGCAGGTCCCGCGAGGGTCGTGCCAAAGCTCTTGCACATGACTGCCTCGCGGTTCCCTCTTGGGATCGAAATAGTCATTAATTTTTGTTTGTAAATTGAGACGTGATCATTGGGGTCCTCGGTCCCATCGTAGTTGGGCATGTTGGGAACATGGAACTTTTTAGGAATCTCGACGCGTGCAATCACTTCTGCGAAAGGCGAATCTTCGTATTCGTCGATTGCTTCTTTCTCGATTGGTTGGGGAACTCCCGGGATCTGTGCGATGCGATCATCCAGAGTCTTCGTAGGTTCGTTGATGGCTTGCTGTATGAGGGCCTGGAGATCGGCCGGAGCTGTTACCTGCGGATGGGTCGCTCGAGCTTCGGTGGGCTGGGCTACAGAAATCGGTATGTTAGTCGTAACAAAAGTGACCGGAGGGGTCTGGAACATACCAACAGGTAGAGAGGCGTTCGTCTCCACCGCGGATGTCGCGTCCACTCCATTCAAGTTGAGTCGTGTAGACAGTCCCTCCGTGTTGACTATGCGTCTTGAGCCTCCGGGGACCGATACGGCCGAGTGTACCTGCGACTTCACAAACTCGTTTTCACAGGTTAATCGAGCGATTTCAGATTCAGATTGAGCACTTAGCGTTTCGGTCCTGGCACGCTATTGGGCCAGTTCCTCTTGAAGGACATTCATGGCTCTTGCGAGCTCTTGCATTTGCGAGTCTGTGACTGGTTGGCCTCTGATATCCTCTGCCTAGTTCGTGATTTGGACATTGCCTTGAGCTTGATTTTCGACAAGGATCATGGGGTTTCCAGTGTCGGCCATGATGGGATGAAAATCGGATTGATGATTGGATCGTTGATTGGCTAGATGCCCCACGGTGGGCGCCAAATTGTTGTGGGCGAAAAAGATCGAACCGACCTGAATCGCTTAAAAAAGGGCAACTAGACAACAATTAGATTGATTATATCCAAATGATCCAAATCAAACAAAGATCTAGACGAAATAAGATTAAATAGATGCAAAGACAAGCTTATCTCCTTCAGATAAAACACTGGTCGAATCAAATGATTTAATCGTCGGTCGCTTCAATACTGAAATGAAGATCTGAGTTAGAGGGTGATTGTAAAAACGAGTAAGAGAGTAGCAAATTATAGTTTGTATTCAGTAGAAATGATAATGTGTGTCCTTATAAGCTTTTTCTAACCTAATATATACATGTTTTGACCTAAAAATCAACTAGACTAGCCGTTATCTTCCACAATCTTCGGGGATCGTCAGGTTGATCAACATATAGCCGAGATCTTTGCCCCACGATATGTTTGCCTCGTTGGTTTAGCCAAATCTGCTATGTGGGCCGGCTTTCTGGATCAAACAAATCGGGGCCCAACAATTGCATGCGTCCACTGAGTTCGAGATTCGCTCGACACTTCAACTTGCTTCCAACCGGGTGATTCTTCTGGAAGAATCTTCCTTTGTCAACTAGGCCGTCTCGATAAAGGTCCATTAAAAACATGGCCCAACACCAATGTCACTCAGTTGACCCTAAATTCAATTTAAAAAATCCATCTTTGAATGACGAATTAACCCGTCCAACTCCGCATAAGTCCGTAGATTCAACAATTCATAGAGAAATCTACATATCGCAAACACAGGAATAAAACAACGCCCAATAAATTCGCCTGAATGACCAACATATTTACCTCCAGGTGGTTTATGGAAGTTGTCAACCTTGTCCACCATACCATCTGCGGGAGACGGTTGTTGCGGCGGTCGCCGGTGAGCAGGTTGAGACGGAGAAGAAGCGGATGTGTTGAGGTTGGAGCTTCGTACTCTGCCAACTGCTTGACAAAATGCCTGACCCGTTTCTTGAAATGCCCCTAAAATTTTAAAAACTCAGGGGTGAAAGCGTCATTTCACGCAAACATGCGGAAAGTTTGACGGAACCAGCTCGTGGGTGGCTTCTTGTTAACGCATAGGGATATTTGGATGGTTTAAAATAAATAGTGATATAACGGGTGTTTTTTGTAGAATTGAGCATATAACGGATGGTTTCTTGCAATTTATCTAGAAATTTAAGAGGACAAATCTACTATATATATATATATACTAAACTAGAACCTTATTATGCCTCATGGAATCCCCTCATTAAAATTAACACATGTCCTTTTTTCACTTTTTCAAAATAAACTTAATTACATATCAAATATTTTTATGCTAAATCCAACACTAATATTTTCCTAATTTAAATACAAAACAATTATAAAGATTACAAATCACTCACAAAAGATTCCAAATCCAAAACTTCCACAACACTAATCAACTCAAAATTGGATTATTTCATCTCACCAAAAAAATTAAAAAACAATAAACTGATTTCCATGTGAGTCTTCTTCAAAAGGACTATATGTCTTCCACTCTTTCAAAGCTCGGTTGCCATCATTGGTGAGCGTCGATCGTTTTCCCCTACATGGTCGATCTCCCTTTATCGTCATTGCCACGTCATTACCGGTGAGCGTCAATCTGCACATCTCATGCCACGTCACCGGTTTGGAATCCATGGTTCGTCACGACATTTGTATTGGTAAAGGATTTAGACCTTTTAGTTGACAAAAAAATCTCTTAAAGTTGAAGTAGTCATTAGCTGGAATACAATAGTTCAAGTACTTGTGCATCAAAAAGTGAGACTAATTGAAGATCATATAATGGAAAATCTTAACAATAGAGATTAATGGTGAATTGAAAAATAAATAGCAATTATAGAAAATCGAGTAAGCCTCAAGGTAACTAGTTACTACATATTTGTGGATATATGATGGTAAACTAAATAAAAGTTATAGAACGTGAATTTTGGTTATAAATATTTTTTCAAAAATATAATTAAAAGATATTCGATATGAGATTAAAAACACACTATCTAAAACTAATTTAGGATATTATATTTATAAAAAAAAAATTCTTTCAATTTTGTAATTCTCCATTTTAGCTTATGGTTCTTAATTAACCCGAATAATTTTTTATGCTACTAACCTATTTTTCATTTTACCTTATTGTATCATATGTCAAAGATTTGGTTACAACGACTTTATGTAAAAATAAATAAAGAGTACATATCTTATAAAATCAAAGATTAAGAAACATGAATGTGTATACTTCCCAAATAAACTAAAACTCGTATCAAAGTTCATGTATTTTTTAAAATTAATATTTTGTTTGTCAGCACAATATACAAATTAAAATTCATTTTTGTTATTTCAATTTTTTTTCTAGATTTAAATTCAATCTAATCATAAATATCTCATATAAATGATATATTATATATACTAGGATAATTTAAATGTTACTTTGCCTCGGGCTTGCCACTCTGACGCTCAAGTCAGTGCTCAACTCGCAGGTGGTGCAAAAAGAGAAACCGGGCAAAAGAGTAACGAGGGCAGCGGTGGTGAGAGAGTAGAAAAATGGAGCTTTCGGTGTCTAATTGATGGAGTGAGGGAGAGAGGCAAGCCAAGGAGAGGATTGAGAATCCGTTCTCAGTTGTCGCCTCCTCCTTATATACCTGAGGCCGATGGGATCTTGACCGTGTAGCCGGCCTAGGCCGGGAAGAGAGTCTCTGGGCCATGTGGCCGGATAGACCTGGAAGAGGCCGCTTGGGCCTTGCTCCATGTTGAGCCGTCCTGCTAAATGGGATTCTCCTCCTGTCTAGGTCATGTACCTGGGCCGGGCTAAATATGGCTCTCACACAGCCCCTCAAGCCACGTGGTCGAGACTCTACCCGGTCGGGGGGCTTGATCTTGAAAGGAGTCGGCTGGCCCGGTATGGCTATAGACCTCATGAACTAGCCGTGAAGGAAGAGACTGTTTCCTCGCCCTTATTGGAGGACAGTCTGTGGGTCCCTCACGTCTTTCATGGAAGGATGGCTATAAAAAGGGCATCGTTGTTTCACTTCTTGCTCATAATGATTTTCCCTCCTTGCCTGGATCTCTCTAAACACTTGCTCTAGAAACTTGCTTCGTTTCTTGTAGCTCCCGCTTATCCGGGCTTAATTTTTGGCTAAACGCAAATCTACTTGCTTATTCTCTTTCTCTTTGCAAATGACCTCACCATGTGATCACCGGAGGGGGGGAGTTCCTTTTGAGCTTGGATGACGTTGTTACTTGGCGCCCGCAAATTGCGATACCAGGTTACACCGACAACAGCGTGTAAAGTCAGTCTTAGTGAGGCTCTAAGCGCCTGCGGGTCGTAGCCCCTGATTCTCCTCATTAATCCCTCCTCCAAGAAGGATGGGAAAGCCTCAGGAAGAGGTGCTTCAAAGGAGGTGGGATGTGGCTGACATCTCTCGGAACGCTCTTGGATTTGGAGCGCCGCAGCCGCCTGGTCGAAAAGGGGAAATCGCCTCTCGGCCCAGGAGGAGCTGGGTGAACTGGCGCAGGAGTCGGAGGGCAGCGTTTCGCTTCCCTACCGAATAGAGGGGCCATCTTCGCCTTGTCGACTTCCAGGTCGTGGGGCATAGGGTGGTTATTATGATACCCCGTATTTCTATAAGGATATTTTGGGAATTTTGGGATTTTTCCCGAAAGCCTGTTTGGTACGTCGGATTAATTTCGAAGACAGAAAGACATTCTGTAATGTTCTCAATCTCTGTAATATTTTTCTCAGTGAAATAATATACAGTCGACGTACTTTGGGACTTAATACTCGTTCGTGTACAATTATTTTTATCCCGGGTTAAGCCAAGATTATCCATAAGCCACCGGATAAGGCTGACCTGGCGGCACCCGCCGTGGGTATGGCGGCGACCGCCGCCAGCAGCTTCCTGGCGCCTTCCTTCGCCAGCTACAGGGACAAGTGTCCCTAGGATGCGGCGACCGCCGCCAGAAGCGGCGACTGCCACCATCAGCCCGCCGCCATGGGGCCTAGGCAGTGGCGACCTGGAGAGGATCGCGGCGACCGTCGTAGACTAGCAGGGGGCTAGGCATGTACTCGCCGGCGAGCTCTGACAGAGCCATTGATGGACCCCACGTCGCTTGGCTGCCATCATTGCTTCCCCTGGAGCTTGTGCTATAAATTGGAGCTGGATTGGAGCACAGAAACAAGCTCAAAATCCCTCAAATTGTCTCGCCTGAGTTCGAGTTCTTGCCGGAGTTCTGGAGCGATTGGTGTCGTTTCCAGTGGCCAAGAGAAGCTTTGGAGGCCCTTAGAAGCTTAGAATCCAAAGCAAGGCAAAGGCAAACCGATATCTCTCGGGTGGAGATTTAAAAGCTTATAACGTAATGCTCGTTTTGGAATTTAATAAGATAAAGTGCCCGAGTGCACATAATTAATATACCTTTGGCGAGTAGTGCAGCTAAGTAAATAGTGCAATTAGGAAAGCTCGTCTCGACTTTTGATCAGAGTACGTTCTCTTTCCAATCTGGATTCGCTGTAAGCGGTGAGGTTGGTCGTGAACTGAAACATCTAAGTCAGCTTTTAAATCACTGATGTCTGATTCTTTAAACGTTCCAGATTTGTCATATTTCCTTAAGACTCACTTCCGTTGGAGTCTTCTTTCGGGTCGATTTCTGTGAAGATTCAGTCTTCCAGAATCTTCTCTTGTGCATGCCTTTTGTCATATTCAAGTATAGTATGGTGGTTGACTAACGTACTCGACTTTTATTCGAGAGACGAGGAGTCTAACCTAATACGACTACTTTGAACCTTCTGCTTTGTACCCTTGCATAGTCTATTCAGTAGACTAACCAACCGCAATTGTTCTCTGCATGGTTGGCTGGTGTCATCTGTTCGATTCGGCACATCAGATAGAGTGAAGATATAAGGAGACTAGAATGACTATGAAGACGACGGTTGTTTTTGGATGTTTTAATAATTATCTTTTAATCAGGTTGAGATCCTTGGGCAGTTGATCATTACGATCACAACCCTTTTTGTAAAATTTCCAGAAAGACTTCCGCTGTAACTTATTTACTCTGTTATATATTTAAAAGACTTTCGTTGTACTTTGTTTAAACTCTGTATTTGTCATATTCGGGATTGGGATGTAATCCCGAGACTCATGTTTTATATGAATAAAGTTATCATTTTGTATCATTGTATTTCATGATTTGTTTTCAAACGGTAAAGCCTGGGGTGACTTCGGTGAGGAATATCGGAGTCAATGGAGGTAATACCTTTCCAAATGGGTTAAGATTTGGGGGTGTTACAGTTATGGCACTTGAGGCCGTAAATGGGGGTACGCGCACTAGCAATGCCGTGCATCTGGGGAGACGAAGATGCTTTGTGGAGACCCCAGTCATAGGGTGTCATTCTGACCCTCCTTCCCTTGCGACGAGATCCCCTTGCATCTTTCCCTTTAACAGGTTTGTAGAATCTACAAGTTCGGCTGGGGCCGGGAGGCTCGCGGGTCATGTTTTCGTTCGCCTCTTTTCTTCAGGGTTGTAGCTTCCGTGGAGGCCTTAGGACTCATGGCTCGCGACGGCGCTCACCTTCATTCTCGTCTTCGTTCTCCTTTTTTGCTAGATTCTTTCATGTAAACTTACGGCCGTAGTGGGCTGGCTACTTGTAATCTCACCTTGTAATTTGATCGACGCGAATAAAGAATAAGATTGCACTTTTAACCATTGCTCGCTTCAACTTTGCTTGCGGTTGTACTGGCTTTTTTTTCGTGCTTCCTCATAAGCCGCAGGCGGTGCCCGCAGACTACACAAATTTGTCTTGCTCGATTTAACTTTGCTTGTGGCCCATTGTCGCTTTATTGCCCGCGGACCGGTTACCGGGTCTGCGATGGATGCTTGAACGTCGCCTAAGCGGTTTTTGAAGCGATTAATTTGTGACAATTTTCCTGCTCCAGCAGTCATGACCGTTTAGTCACATCGTCGGTATAAAAGGAGCCCTCCGGCTTCTCCCCGGCGTCTCGCCTTTTCTCTCCCGACTCTTTCTTCACTTAGCCATTGCCGATTCATCCTCCATTCGAGCTTCTTCGTGAAAGGTGCAAGGTGGAACAAGGGTTTCTGTCTTTAATTGGGTAGGTAAGCAGCCCTCTTTCGCCTTTATTCCCCTCTTTTTTGCATTCTCCATTCGTTTGTCAATCGAAAAATCTCTCATTTAGGGAAAACGATTTTGCTCCCCGTTCCCCGCCGTCATCGCCTATCTTCCTCTTGTTTTGCGGAGACTTCTCTCCTTGTCTTCATCCTAGTACCGACGATCTTGCTTGTGGCTAGGTTGGGTTGCCTCCTTTCTCTCTTCTTTTTGTGCATTTTCCTTCAAGCGGGTTTCACGTTTCTCCCAAAAGTCCCAATTCCAAAAAATGTCTCTGAGTTTCGGCGATAGAGATGACCTCCCGATAGGGGCCGATGGTCGGAGGGCCTGGTGGTCAGTGTGGAGCCTCCAAAGATGGAGCCCCAACGGCCTAGTGTTCGAGTTGCTGAGAAGCTTGGGGGTTGCACCAATCCAACTATTCCCGAACGCATGGAGGTGGCTATTCCTCTTCCTGGTGAGGTGCCATGACCTGGGGGTTCATCCCACCTTTTGATGATTCGTTACATTGTTCTCCGCACGTACCTTCAAGCCCGACTACTTCACTCTGAAGGTGGAGGCAAGCAAGACGTTGGTTCTTCCCTCCAAGGTTAAGGGTTGGGAGTCGAAGTGGTTCCTGGTCGTGAGTGAGGATGTTGAGGGCCTTGGCGTGACGAACGTCCCCTCAATTGGGTCTAAACTGAAGCGCTCAAACGCTCTGCCCGCGGACATATGGAAGGAGTTTGCTAACCGGTTCATGGGCCCTTCCAAGGAGTTGATTAAGTGTGCCGACTTCCTGACGCTTGAGAGGATCACTGCCGTGGGGTTATTTGGTCCACGGGCAAATCCTTGTGCTTCTCAAGGGTTGTTCTCGGCCTTCCGCGAGATTCCAATCTTGCGGGCCTGAGGTGGTACTTCATTGCTTGCCGTCGTTCTTGCCGCGGGCTTGGACATCACTGCGGTTTCCCTTTGCTTCTTCGTCGTACTCGTCTTGCTTTGTGGCCTTGGTGCTGCCGCAATTTGCTCGCTTGCCTTCATCATGGTCCTTATGTTGTATTCTTATCTTGCATATGCTGCTAGATGCGACTTTACTTGCTTCGCAGGTTGCATGATGCGCGTCTGTCATTTGCTACTTCGCATTGAGTCATGTTGCCTTCAGCCGTCCCCTACTCTCTTAAATTTCCTCCCGCTCGCTTCGCGGTCTTAACATTACTCTTCATCGCCTTTCGTTGCCCTTTGTTTATTTGGTACTGTACTCGTCCTTTCCACGAGCTTAATGTTGCTTTTTATTGGTCTTTCTTGCTCTTTGTTGCTCTCGCCCCTTCTGCGGGCTTAATGTTGCTTTTTATTGCTCTTTGTTGCTTAATACTGCTCTCGCCCCTTCCGTGGGCTTAATATTGCTCTTTCTTGCTCTTTGTTGCTCAATATTGCTCTCGCCCCTTCCGCGGGCTTAATGTTGCTCTTTGTTGCTTTTTTGTTTCACATATTGCTCTCGCCCCTTCCACGGGCTTCATGTTGCTCTTTTTTGCTCTTTGTTGCTTTTTTGTTGCTCAATATTGCTCTCGCCCCTTTCGCGGGCTTAATGTTGCTTTTTGTTGCTCTTTCTTGCCTTTTTGTTGCTTAATATTGCTCTCGCCCCTTTCGCGGGCTTAATGTTGCTTTTTATTTCTCTTTTTTGCTTTTTTGTTTCTCAATATTGCTCTCGCCCCTTTTGCGGGCTTAATGTTGCTTTTTGTTGCCTAATATTGTTTGGCGTTACTTAACGTGATTCGATGTTGCTTTCAAGACTCGTGCTTTGGTACTTAAACATATGTGGGCTGGTACTCAACTCTGACAACTTTAACCGGCCCTGGCGGTGCTTACTTACATTGTTCATGTCGCGAGGGCTTACACGGGTGTTACTCCATATCGGGCATTCCGGACGCTTTCTTGCTTACGGGAAATACTTCAGACGCAAAACGTTCCAGGTGTTCGGGACTAGGTTGCCGTCCTCTCTCTTGAGCTTATAGGCTCCTTCTGCTACTTGGTGTGAGATGATATAAGGGTCATCCCACCTTAGGTCGAGCTTTCCGCCTTCCGTCCTCCTGAGGACGAGATCCCTTTTTTTTAAGCATCAGGGGAGTATTTTCTTGTTGTAGTGCACGGTGATCCTCTTCTTGTATTCGGTCTCGCGGATCTCAACCATTTCTCGCACTTTCTCCCTTAATTGCAAATCCACGAACATTCTCTCGTTGTTGCCCTCCTCATCGTAATGCAAAATCCTCTCGTTTGGGAAAATGTGCTCCACCAGGACAACTACCTCGACTCCATATGCTAGGCAAGACGGGGTCTCGCCGATTCCTTTTCTTGGAGTGGTTCTATTGGCCCAGAGGAAGAGCGGGAGGACTTCGGCCCAACGCCCTTGCGCTTTGTCAAGCCTCTTCTTTAAGCCAACTAGAATTTGCCCGTTCGCGTTCTCTACTTGGCCATTTGCCCGCGGATGGGCTACAGAGGCGAAGTAGAGATGAATGCCCAGGTCATCGCAGAATGTCCTCAGCTTCCCTGTATTGAACTGGGGCCCTCTATCGGTGACAATGTCTTGGGGGAGCACAAAACGACATATGATATTTTGCCAGAGGAATTTCTTCACCTTCTCGACGATGGTGGTTGCTAGGGCCTCCGCCTCGATCCACTTGGTGTAATAATCAATGGCCATAAGGATGTACTACAGCTTCCCGGGGGCACGAGGGAAAGGGCTGAGGAGATCCATCCCCCACATGGCGAATGGACAAGGGGCGCTCAGTATCTTAATTTCTTGCCCAAGTTGTAGGATGGCAGGGGCGTGGACTTGACAAGGAGTGCACGACTGGGAGACTTCCATGGCATCTTTCCTCATGGTGGGCCAAAAGTAACCAGCGCGTAGAGCTTTGTTGGTGAGGGTCCTCCACCTAGAATAGATGCCGCATATGTCGTCATGAATCTCCTTCGTGAGTTGGCGGCCATCTTCCAGTGAGACGCACTTGAGGCCTGATGAGTTATAGTCTTTCTTGTACAGCCCGCCCCCCTTCATGTAAAAACGTGAGGCTCGAACTCACAACCTTCGCCTTTTGGCCTTGTCGGAAGGAGAGGCTCCGTTTTCCAGATACTTCTTCAGGGGTTTTCTCCAATCGAGGGCTTCGCTGATCGTCATGACTTGCATTTGAATGGCGGGCCGACTCTTGCTCTCTACGCGGGCTACACCAATAGTGCTACCGGTCCACCGGGAACCAAGCTTAGCTAGGGCGTCTGCCGCTGCGTTTTCGCACCTTGGGATGGAATGTATCTCAAATTGGCGTAAAGCCTTAGCTAGCGTCTTCACTCTTTCACAAATTCGGGTAGAGTTCTGGTTCTTGCCTCAAGATTCCTTGCACCTGGTTGACCACCACCTCAGAGTCGCTGTAGCAAGTCAGGCTCTAGGCTCCATTCACGAGGGCCAGTTTGATTCCCGCCAAGAGACCTTCATACTCCGCTTCATTGTTGGTGGCCTTGAACTCTAGGGCCAGTGCATACTCCAGTACCTCCTCTCCGGGGGACGTGAAGACCAGACCGACTTCGCGGCCTCCTTCGTTCACCGCACCGTCAGAGAAAAGTACCCAATAAGTCAACGCCCCTGTTGCTTTCGCGACATCCTCATCCCTGAAGCTGGCCTTGACCAGGAAGTCGGCGAGAGATTGCTTCTTGATTGCGGGGCGGCTCTTGTATGAAATGTTAAACTCTGAGAGTTCGACTACCCACCTCATCATCCTCCCCGAGGGGGTAGGTCGATGGAGCAGGTTTTGCAATGGGAAGTCGGAGAGGACTTGCACGGGGTGACCCTAGAAGTACAGCCTCAACTTGCACGGGGTAACCCTAGAAGTACGGCCTCATCATGCTTCTGATCCAAGCTCTTGGACTTGCTAAACTTGCTCTGCGAGGCCCTTTCCTTACAGGGTTGTCAAATAGCACGCCCGACTTTCAGCTTGTCGGCCCTTCGATTCTCATACGTCTCCACGGACTGGAAATTTCACCTTGAGAGGGTACACTAACGCGACTGCCTGAAACCTGTTAAGGGAAACTCGCCCCAGGATTGCATTATATGCGGAGGATATCCTCATGACCATGAAATCCATCGATTCAGATCTATGTGGGCGTCCTTCATCGCATAGGATGAGGTCCAAGGTGATGATGCCGGAGACGGCGACCCTTTCTCCTAAGAAACCAACTAGCGTGCAATCAGTGGGTTGGAGCTCCGTGGGTGGGATCTCTAGTTGCAGAAAGGCATCCCAGTATAGAATGTCGGTGGAGCTTCCCGTATTAGTGAGGACCCTCTTGATGAGCTTTGTCCTGAACTGGGCATGTATGACCAAGGTGTCATAGTGAGGGGCATCCACGTCCTCCACGTCCGCCTCCGTGAACGAGAGCCGATGTCCTATCGGCGAGCTGTTGGCCAAGCTAAGCACTGGCATCGTAGAGTTGTGCCTTCCCCTACGCGCTTACCTTCGCGCCGCTCTCATGATGTCCCCCTAGGGGCTCGTGCCTCATTCTATTGTCCCTACGCACCCATCCGGGGGAGGAAAATTGTCCTGTAGCCCCTGGTGAACAAGGAACCCAAGGTCGTCTTTTTTCACCGGGGACCCGTACCCTTTGCACTCGCGACTGTCATGCGTCGTAGACTGATGATAGGATCAAAACTTCTGGGAGGTTGGTCTTGCTGGGGTGCTACTTGAGATCGGGAGCGATTGAGATAGGGATTGGGCTGCTGAGTTGGCGGGTTCATTGACACTGTGTGTACTAGAATGCGTTCAGGGGCCTTACCTTTGTCAGCGATTGCGGATGGCCTTATTGGTTCCCATGTGCTCTGTTACCTCCCTTTGGGCTCATTTCGAGGTGCATTCGAAGGGCCACGGTATAGGCTTGCCATCTCTTCGGCTCTGATGTGGGTGTTGGCCTTATCCAGTAGCTTAGCGTAGGTTGCAGGTTCCTTCTTGTATGACCTCAGCCGTGAATCTCTTCAGGAAAGAAGCTGGGTTCTCGGCCTCCAGTTGCTTTAGGGCAAATATTTCTTACATTCCACAACACCTCCTCCGTGAACTCCCGAAGTGTGTTAGGAACGACTCCTCCAGCTGGGTGAAACTTCCAATGCTTCCCGCTGGGAGATTGATCATCCACGTCGGGGCTGCCCCGGTAAGCGAGCCGGGGAACAACTTGCACAATTTTGACCCGTCCGCCCGACAAGTCAGCATCGCGTACTTGTACTTCGAGATATGGTCCTGAGGATCTCCCCACCGGCGTACTCCCCCATGGTTGGAATGGCGCTAACATCGAGCTAAGGGATTGCCATTAGTACCTCATTTGTGAAAGCGATGGAGCTGTATAGGGCCGGGAGGTCGGCGATATCATGGAGTGCTTCAGGGCTGTCCGCGGCTTGATGGGGTTCCGCGTGCAAAAAGTTGTGCCTTCTTTTTCGATTGTGGCATCGGCCGGGTTCATTGGCCACTAGAGTTGCCTAGTGGGGGCCAACTTGTTGTGTTGGTCTGACTTGTCTCGCTCCTCGCGGGGATCGAGGGGGGTTTGACGTAGTTGGTTCAAGCGTTTTTATGTAACCGTACCCATAGGGTGGATAAGGCTCTTGCGGGAACGCGTGTTGAGGATACGGCTCTGCGGACGCGTAAGGGTGCGCTCTCTGAGGCCCGTACGGTCCCCAAAACGTTGGGTCTGTGTACTGCCATCCTTGGAAACCCTAAACTGCTCTTCCTCCACGTTCATGAAAGGGTGTTGTGTGCTTGGGGTTGGGAGTTCGTTAAACCCAGTCTAACCGGTGCAAGTGGTGGACTTGGCGTCTAACATGGCCGAAGGTGTACTAGCTGTGTGAGGAGTCCCCATGGTCGGCGCCAGTGTGATCGTCCAGTTTTCCGAGAGGAAATAGTTGGCGGTCCACACAGAACCAACTCCGGCTAATCTCCCTCAAAAGCCTTTCTCCTTGTTCCCCGACGGTTGTCTCCGGTCACGTCAAACGTCGTTCGGCCTCGAGTCTAGATCTGGAAAAAGAAGAGGGGTCGGAGGTTGCCTCGGGCTTGCCACTCCGACGCTCAAGTCAGTGCTCAACTCGCAGGTGGTGCAAAAAGAGAAACCGGGCAAAAGAATAACGAGGGCAGCGGTGGATGAGAGAGTAGAAAAATGGAGCTTTGGTGTCTAACCGATGGGGTGAGGGAGAGAGGCAAACCAAGGAGAGGATCAAGAATCCGTTCTTAGTTGTCGCATCCTCCTTATATACCTGAGGCCGATGGGCTCTTGACCGCGTAGCTGGCCTAGGCCGAGAGAGTTTCTGGGTCATGTGGCCGGATTAGACCGGGAAGAAGTCGCTTGGGCCTTGCTCCGTGTTGGGCCGTCCTGCCAAATGGGCTTCTCCTCCTGTCTGGGTCGTGTACTTGGGTCGGACTAAATACGGCTTCCACAGAAGCCTTGATGTCTAATATACTTTATAACACTTAATGTAAAACCCAGCTAAGACCCCTTGTCGTTTTGATATTGTGCTACATCATTTATTATCACATGTCTATTCTATATCGTGTCACATCACAAAATTATCTTATTCTTTTTCCTATTATTAATACATAAAATATTTTAGATATGATTCTCATTTTCTTTTCAACATATATATTATTCACATTTGATCATGATTTCCATATTAGATAGAATATGCATATTAGGTATATTTCAAATATTCTATTTTAATTTTCCTTCTAATTAGTCACATTTTATTTGAGTTTCCTTTTAATTCATTTATTTCTAGGTATAGTATTTGATTTAACATATTATGTATGTATGAAATTACGTTGATATTTGTTAATTAATTATTAGTAGAGTTTTCTTTATATTATTATACTTATATTAATTTCATTTATATTATCACTAATTAGATATATTTTTTCAATAATTTTTTTATTTTGAAATCGATATAATTTTAATAAAAAAATATCAATATAAAATTTTATCCAAGCCTCGTGCACGACACGGGCTCTAAACTAGTATTAGTTAACAAAATTAGAAGGTTAAATGGACAAACATAAGTGAGGTAGTATATTGGGTTAAGATTTTTTTGTTTCTTTTGGTCTCTGGGTTAAGATTGTTGCTTGCTAATAAATCTGCAACTTATTTAGATTCAATGTCATGGTAGGAAATTTTCTAACATTATTAAGTACTAGAGTAAATCTCGTGTCAGACATGGGTTTTTAAGTCATATATGTTTTATAAAATATTAATAATTATTAAAATTGATTTATATATTAAAAAAACATATCTAGATAATGTTTATACAAAATCAAATTCGGATCATAATTTTCTATTTCAATCATTCATATATCGGATTTTCCTTATTTAATTACTATATCCATCAAAACAAACATATATGATAGTATTGTAATGCCTGAGGCCTTAGAAGCGTTATCCCATGTCAATCCGGGAACTTCACAGGATGTCACCCATCCTAGTACTACTCCCGCCCTAGCACGCTTAACTTTAGAGTTTTGTGTCCTCACTTGAACCCTGAAAAGGAAGAGCTCTTGTTGACATGGGTAGCACTTTAATCCTTATAAATGATTACAAATCTGAAAATTAAAATCACCCCCACTTAAACCCTTGATGACCTCGTCAAGGCCCAAAGACCACCCTCTGGGTTGAGCGATCGTCCACTGGACCAAGCCCACTACTCTTGCACTGCTGCAGAGCTAAAAGTTTTAAACTCAAAACTTTAAACCGATATGTGTTTATTGAGTTTTAGAAAACAAAATTTGGTGTGAAAATTTTTCTTCAGTATAGGCCATAAGTATGGTTTAGAATACAAGTGTCTTTAAGAGGTGTTAAACCACAACTATTCGGTGGGGTTTATTTCAAAAGTAAAATATCATAAGTTACTATAACGGGTTTGAAATGGAAGACAAGGTCGGGTTTAACAACAAGTGAATTTGTATTAGTAGTTTTGCACGAAAATTTTCTTTCTTTCAAACTTCTGCCAGTAATAGTAGTTTCATCTACTCATGCCTATTATAGAAGATAGAATTTCTATATCTGGTAAGGTTCTAACCTCTCCTTGTCTCTTTTCAGACAATGGTGTTTACGAGAGCTCAGCTAAGGGCTATGGAAGAATCTGAGACCGCTCTGACAATCAAGTCTGAGCCTGATTCAGTAGAGATTGTTGTGAACAATGACCCAGTGCTAGAGTTTGCTCCACTGACTGAAGATGTGGAAGTTTATGTTGTAGCTGAGACCACTGAGGAAGAAGACCCGAGCGAAGACCCTGAGTACGAGAGTGGGGAAGAAAGGGAAGTGCAATCCAAGCAGTCCCCTATCCCCAAGGACATTGATGAACATGAAGACCTAATCGAGGATTCTAATAGTGAGGAGGAACAGTTGGATCCCTTCTATGAGCGTTGGGAAGAAATGAATGGGCCGAATTACCAGATCGGCAGTTTGTCGCCAACATACTTGCTTCTGGTTCTAGCTGCTTATGAGGCTAAGGGGTTTGTCAATGCTGAACGGGAGGAATATGACCCGATTGTACCACCAGTTGATGTGGTTTCTTCTCCCGACTATTCGCCTCCTCAGACCTAGGGATGTCCAATCACTCATGAGATGCTGAATGGGATGTCTACCCCTAAAGCAATACGGGTTATTGATGAAGAGACCGAGCGGACCATATTGCTAGTTCGACAAGCTCATGTGAATGTCCCAGTGTTGCACGAGTGTATGAAGAACTGAAAGGACTCTCTGAGCGACCTGAAGGAAGAAGCTCAAAGATTTGCGTCGACTCTCAAGGATTGGCAAGAATGCGCCTATTCAGTGCTGGAAGAGATAGAGGATGCCAACAAGTTCTTGGATGCCCATTTGGGGCAACATCCGAAGGGTTTCGAGCCCTAGGGTGATGATATGGGCAAGTCTGATGAGCCATCTGTCCATGCTGATGAACCGAGTGATCCGAAGCAGAAGAGGTCGTCAGAGGAAACGGAGGAAGAACTGCCTCTGAAGAAGAGAATGTCTGCTAAGGCATATAGGGACCTATTTCGGGACCCTAACAAGAAGTATTGACTTAGTTCATTAGTTGTTTCCTTTCCAGCATTTCCCACTTTTTACAATAATGGAGCAGTAGTCTCCTAATGTTATTTCCTTTTGAACCTCTTGGTTGTTGTTTTGACAGTTGGTGTTTTTCCATTAATGATAAGTGATGAGTTTATTAGATGGATGTCTTTATTATTTCATTTGGAGTATTTATTACCAACATCATAATGTTTAATTGGCTTGTATCTAATAAACGTAAACACAACTAGATGGTGAACACTAGAAATACCACTCGCCAAAAAGTTGGACCAAGCAACGCCTCCAGAGCTCAGATCAGGAATGCAGGGAATCAGGAGTATAAAATTGGGTCTGGATCCCACAACAATCCAGCTGTGAATGTTCCGCCATAAGCTAACCCTCAAGTAGGAGGAGAAAGGGTACAGGTCCCTCTTGTTGTCCCGATTGTCTTCGACAATGCTGTTGTCGAGGCAATAAGACAGAAAGTGATGCAAGCAGTCACAGAAATGGATGGACAAGGGATGCCACAAGCTCAGGAGATCCCTATACCACATGTTGTGCCTAATGTGGAAGAGTCGATGAATATTACGCCTCCAATGCATGTTCAGAGAGATGGAGGAAGCTATGGTCGTGCGCTGAAAGCGATCAATTCCATGAGGCCTGATTCATATGACGGTACTGGTGAACCCGTCAAAGTGGCATACTAGTTCTTGCACATGGAACAACTATTTAGGAACATTATTTGCACTGAAGCTGAGAAGGTACACATTGCATCGTTACAGCTGAAAGATGGGGCTAGTGAATGGTGGGAGAGCACGGGATTAGCTGATCATCCCAAGCTGACTTGGTCGATGTTTAAAACCAAGATGACTGATCGTTTCTTCTCTCAGGTTATGAGGGAGAAGAAGCACAAGGAGTTCTTGTATCCGAAAACTGACGGGTTAAAGGTGACTGCTCTGGCTGCCAAGTTTAATCATCTTCTGCACTATGCTGGGAATGAGGTGGCAACGAAAGAGCAGAAAATCTGGCATTTTCATGAGTGGATGAACCCATATATGAATCCATTGATGGTGCATCATGGTTTTACTACGCTGGAGCAGTATGTTGATGCTGCAACTGACAAAGGTCGAGGAATAACAATAACAACCAACATGAGAATGGTAAATTCAAGTGACCAACTCCGCCGTCCAACTTCTCCAAGTCTAGTCGGCCTAAGACTGAGACGACTCAGTCTAGATCTACTCAGCGTTCGGGTCAAAGTAAGGGCCTTGTCTAGTGTTATAACTGTGGAACACCTGGACATAAGAGCAATGAGTGCACGAAGGGGAAGAGAACGTGCTTTACTTGTGGAAACGAGGGGCATTTGCAGACTTCCTGCCCTAAGAGAAAAAAATCAGGAAGCTGAGTCCCAACAAGGGTCGGTTAGCCATAACAACCTACCTCAACAAAGGCATGCATGAAGTGCTGCTACGCAGTCTACTGTGCAGAACAAGGGGAAAGCCTCGATTGCATTAGGCAGTCAGGGTCAGCGGCTCTACGAGATGCGTGAAGTCGATGGACCAAACGCTCCTATTGCTCAAGGTACTATATACCTACATTCTACATCAGTCTGCATATTGTTGATTTTGGTTCTATGCATTCTTTTGTTTCAGAAAATTGTGTGAGTAAGTTAGGGCTTAAATGCAATGAAGCTTGTGAACCATTTGTGGTTAATCTTCCCAATGGGGAACATTTAGTAGGAATCAAGCTATTGTTAGAATTTCTAGTGACCTGCAAGGGTGGAAGTTCGAAGCTTACTTGATCTGTATAGCCATGGCTCCATACAACATTATTCTCGGGATGGATTGGTTGACGCGTCATGGGGCGGTGATCAACTTTAGTACGAGGACTGTGACAGTTTCATCTGAGGGCCAATTTGTGTGTAAGTTTAAGGGTCATAATGATTCCAATAATGGAAAGTTGATAAACGTGATCTGTGTGTTTAAGTTACTTCGACAACGTTGTGTCGGGTACTTGTGTTATCTGGATAAACCCAAAAAGGATGAAGTCTTGGTTCACGACATTCCTACTGTATGTGAATTTGCTGATGTCTTTTTGGAGGAAATTCCAGGGTTGCCCCCAAATCATGACGTGGAGTTTACTATTGAGCTGGAACCTGGTACGACGCTGATTTCCAAGGCACCTTATCGTATGGCTCCAGTGGAGATGCAAGAGTTGAAGAAGCAACTTGAAGAGCTGCTTGAGAAAGGATACATAAGACCGAGTGCGTCGCCTTGGGGTGCTCCGGTCTTATTCGTCAAGAAGAAGGATGGTTCGTTCAAACTTTGCATTGATTATCGGGAATTGAACAAGGTCACGATCAAGAATAAATACCCGTTACCACGGATAGATGATCTTCTGGATCAGTTGCATGGGGCTAAAGTGTTGTCCAAGATGGACTTGAGGTCTGGGTATCATCAGCTCAGAATTCGTGAGGATGATATTTTGAGGACTGCATTCCGGACAAGATATGGTCACTATGAGTTCATAGTCATGTCATTTGGACTTACGAATGCTCTAGCAGTTTTCATGGATTTGATGCACAGAAGCTTTCATCAGTATCTGGATAAGTTCGTGGTGGTGTTTATTGATGATATTTTGATCTATTCGCCGAACGAAGAAGTTAATAAGGAGCATCTTCGCATCACATCATCGATCCTTTGACAAAACCAGCTATATGCTAAGTTGTCTAAGTGTGACTTCTGGTTAAAGGAAGTGGCTTTCTTACGCCATGTGATTAATGAGAAAGGGGTAATGGTCGACCCTTAAAAGATAGAAGCAATAGTTGAATGGAAGCGACCTTAAAATGTGAAGGAGGTTCACAACTTCTTAGGACTTGCTGGTTATTACCGACGGTTTATAGAGGGATTTTCGAAGATCGCTCTACCCATGATCGGACTGCTCCACAAGGTCCATAAGAAATTTGTATGGGATGAGAAGTGCGAGGCCAGCTTCTAGAAGTTAAAAGAGTGCCTGACGTCAGCACCAGTGTTGGCACTGCCAGAAGGAACCGATGGATATGTGGTCTAAAGTGATGCTTTGAAGCAAGGTTTGGGATGTGTATTAATGCAGAAGGGAAAGGTTATTGCATACACATCTCAACAACTGAGGCCTTATAAAGAAAACTACCCAACCCATGATTTGGAATTGGCAGTTGTGGTTTTTGCATTGAAGATTTGGAGGAACTATCTATATGGTGTCAGATGTCAGATCTTCACCGACCATAAGAGTTTAAAGTATGTTTTTACTCAAAAGGAGTTAAACATGAGGCAATGACGCTAGTTGGAGTTTCTCAAGGATTATGATATTAAGCTATTGTATCATCCGGACAAAGCTAATTTGGTAGCAGACGCATTGAGCCGAAAGACGCCGCATGAGACTATGGTAGCTCTACTCATTGCCCAGACAGAATTGCAGCAAGATTGTGCAAAATAGAGGTCTTATTTGCTCATCGACAAGGACATCTAAGTATGCTCGAAATTCATGCTACATTGCTAGATTAGATTAAGGAAGGACAAGTTGACGACCTGGTTTTGGTAAAGTTGAGCAGTGAAGTTCTAGATTATGGTTCAAGAGGATGAATCACTGTGGTTCCAGGATCGGATCTGTGTGCATGATAATGAGGACATTCGTCAGTTGATAATGAGGGAGGCTCATTACTCTGCATATTCTGTACATCCAAGTTCTAGTCAGATGTACAAGGAATCAAGAAAGAATTTTTGGTGGCCCAACATGAAGTGGGATGTGGCAGAATTTCTGGCAAGATGCTTGACTTGCCAGAAGGTAAAGATTGAACACCGCAGACCAGGTGGAGAATTGCAACCTCTTCCGGTGCCAGAATGGAAGTGGGAGGATATTGCAATGGATTTTGTTATGGGTGCCCAAGACACAGAGTCAGAAAAATGCTATATGGGTGATCATTGACCGGCTCACGAAAAGTGCTCATTTTGTGGCCATCAAGTCAACTTGGGAAACGCAGAAGTTGTCTGAAGTGTTTTTACACGAGATTGTTCGTTTGCATGGTACGCCCAAAACCATTGTATCTGATGGTGATGGTCGATTCATGTCGAGATTCTGGAAAGAGTTGCATAAGGACATGGGGACTGAGTTAAGATTCAGTACCGAGTCAGAGAGGACAATTCAGACACTCACATGCTGAGAGCATGTGTGTTGGATCGTCCGACCAGTTGGGAGAACAACTTGAACCCGATAGAGTTCACCTACAATAATAGTTGGCATTCAACCATCAAAATGGTTCTGTTTGAAGCCTTGTATGGTCGAAAGTGCAGATCTCCAATCTGTTGGGATGAGAATGCCGACAAAATTTTTCTAGGACCTGAGTTGGTCGAAAGAACTTCCTCGGAGATTGCTTTGATTAGACAGAGGATGCTTACATCACATAGTCGAGAAAAGTCTTACGCTGATTTGAAGCGAAGGGGTGTTGAGTTCAACGTCGGAGAAAAGGTGTTTGTCAGAGTATCGCCAACAAAGGGTGTATTCAGGTTCGGAAAGCGTGGGAAGCTCAATCCGCGCTATGTTCGACCATTTGAGATCCTTGACAGAGTCGAATCTTTGGCATATCGTTTAGCATTGCCACCTTCAGCACATCCAGTGCATATTGTGTTTCATGTCTCTCTATTGAGAAAGTACGTGTCGGATGAGTCTCATGTTCTGAGTTATGACGACATCGAGATTCATTCGAATGGTACATACGAGGAGAGACCAATGCGTATCCTAGAACGTCGAGAGAAACACCTGCGAAACAAAGTGGTGCCTATAGTGAGGATCATTTGGTCGAAGTCTGGAGATGAGAAAGTTACGTGGGAAACCTGGGAGACCGAAGCTGATATGCGTAGTCGTTTTCCGGAGCTGTTTTTGGCCTAGTTTCGCGGTCTAAACTTTTTCTTAAGGGGGTAGTAATGTAATGACCCTCAATTTTAGTAAATATATTTATGTAATATTCCCAACTCTATTTCTAATAAAGGATTTTTTGGTATTTATCTCATTATTCCAAAAATAGAAATGAAATAGAGATTCTTTATATAAGTTGTTACAACTTTAAAGTTGTGAGTTATTTAAATTTATTGTTAACATTATGTTGATTCTAAATTTAAATAAAACGTATAAAATTTAACTTAGAATATTTAGATCAAGTTTAAAATTTTTGTTAAAGGATTTAAATATGGTTAAAGCCATAAGAATTATAACTTAAGCCTATTTTAGCCTAAGTTAATTTTTCTAAATATTAATTTTAGGCTAAACTAATATGTGAAAATGACTCTAAATAATATCAACTATCAACCTTAAACCAAAAATAATACAAACTTTAAAATTTATATAAACATACCCAAACTATGTCAATTTCAACCAAAAATGGCATGGACATATTTTTCGGTGAATTTTCCGGCGGGTTTGCTGATGTGGGGCCGAAAAAATGAGTTGTCATATTTTCGTTTAACAAATCAAATTACACATCATTTATATAATTAAAAAATAAAAGAAAATAAAGAATAAATCACAAACCAACATCAGTAATTCGCATCTTACAACAGCACGAACAAAAGAAAATTAGTCATATTTTTTAACAAATCACTTTCTAAAACAAATCATTCATTATTGTACAAATGAAGTGTAATTTGATGTGTAAAGTTTTTTGACAAATTACATTTTCGGCTCCATCTCAGCATACCCGTTAGAAAATTCACCGAAAAAATATGCTCATATCATTTTTGCTTTATCTTGTCATGGTTTATGTACATTTTTATAATTTTTAAAGTTCGTATTATTTTTTGTTCAAAGGATATAATTGATATTATTTAGAGTCTTTTTTCCAAATAATATTAGAAACTTAGAATTATTAAAATAATTAAGTTTGGGAAAGTTTGGATAATTTTTATAATTTTTGAAAAATTATTTAAGGGTATTTTAAGTTGGGGCCAAAAATGCATATACGCCAAAAGCTAAAAGTTATTGTTCACTGTCTTCCCAAAAATGGCAGCCATGAACTCGTGATGCTCCAATGGCGGTTTTGGCTTCAATCAAGCCTCGTTTGGGCCAATTAAATTATGGGCTTTAAAGATATACTTATCCTTAACCGAATTATATCAAAATCGGGATTTATAACCACCTAGATTGATAGAGTTTTATCTTCTAAGTTAAACAGCCCGATAAACCCAAAAGTTTGGTAAAATCTAAAATTCAATCTCGTTTGAGATCGGATTTGGACGAAATTGGTAAGGTTGGAAAGCTATCTTTAAGGGCTTAAAAAACCCTATAAATACCCCCTCACCCATTGGAGGAATTTACCCAATTTCAAGCTCTAAGTTTCCAGTCGTCCCCAAAACGTTTGTGCACTTGAAGTAGTGTCATCTCTCTCAACTCTGCACCTCTAGTTATAGGTTAGGTATCAAAGTCTTCGTCTTGAAGTATAGTTTCCATATCCGCAAACCACGCATCATTTGGAGTTCGGACGAGGGAGATACAAAGCAAACAACGAGAGTGTGTCAACAAAAATGAACCGAACGAATTCGGTAATGGCTATTTCGTACCCCTATTCAGTTTTTGGTTCAATTAATCATGATTAAGCATGATAATTGGGGTTAATTAGATACATACTGGATTAATTTAATTTTAGAAGTATTAAAATTAAATTAATTATATCTTATGATATTATCTTAAATTGTAAGTTGTTAAGGAATTACACTACAATTGGATAATGTGTTGGGTTATTTGAGATGATAAGCCTTGAAATTGATTTACTTAGAGTTAAGTAATTCAATTAAAAATCAAGACGTGTACCCTTCAATTGTTGTTATTGAATACATTATCTAATCACAATTTATTTATGTTTTGTGACTTGGGTACTTATCGGAATCGCATTTGGAACGAAAATCAAGCAGGAAGCCAATTTGCTTTTCGAAAGCAACTATCTTCGTACACCATTCAAGTTCTTTGTGATTCAAGGCAAGTGGCGGTTCGTTATTGCGTATTTATTCCATATTCATCTTAATTGACAATGAACCAATTGTGCTATTTAGTTGGGATAAATAATTCTTTTGTCGTTTGGGAACTTGTCTGAATAATTGGTGTGACAATTGAACCTCATTATTAGGTTGTATAATATGCTAGCGATGACCCTTATATATATTGATATTATTATTATAGGGTTCTAGATATAATTGGTGTGGATTTGTTGTGCATTGGTGTGGATATATAAATGCTAGTTTAGCACGAGTATTCGTAGGAAGTAGGAATGTTATTTTCTTGTGAGGTTTAGTCGTTTCTTTATAACTTTGTGTTAGGAGGATAAATGCCCTAACGCTTTTGGTCATGACCTACCCTTATTCAAATATAAGTGGTGGTGCACTTAGCTAGTGCCAGTTATTCGGGATTTATCTCATTCTATATTTCATTGCGAGATCAATTGTGGAATTAAAAGCTTATAACGTTAATGCGCGTTTTGGAATTAAATAAGATGATTGCCTTGTTGCACATAATTAATATACCATCGGGCGAGAAGTACAACGTGGAACCCGTCCGGACTTCTGTCTATGAAAGTCCTCTTATCAATCTGAATTCTCACAACACGTATACGGTGAGGTTGGTTAAGGACCTGAATATTCAAAGAAGTAAGTTTTCAAAACTTTGTGTGATAATGTTCCCAAAAAAATAATCGTATTCCTATAAGACTTACCTTCTTGAAGTCTTCTCTTGTTGCATATCCTTTTCATAATTTCCGTGAGAGTATTTGGGTTATATATTGTCTACCGACTATTATTCGAGAGACAATGATAGTAACCAGATACAATCACAAGAACCATTCTGTTTGAGCCCTTGTTTAGTCTTTCATTAGACTAACCAACCTTTTATTTTCCTTGCATGGTTGGCTGGTGTCATCCGTCTTATATGGCACATCAAGTACAGCTTCCCAAATCGAAGCCACGAAACGAAGACGTTGAAGGCAGCTGCATTTCCTTTGTCATTTGAATAATTGTCGAACAAGGTTTAGATCTTGTTTTGTGTTTTGAATATTTAAGTCTTCCGTTGATATTTTGATATACATTATTGAGTTGCCATTTTTGCAACGTCGTTTATAATACAATTTTGATTTATATATATATATATGTATTTGTTCGTTTAAAATTATTATTTTGCGATCAATACTGTAAAATCTTGGGTGATTTTGGATATGTGATCCGAGTCACTGGCGGTAATATTCCTAAGGTAATTTAGGGGTGTTTCAAGCATAGAAAGAAAGATATAGATGTGAATAAAATTTGAAAAAACAAAGAATAGTGACTTTATTTTAACAATATTAAATGATGTTGAAAATTACTGTAACAACACGTGACATATATGACATGTGACTTATTGTGTAAGGGACATGTGACCTTTATTGAGTTACGCTCTAGTGTTTTTAATAGATTTGTGTCAATTTGATCATCTTAATCGGTGTATTTGTTCCTAATTGCAGATTACACCAATTGAGATAACAATCATATGTGCTGAATGAGATAATTAACAGTGACATTGTCATATAAATAAAGCAAGTAAGTGTTAAGCTAACAATCATGTTAATATACTTTTGACTAAGTTGAAGAAAAAGTTTTGGTTATTAACATAACAACAAAATAAAATTTCAACATAAGAAGCAAAACTTAAGATAGGTTTAGGATAAAAACCTTTGATATATAATTATATTTACTTAAAAAGGAAAAAAAATGGCACATGACATATTAAATGAGGGTGTCATTTGGTGTAATTATGTTCTAGTTTGATTATAACCTTATAGTTATATCCAATTTGGTTATATCCTTATAGTTATAAGATATAACCATACTTATATGTGATTTTTGAAATAATAATAACAAACAGTTAATATCAAACAAATTGGTGGAGAAATGTACATGAATAAAAGTATATTGAAACCTCATGATACAAATAAATTTATTGTCATGTAATCTTGATTACTTGATAACGTCTATTACTAGAGTCAAATGCAAATTTAAAAAAATATGTTATTCGCTTTGTTGCTTTTAGAAAAAAAAAAAAAAAAAATCCCTGCGCCTGATTCTAGCGTACGCCAGATCCTGACGTAGAAGGGAAATTTCAAAAATTCCCCCAAGTCCCATATCTCAAATAATCATATTTTAGCTCTACGCAGCAAATTTAATATGTTATTCCCTTTGTTGATTCAACTAACTATTCATATCCAATGCCAAATAATAGGGAAAAAAAGAGAGAAATTAAAAATGATATTTTAATTGCATATCAGCTTAGGTATATGTAGACATACCATGAATGCTCGGTTTGTCTGCACGCTTGAATCATAAATGAAGCTCCTCAGTGTGATAGATAGAATGCAACTTCACAACTTGTGTAAAGGAATATATATCAATAATTTATCATCAGCATCACTCTCCAATATTAATCCATCATCTTCTCTATAACATGTTTTACCAACAATCAAATAACACTGTTACAATTGATGTAAACAATCACCTGACCGGTAACCCCATAAACATAAGAATGAATTAACAACATTAGAGTACAATCAACATTCTATTTGGCTTTTAGAAAGCCCTCCAGCCCAAATCCCATTACAAATACAATCACCGAACTACAAACCTATTAAACATTAGAAGGAAGTACAGTGCGTATGAATGAGCAAAAATCCGTGCACAACAAAAGCAAACAACTTTTCTATCCATCTCAAACAAACAAATCCTGGTAAATATTAGAATCAAATTGGAATGATTGAACAAAAGATACAAAATTGTGCTAAAAAATAGTAGAGCAAGAATAACTGGGGTCACAACACAAATTGCCAAGGACTCAACGACTGGAGGGGGAAAACTTGCTTGAGATCATTAGGAATGAAAATGAAACACGAAATCTAGTCACATGAGGAGAGAATCGTAGTTTGTGGCCTTGCAAGTCTGGACACTCGGAATCAATGCAGGAAGACGCGTTCGTGAATGAGAAAACGGTCAAGAATATAACCCGACGACGATAGCATGAAACGCATATAAATTTGTTTTCAGTTTATAGTTTCAACTGATTCACATTATATGAAACATTAGGTTTCATTTTCATATCAGTTTCATGAGAACCAGACATCAGTCAACACGAATAATTAACATCAACACATGTATCCTGTCAATATTAGCTCTAGATGACAAATTGCATTTCCATTCAACAACACATTAAACCAAACTGTTGACTGTCACAACTTAAACCCATATTATTATCATTATTGACCAACAAACCAAATACAAAATCTGTATAAACTGAGACCGAATCGACAGAAATTCAATGAAACAAAGTAGCAGCAATTACCTATGGTTCTCAATCACATAGAGCAGCAGATCACTCCGAATCCGCCTTCTCCGGTTTGGGACCTAAATTCCTTCCCATCCCCTAAAATAATTTCGAAATTACACCAACAAAACACTATTACTACAAATATGCCCCAAAACAAATTTGATAACATCAAAATTTTTATTTGGCATGGATTGAGATAAGCTTCACTTTTCATTTGATAACATCAAAACTTTACATGTCCGTACGAGAACAATTCAGTAATCCGATAAGCATCAGCGAAGTATTTTACCAAAAGACAATAAAAAAAGTGAACATCACAACAACAATATATTTACAACCCTTGTGCAATTTAATTAGTTTAGCATAACAAAGAGGAAATGAACAAAGAAACAATTTAAGACCACATTACTGCGATTTGGTATGAACAAATACATCGAAGTATTAAGAAGGGAAGATAATAGGACCTCGATGAGCAGAAAGTAAGGGCACCAACGTAGGAGGTAGTATGTAGAAGGGGAACTCTTATACACGCAGATGAGCAAAACTTGGCAGCATTGTAAGCAGTTGAATTACCACATTTGGTAATATGTATAAACATGCCAGAAAGGAAAAAAAGGAGCTAAAGCTAATAAATATGCAATTACAAGCCCAACATTTGTTTTGGCAGACCTTATATACACACAAGTTTTTAGCTTTACGCACGTGGTTTGGTGTGTCAAAAATAGACGTGTAGGCATGATGGTATTGTTTGACAAAAATGTGATAAAGTTAATACGCCAAAATGAAGCGTACCAAAAATAGGGTAAATATCTGACACGCCAAAATATAGCGTACCAGACGTGTGGGCCTTTAATCGAACCTTGAATAAATGGCCCAATTAAAGGCCCATTTAGCGCGCCCGAAAATGGCGCACCAAATTGAAGCCCATTTGGCGCGCCATCAACTGGCGCACCAAATTGTTGTTTTTCTATTAATAGAAAAACAACCATTTTATGGCCCATTTGGCGCGCCATAAAATGGCGCACTATACTAAAAAAAATTGCAATATTTTCTTCCATAATCATGTAGAGAATTTCAATACGAGTCCGTACATATAAAATTCGTCCAAAACGGACATCGTTTGCCCCTCCAAAAGCCCAAAAATCGGAGCGTCAGGAAGCTGAGAAGGATAAGTCGCGACCGCGGCCAAGAAGTAGCAGGCGCGGCCAAGGAAGAATTCGCTGGAGTGCCAAGAAGAGTAATAAAATAATATGGAAATCGAATAGTAATAAAATAATATGGAAATCGAGCAAAAATCCCGAAAATGCCCGTCGGAAGGGCTGTTGGCGTTTTCCGTCCAACTGGAGGCCCGACGGTGGTTCTCCGGCGTAGAAATGATGGGGCTTTGATAGAGGACTCAAAGACGAAGCTAGGGGAGCCACCAATTGCAAGATTGAAGCTCGAACACTCTCAAAGTTTTCCCAAGAACAACCGATTTTCTGAATTAGGGTTCTTGAGATTGGACTTCGAAATTGGATGAATATGGGAAGAAATTGGAGCGGTATTTATAGGCATTTTGAAGCTTAGGATACTCTCATCAAGACCCAATGGTTAATGCCTCCCAATTGAAGACGAATTGATCCAATTTTGGATTTGTTCAATTCGGACCCTAGATGACACGTTGGTTTTTGTGGCTGAAATTCCATGACTTTGGGTGACATTTAATCCAATTGATGGAGGAATTACATGGAGGATGAGTTTGTCTTCAATGCCCAGCCTTTAATTTGCTCGATCGGATCCGAGGAGGATCAAAATCCTCTATTGAAGCTTTAAAAATAAGCTTACGAGCTGTTGGTTTTTTTTAAAGGAGGAAGAAGACACGTTTTTGGCTTAATTATAATGGTTATATCGTGTAGTTACGCTCTATTGTTATATCATATAGTTATATACTATGGTTATATCGTATAATTATATACTATGGTTATATCGTATAGTTATGCTCTATTGTTATATCATATAGTTATATACTATGGTTATATCGTATAATTATATACTATTGTTATATTGAATAATTATATACTATTGTTATATCGAATAGTTATATACTATAGTGATAACAGGAATTTGCCGTTCTAATTCCTACTATGCAAAGTATCCAAACAAACCCTAAAACCGTAGTCCTAGGTAAGTACAAGTCGAATCCACAGGGAGGCGAATTCTATCTTAATATGCAATTTGTATGTCAAACTAAGGTAACCAAATTGGGGTTTTGTTTGTTTTAAGTAATCTAAGCATGCAAAAGTAAACAACGTAATAGTTGATGAAATCAGTAATGAGAAAAGCACTTAGTCAAACAACATCCACTATTCGTATGACAAGTTGATCCTAGATACTCATTCAAAATCACATGCAATGGTAATTCCAATTCCTTTTCAGATATAACTAATAGCACAACCAGATACTATTAGCACTAACTAATTAAACAACCCTGAAACTATCAAGATTCAGTTTAACAGCAGCCTTACGGATAGGAATATAGTTGGATACAATTCTAGCATAAAACAACCAGCTTTTATCCTAGAATGTAAATCAATTCTCTTCTGCATAAGACTAGCACAACCAGTTACTAGCACGATGCAGTTGCTATTCTGAAATAGATATGTTCAACCAGTAACAATCTAGATCTAGCAATAGATAAATAACGACAAACCCTAGTTGCGTCCAAATAGAGATTATCAATATCAATCATAAACAACTTAAGCAAGAGAAAGATAAAAACCATGCAAAAGATTAAGAACAAGAATCTCACAACTTAATCCAAACGAAAACTCCAGCGTCTGACTAAGCCAGGGAGGCTTAGTTCTTCATAGCAAATACATGAGAGAAAATTAGGGTTTCAAGATAATATAGAAGATAGATTGATATGCCTCTCTTTTCCCTTAAATACTAAAGGAAATAAAATATGAAATTAACCTAAAACGAAATAATAAAACGTAATAAAAATAATCCAAATAAAACAAATATGGAAAACACGTTCGGCGGGCTTCTGACAGCGGCGGCGGTCGCCGTAATGTTCACGGCGGGCGCCGTCGCTGTTCTTCGGTTCAGCTCATGCGACACTTCCGTAGAAACGCCATAACTTTTGATTCCCAACTCGGATTGCGCTCATATTTTGAGGACTTGCAGTAGACTTCAAGATCTAACTCCTCGAATTGGAATCACTCCATGTGGACATCGGCGTTGAGAGAACGAACCAATTGAATTCAGCCTATGGTTCTTCTACTCTTCATTGCACTCCTCTTCCTCGTCTTCTCATGTGGTTTCTTCCTCAGTGTCTCATATGATATCCAAAACCGCTCAAACACCTCCAAATACACCAACTTCTCCCCCAAACGCCATACACATGAATATGTCAAAATCTACCTGAATGACACCAATAAAACCTCTAATGACTCTTACTTAAGCCCTACAAAGTAGTGCTTATCATATAGTTATATATTATAGTTATATACTATAGTTATATATTATTGTTATATCGTACAGTTATATACTATGGTTATATCGTATAGCTATATACTATTGTTATATCGTATAACTATATACTATGATTATATCGTATAGTTATATACTATTGTCATATCATATATTTATATATTATGGTTATATCGTATAGTTATATACTATGGTTGTATCGTATAGTTATATACTATTGTTATATCGTATAGTTATGCACTATTGTTATATCATATAGTTATATACTATAATATATATTATGGTTATATCGTACAGTTATATACTATGGTTATATCGTATAGTTATGCACTATTGTTATATCATATAGTTATATACTATAATATATATTATGGTTATATCGTACAGTTATATACTATGGTTATATCGTATAGTTATGCACTATTGTTATATCGTATTGTTATATACTATAGTTATATACTATGGTTATATCGTATAGTTATGCACTATTGGTATATCATATAGTTATGTACTATAATATATATTATGGTTATATCGTATAGTTGTATACTATGGTTATATCGTATACTTATATACTATTGTTATATCATATATTTATTGTTATATCGTATAGTTATATACTATTGTCATATCATATATTTATATACTATGGTTATATCGTATAGTTATATACTATTGTTATATAGTATGGTTATATCGTATAGTTATATACTATTGTTATATTATATAGTTATATACTATTGTTATATCGTATAGTTATACACTATTGTTATATCATATAGTTAACTATAGTCATATCGTATAGTTATATACTATTGTTATATCGTATAGTTATATACTATTGTTATATTATATAGTTATATACTATGGTTATATCGTATAGTTATACACTATTGTTATATCATATAGTTAACTATAGTTATATCGTATAGTTATATACTATTATTATATCGTATAGTTATATATATTATTGTTATATCGTATAGTTATATACTATGGTTATATCGAATAGTTATATACTATATATTATAGTTATATACTATGGTTATACTATATACTATAGTTATATACTATGGTTATACTATTGTTATATAGTATGGTTATATCGTATAGTTATATACTATTGTTATATTATATAGTTATATACTATGGTTATATCGTATAGTTATACACTATTATAATATCATATAGTTAACTATAGTCATATCGTATAGTTATTCACTATTGAATAAGGCCCATTATGGTTATATCGTACATTTATATAATATGGTTATATCATATAGCTATATACTATTGTTATATCGTATATTTATATACTATTGTTATATCGAATAGTTATATACTATATATTATAGTTATATACTATTGTTATATCATATAGTTATATATATTATTGTTATATCGTATAGTTATATACTATGGTTATATCGTATAGTTATATACTATTGTTATATCATATATTTATTATTATATCGTATAGTTATTCACTATTGTCATATCATATATTTATATACTATAGTTATATCGTATAGTTATATACTATTGTTATATAGTATGGTTATATCGTATAGTTATATACTATTGTTGAAATACCCCATATTAGATAAAATTGGTTATTATATTATATACATGGTATGGGGCGGATTAGTGGACCTCCTTTAAGTTATTAAAAGGCAGATTTTGGGGGAAAATCAGAAAAGGGCAAAACCTTGCCTCGTCTTCTCTGAGCAGCAGCTGAAGAAGCTCGTGCTCCCTCATCTATTCTTCCGTGCTCAGCCACTCTTTCCCGCCGGTGAGACAGATCGGAAGCTGGGTCGCGTGTTGCTGTTGGTATTCGCTGCTACCGGATCTGCTGTTTGCTGCTGCTTCTGTACAGAATCGGGAGCTACTGTATCCGAGATCTATTGTTGGCTTCTGTTGAAATCCGGCGACGAGGGGGTGATTCTGGTGACTGTTGTGCTATGTGCGAACCCCGCTAAAGGTCGGAGCAGTTGATGAAGGCCGAGAAGCTGTTGTGTGTGGGTGTTGCTGGTTGCCACTATGAGTCGCTGCTGTCACGTTCTGCTGCTCGTCGTTGCTGCTACTATTTTCCGGCGAAGTGAAGCCCGGTCCCGGCGTCGGAAGTAAGGTCGACGACGCGTGCAGCGAGCAACTTAAGTATTGGGTTGATTTTGTGTGTGGTTGTTGAATTGGAAAGTTGATGTATGACTTTAGGGTTTAAAATTGGGGGTTTCAAGTAATGGAATGGGTATGAGTTAATTAATGCAGGAAATTGTTCGGGTTGTTGTTGCAGGTTTGTTCCGGATTGGTTGGCGAAGTTGGTGAAATTTCTGAGGCCGTTGTGGTTGAGTTTAAGGCAAGATGATTCTTGCTAACCCTTCGTTTATTTTTATAAAATTACTTTTCATCCTATTTTGTTTAGTAATTGATTTTTTTTCCTTGTCTGAGTAAGTTGATTTGGATTATTGGTTGTGTAATTTCATGGTTGGATGTGTGTGTGTGTTGAAGATCGGTTGTGTGCTTGATTAGTGGTTTTGTTGATAGATATTGGTTTTGTTATTTGAAATGGTTGAATGTGTGGATATTAGTTTAGTTGTTTGACATTGGTTGTTTGCTTGGATATTGGGTTCGTGTTGAATGTTGATTGTGTGAATAATTATTGGTCGTGCATTGGATATTGGTTGTGTGCTTTGCCATTGGTTCTGTGTTGGATATTTATTGTTTGTTTGGTTGCTGGTTTGTTGGCGGATATCGATTGTGTGTTTTGTTATTGGTTATGTGCTGGGTTATTGGTTTTGTGTTGAACCTGGTTGAATGTGTTGGTTGTTGTTGCTTTGTGTTATGATTGATTGGATGTTGGTGTAGTAGTTGATTGTAGCTAGTTGTGGATGATTGGTTGTGTTGACAGATGGAGGTGGTGGGTTGTTGGTGGATTGGTAATGGTTGGTTGTGAAGCCAGGGTGAGGGTGTGACCTCATCCGACCACGTGAGGGTGTGACCTCCGTTGGTTAAGGCTAGGCCGGGGTGATTGATAGCCTCACCCGACCACGTGAGGGTGTGACCTTAAGTTGGCTAATGGCCATGGTTGGATGGTTGAAAGTCTCATCCGGAAAGTGTGTGTTGATTGTCTCACCCGGTGATGTGGTGGTGGAGACGGAGGTTGGATTGGAGGTGTTGGAGGTTGTGTGTGTTGGTTATGTGTTGAATGTTGGTTGTGTACTTTTTTTTTTAGCCAAATGGTAAGATTTTATTGAAGGTTGGGAAAAAGGCCCAACGTTCTGTTTACATGCACTAATATAACCAAAACAACAAACCAAACAAACAGAAAATAGCAAACAAACAAAACAAAATAGAACAACACATACCACAAAAAAAGCAAGGCAGAAACAGAGAACAATACAACAAAGTACAAAAAGCAGAAACAAGGACAACAGAAGCAATAGCAAGAGAGGGATGAGAGAACTAAGAAGATAGAAGCTCAAGCAGCAACAAATGCAGAAACTTCAGCACATACCAACAGACATAAGACTCCAAAAACCACAAAGGCAGAACAGAAATCAACACTCTAAACCCAGCAGCAAGCTAACTCCAAAACACACTGCAAGCAGAAGCTACATCAACAGTTCAAAGCCCAAGTCTTCTTCTCATTGCACAGCCTCTTTTACCACCTGTGGAAAGCTTGGTCAGAATTCTAAGTTTACAATGCTGAATAATATTTGTGGCCACAGCATCCACGTTCACTATAACTCCATTGAAGATGACCTCATTTCTGAGATGCCAAGTAAAGTATATAACTGCCATAACTGTCAACAGCTTAGAGAGATAAATGTTATTGTTTCTCTTATTGCACTGATAGAACCAATTCCACCAGGACATTACATCTCTCTTTCTGGTGTGGATACCTTGCCAATCTAAAACTTTCCCAGCAATATTACTAACAATGTTGGTTGTGTACTTGATTAAGTGGTTTTGTTGATGATATTGGTTGTGTACCTGATTAAGTGGTTTTGTGATGAATATTGGTTGTGTACTTGATTAAGTGGTTGTGTTGATGATATTGGTTGTGTACTTGATTAAGTGGTTGTGTTGGTGATATTGGTTGTGTACTTGATTAAGTGGTTGTGTGATGATATTGGTTGTGTGCTTGGTTATTGGTTTTGTGTTGGATGTTGATTGTTGGCTAGTTATTGACTTGTTGTCAAATATTGGTTTTTGTTGCTAGTTGTGATGTGAATTTCTGTTGGTGTGGTTGTTGGTGGCAGCTAGTTGAGGAAAGATGGTTATGTTGATTGATTATGAAGGTTGGTTATGTGGATGTTTGTGAAGGTTGGTTTCCCATCTTGAGGGTGTGGGCCAATATGGGTTGGGTTGAGGTGTATGGGTTGTGGCCCATGTTAACGAACAGGCGGCACCGGAAGGGTGGCTGGCCTGGGTTATTATAATTATATAAGGTGATGATTGTCTTGCTTGTGCTTATGTGTTCGTTGATGCGAAGGTTGGTTGGAATGTGTTAGTACAGTAGTGAGTTCGGTATGTTTGGTTAGCCTTGGTTACGTGTTGATCCTAATATATGTATATATGTTTTGTAAAGTTGATAATTGAGGTGTTAGTAGTAGAGACAAAGATGGATTGGATGTGTTAGTAAAGTTGGATTGGATCGTCTTATCCGTTTATACTTGTGGTGAGGTTGAGATTGGATTGAATGAGGTTAACATATCGAAGAGTTGGTCAGAAGTGGTTAAGTAGTAGTTATGATATAGTATATATATATTGTGGCATGTTGTTGTTTGGTGTTAGTTGGTTGTTGTGATAAATCTCTATGTTTTAAACTGTTTTTGGCTTGATGATTCTTGCTAGTCTTTCATTAGACTAACCAACCTCGGTTTATGTTCCGTGGTTGGCTGGTGTATCGGGTCCACCTGTCAACTAGTCTTTGCAGGTTGGCAGCAACAAGGGGGTTTTGGATCACAAATGTGTCTTCACAGTTAAAGATTTTGTTTTGCATCGGATTTGAAAATGTTGTATTAGCCACTTGTGTTTTGGGATATAAATTGATACACTGAAATGGATGAAATGTTTAAATGTTGTTTCAAACATGAACAGGGATTTTGATGTTGATAACTTTTGTGTATTTGGAAGTATTTCGGGTTTTCATTTTTCTAAAATCGCCTTATAGTTCTTCGGAACTTTGGCACTGTGACACCTCTGGTCCGGGGTGTTACAATTGCTATATTATATAGTTATATACTATTGTTATATCATATAGTTATACACTATTGTTATATCATATAGTTAACTATAGTCATATCGTATAGTTATATACTATTGTTATATCGTATAGTTATATACTATTGTTATATTATATAGTTATATACTATGGTTATATCGTATAGTTATATACTATTGTTATATTATATAGTTATATACTATGGTTATATCGTATAGTTATACACTATTGTTATATCATATAGTTAACTATAGTCATATCGTATAGTTATATACTATTGTTATATAGTATGGTTATATCATATAGTTAACCATAGTCATATCGTATATTTATATACTATTGTTATATCGAATAGTTATATACTATAGTTATATATTATAGATATATACTATTGTGATATCGTAGAGTTATAACTATTCTTATATCGTATAACTATATACTATGGTTATATCGTATAGTTATATACTATGGTTATATCGTATAGTTATATACTATGGTTATATCGTATAGTTATATAGTATGGTTATATCGTATAGTTATATACTATTGTCATATCAAATATTTATATACTATGGTTATACTATATACTATGGTTATATACTATTGTTATATAGTATGGTTATATCGTATAGTTATATACTATTGTTATATTATATAGTTATATACTATTGTTATATCGTATAGTTATACACTATTGTTATATCATATAGTTAACTATAGTCATATCGTATAGTTATATACTATTGTTATATCATATAGTTAACTATAGTCATATCGTATAGTTATATACTATTGTTATATCGTATAGTTATATACTATTGTTATATTATATAGTTATATACTATGGTTATATCGTATAGTTATACACTATTGTTATATCATATAGTTAACTATAGTTATATACTATTGTTTGTTGTATAGTTATATATATTATTGTTATATCGTATAGTTATATACTATGGTTATATCGAATAGTTATATACTATATATCATATAGTGATATGTTATTACTATATCGTATAGTTATATACTATTGTTATATCGTATAGTTATATACTATTGTTATATCATATATTTATATACTATTGTTATATCTTATAATTATATACTATAGTTATATATTATGGTTATATCGTATAGTTAAAATTAATACGTGTGACACCAACCGAAATTATATATACCAATTGAAATTTTCCTTACTTTTGTTTACAAATTATACGTTCACTTCATCATAGGGTTTGTTCGTTCAACACCCTTATAATGGGTTTTTAGTAAATAATGCCATTTAAGTGAAAAAAATGTTATCAAGCTTAGATATATGTGCCAAATTACCAATTTTAGTAAAACCCCCTTATAACATATCAGCCAAACATACCCATAAACATAAATAAAATAAATAAATGAATTTAATAGGAAAAACAACAATTTGGTGCTCAATTAGTCAATTGGTGCGCCAGTTGATGGCGCGCCAAATGGGCTTCAATTTGATGCGCCATTTTCGGGCGCGCCAAATGGGCCTTTATCTGCCCACTTCTCCTATCTCTGTTATTCCTCCATGTTTCTTCTCGTATCAAAAACCAAAAGCCGAGAATCACCATAACCACAACAATCAAAATAGCAGATAAAAACAACACTAGTAGTTCCTTTGTTATTCTACTTAATTAGGATAAACAAACAAAATATATAATGATATGTCTTTTTACATTTCTCAAAAAGTCAATTGACTAGTCTCCTAGCCGCGATCGCGGTTCTCTTAGCCGCGCCCGCGGCTTACTCTTCCTGGCACTCCAGCGAATTCTTCCTTGGCCACGCCTGCTGCTTCCTGGCCGCGGTCGCGACTTATCCTTCTCAGCTTCCTGACGTTCCGTTTTTTGGGCTTTTGGAGGGGCAAACGATGTCCGTTTTGGACGAATTTTATATGTACGGACTCGTATTGAAATTCTCTACATGATTATGGAAGAAAAAGTGCAATTTTTTTTAGTATGGTGCGCCATTTGATGGCGTGCCAAATGGGCCCCCAACAGTCGTTTTTTCAAACGGAGCAAATTGCACGCCATAATCTGGCGTGCAATTTGTGTGCCCACAGGTAGCGCACTATGCGCCATATTATGGCGCGTGAGTTTTGTGGTCTTTTGTCCATTTCTTACTGTTTTGCCCCCTGCACGCCAAACTTTTGCGCATCAAGCATGCATGCCAAACATTAACGCACCAAACCGCGTGCGAAAAGTTTGAAAACCGCGTGTATATAACGCCCTCGTTTGTTTTTTATTAAGGCTAGTAATATGAACTAAAATATTTGAATTTTATTGTCAGTAGATACAACCAATCCTAAAATTTCTATCAACGTGTCAAACATTGTAAGTTTGTAACTACCATACATAGTTGCAGAAATAACACTAAACATGCTCAATTTACAGCAGTCTAATGACTCGACAGGGAAGCAATCAAGCATGCGAAGAAATATTCTCTTGTTGATTGATAGTTGCCCAAGTTCATAAATGGATTCCACATATAGATGCTATAAGTACAAAACCACATATATATGTGATTAATTCCCGAATTTAAGTAGGAACAAAAAAATAGATCTTGCTACAGCATAATCCTCTAGATGATTTCAATTTCTATATTGACTTGAGAGAAATACAACAACCACCCATGGGAATTTAGATAAAAAAATCAAACTACAACAAATATAACAATCAAAATGTTTTTTTTTTCCCTTAGAAAATTAGGTACATAACACACAAGATGAGCAATTGAGACATACACCAATCATTTTCATTGCATGATTATCCACATGAAATTTAACTACAAAAATTTCCAACTCAAGCTCATAAACAATCTGATCAATTCCAAAAACTTAAGAAAATATATAAAAAATAACTTGAGAAATTCAAAATGAAGATGAAAAGTGGCATAAAAAATCAATTAGCGGTTACCGAGCGCAGAGAGAAGGGAAGGGATTACCGCCCTTGACGATCTAGCCCAAAGCAAAGAAGACGGCGCCAGCGAGAATGGCGGTCTCCCAAGCATGAAAGTACCATTTGTTGTACTGCCTAATCGCATTCCTTCACTGATCCCTCAGGGTAGGAGCATTCGGGTTCACCATCTGCGGTGGGTTCGGGTAATGAGCCTTTTGACCGGTATCCGAATAGTCGTTATTGATTTCCCATGGAGGCTTTCATGGTTGCGCTCCAACGGTGGCGGTGGTCTTGTAGCGGGTGGGACTTCCGGTTGGACTTTTGGTTTTTGGTCTCTGACGTTTCGGTTGTCTTGTGCTTTGAACGACGCTTCTGGAACTGAAGGAAAGCAATGATTCGTATCTCTTAAGCACAATACTTGCCACTCCCTTCTTGTAGAAAGCCAAGGTTATCGCTATTGGGATTGATCACTATTCCGTCCCGCTAACAAATCAGCGGAAGCTCAAAACCAATGAACCTGTGGAACCTAGGTCTCTTTCCGACAACCAAATCAAAAACTAGCCAAATCGTAGAAACCAAAGCACAATCAAGCAACACAATCACAACAGAAATAATGCACAAAACCAACACAAGATTTAAGTGGGAAAAACCGTCCTATGGAGAGGTAAAAAATCCACTATCGCCCACCAGAGCACAAAATCCACTAATCATCAAAACAAGTACAAGTGTTCACACAGATACCAATCTCACACAGGAGATAACAAGATATGGAGAATCAACTCAAGAAAATCTCAAATCTAACAACAAACACTTGTAACTAACGACTAGAACATCCAAGAAGGCAACCTACCAACAAACTCCAGTTGTCGGCTTCCGGAAGCAAGAGACGAACGGACAATGGTGTAGACAAGGAAAAACCTTCACTTTCTCCATCAATTTCTCTTCTCTCTTCTTCTTTCTCCCTTCTCTCTCTTGTGCTCCTTTGAAAAACTCAAAATAGGGGCTGCTTACTAGGGCAAACTTTTTGCTCCAAAAATCTGCACACTCTCGTGCCTCTCTCTCCTCCAAATTTGCTTTTATATGTGAAGCAAATGGGAGACCTTGGCTGGACAAACAAATGGGCCTTGGGCCCAACAATCTCCCCCTCCAGCCCAGGGAAGACATCCACGTCGTATCAGATCTTCACTTGCGCACCAGTCTCGCCATCTTGGCACAGAACTGATGCTTGTCAACAGTCACCACCTTGGTGAACATATCAGCTGGATTCTTGTTTGTGTGAATTTTCTTCAAACGCATCTGACAATCACTCACAGCATCTCGAATCCAATGGTACCTCACATCAATATGCTTTGTCCGGCAATGGTATGTATCATTCTTGCTCAAATCAAGAGCACTCTGATTGTCATAATTCACCACATACTTTCCCTACTTCAGACCCAGTTCTCGAAGGAATCTCTTCACCCAAAGCATCTATTTTCATGCTTCTGTCATGGAAATGTACTCTGCCTCAGTCGTGGACAAAGCAACACACTTTTGCAACTTAGACTGCCACGAGACAACTCCCCCTATAAAAGGAAACAAGTACCCCGATGTCGACTTTCTACCATCGAGATCTCCTGCCATTTCTGAATCTATAAAACCCTTGAGAATAGGTTTAGCTCCTCCAAAGCATAAGATCATCTTGCAAGTACCTCTCAAGTATCTGAAGATCCACTTCACAACTTCCCAATGATCTCTTACAGGATTAGCAAGAAACCTGTTAACGAGACCAACTGCATGAGCTATATCCGGCCGTGTGCACACCATAGCACACATCAGACTTCCAATTGCTGATGAATAAGGAATGGTGGCCATCTTCTTCTTCTCTTCACTTGAAGACGGGCATGACTTCTTGCTCAATTTGAAATGGCTAGCAAGAGGAGTACTAACCGACTTAACATCTTCCATTTTGAACCTACTCAGAACCTTTTCAATATACTTCTCCTGTGACAACCATATCTTTCTGGCTTTCCTGTCACGAGTAATCTACATGCCCAATATTTGGCATGCTTGTCCCAAGTCTTTCATGTCAAAGGAAGTGCTCAAATCCCGCTTCAAAGCATCAACTAGGGATTTATCTTGTCCCACAATGAGCATGTCATCCACATAAAGAAGAAGAATGACAAACTTGCCGTTTGTCTGACGTTTGAAGTAGACACAATGATCTGCACTTGTTCTGGTGTAGCCATGATCCACCATGAAGCTATCAAACTTCTTGTACCACTGTCTGGGAGCTTGCTTCAGCCCATATAAGCTTTTCTTTAGTTTGCAAACCAAGTGCTCTTTTCCTTTTACTTCAAACCCCTCTGTTTGCTCCATATAAATTTCCTCATCTAAATCACCATGGAGAAATGCAGTTTTCACATCCAACTGCTCGAGTTCAAGATCCATTCTTGCAGCTAAGCCAAGGATCACTCTAATGGAACTCATCTTGACAACAAGTGAGAAGATTTCATCAAAATCAACTCCCTTCTTCTGACTGAAGCCTTTCACAATTAGTCGGGCTTTGTACTTGACTAGTTTATCTCCATCCATCTTTAGCCTGAACACCAACTTGTTTCTCAGCGCCTTTCTTCCTTTGGAAGCTTCACTAGCTCATATGTGTAGTTCTTTTTCAAAGAACTCAACTCCTCTTCCATGGCTTTCACCCACAGAGCTTTTTCTTTGTGGTTCTGCACTTCTTGAAAACTTCCAGGCTCCCCCTCTTCAGTAACTACAACATACTCAGACGAGGGATATCTAGTGGATGGACGACATTCTCTTTCTGACCTTCTGAGCTCATTTGCTTCTTCACTCTCTTCTGGCTCCCCCTGCTCAGAACCCTCACCAGTTTCAACATCTGGCAAGACATCGTCTGACGCAGGAATCTCATATGTGCCATTCTCAGAAGAAGACTCGTCACTTGTGTCATTCCCTTCTGAATGAGAGGACAAGTAAACTGGAAGCTCATCAACTTCCTCTAGTGTCTCAGAATTTGACAACAACTTGTCTTCATGAAAGATCACATCCCTAGACCTTATCACCTTCTTCCTTTCTGGATCCCACAACTTGTACCCAAAATCAGTATCTCCATAGCCTAAAAAAGTGCATGGAACTACTCTATCGTCCAGCTTCTGTCTCTGCTTTTTAGGCACGTGCACAAATGCCTTATAACCAAAGACCCGCAAATGAGAGTATGGAATGTCTCTTCCAGACCAAACTCTCTCAGGAATATCAAAATCCAAAGCAGTTGATGGAGATCTATTCATCAGATAGAAAGCAGTCATCACAGCTTCACCCTAAAATGGCTTAGGAAGATTTGTCATCTTCAGCATACATCTGACCTTCTCCATGATGGTCCTATTGGTCCTTTCTGCAACGCCACTGTGTTATGGAGTGCTCGGTGTTGTCTTCTCATGTCGTATGCCATGCTCTTGGCAATATTTGTAAAACTCCTGGGAAGTGTACTCGCCTCCATTATCACTGCGACGAGATTTCAGAGAACGATCCTTCTCTCTCTCCACCATGGCATGAAATTGTTTAAAGCAATCAAGGACATGGTCTTTTGTTTTCAAAACAAACACCCAAACTGATGCGAACAACCCCTGAGTGTCGTCTGCAATGCAAGATCTTGACTCCTCAAGCTAGGATTGACTCTTCTCCTCCGTAGCCAAAGTGATGGCTTTCCTAGGGTTAAAGAGATAACCCTCAATTGTGTCAAGAGATGACGTGAAGATCAAAGAGATGATCTGAATACCGAAGAGACGGTGTAGAACTTGCTCGAAGCGACGAGCTACGGGATAAACAATTCGTGGAATCGAAGGGGTGACGTTAGAATTCAAGGAAGGAGCGTACTCAACTTCTAAGGAGCGAACTCAACTTTTACTACTTAAATTCAACGTAAAGGATACAAACTAGGGTTCCAAGTCTTTAAATAGGCTAAAAAGAAATAACATAAAATAATAATAATAAAATATTCATTAAAACGACGAGTCTTGGAAACGCTGACGCGGGGCGAACTCGGGGAAAGGCGGCGGTCGCCGTAATTAAACGGCGGCCGCTGCACAAAAGCCGTAGCCAAACTCCCTCAGACGGCGGGCGCCGCCCAAACGGCGGGCGCCGTAAGGTTCACGGCGGGCGTCGTGAACACCGAAGCCAGCAGCTGAATTTCCTCATCACGCCGGCGGGCGCCGGAGGCCTTGCGGCGGTCGCCGCCAAAACGGCGGGCGCCGTGAGACTTGCGGCGGTCGCCGGCCTCAGCATCCTCCGTGAGCTCAGCGTCTTCGTCTTTTGGTCTCTTCGAATGCACTCCCGTTGTTCCCTCTTCGTCCTTTGCCGTCAATGAGCGGGTCATGGAGCTATCAATCTCCCCTTCTTGGCAGCGAAGCGTCCTCGCTTCGTCCTTGTCGTCAGAAGCATGAGACGTTGGAGGAGAAAGAGCGGCGGCATGGAAAACAGGACGCACACCAAAGTTAGTGGTTATAGGTGGCCAACCCACGGGCAGCTCATCCAAAATGACATCCCCAGGGTCCTGCAAAAGAGAAGGCGCGGGAGTGGGTAAAACAACAAGATCTGTAACATTTAGAGAACACGCTAACGTAGTAAGTAAAAAGCAAGGACGACGTCCCTGAATGATGGGGGAGACAGCCTGAGACTTAGCCAATAGAAGCCGGTCTTCACAAGATCCTTGAATGCCTGGAGAAGATGGTGTAAGGGGATGTTTGGTTGCTGTCTTTTGCGGCTGCGCACGTTCAGCTGCTTGCAATGGATGCCCCTTGGCTTGTTCAATTGCCTTGACGCGGTTCCTCTCAACTTGATCTTGCAAAATCTCCTTAGGGCGCATAGGAAGCAAGGTGACCTTCCTTCCATTGTGCATGAAGACATAGTTGTTGAGGAAACCATCATGAAGAGCTCTCTTATCAAATTGCCAAGGTCGCCCTAAGAGAAGATGAGTGGCATCCATGGGCACGACGTCACAAAGCACCAAATCCGCGTAATGACCAATGCTGAAATCTATGGTACATTGGTGCTTCACAACATTGGAGTCATCACCCTCGGAAATCCAGTGTAGACTATATGGCTGGGGGTGCGGAGTTGTAATGAGCTTGAAGTGCTTGATCACCTTTTCATTGATGATATTGCAACAACTCCCACCGTCTATAATAACACTCAAAGAAGCACCCTGGACCGCACACTTAGTATGAAACAAATTCTCACGTTGGTCAAGTAAGGTACCTTCTTTGGTGGTAAGAACTCGGCGTGTAACCAAGCTAAGAGGTATGGTGTCTGGCTCGTCCGTATGGCTGCATACGTATCCGACCACGTCCTCCTCCTCCTCCTGGGTGTACGTGTCAAAGACTGGCCCGGTGTCGGTTGTGTCCTCATCAAAGGACTCATATCCGGAGAGGTGCGAGAATAGGACACATTTGTTGTTGGGGCAGTCCCGCTGTATGTGGCCATGCCCTTGGCACTTATAACAGACCTTGTCACACGCCCTTTCTTCGGAAGGAGGTGCTCGACGCTGTGGTGGCTCGTTGACGCGCGCCGGGGTGGTGCTCAACCGAGTGGTCGGCGTTGTAATCGCGGGAGCGGGCTGCAACGAGGAACGCACATCAGCAGAAGGGGAACTTGACATAGGGTTAGAGCCATACCTGGTGTGAGGCTGAAACCAAGATGCTCGCTTAGCCGCTTGAGCTTGCGACCATATCTCTTGTGCCGTATGTGCGCACTTCTGGAGGTCTCGTATGTTAAGCACCCGGAGTTGGTTTCGAATAGGCTCATGCAGGCCACGAAGGAACATACTCCGAAAGTCCTCGTCAGTGTGATGGATACCTGCCTTATGGGATAACTCTTCAAGTTCAACATAAAAGTCAAGGGGAGAACGAGTACCTTGAGAGGCGAGTTGTATCTTAAGGCGCATTTCAGAAGTAAAGTCCTCGGGGACATACGTCTTCCTCATGATCCGCATAAGATGGCGCCAAGAAGTGATTGGACGCTCACGGTGATATGCACGGTCGGAGCAAAAGCGGTGCCACCAAGCCTTGGCGGCGCCGTCGAAATGTAATGCGGCGGTAGCAACCCATTCCTCTTCCGGGTATTGGTAGTGGTTCAAAACATACTCCATAGACTGCTGCCAATCAAGAAATTTAAGAGGATCAAATTCACCAGAAAAGTTAGGAAGTTTTACCTTAATGTCGGGGCGACGTGGGCCATGGCGCCCGGGGCTCGGGCGACGTCGTTCCCGCGAGTGTCGGCGGTAGCCGCGATGCGTGGGGCGCAACTCCTCGCGGCGTTCCATCTCATACACCTTCTCATCATAAAATCCTTCCTGGGAGTGGTCTGAGCTACGGTCATCATCACGCTCGGACTCGGAGTCGTCATACCATGCGTGTTGTCGACCTCGAACCCGGCGGTCCTTGGTGTTGACATACGGTAGGGGATCCTTGTAAACGCAAACACTATGACGGGAGCGATCCGACGTGTAATCCTCATCTCTCGGGGCAAAGGCGGGGTTGTACCGGGCGTGGGAGACGCCACGCTTGGGCGGGTAGCCTTCAATTTGCGAACGAAGGCGATCCTGTGGCGTGGACAAGACACCCTTCCCCTTGCGATCCAGAGAGTGGTTGGCTGGGGCCGTAGGGTTCAGCAGAGGATCGTTCGTGGGCAACTTCACGTTACTCATGGCCCGACGAAGGTACGCAAGTTCAGCAGCTTGCTCGGCAATAACGCGGTTTTTCTCTTCATTCGCGGACTAAAGTGTGTCGTTTGACGCATGAAGTTGGTTGATTTGTTCATAGGCGGAGTCCATGTGTTCGGGGCTGCGGTGGCCCATAGAGGGAGAGACGCTCGAAGTAGGGACATCCATAGTACCTATACGAAGCATATAACACAAGAAGTAAGCTGCACCAAGCAAAAGAGCAAGTCCAAGCCAAGTCCTTGTCTCAAAAGTGACCCAAGAAATTTTCCGCGGGGCGTACTAATTTGGGTTGCTCGTGAGGAGGGAGAGGCTTGAACATAAGGCCAAAAGCAAGAACTAGCAAGTCCAGTCCCAAACAACACAAAAATTTCCAAGTGCAAGCAAATCAAATCAAGTTTCTCAGAATTAATCAGAAGAGAGTTGAAATTTTTTATATGCCCTTTTTAATGAGAGTTGCATAGAGACATGAAAGAGGAGAAGATGGTGTATGACCGTATGGTGCGTTCTCTGCCTACTCTTTGTTTTTTTTGTTTTGTTTTGAGGCTTCTGTCTTCCCAAACCTTTCTGTTTTTGTTTGATGGAAGGTGAGAATAGTATGTTTGTTTTGTTTATACGGTCACACCTTGTTTTTGTTTTTGTGCTGATATGATGACGAATCAAGCAAGAAAGAACCACACAAGCAAGTGTAGGAAAATCAAGAAGAGACAAGCAACTAGCAGGGAGGAAAATCAAACAACTAATCTAGCAATTAACCCAATGATGAAGCAAGACTTGATCAACAAGAACAAGGAAATCAAATATGCAATTAAAGGAAACAAGAATTGCTAGAGGATAGATTGTTGGATTGGGGAACAAGTAATCAAAACCTAAGGGATTTAGGGTTAGGTGTGAGGGTGAGAGAGGCGGCGGCGGACGGTGGTGGTGGCGGACGATGGTGGTGGCGATCGGTGGTGGTGGGTGGTGGTGGTGGCGAGCGGTGGTGGTGGGTGGTGGCTAGAAAAAAATTTCTAGGGTTTGCTAGCGGAAACAAAATTTCAAGAATCACAGAAGAGAGAAGAACAAACTTAGCTTGGAAAAGGCTCTGATGCCAGTTGATGCGAACAACCCCTGAGTGTCATCTGCAACGCAAGATCTTGACTCCTCAAGCTAGGATTGACTCTTCTCCTCCGTAGCCAAAGTGATGGCTTTCCTAGGGTTAAAGAGATAACCCTCAATTGTGTCAAGAGATGAAGTGAAGATCAAAGAGATGATCTGAATACCGAAGAGACGGTGTAGAACTTGCTCGAAGCGACGAGCTATAGGATAAACGATTCGTGGAATCGAAGGGGTGACGTTAGAATTCAAGGAAGGAGCGTACTCAACTTCTAAGGAGAGAACTCAACTTTTACTACTTAAATTCAACGTAAAGGATACAAACTAGGGTTCCAAGTCTTTAAATAGGCTAAAAATAAATAACATAAAATAATTAAAAAAAATATTCATTAAAACGACGAGTCTTGGAAACGCTGACGCGGGGCGAACTCGGGGAAAGGCGGCGGTCGCCGTAATTAAACGGCGGCCGCTGCACAAAAGCCATAGCCAAACTCCATCAGACGGCGGGCGCCGTAAGGTTCACGGCGGGCGCCGTGAACACCGAAGCCAGCAACCGAATTTCCTCATCAGGCCGGCGGGCGCCGGAGGCCTTGCGGCGGTCGCCGCCAAAACGGCGGGCGCCGTGAGACTTGCGGCGGTCGCCGACCTCAGCATCCTCCGCGAGCTCAGCGTCTTCATCTTTTGGTCTCTTTGAATGCACTCCCGTTGTTCCCTCTTCGTCCTTCGCCGTCAATGAGTGGGTCATGGAGCTATCACAAACCTTTCGTGAAGCATCATCAATAAAGGTCATAAAATATCTACGACCACAAAGTGTGGGTACATCAATGGGACCACATACAATAGAATATACCAGTTCAAGCAAATTCTTTTTTCTTTTAGAAGATTTGCTAAATGACACTCTAGTTTGTTTGCCAAACAAACAATAATCACAAGGGCTCGGAGGAGTAGCTTTGGCGGAAGGAATGAGGGACTTCATCGCCAAAATCTGCAGTCCTTTCTCACTCATGTGAGTCAGCCGTATGTGCCATAAATTTGGTGATGAATCATCTTCAACTGCATTCAGGTCATCTCTCAAGACCTTCATCTGAGTCTTGTATAGCGTGTAGCTCAGACTTTGTAACACCCCCGATTTATATCGGTTGTGCCACACGCCAATGACCTCAGACATTATTGTACAAAGCCACCCCAGGCTTTAATCGGAACAATTAAACTTAAATACGTAAACATATTAAATGAAAGATTAAACAGCGGAAAACATTTTAGTATGAAACTGAACCCTTTTATTAAAAGATCTCTCATCAAACGAGAGTAGCGTTTTTACAACAGAGTAAACATTTCAGCGGAAGACTTTAAAGAATCAACCTATAACATGGCTAGGTTATAAAGATATATTAAAGTAATACTTAACAACTTAAAACACTGATACTTAAATCTTCGTCTGCAAGCCTCTTCTTCTTCAACTGGTTACTTTAACTTCGGGAACCAACCACTGATGTGCCGTATAGGACGGATGACACCAACCAACCATGCAAGGAATAAAACCTGGTTGGTTAGTCTAATAAAAGACTATGCAAGGGTGAAAGCAGAATGGTTTTAGTCATTGTAACTGTTTACTATCATTGTTCCTCGAATAATAACCGAAGGAACGATATATAATCCGATACTTTCACTGAATGATTAATATTTAGATATGCACTGAAGATAAGACTCCCAAAGGAAATGAGTCTTATGGGAAACATACGAAGGAAAGACTCCAAGAGATTGAGTCTTATCGGAAAGTATGACAAGTGTTTGGGAACCTTATAATTTCACACAAGAGATTAAAAACGACTTGGCTATTTGGGTCCACGACCAACCTCACCGCTTAGTGCGAATCCAGATTGGAAAGAGGACTTACTCTAACTGAAGCCCAGACGAGTTTCCACGTTGTACTTCTCGCCCAAGGTTCATTAATTATGTACATAACCGCACTTATCTTATTTAATTACAAAACGTATATTACTGTTAAGGCTTTTAATATTATCTCGAGTAACTACGAACCTTTATGATTTCGAGTAACTACGAACTTTTATGATTTCGAGTAACTACGAACTTTTATGATTTCGAAAAACTACGAACCTTTAATACACAGGGTGACATTACGTCTACCCAAATTGCACTAGCAAGGTGCTTAACATTTCAGATCCTTACAGATGGATAAGAAGCAATGGGTCACGATCTTAAGAGAATTATAAAGAAACGACTATCCTTACAAGGAATATCGTTCCTACGAATACTCGTGCTATTCTAGCATTAAAGTTTTAATTTAAATCCACAACAAAACCATTACGGTCATTAACAAGTATAATAGCGTTGTTTCTAGCAATATATACAACTTATCATAGTATCATATTTTAATCACGTTATTTATAAAATCTGTTCCCAAACGAAAAAAACAGTTCAATCTAATTTAATTAACAATTAAAAACAATTGATAATTAATAGAACATGGAATGATTAAGCAAGAGCGAACCGCCACTTGCCTTTAGTAGATTCGGCGATGAATCTAGACGAGACGACTACTGATGATATCCTTTCCGAGGATATGGCCTATGTTCCAGATAGCTCTAGCAGGATTACGGGTCCACATGCGATCCCGCAATTAACGTTATAACTGACAAATTAATTAATATTAATTAATTTGTCTGGACAAACTCAAGTAATTAAATTCAATAAATTTTTATGATTTTAAATCATAAAAATATTGATTGAATTTTCCTAAAGAAAAATACGGATAAAAGTGGGTCGAAATTATACCGCTCGATTGATATCGGGTTAAATCTGGACAAGAAAAGAATTGGGCTTTTCGGCCCAAAACAATAGCTGTTAAGGGGGCCCACCTCCTTTCTTCTTCTTCCCCCACGTACAGCGGTAGCTTCAACAATAGGAAGCAACAGCGACGCTGGGTGCTTCTCGCCGGGGAGGAGCTTCTCGTCGCCGGGAGTGCAGCCACTAGCAGCGGCAACAATACGAGGCAGCTCCCAGCAGAACGCAGCAGCCACAGTTGCGAACCAACAACGACTCACACCAGCAACGACGGGCAGCGGCTCGCGTCTTCGCCCCCCTCCCCCCCTCGTCGGTGGCTCGCCTTGTCGCCGGGAAGGAGCAACGGCGGCAGCTCACTCCAACAGCAGAAATCGGCGCGACAACACGCAGAAGCTGGCCGCGGCTCGCCGGGGAAGAAGGCTGAACGAGCTCGCCGGCGGGAGAGATGGCCGAGAGGGAACGAGAGAGAGGGAGAGATTGAGAGCGAGCTGAGGATGAAGAGTCTACCCCAAGCCTCCCCTTTTATAGAGCCATAGAAGCCCTTACCGTGGCCAGAAGAAGCGGTCGCCGCCCCCCTCTTCCAGTGAAATGACGCCACATGAAGAAGACGAAAGGCGGTTATGAAACACTCGACCGCGGTCTTTTTGCCCGAAAAAAAATATATGGGCATGGTTTTAACCCCGGAAATTATATGTTTGTATCCAAACAAATATTCTAAGTCCCGAAAATACATCGAATGTATTTTATACCACTCAAGGAATTATTTCGGAGATCAAGAATGTTACAGAAAATCTGAACTCCTCTGAAAGTGAAATAATTATTGAACGAATGTTAGAAAAATTACTCAAATATCCTTACTAAAAATGAGGGGTATTACATCACTACCCCCTTAAAAGAAGTTTCGACCCCAAAACTTGACCGAATAATCTATGAGATCGGGTTACAACTAACCTTACTACCTGAACTTGATATCCTTAATCACTTTACCCTTGACTTGCTTCCGGAAACGATCAGTTTCCTCAACCATACCACTATCTCACATCTCCATATGTTACACTTGTAGCAACTCGTAATTACACCCACAAAGTCATGATTATCTCATGATAATACCCTCTTAAATCTTTGCAACAAACTTGCTTTTCTTTATGCATGAGAACATACCTTTCTCTGTCAACCTTTCTATTTATAACTTCTCTCGGAGTACGTACCTTATCTTCCTCATAATCCATTATCGAAACTTACTGGTTCTTGAGACATCGCATTTCTTAATTCCTTTAAGTGTATACCCCACAATTCCATTGCTCATCATCATCGGGTTTGGCCCTTATGCCAAATTCTAACTTGGTATTCTTTCGGTAATGACTTAGCCTATTCCTTTAATCATTCTGTAACTTAAACCTTTAAGATTCCTTAACTTTCTCCAAAAATAATCACAACACCTTTATTCTTATGTTCCTCAAAGCGAATCACAAGAGACATTACTCCTATTTCCTCAAAGTATCATATTGCTAACTGATTCATTACCAACAAAATCAATCACTTATGTCCTAATCCTTCAATAGATATACTCGAGTAACAATTGTTACCTTACTCCTTAAACACACATAAGACAAATCTATTTACTAAATCCTTTAGTTTATCGAAATCATCAACATAACCTATCCTTAAATTGTAATCTTTCCATTTAAGTGTCTGACGTGGCCTAAGGTCGTTATGCCAAATCAAAGTAAACCTCAACTTCCAAACTAGTATAGTAAGCAAGCAAGGGTCGAAATCCCAAGAGAATCACAAGCGTCTATATTCCTATCATAAATTGAATATCAATCGAACAATAGTAACAAAAGGGGGGTTTTTGAGGTTTTAATCAAGTAGAAAATAAAACAGAATAAATAGTATGCAATCAAATGTGAGAAAACACTTAGCCAGGCAATTTCCACTTACGTTTTGGTTGGTTGATCCTAGATTACTTCCAATTCCTTCCTATGATTATTCCTGTCCCGATCTTGTGTAGATTAATAAGGAAACCATCCCTAAGAACCCTTACCAATGAATAACCCTAGCACCACTAGTGATTCAACCCAAAGGCAGCAATGAACATAAGAATTAACCAGGATACACATAACACCTCAACCAGAAGCATTCAACATGTAATCAAATCTCTACATAGATAAAATCCACCAAAGCAAATAAAACCTATGCTTGCCACTCTAGATCAGGACGTTAGCCCAACAGTTTCCTAGTCATAGCAATATGAGTAACAATCAATAAACCTAGATGGCCTGTCTAGACAAATCAATAATTATTCAATGATATTCTGCTTAAGAGAAGAGATATAGATCAATAGGAATTAAGAAAGGGAACATAACCTCACAACCAATAATCAAAACTTAAGCTTCCATTGCCAGACTAAGCAAAAGTGCTTAGCCTTCCATAGTATTGAGAAAACAACGATGATGTAAAACTAAAACCTGATATGAGTGTCTCTCCCTTTTTCAAAACCTAAAACTAAGAGAGTATATATAGATGGGCTTAACAAATGACCTAGCCCAACTGAAAATAGAAAACGAAAATAATTAAAATGAAATAAAGAAATCAGGAAAGATATATTGGGGAAATCCTGAAATAAGTCTGCCGTGATGACCCGCGATCGTGGTTGCTTGTAGCTCCGCGCTCTTCGCATCCTTCCGCGCCTGCAGAAATATCTCGAATGCCCCGAAGTCCCGCGATCGCGGAACTCTTGCCCGCGGTCGCGGTTAATGCTCGACCTTCTGCGTCTGCAATCTTCACTTCTACTATTCTATAGGCCTTCTCTTGGCTGCTCCTTACTCAATGTCTCTAACAATCTTCAAGTAGGCTCAAAACATCTCCAAAACACCAAAACTTCGCCTCCAAACGCCATGCACAAGAATGTGTCTAAAGCTACCCGAATGACACCAATAACCCTCTAATAACTCTTAGTTAAGTCCTACAAAGTAGTGCTTATCAGTGGCCTACTCCCAACACAATAGCTTCATAACTTAATCTCTTCCAAAAAGAGTTGTACCATAAGCCTTATAGATGACACACTCACATAAAGTCCAAATGTCGAACCTTGCAACCTTACAAAGTATCATAACTCCTTATTCCCTGAAAGTACAACTTACCAAATTCAATCACTTGGCCCAATTAGGTTTGGCCCATACGCCCATTTCCTAACTTACATCCCAAAGGTTTGTTTAACTGTCTTAAATAACTTATTTCTAACTTAAGATCCTTATATTCCTCACACAATTTACTATCCATCCAAGAATTATTCATATCATTTCCTTATATTACCTCAAACGAACCTCAAATAGATCTTCCAAAATGATACCTATGATTTCGTACACTTAGTTCCTCCACAAGCTATAACTACTGGTCCTACACTGGCCATACTTACTTATAAATCCCGTAACCATAACTCTTGGTTCCACCGTCTTACTCAAGATCACAATAGGGGAAACGAGTTCCTGATGGACTATCCTTCTTAATCTATGCACATCTATGCATACAGCATGGACTCACAACTAGGTGTTCTGGACTTTGCATTAATCCACCCTTATATACTTTTATCAGAACGAATGTTCATGGTACACATATGAGAGATAACTCTTAATCTCATAGAGCATTAATCACACATCATTGTTCCTACACTCTAAGGAACTTTGGAGAAACTCTACTTATGAGATAACGCCCGTCAACTCAGAAAGAAATCCATGTCATATAACTGTGACATTATTCCAGAAATGAAGAAAGAATCTTAGGAATGGATCTAGGGAATAAGTAACACTCGAAGCTTACAGAAGTTTGAAAACCATTTATTAATAACCTCATACTTTTAAACTTTATACTTTTAAACTTTATATATTAACCTTAATAAAATAATTATTTAAGAAAAATTAGTTTCGCAAACTAGTGATACGATTTTCGCAAAACTCGTACCAAGATCAAAATCACACTTTTAAAGTTACAATCATAAACTTAATTTAATCGCTTATAACACGACATTTTATAAACCAATTATAAATAGCTTTTGAAGTTCAAATAGCTAAATCATTATTTTAAATTCCAACAAGTAAAGAAAACTTTTAAATCCAACAGTTAAATCTTCAAAGTTTTTTTTTTAAATAGAAAATAGGTTGAAAATAGTTTCGAAATTATTTTTTCAAAAATTCTCAAACCTAATAATAGGCCAAGAATTTTAAAACCATTGCTCTGATACCATAACTGTAACACCCCCGATTTATATCGATTGTGCCACACGCCAGTGACCTCAGACATTACTGTCCAAAGCCACCCCAGGCTTTAATTGGAACAATTAAACTTAAATACGTAAACATATTAAATGAAAGATTAAACAGCGGAAAACATTTTAGTATGAAACTGAACCCTTTTATTAAAAGATCTCTCATCAAACGAGAGTAGCGTTTTTACAACAGAGTAAACATTTCAGCGGAAGACTTTAAAGAATCAACCTATAACATGGCTAGGTTATAAAGATATATTAAAGTAATACTTAACAACTTAAAACACTGACACTTAAATCTTCGTCTGCAAGCCTCTTCTTCTTCAACTGGTTACTTTAACTTCGAGAACCAACCACTGATGTGTTGTATAGGACGGATGACACCAGCCAACCATGCAAGGAATAAAACCCGGTTGGTTAGTCTAATGAAAGACTATGCAAGGGTGAAAGCATAATGGTTCTAGTGATTGTAACCATTTACTATCATTGTTCCTCGAATAATAACCGAAGGAACGATATATAACCCGGTACTTTCACGGAATGATTAATATTTAGATATGCACTGAAGAGAAGACTCCCAAATGAAATGAGTCTTATGGGAAACATACGAAGGAAAGACTCCAAGAGATTGAGTCTTATCGGAAAGTATGACAAGTGTTTGGGAACCTTATAATTTCATACAAGAGTTTAAAAGCGACTTGGCTATTTGGGTCCACGACCAACCTCACCGCTTAGTGCGAATCCAGATTGGAAAGAAGACTTACTCTAACCGAAGCCCAAACGAGTTTCCACGTTGTACTTCTCGCCCAAGGTTCATTAATTATGTGCCTAACCGCACTTATCTTATTTAATTACAAAATGTATATTACTGTTAAGGCTTTTAATATTATCTCGAGTAACTACGAACCTTTATCATTTCGAGTAACTACGAACTTTTATGATTTCGAGTAACTATGAACTTTTATGATTTCGAGTAACTACGAACTTTTATGATTTCGAGTAACTATGAACCTTTAATACACAGGGTGACATTACGTCCACCCAAATTGCACTAGCAAGGTGTTTAACACTTCAGATCCTTACAGATGGATAAGAAGCAATGGGTCACGATCTTAAGAGAATTATAAAGAAACGACTATCTTTACAAGGAATATCGTTCCTACGAATACTCATGCTATTCTAGCATTAAAGTTTTAATTTAAATCCACAACAAAACCATTACGGTCATTAACAAGTATAATAGCGTTGTTTCTAGCAATATATACAACCTATCATAGTATCATATTTTAATCATGTTATTTATAAAATTTGTTTCCAAACGAAAACAACAGTTCAATCCAATTTAATTAACAATTAAAAACAATTGATAATTAATAGAACATGGAATGATTAAGCAAGAGCGAACCGCCACTTGCCTTGAGTAGATTCGGCGATGAATCTAGACGACACGACTACTGATGATATCCTTTCCGAGGATATGGCCTATGCTTCAGATAGATCTAGCAGGATTACGAGTCCACACGTGATCCCGCAATTAACGTTATAACTGACAAATTAATTAATATCAATTAATTTGTCTGGACGAACTCAAGTAATTAAATTCAATAAATTTTTATGATTTTAAATCATAAAAATATTGATTGAATTTTCCTAAAGAAAAATACGGATAAAAGTGGGTCGAAATTATACCGCTCGATTGATTTCGGGTTAAATCTGGACAGGAAAGGAATTGGGCTTTTCGGCCTAAAACAATAGCTGTTAAGGGGGCCCACCTCCTTTCTTCTTCTTCCCCCACGTACAGCGGTAGCTTCAACAACAGGAAGCAACAGCGGCGCTGGGTGCTTCTCGCCGGGGAGGAGCTTCTCGTCGCCGGGAGTGCAGCCACCAGCAACGGCAGCAATACGAGGCAGCTCCCAGCAGAACGCAGCATCCACAGTTGCAAACCAGCAGCGACTCACACCAGCAACGACGGGCAGCAGCTCGCGTCTTTGCCCCCCCCCCCCCCCCCCTCGTCGGTGGCTCGCCTTGTCGTCGGGAAGGAGCAACGGCGGCAGCTCACGCCAACAGCAGAAATCGGTGCGACAACACACAGCAGCTCTAACAACGCAGCAGCTGGCCGCGGCTCGCCGGGGAAGAAGGCTGAACGAGCTCGCCGGTGGGAGATATGGCCGAGAGGGAACGGGAGAGAGAGGGGGAGATTGAGAGCGAGCTGAGGATGAAGAGTCTGCCCCAAGCCTCCCCTTTTATAGAGCCATAGAAGCCCTTACCGTGGCCAAAAGAAGCGATCGTCGCCCCCCTCTTCCAGTGAAACGATGCCATGTGAAGAAGACGAAAGGCGGTTCTGAAACACTCGACCGCGGTCTTTTTGCCCGAAAAAAATATATGGGCATGGTTTTAACCCCGGAAATTATATGTTTGTATCAAAACAAATATTCTAAGTCCCGAAAATACATCGAATGTATTTTATACCACTCAATAAATTATTTCGGAGATCAAGGATGTTACAGAAAATCCGAACTCCTCTGAAAGCGAAATAATTATTGAACGATTGTTGGGAAAATTACCCAAATATCCTTACTAAAAATGAGGGGTATTACAGACTCTCAAGCAATCACCATCGAGCCTTTAATCAGCTTCCATCTCTTATCACCAATGTAACTGTGATAACCCTCTAGGTCCAAAGCATGAAAAAAAATCAAATTCATACGTAGATCAGGTACATGTCGCACATTCTTCAGAGTCATCGTGCAACCCGCATTTGTCTGAACACAAATGTCACCCATACCAACAATCTTTGCATAGCTTATGTTCCTCATATTCACCTTGCCAAAGTCTCCTGCTCTATAGCTGGTGAATATCTAATTTCTCGGTGTAGCATGATAGGATGCAGCTGAGTCCACTATCCATTCTACACGAGAATCTGACTCATCACTGTGATCATCAACCCAGGAAAGAACAACAAGAACTTCTTCATCACTGTATACAGCTGCAGTGGTGTTCTTCTCGTCTTCTTTCTGATTCTTCTCTTCACTCATGCTCTTCTTCAAGGCATAACAATTCCTCTTCATATGCCCTTCTTTGCCACAATGAAAGCAAGTAAACTTTCTTTTACCCTGAGATGTTCCTCTATTTTGTGACTTCCCTTTGGATTTCCCACGTCCTTTTCTTTCCTTACTTCTCCCTCTGGACTTGTTCTCTGAAGTCGTCGCCAGAGTCTGCGAAGTGTTAGTCCCCAGATCTTTCCTCCTAGTCTCCTTGTTGTAGAGACTATCAATCACAGTACTCAAGGACACGACACCACTCGGTGCAGAGTTATTGATGGACACAACCAGAGTCTTCCAGGTATTCGACAAAGAACTCAGAAGCAGCAAAGCTTGCAGCTCATCGTCTAGGACCAACTTCATTCTATTCAACTGATTCACTAGCTCATGAAACTCACTCAGGTGCTCGGCAATAGACTTTCCATCTTTGTATTTCAAATTCACGATCTTTCTGATTACAAAGGCCTTACTCTGCGCTGACTTTCTCTCGTACATGGATTCCAACTTCTTCCACAAAACCTGTGCATCTGTCTCGTTGCTGATATGGTGATAGACACTTTGTCTACCCACTGCCTGATGGTTCCAACTGCCTTTCTGTGCAACTTTACCCAGTCACTCTCTTTGATCTCATCTGGCCTGGACGACCCTAATGCAATCGGATCAAATAGATCTTTGCAGTACATAATATCTTCCATCTTCGACTTCCAAATCGAGTAATGGGAAGACGCCAGCTTAAGCATCGTACCCGCAGACTCCTATGTCTTAATCGCCATATCCCGACCCAAAAATTGAACCGAGCTCTCTCTGGCTCTAATACCACTTGTTGGGATCATCGATCACTATTCGGTCCTACTAACAAATCAGCAGAAGCTCAAAATCAATGAACATGCGGAACCTAGGTCTCTTTCCGAAAACCAAATAAAAAACCAGCCAGATCGCAGAAACCAAAGCACAATCAAGCAACACAACCATAACAGAAATAATGCACAAAACCAACACAAGATTTAAGTGGGAAAAACCGTCCTAAGGAGAGGTAAAAAACCCAATATCGCCCGCCAGAGCACGAAATCCACTAATCATCAAAATAAGTACAAGTGTTCACACATATACCAATCTCACACAAGAGATAACAAGATATGGAGAATCAACTCAGGCAAATCTCCAATCTAACAACAAACACTTGTAACTAATGACTAGAACATCCAACAAGGCAACCTACCAACAAACTCCAATTTTCGGCTTTCGGAAGCAAGAGACGAACAAACAATGGTGTAGACAAGGAAAAGCCTTCACTTTCTCCACCAATTTCTCTTCTCTCTTCTTCTTTCTCCATTCTCTCTTGTGCTCCTTTAAAAAAACTCAAAATGGGGGCTGCTCACTAGGGCAAACTTTTTGCTCCAAAAAATTGCACACTCTTGTGCCTCTCTCTCCTCCAAATTTGCTTTTATATGTGAAGAAAATGGGAGACCTTGGCTGGACAAACAAATGGGCCTTGGGCCCAACAGTGGCCAATCTGCAAATTAGAACTTGAATGAATCCAAATCAAATATTATCATCATAAACCGTAATTTGCAATTATCGTTTAATTATCATGCATCGGAGGCCGAGACGAGGGTACCAACCACGAAAGTGTAAAGGAGGGAGATCGGGGTAGAGAGCAACCAACGAAAGAGATGATCGAGCTCGTTCATGGTTGCGAGAGAGAGGTGGGATGATTTCTTGGTGAAGGGGATTAGTCTGATTGTCAAAACAACGAAAAAACATAAAATAGAAAGAAAAATAAGCAAAATAGGAAGCGTGGATGGGATTTCTCTCAAACCTGTGGAATTCGCGCTGGTACATGTGAAATCCTTGGAGGCAGACGATGAACCACATCAGGATTTGCAATGGATGTATAAGAGAAAACTAGGAGGGGTAAAGTGAGAGCGGTTTAAGGATGGTGGAGGAGAGAGGCTGAAATAAAAGGGAAAAAAAGGTAAGAAAAAAAGGGGCTTGAAGAGGTGCCACGTGGTAGAAGGAGGAGGAGCGTAAGAGGTTTGTTTTAATTGTATTGTAGATGTATCCTAAAATAATAGGAATTATTCCATTTTTCATAAAGAAAATAATCAGCAGCAAACATGCACATAATTTTAATTTAAACATACTTAGAGATACACATATTTAGCACAAAGCCAAATGTCTTCAGATTTAAGTTGAAGATAAACAAACAAACTAAAAAAACTACCAATAAGAGAGAACTGAGATCTTGGTGGTCCTTGCTTAAACAATCAATATCATATAAATAGGAAGAGAGGAAGAAAATAGTTTTGTGTCTCAATGATTAAACTATTAAATTAAATATTTCAGAAGAGAGGAGGAAAATGGATTTATGGCTCTCTGCCTCCACTTACGAGTAAAAGAAGGTTTCTTGATGAAACACTAAAGAAATATGTGAATGAAGAAACATTAAACAAGATCTATCAACTTATTTAAGCAAGCACAACTCACGAATTTGCATATCAAAAGAGTTGGAAGGAACACTGAAGAAGATGGAAAGTAAGGCAATAAAAGAGGAATCTGAAAAAGAAATAAGTGAAGGAAGAATTAAAAGAAGAAAATGGCATGGTAAAAGAATTAGACAGGGCGGCCTCGAAGAGTTCGAATGCTAGAACAGTAATGATCAATGCATAGAAATAGGAGTAATTAAAATTCATGACCTCTTGGGAAGGAAAAGTTATTAATTGAAAACCGTTCCAAAAAATTTTGGAATAGATAATCTTCTTTTGCTTGCACATGAAGTGATACACTTTAATTTTTTATCAAAAAAAAAAGAAAATATATGCAGATGGGCCTAGAGGTAATAATATATGTTGGGCCCTATTTAAATGGAGGCCTTGTATAAGTGCTCACCTTGCACCTGTTCAGGATCGGGCCTGAGTGATCAACCAGAACTTGCCCATCACTAGTTGATCCATCAAGACGTAGCCTTAGATTTCTTTAAATGTTTGTTAGGGACCGAATAAAATTGGAGCACTAAGATCCTCAGCCGTTATATAAACGTCTTTTCTAACTTATGTTGTTAAGCATATTATTATAGAAAATTGTTATCCTAAATATGTATCAAGATATTAACTTGTAGATATTACTTATATTATGTATTAAGATTTTATCTTTAGTTAGTGTAGATAATATCCTAGGTCATATCTCTAAGTTTAAAAGATAAAGAGCATGTCTCGTATCTATATATACCCAATGTAATTAATGAAACCAGCCAAGAAAACTATTTCCAAATTTCCGTGTCTTTATAAATTTCTCATGGTATTAGAGCCTTCCTAAACACAACCCTAAAAAAAACCCTCACGCTTCGCATCGGCCGTCGGTTATCACTGTCGTCGTCGATCCACCTTTTTTTTCCGCCTCTTCTTCGTCTTTCGTTCGGTGTTGTTCTTCACCGACGTCTCCATGTCAGACAACGTCGCCAAGGATGTCACCATCACTTTCTCGTCTCCCTACTACTTGCATCCTTCTGACCATCCGAGCCTCTCTATCTGTCATGTGGTTCTCAAGGGCGATAACTACGATGAATGGGCAATCACGATGCATAATCCTTTCGTACAAAGCAAAAACTCGGATTCATGGATGGGAGCATATCACGGCCTCTTGCATTTGCAACTCAACACCCTCTGCTTGATGATTGGTCTATGGTCAACTCGATGTTGGTCAGTTGGGTCGTTCAATCTATCAATCCATCTCTTCGCTCGTCCATTACCTACTTTGACAACATCAAGGATCTCCGGAATGATCTTCGTCAACATTTATGTGTTGGGAACGAACCAGGGAAGCTCCAAATTCGGTCTGAAAGTGCATGTTGTCATTAATCTGGCCAAAGTGTGGTTGCCTAACATGGTGTCTTGAAGAAACTTCGAGATGAACTTTCCACTTTCTTTCCTCTTCGCAATTGTTCATGTGGAAAGTACGAGTGTAATTTGACCTCGTTCTGGACACAAGCACATGAGGAAGAACGTGTTCATCAATTTTTTATGGGCTTAGACGACGTTTCTTTCCGGTCTCTTTGCTCCGAAGTCATGGCTCAGGTTCCGCTTCCGCCATTAAACCGTGTCTATGCTCTCATCGTTCAAGAGGAGCGTCTCAAGTATATGGTGGCATCTTGGGAATCATCCTTTGAGACGGTGGCGTTTGCAGCCTGCCAGCCCGACTCCTCTTCGACATTGGCTCCGTCCTCTACATCGGGGCCTCCCACAAACCGCAAAGCCTTGGTGTGTGCCCACTGTGATCGTAGCGGCCATGACAAGGCCTCTTGGTACCGCCTGACAGGCTACCGCGACTGGCTCAAGGAGAAGTGGGTCACTTGTGACGCTGCTCGTTCCAAGTCTGGGCCGCCCGCATCCTCATCTCAATCGTCGTCTCCGGATGTTCGTCCACCCGACGCTACAAACACCGTTCAGGCTCCTTCTGACCCTGCTTCCACTTCTTTGGCTCCGCCGAATCACCAAGCTTTCGGTTCGACGTTGTCAAATGGTTAATGGACTGCGGTGATGCAAATGTTTAATGCCATGCAATCAAGGTCTGAGAAATCTTATATGTCCTCTTCTTGGATTTTAGACACAAGGGACTCTTATCACAATGTAGGTGATCTAACTCTTCTTCGAGACATCACTGGTGTGCAGTCTATCTCTATCCAATTACCTGACGAACGGATCTCATCTGCTATCAAGGAGGGCAACCTCTATATGGGCACTTTCTGTTTATCTCATGTTCTTTTGGTTCCAAATTTAAGCTACAATTTACTGTCTTTTGCTCAGTTGACTAGTGATTTGTGTCTGCTTGTTCTTCTAACAGACAACCTTTGTGTCAGTTCAAGGACAGTGATTGGCGTGGGTAAACAACAAGGTGGGGTTTATTGGATTCAGGCACTTGGCTCTGTAGCCTGCGCTCTATTTAGTTTTCTATTAGTCCAGCTACCCTGTGGCATCGTCGTCTTGGTCATTCGTCGCCATCAGTTTTATCTTCTATTTCAGAACTTATTTTAGATAAGTACTCCTTAAAGTGTATCATGCCTTGTGATTATTGTTATAAAGAAAAACCGGACAAGATTATCTTTTTCCGATAGTTTCAATAAAGCAGGTGAATTATTTGAACTAGTCCATTGTGATGTTTGGGGACCCTATAGTACACCCTCTTTAAGTGGTGCATCTTATTTTTTGATCATTGTCGACTACCACTCAAAGACCGTTGGGTCTATTTTTTTGCTGTAAAATCTGAAGTCTCTCCTCTTTAAGAATTTTTGTGCTCTCGTGACAACAAAATCCCGCAAACAAGTACGGCGGGTTTGTGCAGACAACGTGATCGAATTCTTGCCTCTTCGACCATACTTTGTTGATCAAGGCATTCTGTTCGAGACCTCCTATGATGTTAAACCAGAGCAGAATGGCTGAGTTGAACGTAAACATCATCATCTACTCAATGTTGCTCGCACACTGTGTTTTCAGGCACACTTGTCGTTACAGTTCTGGGTCGAGTGCGTCTATGCGGTTGTGTTCTTGATCAATCACACTTCATATCCCATTATGGGAAATCATTCGCTTTATGAACTTATGTACAAGCGTCCGCCTCCTTACACCTCTTGTCGAGTATTTGGATGTCTTTGTTTTGCCACTCAAAATCCCCATATTAGAGACAAGTTCGCTTCTCGTTATCGTAAGTGCATGTGTCTTGGTTATCCGTCAAGCACACGCGGATGGAAGCTATATGATTTGGAGACTGGGAATTCTTTGTCAATAGGGATGTCGTCTTCTATGAGACGTTCTTCCCTTTTGCCAACATGCCTAAAGAAACGGCCCCGGCTCCTGTATCTCATCCCTTGCCGGCAGTGTACGACGACCCACTGTCCGTCATTACAGAACCGATGGGGAGCTTTCCGTCTCCTCCGTCCTTGCTAGCATTGTCCCCTGCTTCGGCAATTGACACCGAGGTGCCACCAACAAGGAGGAGCGACTCTGCAGCCGCTTCTCCCTCTCTATCTGCTCAGAACTCCTCTGCTCTTTGACACAGTACTCAAGCACGACAACCATCTATTCGTCTCAAGGATTTTGTGTGTCGTACATTTCAGAAAATAAACCCCCTGTTGCCCCTACGAAACCCACGCCACAATCACTGTACTCAGGTACATCTTACCCTTTAGGTGCATTTGTTTCATGCACTAATTTCTTTGTCTCGCATATCCATTTTCCAGCAGTTGTAACTTTAGGAACTGATTCGTCCTCCTTCATAGAGGTCGTCTAACACAATGAATGGCATGCTGCCATGAACTCTAAACTCGAAGCTCTTGAGCGTAATGGGACGTGGTGACTATCTCCGTTACCCCCTAACAAGACTCCTATTGGCTGCAAATAGGTCTATCGTTTAAGTACAACTTCAACGAGTCCATTGAAATACATAAGGCTCGTTTAGTTATCCTTGGAAACCACCAGATTGAAGGCGTCGATTACAGAGAAATTTCACTCTAGTAGCAAAGATGGCCTCAGTTCGCGTCTTTCTTTCTGTGGTTGTTGTTCGTGGTTGGGAACTCCACCAAATGGATGTCCACAATGCTTTCCTTCATGGTGATCTCGATGAGGAGGTATACATGAAACCCCCGCCTGGCCTTCTTAACGTGCCATCTAGATACGCCTGTCGATTGTAGAGGTCCCTCTATGGCCTCAAGCAGGCTCCTCAAAATTGGTTTGCCAAACTCTCATCCACTCTATGCACTTTTTGGTTTCATCAAAGCTATGCAAACTACTCTTTCTTCTTTTATTAGCAGAGTGACACTACCCTACAAGTTCTTGTGTACGTGGATGATCTGATAGTTGCAGGTAATGAATATGTCTCTATCGCTTGCTTCATGACCTATCTCAGCTCCATCTTCCAGATGAAGGATTTGGGTACTCTGAAATACTTCCTTGGGATAGAGATTGCCCGCAATCCATCTGGTATTTTTCTATCCCAACGGAAATATACCTTGGACATCCTATATGAAGCTGACTTACTTTCTGCCAAGCCGTGCGCTTTCCCCATGAGCATCATCATCATTTTGCAGTCACAGATAGCGCGACATTTGATAATCCGAAGTGTCCTGCACTACTTGATGGGTCACCCAGGCCAAGGGTTACTCCTCACTATAATGTGTTCCTTGCACTTTTAAGCACATCGATCTTTTCTTTTGTGCTCTCCACATCCTTCTCATATTTGCTTATAGATTTTAATTACGGCTTGAAATGTTGTAGAAGAATAATCGATGCTACTACAAAAAATCACAAAATGAGAAATATTGACAAAAGGCGGGTTACATGTGATGAATGAAAACTTACCATCTCAAAATATTGGGGTGCCAAGTATTCGACACATAAAATATTTGCTCAATTGATTTCAAATCTGATGTCTTTACAGACGCCTTGGGGGATCTTGGCCTCCATCTCACATTCGTCAAGACGTTGAATACCGTACTTCTTCAAAAAAGCTACCTTCGCCTTAGAAATTCATGCAAGACCTCGAATGTCGTCCTCGCGAGCGCATTTATAAGAAGTCAAATGTTGTGCGTAAGCACATGCCAAGATCCGTACAGTACAAGACGAAGGGCGCCAAGACTTTGGTTTAACAATTTCTTGGCTAAGCTCTCTTAGATAGGACATTTGATGTGTTTGATTGTGACTCTAACAATGGCTTGATGGAGATTTGACTCAAAACAGGAAATGGATATAACTCTCATGAAGAGGTTCATGAAGAGTTTGGGATAAGTATCTCTCGACCCTCGGATGCAACTCACCAAGAACCTTGAGACGAGGTTGAACACGCATGGATGCGACACACCATGATTACCCAACCGCCTTCGGATATGACACACCAAAGGGTGTTTCGAATACGACTCACCGAAACAAGACTAAGGGTTCGAGGATAGGTACCACCTCGGAAACCATCGTCATGAAGCTTAAAATGAGCAAACACTCTCGTTTGAAATCTCCAAATCAAGCTTATCGAAATACAATGCATGGCCACCATTATATAGGTGCCAAACTCAAATACGTAAATTGTAAATTAATTAATGCTAACTACCCACTAAGCCTAGCACTAACGTAGCTAACTACCCACTAAGCCTAGCACTAACGTAGAGCACTAACTAGCTAAACTAACTAATTAATTAACGTAAAATAGAAATAACAAAACAATAAAACACAAATCAATTGTCTTCCTAAATTGCTCAAGACGTCCATGCAGCTTGGTTGATCTGTCATCTTCATTGACCCGGCCTTGGCATGTCCTTGAGGTGATCCATGGTCACATCATCAAAGCATCAACATCATGCCTACTCTTGCTTCTTTCCTCTTGGTCGGCATGAATAGGAAAGTCTCGAAGTTCAGTGGGGGTAGAGCTAGAAGAAAGAATGTGTTCTTGAGCGTTAAATGCTAGAGCTGGCTCCCGAATGCTAATTCCTTGCGAGTGTTCCCGCTAGGGGATGTGTCCCAGATCTCTCTTTAATACAAGTGATCATTGGAGGAGTCATTTTAGGAGCGCGCTCCTGACTCCTGTCACCACGAGTCACAAGAGTTGCTCCTCCTAGTGTCGTTGAGCTTCCACGTCCTGATCCAAGAGTGGAGACAACGCGTATTTTCCCAGGTGCTTATGCTATTCTCTCACTTCCCCTACCTCTACCGCATCCTCTTGACCGAGGAGTTGTTCTTTATGGTAATCCTTGTTATCTCTTGCTTCCTATTACTAGAAGATAATAAATTATCACCATTTCTATAAGCAAAGAATGAGGAAAAAATATATATAAGTAACACATTCAACGCGTTCTCATAAAAACAAATAAGTATTAATAACCTTCTGATCTCATGGGAAAACTTAGTCTGACCCTCTCAAGGCGAGGCTACGTTATAACCTTTGCCAATCTGGCACATTACCAATATTCTTAAACTGATTCTTGAGTAAGGACTTATATTTTGGATCAACAAACGGCTACGTCCTAAAAAATCTTGGAAATGGATCTAGATTTGTGAATTCACCCATCAAGTCATGAACCAAAAACCACTGCTTCTTACAGTTTGCAGGGTTAGAGACTTTGGTTACTATGTTCATGGAAGGCAGACTTAGATTGTAATACCCCAAATACAGTTTCATAGTGAAAAGGCACAACATATGCAACACCTCACCTCAGGTACAAGCTTTAACTGGCGACATCTCATCACGTAACCAGTGAGAAACCTCCAAGCATTTGAAGAAAACTGAATGGGTGAAATATTTAATGCGTTGATGAAAAAATGTAATAACGAGGAAAAGGAAGACGAAAACCTCTTGAAAGACTGTCAAGGTAAACAACGCTCATATCTTTTCAGCGATACGGCCCCTTCAGTTGGTAAGGCAAGCTCTATCCCTCTTGGCCAAGGGAAAGAAGTAGCAACCCTTTGAAGGGTCGACATAGTTAGCTCGGCCTTTTCACTCTGGTAACGTAATTCGTTTTCATGATTCAGAGGATGAACGCGTTCATTCAATATTTTGGGAACAGGTGGGCATTCCTCACTAATGTGAAAATCTTATAAGCTAAACTCCCTCCTAATAGAACGCGATGTTTGAGCTTTTCCTTTGTTAGGTTTATCCACTCTTAGAGACTAATTAACATTTGTCCTAACAACACATTGTGATTCGACTTCAAAACATGACTCGTCATTATTTGAGGATTCTCGACAGACTTGTACATGCTCGGGCCAGCCCGGACCGTCCGTCCGGTTTAAAAACCGGACTTGGACAATAATATTAGCCTGACGGGCCGGACTTGGACGGGTCCGATACAAAAACGGGCTGAGCATGGACACTCCTCTAGGCCCGAACAAGCCTGCCTAGAGGCCCGGCCCGGTACCCAGTTAATATTTTAAATAAATAAATATATTTATATATATTATATAGTATTCTAAATATGTATAGTTACTAAATTTTTAACCCTTGTTATATGTTATTTCAAACTTTTAGCCTTTAATATATTATATAATATATAAAAATAATATATATATAATTATATATACTATATAATATAAACCATAATTATATACTATAAAACACAATTATATATTATATAATACAAAACTAGGCCGGCCTGCTGGACTACCCGGCCCGGACTTCCGGACGGGCTTGGACAACGATTATAACTCGTTTGGACCGGGTTGGCTTAGCCTAGCCCGGTCAGCCGGGCAAACATATCTCAAAAGCCTGGCCTGAACCCGGTCTGGGCCCAAACTTGTACAGGTCTAGTTCTCGACTCTCTTCTCCGTTACCACCCTCATCGAAATTAGATTCGCGTCTCGCAATGTGGTATTCGCCCATGTACCCTGAGTCGCTTCCCGAATCTCTTTCACTCATTCTCCTTGATGGAAAATCCCTTGGCAAGTCCCTGAAAAGACCAAGTCGAATGACTTAAGGAAGAGAAGCAGGGACAAGCCAAAAAAGGATTATGGCGGGAAAAGAGATTCGGGCGGGAAAATAAAAAATGAAAAAGGATAACCCAAAGATCATAGACATGAAAAAAAAAAAAAAAAAAAATCACCGACTGATTGGTTTCCAACAAATTCATTATTTTCTTTTCACCGACGGTGAACGTTTAGTGAATGAGAATGAAGATGTGGAAAAGTATAATCTCCAGTTTAATTACAGCGATTCTCTCTTTCTCTTGCTCATTTCCTTTCAGGCAAAAGTTCTTAAAAAGAAATGAAGAACAAAAATGTGTAAAATTGCAGGAAGAAAATCAAAATAAGGAAGACTTACTAGATCAACGAATAATCTCGATGAAGAAGAAACGCTGGAAAGTGCAAGAATCGATGTTAAAAATCCGCTGAAAATCGGAGCAAAACCGAGGAAGAAGAGTGGTCAGTGGAACAAAGTAAGTGTATTTGAAACACTTCAATCTTTCACTGATTCCCTTCTTTTATTGCGGTGAGTTAGGTAAATGACCATTTGACAAACCTTTTTTTAAACTAATGGACCCTTAGCAAAATTGGACCCCTCTCCCTCTCCCTAAACCCTACTCCCTACCCCTAAATCCTACTCCTTAAACCCTAAAAACTAGTAGGGATCTCTTTTATTAATTGAAAACTCTTAAAGGATCAATGGACTCAAAACCCTCCTTTTATTGACCATTATTGACATTTTGGGCCAAGCACGTTTGACACAAAAAGGCCCAATAGTTTAGTGTGCTAAAATGGCCTTTAAAGCCTGCTTGTTTTCAAAAAGAAAAGTCATCATTCAAACTTTTAAAGATATTACGTAAGAGTATTTTTATGTATAACTTGATCATTAGACTTTAAAATATCAATAATCCTTCGTGGTTGACTCAAAATCTCGCCAAGAGTGACAACCTTTTAAACGCGATGATGATGATCAATCCACTGAGAAGTTAAATATCGAAATGTTTTCTTAATTAAAACGCGATGATGATGATCAATCCACTGAGAAGTTAAATAAACGATGTTTTCCAGCCAAATAGCGCGTTGTTTGACTTGGTTCAGACTGTGTGATACATTAGCGCGTTATTGCATCATACTACTGAGCCACTAGACAAATCTGAAATAAGGCATGATTATGAATATAACGCGTTGATGCAATGGCTGAAAGATAGTGGCAGACAACAACACCACTTGTGTCCCTCTCTTATACCACGTGGCAAGTATGCATGTGCATGTACACAAGGAATAAAAACAAGTGAAAAGTGAGAGCTGACAAGTGTCATTTGAGAGAAATACAACTCACAAAACCATAAATATCACGAAACAAGGCGAAAGAAGGGTCTTTTTTCGATTAGAAAAAAGAGAGTGATACGATCTCAGTGAGTTCTCAAAGACGTTAGGTGATCTGATCAGATTCAGTCATCGGCTGGGTGGTGGGATAAAAATAATCACTATTTCTTGTTGTCTTCTCAAAGATCTCTCTTCATCAACGATCGATCTTTCTTACTTCGCAAGGTTTAACTGTCATCAGAACTTCGAGAATCATCAAAATCCATTTCCGTATTTAGGTTATCAAATGAACATTATGTCTCTCCAATTCATTGGCTGACCAATCTGCTATTCTTTGGTGATCAGCTGGGATGAATTGCCCTTTCTCAAAAAAAAAAAAAAAAAGGGATGAATTGCCTACTTTCTCGTCACTCATCAGGCAAAGGTAAAAATCATCTCTATAACTACTAGAAGATAACACTTCTTTTGATGTGAATGAATATGTGTTTATCTACTGCAAAGACATATAGTATAATATTTATGATTCATAGTGGACCATATGAACATGCTCAAGTTAAAGTTGAAAGTTATATTATCCACGACTTCTCCTACCTTTTCTTTGTTTACCGGATACTAGTGTTCCTGCTAACCTATACTAGTTTCAATGTCGGCCGTAGACCCAAATTACAATTACTGTTTATGGTTTTTTTTCTCACTTAGAAAGTTTGTGCTAACAAGATTGAGCTATTGTCAATCCAGAGGATTTTGGCGCGTGTTTGGCCACAGGTCACAGTCATCTTTATCGTTTCCTTGTTTATATACCTCCTTGCTAGCGTAATACTTGAAATTTTTATATAAATTTTGAATTTGTAAATTTTTATCTTATAACCAATCATTTCATTTTTCAAGTTTTGGGAATACTAGTATCCGGTAATAACCCGTAATATTTTAGATTTTAAATAAGATTATTATTGTAAATGTCTTTCATTTTATTAGGAATTATAAAATCTATTATATTTTTGATAATTATATAATGAACTTGAAGTTATATCTTATGTCAAATAAATTCCATATGAATGATCTAAAGGTATAATTTAAACTTAAAAGAAAAGATATTGTGTTAAAAAATTATCTTTTCCTTTTAAGTTGTCCCAAAAAAATTAATTTTAAATGAAAAGGGATATTGAATATTTTCTTTCCAAAAATGTTATCTTAATTTCTCCGTTCTATACTTATAAATAGGGCGTAGTTTTAACATAAAATCACACAACCATTTTCTCTCCTCTTCTCCTCTCTCTCTCTCTCTCTCTCTCTCTCTCTCTCTCTCTCTCTCTCTCTCTCTCTCTCTCTCTCTCTCGCGGTTTTCTCTCTCGCTGCCCTAAAACTCAGTCAACTTCTGAACACCGTCGTTTATACGTCCGGTGTCGGATTTAGACGATTCAAATTGCATTCTCTTTGTCTTCTATATTGTCATATGAAGCACGTCTCCTGAATCCAAAGAACGCGCCCTCATGTGACGTCGAAAGGCTAGGTGATCGAAGCTCTTTGCTAGGAAATTCTGGTCGACATTGTTAAGGATTTTAATTGTTAAAAACAGTTCTAAATCTTATTTTTATTTGAAACTTTAACAGTGTGTTTTGAACATATATATGTAGTTTTTTTTATAAGGTAAAAATTAGACAGGAAAAAACCAAACGAAGTTGGTTTCTCAGTCTATAGCATCCTTTCGGATGAAATTTACAAGATCTTGATTAACTTGAAAGTCTTCCAGGGGATGCCGTTAGCTCATCTTCGCAATAAAATCAGCAACAATGTTGGACTCCCGGAAGACATGGTAGATCTGCACTGTAGAAAAAAGTTGTAGACAACAAAGGATATCAGAAATCAAGATTTCAATATCCCTAGGACAGTGCCAAATCTTTTTCAGAACATTTACAATAGTAAGATTATCACATTCCAGTTCTATTTTGGTTATTCCTTGTTCATATGCTTTATACAAGGCATTTCTTACTACAAGGGTTTCTGTTCTAAGTGGAGTTGAAATCCCACATTTATCTCCAAACATATATATAGGTTCGCCACATTTGTTCCTAAAAATATAGCCGAAACTAGAGTCACCATTAGTCATAGTTGATCCACCAGTATTAATTTTTATAAAGTCTTCATGTGGTTTTTTCCATTTCGTTTTTGGTCTTCTACCATTACATTGTTTCCTAATTTTTTGTTTACAATCCGTAAGGGGATCTGAATTCCAATTCTTAGTTTTTGCCCAATAATTTATTTGATTTTTTATGTAAAGAGGAACATCTTTAATAGGTTCATTATCAGTGTTCATTGTTCCAAAGCTTTGTTGGTTTCTATAAAACCATATTCCCTACCAGACGACATCTAATTCCACAAATTGCGTTTGATCTATTTTTTCGCGAATTTCTTCAATAATGTCTTTTATTTTTTTATTCCATGTGATTATAGATCGTATAATTCTATGTGTTTGATTATTAACTTTGTCGATTGTTTGTAAGGTATGTCTACAATCGAATAACAAGTGGTTTGTGTCTTCATTTTGTACATTACATCTGTCACAATCCTGAGGGACCGCCACACCTTTTTCAGCAAGCCTTGCTTTTGTAGGGAGTCCATTTTTTTTAGATTTTCCAAAGGCAATTCTTGACTTTGGGATACGTGTTTAATTTCCAAATCTAGGACGAATCATATGTTGTGTACCTTTTATTTGTGTTGATCATATCCATAGCGGATTTAGTGGAAAACCACCCAATTTTCACTGGCTTCCCAATACATTATGTCATGTATGTTATGAAGTGGGATGGGTATGGATATGATTTTTTTAGATAAATCAGGAGGTAAAACGTGTTCAAGCATTGCCTTATTCCATGTCCTGTTTTGTTGGATGTATTATGCAACTATTGCTTTTGTTCAGAGTTGGATGCATGTTGATTGTTTTACACAATGGGATACTTGTAACCCATTTATCAGTCCATAATTTAATTGTTTGTCCATTTCCCACTTGCCAGATAAGTCCTTTCTTGAATTCATCTAAGATCTCAATCATTTTTTACCATTGCCATGAGCAATTGCCCTCCTTCTCATAATGAAAGATATGTTGTGTTCGAAGATATTTTTCAGTTATAATTTTCACCCAGCAGTTATCTGGTTTAGCTAAAATTTTCCATAGTAGCTTGAATTATAGGGCTTTATCCATATCTTTAGATTTTCTTAAACCAATACCTCCTTGTTGGATTGGTTTGCAAATTTTTTCCCAACCTATTAGTGGTTTGTATGATTGATCTTTATTCTAGAAAAAAAGGATTTGTTAATCTTATCCAATTCATTGTGTGTTTGAGTTGGTTACATGAAGCTTTACATTAAAAAAAATTGGTCTAGATGCAAGATTTGCTTTTATGAGTGTTGTTTTTCCTGCTTGTGATAATGTATTCGCTTTCCATCTGGATAATTGTTGGTGTGTACTTACTAAAAGATCAGCAAAGGTGTTCATATTGACCCTTCCATTAATGATAGGACAACCCAGATATTTTTCCAAAGAAACCATATTAGAGATGGTAAGAAATCCTTGTAAATTAAGTTTCTGTGCATTTGGTACTTTTTTCGTAACTTGGAAAGCTGATTTATGATAGTTGACTAATTGTCCTAAGATTTTGCAGTACTCATCTACACTATCCTTTATTTCTTTGCAGTTTTCATGTTTTGCTTTCGAGAAAATCATGATGTCATCTGCAAAGGCCAAGAAAGGGATTCTAGTGCCTTGTTTTGCTAGTTTAAATCCGATCGGGTTTCGTGGTCTGTCTGATGCGCTTTGTAATTTTCTTGCGAGAACTTTAGAGCCAAGTACAAAGAGAAATGGTGAAAGAGGATCTCCCTGTCGAAGGCCTGTAGTTGGTTTAAATATTTTTGTAGGTCCATTGTTAACCAAGACTGAGAATGATACCATGGTTATACATTCCTTGATCCAAGAGATGAATTTATCATGATAGCCAAACTTTTCCATAGTTTTGATGATAAAGTTCCATTCAATTCTATCATATGTTTTTCCATGTCTAATTTTAACGCTATAAATCCTTGAGTTCCTATTTTTATTTAAATAAGTGAAAATTTTCATGAGCTATTAGAATGTTATCTTGGATGGCTCAGTTGTTAACAAATGCTCCCTGTAAAGGGTGTATTAATTTTTCCATGGTCTTTTTTAGTCTATTTGTGAGAATCTTTGAAATAATTTTATAAATTCTGGAGTAAAACTTATAGGTCTGTAGTGATTTGTTGAGATAGGATTATCACATTTTGGTATTAGGGATATAAATGTATGGTTTATTTGTTTGAGTAGTCTATTGGATAGAAAGAAGCTTTTCACGGCTTGGATTACAAAAGGGCCTACAATATCCCAGTATTTTTGGTAGAATTCAGCTGTCATACCAACAGGTCCAAGCGATTTATCCAAACCAATGTAAAAAACTGCCTTCTTGATCTCCTCGTTGGATACATTCCTAGTTAGTTCCTTGTTGTCTTCAGTTGAGACTTCTGATTGAATTAGTTCATGGTTCTCTTGGAGAAGAGAGTTACTTGTTTCTTCACTTTTGAGTCTTTTAATAAAATCATTTCTAATTTCATTTCTAATATTTTCTTCCCCAATTATACTTGTGACTTCTTGGTTTTTTATCTCCTTTATGATTTTCCTATTTCTTCTGCCACTAGCTATTTTGTGAAAATAGCCCGCATTTGTATCATCAAATTTGATATGTTTAACTTTAGCTCTTTGGTTCCAATATGTCTTCTGAAAATGTAATAATTGTTCGTTCTTTCCTATAAGTCGATTTTGTTTCAAGATTAGGGTATGATTGGAATTATTACAGATTTCAATTTGGATGTCTGAAAGCTGCGTTTCAATGTTTTTTAGTTGAGTAAAAACATTTCCAAACGTGGTTCTATTCCAAAATTTTGCTTGTTTTTTAAGTAATTTTGTTTTACAAACTAGGTCATATAACTTGGATCCCTGGTGATTTGTACGCCATGCTTACTTAACAATATTTTTGAAATCCTTTATTGTCATCCAATTTTTTTCAAATTTGAAAGGTTGATTTTTACTAGTTATGGAAGATAGTAGTTCAATGGATATTGGACAATGGTCTGAGCTTGTAAAAACATGGTTTTTGGTAAAAATATGAGGATACCATTGTAGGATTTGGTGATGTACTAGTGTCCTATCTAACTTTTTATAGATGTTATCAATTTCTGTCTTGTGTTTCCTCCATGTAAAGGTATTTCCTTGTATCGGAATATCCAACAATTCACATTCATTTTTAAAATGTCTTAATCTAACAAACTTTGTGAGTGGTGGTATAATTCCACCCAATTTTTCACTCTGATATTGGATTTCATTAAGATCTCCCATAACAATGCATGAATACACACTGTTTTTGACAAATAACTTGAGGCTATCCCAGAATTCCTGTTTTCCAGATTCATATGGTGGCGCATAAGCAATAATAAGCATGATTTTATTATCCATACAAAGATTTATACTTAATGCCAATGAATCTAGGATTAACATTGTCTATTTCTAATAGTTCGTTTGTCAGTTGATATGTTTTCCACATGGCACAAATTCTGTCTGAAAATCCAGTGGTCGAAACAAAATGAAATTGATCAAAACCTGCCTTTTTCCATATTTTTTCATTAGGTTCTTTGTTTGTGTGTGTTTCAAACAAAGCTAGGAGTTGCATTCTTTCGATTTTACAGAATGATTCAATATCCATCCATAGGTTTTTCCTCCTAATATCCCTATAATTCCAGGTTATGATCTTCATAAAAAAACCAATTGAATTTGTAGCCATTTGTCAGTCCTTTTTATAGGTTCAAGTTCATAGTTCATTGTACATAAGAATCTTGGGATGCAACCATTTGTCGAAAAATCAGTGAGAAAGTGCATTTGTCGAAAAGTCTATGAGAACTGTTTCATACATGTATAGTTACGATGAGTACAGGTTATTTGTGCATTGGTTTCATCATAATAGGTCCACATGAATTCCCAACTATCATTGTTATAATCTGTTATGGCACCATTTGTCAAAAAATCAGTGAGAAACTGCATTTCAGAATCGGATGAAAAATTCTTTGATAATACCCTCCATTGGTCTCCTATTGTCCTGATTGTGGTGGTTGAATTCAAGATGAATGTAAGACAAACGCAATAAAACATTTGGCCATTTTGTTTAGTTGTTTGTTCTGAAGACATGCAATAAATTTCCATTGCTAAACAGAGATAAAATTGTTCATAAATGGGTAGGTGTTCATGCATTGTTTCAGATACTTTGTTCAGAATGCTTGTCGACCCTGGTAAGTCAAACAAACAATATGTGTTCCAATTTCTACATGTCATAAATATCTGATCAAAGTAAAAATAATTCTACAGCTTCAATACTCTTTGTTGTGTTTATGCTCAGAAAAGAGATTGTGGAGGAGATGGTGTAATACCCCACCACATTGGGCCGGCCCATCACAGGGCTCCACCTAATTAATAGGCAGCCATCTCCAAGAGGTTGTTCGTGAGTCTCGAACTCGAGACCTCACGCTTTAACAAAAAGCTTAACGCTCTCTTGTCACCAATTGTGCTGCTGCAGCGCAATTGGTGACAAGTGATGCTTTGGCAGCTTGTTAAAGGGTGAGGTCTCGTGTTCGAGACTCACCAACAACCTACTAGAAATAGTTGGGCCTTGGGCTTGGAGCTACTAGTGAAGGGTTGGGGTGTATGGGCTGCAGCCCTGTGATGGGCCGGACTGCTAAGCTGTCGAGGTATTACAGATGGTTCAGTAGGTGTTGTTGAGTATGATTCATTGTCAAGGTTATATCCTCTTGGATTGTAGCATTGCTCGATCATTAATGGAAAGGTCAATTCACATACTTTTGAAGAGATGATCACTAAATCCAGAACACGATTAATCAAATGGAAAGTGAACTCCCTATCCCAAGCAGGAAGAATAACTCTAATAAGATCAAACCTTGCTACTAAACCAAACTTTATTATGCAAAGCTTCATGCTTCCAAACTCAACACATAAAGAACTCAATAGAATCAATCGACAATTCTTCTAGAACAAAGACTCGTCCTATAAACCCCTTATTGGATGGGATAAAATATGCCAACCTCTTTCCAAGGGGGGCCTTGGCATTCGAAAAACAAAGATTAATATGACAACTAGCCTCTATCTAAGGACAATCAACTCTGCAAACAAACACATTGGAGAAATTATTGAAGAAATAAAACTTAAACTCTCCCTCATTGAGCTAATAGAGCTATCTGTGGCCTGGTGGGGAATCTGGTTCCTTAGGAACGAAAAAACTTTCTTAAATGACAGCCCTGATAGGGATGTCATTAAAGATCTACCTAACTATATACAAAATCTCATATCTGTCTGGAATAAAACACGCAAATGGAATCCAGACTGCACTCTTGATCAATACTCCACGGTACGAAAAGAGAAAATTAAGAGGAAACACCGAAAACATAAATGGAAAAGACCCCCAGATAAGTTTATTAAAATCAATGTAGATGGCTTTACCAAAGCTAATGGAGCGTCTGTTATTGGCTTTATCTGTAGAAATGACATGGGAAATCCGATCCTTATCCATGTAGAAAAATGTGGCATTTTGACTCCCCTCATAACTGAAACTCTTCCTCTCCAAAATGCGCTTCTTAAAGCAAAAGATAAGAAATACGACCAAATACAAATAGAAACCGATAATCTTACTATTGAAAACGTTATTAATAAAATCTGGCACTGTCCATGGGAAACCGAGATTCTTATCTCTGATATCCTATGTTTATTAAAATATTTCCAAACAGTGCAGATCTTCCATATCTTTCGAGAATTAAACTCGGTGGCCGACCATATTGCAAAACTTGGCCACAACTTTTCTCTGAACGATATCATGAACAACTCAGAACTCAAAGCTCTCATCCGAAAGGATGCTATAGGCTGAGTGTTAAGGTATCCTTGACACTAGTCTAATTCTTACCGTATCAAAAAAAAAAATATAAACATAGGTTGGAAGCTAGCGTGTCTCGCTTGCTAGAGTGGTGTCGAATGTCGTTAGATGTGATGGCGGGTGTAGATATACTGTATCTTACAAATACAGTTGTCCACATATTAATATATATTCGTTAAATAAAGTTTTTTTTTTCCACGAAAAGCATTTCTGTATGCATATTTCCATACGAATACGGGCAATTAATCCAACAATCCAGAGTGAAGGAAACATATATAATTTTTTTTCTAATAATTTCCATGGGACTCTTCCTCTAGCCAGCTTACCAAATTGTGACCTGGCAATTTTCCCGTTTACTCCATCTCCGCAATGATTTCAAAAATGGACTGGCATGGAAACTTGGAAATGGGCACACCATTAAATTATGGTCGGATTTTTGGATTCCAAATTGTGACCTATTTCCTTTCTTCCACAATAACATTGCGCCTGATATTCCAGTTTCTCACTTTATTACCTCCTCGCGAACATAGGATCTCTCTGCTCTGCAACACATATTACCTCCGTATATCATTGACAAGATTCTCAACATCCATATTTCATCCACACCCATGGACGATAGACTTATTTAGAGGTTTAATACAGATGGCAATTTCTCTGTCGCATCCACCTACTTAACCATGATGCCATTTTTAACCAACGCCATCTTCCATATGCCTGGATCTGGAAGCTTAAGATTCCGCCAAAAATTAAAACTTTCCTCTGGAAGACCATCCACGATGGCCTCCCGACTACATAACGTCTTAACCATCATTTTCATTCAGTGTATTCAACTTGTCAGTTATGCCAAGACAGTGATGAAGACACTAACCATTTATTCTGCATGTGCCCTTTCACTCAACTAATGATATCTAACCTCCAAAATAAACTCCAACACACATTCTCTCTACAGTCCACGTCAGATTTCCAATATAACTTTGACTACTTCCGCCACTCTAATGCCAACCCTGCTCCGTTATTATTTCTTTGGTGGTGCATTTGGAATTACCGTAATAACCTTATCTTTCGACAATCTACTCAATCTAATAATTATAACCCCTCAGAACAAGCCTGGATTCTGCATCATGAACGGGTTCAATCAACTATATCCACAAAGCTTGCCAAAATCAGAAGGAACCGTGAACTCACAACTATAAAATTTGGAAAAAACACCACATAGGTGGCTTAAACTTATTTTTGATGGTTCCAAAAAATAGGACAACACATCACATATTGCATTTACTCTGTGTGACCACAACGCAAAACTACTATCTTTCCATCGTGAACAAATCCCACCAACCACAATTCTACGCACTGAAGCCCTAGCATCTCTTTCTGGTGTTCAGTTTGCTGCTAGGCATAATGTCACACAATTAATTATCGAAGGCGATAATTTAGTTGTCATTAATTTCATACGACGTACATGGAAAGTTTCATGGGAAATACACTCCATCATCATGGATATTTGGGCTATTTTGTCCTCTTTTTCTTCTTTGCATGTGTTTCATTGCTTCCGTGAAGCGAATCGAGCAGCAAACTTCCTTGCTACCCACCCGATCCCGATGCACACTCTGCACAGATTTCACGATCTTCTATGTCCTAGTGAAAGTCAGCACAATTTGATCACAAGCGATAGATATGAGTTCTTACAATTGAACTCTACATTTCAGTCTTTTGGAACTCAACTTCTAAAGATCATCCAGTTGGATGATTTAGGGTAGCCACCTGTTTAGGTGGGCCCTATCGTTTGCCTTGTATCAAAAAAAAAATCAGATATAAATTAATATCATTCCACAGGGAAACCATCCCGTCTATATATCTCTGTCCTTCTAACTAAGGCCCTTGCAGCTCTTTCTGGGATTCAGCAAGCGGCTCGTCTGCATGTAACTCACTTAATTGTTGAGGGTGATAATTTAGTTGTGATTAACTCCATCAGATGAATTTGGAAAATTCCATGGGAAATTCACACCATTATTCAGGATATTGTTTCGCTTTTGTCATCCCTTGTGGCTTTTCAGGTACATCATTGTTTTCGCGAAGCAAATCGAGCAGCGGATCTCCTTGCCGATCAAAGTGTTCCTCCTTCTGCACTCCACAGCTTTCAACGACTTATCCTCTCTGATATTAGTCGCCATATTCCGGCTATTCCAGATGACACCCGATATGAATTCATAAATGTGAACTCAACTTTTGATTCATTTGGTACAAAGTTTATAAAAATCATCCATTGAAATGATTTAGGACTGCTATTTGGTTTGAATGGGTCCTAAAATTTGTTGTAGTACAAAAAAAAAAACAAATATCAAATATATTTCTAACCAAACAAAATACCAGAATCCATCTTTTTTATGGAATACCTGAATGCGTTCCACATGAATTTGGATTCTCCCCATAATTCGTCTATTTAAGTGTAAGTTTGGTTGATTATACTTATATGCACTTATAATTTTTAAAGAGTTGGTCCAGTAAAATATGACAGTATCTTGATCTAATAGGTCACATGTTCAAGTCATACTAGTCTCTTTTAGGCGAAGTATATCTAAATCCTTAAGCATTTTCTAAAACCGTGGCCTTTGTTCTCATTGGACTGTGACATCATTCATACACTTACTTTGAAAGTTCTTGATCGCTTGTACATTATTTATTCAACAATGTTTAAGTAGAGATTTTTTTGTTTTGATCGCTTGGATTTATCGGCCAATGTCTTTTTACATTTAAACTTGATTATTATTGACATACGAAATGATAGTCTCCTACTAATATCGATGTCTCTATACAAGCCTTCATCATAAATTAAACCTAAGACCTCTAAATAAAATACTTTAACAAATCCAGTTCAAATTACTGGACCAACTAAATATTGGTTCATTAAGTAGAGATAATTACTTGTTGACGATGTGTTACGTTTAGGAAGTGTGGGACAAAGGATGAGACACGAAATTTGTAACACGGAATTTGTAACTCAATATTCCTTTTTTTTTTTGCACATAGAGGTCACGAATTTAGTTTCGAGCCAAAATTATCCAAAAGAACTTTGAAGCCCCATAATGTTGCGTATATGGGCCTAGGCCCATACGTAACATCAAGAAATGCAATATGCAACATCTTAATTCACCAACCGGGCGTAAGTTTTAAGGTTCTAAAATATTAGAAGTTGCAATCTGAACATTAGGGCTGTGCATCCGGTCCAGATCGGACCGGAATTTTTGGAAACCTTGGACCGAAGACAGGATCGGACCGGTATGATTTGGTCCGGTCCGGACTGGACCGAATCATTATGATTTGGACCAGTTTATATATTTTTTTATTTTTTAGTTTTATAATGAAAAATTAATTATTTTTTTTATTTTTATAATTATTATGTATAATATTAGACAATATATTTTGTTATTTATTTATATTTATACTAAAAACTAATTTTTAATAATATTATAAGATATTAATATATAAAATTAAATTAAAAATAATAAAAACCGGTCCGGACCGGAACCGGAACCGGAATTCTAAAAATATGTGGACCGCGGACCGGACCGTAATTCCCCTGGTCTGGTCTATTTTTCCGGTCCGGGCCGAATCTGCACACCCCTATTGAACATAGTGTACTTTTAAAACCAATAAAATAACGGTTTTTTTTAGGGGTGAGCTACTTGCACCGATACAAACTGCTGTCGATACTGTGTCAGTGTCACTCAGTGAACGGCTTTGGAAACCATTCACTTTTTATTTATAAAAATCGAATCGTATTTGTATTTAGGTCATTTACAAAATTATACCGGATGTTTACGCGAATCGTATTTGTTATATATTTTTTCTGTAAATTAATTCTTAATTATATAAAATTATACTTGGCCAGTAAGTAGATTAAATAACAAAGATATATTATATAAAATAAGTATATATTCTAAAATACTTGCTTGCTTATAATATCCTATGAAGTTGAAAATATGATATTAGGATACTATGGTATATGAAATCACTTACCACTAGAGCTGTCAATCGGGTCGGTCAAGTCGGGTTCGGTTCGGGTTGAGAACGGGTCGGGTCATTTCGGATAACAGGTCAAGCCGATCGGGTCAATACAGGTCAGCGGGCGGTTCGGGTTAACCAACGGGTCAAGAGCGTCATTTTTTAAATATTTTGTTCACTATTTAAATATTATTAAATAGTTAAAAACTAATTTAAATATGTCAAAATAAGTTGAAATGGATTAAAATAATAATATTATTAATTATTTTAATATAATTGATATTAGTAGACCAAAATCATATTTTATTTATTTATTTATTTATTAATTTATAAATTTCTACATTATGAAAAATTATATAAGTACAACAATGTTTTTTTAGGATATTAAGCATATTATCATTATTTATATGTCATTTATCATATTATTTTATATTATATTTTATTAATACTCCACATTTATTCGTTAATCGGGTCGGGTTCGGGTTGGTCGGGTTCGGTCTCGGTAAATTTGGGTTCGGTAACTTCGGGTTATCAAAAATTTCGGTCAGGTTGGGTCGGGTCCAAAAGCGGGTCGGTCAGGTCGGTAAAACGGGTTCGGTAATTTTTTGACAGCTCTACTTACCACTATTAAACCATGTGTCATTTAGCACTAAATAACTTTGACAATATTACAATCATTTTTTTTAGTATGTGTCTCTAAGCAATTGAACAAATTATAAATTATAAGGCATAATTTACCAATATGTAAATTTAAGTATTCATAATATTTAGGTTATATAATTTTCATATCCTAAACCTTTCTGATATTTCATTAAAAACATAAACCCGCTAATCTTATTTTGACGACAAAATTTATATTTAACAAGAAACATTAATTCAAACGTATTAATTATTATGTCTCATAAAATATTCACGTAAACACTCCGTATAATTTTGTAAATTACCCAAATATAAATACGATTCAGATTTTTTTTAAAATTAAATATCAACGATTTTGGAAATCGTTGATATTAAAAAAAAGTGAACGGTTTTGGAAACCATTGATATTAAAAAAATGGTTTTTTCTAATGTGTGTCCATTGACACATGTTAAGAGTCTAAATTTTAAAACTATTTTCAAAATTATTCCCTAAAGTAGAAGGGGTGAACCCCTAGGAAAAAAGTTATACTAGTGGCTATAAGGGATTACTACTAAAGATTTATGCTCTAGTGAAACAACCTATTAGGACAAAACGAGTGTACTAATAGGAGCATTTAGATTATAACCGAATCAATGGTCCAGATTGAATGTAAGAGGGTGCACATGAGGAAGAATATGATGCACACACCTAATTCACCCAAATTAACGTGATTATAGGGATTTGATTTACCCAAATATTCACTTTCCAAAATCACATATACACGATCTCGTGTGGTTACTCTCTCCTGATTCGTCTTCAACCTCTCGCTTGGTCTCCCCATTTTCCTCTCTAAGTCATCGTCATCCTCTCTACTCTTTGCGGGGACTCTCTCCGTCATCGTCTCCACGGATTCCTCTTCGCCGCCACAGTATTCAATCAAGTTCCGTCTTCTCACCTAATTTCGGATCCCAGGTATAGATTTTCTTCAACCCTGAAACAAACATCTATCTTCGCTATTCGTTTTCAAACATTTGTTGGGTTTGATTTTAGGTTTAACCTAACCTGGAAATCTATTGACGTGTCTACTCATCGATTTTGTTTCACAGGTTGACAAACATCTATCTTCGCAATTCGTTTTCAATCATGTTGTCGATTGTCATCCTTGTCAAGGTATTGCCAGTTGATTCCAATTGCGCTAGGAGTCAGGGTGTTGGATCTGAGTGAGGAGCCTACGCGGAGACGAAGCACAACCGCCCTTCAAAGCACCGACCTCTTTCTGAAGCAACTGAAAATCAGTGATTCCTTTTGGTAATGTTATTTGAACTTTTGGTAATTGATATTCAAATTTTATTAAGTGATATTCATTATAATCGTATTGATATTCATGTTGGAGTAGTTTGATGTTTTGGTGGTGTTAATTGAACTTTTGGTAATTGATATTCAAATTTTATTATGTGATATTCATGTTAGATGTATCTTTCATGCTTTGAGTAGTTTTGATGCTATTATTAGTTGATGTTCATATTTCGCTTTATGATATTCATGTTAACAGTATTGTTCACAGTGTTACAGTTTGTGTGTTTTTATATTTATGTTTCGAACATTGTATATTTGATATTCAGTTTCTCTGTGGTGTTATTCATTATATTATTGTTGATATTCATGTGGATTCAGAATCTGTTTGTTGATGGTGTTATATGAGTTGTTAATCATTGATATTCATGTTTTTATATGTGATATTTAAATTGTTTGATGTGATATTCATACAAATGCTTTTGATATTCATTTTGGATGTAGGTTTCATGTGTTGAGTAGTTGATACTCAAATTTTAGGATGTGATATTCATGTTGGATCAGTTTTGGTGTTTTATTGGTGTTGTTTGTACTGTTTGCAATTGATAGTCAAATTGTTTAATGTGATATTCATATAAATATTTTTGATATTCATACAAATGCTTTTGATATTCATGTTGAATGTAGGTTTAGGGCTTTGAGTAGTTGATATTCATGTCGTGTAATGTGATATTCATGTTAATGTTGTTGATATTCATGTTGGATCAGGTTTTGGTGTTTTATTGGTGTTTTTTGTACTATTTGCAATTGATATTCAAATTGTTTTATGTGATATTCATACAAATGCGTTTGATATTCATGTTGGATATAGGTTTCATGCTCTGAGTAGTTGATATTCAAATTTTACGATTTGATATTCACTAATTGTTGATATTCATGTTGGAACAATTTTTTGGTGTTGTTTGTAGAGTTTGCAATTGGTATTTAAATTGTTTGATGTGATATTCATATAAATGCTTTTGATATTCATGTTCGATCAGTTTTAATACTTTTATTTATGTTTAAGGTTTATGGTTTATGAGTTTAGGGTTTATGGGTTTAGGGTGTAGGGTTTAGGAGTTTAGGGTTTAGGATTTAAGAGTTTAGGATTTATGGTTTATGGTTTATGAGTTTAGGGTTTAAGGTTTAGTGTTTAGGGTTAATGTGTATGAGCTTTTTGATGTTCATGTGTTATGTTGCTAATATTCATACAAGTATATTGTGATGTTCAAACATACACAAAACATGTTGAGTTATTTTTCTCTGTCATATCCAATATTCATGTTTTTGTTCTTGATATTCATATACACTTTGAGGATATTCAGGAATCTAGGTGCAAGGTTCATCGGTTTTGCCAAAAAGAAGCCCGAAATTCTTAACATGAAGTGGCGTGATGATAAAAACAAGATTGATTGTGGTGTATACGCATATGCCATGTGTAGGCCTACCTAGGTCAAGGTATACAGTATTGTAAAACTGGATTCAAGCATAGCAATATTCAAGGTTATTGGATTTACCGTTTTTAATGACTATTATGCAATTTGTTTTGCAACTTAGTTCAATCGAATCTATTTACTACACATAAACTTCAGGATTTACGTCTATATCTGACTTCATTCTACGTCATTATTGGATATTCTTTCATGTTTTATCAATATTTTCAAATGATTCTACCAGTGTATAACACAACAGTCGCAACTTTGTGCACGACGACGTATGCATTAATATCAAATGTAACTCAATGAAAATCGTTGAGAAATTCAAGAATACGAATTCAATTAATATGAATATCAATTTAGTTAATGTGAATGTATGAAACACGAATCTGATTATCAAATATACAAGTTTATCTTGCAGTTCACACAATATGTTTGAAGACCACTTATAAATTCATGAAAATAAAAATACAAAACATACACGTTTTTCTAGACAAATCTTGAATTACTGGATCAAGTATATGAATATCTTGTATTATAATATGAATATCATGTCATATATATCAAAAACAAGCCCAATTCTTGTTAGTGCAAAACGTATGAATATCACTACTCAAAACATGAATATCTAGAATTAGAATGCGAATATCTAAACTATAAATATTTTTTGCAATTCCCACGGTCATGTCATGCATACTTGTTACACCTCTTGCATTTTCCCATGCCCTTCTTTAGTACAATTATATTCTTCTTCTTTCCATCTTTCAACTTGTGTCACTGATCAGCTCTACTTTGTAATCGCTGGGGGATTTTCCGCGGGCGCGGAATATTTTCCGGGGTCGCGGAAAATGATGTCTCTGGCTCCGCTGTCTCGAATTCTCCACGATCTCTTTCCTCTTTATCCGCGGTTGCGGCTCCCCTTCTTCTTCTCTCCTTTGTGTGGCTTCTTCTTCGTCTCCTCGAGTGGTCTACTCCTCGTCTTTAATAAATCTTCGTTTAAGCTTCTCTAGACCACCAAATCCACATTTCTTCTCCTCAACTCCATATTCCACAGTTGTGCTCTAAACCCATACAAATGACACCCAAAACACCGATAACAACTCCTAGATAAGCACTACAAAGTAGAGCTGACCAGTCACTGTCCTTGTCCTCGCTTGAATCATTCTCTATGCACAACCCTGATAGTACGTGTGAAAAAACTAATGAATACCAATGATGAATATATATACTACATGAATATGTATACATAATGCATTAATATCAATACTAAGTTGTTGCATGTGACTCGATATTCAAATTTGCATTCTTGATATTCATGACAAAGGCAAATATAGCAATGATAATCTATGAATTACATGTGAATATCAAACAAAACTTTTCGAATATCACTACACAAGCATACTGCATCACTTTTAAATACTAAGTCCTTGCATATGACTTGATATTCAAATTTGCATGCTCGATATTCATGACAAAGGCAAATGTAGCAATGAATATCTATGAATTACATGTGAATATCAAACAAAACTTTTCGCATATCACTACACAAGCAAATTGCATCACTCTTATATACTAAGTTATTGCATGTGACTTGATATTCAAATTTGCATGCTCGATATTCATGACAAAGGCAAATGTAGCGATGAATATCTATGAATTACATGTGAATATCAAATAATACTTTTTGAATATCACTACACAAGCATACTGCATCACTCTTAAATACGTCGAATATCTACACTGACAACACGAATATTAAACACGCGATTTTGAATATCACAATAGTACTTGAGATACGAGGATTCACGCAGGAAATCATGTTCATCTCGATTGCAATTGTATTCATCTAACGCTGAATATTTGAAATAACTTTGAAAAACCTAATTCATGAACGAATCAAACAAACCACACCTGAAAAACATGTTTGACATTCGTAATTACTGTAATTGGTCATCAAAAGCGAATGAACTCACCTTGTTCCATGTCGACGAAATGACGATTGAGCTTGAAGAATGTAGAAGACAATGAAGACGATGATGTCGCCGGATCTAAGATGGAGAAAATGATATGCAGAATCTCGTCGGATCGATGAAGGAGGGAGGATAGACGATGGAGAAGAAGATGTGCAACAGATCCAAGATGCAGAGAATCAATGGAGAAGATGATTTGCAGAAGCTCGTCTGATCGATGGAGAAGGGAGGAGAAATGAGGGAGAAGACGATCGATGTGCAGATTTGGGATAACCATCTCCGACCTTAACTCTACATCCACTCGGCTTCAAGCAACACCAACCCAACTGGCCAAACTCAAACACATATGCTTCAATGACCATTGCAATTTCTACTTCTTCAAGCACATCGCAAAAGCGATGTAGATCAAAAATTGTTTCCCTCATTGACCATAATGGCACCACTCTTACCCAACCTGAAGACATCTCCTCCCACATCATCTCTCACTACCAATCCCTCCTGGGTGTTGTTAAACCCACCACTCCGCTCAACCTCTATCCCAAACTCCCTAGACCAAACGTTAGCCCGGATCTCTACCACCAACTCACCTCCCCCGTTACACCAAATGAAGTTAAGGATGCCGTGTTCACCATTGGAGATGATAAAGCACCGGGGCCAGACAACTTCAACTCATGTTTCTTCAAGAAATCATGGAATATTATTGGCGATGAGGTCTGTCGGGCTGCCATCGACTTCTTACACTTAGGTAAACTTCTAAAACAATTCAACCACACTTCATCCAAAAAACTGACAACCCCACCCATGGTAATGACTATCGACCCATATCATGTTGCACTGTCTTTTATAAAGTCATTGCAAAAATCCTAGCCAAATGCCTCAAGCCTACTCTTGAATCCATCATCAGCCCTCAACAGTCAGCCTTTGTCCCGAACCGATCCATTAAACATAACATCTTCCTCTGTCAAGAACTCCTTAGAAAATACCCAAACACCAATACTACTCCCAGATGCGCCCTTAAAGTTGACCTCCGCAAAGATTTTGACACCATTGACCATAATTTCCTACTCTCTATCCTCAAGGATCTCAATTTCCCCATCCTTTCATCAACTGGATCAAACTCTGCATCAATATCGTTTGATTCTCCATCAATAGTGGTAAAATGGAAGGATTCTTTCAAGGTTGTCGAGGGTTGCGGCAAGGCTGCCCCCTCTCTCCATCCCTATTTGTTATTGCTATGGAGTTTTTGTCCAGGATTATTGACAGGAAAATTGGTGATGGGAACTTCAATTTTCACCCAAAGTGCAGCCACAACAAGTTGACCCACTTGTCTTTCGCCGACGACCTTATCCTCTTCTATAGGGGCGACAAAATCTCAACCACCATTATCAAATTGGCTATTGATGAATTTAGATAGCTCTCTGGACTCAAGGCTAACCTCTCAAAATCCAAAGTCTACTTCGGAGGCCTCTCAACCACTAAGCAACAAGACATCGCCAATGACCTTGCACTGGAAATTGGCCAACTTCCCTTCCACTACCTTGGGAATACCAATGGGATCAAAGAAACTACAAGTCAGGGAATTTGCTCCCCTCATCAACAAAATCATCCATAGAGTACAATCTTGGACGACGAGATCCTTGTCCTATGTCGACAGACTACAACTCCTTCAATCTGTCCTATTCGGGATCCAATCATATTGGACCACCATTTTCTCACTTCCAGTTTATGTGGTAAACAAAATTACTGCCATCTTGCATAACTTTCTTGGACAGGTTGCATTGAGGGAAGGCGTAATCTTATAGCCTGGGAGAACATTTGTAGACCAAAGGAAAATGGTGGTATAGGCTTCAAGGATTTACTCTCCTGGAACAAAGCATGTATTGGAAGACCTATCTTTAAGATTGCTGAAGGAAGAAACAATGTTTGGACAAGCTGGCTACAATCATACATCACACGAGGGGCCAATATCTAGAACGTTGAACCGAAGAAATCCCACAGCTTTATGTGGAAATTAATCATTGCCATCATAGATGAACTTCTTCAACAAAAGAGTCCGCTAAAAATCAATGAACTGATGAGGAAGCCGAATGGTAACTACTCAACCTCTAACACCTACCTGATCTTACGTGACCCTGGGACAGGAACTCCGTGGTGTCGAGGCATCTGGGGAAAACTCAATATCCCTAGATGCAGCTTCACCACATGGCTTGTCGGGCACATGCGACTCCTAATCCGATCAAGACTAAACCAATAGGGGAATCAAGCCAGATGCTGACATCTATGCCCAAGAAATCATCCTTCACATCAAGCATATGAAGTATATGAGTGAGTTAGTTACAGCTGTTAGGTGTTGTTAGTCACAACTGACATCACATCTCTGTTTGATGATGTAAGCTCACATATAAGAGCTATGTGGGACATTAGTTGTAAACATTTTTTTTCTTCTAACAATTCTGATTGAGTTCTCTTTCCTCCTTCAATGGAGTCGTCTTTTTCTTCTCGTTTGGTTAACATTTCACATGGTATCAGAGCGATTGTTCAACCAAACAAATTTCTGATTTTCCGCTTCTAAAGACATTGATTCCTATCAGTGTTTCTTCTATTTGTTCTTCTTTTGCTTTGGCGTTTCCGATCGATTGATCAAAATTCTTGAAGGATGGATGGAGGTCGAGACCAAATCCTGAATCAGAATCAACAGGGAATAGCATCGAATGATCCTCTTGCGTTGTCCAATTCTGATCATCCTGGCGCGCAGATTGTTGCGATGAAATTGAATGGCATGAACTTCCTAAATTGGAGTTATAATGTCAAGATGGCACTCGGCGCGAAATCGAAACTAGGTTTTATGGATGGATCTTGCTTGAAGCCGGCGTCAGGATCAATTGATTTTGACAAATGGATCAAGGCAGACTATATGGTTCGATGTTGGATTGTTAACTCCATGGATGAGAGCATAGCTGGGACATTCATGAGAGTAGAGTCAGCGAAGCAGTTGTGGGACGAGTTGATTGAAAGATTCAGTCAATCCAATCGTCCACTGTTGTATCAATTAAAGAGAACATTGGCTTCTCTTCAGCAAGGTACACAAAGTGTTGGTGATTATTACTGCAAGCTTAAGGGAATTTGGGATGAAATAGGTTGCTTAGAGTATTCACCTGTGTGTGAATGTGGTAATCTGGCCAAATGTACTTGTGAAATTCTAAAGAAACTTCGGGATCAAGAATCTAGAAATCGAGTTTTACAGTTCTTGATGGGCTTAGGAGAAGAGTTTGATAGTATTCGAAGCAACATTCTTGCATTGGACCCAATGCCATCTGTGAATAAAACTTTCTACCTAGTTCAACAGGTTGAAAGGCAGAAGATAGTCAGTGGTACTTTGAACTCAGGAAATGGTGGTGAAGCTCTTTCAGTAAACAATTTTACTGGGAAGCAATATCAACAGTTTCAAAGGTTTTTTCAGCATAATAAAGATGGTGAAAAACGTAGCAGAGTTGATAAAAAATATGATTTTTGTCACATGAGAGGGCATTTGAAAAATGAGTGCTACAATCTAAATGGATATCCACCAAACTGGAAGTTCAAGCAAGCAGAACGAAGGGCAAATGCAGTTGATGTTGAGCAGGACAATCCTTTGGAGTCTATGGACAATTCGAAGCCAGTCATGAACCAAGCTATGGTGACTGCTTTGTGCCAAGAAATGTCAAAATTCTTCTAGACAAGAGAGGGATCTTCATCTGCTAATTTCGCAGGTACAGTTATTGATTCTACAGTGTTTACAGTCAATTCTGCTATGTCTTGTACTTGGGTGGTTGATACAGGTGCTATAGATCATATGGTATTTGATTCCGGTTTATTTCTGGATCAAAGAAAGCTTGTTAAATCTATTAGAGTGGCTTTACCTGATGGCAGTATTAAATCTGTTGAGACAACTGGGTCAGTTAGACTTAATTCCTTGCTAGTTATTGATAATGTGTTGCTAGTTCCTGGTTTTCAACACAATTTACTTTCAGTAACTAAGTTGTTGGATGATCATGGTTTGATTGGGAAAATAGCAGCTGATAAAATTTCATTCCAGGACCCTTTCACTAAGGAAACTGTGGTTGTTGGCACAAGGGCTGGTGGTTTATACATTGCTCAAAGTGAGGCAGTTAGAGAAAGCAGACAATTGTGCCATTCTGTTGAGACAAGTAGCTCATCATCTATATCTCCAGATGCCAGGATGATTCATGAGAGACTGGGTCATTGCTCTAAAAGCAAATTACAACATATTAATAATTCAGGAATAAATAACAGTAGTGATTTGTTTTGTGACAGCTGTGTGCTTGCTAAGCATTGTAAAGATTCCTTTCCTAGAAGTGAGTCTATAGCTTCTTATCCATTTGATCTTGTTCATTTTGACCTTTGGGGTCCATACAAGACACCAACCATTGGGGGTGCTTCTTATTTCTTAACTTTGCTCGATGATAATACAAGATTCACTTGGATTTATCTGATGAAGTATAAACACCAAGTTCCTTATATAATTGAGTCATTTATTGCTTATGTTAAGACTCAGTTTAAGGCATCTATTAGGATGATCAGGAGTGACAATGGGATAGAGTTTGTACAACATAGATGCAAGGTTTTATTTGATAAACATGGCATTATTCATTAGAGAAGTGTACCAGGAAATCCTCAGCAAAATGGTCGAGTAGAAAAAAAACATAGACATATCATTGAAACTGCAAGAGCAATGTGAATACATGCTAATCTGCCTATCAAATTTTGGGGAGAATGTGTTTTATCTGCAGTGCATGTGATCAATCTTTTGCCCAGTTCTGTCTTGAAATGGCAAGTTCCTTCTGAGAAGTTGTTTAAGGTGTAGGCCAATTATGCTGATTTGAGAGTTTTGGGATGTCTATGTTATGCTAAAGCCTCTACTGATAAACGAGATAAGTTTGGGAGACAGTCTAGAATATGTGTGTTTATTGGATATCCTCTAGGCCAAAGAGGATACAGACTATATGATCTTGACAGCCATTCCATATTTGTGTCCAGGGATGTTATTTTCAGAGAAAATAGTTTTCCTTATCATTCTTCACCTTTACCCAAGAATGATAATTATCCTATTTTACTTCCTTTAGTCAATCATGTTGTGGATGACATAGTTTATTTGCCTACATCTTTACCACACAATGAGCCTACTTCTTTTCCATCCTTACCAGAGATCAATTTGCATGTGGATCTTAACATTGATGACCATCCTGGGTCATCATCATTACCTATTTCTCCTATTCCAGTTGAGCAACCTCATTTATCTGTCTCTCCTCACAGGTCTTATAGAGCCAAGACTTTGCCTTTGAGACTACAAGATTATGTCTGTTCCTCTAGTTCTCAGTCTTCTTTTCAATGCGCATCTCTTGTTGAATTCAATGATTTTTCTCAAGAGTATGTTGCTTCATTTTTTAATGCTTGTGCAGTACCTGAACCTCATTCATATGCTCAGGATAAGGGACAACCTTGTTGGGAAGAAGCTATGCATAGAGAACTACATGCTTTAGAACAGAATCATACTTGGGAATTAACTTCTCTTCCTCCTGGTCAGAAAGCAGTTGGCTCTAAGTGGGTGTATAAGGTCAAATTTAAGGATGATGGTTCAGTGGAAAGATATAATGCAAGATTGGTTGACAAGGGATATAACTAGATTGAAGGGAAAGACTACAAGTATACTTTTTCTCCAGTTGCTAAGCTAGCCACTGTAAGGACTTTGATTGCTTTGTCTACTGTCAAGCATTGGGATATTTTTCAGCTGGATATTAATAATGCCTTCCTCCATGGCTATTTGGAGGAAAAAGTTTACATGACACCTCCTCTTGGTTATAAGGCAGCTAAACCAGGTCAGGTATGTAAGCTAGTGAGGTCTTTATATGGTTTGAAGCAAGCATCCAAGCAATGGAATATTGAATTGACTACATATCTTTTGACACTCGGTTATGTGCAATCTAAGTAGGATTATTCCTTATTTGTTAGGAAATTCGGTGATCTTATATCCATTGCTTTAGTTTGTGTTGATGATCTATTGCTTACTTGTAATGATGTTGCTTTTCTCATGACAACTAAAGTTGGATTGCATTCTAAGTTCACCATTAAGGATCTTGGATTGATAAGGTTCTTTCTTGGCATTGAAGTTGCCAGATTTGACAAAGGCACTGTGATTAATCAAAGGAAATATATCTTGGATATCTTGAAAGATGTTGATTTACTTGATTGCAAAGTTGCTTCCTGTCCACTTCCGAAGGGTCTTAATTTGTCTATTGATGAAGGGGAGTTATTACCTGATCTAGAGCAGTATAGACGATTAGTGGGCAGATTATTGTATTTGAACATTACCAGGCCAGATTTATCCTATTCAGTACAGCATTTGAGTCAGTTTTTAAGCACTCCTCGAGTTCCTCATCTACAGGCAGCTCTTCATGTGGTCAAATACCTTCGTGGAACACTGAATTGGGGTCTTTGTTATCCTGCTCAGAATGAGATTGTCTTGAGTAGCTATAGTGATGCAGATTGGGGTTCATGTAAATTCACTGCTAGATCACTCACTGCTTATTGTGTGTTCTTAGGGAATGCATTGATCTCTTGGAAAACAAAGAAACAGAAAACAGTTTCTAAATCATTTGCAGAATCTGAGTACCGAAGTATGTCTTATACTGTGAGTGAGGTAGTATGGTTGAATGGTCTTCTTAAGGATCTTCATATTCAGATTGCCTTACCTATTCCCATGTATTGTGACAATAAAGCCGCCTAACACATTGCCGCCAACCCAGTTTTCCATGAAAGAACCAAGCACCTTAACATAGACTGCCATTATGTTCGTGAGAAGGTTAGTGAAGGTTTCATTAATATGAAGTATATGAGTGAGTTAGTTATAACTGTTAGGTGTTGTTAGTCACAACTGACGTCACATCTCTATTTGATGATGTAAGCTCACATATAAGAGCTATGTGGGACATTAGTTGTAATCACTTCTTTTCTTCTAACAATTCTGATTGAGTTCTCTTTCCTCCTTCAATGGAGTCGTCTTCTTCTTCTCGTTTGGTTAACATTTCACAAAGCATTTTGTCCCCGGCAGATGGAAGACACCAACTCAAGAATCACGTATTTGGGGGGAATTACTTGGCCTCACACTGGATATCTATAGAGACTTATTTAATTCCTAAGTTGGTTTGATGGATTAGCTGACCAAATTCTCCAAAGATTTGCAACCATTTGGGCTCCCTTCTTTGGGCCCAAATTGGATGGCAGAGTTGGAGCTTTGTGCTGGCCCATTCCCATCTTTGACAGCTTACATGTCACGTGAAGCTTCCTTTGTGAATTGCTTTATAAAGGACATCAGCCTTCTTGCTTGGGTTCCGTGTGGGGCAGAGCTTTTGCATCAGTTTTGCTTCAGCCAAAGGGTTTCCTAAGAGCTTCACTCAATCCAAACGGGAAGGGAGAAAAACAGTAGCTCACCCCTGCCATTGTTGGTAGCTGGCTTAGAGGAACCTTGGTTTCTCTTCTTAATGCCTTTGAGCTTCTCAGTTGTTTCTCCTCTTCACAATTAGTTAGTTCTTTGCTTTTGCCCTTTTGATTTCTAACCTAGTGGTCTTGGGTTTTCTAGTTGAGACCTTAAACACTTTGTTTTAAATCTTGGTTTGCATAATAAAAGAGCTTGCTTTGTCTACTTCCGCATTTGATTTCGTTACTGTTTGTATTCGATTTCTTCAAATTGGTATCAGAGCAAAAGGTTTATTCAAGCTACGTTTCTGTTTTTTTTGTGGTCTTGTGGGCCTCAAAATCTGATTCTAAAGTCTTGAATCTTGTTTTCTTTTGTGTTTAAGGTCGTTTTTCCCTCTTGCTACGTTCTGTTTTTGAAGTTTTGTACCTTCAAAAGCCAGATCTAAGGCCAAGTAAAGGTCTTCGTCTTTAAATCAACTCCTCTAGCTACGATCTATTTCCATAGCTTATAGCTCTTGGAAATCAGATCTAAAGTCTTGAGTTGTTCTCTTTTTCGTTCCCTCCTCTCTTTGTCTTGCTTAGATCTGTTTTTAGAGCATTGTTGCTCTCAAAAATCGAATCTGTTATTGCGAAATAGGGCCACTTCAAACAACGATCGAGGTTCTCAAAGCATCATTGTTTTCGAGGCTTAGATCTAAAGTTTTAAAGCCTCGTCTCTGTTTTACGGGATACAAGTCAAGGATTTCAAGTAAATAATCTCTTGAAAAACCTAGCTTTAATTCCCTAAAGGTTTCTGAACTTCATTCTAAGAGTGTAGCTTGAGTAGCTTACAACCTTAGACTTGCTTTTTTCAGTCTTCTCCGCTGTCTTGTTCATCCCTAAGAACGAACTCGAGATCCCGACAGGCCTTAGTTGCCTTGGATTCGAACGTGTAAAGGGAAGTGAACACCCTCTCGAATTAGGAGTCCAAAATAAATATGGGTCTTCTCTTTGTTTCTCCACTCTCGAATTAGTGCCTCAAAATTAATTTGAAGCTTACTAGTTCGTACTCATGCTCTTCTAATCTCATTCTGTTTTTCCCTTCACTAAATTTTTCATGTCTGAATCCTCTGTTCGTATCAAGCCATTTGATGGCAACTCCGACTTTGCAATGTGGCAAGTCAAGATGAAAGCTATTTTGATTAAGGAGAAATGTTGGCGTGCTATTGAAGAAGATTATCCTACTGACTTTGATGCTGCTGCGAAAAAGGAAATGGATCAGATTGCTCATTCTGAAATTATGATCCGCTTATCTGATGAAGTAGCTCGTCAAGTGGTCACTATTGACTCTTCCAAGAATCTTTGGAAGGCGTTAAAAGACCTCTTTCTGGTGAAATCTCTTCCTTCTCGTATTAGCTTGTTGTGTCGCATATTTAATTTCAAAATGGATGTTTCTGTGTCTCTGAATGATAACTTAGATAGATTTCTTCGCATGACTCGGGAACTAGAAAGGTGTGATGATAAAATTGTGGATACTCACCAAGCTGTGATTTTACTTAATTCATTGCCTTCCCAATTTGATAATTTTAAAGATGTGATCCAATTTGGTACTGAGGACTTGACTAAAAAGAGGATTGTTGAATCGATTGTTTAGAAAAATGAGATTATGAAAGTCTTTAAAGGAAAACATGATAAAGATACTAAATCTGAGGTTCTGTTTTCTAAAGGAAAATCCAAAAACCAGAATATGAATAAGAAGAAGAAAGATAAGGCTTCTGACTCTTCTAATTCTAACTCTGGCTTTGGTGATTCTAAAACTAAAATTGATAAGAAAAATGTTAAGTGTCATTATTGTGGTAAACTTGGTCATTATATCACTGAATGTTTCAAAAGGAAGAAAGATGAATAAAGTAAATCACAAAATGGTACAACTGCTGTTTTAGAATCACACCCTTTCTATTCTGATGAACTTCTTATGTGTGCATCTATGGATGATTCTGATTCTTGGATATTGGATTCTGGTTGCACTATGCATGTTACACCTCATAAGCATCATTTTGATTTTCTGCATGAATGTAATGAGGGAGAGGTAAGGTTGGGCGACCATTCCTCTTTAAAAATCAAAGGCATAGGTAACATTCCTTTTTTGATGCATGATGGGAAGGTTAGGGTGCTCCAACAGGTCAGGTGGGTACCTGAGCTTAGGAGGAATTTATTATCTGAAAGCATGTTTGATGATCTTGACTGTCATATTCACACTCATAATGGTGTTAGAAATGTTTCCAGAAATGGAAAAATCTTAATTAAACATGTGAAAAAGAATGGCTTATATCATCTTGTTGGTAATCTTGTCTTATCTAGTTCTTCTGCTGAATTGAATGTTTGCATGAGTATGCATCATACTAAAATGTGGCATGCTAGGCTAGGACATATAGGAAACAAAGGACTTCATTATCTGTTCAAACATGGTCACTTTGATCAAAAGCCCTCGGATTTAAAAATTTGTGAAAATTGCATTTTTGGAAAACAAGTTAAATCCAGCTTTAGTAAGTCATCTTTTGTTGCTCAAAAGCCTTTAGAATATGTACATGCAGACCTATGGGATCCGGCCCAAGTGGATACTATAGGTGGAAGAAAATATTTTCTTTCAATTATAGACCACTATTCAAGAAAGGTTTGGGTGTACTTATTAAAGGCCAAAAGTGACACATTTGACAACTTTAAGTTCTGGAAAACTAAGGTTGAGGGTGAAACTGATTTCAAAGTGAAATGTCTTCGAACAGATAATGGTCTAGAATTCTGCAATCATGATTTTGATCATTTATGTCATGTTAATGGAATTAAGAGACACTTAACTGTGTCAGGCACACCTCAACAGAATGGCACTGCTGAGAGAATGAACAGAACCTTGCTTGCAAAGGCAAGGTGCATGCTCATTAGTGTAGGGATGAAACACTCCCTTTGGGGTGAGGCATGCATCACTGCTTTATACCTAATAAACAGATCCCCTTGCTCTGCCATTGGTTTTAAAACTCCACAAGAGTTGTGGAGTGGAACCAAGCCAAGTCTAGCTCACTTAAGACCTTTTGGGTGCATAGCTTATGCCCAGCAATCTGCTGGAAAGTTAAACCCTAGGGCCCAAAAGTGTGTTATGCTTGGTTATCCAAAAGGGGTAAAAGGCTACAAATTATTACTCATACAACCAGATGGGTATAGAGTAATAATTCTGAGTGCTCCTACTGTGCCTCTTGAGGAAGAGTTTGATATTGGTTATTCTCCTGAACCATTATCTTCTGAAAACTCTCTGCATTCTGGAAGTTCTAGCAATTCTGGATTTTCTAATGAGCAAGAAAATGTTCAATCAAGTACTGAAGCGCACTTGGATGTGCAGCCTCACCAATCAGGTGGGCATGTAAGTAACCATTCTCCTCATTTTTCATCTTCTCCTATCCCCTCTGAAATCCCCTCTTCTTCTGTCCCTTCTTCTTCTGAAAATTTTGAAGTTGGGCCTTTTGTTGAAGTGTCAAATCTGTCTAATGATCAATTGACTAGAGATAGGGTTCCCCGTGAAAGGATCCCTAATAGGAGATATTATGACAATGAGGTTCAATTTGCTTTTGTGATTGCTGATGGTTTGAATGCCTATACTCCTGATTTGTTTGAACATGTTGTTAAATGTGCTCATGCTAAATTCTGGAATATTGCTATGAATGAGGAAATAGATTCCATGTTGACCAATAAGACTTGGCAATTAGTTCCTAAACCTGAAAATGCTAGGACTATTGATTGTAAATGGATTTATAAACTCAAAGATGGTGTGAACCCTGGGGACCAACCTAGATACAAAGCTAGGTTGGTTGCTAAGGGATTCACCCAAAAGGAAGGTGAAGATTACAATGAAATTTTTGCACCTGTTGTGAAATATAAGACTTTGAGGTTATTGATTGCTATGGCTGCAGTTTATGACTATGAAATTGAGCAAATGGATGTTAAAACTGCTTTTATGCATGGTGACCTAAATGAAACTATTTATATGAAACAACCTAAGGGATTTATGGATAAATCAAAGCCTAATCATGTATGATTGTTAAAGAAATCCATATATGGCTTGAAGCAGTCCCCTAGGCAGTGGAATATTAAATTTGACAAATACATGAAAAACCTAGGTTTTACCATGAGTAGCTATGACCCTTGTCTTTATTTCAAATCTGTCAATTCTGATTGTCCCTTGTATGTTGATGATATTCTGCTTGTTTGCAAGTCAAAGGGAAAAATTTCTGATATTAAAGTATCTTTAAAACATTTCTTTGACATGAAGGATTTGGGCCCTGCCCAAAGAATTCTTGGTATAAGAATTGTTAGAAATAGATCTAAACATCAGATTTTTCTTTCTCAAAGTGATTACTTGTTGAAAGTTCTTAAAAGGTTTAAGGTTTCAAATGTTAAAACTTCTCCTATTCCCTTAGGGGGGGCATCTTGACCTCACTAAGACCAAGTTGTCTTTACCTAGTGATGAAGAAGAACGTATGAAATCTGTGCCTTATGATGCTGCTGTAGGTTCTATTATGTATGCCATGATTTGTACTAGACCCGATCTTGCCTTTGTTGTTAGTGTATTGAGTCGACATATGTCTAACCCTTGTGAAAAACATTGGATAGCTATGAAGTACCTTTTGAGGTACATTGCAGGTACCGTGAATGTGGGTCTGGTTTATGGTAAGCATACTTCCCCTACCGAGCTCTTTGATTTTGTGGATTCTGATTATGCTAGCAACAAAGATAATAGAAAATCTACTACTTCTTATTTATATACTTGGTGTGGAAATTGCATATCTTGAAAAGCTCAACAACAGCCTATTGTAGCTTTGTCCTCTACCGAGGCAGAATACATTGCTGCCACCGAAGCTTCCAAGGAAGCAATTTGGCTCCAAGGTATACTTAGAGAAATAGAAAGAAAAAAACTATGTTTCTTTGCTGTATATGGATAGTCAAAGTGCATTTTATTTGTGCAAAGACCATGTCTATCATGAGAGGACTAAGCACATTGATGTTAGATATCATTTTATTAGAGATAAAATTGATAAAAAGGAATTCTTAGTCAAGAAGATCGATGGTAAGGTTAATACTGTAGATTTTGGAACAAAAATTATCACAAATGATAAGTTTCATTTTTGCAGGGAATTCTTGTATGTGATCGAGTTCAACTTGCATTGAGAATGATACAAAAAAAAGGGCCAATGATAAAAAAGATGTAATTCCCAAAACCAATGCAACCTAGGTTGTTTTACTACTTATGTAAACTTAGAAATTAAGAGGGCAAATTATAGAGACTTAATTAATTTCTAAGTTGGTTTGATGGATTAGCTGACCAAATGCTCCAAAGATTTGCAATCATTTGGGCTCCCTTCTTTGGGCCCAAATTGGATGGCAGAGTTGGAGCTTTGTGTTGGCCCATTCTCATCTTTGACAGCTTGCATGTCACGTGAAGCTTCCGTTGTGAATTGCTTTATAAAGGACATCAGCCTTCTTGCTTGGGTTCTGTGTGGGGCAGAGCTTTTGCATCAGTTTTGCTTCAGCCAAAGGGTTTCATGAGAGCTGCACTCAATCCAAACGGGAAGGGAGAAAAATAGTAGCTCACCCCTGCCATTGTTGGTAGTTGGCTTAGAGGAACCTTGATTTCTCTTCTTAATGCCTTTGAGCTTCTCAGTTGTTTCTCCTCTTCACAGTTAGTTAGTTCTTTGCTTTTGCCCTTTTGATTTCTAACCTAGTGGTCTTGGGTTTTCTAATTGAGGCCGTAAACACTTTGTTTTAAATCTTGGTTTGCATAATAAAAGAGCTTGCTTTGTCTACTTCCGCATTTGATTTCGTTACTGTTTGTATTCGATTTCTTCAATATCTAATGTAACAGTTGTAGTGATTTTGCTGAACACTAAGCTAATTTTGTAAATCCTTCCCTCTTGCTAATATATATCAACCGTAATTTTTTTCAAAAGAAAAAGATAAAAAAACCAAGTATGAGATATACATACACCATAATCTTTCAAACCTAAATATATATACAAGGTGTGGTAGCATAAATCTGTACCGCAATAAATACTAATAACGACGACAAAAACCCGAAACTTTGACGATTTTCTTGTGCCCTCCGACATAGAAAAAGGTCAAAGGCGCGGCGGGGCTTATTCTCTGTTTCACCTCCGATGCTCAAGTCAACTTGCAATAACGGAGACTAGGGTTTTTTTTGAGAGAATTGAATGAGAATGCAAATTAGGGTACATTTAAAAGATTAAATACCTTACAACATGTAGTAATAGGACTATTCTTTTTTAACGGTCTCCTCTCATAAAGTGCATTAATTGCTTTTTAAAATTAAATTGATTGGATAAAAATTAAAGATAAATATAAATAAACCCACTATTTTTTAACTCCACACAAGGGTATTTATAGCATGACTAGCCTCCCTAATTAAGTGATGTTTTATATATGTAGCTAATACACTCCTGGGTCTGCACCACACAATATCGATCATGTAACAATGTACCTAGCTTCATCATCAATTCGATCAAAGTCAGTAATGAACAAATCACTAATATCCTGTAAACTAATTAATGTTTCCTAATAATATCACTTGCATAATTTGACCAATTAAAAGATGAACCTTTACACAAAAGTAATCCATTGATCTCGAACCTCATTTATCTTGTTCTTTGACAGTGGCTTCAACCCAATCGATTCTGGATAGCACTGCGCATATGAAAAGTATATATTTTACTTCAATTAAAATCCAATTAAATATGAATCCTAGCCTGCAAATATTAGGTTAACATATACCTCTCCAGGAGTAGAGTCTTGATCTATTCTCATAATATCTAGTAAATACCGAAGAACATAATATCCACAATCTGTATTATTTGGTTGACAAGGACACTGCAAAAGTAAATGAAAAGTGAAATAATTTTTTTGCGCAATGATATGTAAATATCATGCATGTCTATGAATAAACCATCATGTACATACATAAAATACAACTAACCTTTATGCATATATTTATTAGTCAGATCTGATTTAAAACCTCTCCATCATTCACCAGCTTGGCTAATAAGCCAACGCATCTTGTGTTGTGGAATATCAAACACACCCTACAAAAAGAAGTTAGATTTGTCAACTACCTTTTATTGAAACGACAAATTAATCATGTAAAGAACTTCACCAAGACTCCTTACCGAGACATCTATCCATATGGCTTCTTTAATATGCATTGGGACTTGATCCCAACGTGGAATATTGATATTGACACGAGAACGTGTAGACATACCAAGGTGCTCGTAAAGTTAGCATGAGTTTTCCCAATTGCTTGTCCTTTCGTATTCCATTGCACCTTAAATTTTTCATTCTTATCTCTCATTCTATTAATCTTTGCTAACAGAGTATGCCCTCGTTTAATTTTTGTCTTGTCTTCTTCATCACTTCCACCTGCCCTTTTGTCTTCTTCTGCATTTGAGGAGCCCATCAATCTAGAAAAATAAAATAAAATAGCTTGTGAAATAAGAAAACCATTGTTTCTTCTAAATGGATGAACAATATAATCTGGATAAAAAATAGTACCTGAAACCTTTACTTGATTGAACTTAAATGGATCTGCTGAATCCTGTAAATTCAGAGTAACTATTCAGACAAAATCAGAAATGCAACTACAGATTAAATACTATTGACAAGGCAATAGAAATTTCATATTGATCCCATTAAACCATGACAAGGACATGAAAAAAACCTTCCACGTCATTACCTTTGAATTCTAATGAAGCTCTCCAAATGGGAATAATGTAACAACTCAGAAAAACAATTAGACCAAGAGGGTATGAAGCATTTGAATTTTTAATATGAGAAGGTGGTAGGTCTATGGTCATGCAATGCAACAGTATACTTACACCATAAATAGAGAATAATTACAGGAAAACAGAGCACTGCAGCTGAAGCTGATCCGAAGGGGAAGAAGAAAGGGCTTCCTGTAAAGAATTTAATGGCAGAGAGGAGGAGGAAGAAGCTGAATGATAGGCTGTACTCAATAGAATGATAGACAACGATTCTCCTGGTAATTCCTTTTACTTATATCGAAACAAAAAATACTTAGGATTTTTAATATGTCATCTCTATAATAATAGGATATCTTTTCCTAAGACAAAAGGTATACTCAGTATTTTTAATATGTGCATTTGTTCACCGCTACTATTTTAGTATCCAAAAAAAATACCAATATCAATTGCAGAATATATGAATAAAAAAGGCTCATTAACCCAAGTACGAAACTTATAAGAGCAATAGGCACCAGATGCATTCATGATTGCATCTTCTTTCTAGGATGTAGCTGCAATGCATCTTTTATAGCAAAGGCCTTCTAAAGCTAACAAAATTATGTTTATTGTTTGTATCAACTGTTCACGTGTGATCATCAGTATCCTTTAAATCTAAAGGGAGTTAATCAATTATCTTCACCCTGCTTTCCCAATTAACAACAAGTAAGGAAAAGAGACTTCCTCCCATTTCCCGTCTAAATTCACTCTCAAATCAGAAGTTCAAGGTACAATGCAGAGGATCGATATCTAGACAGTTCAAATCATAGGCTCTCTGCAAGATACTCAAACATTAGTTGCGTCTAATTCCCTTCCAGAAACTTCATATTATTGCTATTGCGTAATCCGCACAAAATCTGTGAGAGGATTTATTTATGCCAAACACTAGAGCTCTAATTGCCGTTTACTTCTGTAGCAGCTTTTCCCTACACAAGTTAATTAGTGCGAGAGCCTAGATAAATACAAATGGTTTTCTTATTTCACAAGCTGAAGGGAATCCAGTTTACAAATCAACATAAGCTACTTATCAAAGAGGGGCTCACTTGAAAGGAACTTGTTACCAAACTCAAACAGATTCCTTCCCAACAAGAATCACTCAACCAAGAAGGGAATCCAGTTTACAAATCAAGTACCGGCAAGGCAAAACATAAGTTCACAATAAGGTAGATGCTAAAATATGAATATCTATTTCTGCGATTTGACAAAAGCCTCCTGTTCCAGGGAGAATCAATTTTAACACCAGGGACGATTAATCCAATTGACATTTCTCAAACACAAACAGTCCAAATAAAACTCACCTCAACCATCAGAAGGAGCTAGAGGGAACTTGTACTCTATTTAAAATGGTGTTCTACAAAGTGATGCAAACACTACTAGTCTACTAGATATCCACAATGTTTGCATATAACTATAGCATGCAACCAATTTCAAATATTACGCTTTTTTCTGGTTGTGCAGTAGATTTAGAAATAACAATTCAGCCTCTCTCAGCTCATATCTCTGTTCAAACACAAAATAATATATGCAGTACAGTTGATGGCTTTGCTGTAGTAACTTCAATCAACCAACTACATTGTTTCATAAGGAAAAACAGATATATAAAAAAAAAGTTTGCATCTGTTGCAAATTGTAGGGAATTTAATAGTCAAATCTTTGTAAAACTTCTCCAAATTAAATCTAAAAAAACTTCACGCAATCAAGATTACACTCACTGAAAACACATCAGTTAGGGGATTCGATAAAAGCTAATGAGATCAGTGAGTGCAATCAAGATTACACTCACTGAAAACACATCAATTACAGTTGATGGCTTCTGCAATGTCCCTAAACTCAATCCTGCAGAACCGAAATCAATGGAGGCGCAACCAAAATTGGAAATTGGAAAGAGAACTACCAACCTGCAGTGCACGAACTTGCTCGACTTGATGCCAACCCAACCACGGCCGCGGAACGACGAGCTCGATCGGGTGAACGATGGTGAGCTCTTGGAAGCAGAAAATGAGAGCTCTTGAGACGCACCTAGAGCTTGAGAGCGAAAACACGACCGGATGCCAACCCAAATCACTGACACAGCGGCGGAACACCGTACCTGCTGGTGAACGATGGAAGCAAAAGACGAGACATCCGACGCTCTTAGGGCTTGAGAGCAAAAAAACGATAGCTTTTGGAAGCAGATATCGATCGATCTAATTTCTTTCCACATCCGGCCGAAAATTCATTTAATTTTGTTAAGTAATTATACTTCAAGTTTTTCCCGCAAATAAAAATTAAAATATTACTACGGTTGATAAGAATCATAGTAAATATGTTAATTAAAAAATATAAATAATTGAATTATGATAATATATATTGTCAATTTTAAATAAATAAGGTTCATTGATAAACATATACGTATAATTTTACAATGATTGTGATTAATAATGTTAATTATATATATTAATTAAAGTTGTGTTAGAACCGTGGTAATATAGCTTATGTAACACATTTACTACGATTGATAAAAAAGCCGTAGTCTTTTAAACAACATATTTACTACGGTTGTCAAAAATCTGTGGTAAAATTTTGCATAAACATAACGGGTCGTAGTTTTTATGCGCATGATTTATCACAGTTGTGTTACAACCGTAGTAATATAGCTTATGTAACACATTTACTACGGTTGATAAAAGAGCCGTAGTCTTTTAAACAACATATTTACTACGGTTGTCAAACATCTGTGGTAAAATATTTGCATAAACTTAACGGATCGTAGTTTTTATGAGCCTGATTTATCACAGTTGTGTTACAACCGTAGTAATATAGCTTATATAACACATTTACTATAGTTAATAAAAGAGTCATAGTTTTTTAAACAACATATTTACTACGGTTGTCAAAAAATTGTGGTAAAAAATTTGCATAAACATAACTTATCGTAGTTTTTATGCGCCTGATTTATCACGGTTGTGTTACAACCGTAGTAATATAACTTATGTAACACATTTACTACGGTTGATAACTGAGCCGTAGTATTTTAATCAACTATTTTACTACGGTTGTCACAAAACCGTGGTAAAATATCTACATAAACGCATTGACCGTTGTTTTTATGTGCCTGGTTTACTACGGTTGTGTTAGAACCGTGGTAATATAGCTTATGTAACTCATTTAATACGGTTGATAGATATTTTAAACAACATGTTTACTACGATTCTTCTACAATTGTAGTTAAACGGACACCTAAAAACTACGGTTGTACTCGCAACCGTGGTAAATTAACTATGATAACATAATTACTACGAAAAAACACAGAACCGTAGTAAATGTGTCCGTAGGGGAAGTCCCGTTTTGTACTAGTGTATATAGAGAAGCTTTGATCCTGCAATTATATTGACACTGGATAGCTCATAGCTGTCAACTGAAGCAAAATTAGGATGCATGTACTAGCTACGTACGTAACTATATGGGTGCGATTCAGGTGCGAAAGAGTCTTATAATACAAAATAAGAAAGAATCTTAGCCGTTAGATCAGATTAAAAGCTAAAAAAAAGTGCAACACGGAGACCCTTTTGTGCATGCCTTTGTTTTTTGAACATTACTGACAAGGTGCAAGTCGGAGGCCTAAAAGTGCAAGCCGATGACTTGAAAAGTACAAGCGAATGCAACACTTCTGTGCATGCAAATTCAACATTTTGTGCATGTATTTTTTTGGATTGGAATGCAAGTTGTTGGCTTAAATGTGCATTGCGAATTATTGTGCATGTGAATTTAACGTTTTTGTGCATATATAACTCGCATGCACTCTCAGTTGAATTGATATGCACTTTCAGTTGAACTCGCATGCACTCACATGTATTTTTTTGGATTGGAGTGCAACTGTGCAAGTTGTTGGCTTAAATGTGCATGTGATGCATGTATAACTCTTATGCACTCTCAGTTGAATTCATACGCACTCTCAGTTGAACTCGCATGCACTCACAACACATAAAACATGCACTTGATTTCACATGCACTCAAAAGTCAAAAGACATATAAGTACACTCAAAGGCATGCACTCTCAGTTGAATTCACATACACTCTCAGTTGAACTCGCATGCACTCACAACACATAAAGCATGCACTTGATTTCACATGCATTCAAAAGTCAAAAGACATATAAGTACACTCAAAGGCATGCACTTCAGTAGAATTCACATGCACTCTCAGTTGAACTCGCATGCACTCAAAACACAGAAAGCATGCACTTGATTTCACATGTATTCAAAAGTCAAAAGACATATACTTACACTCAAAGGCATGCACTTCAGTAGAATTTACATGCACTCTCAGTTGAACTCGCATGCACTCACAACACATAAAGCATGCACTTGATTTCACATGCACTCAAAAGTCAAAAGACATATAAGTACACTCAAAGGTATGCACTTCAGTAGAATTCACATGCGCTTCCGGTTGAATTCACATGCACACTCCTAGTAGAATTTACATGCACCAATTTTCTAATTCGTATGCACTTTTCAGTTGAATTTCCATACACTCCCAATAAAACTTGCATGCACTAGATTTCACATGCACTTAAAAGTCAAAAAACTTGCACACTCAAAAGCTTGCACTTCTAATAGAGTTCACATGCACCCAAGGGTGGTCTGGTGGCCGGTGGTGGTCCGACGACCAGAGGTGGTCTGACGGTGGTCCGACGACCGGCGGCGGTCCGACGACGATGGTCTGATGACCGGTGGTGGTGGCCCGATGACCGGTGGTGGTGGCCCGGTGACCGGTGACGGTGATCCGGTGGTCGGTGGTGGTGCTCCGATGGTCAACCCTTTGAATTAAAGACATGTGCATGACACATGACTTTTAATGAAAGTTAAATCATAACCTTTGATTTATTTTTAATCCAATGGTCAATATTCATTCTTATTTTATATTATAATAATATTTCGCATATGACACTTATCCGTAACTATATTAGTGTATTAATTCTAATTCTATAAGAATTCGTGACCACGTGTGTTCATGTGCTTCTAATTAACGCTCCGGCCTTGAAAACTACGATGGTATTGAAAACCCTAATCTCTCATTCTTTTATACGAACTACTTTTTTTGGTAGAATTCTCATTTTTTTAATACTGCGACTATATAATATTATATATATGCTTGTATAATAAATCATATGATACTAATGAAGAATGCAACACCTTAGACAATTCCAAATCATAGATATCGATCAAATAACATAAGAAAGTATTCACACAAGGAGTGACAATTGTACTTAAATAGACTATCTATAAAGTAAAGGAAAGTCCCTCGATAATTTAGTTTCTCTTTTAATATAATATATGTCTTTAACTTACTTATTAAAGTAGATTTTTTTCCTCGTCTTGTCTATGACTCACACGGATCGTTCGATCAATGTCGCTCTAAGTCGGAATCGATTACATATTTTGTGACCCCGTACATAAACACCAATCTACGTATCTCCTAGACAATATAATAGACTAACTTTCAGTTAGTCTAGTGATTTAATTGACGCTATACTTTTTTAAGCGTTTTTTCATAAATCTCGAGTTCGATTTATGAAGATATTGATGTTGGAAGAGGTTTATCATTTTGTGTGCCAACAGTACTCTGATCTAGACGTAAAGCAGAGTTTCGACCGATCGAACCAGACGAACCCCTAAAAAAATCTCCTAGACAATAATGCTATTTAAAGTAAACTAATTACCATTAAAATAAACCCTGTAAATAATGAAAGTCAAACATACTAGTAGCTAACTATTAGTAATAAGAAAAGCAAAGGAAAGATAATTAAAGATGAAAAGTTGAGTGGTATGGATTTAGTCAAAGTATGCAACACTATCACTAGATATGGAGCTAAAACCTCCCGTAGTACTGGAAGGCGGCTGTGTATACAAATTAGAAGCGGCGGCCGAAGTGGACGAATTAGCGGCGGCGACCACCGAGACAAGAGGCGGGGTGGTGGGAGGCTGGGGCTGGGGCTGCGGCTGGGACATGGCGGAGGCCACGAGAGAAGCGTGATGGAGAGGAGGGGGGCCCGCGGTGGAGATGACGGAAGCGGAAGCCGCTGCCTCCCTGAACTTGAACTTGAAGATCTCGGCTCTAACGGCGTTAAGCTGGGCTTGTAGGGTTTGGATCTGGCGCTGCAAGGAGGAGATGGCGCCCATGCAGCCGTAGATCGGGTCCCGAAGCCTCACGTTGGCCTCGTACACTAGGCTGTTCGCTGCGTCCGCTCTTTGACTCTCGGGCACATCCTACATTTATACCACATGGGATGAGTTAGTTAGTAATTAAAGACTCGTATCTTTAATCAGAGCTAGATCTCGGATTCAATGGACCAACTATAAAACCTGTTAGTGATGGAGCTGGCGTTTACTCCCACTACATTTACCCAATTATGAGAATTACCTTTACATGTGGGAAAGTCGAGTCAAAATAAGTTTAGTAAATAATTGTCGTAAGACTACTTCTCCGATAAAATATAACTGATCTTAAGAATATAATGAACTTGTCTGCGCTTGTGCACTCTACTTTTAATAAGTTCAGTCTGATTTCAGTTTAAGTAGCTTTTTATATATTATTTTGCCATTTTTTAATGTGATCTCTCAATATTGTTAAAGATTGGTTAACAAGCTAAATTTAACGTTTCCCTCATTTCAACTTATAATATTGAATACCAACTAATTTTGTAGAAAACATTAAGCTAATAAATCTAACTAGATTTACTGAACAGGCCTTAGCTTCATAAATAAGAATCTGATAGGCCGTGATATTTTCTAATTGGTTCATAGGAAGCATAAGGCCATTATAAAGGGAAATAGGGATTGTCTTAGTAGAGGTTAATTATATCGCTTTATCTTGCTATGAGTTAGAGATCCATTTTCTAACTTTAAACTCAACGACATTTGGTGTTTATAGAGGCTTTGCCGTAATATATTATTAGTTCTATATTCTTTAAGCCTGATCAATCGTGGAGAGGAAGTGGAGAATTTTACTTCGAGATGTAGCATAAACGATTTGAAGCTAAGCTATGTCTTTATTGTAACACAACATTAATTAACACCGGAATATACGGAGTGTAAATTTATAAGTAGCAGTAGTAGTATATATATATATATAGTTGAGTACAAGAACCTAATAGATGGGGTTTAAAAGTCAAGTGTCCGGGGATAACAGGGTTAATTAGCTATAGAGTATATATAATTATGAAATTAAATAAGTAGGATTATACATACAAAAAACGTACGTACCAGGAGCATCTTGGAGACGTTGCTGGCGCCGAAGACTTTGTGGACGGCGGCGAACTTCTGGGGCTCGTGCGGGGAGAAATACGGGGAGAAGGGGCACTCCTCGGCGCACCGCCGGCGAAGCAGCTTGCACGCGGCGCACGGCGTCACCGTGTTGAGCACGCCTCCTGCGGGGCCCACCCTTCTCATCTGCCCGCTAACGGTGGTGCTGATGCTAACGTTATTGGTATTGTTATTACAGGCCGCTTTGCTTGGGGATGCATCGATCTCTCTCTTTATCCTCTTCCCTATCTCTTCCAACTCTTCCCTACTTATAATTCCAAATCAAAACTAATCAATGAAATTGAACAAGATATATAAATATATGGATGAAAAACTATATATATATATATATATATATATATATATATGTGTAAGTAAGTGTAGTACCTTTCTCGGGACATTCGATTAGCATATATGCTAAGGAAGGGCAAATGCCCTGGCCTAGTACAAATTAGGGGCGATGGAGATGAGTTAACGTAATTGTGGGAGAAAGAAAGAAAGGGTGCTTAAGATGTAAGCTAGGGAAAGGGAAACAAAGGGTGCTTATGATGTAAGGTAAATGTCGAGCAAAAAGAAGGTCAAACTTGTCTTAAAAGACACAAGCTGAGCAATGGATACAAAATTCATGCAAGGGAAGTACATATTCATAATTGACAACTTATTACTTGCGCTATTATTTTATTCTTTTGATTTATATATCCCAATGTTTCTTTTGTTATTAATATTTTTGGGGACTTGGGTTATTAGTATGGAAGTAAACCGATTATTAGAGTTTGGTGATGAATTTCAGAGTTGGATGAGATTTGGGTTTGCTCTGATATGCTCATGGAATATAATATATATATTCATAATATTTTTTTGATGTATTCGAACAATATAGGAAGCTTACATGAAAATAATTATTACAAAATTATATATAAATAAATAAATATAATTAATTAATTCTTACTTAGTAATTTTTTTTATATATCTCATGCATGATTTTAATGCACAACTCATTAATTTTCATGATCGCCATAACTTTTGAGGTGATATCAACAAGGTCAACTGTCATTGTAATTAAGGCAGATGACATGTGGATCCAAACTATTAACTCAAATCAAATGACAATTCCCATAACAATATTATCAAAACATTCATTTTCTATATTTCCCTAAAATTCAAACAAGACCTCATTTTAAAATGATCTACGTACTAATGTGTTTCAACAAGTTACAATCAATATTTTTTCAAAAGTTTATTAGTTAAATCAACATATATGTAATAAAATAGTTGTTTCTTCACATGAATAATACAACATTAGAAGTACAAATCAGACCAAAAAATAAATAATGTAAGCTTCCGTATGTAGAAGGACTTCTAGGCTAATTTATAAAATATTCTATTAGTAACTACTCGTACATATTACTACCTCTGTTTCGTAATATTTGACCTCAATAGTTATGATTTTTTATTCATAATATTTGGTCTTTTATATATAATTAAATTACAAATTTTCTAAAAATAGTTAGGTCTAGTTTAAAAAAAATTACTCTTTTTTTAATTAAAAAGGCTTTTTTTAATTCTAATCATTCACATTTTTCATGAAGATTTAAGACTCATTAAAAAATTCATTTACTTTCTATTTTTAGTTTGTTTTAAAAAGTGTGAAAATGCCCAAATATTATAAAATGGTTAAGAAGTATGAGTAAAAGCGATATTTTTATCTTTTCCAAACTATAGAAAATCTCTTTGAAAACCATATGTTTTTATTAGGAATTTTAACATTTAACAAGTATGAGTAATATTATGTAATGCAAAACTCGTTTGATAAAATTGATAATAAACAGTAGGATAAAATTTTGCTTTGGATACAAGTGAAATAAAGAAAGCCCATATGTTTCTTGTTTGACCCGTATTCTTAGCCTACAAAGTCGCTCTGTGCACTCATTTTTAATTCTTTGTTTCTATTTCATTACAAACTCTAGTTAAAATAGTTTTTTTTATCATATAACTAAAGTAATTAAGTACCATATAGTTTAGTTTCTGATCATCTTTTAGAACTTAAAATAACTAATAAAACCAGTACGTATAGATCCGATGCTAATATGCTATAAAGCTAGCAGTAAAAATCATAAAATTAATAGATAGCTAATATATAAATAAGTTGTAATGTCTTTATCAAATTCATCAATTATATAATTACACTAAGTAAGTGAAATACCTAGGAAACGACGACAAATTAAGTTTCAATGCATATATAATTACACTAAGTAAGTGAAAACTATAATCTTATATGATAGGAAACGACGACAAATTAATCAATTATAAAATCCAAAATACCTAATAGTCTTTCATGATCGACTAAATATTATAGTTCAAAAAATCCACTAATTAGATTAACATGGAGATTGATTTTAATTTGTATAGATATTTTGTGATGTTCAAGTAAATTATTGTATATACATCGTGGTGAAGATTTAAAAAGTATTGTTAAAAGTATATTATGTTTTAGTGGTAATTTTTTATGAGATTGAATATTTATTAACCAATATAGTTAAGTTTGATTATTAAGGCCATTTTATTCAAATTAAACAAAATAAAATTAATACTTTTAGATGAACGATAACAAACAAAGTGAGGGGAAAATTGAGAAATAAATAAACTTATAAAAATAGCAATATGAAACACGTTTATTAAAAAAGATGATAAATGTCAAATATTAAATTTGCTACATGGCACAATATTTAACATTTTAACAAAAACTTACCTTCTTCTTAATGATTTAAGGAAATTTGAAAATTTACCCTAAACAAAAGGTAAAATCTACTTTCCAAAAATAATAACACTTCTTGGAGACATGAACATGGATGCAGATTGCAGAGTGATCAGCCAAAAAGGCTCTCAAAGTCCCCATGTGATGGACATAATCTGGCACCAGGTCTTTTATTCCAAAGTAATTAATTAACGGCTAACCATTATATTAACACCACAATTAATACATGTAAATTCATTTAAACCAAGGTTGAAAGTAAATAACCGTTTGAGCCTTCTTGTACGACTTCTATGTTTGATTGTGACTTGTGAGTAATCTGTGATCAACAAACATTCTTAGAAGGGGACGGAACGGAAAATTAACTATGGCAAACAGAATGGATTACTTGGACCACCACTTCTTAATGTTACATTTACATACACTGTCTTTTTTTAATAAAAAATACTTTATTCAGGTTAAATGACCCTTTTAAGTCTAGTAATATTAGACAAATGTCCCTCAATAAATTTATTCTAAAATCATGACCCATGATGATGTCATCATTATATAATAATGACATCACCATAAGTCAATCAAATTAACACATTTGACCATTGACCGGTCAACGGCCATTGACCAGCGAAATTTTTTCCTGACGTCATCATCTTGATGACAGTAATTCTCATCAAAACACAAACTGTCATCATCTTGATGACAGTCACTGTCATCATCTTAATGACAGTCACTGTCATCAAAACACAAATTGTCATCAAAACACAAACTGTCATCAAAATACAATCTGTCATCAAAATACAAACTGTCATAAAAAACACAAATTGTCATCAAAACACAAATTGTCATCAAAACACAAACTGTCATCAAATACAAATTGCATCGCAACTAGTTGATGACACATACTGTCATCAAAACACAAATTGTCATCAAATACAAACTGTATCGCAACTAGTTGATGACACATATTGTCATCAAAACACAAACTGTCATCAAATACAAACTGTATCGTTGATGATACATACTGTCATCAATACACAAACTGTCATCAAATACAAACGATATCACAACTAGTTGATGACACATATTGTCATCGCAACTAGTTAATGTCACAAACTGTCATCACAACTAGTTGATGACAATACAAATCTCGTTTTGATGACAATTATCGTTGAAATGTCACCACCACTAGTTGATGACATTTACGAAGTGTCACCTCCACTAGTTAATGCACGTTCAAAGTGTTATCAAAACTAGTAATTAGTGGCGCTTTCAAAGTGTCATCAAGACTAGTAATTAATGGCACTTTCAAAGTGTCGTCAAGGCTAGTAAGTGGTGACACATTCAAAGTGTCACCGAGACTAGTTGGTGGCACTTTCAAAGTGTCACCAAGACTAGTCATTGGCGCTTTCAAAAGGCTAGTAAGTGGTGAACTTTCAAAGTGTCACCGATGCTAGTCGTTGGCGCTTTCAAAAGGCTAGTAAGTGGTGAACTTTCAAAGTGTCACCGATGCTAGTCATTGACGCTATCAAAAGGCTAGTAAGTGGTGACACTTTCAAAGTGTCACCGAGGCTAGTCGGTGGCGCGTTCGAAGCGTCACCGAGGCTAGTCGGTGGCGCGTTCGAAGCGTCACTGAGGCTAGTCGGCGGCGCGTTCCAAGTGTCACCGAGGCTAGTGGGCGGCGCATTCGAAGCGTCACCGAGGCTAGTCGGTGGCGCGTTCGAAGCGTCACCGAGGCTAGTCGGCGGCGCGTTCGAAGCGTCACCGAGGCTAGTCGGCGGCGCGTTCGAAGCGTCACCAAGGCTAGTCGGCGGCGCGTTCGAAGCGTTATCGAGGCTAGTCTGTGGCGCGTTCGAAGCGTCAGCACGTCGGGTGACCTTTCAAGTGAAATAAACAAACCAACTTAGACAACCTAACATATTGTGGTAACGCCAAAGACATAATTGAATTCATTGCTCCAACCCTTCGGTGACCTTGCAAGTGACCAACAACAAGTGCTACTTCAACATTTACTTATTGCTTCCCTGAACTGTTGCTCCATCTCTCGTTCTAACCTGATCATCACGTACTCTAATGGTTGTAAACCATTTTGACTTGACAGCATATATAGAACATATACAAACAAAAACTAGTTAAATCATATGCATTAAGGATCCATAAAATTTCACCTTCTACGATGAGGGCTAAGAATTTGAATATAGCATCAAACTAAAAATCAGTGATTGAGAATGAAAAATAGGAGCACTAAATGAATGAGAGACAAAGGAAGTTTGTTAAGATAATGAACTTCTTAATTTGAATAACTAGTCACTTATTTGATGGCAAATTCTAAATCTTAGTTCTCATCTATAAAGTGATTCTCAATTGATATGTCCAACCCTTAGATCTTGAAGCAATAAAAACAAATGATCAAAATAACAGCATAGGAGCACTGAATTTTAGTCTGTAGCTTAGCTAAAATTACATAAAAATACAGCATAGGAGAACTAAATGGGTTGAGAATCAAAACTCACCCTGTTGATCTCTCAACTACATATAGGGCAACAGAACGAAAACCGCGACCGCGGAATGCAAAGCCGCGACCGCGGAAACGCCCTTGAAGACGGAACAATTTCCGAAGATTTTCCGCGACCGCGGCCAGATTTCCGTGACCGCGGGATTCCCCAGAGACGTCAGAACATTCAGAAGTCAATCCGCGACCACAGACTGACATCCGCGACCGCGGATTCGTCACTGGCGTCCCAGAATTTTTCGATGCTAAACCGCGACCGCGGGTCCCAAACCGCGACCGCGGGTCCCAAACCGCGACCGCGGGTCCCAAACCGCAACCGCGGTTTCCCTACTGACGCCCACGACGATTACGTTCGTCCATACTTCCCCCCGCTCGGTTCGCTGAAGCCATCCACGCCCTTCCCTGAGGCACTGAAGGATACTAGAAGGTCGGAGAACGACAAAGAAATCTTTGAGACCTTCAGTAATTGCGAGGTAAACATTCATTTGATCAAGCTGGTTAAGAGCATTCCTCGTTATGCCAAAATTTTGAAGGAATTATGTAAGATCAAGAGGAAGACAAAGGAGAAAATGAAGAAGAAGGTCCATGTTAATGAGAATGTCTCCGCTATACTGCAAAAGCGGATGCCCAAGAAGTGCAGTGACCCAGGCATGTTCAGTATTCCTTGCAAGATAGGTGGCACCGCGTTCGATAAAGCCATACTGGATTTAGGTGCATCTATAAATGTACTGCCTCTCTCGCTATATGAATCTTTGGGGCTTGGACCATTGCATGGGATAGGGACGGTGATTCAATTGGAGGATATGTCCTATGTGTATCCCAAAGGAGTCGTGCAGGATGTTCTGGTAGAGGTCGATAAGCTGATTTTCCCTGTGGATTTCTTTGTGATGGATACGGGGCAAGACAAGCATGCAACCCCTGTGATGTTGGGTAGGCCGTTTATGAAAACGGCGAATATGAAGATTGATGTGAGTAGTGGTTCGCTCACCATGGAATTTGATGGGGTGAGGGTCGAACACAACATTGATGATGCAAAGAAACACCCTCCTGATTGTGACCCCAAGTGTTCGGTTGATGTGAGCAACCCAAGTTGATCCAGAAGGGCACTATGTCGAGCCACGACATTAACCAAGGCGATGCTTGTGAGGCAATCCGAGGTATGTAATACTTTTCATGTCTTTTCGTTTCAAGTTTTTATTTGTGTTGTTTTCGGTTTAGACTAAAACGCAGGTGGGAGTTTGAAGACGGTGTTCATCTCGCAACAGACGCGAAACCGCGATCGCGGAAAATTTTCCGCGACCGCGGTTTGTCCACTATAAGTCCCCTCATCCCAACAAAAAAAATCTGAAGATTTCCGCGAACGCGGCCTTAAAACCGCGATATCGGCCCAATTGTCCGAGTTTTACTTTGAGAGACGATGCGCATCATGTTGCCAAGGAGGAGAAATAGCCCGACATTTTTATTTGGCACCGATGATGGCCCGACATTAGACAGCTGACAAGGAGGAGCTCCAAAGCCAACTGCAGATACGATGATTGATATGGAGCAATGGAGCCCGCTATACGATTACACTTGGGCTCCAATTCTGTGTTTGTTGAAGGCCCGTGCAACCCCGTTCCTTTGATGTACCACTTCACCTTACAATGGATCTATTTGGTTTCACGTGGAGTTTGCTTGAGTAGGACCTCCGCAACACCAGAGACTTGTGTTTTCAATGTTTTACCGCCAGCACCAACGTCCAAGTCCGGGCAACCTCGGCGACGGTCGTGAGTACTTTTCTGCCTTCCCCTGTGCTTCATCTTTTCATCTTTCATTACATTGAGAACAATACAATATTTAATCATGGGGGAGTGATCTATACTTGCTAGTCGTCTGAATAAAAAAAAAATGAAAAAGTCAAAAAAATGAAAAAAAGACAAAAGAAGAAATCCTGGGATAAGTCGAAAACCTGAAAAGGCAGCTTAGGCAATAAGCAGGTGGCCTGGACCAACATTAGGATGGGGTAATAAGAGGTCAAGAGTGATGTGAGTTTTTGTGAGCCCATCTATAGAAAAATGAAATGAGTGGCTTGGTGAAAACCCGAAAGGACGCCTTGGCAAAATGAGTGAAAAGAAGAAGAGTGATTATTAGGATTCCTCATTTTTTCTGGCGTGGTGACATAAGAAGAGGTGATATAAGGAGGATTCAAGTAGGTCACTCTAGGAGGTATAAGAAGATAGACTGGAGCTAGGATTAGATGGTTACTTTCACTCTATGGTGTTCGGGATAAGCTTGGGGGAAGTACTCTGCTTTCCTTTAAGCTTATGTGTTGTGTTGATGTGTTGGTACCGTGGAGATTCATGATTAGGTGCAGTTCTTAGTGCATAGTTTTGCTGTACTTCCTGAGACCTTGGGTATTTCATTGGAGGAGTAGGTTTCTATTAGCTTACTCGAGGACGAGCAAGGTCTAAGCATGAGTGAATTTGATAAGCGCTACTTTGTAGTGCGTAACTAGGAGTTGTTACTAGTATTTGGGGTGCCATTTATGTGTGTTTAGGACACAATATAGGAGAATGAAGTTTTGGAGAAGAAGTGTTGGTTTGGTGGTTTTGAGTGCTTAAATGAAGACTTAAGGAGATGAAGGCGAAACCACAAGAGAAGACCGCAAGCGAGAAGTTGAAGATCGCTGCAGAAGCAAAACCGCGGGCGTGGAAGGACGAGCCTCGGTCGCGGAATGAGGCGAGAGCGAAACGTTCAACAAAGTACAATCCACGGGCGCGGAAGGCTTGCCGCGGGCGCGAAATCACGCCAGAAGCGATGGAAGACAACGAGACTAATCCGCGGGCGCGGAAATTATTCCGCGATCGCAGTTACTGTTCACACGTGGAGCCGATAATTTATTTCGTCCGAGTTTTGTTTACTTTATTTCTTGTTATTTTATTTCTTTTATTTCGTTTATTTCCTTTTAGGAATATTATATTTCCTATCTTTTGGGAAATTAGGGTTTGCTAGGTTTTTCATATTCATTAGTTAGCAGCCTTTTCATTATTCATTCAACATTTTATCGTTCAGTTTTTCCCTTAGAGTTTTATGCTTTGAAGACTATGAAGAACTAAGCAACCATTGCTTAGTCCGACGATTGAAGCCTTCGTTTGTATTTGGTTATGAGATTATAACTCTATTTCCTTTCCTTTGATTATATTGATTCTCTTTGAGCTTCATCCCATTGATTCTTGCTGATTTGACTAGTCTGATCATCTAGTTGATATTAGTGATTTTATATTACTAGGGTTTGGATATTTCTAGTTGAAATCCTTTATCTTGTGTAACAACCACGATTTACATGAACTAGTTGTGAATGTTTATTGTGAAAATAATTGATTACATGTCGAGTACTAACTAGTTGTTAAGTATTGCATGTATCCTGGTTAATTCCTATGCTTACTGTTGCCGTTAGATTGAATCTTGATAGTTTTTTATTGTTTAATGGTAAGTATTTTCAGGGCTAGTTGACCTGTTTATATACATAAGATCGGAACATGAATATTCATTGGTAGGAATTGGAGATAATCTAGGATCAACCAATCAAACTGAAGTGTGGATATTTGTTTGGCTAAGTTACTTCTCACCCATTTGATTACATCTTTTGCTTTGATTTACTTTGTTACTTGATACAAACCAAATCCCACCCTTTTGTTACTATTGGCATACAACCTTTGCACTTAGGAAGATTGCTTACCTCCCTGTGGGATCGATCCTTATTTATCCTACTATATTAGTTAGGTTTTTAAGGTTTACTTTGATAGGCATCACGACTTTAGCCTCATCAATTGGCTATGTAAAGGCCTATGAATGTGGCCCAAAATAAATAAATGGGAGAGATTATATCCGAAGATTCCCCATAAGAGCCATTGCAAGTAGACCTGGCAAAATATGACCCGAACCGGTAAGCCGACCCGACCCAAATTTTTTGGGTCATAACCCGTAAAGTTGAACCCGAAACCCGTTTTCAATCAAACCCGATGACCCGGAAAATTTTTGGGTCAAAAACGGGTCGGGTCGGGTCAACCCGATGGATAAAAAAATAAAGGAGGGAAATTGAAAAAAAAAAAAAAACTGGCGCTATTGGCTATTCTAAAATTTTAGGGTTATTCACTTATTTCTTTTCATTATTTTCTTTCACAAGCTCAGCACTTCAGCCGCTGGCCTGCTGTTTTGCCTCTACGAGGTATCCGACCATTCCGACGCAATCCGCAGCTCCTCGCCTCTCCTCTACTCGCCTCACCTCTCTTCTACTCTCCTCGCCTCACCTCGCCTCGCCGGCGGCGGCACCGGGATTGTTGGCGGTCTCGTCCAATCTGTTGTTCAGTGGGAGCAAGCTTCTGCTCGAGATCTTGGGTCCCGGGATTGTTGGCGGTCTCTTCCTTCCTATTCTCGGAGCTCTCCCTGACGCCTTGCTCATTCTCGGTCTGTTTTCCTTCCCTAATCTCATTTTACTTAATCTCCTTTAGCTTCTAGTCTTCTACTGTTTCTCGCCTTTATTTACACTTAGGCTTTAGTTAATTTGTTGGTGCTTTACTTAATATGTTTGTTGCTTGTCTACACTTAGGCTTTGAATTATTTGGGTTTTTGTCTTAGTGTTATTTCTCAATTCTCTGATTTCTGGTTAATTCCTGCTTCACTGGCACATTTGCCAGCAACATTTTGTTTGGTTTTTGTTTTTATTTTGAGTATTACAAATTTAACGTTATCAACTTTGAACTCTACGTCTGTACTGCTAATTAAAATCTAAATTTAAGGTTATTAACTTATTTTTTCTATTAGGGTAGAAGTTTAGAACATGCCGCCACGAAAAAATATTTCTGCAACTCGAAAATCCAAAAGAGGAGATCGACCTCTGTTGCGATTTCAGACTGGAAGTTCTGCATCCGCATCTGCATCAGGATCCACATCTGAATCTGCATCCATAGCCCCATCAGCATCAACATCATCACCCGCTCCAAATTTGGGTATCTAGTCTCATATTTTGACATCATAATTTTTATTAATATGTATCTCAATATTTTTTTATAATGATGTTTATTTTCTTTTATTTAGGGAGTTCATCCCCTTCTGTAGAAACTCAAACTCGAAAAAGAAGTTGGAATGCTCCAATTTGGCAACATTATGAAACACACGACGGGAATGAGTTTGATGATCTTGTGCCACGAGCTATTTGTAAGTATTGCGGTGGTGGACCTATTAATGCTTATGCTGAAAAGGGTACTTCTAATTTCAGGAGGAATTTTGAAACGTGTTCGATCTGTCTATGTGGTGCTAAGGGTGAACTTATCTTGGCAAGCGATGGAAATTTGATACGTAAAGTGGATCAAACTTTCTACAAGGAAATGGTTTGTCTTTCTATCATTAGACACAACTATCCTTTTAATTATGCTCAACATGAAGGAACTAGGGATGTTTATAGATTCTTGAATGAAAATTGCAAACCATTTTGTAGAAACACGGTCAAGAATTATGTGCTGAAAATTCATAAAAGGGAAAAAGAAAATCTTAGAGGATTCATGAGCAAGCTTTCTGGAAGAATTTGTTTGACTTCTGATATGTGGACTTCTTGTGTGGATCAAGGCTTTATGTCCCTTACTGCTCATTTTGTTGATGATGACTGGAATTTGCATTGCAAGATTCTTAACTTTTGTCATGTAGAACCACCCCACACTGCTTCAGTTTTACATGACAATGTGTTTGGCCTTCTGAAAGATTGGGGAATTCATAAGAAAGTGTTCAGTATCACTCTAGATAATGCAAGATGCAATGACAATATGCAGTCCATGTTAACCGATAGCCTTGCTATGCATTCTTCTTTGCCTTGCGGTGGTGAGTATTTTCATGTGCGATGTAGTGCTCATATTCTTAACTTAATTGTTCAAGAAGGCTTGAAAGTAGTTGATACCGGGGTGAAAAAGATTAAGAAGATGGTGTGTTTTGTTGGGTCTTCAGAGCGTAGAACTTTACAGTTTAAAGAAATTGCTTTGTCACTTGGCCTTGATTGCTCAAGAAATTTGTGCTTGGATTGTCCTACAAGATGGAATTCTACATTTAAAATGCTTGAAAGGGCATTGCGTTTCCGTATGGCTTTTTCAAGTGGAAGAATGGTGCGAGTTGATTCTAGATTTCCCCCAATTCCAGCTGATGAAGAATGGAATAGAATTGAGAAGATTTGTGATCTTTTGAAACCTTTTGATGAACTTACTACTCTTATGTCGGGAAGGATATATCCAACATCCAATTTGTACTTTAAGTGTGTGTGGAAAGTTGAGCTTCTATTATTGAAATATGTTGCTTGTGGGGATACAGTTCTGATGGATATGGTAAATAGGATGAAGAGGAAGTTTGATAAGTATTGGAGTTCTTATAGTTTGATTCTTTCATTTGCCATCATGTTGGATCCTCGTTACAAGTTTCAATTAATTCAACATTGTTTCGAGAAGTTGGATATTGAAAGTGCTTCATTGAAATCCAATCATGTGAAAGAGGAATTTATGAAGTTGTTTCAAGAGTATTCTGTAAACAACAATGAAGCAACTGCGACTCGAGATATGATTGACCCTGGAGACTTTGAGGTAATTTAATATAATGTCAATTATTTACATTTTTTCTTATATTTCAGCATGCTTCACTAATTTTTATTTTGTGTCTTTGCTAGGGATTTGCTTCGGTGTTTGATATTTCTGCAGAAAAATCAGAACTTAATATATATTTGGATGAGACTAGGGAAAATCCAACTAAAGATCTAGATGTGCTTGAGTGGTGGAAGAAAAATGCTCATAAATTCCCTTCAGTCTCTAGAATGGCAAGAGATATTTTAGCCATTCCGATAACGACTGTGGCATCCGAGTCTGCCTTTAGCATGGGAAGTAGAGTTATAACAAGGTGGAGATATTCTCTTCTTGCAGAAACCGCCGAAGCACTTTTGACGACTCACTCTTGGATTTATGGATTGGATATCGAAGAAGGTAAGTTATTGTTTTGTTTCACCTTAGTATGACATTTTAATGTTATATATTTGAGTTGAATTCGAAGTTTAATTGTCCAGGTCCAGAGGAGAATCTAGAAGAAGGATTAGAAGTCCAATTTACAAGGTTGCACGTTGACAATGGTGATGAAACAATGGAGATGGAGGATTGACATAACTATTAAGGACTTGTTTAATTGTTTTGGATATTTTGTCGTGTTTTGAATTATGACTAAGTTGTTATTTTGTTACTAATTTGCTACTTTATCGAACTTGAAACGTCGTTGGATGATGGCTTGATTATGGTTTTGTTTAGGGTGTTGTGTTTTGACTTTTGAACATTCTCTACAGATGAGGAACATTGGAAATAGCTGGTATCTAGAAAGCATTTATCCAGGCACTCAGCTGAGTGATAATATAACATGATTATATACTACTTTTTTTACATGTTTGTTTGTTCCTTGTTTGATGCAGGAATAATAAGACGACAAGAATAATAAGACGACAAGAATACTAGAGGATTCACTGATTCAACATCATCATTAATTCATTATATATATGAGTATATGACTATATCACTATATGAGTAATATGACTATATAAGGTAGCTCAACCAGTTAAGTTGTAATCATTAATAAATAATAAGCATGCGGTTGCCCACTTGTCTAATATGGCAATATGAGATAGCTAAGTGTTTGTTTGGGAAAAGAAATCTTGGAATATATTATAAGCTAGTACAAACCTAAATCTTATGCCGAAGTTCTATTGCGTAGTTATAAGTGTATAAGTTGTATAACTGTATAAATTTATAAGATAGTTTTAATAAAATAGAACTAAGATGTTAAAATTAATAGTTAAGGACTTAAGGCATTATGATAACATTATTTTTACCGAGATTAAAATTGAACGATAGATAGCCATGCGAAAAAAAAACTTAATATAAATATTTCATAAATTAAAGCAAATTAAATTAACAAAAAAAAGCAGGAAAAAATTGCGTACCTCGACCCATTGGTTGACCCGAACGGGCAATAAACCCGTAATAACCCGACCTGGTTTGACCCGGTAAATTTTAGACCCCAAATGACCCGACCCGAAATAACCAGAATCCGGCAGTACTCAGACCCGAACCCGCCCGCCCGACCCGATTGCCAGGTCTAATTGCAAGCCAGCTGAGGAAGGGTAAAAGAAATAGTTATTTTACAAGACTCAAACAATGGCACTATTTATTCAGGAGAGGAACAAAACAAGGTAGAAGTGTCAACAATACTGCACCCAAAAAGAGGGAGAGTTATACGTTTACACCGAGTGTAAAGGGTGTAAGATTTTTACTTCAATAACTATCTTACACGTGCCATTTCAAATTAAATAATAATAAAAAACTAAATTATTATAATTTAATATGATGTCTATTATGGTCTTTTACCATCCAAAAAAGTTATTTGCTCCCAAAACCCCAATTAACTTCTCTTCTTCTTTCTCGATCTCCTCAACCGTCTTCTATCGAGATATCTAGTAGTCTCCAAAGTCACCAGCCACGGTGACCATTTGAATCGCCGCCTAGTTCTTCGTAGGTGACTGTGCTCCCATCTCCTCCATCACCTCTCTTGGATTATCAAGACCGAGATACGAAGCCATTGAAGTCCACCGACGATTTCCCGGCGCCGTTGCTCCTCTTCGACCGGCGATGCAACCACCGCCGGATCCGCCGCCGCGTACTCCAAGCTCTGGATCGACGAATCCGCCACTTCCACCGCCATATGGACCGACGAATCCCAACGGAGAGCTACAGGTGTCCGACGACCTCCACTCCGTACCGCGTCTCCAAGTTCTACTCGACCCATGACCGGCGTCTGCATCACCAATCGAAGAGATGGGGGAAAGAGATTCAAATTTGAAAGAGGGGATGGTAATAAAAAATCAGATCTATAAAGGAAGATGGAGAAAAGAAAAGATAGACTAGATTTGAGGAGAAGATGAGAAGATTTGAGGAATAAAAAATAAAAAGTATATTTTACTTTAATTGATAGCTAGTTTAAAGTTGCAGGTAATGAATTTACATATTTAACCTTTGGCTGGCGCTACTTGCACATGCAGTGGTGCTGCATACACCACTGCAGGAACGGAGGTTTAAACGGTGTTTCTCACCGTTCTACAGTACGGTGAGAGACACCGTTCTTTTTCTTTTTTTTGGGAGACCTTGGTTGACAACGGTGACTATCACCATTGTTTTTTTTGTAATTTTTTGGGTTTAGAACGGTGAGAGACACCGTTCTAAACCAATTTTTTTTTATTTTTTTTGGTTTAGAACGGTGAGAGACACCGTTCTAAACCAATATTTTTTTTTTGGGTTTAGAACGGTGAGAGGCACCGTTCTAAACATTTTTTTTATTATTTGGAACAGTGTCTCTCACCGTTGTAAACGAAGGATGTAAAAAAAAAACGTCATTTGAGATTCGCCTGGCGGGGAACTGCGAGATGACGAAGGGGTATGGATGGGGGTATAGGAGTAGGAGGCTTAGGGTGTGTAAGAATGGGAAAGACTGGGATAATTTTTTTTTTTAATTTTGGCTTCCTATAAAATGGGAATGGGGAAGAAAGGAAGAATGGCTGAATTAGGAGTTAGCTTATTCAAAGAAAGGAAGAATGGGGAAATGAAGAGTAAAATTAGGTGCTCAAAGAAAGGAAGAAGAAATCAAAGGCTTAGGATTAGGAGATATTAGCCTAATGTCGTGGTCCAATGAAGATGTCAGAGAATCAGTTCAAGAGGTATGTAAATTAAATTGTATTAATTATATATAATTATTATTTATTTAATGTCATTTATTTAACTATGTTAGTTGATTTAATTATGTTACTTTTTTAATGTCATTGCTTAATTTATATGTTTACTTAAGGCATATAATATCTTTAATTCATAGATTAGATTCAAGTGTATATATTATTTTTAATGTAAATAGTTTGAAACTTGTTTACTGAAGGCATAGTTTAAACTTGTTATTGTTGGTCATTTTACCGTAGTTAATAAAAAGTGTTAGAAAAATGAAAGTAGTGGTAGATTTGAAAATGGAAATGGTGATGTGGTAGATGTGAAACTATGCCTTCATAGATTATTTTTAAACTATGCCTTCAGTAAAAATGAAAGTAGTGGTAGATGTGAAAAATGAAAGTAGTGGTAGATGTCAAACTATGCCTTCATAGATTATTTTTAATTGAAAAGTTAGAATTATAGTGGCAGGATTTTACCTCCTACTTCCAAACGAGCTACATGTGGCCGGATCGTCAGTCCATATTAGACTGGGCACGTGAACAAGGAACTGGACTTAACATAGTGTTGACTATCCAGAAATCCTGGGAGCGAAAAGTCATACTGGCGTGCGAGAAGTCGGGAAGCTATCGGCCGTTCAAGGATGTATTGATACGAAAGACGCGTACAAAGAAGAGCAACTGTCCATTCGTGCTGAACGGGGTGATGCTGAAGGATGGGTCATGGATGTTGTATGTGGAATGCGGTACACACGATCATGATCTTGCGACGAGCTTGGAGGGTCATGCCTATGTCGGACGCCTGACCGAGGAACAAAAGAGGCAGGTCAAGACATTGACGAAAGCGTCCGCGAAGCCGAAGATGATTATGACCTTCTTACGACAGACGTATAACAAGGTCTTTACGTCGAGGAAGCAAATCTACAACATCCGGCAAATGTTTCACGCTGAAGAGATGGATGGTATGACTGTAACCCAGTACACCCTCTCATATTTATTAAGCTTTGGTTACTATGTCAATCCCCGAAGGCTACCTGGACATGACGATTTGGTTCAAAACTTGTTTTGGGCTCACCCTCATTCCATTCATCTGCTGAGCTTGTTCCCTTACGTCGTCATCATGGATTCGACATACAAGACAAACAAGTTAGTAGTTCCGACATTACAAATTTTGAGCAATTTTACTCATTACTGTAGCATGGTTAGAGTCGTTTTAATACTTTCTTATAAAATGATTATAGGTACAAGTTGCCCCTAGTTGAGATCGTCGGCTTTACGTGCACGGGACATACCTTCAACGTTGCCTATTCGTTCATGGCACATGAGAATGTCGACCACTACGAATGGACACTCAGAGAGTTGGCACACTTGTTCGCTCAAGTCGGCAAGAGGCCAACGACGATAGTCACGGATCGAGATTTGGCCGAGGTTAAAGCTCTAGGCCATGTATTCCCCGATGCCCAACATCTATTGTGTTGGATACATATACTGCACAATTGCTGTAACATCCCAGGCCAACCACCCCAGCCACCAACCACACAGCCTGGTGACAACGACCAGCCGATGCCGACGCCGGTGCTGCCTGTGAGTCCACCAGGAAATGCATAGATTTGAAAACTGGAAAATAGCTGAATTAAAAATTACAGAAATAAATATGGATTGAGACTATAACAAAGATAAGAAAATTTTCTTTTATTGATAGATTGGATCCTGGTCTTGTTCTCCGATCGGGATCCAGGGAAGCAGAATACAAAGGTTTATTTTACAAAAGAAAGAGAAAATGATTCTGAAAAAGCGTGCTCTCTACAACCGAGAGACTATGGTTTATATAGGAAACTAAAATTCTATTGAAAACACACTATTACAGACTTACAGTGTCGTACAACTGTTCTTGTGTACAGTAGGGGAGTAATGCGTTGTTACTGTTGACTCATGAGTTTTGCTTTGCTTGGTGGTCTTTGTCTTTTGTTGATGGTCTTTGTCGGCCATAATCTTTGTCTGTTGGTTGATTTGGATCTTCTGCCGACGTCTATGCTGTATTGGGCTTGAACTTCTTGCTGGGCTTGAAGAGAGTTTTGGCCTTGGTATTTCTTGGACTTTACTCATATGGGTCTTGAGCGAACTGTTCAAAAGGGTCAAAGTCTTCATCTTGGGCTTGATTAGAAGAACTAGCTTGTTCTTCTTCTTGGACTTTGTCAAACCATGATTTCTTTGCACCGGTCTTGGACAATTTTTGGTCTTCTTTTATTACAATGGATTTGTTCTGTTTATGGCCTGATTGGGTAGACATAAGTTTTTGATATTTCTTCCATTCTTGAAACTCTTGCCATTCTTTTTGCTGGGCTTCATTGAATGGTGAAGGGACTTGAGAGGATGATGCTACAAGAATGCCTGTAGGGTGGACAACTGGGGTCTTTTGTGGACTTTGGGTTGACTTTTTTGACTCGATAATGAGCTTTATCTTGTCAATGGTCAGGGAGTCAAGGTCAATCTTTTCCCACCATCTAACCTTATATTTTCTACAGAGGGATAAGGGTAGTGGTTTAGGAAGAATTTGTTGAAGGTCATAGATCCAGCAGAGGATCCAGGCAACTCCGGTATTTTTATGGAACTGGACAGGTTTGACATATTCTGGCTAGAAACAATGTTTGCAGAAGTAGTCAAAGGCTTGTCTTGTAGGTTCTGGGTAGATGTCTGGGACTGGGCCGAAAATGTTCCACCAAGAGTAGAACCAGATTGGAATTTTGTCAGAGCAGTTTTTTGCAAAGAAGAAGAACCATGAATGGTTGAAGGGTCTTATGAGGAAGGTTTTTGACCATGCTTCACGATAGTCAAAATAGGAATATCCTTTTGGGTAGAATGGAATGGTGAATTGTTTTTGTAAGCTAGGATCACCCCACTCTTCTCGGGAGATTACCTTTAGGATCTTACATTTGGAGAAGAGGGTAAGGTCTGGGTCTTTTTCATCTTTTGTATGAAAGATTTCGGCAGATAAGGAATCTACCAGGATGAATTCAAAGAATTTCTGGGTCTTTGCCGGTTCTGTAGGGAACCATTGAAAGTCTTTTGTAAAGAGGCTTTTGATGAATGGATCGAATTCTTTTGGTTCATGGGTCTCAAGTTCTCTGGTTAGGCATATTTCTTAAAGGGATGACTGTTTGATGATGTATTTGTGGTAGACTTTGGACTTTTGTGATTCTTTCTTTTGAGGGGTCTTTGGACTTTGAGTATTTGAGAGGAGAGGAAATTGAGACAACATGGAGAATTGATTTTGAGTAGGTACTGTATTTGGACTTTTTTGTGGAAGGTAGTCTGCAGGAGTTTGTTTTTGAGGGGGATTCCCTCTCCCCGCCATTCCTGAAAATGCAAATAATATGGTTAGAAAGGGAGGTACGAGATCTTTACTGAGAAGCAATCCTTCTATTTGCTGCGTTTTGCTTTCTGAGAAGTGTCATCCTTGCAATGTGAAGGTCAAGTGTTTTTGCATCTTCAGAATCATAGGAGGTTGCTAAAATGTTTTTGAAATCCTTTTGACTAGAAGGAACACTAATGCGTCCCTATCTCCGGATGCCGGCACGAAGGTCGTGAAGGCGAGGATCTTGTCTTGTAGTGGGTCACCTTACTTGAGTCTCGAAGGCCTTCCGTGGAACCCTTGGCTTCGACCTTGATGTATTGCACGAAAGGTCTCGGGACGACGAGGGGAATAGTGACTTTAGAGGTTATCGGACACGGGTGAGTGTCCGAGAGCAGCGGTGAGAGGTCTCCTAGCGTCGGCAACAGCGAGAGCAGACTTGACAGCGAGGGCGTCGGCGAGGCTAGACCCAAAGACACTGGACTGGGCTTGTTGGCGGCGGCGACGGCGAGGGCACTTGTGACAACGAAGGCGACGGCGAAGAGGAACCCGAAGACAACGAGTGGGTTCGTTGGCGTCGGCGAGGGCGATGACACTCGCAAAGGCGTGGGCGATGGCGATGCTGATGACGATGGTGATGGCGATGTCGAAAGCCGTAGCGTCGGCAGCGGATGGAAGGATGGGCTCAATGGACTCGAGGGTTGATAGGGCTCGAATGGGTTCGAGCAAGAGCCGAAGAGACGGCGGTGAGGGATATAATCGGAGGGACTCCGATTTGGTGCCGTAGCGTCGGCGCGGGTGAAGGGGATGAGAATTAGAGTTTTGGTGACGCAGACCCTAAGGTGGAGGCGTTGGCTCTCAACAATCTACTTAGGATAAAATGGTGTGTCACCTTGTTACAAAGCTAGGTTTATCCTTATAAAGGCATTCGGCCTTGGATGGGCCGCGACACATAAATGGGCTAGCCCACTATGCAATAGTGGGCACACGCTCGAAAAGGAAACTTACTAAAAATAGAAAGTGCTAATAATGGAAAACACCTAAATATGGAAACTTACTAAACATAGTAAGTTCCATAATTAGCAATGCTAAAAATAGAAAGATGCTAAAATGGGAAAGTGTTCAAAATAGCATATCAATACATGACATAAACCTCTAAACCCTAAAATGGCCAATGCCAACACTTGTGCCTTTGCAATGCTTCGGCGGCGGCGATAATGACGACGTCGAAGGCCCGGGGGAGGCTCGCTAGGGCAAAGGTGTGGCGCTGTCGTGGCTTAGGCTTCTAGAGGCTCCTCAAGTGAAGTGCTCGAGCCAGGTATGAAGTTGCCCGGCTGGATGTCATCTGGGCCGACAAGGGTGATAAGTAGCCTTAGGGCAGGCGCGGACTCAGGGGGCGCCTTGGTTGGGTACCAGGCGTGTGACTAGGGATTGGGTAGCCTCTGAGATGGCTTTGGCACGAGCCCTAGTCATAGGCCCATCACTACATAGTGACATGCCTTCTTCCTCTTCGGTGGCACTCATGGCGGGTAGGGTCGCATCACCCTCCCCCACTTGGGGGTGAAGCGTCCCTGCTTCACTGTCGTCAAACTCAGGGGCCACGTAGGGACTCAAATCTGCCACGTTGAAGGTGTTGTGGACTCCAAAAGCAGCAGGCAACTCGACCTCATAAGCATTGTCACCGAAGGCTTTGACAACCCGGAAAGGGCCTTCTCCACGTGGCGAGAGCTTGTTCTTGCGGAGGCTTGGAAATCTCTCCTTGCGTAGGTGAACCCACACCATGTCCCCAGGCGCATAGGTCACCTTGCACCGGCCTCTGTTGTGCTGCACCTCGTACTGCGCCGAGCGCATCTCCAATTGCTCCCTTGTGCGCCGGTGGAGCTCCTGGATTTGGCTCGCTCTGTTGGCCGCCGTCACATGCTTCTCATCTCTCAGCGGCCGCGGCAACATGTCCATAGGGGTCAATGGATTCCTCCCATACACCACTTCGAATGGTGTAAGCCTTGTAGCGCTGTGCCTGGACCTGTTATATGCAAACTCAACAAAAGGAAGTAAGTCCTCCCAACGCCTGGGATTGGCCTTGAGCATGGTCCGGAGGAGGGCTCCTAGGGTCCTATTGGTGACCTCAGTTTGGCCATCGGTTTGGGGGTGATAGCTCGTGGAAAATAGAAGCTTCGTCCCTAGCTTCCCCCATAGTGTCCTCCAAAAGTGCCCAACAAACTTAGAGTCTCTATCACTCACAATGGTCCTAGGCACTCCATGAAGTCGAACCACAAACTCAAAGAATAGCTCGGCAATCTCACTCGCACTATGTGTGGTCCTACAAGGAATAAAGTGGGCCATCTTGGAAAACCTATCCATAACCACAAAAATGGAATCTCGGCCTTTCCTAGACTTAGGCAAACCGGTAATGAAATCCATGGACAAGTCCTCCCAAGGGCCATAAGGAATGGGTAGGGGTGTGTACAAACCTTGGGGACTCGATCTAGCCTTCCCCCATTGACAACTCACACAACTCCCACAATACTTCCTAACCTGCCTAGCCATGTATGGCCAAAAGAAATGTTCCCTCAAAGCGGCCAAGGTCTTAGCAATCCCAAAGTGGCCTCGTGATAGGTGTTATTTCATACACCTTTACTAGCAACTATTAGCATGATTTGGAGGAGTTTTGGATGAGTTTTTAGGCTAAGTCTGTGATCTGGAAGTTGTGGAGAGAAGTGAAGATATCCCAGGATTTACAGCTTAGATGGAGATGGAGCTGCTAGAGCATACATGGAGAAGACTACCAAACACTTGGTAGGATTGAAGAGCAGCAGAAGAGAAGAAGAGGAGTTGAAGAAGCTGAAGGAGTGAGCTCACCGCCCCGCGCCAGATTCACCGCGGCCCGACGGTGACTCCCAGAGAAGGTTGAAGCCCCGCGCTAGAGGAAGCCACCACCCAACGGTGGAGAGCCTGAAGCCCCGCGGTGGATCTCACCGCCCCGCGGTGGCCGTGTTTGATGCCTCGCGCCAGAAGACTGTTACCTTCCTTTTATTTCATTTAGACTTTATTTTATTATTATTTTGTTTCCTTTATTGTTTGCATTAGTTTAACCTAGTTTCCTAAGACTATTTAAGTCCTCTTTCTAGGTTAAGAGGCAGAGAGAGACAAAGATAGACACTTAGAGACTTTTTACCTACACACGATTTTTCAGACGTTATTTCACATTAGAGTTTTTCATCCCCTTTGATGGAGAACTAACTTTCCCTTGTTCTACTAGACGTGTGAAGCAGTATAGTTGATGTGTTTGTGAGATTTCTATCCCTTGTTCTTATCCTTATAAGTGTTGGTTTGATTCTCTTGGTTATATCGATTATTGATTTCTTGTTGTTCTTCTTAGCCTGATCAACTAGGTTGAATGCTTTTTATCAATTGCTAGGATTTGCATATAGGGGTTCCGAGTGCTTATCTAGTGGCAAACACGATTGTGCGTATAGAGGTTCCGAGCGTATAATCGTGAGTGAGAATCAGTTGCATGCGAGTATTAGTACGTCCTTCTATTTGCATGTATCCTATATCCTTGTGTGCATTGCTATTGCTGTGTTGGTGGTAAAGTATACTGACAACTGTGAGAATCAGTGGTATTTTATCATTGGCATAGTAATAAGTCTATTGACAACTGTGAGAATCAATAATACTTAAGATCAGGGTGGGAACAACTATAAGGACAGTAAAAGAACTTGGGTTAAATAGATTTTTGTGATCAAACTATATCTCTGTACTGTGGATCTCGCTCTAGTAGGACTACTTTCCCTCATTATATTTCCTCAACTAAACCAAACTTGTTTGCTTTGCTTGCTTTGTGTTCTCTTGATAACTAAACCCCCGTTCGTGTTACTTGTCATTCACACTTGTATACTGCATCAGATCTTCCCTGTGGGTTCGACCCTTACTTGTCTGCTATACTTCTGTTTAGTGGGTCTGTTAGGATATTTTACTTTGACTAGGCTAAGCAACGATACTTGCACTGCGCACTTTTAGCCACCGTCAAATTTGGTGCCGTTGCCGGGGAAGGTTTCTGTTTTGTTGTGTGTTTTTGTGATTGATTTTTTGTGGAGACCTATCTTATGGTCGACACTCATTTTACTGACTCTCCTCTCGTAGCTTTTGATCCAGAAGTCGACAGATTGTTCCGTGCGAACCTACGCGATCAAGGAGAAGAAGAAGTCGAGGTTGAGGTCGTTGAGCCGACTGAGCCAGTTGACATCCCTACTGTCGCAATGGCTGAGACTCTGAGAGAATTGACTGAGCCGAATATTGGAGCACAACCCCTGGCTGTCGTCATCCCTGCACTTGGCGAAGGGGTGAACTTCGAGTTGAAATCTGGAGTTGTTGCTTATCTTCCTAAGTTCCACGGTTTGAGTGGAGAGGACCCGATCTCTCACCTGGGAAAGTTTCACAATGTCTGCATGACTATGAAGCCCAAGAACGTGACGGAAGACCAAATCAAGATGAGAGCTTTTGGTTTCTCCCTGCTAGACTCTGCAAGTGATTGGTATTATCATCTGCCGCCAGGAACCATAGATACCTGGAATAAACTACACAAGGCATTCCTGGACAAGTACTTTCCAACGAAGAAGGCGAATGCCTTGAAAAAGGCAATTGCCAATATTGAGCAGGCTGGTGATGAGACGCTGTATGATTATCTTGAGAGATACAAGAGGCTTTGCTCTAACTGCCCATTCCATGGGTATGCCAAGCAGGATCTTGTTCTCTATTTACACAATGGTCTGCTGGACCAAGAGAGACGGATGGTTGACGCTGCATGCGGTGGAAGCATCCTGAATCTGACACCAGACGCAACCATAGAGAGATTTCATGAGATGAGTGAGAACACTAGGAGTTTTGGGAAGACATACCAGAGAAAGGCGGTCAATGCTGTGACCCCTGTCGGACCAAGCCCAGTGTTGACTGAGCTAGCCGAGCTGAAAGAGATAGTGAAGAGGATGGCGAATCAGAATGCCCCTCAACAAGTCAAGGCATGTGGACTTTGCGCTGATCAATACCATCCCACTGACGCTTGTCCTCAGCTGTAGGAGGAGGGTGTTGCTGAAGTTAATGCTATAGGAGGTTATGGACCCCCTAGACCATAGTTTGGTGGACAGCCCAATTATAACCCGAGAGGGCGAGACCACCCAGGTTTTAGATGGAGTGACCCTCAAGGTGGTCAACAACCAGTGCAACAACAACAGTACCAGCAGAGAGCCCCATACCAACAAAGGCCTCAAGGCCAAAGCTCTGGTGCTTCTACCGAAGAGATGCTAAAGACTCTGACTCAGCATTTCGCCACGCATGTGCAGGCTACTGAGTCAAGTTTGAAGAACATGGAGAGACAAATTGGTCAGTTAGCTGATGTTGTGACTAAGATCGACCAAAGGACTTCCAACTCCCTGCCCTCTCAGACTATTGTGAACCCCAGAGAGAACGTGAGTGCTATCATGCTTAGAAGTGGTAAGAAGTTGGTCGTTGTTCCTATAGCTGAGAAGGAAAACGAGATCGAGAAGGAGAAAATCACCGGACGCCCCGCGGTGGATGCTACCGCGGCCCGGCCAGAAATTGAAGGAGGAGCCAGTAAAGAAGACCTGTTGGTACCGCCCCGTGGTGACTTTCACCGCGACCCGACAACTAGTACCAGTAATCTCACCGCGACCTCACCGCCCCGCGGCGATGACCAACGCCCCGCGGTGGTTATGCTGCGATCTGGCCCTCAAAAATCTATCTCCACTGAAGAAACCTATGTTGATAATTATGTTCGCCCCGTGTTTCCCCCTCTGGGTTCTGAGAAGCCCCCAACACCTTTTCCTGAGGCGTTGAAGGCCAAGAGAGTAGCTGACGACAATGACCTGTTCGAGACATTTCGGGACTGTGAGGTGAACATTCCCCTGATCAAGCTTATCAAGGCTATCCCTCGATATGCCAAGTTCTTGAAGGAGTTGTGCACCGTGAAGAGGACTCAGAAGCAGAAAGCTCAAAAGAAGATTCCAGTGAGTGAACATGTGTCAACAGTAGTTCAGAGACGCATGCCTGAGAAGTGCAAGGATCCAGGTACATTTACTATTCCTATCACTATAGGTGAGCATCGATTTGAGAAAGCCTTGTTAGACTTGGGTGCCTCAATTAATGTGTTATCCTATTCTTTGATTGAGGATTTAGGAATAGGACCCTTGCATGATTCTAACATCGTTATACAACTTGCTGATGGTTCTTGTGTACCCCCTAAGGGTGTTGTGGAAAATGTTCTTGTGAGGATATGCTCTTTTATTTTTCCTGCTGACTTCTTTGTTATGGATATGGACTATAATGAGCAAGTCGCTCCAGTTATGCTAGGGCGACCTTTTATGAAAACATCCATGACAAAGATTGATGTAGACAGTGGAACTTTGACTATGGAATTTGATGGAATAATTTTTTAGCATAATATTCATAAAGCCAACTCCATTGAATTGCCTACCCCTCGCTGCATTAGTGATATTGATAATCATGTGCCTGAAAATGTTAAACTTGATGTAGTAGAGACCATAGTTGATTGCTCCTCTATTGATGAACCTATTGAGTCGCATGAGTTACATGTTGGTGATGTCTTGTTGGATGACATAGGAGATTCCATTCCCTCCATTTTGGGCACTCGCCCCCCTACACTAACCATACAAGGCTATAAGCCTTTATCCAGTGATGTGCAGCATATTCAGATTGAGCCATATCGGCCCCCACATCGCTCTAAGTATGGGGGAGATACTCCAAAGGAAGTAAGCATGGAGTCAATGGCAAAGAGGGAGCATGGTCTAAGGTTTAAACATTTCCATGAGAGGTCTCAACATGAAGAGACGAGTAGGAGGATTCCGAGGGGATCTTACTCCAGATGGTAGTTGATTTGCAGTACGTCGAGCCAACGACGATAACCAAGGCGCTGTCCGGGAGACAACCCGTGTTAGTCTTTCTTTGATTTTCTTTCCTTAGATTATTTTTGTAGTTTATTTTGCTTTGTTTCGTTCGCCTGTTACTCACATTTCAGGTACGAAAGTAAACTTGAGAAGAGACGTTGTGCCCAACCATTCCCACCGCCTCGCGGCGTTCCTCACCGCCCCGTGGTGGAGCCCACCGCCCCGCGGTGGAGGTCAGGTATGATTTCTCGACTCTCTAAAAAAAAAACCAAAAAAAAAACAAGAATAAAGGGCCCCGAAAAAAAACCTTAAACGGGTGAGCAAAATTTTTATTTCTTGAGTGGTAACTAAGGTTTTGACAGATTTGACCACTTTTTGGGCCAAGATTTCTCTCTTTTGGGCCATGGTACATGACCGGCCCATCATCCCTTCCTTCACTTTCACCTTTCCCCTAACCTAGCCCCCACTATCTCACACCCTCCATTCTTACGCCTCCCTCAAGCTCCCAAGACATTATCCCCCACTCTCCCATAACCCCTCTCGACCTTGAGCCAAATCTAGCCCAAATTCCCCAATTTGGAGTCTAGCCTCACAAACAAGCCAAACACATCCCCACTGCGTCGCTGTAAGTCCCGCCTCGATGTCGCTCCGCCCCGCGTTGTACCCGCTTTGCGTCGCTGCTGCCACCGCCCCGCGTCGACCTCGCCGCGACCCGGCCAGACCTCCCAGTTGTCCTCACCGCGACCCGGCGATTCATCCACCGCCCCGCGTCGAGGCATCCAGGAGTCATCGTTTGTGCTCGTTTGTAAGTCCCATTGGATGCCCTTTGTTTTGAGCAATTCAATTCTTTACTTATGACACCTAAAGGCAAGAAGCAAGTGTCTCCGAGGGATGAGAGTGAGGTTTATAACATTGTGAAGGAGAGGAAGGTGTTGGCTTCTAAGTTCTTTGATAGGCCGACCTTGGCCGAGATGGGAATGCTGGCGTGTGTGTCCATGTGCTTGGCACATTGTGGGTTAGGGGAGTTTCTGAACAAGGCTGCCCCTGCATATCCAGAGCTTTGCTACCAGTTCATCGCCTCTTTCAAGAGGTACTCTAATGGCTCGGACGACAAGCATCTGCTGAGGGTCACGTTCACCTACAATGGGCGTGACTACTCTTTGTCTCTTAAGGTGGTGCGTGTTGCCCTGGGAATTACAAAGCTACCAACTGATGGGTGGTCTGGTGGCATTCTAGAGTCAGAGATTATGAAGTTCTGGAGGGCTGCTACGGGCCGAACGTTCAGGAAGGGCCAGGAGGTGAATTCGAAGCTGGTGAACCCGTGTCTGCGGTTGATCCACAAGGTGATGATGAGAGACTTCTTTGGCCACGCTGATGATGGAAAGGTCCCTCTGAAGGATTTCCGGTGGTTTATGAGCATCTTGGAGGTTGTTGAGTACACGCCGTATTGGGCTACCCTTTTCTTGGGTTCCTTGAAGAGGATTCGTGATGGTGAGCCACATGATATTTGTGGGGGTGGTCTGATTACCCTCCTTTGTGCTGGAGTGATAGCTTGCGATCAGATTCCTCGGCCTATTACCTACGCGGTGTTTGATATGGCGCACATGAAGGTGTGCTCGATGCTGAAGCCATTGGGAAAGGATGGTGACTTGGTCTGGTCATCCTATGATGGCCACATTTTGATTGTTCCCCGGGATTTTTCCTACTCTCCTTCTTATGCGGGTTGGTGGATTCCCAGTGATAGTAGAATGACGACTGATGATGCTCCTACTGCTGCTCCTTCATATCCGTTTGGGGAAGGCCCTAGTGGTGGTTTTGATGTTGCTGCTGCTGATTCTGTGGGTGGAGATGACCCCATGTCTACCCAGTTTGATGCACCTTCATCTTCATACGGTCCTGTCGCACCCTGGCAGGAGTTGTATTCTAGATGGGACGCGTTCTCAATGCGGCAAGATCAGTGGAACACCCAAGTAGAGACCGGTCTGCAGACTTGGCAGACCCAGTTCCGTGCTGATATAGATGAGCGTCTGGACACCATGGATGCTCATATGAGGGACTACTTCAGGAGGTTCCCACCACCACCACCATCGGACCCGCAGTGAGTTTATTTTTTTCTTCCCCTATTTCACTTGATGTTCTCTTCTACATTGAGGACAATGTGCGGTTTAAGTATGGGGGAGGGATATAGACTTGCTATCTATCTAGCTAGTGTACATAGCTTTGATTCTGCATTTTTGTTTTCTGCATTTCTGTTTTGTACTTTTGCATTCGGATTTGATTCAGTAAAAAAAAATCGAAAAAGCCAAAAAAGAAGTAAAAAGGCAATCAAAATCCTGGGATGAGCTGAAAACCCGAAAGGGCAGTTCAGGTAAAAAGCAGGTAGTCTGACTGGTATAGACCAGGGCAAAAATGGACTGGAGTGATGCGAGTATATGTGAGATATCTAGCAAAATGAAATGAGTGGCTTGGTGAAAACCCGAAAGGGCACCTTGGCAAGATGAGCATAAAAGAAGAAGAGTGATTCTAGAATTTCTCGATATTCCTTGGCGAGGTGTCATAAGAAGAGGTGGTATAAGGAGTTCGGGTAGGCCACTCTGGAGCAATAAGGAGCTAGATTGGAGTTAGGATTAGATTATCTTTGCATCACTTATTTTGGTTGTCTGGAGCTTATTGTTGATATGTTGTAGTTGCTAGTGTCATATTTTCTTGTACTTCCTGAGGCCTTGGTGTTGATTGAGAGAGTGAGTTTTTCTTTAGCTTACTCGGGACGAGTAAAGGTCTAAGTATGGGGGAATTTGATAGGTGTTATTTCATACACCTTTACTAGCAACTATTAGCATGATTTGGATGAGTTTTGGATGAGTTTTTAGGCTAAGTCTGTGATCTGGAAGCTGTGGAGAGAAGTGAAGATATCCCAGGATTTATAGCTTAGATGGAGATGGAGCTGCTGGAGCATACGTGGAGAAGACTAACAAACACTTGGTAGGATTGAAGAGCAGCAGAAGAGAAGAAGAGGAGCTGAAGAAGCTGAAGGGGTGAGCTCACCGCCCCGCGCCAGATTCACCGCGGCCCGGCGGTGACTCCCAGAGAAGGTTGAAGCCCCGCGCCAGAGGAAGCCACCGCCCAGCGGTGGAGAGCCTGAAGCCCCGCGGTGGATCTCACCGCCCCGCGGTGGCCGTGTTTGATGCCTCGCACCAGAAGACTGTTACCTTCCTTTTATTTCGTTTAGACTTTATTTTATTATTATTCTGTTTCCTTTATTGTTTGCATTAGTTTAACCTAGTTTCCTAAGACTATTTAAGTCCTCTTTCTAGGTTAAGAGGCAGAGAGAGACATAGATAGACACTTATAGACTTTTTACCTACACACGGTTTTTCAGACGTTATTTCACATTAGAGTTTTTCATCCCCTTTGATGGAGAACTAACTTTCCCTTGTTCTACTAGATGTGTGAAGCAGTACGGTTGATGTGTTTGTGAGATTTCTATCCCTTGTTCTTATCCTTATAAGTGTTGGTTTGATTCTCTTGGTTATATTGATTATTGATTTCTTGTTGTTCTTCTTAGCCTGATCAACTAGGTTGAATGCTTTTTATCAATTGCTAGGATTTGCATATAGGGTTCCGAGTGCTTATCTAGTGGCAAACACGATTGTGCGTATAGGGGTTCCGAGCGTACAATCGTGAGTGAGAATCAGTTGCATACGAGTATTAGTACGTCCTTCTATTTGCATGTATCCTATATCCTTGTGTGCATTGCTATTGCTGTGTTGGTGGTAAAGTATACTGACAACTGTGAGAATCAGTGGTATTTTATCATTGTCATAGTAATAAGTCTATTGACAACTGTGAGAATCAATAGTACTTAAGATCAGGGTGGGAACAACTATAAGGACAGTAAAAGAACTTGGATTAAATAGATTTTTGTGATCAAACTATATCTCTGTACTGTGGATCTCGCTCTAGTAGGACTACTTTCCCTCATTATATTTCCTCAACTAAACCAAACTTGTTTGCTTTGCTTGCTTTGTGTTCTCTTGATAACTAAACCCCCGTTCGTGTTACTTGTCATTCACACTTGCATACTGCATCAGATCTTCCCTGTGGGTTCGACCCTTACTTGTCTGCTATACTTCTGTTTAGTGGGTCTGTTAGGATATTTTACTTTGACTAGGCTAAGCAACGATACTTGCACTGCACACTTTTAGCCACCATCACCTCGGCCATCATGATCCTCTTGAATGAGGAGGTGCCTAATGGAAGAACTAGGGATACACAATCTCCATGCCTTGTACAAATACCCCTCATCCACAAAGTAAGACTCAAACTCACGACTCTCAAGGCATCTCTCATAGATAGGCTTGAAGAAAACATCACTCAAATACAAATCTTTAATCAAAGAAAAGCCAAGTACCTTGGTTTGCAAATGAGTCAAAAGAGAATACCTACGAGAGAAAGCGTCTGCCATAACATTCTATTTGCCTTTCTTGTGCACCACCACATATGGAAAGGTCTCCATGAACTCCACCCATCTAGCATGGCGCCGGTTGAGTGTCGTTTGACCCTTGAGGAAGCTAAGTGCTGCGTGATCCGAGTGAATCACAAACTCCCTTGGCCAAAGGTAGTGCTGCCAAGTCTTGAGTACCCTGATCAAAGCATACAATTCCTTATCATAAGTAGGGTAGTTCAGAGTCGCACCTGTGAGCTTTTCACTAAAGAAAGCTATTGGTCTCTTCTCCTGGTGAAGGACTCCTTCAATGCCCACATCAGAAGCATCACATTCGATCTCAAAGTGCTTGGAGAAGTCCGGAAGCTGGAGCAAGGATGCTTGGCACAAAGCAGCCTTCAAAGCCTCAAATGCCGCCTCATGTCTAGGGAGCCAACCCACCACGGTTCCCTTCCTTGTCAACTCATGTAGAGGCGCGGCAATGGAGGAAAAATCCTTGACAAAGCGGCGATAGAACCCGGCCAACCCTAAAAAAGATCTCACCATGGTGGCGGTGGTAGGGGTGGGCCATTCCTGGATTGCCTTGATCTTCTCTGCATCCACTCGGAGCCCTTCCTTGGACACAACAAACCCTAAAAAGTTGGTCGAGTCCGAGACAAAACTGCACTTCTTGAGGTTGGCGTAAAGCTTCTCCCTTCGAAGTGTTTCGAACACCTTTCTAAGATGCTCCACATGTTCCTGCAAGCTATGAGAAAACACAAGAATATCATCAAAATAAACAACCACAAACTCACCTAGATACTCCCTCAAGACGTGGTTCATCAACCGCATGAATGTGCTCAGAGCATTGGTGAGGCCGAATGGCATCACAAGCCACTCGTATAGACCATACTTGGTCTTGAATACCGAGTTGGCACATGCGGCCTTCATCATGGCCGCGGTAGTAGGCTACCGGGGCTATAGGCTCCAGAAATTGGGCATTCTGGCGGCGTTGTGGACCATGGCGGGACGCGAATTGGCGGACATCATAAGGCATGTCATGCCTCCGAACGCCATCATCGTGCCTATTGTTGGCCGTCGTCGCCGGGTTTGCGCCTTGTAGAAGCATAGGCGCCGGGATCCAGCCTTCGGGGTTGTCTTATAATTCCGTTGGATCACCGAGAGGAGGATGAAAGTTGCCCGAATTTAGCATGCCCGAGTCTTCCATCTCCTCATCATCAAATTCTTCAAAGTCATCATGGTGGAGGGGCGTTGTGGAGTAGTAGCCCTCCGAGCCATATCGTGGCGTCCGTGCACTTTGATGCACCAAGTGATCCTCCACGTGAAAGTGCACTGGAGTGGGGTTGACATGCCTGTTGGCGCCGGCATCGCCCTTGTGGCGCCTGTGTTCGCGGCGTTGGTGGCGAGAGTCGCGCACTGCGGTGTGGCCTTGGCTATCTCGAAGCGCTGAGGCTGATTGGCGGCGGCGATCCTTCTTAGCTGTGGCATACCTGTCATCAAATTGATAGGGTTCAGAATATTGACCGGGATAATCGCGAGCCGCGTCGTCGGAGGAGGAATAGTCAAGCGGCGGCGCTGTGGGCGCTTGGTGGGATTGCGGTGAAGCTTGCCCTTGCCGGCTCTCAATGACCGACTGGATGCGATTGAGGTGCGGTTGGTGTTGAGACGTCGAGGGCATAATCCCTTTTCCCTTGTCAAGACGGGCGTTGCTTGGCCCGGCTACGGTGGTGTGTTGCAACGGCGGGTTGGCCGTTCCAAGGTTGGGAGTGGGGTCGGTGGCCTTTTCACTTCGTAGTTGGGCCACCAATTGTCAGAGTTCTTGGATCTCCTTTTGCTCAGCCGAGAGCTCCAATATGGGGTCTTGTTGTTGTTGAAGTCCGGTGTCGATCACCGTGCTGGACGGGTTGTCTTGGTTGCCATCTTCGTTGCCATTACCACCGATGGGAACCGAGAAGCTACCTATCACAATAGGACCAGACATCGAAGTAACAACGCACAACAACAACACAACCAAAGATAAAGCAAGCACTCACAAGTCACAAAAGTTCACGAAGGGAAGGCAAGGTATTTAGCCGTGAGGGCGGCTTAAGGCAAGCGAAATAATTGAGATAAGCAAGCAAGAAATCAATGAAATAACTTGACAAATTTCTTAATTACTTACGCAACTAATCACTCAACATACAAGACAAACCTTCAAGCATGAACCTAGACAATGGAGAGGTAGAGAAATTAGCCTAGCTGAATAGGGGAATAAGTTTACCTTATTTTGGCTATGTTTTTTTTTTTTTTTGAAAGTCGATTGTCTTTTTCTCTTTTTTTTTTGAATTAATTCGACTTTGACTTTTTTGAATTTTGAAATCCGATTTTTTTTTATTTGATTCGGATATGATTGTAACAAATAAAATCAAAGATATTCGGCTAAGTGATTAATTGGAAAAGAAATCACAATAAGCGCGTGATAGGAGAGAGAGAGTGTTGATTGAGATTCGGTGGTTAATGACAATCAATTTGGCCAGATATGGTAAGCAACAAATCACGTAATTAACTAGCAAATCAAGCAAGCAAATCTCGGCAAATCTCATGCATGCAAATCCCTAAAATTTCGCTAGGGTTATCAATGAAGATCGGCCAAGAGAATCTCTTGTGGAACCGATTTGGACAAGCAATTTTCGGCAAGAAAAAATTTTGTAACAATGGCGGAAGCTTTGGATAATGGTGGAGAAAAAAATTCCGTGAACAAAAGCAACTAGAAGCGACTTACAAGACCTTTGGCTCTGATCCAGTTGGTGCGTCCCTATCTCCGGATGCCGACACGAAGGTCGTGAAGGCGAGGATCTCGTCTTGTAGTGGGTCGCCTTGCTTGAGTCTCGAAGGCCTGCCGTGGAACCCTTGTCTTCGGCCTTGATGTATTGCACGAAAGGTCTCGGGACGGTGAGGTGAATAGTGACTTTAGAGGTTATCGGACACGGGTGAGTGTCCGAGAGCAGCGGCGAGAGGTCTCCTGGCGTCGGCGACAGCGAGAGCATACTTGACAGCGAGGGCGTCGGCGAGGCTAGACCCAAAGACACTGGACTGGGCTTGTTGGCGGCGACGACGGCGAGGGCACTTGTGACAACGAAGGCGACGGCGAAGAGGAACCCGAAGACAGCGAGTGGGTTCGTTGGCATCGGCGAGGGCGATGACACTCGCAAAGGCGTGGGCGATGGCGATGCTGATGACGATGGTGATGGCGATGTCGAAAGCCGTAGCGTCGGCAGCGGATGGAAGGATGGGCTCAATGGACTCGAGGGTTGATAGGGCTCGAATGGGTTCGAGCAAGAGCCGAAGAGACGGCGGTGAGGGATATAATCAGAGGGACTCCGATTTGGTGCCGTAGCGTCGGCGCGGGTGAAGGGGATGAGAATTAGAGTTTTGGTGACGCAGACCCTAAGGTGGAGGCGTTGGCTCTCAACAATCTACTTAGGATAAAATGGTGTGTCACCTTGTTACAAAGCTAGGTTTATCCTTATAAAGGCATTCGGCCTTGGATGGGCCGCGACACATAAATGGGTTAGCCCACTATGCAATAGTGGGCACACGCTCGAAAAGGAAACTTACTAAAAATAGAAAGTGCTAATAATGGAAAACACCTAAATATGGAAACTTACTAAACATAGTAAGTTCCATAATTAGCAATGCTAAAAATAGAAAGATGCTAAAATGGGAAAGTGTTCAAAATAGCATATAAATACATGACATAAACCTCTAAACCCTAAAATGGCCAATGCCAACACTTGTGCCTTTGCAATGCTTCGGCGGTGGCGATAATGACGACGTCGAAGGCCCGGGGGAGGCTCGTTGGGGCAAAGGTGTGGCGCTGTCGTGGCTTAGGCTTCTAGAGGCTCCTCAAGTGAAGTGCTCGAGCCAGGTATGAAGTTGCCCGGCTGGATGTCATCTGGGCCGACAAGGGTGATAAGTAGCCTTAGGGTAGGCGCGGACTTAGGGGCGCCTTGGCTGGGTACTAGGCGTGTGACTAGGGATTGGGTAGCCTCTGAGATGTCTTTGGCGCGAGCCCTAGTCACAGGCCCATCACTGCATAGTGACATGCCTTCTTCCTCTTCGGTGGCACTCATGGCGGGTAGGGTCGCATCAAACACCATAATAATTGTAGCAATGTCTTTTGATGTATTGAAAGACTTTGAAATGTGGGAAAGGTGCCATTTAAATAGATGGAAGAGGGGTATCCATTTATGAATTTTACTCTCCCTCTGAAAATTCTTTAATTTGCTGTTTTACCCTGCAAAAATTCTCTAGTAAGGAAATCAGGTAAGGAGTTTTTCTCTCCTTTAATGAATTCTATTTCAAAATCGAAAACCGAAAGGATTGCCTGCCATTTGGCAAAAATTTGTTTGGAAACAATGTTTTGAACATCTTTCTGCAAAATTTCTTTGGCAGATTTGCAATCGACTCTGAGAAGGAATGATTTATTGTACAAATCATTCTGACATTTAGAAATGCAGGCTACAATGGAAATGATTTCTTTCTTTACTGTGCTATAGTTCTTTTGGGAGCCAGTCCAACAACCAGAGTAAAATCTAACAAGTTGCTCAGGACTGCTAGTCTCTAATCTTTGTTTTAGAATGCCACCGAAACCTATATCAGAGGCATCTGTTTCCACAATCATAAAAGCCTTTGGTTGAGGGATACCAATGCAAGGGAGGGTTTTAACCTCTTTCTTAATGATACGGACGGCTTCAGTTTGCTTAATACCCCAAGGAGGAGGATTCTTCTTAAGTCTAAGAAACAAAGGTATGCAAAGTTGTCTGAGACCAGGAAAGAAATCAGAGATGTAGTTAAGACATCCAAGAAACCTTTGAAGCTGGGTTTTGTCTTTAATCTCATCCGGGAATTTGTCAGCAAATTCAATGCTCCTGTGAATAGGTTTAATAGTCTGCTGATAAATATCATGACCAAGAAACCTAACTTTGATTTGGAATAGCTTCATCTTGGTGGCTGATAAAACTAAACCATTTTTTCTGATGGTATGTAGAAAAATGTTTAAATGTTTGAAATGCTCATCTAAGGTTTTTGAAAAGATAAGCACGTCATCAATGTAGACAATGAGGAAGTCAGAGTAAGGATTGAGAATATCATTCATAATTCTCTGATACTCTGATGGGGCGTTCTTAAGGCCGAAAGGCATAACATTCCATTCGTAGTGGCCAAAAGGAACGGTGAATGCGGTTTTGTATTTGTCTTTTTCAGCTATCTGGATCTGCCAGTAGCCGCTTTTCATGTCAAATTTAGAGAATATTTTTGCTTCGAAGAGCCTGTTAAGTAGGTCTCTTTTGTTAGGGATTGGATACCTGATCCATTGCAAGACGTTATTGAGGGGTTTATAGTTGATGACCAACCTGGGAATCCCTCTTTCTTTCTCTGCTGCATTCATAACATAGAAGGCTGCACAACTCCAAGGAGACTGGGACTTCCTTATTAACTGCTTGGTTAATAAAGAGTCTATTTCCTTTTTACAGACTTCTAATAGTTCCCTATTCATTTGAATGGGTCTGGCTTTGGTAGGAATGTCTCTTTCGCTAAAGGTCTTTTCATAGGGAAGAGAGACTTGATGTTTCTTTCGATCACAAAAAGCATTAGGGATGTCAGAACAAACCTGGCTTTTGAATAGCTTTTCAAGATCAAGGATTTTGGTTTGCAGATAAGGACTTTGAAGTTTTTCTTCAATCTTTAAGAAAGCAATTTCATCGGTCAGATCTTTAATAAAAGTCTGTTTGTGATCAATGAGATTTAATTGCCTTTTGATTGAGACAGATTGGAGGATATCAAGATCTCTGCTTTTGATGGGATCAAGAAAAATGAAATCTAATTTTTTGCCAAGGATGTCTGCATGAATGCCGTTATGGTCAATGGTGAAGGGATAGATTTGGGTGAGGAAAGGAGATCCCAGAATAACATCTTGGGATAGATCAAAGAATTCAGGAAGCACCATCCATTATTGCAGACAGACGCTTCGGGAATTTTAAAGTTTAATTGCATACGGACGCCACTGGCATTGTGTAATCTTTCATTAGTCTTTTCAAAATGGATGGAAGGAACCAATCCTTCTCTGATGCAATTGAGGTCAGCTCCACTGTCTATGAGAGCGATAGTGTTGATAACTTCATCGGCAATTTTAATCTTGACAGGGCAATTCTATTTCTGAAAGTTCATTTTGTTTAGGACAGTAAGAAATAGATGGTCATAGGAAGGAAAGGGGTCCTCTTGAATGCTTTTGGAAGTAGTTTTAGAATGTTTGGAACTACTTCGAGATCTATGAGTAGGTTTGCTGCTAGAACTGCTACTTGGGTCTATTTTAGATTCAAGTATAGCGAGTCTAGTTTCGATCTCAAGATCTAAAGGGTCTTTAAGTCTGACATACTCTTGAAGATCTCTAATTTCCTTTTTGAGTTTATTGACCTCTGACTGAAGGTCTTTGGTTGTAACTAGTGAGCCAAAGAGGCTAGAAGAGGGTCTATTCTCAAAGAGTTTAGAAATGCTAAAAGGCTCGTTGAAAGCGGTTCTTTGTTCTTTGAATATGAGGTCCTTAAGTTTCATGAAATATTCATGTTTAACTTGTGGATCTGGAATTTGGTTAACAAGCTCGAAAAGAGCTTCATCTCTATCGGCTTTAGTGATGACATTGCAGCATTGTTGTGGTTGATTATTTTCTGAATCAGAGGAGTTGTAGTCTACTTCGTAGATTCCCTCGTCATCAGAATGATCAGACAAATTAATAATCCTTTTTAGACCTTCACTAAGATCTGGGTTATCCTTGAATAACTCGTTGACCTTTTGCTTTAAAGGACAACTATCTGCTTTATGTCCTGGCTTGCGACACTTATAGCAGATGATCTTTTTTACTAAGACTAGGTCTATTGGATCTGTCAAACTTGGTTTGGCTAGGTCTATGTTTTCTAGAGCTTTTCCAGGTTCTAGAGAAATTTCTCTTTTTATGAGATTTTTCCCTGTCAGCTCTTGAAGGGGCTTGGATCTTTTCCATTCCAAAGGCTTCGCAAAAGTTTCCTATCTCTCTTCTGGATCTACCCTCCCCCCCCCCCCGTATTTTTCCTGAATTTGAAGTTCAGTGCATAATGCTAGACCTTCCTTTTTAATAAAGGCTCCAAGCTGACCATAAGTAATATCTTTCCATGGAATTTCTTCTGTTCCAGTGGTTTCTTTGAGCTTGGTTGAGATACGTTTGGCGAAAAGGGAAGGTAAGCCGGCTACGAATCCTTCTTTCCAAAAAGATTCATTGCAGTCTGTTCTCTTAAGGACATAGGTTAAAAATACATCTTTGTACCACCTGTAGTCACTTAAGGTTGGGCAATTTAGGTTGGTCAAGGTGATCTTATTAGCTTGTAATTCTTCTTGGGGATTGCCCACGAAATACATGTTGATTGCATAGATAAGCTGACCTGAGGCGTTTTGCTCAGTGGTAATTCTACCTGTCTCATCTTCAGTAGAGATGGTTGCATCTAGGATCTCCATTTTTTGCTGAATATTGGTAGAGTTATCCCACCAGTATTTTAATTGCCTTGTGAATCCTTGGATTATAAGGCATGCTGCAGTTTTGTTTGACTGACTTTGGGTTCTATAGGCAACTTTGGCCATGCCCATTTCTTGGAGAGTATTCGTGATTTCTCCTTCTGACTTACCATTTATGTTCCATTCGTAGATGGATGTACCATTGTAATCTGTGGATCTAAACTTTGCTCTTTCTTCATACTGAAGATCAGGAGGAGTGGGTCTATTGTAGTAATTTCTGGTGTCTGAATTATCAAACCTTTTGGTATGGTGTTGAGATCTGTTACCTCTTCTTCTAAGTTTATTAATCTTTGGTAAGACAGATTCTATGTGATTTATGTCTTCAACAGACTCATTTTCAGTACTAGTATCTTTAGTACTGGGACTGCTTTGATCAAGGCTGGACCCATCATTGCAACTGCTTTTGCATTTTTCTTTTAAGCAGTTTATATTTGCAGGTTTGGAATGAGTAGAAGGGGTTATCCTAGAGTTTGATGCTTGAATTGCATCGAGTCTTTGAGAGGTAGAGGCTTGGATTGCGTCTATTCTTTGAGAGATTTTCTCCAAGACTGTGGGATGATTGAGATTTATATTTCTCAACAGATTGCTAGGAATGCTTTCGGATTGAAAGTGTGGTCTGGAAATATACCTAGGAAATTTAGGTGGATTAAATCCATTGTTGATTCCCAAGTGAACTTGGTCTATCTGTTCGGCAATGGTGTGGAGAATCTGGTTAGAGTAATTGTTCTGATTGTAAATCTTTTTTATGTCTCCAAGATTTACCTGACTATTGTCAATATCAGATCTTCCCCTTTTGAAAGGTTCGGCCTTTATCTCATCACTGAGAATTATGACTTTGAGAGGTGGATGGACCAACGTACTAGTACCTGTTGGATGGTGCTTCCAGGTTCTAGTGATTCTACTCTGAACTTCCAGATAAGAAAGATGGAAAGGGTCTTCTATATCTTTTCTAGATAAGTATATAGAGAACCATTTAAAAAAAATATATTGGTTTGAAGTTTATTCATCTCTTCATAATATTCTTTTTGCATTTGGTCTCTACAGACTTTGTCTATGCTCATAAACCATTTTTTCTTCTTATCGTTCTTGGGACTGTAAAAGTCTTTTCTCAAATATTCTTTATCAATAGTAAAATCTTCTTTAGATAATACATTGATAGTAGAATAGCTATGCATATCATTGGAGGTTGGTGAGTGACCACCGGTTGACTCAACATCATTAGGAGGGATGACTCTAGGTAAAAGAGCTTCAAAATTGACATGATCATTTCCTAGGGCTCCTAAAAACTCGCTTCTAATGGAATAGAAGGGGTCATAGATAGAGTTTCTCCCGGGAATAAAGGTTGGTCTATCAGTAGAAGTTTCTCTAGTAGAATTAAATCTGATGAGAATCCTGCCATCAGTTTCTTCTATAATCTGAGAAAACTCTTGTTGTTCCATATTCCTAGGAGGGTTGTCATTTTTGACTTCCAAGGTTTCAAGAATGGTTATGTCCTTCCATTTAATGGTCTTTGGGGTAAAGGTACAAGACTTTTCTGCTTCAAGCTGAAGCAAGATGGTTTCTCCTTGTGGAAGAGGAGAAATTGTACACTTTTGGTCTGTCAAAGAACTCATTAACTTGAAATGAAGTCTATAGATAACCGCGAAGTTCTTAGTGAATTGCTTGTAATTATTATTGAGCATCTTGATGTCTAAAATCAGAGTTTGACATATCCTAGGGTCGGTCATGTCAACTGTGAAGTTAGGAGAACAGTTGAAGAATAACGGACCATTGCAAATGTTAGATTGAATTAAAGCTAAAATAGAGTCTTTGTAGGTAATGCATCTGTCATCTCTAAGAGCTAGAAAGACAGGAGAATCAATTCCCTTTCTATGTAAGGGTTTTAATGCTATTTGGATTAATCCAAGATGCATGAATCTGTACCCTTTTCTCAGGTAGCTCTTGATGGTTAAAGGATTAAGAAGTTTCAAAGACTGTTGTTCTTTAGTCAGACTAATGGTTTCCTCTTGATGTTTAATGCAACGTGCATGGAACATATCTAAAATTCCAATTCTATAGATGGATTGAGAATTGTCTGGAATAGTCCAGTCTTCTATATTATCAGGGTCTAAGGTGAACATGTTTTCATTGCTATGGATCACCTGGCCGGAATTACTACCGGAACCACGCCTAAACAGTCTTCTTATGTTTTCAGTCATGATTTCATTACTGTAGTTGATGTTTTACTAGATAGGGTTTGACCTAGGGCTCATAACAGTGGGACCATCCACCGGGACCACCTAAACAAAGGCTGACCAAACGGTTCTTACGGGACTAAACCAAACACTGTGCCCATAGACTAGATCAAAACTTATGATAGTAAAACAATAACAATATAATGAAAACGATGATGAATAGTAAGACAACTGTGTAAACCAGGCTCTGATACCAAATCTAACCCAGGAAATGCATATATTTGAAAACTGGAAAATAGTTGAATTAAAAATTACAGAAATAAATATGGAATGAGACTATAACAAAGATAAGAAAATTTACTTTTATTGATAGATTGGATCCTGGTCTTGTTCTTCGATCGGGATCCAGGGAAGCAGAATACAAAGGTTTATTTTACAAAAGAAAGAGAAAATGATTTTGAAAAAGTGTGCTCCCTACAACCGAGAGACTATGGTTTATATAGGAAACTAAAATTCTATTGAAAACACACTATTACAGTGCCGTACAACTGTTCTTGTGTACAATAGGGGAGTAGTGCATTGTTACTGTTGACTCGTGAGTTTTGCTTTGCTGGGTGGTCTTTGTCTTTTGCTGATGGTCTTTGTCGGCCATAATCTTTGTCTGTTGGTTGATTTGGATCTTCTACCGACGTCTATGCTATATTGGGCCTGAACTTCTTGCTGGGCTTGAAGAGAGTTTTGGCCTTGGTATTTCTTGGACTTTACTCATATGGGTCTTGAGCGAACTGTTCAAAAGGGTCAAAGTCTTCATCTTGGGCTTGATTAGAAGAACTAGCTTGTTCTTCTTCTTGGACTTTGTCGAACCATGATTTCTTTGCACCGGTATTGGACAATTCTTAGTCTTCTTTTATTACAATGGATTTGTTCTGTTTATGACCTAATTGGGTAGACATAAGTTTTTGATATTTCTTCCATTCTTGAAACTCTTGCCATTCTTTTTGCTGGGCTTCATTGAATGGTGAAGGGACTTGAGAGGATGATGCTATAGGAATGCCTGTAGGGTGGACAACTGGGGTCTTTTGTGGACTTTGGGTTGACTTTTTTGACTCGATAATGAGCTTTATCTTGTCAATGGTCAGGGAGTCAAGGTCAATCTTTTCCCACCATCTAACCTTATATTTTCTGCAGAGGGATAAGGGTAGTGGTTTAGGAAGAGTTTGTTGAAGGTCATAGATCCAGCAGAGGATCCAGGCAACTCCGGTATTTTTATGGAACTTGACAGGTTTGACATATTCTGGCCAGAAACAATGTTTGCAGAAGTAGTCAAAGGCTTGTCTTGCAGGTTCTGGGTAGATGTCTGGGATTGGGCCAAAAATGTTCCACCAAGAGTAGAACCCGATTGGAATTTTGTCAGAGCAGTTTTTTGCAAAGAAGAAGAACCATGAATGGTTGAAGGGTCTTATAAGGAAGGTTTTTTACCATGCTTCACGATAGTCAAAATAGGAATATCCTTTTGGGTAGAATGGAATGGTGAATTGTTTTTGTATGCTAGGATCACCCCACTCTTCTCGGGAGATTACCTTTAGGATCTTACATTTGGAGAATAGGGTAAGGTCTGGGTCTTTTTCATCTTTTGTATGAAAGATTTCGGCAGATAAGGAATCTACCAGGATGAATTCAAAGAATTTCTGGGTCTTTGCTAGTTCTGTGGGAAACCATTGAAAGTCTTTTGTAAAGAGGCTTTTGATGAATGGATCGAATTCTTTTGGTTCATGGGTCTCAAGTTCTCTGGTTAGACATATTTCTTGAAGGGATGACTGTTTGATGATGTATTTGTGGTAGACTTTGGAATTTTGTGATTCTTTCTTTTAAGGGGTCTTTGGACTTTGAGTATTTGAGAGGAGAGGAAATTGAGACAACATGGAGAATTGATTTTGAGTAGGTACTGTATTTGGACTTTTTTGTGGAAGGTAGTCTACAGGAGTTTGTTTTCGAGGGGGATTCCCTCTCCCCGCCATTCCTGAAAATGCAAATAATATGGTTAAAAAGGGAGGTACGAGATCTTTACCTGAGAAGCAATCCTTCTATTTGCTGCGTTTTGCTTTCTGAGAAGTGTCATCCTTGCAATGTGAAGGTCAAGTGTTTTTGCATCTTCAGAATCATAGGAGGTTGCTAAAATGTTTTTGAAATCCTTTTGACTAGAAGGAACACCATAATAATTGTAGCAATGTCTTTTGATGTCTTGAAAGACTTTGAAATGCGGGAAATGAGCCATTTAAATAGACGGAAGAGGGGTATCTGTTTATGACTTTTACTCTCCCTCTGAAAATTCTTTAATTTACTGTTTTACCCTGCAAAAATTCTCTAGTAAGGAAATCAGGTAAGGAGTTTTTCTCTCCTTTAATGAATTCTATTTCAAAATCAAAAACCGAAAGGATTGCCTGCCATCTGGCAAAATTTTGTTTGGAAACAATGTTTTGAACATCTTTCTGCAAAATTTCTTTGGCAGATTTGCAATCGACTCTGAGAAGGAATGATTTATTGTACAAATCATCCTGAAATTTAGAAATGCAAGCTACAATGGAAAGGATTTCTTTCTTTACTGTGCTATAGTTCTTTTGGGGGCCAGTCCAACAACCAGAGTAAAATCTAACAAGTTGCTCAGGACTGCTAGTCTCTAATCTTTATTTTAGAATGCCACCGAAACCTATATCAGAGGCATCTGTTTCCACAATCATAAAAGCCTTTGGTTGAGGGATACCAATGCAAGAGAGGGTTTTAGCCTCTTTCTTAATGATACAGACGACTTCAGTTTGCTTAATACCCCAAGGAGGAGGATTCTTCTTAAGTCTAAGAAACAAAGGTATGCAAAGTTGTCTGAGACCAGGAAAGAAATCAGAGATGTAGTTAAGACATCCAAGAAACCTTTGAAGCTGGGTTTTGTCTTTAATCTCATCCGGGAATTTGTCAGCAAATTCAATGCTCATGTGAATAGGTTTAATAGTCTGCTGATAAATATCATGACCAATAAACCTAACTTTGATTTGAAATAGCTTCATCTTGGTGGCTGATAAAACTAAACCATTTTTTCTGATGGTATGTAGAAAAATGTTTAAATGTTTGAAATACTCATCTAAGGTTTTTGAAAAGATAAGCACGTCATCAATGTAGACAATGAGGAAGTCAGAGTAAGGATTGAGAATATCATTCATAATTCTCTAAGACTCTGATGGGGCGTTCTTAAGGCCGAAAGGCATAACATTCCATTCGTAGTGGCCAAAAGGAACGGTGAATGCGGTTTTGTATTTGTCTTCTTCAACTATCTGGATCTACCAGTAGCCGCTTTTCATGTCAAATTTAGAGAATACTTTTGCTTCGAAGAGCCTGTTAAGTAGATCTCTTTTGTTAGGGATTGGATACCTGATCCATTGCAAGACGTTATTGAGGGGTTTACAGTTGTCTTACTATTCATCATTGTTTTCATTATTATTGTTACTGTTTTACTATCGTAAGTTTTGATCTAGTCTCTAGGCACAGTGTTTGGTTTAGTCCCGTAAGAACCGTTTGGTCAGCCTTTGTTTAGGTGGTCCCGGTGGATGGTCCCACTATTATGAGCCCTAGGTCTAACCCTATCTAGTAAAACATCAACTACAGTAATGAAATCATGACTGAAAACATAAGAAGACTGTTTAGGCGTGGTTCCGGTAGTAATTCCGGCCAGGTGATCCATAGCAATGAAAACATGTTCACCTTAGACCCTGATAATATAGAAGACTGGACTATTCCAGACAATTCTCAATCCATCTATAGAACCGGAATTTTAGATATGTTCCATGCATGTTGCATTAAACATCAAGAGGAAACCATTAGTCTGACTAAAGAACAACAGTCTTTGAAACTTCTCAATCCTTTAACCATCAAGAGCTACCTGAGAAAAGGGTACAGATTCATGCATCTTGGATTAATCCAAATAGCATTAAAACCCTTACATAGAAAGGGAATTGATTCTTCTGTCTTTCTAGCTCTTAGAGATGACAGATTCATTACCTACAAAGACTCTATTTTAGCTTTAATTCAATCTAACATTTGCAATGGTCCGTTATTCTTCAACTGTTCTCCTAACTTCACAGTTGACATGACCGACCCTAGGATATGTCAAACTCTGATTTTAGACATCAAGATGCTCAATAATAACTGCAAGCAATTCACTAAGAACTTCGCGGTTATCTATAGACTCCATTTCAAGTTAATGAGTTCTTTGACAGACCCAAAGTGTACAATTTCTCCTCTTCCACAAGGAGAAACCGTCTTGCTTCAGCTTGAAGCAGAAAAGTCTTGTACCTTTACCCCAAAGACCATTAAATGGAAGGACATAACCATTCCTGAAATCTTGGAAGTCGAAAATGACAACCCTCCTAGGAATATGGAACAACAAGAGTTTTATCAGATTATAGAAGAAACTGATGGCAGGATTCTCATCAGATTTAATTCTACTAGAGAAACTTCTACCGATAGACCAACCTTTATTCCCGAGAGAAACTCTATCCATGACCCCTTCTATTCCATTAGAAGCGAGTTTTCAGGAACCCTAAGAAATGATCATGTCAATTTTTGTTGGATCGTTAGAGTTACGTCTGAGGGAACAAAGGATTTGTTCCCACAGAAGGCACAGCGGAACAATATAGCAAGAAAGATAACGAACGAACTCACGATATATAGTGGAAACCCTGATTGGCAAAACTAGATTCTCAAGGAAAAACCACTACCTTCAAGCTTCCGCTTGAGAGGATTTTGAAGCGTCTACTTGTCTTATTGATTTCTTGTTCGATTACACTTGTATCCTGGACTTCAACCTCTAGACTTCCCACCTAGATTTGAAACCTCTTCTACAACGATGAATCGAACTCAACCCTCAAAGACTCACAAACACTTCACTCTCTTTTTCTTTTCTTTTCGTTTGATGCCCCGAGTTCGTACATAGAAATGAATCCCACACTCCTATAAATACAACTCGTCTAAACCCTAATCGTAACAAGATAAGATTTCTCCAAATAAGGTAACAAGAAGATATGATTTGATTGAAGAAATAATATCCCAACCGTCTATATTAATTAAAGAAAAGATTCCTTAAATTAATATAACCGGATAAGATATAATCCCCTCTCTCCAATTATCTTATCTTAGGAAAGATTTCTTAAGATAAAACAATCGGGCTTCTCTCTCTCCATATCTTCTCGATCGGCTTTAATCCTTGTAGCCGAAGTCTTTCATCCTTTACCGAGTGTTCTTCTTGATTTGTTTCCATAATTCAGCATGCTGGATTTCTTCCTTCCATTCACAGCTTTGATCTTGTTCGTCACTGTTGTTCCTTGAGAGGTAACAAAGCACATGAACAGAGCTTTGTTCCCTCTGCGATCCTTTGCTGCAATGGTTCCCTAAGATAACTGTCTTTGTTCCTGAAACACTTAGTACCCAGATTAGTTAAATGTTTGTTACCATCAAAACCTAAGGAATTCAACAATTTTGAAGCTCCTTTACCTAGAGTCATCCCTCCTAATGATGTTGAGTCAACCGGTGGTCACTCACCAACCTCCAATGATATGCATAGCTATTCTACTATCAATGTATTATCTAAAGAAGATTTTGCTATTGATAAAGAATATTTGAGAAAAGACTTTTACAGTCCCAAGAACGATAAGAAGAAAAAATGGTTTATGAGCATAGACAAAGTCTGTAGAGACCAAATCCAAAAATAATATTATGAAGAGATGAATAAACTTCAAACCAATTTTTTTTTTAAATGGTTCTCTATATACTTATCTAGAAAAGATATAGAAGACCCTTTCCATCTTTCTTATCTGGAAGTTCAGAATAGAATCACTAGAACCTGGAAGCACCATCCAACAGGTACTAGTACGTCGGTCCATCCACCTCTCAAAGGCATAATTCTCAGTGATGAGATAAAGGCGGAACCTTTCAAAAGGGGAAGATCTGATATTGACAATAGTCAGGTAAATCTTGGAGACATAAAAAAGATTTACAATCAGAACAATTACTCTAACCAGATTCTCCACACCATTGCCGAACAGATAGACCAAGTTCACTTGGGAATCGACAATGGATTTAATCCACCTAAATTTCCTAGGGATATTTCCAAACCACACTTTCAATCCGAAAGCATTCCTAGCAATCTGTTGAGAAATATAAATCTCAATCCTCCCACAGTCTTGGAGAAAATCTCTCAAAGGATAGACGCAATCCAAGCCTCTACCTCTCAAAGACTCGATGCAATTCAAGCATCAAACTCTAGGATAACCCCTTCTACTCATTCCAATCCTGCAAATATAAACTGCTTAAAAGCAAAATGCAAAAGCAGTTGCAATGATGGGTCCAGCCTTGATCAAAGCAGTCCTAGTACTAAAGATACTAGTACTGAAAATGAGTCTGTTGAAGATATAAATCACATAGAATCTGTCTTACCAGAGATTAATAAACTTAGAAGAAGAGGTAACAGATCTCAACACCATACCAAAAGGTTTGGTAATTCAGACACCAGAAATTACTACAATAGACCCACTCCTCCTGATCTTCAGTATGAAGAAAGAGCAAAGTTCAGATCCACAGATTACAATGGTACATCCATCTACGAATGGAACATAGATGGTAAGTCAGAAGGAGAAATCATGAATACTCTCCAAGAAATGGGCATGGCCAAAGTTGCCTATAGAACCCAAAGTCAGTCAGACAAAACTGCAGCATGCCTTATAATCCAAGGATTCACAGGGCAATTAAAATACTGGTGGGATAACGCTACCAATATTCAGCAAAAAATGGAGATCCTGGATGCAACCATCTCTACTGAAGATGAGATAGGTAGAATTACCACTGAGCAAAACGCCTCAGGTCAGCTTATCTATGCAATCAACATGTATTTCGTGATCAATCCCCAAGAAGAATTACAAGCTAATAAGATCACCTTGACCAACCTAAATTGCCCAACCTTAAGTGACTACAGGTGGTACAAAGATGTATTTTTAACCTATGTCTTTAAGAGACCAGACTGCAATGAATCGTTTTAGAAAGAAAGATTCGTAGCCGGCTTACCTTCCCTTTTCGCCAAACGTATCTCAACCAAGCTCAAAGAAACCATTGGAACAGAAGAAATTCCATGGAAAGATATTACTTATGGTCAGCTTGGAGCCTTTATTAAAAAGGAAGGTCTAGCATTATGCACTGAACTTCAAATTTAGGCAAAATACGGGGGGGGGGGGGGGGGGAAAGGGTAGATCCAGAAGAGAGATGGGAAACTTCTGCGAAGTCTTTGGAATGGAAAAGATCCAAGCCCCTTCAAGAACTGACAGGGAAAAATCTCATAAAAAGAGAAATTTCCCTAGAACCTGGAAAAGCTCTAGAAAACATAGACCTAGCCAAACCAAGTTTGACAGATCCAATAGACCTAGTCTTAGTAAAAAGATCATCTGCTATAAGTGTCACAAGCCAGGGCATAAAGCAGATAGTTGTCCTTTCAAGCAAAAGGTCAACGAGTTATTCAAGGATAACCCAGATCTTAGAGAAGGTCTAAAAAGGATTATTAATTTGTCTGATCATTCTGATGACGAGGGAATCTACGAAGTAGACTACAGCTCCTCTGATTCAGAAAATAATCAACCACAGCAATGCTGCAATGTCATCACTAAAGCCGATAGAGATGAAGCTCTTTTCGAGCTTGTTAACCAAATTCCAGATCCACAAGTTAAACATGAATATTTCATGAAACTTAAGGACCTCATATTCAAAGAACAAAGAACCGCTTTCAACGAGCCTTTTAGCATTTCTAAACTCTTTGAGAACAGACCCTCTTCTAGCCTCTTTGGCTCACCAGTTACAACCAAAGACCTTCAGTCAAAGGTCAATAAACTCAAAAAGGAAATTAGAGATCTTCAAGAGTATGTCAGGCTTAAAGATCCTTTAGATCTTGAGATCGAAACTAGACTCGCTATACTTGAATCTAAAATAGACCCAAGTAGCAGTTCTAGCAACAAACCTACTCATAGATCTCGAAGTAGTTCCAAACATTCTAAAACTACTTCCAAAAGCATTCAAGAAGACCCCTTTCCTTCCTATGACGATCTATTTCTTACTGTCCTAAACAAAATGAACTTTCATAAATAGAATTGCCCTGTCAAGATTAAAATTGCCGATGAAGTTATCAACACTATCGCTCTCATAGACAGTGGAGCTGACCTCAATTGCATCAGAGAAGGATTGGTTCCTTCCATCTATTTTGAAAAGACTAATGAAAGATTACACAATGCCAGTGGCGTCCGTATGCAATTAAACTTTAAAATTCCTGAAGCGTCTGTCTGCAATAATGGATGGTGCCTCCTGAATTCTTTTGTTTTAGTCAAAGATCTATCCCAAGATGTTATTCTGGGATCTCATTTCCTCACCCAAATCTATCCCTTCACCGTTGACCATAACGGCATTCATGCAGACATCCTTGGCAAAAAATTAGATTTCATTTTCCTTGATCCCATCAAAAGCAGAGATCTTGATATCCTCCAATCTGTCTCAATCAAAAGGCAATTAAATCTCATTGATCACAAACAGACTTTTATTAAAGATCTGACCGATGAAATTGCTTTCTTAAAGATTGAAGAAAAACTTCAAAGTCCTTATCTGCAAACCAAAACCCTTGATCTTGAAAAGCTTTTCAAAAGCCAGGTTTGTTCTGACATCCCTAATGCTTTTTGGGATCGAAAGAAACATCAAGTCTCTCTTCCCTATGAGAAGACCTTTAGCGAAAGAGACATTCCTACCAAAGCCAGACCCATTCAAATGAAAAGGACTTTTATTGATAGATTGGATCCTGGTCTTGTTCTTCGATCGGGATCCAGGGAAGCAGAATACAAATGTTTATTTTATAAAAGAAAGGGAAAATGATTCTGAAAAAGTGTGCTCCCTACAACCGAGAGACTATGGTTTATATAGGAAACTAAAATTCTATTGAAAACACACTATTACAGTGCCGTACAACTGTTCTTGTGTACAATAGTGGAGTAGTGCGTTGTTACTGTTGACTCGTGAGTTTTGCTTTGCTGGGTGGTCTTTGTCTTTTGCTGATGGTCTTTGTCGGCCATAATCTTTGTCTGTTGGTTGATTTGGATCTTTTGCCGACGTCTATGTTGTATTGGGCCTGAACTTCTTGTTGGGCTTGAAGAGAGTTTTGGCCTTGGTATTTCTTGGACTTTACTCATATGGGTCTTGAGCGAACTGTTCGAAAGGGTCAAAGTCTTCATCTTGGGCTTGATTAGAAACTGGCTTGTTCTTCTTCTTGGACTTTGTCGAACCATGATTTCTTTGCACCGGTCTTGGACAATTCTTGGTCTTCTTTTATTACAATGGATTTGTTCTGTTTATGGCCTGATTGGGTAGACATAAGTTTTTGATATTTCTTCCATTCTTGAAACTCTTGTCATTCTTTTTGTTGGGCTTCATTGAATGGTGAAGGGACTTGAGAGGATGATGCTACAGGAATGCCTGTAGGGTGGACAACTGGGGTCTTTTGTGGACTTTGGGTTGACTTTTTTGACTCGATAATGAGCTTTATCTTGTCAATGGTCAGGGAGTCAAGTTCAATATTTTCCCATCATCTAACCTTATATTTTCTACAGAGGGATAAGGGTAGTGGTTTAGGAAGAATTTGTTGAAGGTCATAGATCCAGCAGAGGATCCAGGCAACTCCGGTATTTTTATGGAACTGGACAGGTTTGACATATTCTGGCCAGAAACAATGTTTGCAGAAGTAGTCAAAGGCTTGTCTTGCAGGTTCTGGGTAGATGTCTGGGACTAGGCCGAAAATGTTCCACCAAGAGTAGAACCAGATTGGAATTTTGTCAGAGCAGTTTTTTGCAAAGAAGAAGAACCATGAATGGTTGAAGGGTCTTATAAGGAAGGTTTTTTACCATGCTTCACGATAGTCAAAATAGGAATATCCTTTTGGGTAGAATGGAATGGTGAATTGTTTTTGTAAGCTAGGATCACCCCACTCTTCTCGGGAGATTACCTTTAGGATCTTACATTTGGAGAAGAGGGTAAGGTCTGGGTCTTTTTCATCTTTTGTATGAAAGATTTCGGCAGATAAGGAATCTACCAGGATGAATTCAAAGAATTTCTGGGTCTTTGCTGGTTCTGTGGGGAACCATTGAAAGTCTTTTGTAAAGAGGCTTTTGATGAATGGATCGAATTCTTTTGGTTCATGGGTCTCAAGTTCTCTGGTTAGGCATATTTCTTGAAGGGATGACTGTTTGATGATGTATTTGTGGTAGACTTTGGACTTTTATGATTCTTTCTTTTGAGGGGTCTTTGGACTTTGAGTATTTGAGAGGAGAGGAAATTGAGACAACATGGAGAGTTGATTTTGAGTAGGTACTGTATTTGGACTTTTTTGTGGAAGGTAGTCTGCAGGAGTTTGTTTTCGAGGGGGATTCCCTCTCCCCGCCATTCCTGAAAATGCAAATAATATGGTTAGAAAGGGAGGTACGAGATCTTTACCTGAGAAGCAATCCTTCTATTTGCTGCGTTTTGCTTTCTGAGAAGTGTCATCCTTGCAATGTGAAGGTCAAGTGTTTTTGCATCTTCAGAATCATAGGAGGTTGCTAAAATGTTTTTGAAATCCTTTTGACTAGAAGGAACACCATAATAATTGTAGCAATGTCTTTTGATGTCTTGAAAGACTTTGAAATGCGGGAAAGGAGCCATTTAAATAGACGGAAGAGGGGTATCCGTTTATGACTTTTACTTTCCCTCTGAAAATTCTTTAATTTGCTGTTTTACCCTGCAAAAATTCTCTAGTAAGGAAATCAGGTAAGGAGTTTTTCTCTCCTTTAATGAATTCTATTTCAAAATCGAAAACCGAAAGGATGGAGAGGTCGCGTGTTCGAGTCTCACCAACCTACCCATTTAATGGGGGAAGGGTTGGGGTGTATGGGCTGCGGCCCATGTGGACAACCAGGCGGCACCGGCACCGGTTGGTGGCGTGGTGGCTGGCCTGGGATATTACAATTGCAAGGCTTTTGTCCTCAGCGTGACGCATAATGACGGTCTAGCAAATGGATTCATGAAAGTGTGTCAGATACTATTCAACTCGAAATCCGAGTATACATACTACGCGCGCCTCCGTGAGATGCAAGAGACCTACACTGGTTTTATGGGATACCTTATGACTACGTGGCTTGGGCCTTATAGAGAACGTATCGTCAGAGTCTGGACTGATACCAAACTTCATTTAATCACAAGGACCACGAACAGGTAAAGCAATTTAAGTTTATTGTGTATATGTTGTTAGTGTATCAATGTGTTTATTTATAAAATATTCTTCATGTGTCTGCAGAGTTGAGGGGGCGCACTCTGTGCTTAAAGATTGGATTGAAAAGAGACCCGTATTAGGTTTCAACACACTAGCACAGAAGATCCATCAACTCACAGTAGACCAGGTTAGTGTAGTGAGAGGAAACAAGGAAATGGATCGTAATACGATCCCAACCGCAGTGTTGAGGCTACGAGCACCTTACGAGAATCTGTTTAGCATGCTAGTGAACAAAGTGTCAAAAATGTGTTTGGACACAATGTTGGGCACGGTATATAGAATCTTGGACCCGAAATATAAATTTGATATCTCTGTTTGCAATGACGGTTGGTGGAGGGTGGTTAGAGGGCTTCCATGCGGGCATGATTTGTTCGAAAAGTTGGTAAACAACACCCCTATCCGGCCTGACCAAATCCACCTATTCTGGAAATAGGTGAAATGGGAAGGTGTTACAGATGTAAAAATGCTCCAAGGGGACAACATGTCATTCACGGAAGAAGAATATAAGTTTTCATCCGTAATTAGTGATTTTTTGGGAAGAAGGATGAGCTTTGATGACCTGCACCGGGTTAATTCGGCATACGATGACGGGAAATTTCCAGGAAGGTCCTTACTTCAGGAGCCGCCCAGTAGCTCATTTGTAACAAAGGGGAGGCGAAGAAATGATTCAACAAAAAGGGATAAGACTTGGATGGAGCACGCAAAATAAGCCACATTAACCACGTCCAAGTCGATGGGCGACTCAACATTGAAGCGTCAGAGTAGTCGGGGAAAATGCGGACGTCATAAGGAACCACTCAGCGGGTCGGTGCTCGGGCCCGAAAAGGAAAAACCAGAGGAAGCTTTTGGGGTGAATTTTGGTATTCGTAATGTGGACTCAATCATGTTCGTATACATGACCAAAGCCTTAAACGTTGCGGGAGACGGCCATTGTGGCTACCGTTCACTAGCTGAGTTACTCGGGTTGGGCCAGGGTGAATGGAAGCAGGTTCGAAGGACGTTGGCGACGGAGCCGAAAAGAAACATGCATGTGTACAAAGCAATGGAGCATAAACTTGTCACCAAATTGCCCGATCTGTTGCACAACATAAACTACACCGGTGATAATTGCATGCAACATCAATGGATGAAGATGCTGATGTGTGGCTTGATTTTTGCTACAGCGTACCAAAAAGCGTTGGTGATGTTGTCATGGAGCGGTGCACACACAAGTCTATCGATGATTTCCCACCTTTCCAGCGACCGCCCTCCTACAGACGTTCTTATAGTCGTCTTAGTTGGCGATTGTAACCATTTTGTACCGGTAAATATTTTGTCACTCGTCTTTAATTTCACGTTTCCTACTTGTTTTCATTTTAATCATATAGTAAATTAATCATATGTTGTAGGTATGGTTGGATAAATACGCCCCAATTCCTCCCATTGTTGGTCTGTGGAGGGACTACCACCATTCTAGTGTTGATAATTGGGATCAAGCATTTCAGTAGCGGATAGCAGACTTCCAAAGATATCGTATCGAGAATGATCGCCCTATCGCATGAGGATCATATTGTAACTTCATTTGTTGTCATTTTCGTATAATTAGGATCATAATGTAATGAATATTAACATACTAATTTCTGTTTTTCCGAAAATGCGCATATATCCTACTCGATTATCAAGTCTACTGATTTATTCTTCATTTAATATATTATTAAACTCAATACGTTTATTTTTCCCTAAACACGAACATGTAAAAGATACGAAGAAATAAATACGAAATGAATGTAACATGGAAATACAATTAATAATAATGTTTAAAAAAATATTATTAATAAAAATTGTGAAAATAGTAATAAAATTTCAGGATTTGAAACTTTTGGGGAGGCGGGAGGGAAAGGAGGCAAATTATTGAAACGGAAAATTGAAGGCGGGAGGGAACGAAAATTGAAGGGGGGAGCGAAAGGAGGCTGGGGCCGGGATTGCCAACGTGGCAACGGTGACTGACACCGTTGTCACACGGCCCGAATTGCCAGCGGGGCCAGGCGTCGTTGTTTCACACGGCGTTGAGAGCCGCCCACTCGGATTGCCAACGTGGCAAATCCGACGGCTCCCGTTTGTTGTCCCATTTTAATTTTAACCGTCCGATTTATCACCCCTCGAATTTACCTCTCATTTTTTCCTATAAATACCCAAACCCTTCAACTATCAAACTCACAATTCAACTCTCATTTTCTACTATCAATTTCATACTCTCATTTTAAACACTCTTTCATGCACTTATTTAGTCTCTCCTAATACAAGATTCCTCCAAAAGACGCCAATCAAGGGAAAGGACACTCATCATTATGGGTATATTTTATTCTATACTTATATTTAATTTGTATTAATTTCCGTTATCGTCATTGTAATAGTTGTCATTTAGTACTCGTCATAAATTGATATTATATATAAACTTTGTATTAATTTCCGTTATCGTCATTTTAATAGTTGTCATTTAGTACTCGTCATAAATTGATATTATTTTTAAGCTTTGTATTAATTTCCGTTATCGTCATTTTAATAGTTGTCATTTAGTACTCGTCATAAATTGATATTATATATAAACTTTGTATTAATTTCCGTTATCGTCATTTTAATAGTTGTCATTTACTACTCGTCATAAATTGATATTATTTTGTTAACTTTGTATTAATTTCCGTTATCGTCATTTTAATAGTTGTCATTTAGTACTCGTCATAAATTGATATTATTTTGTTAACTTATAATTTTATTAATTTATAATTAATGTAAATTTTGCTAGAAATCATTTTCAAGGGGCATTGGCTTCGAGGGGGGTTCCCGACACGTTTCAGACCGCGGAGTCACGTAATTGGCTCGGGCTCGTAACGATTCGCGAAGGGCTCAAGAGAGGCAACAAGAGGAGCTAGTGGACCTCCCTCATGGCCAAAGTGCATCTCCCCCCAACCCACCCAACTTTCATTGACCGCCCCTCGAGCCAGCAACAGTGTCGTTCCCTCAAGTAGTAGTACGAGGACGCCATCATCATCAAGGTTGCACCGCTCTGCTAGCACTAGACACGATCATTCGTCCGCTGGTGCATCCTCCTCTCGTGCAACCGCCTCCCATGCAACTGACAGTGTAACGGGAGGAGATACGGAGGATGACATTCCATACGGCGGGCCTCAGGAGGGTGACATTCCATACGGCGGGCCTCAGGAGGGTAACATTCCAAACGGCGGGCCTCTGGATCGTTTTTAATTTTATTTAAACCTTTATGTTACAGAAAAATAAATGCTTAAGGGCGCTGACACGGTCAAAGGCCCTAGAATTTTGGAATGACCTAATCGAGGAGGATAACGAAGCAGAGTGGTATAGGTTGTCAGCTCGTAGCGACCTCCTTGGACTTTTGAATCTGAAGTACAAAGGGATGGATAGTGCACTCATTTCAGCTTTCGTGGAGCGATGGCACCCGAAAACAAACAGTTTTCACTTTCCATGGGGTGAAATTACCATTACACTCCACGATGTCTTTCAGATCCTGAAAATGCCAATCCAGGGTCGTGTTGTACATACACCATTAGATGATGTCGAAATAATTATGGATATCCACTCAAGGATGAACATTTCATTACAAGAGGTAAAAACGGCAAAGACGTCATCTGGTTTTAATTGCAAATGGCTGAATGGCATTTTGACGACGACGGGGAAATCCGACAGTGTTATAGCCTCTGGGTTTTTGGCCGTTTTGCTTGGTAGCACGTTGTTTCCCGACAAGTCGGGGAACAAAATCAAGCTACAATTATTTCAGCTGCTATGGGATCACAATGACACAGGGCAATACGCATGGGGTGCAGCTACGCTTGCCTACTTGTATAGAAAGCTCGGTATGGCAAGCCGTGCAAATGCCGCTCAAATTTCTGGTTGCCTTTTGCTCCTTCATGTAAGGATCCAAAACTCTTTCGTTCATTGTCATCTCAAATAATTATTTCCTGAAATTTACTTGCCTAAAGTTTGCTTATTTTCGTGTAGGACTGGATTTGGAGCTACTTTCCTAAGTTTAGGGGCCATTTAAATCTGTCTCAAAACGACCCGAGAAATGAGAGCCCACGGGCGGCCTACATCGATCCTCGATCGCCGAAAGAAGATTGTAGCAACATGGTCAAGGAAATGAGGCTTTCACTGGACTTATTACGACCTGACGAGGTATTACAATTTCTCTAACGAGAAGATAATTTCATTATTCATTTTACATTAATTAATTTTCATTTAAATTTATGCAACACATGCTCAAACTCTTATGTATACAGGTCATATGGATGTCGTGGGACAATGTTCAACAATGACACTACCGCACATTGACGTACAGAGGATCTCTGAAGTGCATGAAATTCAGTGAACCTTACATGCCTGATCGAGTGACTCGTCAGTTTGGTAAGGTTCAACCGATTCCCATTGACCCGATTCGCCCCAAGAGTAGAACCAGAAAGTTGACGCTCAAGAAATTCGAGGCAGTGTTCTTTCCCACGGACGACCATTGGGATGAACTGCCCAACTACCAATCCCCGATTCTGAGGCTACCCAATTGTGCCACAAGCACGCAGACGGTGGATGGCTATGTTTCATGGTTGCAACGTCTTTCCCATCCTTACATGTATGCGGATTCCAAGAGTGTGATGGAAAATGAACGTCCTATTCCCGCATACATAGAATCTGTTATCAAAATTAATCATATATAAGGGATATTCAACGAGACCCTTCGCCAGTTGGATACAATGCCAGACTTGCATATCGCAAAAGCGGCGCTTCAACGGATCCATGCGCTTGTGAATGTCCAACCGGTTGAAGCTCCGGTTGCAGAGGCTGCTGAACCAGAAGGATATGTCCCAGTTCGGGAAACACAATACTAGGAGCACGGGACACAATATGGGTCATCCACAGGTCCAAGTACAGGTGAAGGGTATCAAGGTCCATACTCCGGCCAAGGATTTGGGCAAGGATACCAAGTCCCACCATCAGCTGGAGGTCCAAGCTTTGGGCAAGCATTCCAAGGCCCACCGTTCGCACCGGCGACACGAGGTCCAAGCTATGGGCAAGCATTCCAAGGCCCACCGTTCTCAACAGCTACAGGAGGTCCAAGCTATGGGCAAGGACACCAAGGGCCACCGTTCGGAATGCCGACAGGGTTCGGGGGGCAGTACGGAGGAACGAGTGGATTCATGAATTTACTTGGATCTGTCCAAGAGTACCGACAGTACGGGGAAGGGTATCATCCACCGTACAAGACAGGTTATGGGCAAGGGTATGAGGGGCCGTACGAGAGAGGAAATGAGGGGAACAATTAAAAATATCTTTTGTATTACCTTAATCCAAATTTTATTGACTTTAGTTCAATTAATATTTCCCTTTTTATGATTTAAATTTATTTGATATGTTAGTATATAAATAGAAAATTAGGCCCAACACTCATACAAATCCGCTAATTTTTTTATCGATATAATTTATATTTAAAAATTCAAATGCATAAATTTTATTATATTTTTCAAAAAATCACATGAACACCCATAAAAATAATACCCAAAATTATAATTTGAGATATTTAACCTACAAAATTAAATAAGCCCTTACAAAACAATAAAAAAAATCAAGCAACGGTGAGAAACACCGTTGCTTTTTTTTAATTTTTTATAGCAACGGTGAAAAACACCGTTGCCATTAAAAAAAAAACAACGGTGTCTCACCGTTCATATAATAAAAATAAAATAAAAATAACAACGGTGTCTCTCACCGTCCGAATCAACAAATGGACACAATTTCAAATCTGGTGGAAGTAGGAATCCTCTTTGCATTTATGGACACTAGTACCAATCTTTTTAGCCAAAATGGCATCATTTTGAGAAAAGAATTACACATCTGCAGAAAAGCAAGGAAAGGGTACTTACATTATGAAGTCTTTGATTTTGCACAGATATGAACGGAAGAAAAAGTCATCCAATGTTTCTGCAACTTAAACATGTATGTTGGGTGTTGTTAGATATGCCCTTATTCACTTTATACGAGATGCGATCTGAGAAGTTCTCCTCTTGCAGAAGTACGTATGGATAGATGTCTACCTATAGTATGACTGAATGCACAAACAATCAACAATACTCATTTGTTAACTGTCATCAAATGTAAGTGGAATGATGTGGCATATTACATGTATGTCATTTGGGAATAAATAACATAACAACTGGACCAATTTCATATCAATCCTTAGTGCACTAATTTATACTAATCTCGTAGCATATCAACCTCTCTTAGAAATGAGGATTAGTCCTCTGATCCTTACAAACAAAAGCATTCGAAGTTAATGTTGCCCACGTGATTAGTAACCCTAAAATGGACACTATAACTTCATTATTGAGAAGTAAGAACTCCAAAATTGGGATTTTACCTCAATAGATTAGGCAAAATGGCACCATATAGATCAAAGGCACGTTATAGGTCATCTTCGGAACCATTCGTATCCATAGCTTCATTTGTTGATACGGTGACATTTTGTCAAACACCTGGTGTGCAAGGAGATGAAGTCGTCGAGGATTGGAATCACCGCCTGATTTGGAAGGGATAGAAGGAGGAGGCTACAACGGTCGTCGTCCGACGAAGAGAAAGCAAGGAAGTGACATATTTGGAGGTCGTCGGGACCGTCATCTCCACAGATCTGCGACGACAAACCAACGTCGACGAAACGGTGGTACTGTAGACTATTTGGAAGAACCGACTATTGCGGCGGCGGAAGAGTGCGGATCGGAGGCGACGAAGGAGAGTACGAGCAAATTAGAATCGGGGCCGGAAGGGAGAACGGAGGTTGAGGAGGGAGCGAATAAAGAATCGTGAGCACGAGCCTGGAGCGCACAAGAGCAAGGAGGTCAAAATCCTAAATGGAATATATTGGAGACATTTCTCATATTTAGTTTAATAAAAGGGTCAATGGGCCTCATTTTAATAAAAGGGTCAATAAACCTCATTGTTTCTAAAAAATAAAACTGAAATCGTGGTCTTTCTAGTTTGGGCTAAAAGGCCCATTAAGGAATTGTTACGAAGGTGCTCCAATAAAGGATTGCGAAAACATAAATCAGAAGAGAATTTACTGTCAACGATTATTTTTTCATGCTTTGGCGAGGCCTTGTATTACCTCATGTAACTCTATTAACTCCATTTAACTTGAAGCTCTTCACAGATTATCTTATTTAGCTTCACAATTCTAGTCTCCGTATTAGGGTTTCTTGTAATAAGGATCCATGTCACATTGTTATTTGTAACTGTAAGTATAAGGTTTCCTTTCTTGTCTTTATTTTTATTTTTTTGATAAGGTAAGAATTCGAGTAAACGACAATAATGTCGGACAACTCGAGAACCAAAAAATCGGCAACTAGAGAACCAGTTAGAACAACACAGACAAGAAAATGACAATACAACAAAGCAAAAGCGAGCTACAAGACAAGGGAGAGAAGTGAGTCCAGCACAAACGAAACAGTGCCACCAGTCGACGAGTCAAACAGGAAAAACAATCCTGGGAAGTGAAGAATGGACAACCATAACGTTGCCCCCACCTAGATGAGGGATCTTCAGGAGTCTCGACCACCTTGACGTAGGGATGCACAACCGGGTCGACCCGGACCGGAGTTCTTCGGTCCGGGTCGGACCGGTGGACCGGTTTTTTTATAAAAAAGTGACCTGTGGACCGGACCGGACCCGATCTATCCGGTCCGGTCCTTTTCCGGTCCGATCCATGGCCCGGACCGGAAACCCGGATTGTCATTTTTAGGGTATAATGGTCCATCGTGTTGACGGTCCGGCCGGGTTCGGTTCTATTACAACGAGTCTACGATATACTTGTTTGAAACTTTGAATTAAATAATTGATTATTTGTATTGCATATTAAGCTAAACGTTCATCATAATCTCATTACAATTAATAATGTAATATAAATAGTCTAAATAGATAATGTATTAGTGGGAAAAACTTTTAAAATCCTTCAACAAAATAGTGTATTAAACGAAAACACAAAGATAATCAAAAGTACAATAAGTGTTTAGTAGTCTTAAACTAGGTATATATATATATATATATATATTTTTAAAGATCCGGTCCAATCCGGTACGGACCGGAATTTTCCGGTCCGACCCGGACCCGACCCGGAACCCGGTTTTATGAAAAATCATGACCCGTGGACCGGACCGATAATAAACCGGTCCTGGACTGACCCGGAAAATTCCGGTCCGGTTCGGTCCGGGTTTCCGGTCCGGTCCATTTTTGTGCATCCCTACCTTGACGTTGCCTTCGGGATCTTCAAGAGCCTCAACACAACTACGACCACACCTGGAACAACTCGATCTCCACCCTAAATCAACTCAACAGAAGCAAAGAAGTAGAACACACAAGCTTGCACACACACACAAAAACAAAATTGCACAAAGCAAGAACAAATCACCGAGATGGAACAAGAACTTCACGGCGTGGGACAGGGGAGGGAGGTGGACGGCGGAGAAGGAGGAGGGGAATAAGAGGAAGACAAGGAGGAAGGCGAGGGAGGCGGGGCATAGTTGGAGGGGAGGCGGCGGCGGGGCAGAGATGGAGGGGAGGCGGCGGCGGGGAAGAGATGGAGGGAAGGCGGCGGCGGCGTGGCGAGGGAAGTCGGGGGCAGAATCCGGAGACGAACATGGGCTGGAAACGCGCGCAGGAATGCCAGATCTGGAAGTTGGAGAACGGATCTGGGCTCGGGAGGGTCGGAAAGTGCGGCTCACTGGGCACAAGCGGCGACCATGGCAAGGCAAGAAACGCGACCGACGACCACAAGTCTGGACTCGCCTGTTCACCGACATCGTTATGGGGCTCGATGAGGAGCAAGGCTCGGTCGGAGCGGGGGCTCAGTGAAGAGCAAGGCTCGGTCGGAGTGGAGGCTCGGTGAGGAGCAAGGCTCAGTCGGAGCGGGGGCTCGGTGAGGAGAAAGGCTCAGTCGGAGCATTTGATTCAAGGTTCGGCTCGTCTCCGGTGGGCGGTGGCCATATAAGGCTCTCTAGGGCCGGCTCGGGAGCGTTTGCTGGCTTTCGATTCCTGTCCTTTCTTGTATTTATTATTATCTTCCGAAAGTGATAATTAATATGCATGCCAATATGAGATAATCACATATTGCCGCTGGAAAAGTGCACAAACATAATTAAAACTAGCTTAGTACAATAGTACATGTTCCTCGTACGGAATTTGTGTGTCGTTGTCACATCTAGAAAGAAAAAGAGGTTGAGTTTTGCACTGCAAATATTTGTCCCAACACTGCAAAAAGAATTTTATTTTTATGCGTCAAAAACCAGTTCAATATTTATGCGCTACAACGTAGCATCCAAGAAAGTTATCGTTCAATTCAACGGTAAATTTGTTGGGTATATATATGGGAGCCTACATTCAAGCTTTGATATACCACCGAATTGATATCACACACTATTGAGAGAATGTCGTCCTCAAGCTACGATGATGCACCCGGTGTTAATTCGATTAATCAAGAGGATTGACATGTATGTAGACCTGTACAAGTCCGGGCTAGCCCGACCGGCCCGGACCGCCCACCCGATTAAAAAACCAGGCCTAGACAACAATATTGGTCGGGCCAGCCCGGTACAGTAACATGTCGGGCATGGACAGGCCTCTAGGCCCGACCAGGCCTAGAAGCCCGGCTCGGTACTGTTAATAAAACTAATATTTATTTATAATTATATATATATAAAAGAAAAGTAACCCTAACTCCCTTCTTTTCCTGACCTCCTCCATCTCCAATTCTCCATCCTCCTCGATTTGTAATAACCCTAAAAGTCCTAACCCTCGTTTTGTAAGCAAGACGCGTTAGGCATTTTCGGAACAAGTGTAAGAACCGCTTAAGTGTATAGTGGCGCGTTAATAAAGTGTTCGGGTTCTAGTTATTTGAAAATATTTATTCGAAGTTGAACGAAGAACCCCCACTCAAGGCCCGGAACCGAGCAAGGCCCAAGTCCAGTGGGCACGGCGTTTCTGCGACCGCGGTAATGCCCGCGACCGCGGTTCCAAACCGCGATCGCGGAAGTGCATCTCGTCGTCTTCTTCCCGTTCGGCGCCGGTTCGGATTTCCGCCATGTGGTGTAACGGTGGCCGGTGGAGGGGAGTTGGGTCATTTGGGTTTCCCCGGAGTTGAGCCTTCAGCCCTATAAATAGGGCCTCCTCCATCCCATTTTTCCACCATCCACAACAGCTCCATCTCTCATCTCTCTCTCAAGCTTTGTCGCCGGAGTTTGCAGTGGTCGCCGGAGTTCCTAGTGGTCGCCGGAGGTGTCCTTGTGAAGCCTTGGAGTGGTGGTGTTCACGGTAGTGAAGGAAGCGTCGTCGTTGTCATCGTTGGTAAGCTCGTGTCCGCCTCCAAAGCCGTCGTCGGAAGGGAGAACCGCGACCGCGGGTATGAAATTACGCGACTGCGGCTCTGCCCAGAATTCCGCAACCGCGGATATGCTAACCGCGACCGCGGCTTGCCCAACAAGCGCGATCGTGGCTTTGGCAACCACGGCCGCGACTTAGGCTTTTTCCCTTCGTTCGTTTCATTTATTCGTTTCGTTCGTATCTTCGTGTCGTATCGTATCTAACTTAGGGTTCCGTCTTATATTCCGTCGTCGTCGTAGCAATCCGTACTCAGATTCAAGTCGCCAGATCTCGGAACCCGGTCTCTTCGATTCGTCTAGACTAAGGCAAGTGGCGGTTCGCTCTTTCTCATTATTCCATGTTTCTCTTGATTATCAATTAATTGATTGTTAATTAAGATGGGATAAAAGTTATTGTTTTCTGTTTGGGAACAGATTTAATTAAACGATGTGTTAAAATATGACTTTATAATAGGTTGTATATATTGCTAGAAACAACGTTATTATATAGTTTGACATGATATTATTATAATAGATTTTGGTGTGGATTTATATGTGAACTTAAATGCTAGATTAGCACGAGTATTCGTAGGAACGTTAATTCCTTACGAGGATTAGTCGTTTCTTTATAACGTCGGTGTTAGGAAGTAGGTGCCCTAACACTCTTTTGGTCATGACCTACCCCTATCCGAAAATAGGAGTGGTGCACTCAGCTGGTGCCAACTTTCAGGATGTATTCCCAATCTTAAGGGATTTATTCCCAATGTCTCATTACGAGATGTGGAATTAAAAGCTTCAACGTTAACGTTCGTTTTGGAATTAAATAATATAGGTGCGGTTATGCACATAATTAATAAACCCTCGAGCGATGAGTACAACATGGAAACCGCTCGGACTCTTGTTAGAGTAAGTCTTCTGTCCAATCTGGATTCGCATTGCGCGGTGAGGTTGGTCGTGGACCCAAGTAATCAAGGTCGTGTTTTTAAACTTGTGTGAAAACTTAACGTTCCCAAACACTTGTCATACGTTTCCCATAAGACTCAATTCCTTTGGAGTCTTCTTTTAGTGCATGTTTTTTTATAAATCCGTGAAAGTTCCGAGTTATGTATCGTTTCTTCGGTTATTATTCGAGGGACAATGGTAGTAAACGGTTACGATCACTTGAACCATTCTGTTTTCACCCTTGCATAGTCTTTCATTAGACTAACCAACCGGTTTCTATTCCTTGCATGGTTGGCTGGTGTCATCCGTCCTATACGGCACATCAGTGGTTAGTCCTCGAAGACTCGAAGTAACCAATCGAAGAAGAGGCTTGCAGTTGAAGATTTAAGTGACAGTGTTTTAAGGTTATTAAGTATTACTTTAATATGTATTCCTATAAACGAGTCATGTAATAAGGTTGATTATAAAAGTCTTTTGCTGTAATTTTACTCTGTTGTAAAATCGTCATTCTCATTTAATGAGAGATCTTTTAATAAAAGGTTGAGTTTCATTTCAAATGTCTTCCGCTGATTAATCTTTCATTATTTAATATACTTATTTAAGCTTAATTGTTTCGACTAAGCCTAGGGTGACTTTGGACAGTAACGTCTGAGGTCACTGGCGTGTGGCACTACCGACATAAATCGGGGGTGTTACACAGTCCTCCCTCCATCTCCATCCTCCTCAGTCCTCCCTCCATTTCCATCCTTCTCCCTCCATCTTGCGCCACCGAGCCGCCCACTTGGTTCACGCGTGTTGATTCGATCTGCGCCAGACCGCTAGCCAGTAGCCACCGAGCCACCAAGGCCATTGCAACCAGTCACCACTGAGGCCACTGTAACCAGTCACCACTGAGCTCTCCACCTGGTTCGCGCGAGCCTTGCTAATCCGAGAACAGGTTACTCCAAATCTTTGCCCTCCTTTCTCTTTGATTGTCTATTTATATTGAAAAATTACAAAAGGGGGAAAGATTTGCAGCTGTTTCATAGCCTGAAAATTAATGGTGTGGGAAATCATAAGTTTATGAACCCAGGAAAAGCTAGATCCGTATTCAAACTTATACTTTATTTTCGTATAAAAGTAGCAGACTAGCATATTGGGGAAAATCAGTTTAATACAAGCTCGTTGTTTTAGGGCTACAATTACTAATCGAACTGAAGAAAAGCATTGCGTGTAAAAATCCACCCGGGAGCCACATAATTATTACAGTAAGAGTTCAATTGTTTCATGTTGCAAAGCACTTCAATACATTATAAAACTGAGCAAAGCACAACTGATAGTGGTCTCGGTATAAAAGTTTAGAATTGATGGTACCTGACTCACGACAATATATGCATTTTATGCAGGATTTGGCCATTATTTTTGTGTTTTTTTTAACCATTTGATGTTTTCAAATTGTTAGGGATGGAATCACCAATGGAGTCAGCTGATGACAATGTGGATATTCAAGTATATCAAATCAATACAAATACTCAGTGCACTTCAAAAGGCAAAAGACTGAAGTCACATGTTTGGGATAATATGACAAGAAGCACTTTGGGTGATGGTTCGGTCACCGCTCAATGCAATCACTGTAAGACTAACTTCAAAGCTAATCCAGATCATGATACGTCTCATCTTAGAAAGCATATTGAGAAGTGTCTGCTCGTAAATATCATGATATGAAAAAATTTTGCATTACTGGTTCTGGGTCTGGTGCTGCATCTGAATCTGCGTCTGCTAGTAACATGACAATGCATAAGCTTGCACCTAGTTTAGAGGCAATTCATGATGATTTGGGTGTTTATTTTATAACATGTGTGCTTCCTTTCAGTCAAGTTGAGTCAGCGGGATTTAAATATTTTATGAGTGTGGTTGCACCCAATTGGAATCCCTTGAGTAGAGCAACAGTTCAGAGAGATGCTTTGCTTAATTATAATTCTCTTAAACTTGCAATTGCTAAAGAATTGCAAAATGCTCCTAGGCGTATATGTTTCACAACTGATAATTGGAGAAGTGAACATAACACAGATAAGTTCATGTGTGTAGTAGCTCACTGGATTGATAAAAACTGGAAATTGCAAAAGAGAATTATTAAATTTGCTGCTTTGATGCCTCAGATTGATGGTGCTTCCCTTGTTGATGAAATTTTGTTGTGCTTGGGTGAATGAAAGTCAGTGAAAAGGTCTTTAGTTTCACTCTTGATAATGCATCGTATAATGACACAATGGTTGCATCTCTTTGAAGTCATTTATTAAGGAAACACTCTTTAGTGCTGCATGGAGAATTTTTTCACCTACATTGTTCTTGTCATATTATTAATTTGGTGGTGCAGGATAGTTTGTAGGTCATACTATAACACCCCCGACTTATGTCGATAGTGCCACACGCTAGTGACCTCAGACGTTAATGTCCAAATTCACCATAGGCTTTAATCGGAACAAATAAGCTTAAATAAATACATAAATATTAAATAACGAAAGAATAATCAGCAAATAACATTTTAAATGAATAAAACTCAACCTTTTATTAAGTCTCGTAAATAGAGAAGGACGGTTTTACAACAAAGTATAGTGACAACGAAAGACTTTTAAATTACAGCGGAAGACTCTTTTAAGGTAGTCCTAATTACATGACTATGTATTACATTTATTTCAAATTAAACATACACGCCTTGGAAATATTACTTCTTAAAACGCAAACTTCAACTGCAAGCCTTCTCTTCGATTGATTACTTCAATCGTCGGGGACCAACCTCCGATGTGTCGTATAGTATGGATGATACCAGTCAACCATGCAAGGAATGAAAATCCGGTTGGTTAGTCTAATGAAAGACTATGCAAGGGTACAAGCAGAATGGTTCTAGTGATCGTAACCGTTTACTATCATTGTCCCTCGAATAATAACCGAAGAAACGATATATAACCCGGGAACTTTCACGGAATGATAGAAGAAGATATGCATCCAAAAGAAGACTCCAACGAAATTGAGCCTTTAGGAAAATATGAAGAATTGTTTGGGAACGTTAAGTTTTCACACAAGTTCACAAAAACGACCTTGATTATTTGGGCCACGACCAACCTCACCGCGCAATGCGAATCTAGATTGGAAAGATGACTTACTCTAACAAGAGTCCGGGCGGTTTCCACGTTGTACTCCTCGCCCGAGGGTATATTATTTATGTGCAAATCCGCACTTATCTTATTTATTCGAAAATGTATATTCACGTTCATGACTTTTATCTTATTATCCAACCTCTTACAAAGAGGAAGAGTGGGACAAAATCCCGATAGTTTGGCACTTGCTAAGTGCACCACCACTTATATAATATAAGGGCACATTCATGACCAAAGGCATTAGGGCAATAATCCTCCTAACACCGAAATTATAAAGAAACGACTAACCCTCGCGAGGCATTAGCGTTCCTACGAATACTCGTGCTATCTAACAATTTAAATAGCAACAATTCACAATTATCACAACAATGTTACCTAGGAACCTATCATAATATATATAGATAAGGTTATAGCTAGCATACATACAACCTAGTAAGGTTCATCTTTCACATTTTACACACAAGGTTCCCAAACATCAATTTAGACTTTTTATCCCAACTTAATTAAGACAACCGATTCATTGTCAATTAAGATAAACATGGAATAAAATGCAAGAGCAAACCGTCACTTGCCTTGGATTAATAGGAAAATCGAATGGTGAATGGGAACGATCGCTTGCGAAAAGCACAAACTCGACACCTCGTCGAAAAAGCACCAAATTAGGCAGCGACGGTAAATCCCCGGCAACGTTTGTTGAGGGCTTTAGTAAAGGACTCAAAGGCGCAACTAGTGGTACCTTCAATTGCTCAAACAAAGCTGTAAAACTCTCTAATTTGACAGAGTAACGACTCGTACCGATTTCTAGGATTCTAAGGGAATTTGATTGAAATTGGATGCCTTAGAGTATTGGATGAGAAGGGTATTTATAGGGTTTTTTTCTTTAGGTGTGAATGCCATTAACAAACCCTCTCATTAATCCCTCCAATTTAAGACAAATTGATCCAATTTTGGATTTGTTCAATTTGGCCACCTAGATGACACATGGATTTTGTGGTTGAAATTCCGTGATTTTGGATGACATTTAATCCAATTTGATGGAGGAATTATGTGGAGGATATGGTTGTCTTGAATGCAATCCAATTGAATGAAGGATTATGTGTAGGATAAGGTTGTCTTGAATGCCCAAGGAGTAATGGCTCGAATCGGGATCCTATGGAGTCGAGTTTCCGCCATGGAAGACACCTTGAAGCTGCATTTTAATGGAGGGAAGGGTTGGGAAGAAGACAATCTTGCATTTTAATGGAGGGGAGTGTAGAAATATTTAACTTAGGTGAAAATAAGCTTAAGTTATTATATAAATTTGACCATACTTAAATCCTTAACAAAAATTTACTAAACTTGATTTAATTATTCTAGGTCAAATTAGATAAGTTTTATCTAATTATAATTAACATAAAGTTAATTATAATTTAAACCATTCTTACTTTAAAGAAATACATACTTAGAACAATTAATATTTTATCCCTTTATGGATAAACATAAATTTTTATGACCTTTATTATTATTTAAAATTCTATAATTACACCCATAGTTATACTTATTTTTTTATTTATTTTAACATCATATTATTATTACTCATATGATAGTTTGTGCCAAATATTACCATAATCTATCCTTTGAACCTAAGTTCATGAAAATTTAAATTACTCCTCCAAAGAAATAAAATAAATTTCAAAACTTTTATTTTTTTCACTTTTAAATTACAATTTTACCCTACCGTTTTAGGTGGAATATTACAGTACTACCCCCTTAAAAATAGTTTCAACCCCAAAACTAGCACTACCAAGGTAGATGTGTCGGTTTCCACATTAACCTCTCTACTTGAGTTTAGTATCTTCCATTACTTCGTACTCGAAATTAACCCTAGGGAAGTCGATCCGTTTCCTCAACCATGACATCACCTCAAATATATTGTTTCCATATTTTAGTCCATAAAATATCTCTTTAATATATCCACAAGATTATAACTACCTTAGAATCATGGTTTCCAAAATCATCACAACGATCTTAATACACCTTAAGCTTGAGAACACACCATTTTTCAACTTTTCTCTTTATAAACAACTCCCAATGTTCGTACATTATCTCCTTATAACCCAACTTAGTACCTCCAATTGTCATATCGTCTTACTCCTTACATATACATCTCACTCATTTCATTATTTACCTTAATTAAAATTTGGCCCTTATGCCATCTCTTAACCCCAAAATCTTTTCCATTAACTAGGCTCTAACATAAGACCTTTAGGATTCCTTAATTTTTTACAATTAATCACACAACATCTTATTCATGTTTTCCTCAAACATGATTTTAATAATCTGTTTAACACGATTATAATCCATCACCTTATTTACCCAAAACATGTCATAAGATCACCTTAGTAGACATAGGTCACTTCTCATCCAGTCCATTTGACAAAATCCACACACTTACATTATCCCGTACTATTAATCCATATAAATTAAAACAAACTTTTACCGATTGAGTTTGTTATTCACCCATAAATCCTTACACACTTAATCGTCCTCACACAATTTATTATCCCAAATTAAGCAAACCTTCTGCTTTACCGAGATTTAGTATTTACCCAAAACTAAATTGTCTTAATACTTCTCATGTCATTATATCATTTCCTTAAGAAAGCCTCATAACGAAACCTGAAATAGGTCTTCTAAAATAGTACTTATGATTTCACACACTTAGTTTTTCCAAAATATTTTAACACTAGTCCCACAACGGACACACTCGTTTATAAATCCCACAATTATAACTCTTAATTTTAAAGTTTACCCCAGATCGTATTAGAGTACGATCATTTTAGAGAAAACCAACTCCTTATGAAATATTTCTCTTATACATTTATTCACTTAAATGAATAATTTATAAGACTCACAATTAAGTATTTTGAGCTTTATACTAGCTCACTACACAATTTTTACCCCATCTAATCCTCAGAGTATACACATGAGGAATAACCTCAAACTCCATAGAGCATTACTACACACACCAAATCCTTATAGCAAGAAATCCTTACAACATTAACCTCTCGAGACAATGCTCATGAATTCGAGTAAAGGGAACAAATAATGTCAATGCCCAACTTGACATTATTTCAAGAACATAGAGGGGTTCTTACGAATAGTTTTGACCCCAAAACTAGCGCTAATAAGGTAGGGAACAATCACACATGTCCCAAACCAACACTATCCTTTATGAGCCCAGACAGTCTTTATCAACACTAGACATGTATTGTTTTTGGCACTCAAGGATTCTCGTATGAACGAACAACTTGCAATAGTAACAAATTTTGTAATTTCCGGAACAAGGAAACACTTCTTTATTATTCGAAACATTACATTAAAACAATTGACAAAATGTCGAAAAGACAGATTACTAATCTATGGAGACTATAGACAGAAGTCATCGCTCCTTATTCTTAAAAAGGCTCAACAAAATTACAACTACTCATTTAGGGTTTCCTTCTCGTTGGATTGACGCATCACGAAGAGTCGTTGCACCTGACCCGTAAATTCAATAGGCGCCTTGCCTTTATTACGAGCAATAGATTGCTCAACATCGGATACTTTCGGCTTTGGGTTCTGCCTACTGCCAACATTTGAGGCATGATATGATTGTGTTGGCCCTTGACCCTTCTGCCTATAGTATGTTTGCATGTGACCTTCCTTCCCACAATTATAACATACCCGCTTCTCCTTTTGGCAATTAAAACTTGTATGCCCAGCTTCACCACAGTTGTGGCATTGAATCACACCGCTACTCCAACCTGAGCCTTTGGCGGAGTCAGACTGAGTCATCTCGGTCTTAGCACGACCCGACTTCTCAAACTTGGTGGGCGATATTGTCCGCTTGAAGGTATTAGCCTTCCGGTTTTGTTGCCCACCCTTCGCCTTATTCTATTCCTCCCGCTTTCGGGCGGATTCCTCCAGCGTGACCTCTATTTTGTAGGTCGTATCAACATATTGCTCCAAAGTAGAGCAACTGTGACGCACCATCAGAGGTTTAATTTCTGGATTCATCCATCCATGGAAGTACCAGATCTTTTGTTCTTCAGTATGCACTTCAGAACCAGCGTAATGCAGCAAGTGATTAAACTTTTCCGCCAGCTCAGACACTTTCAGTCCTTTAGTCTCTAGGTAGAGGAACTCCTTCAGCTTCTCTTCCCTCATAGCACGAGAGAAGAACCGATCAGTGATCTTGGCCTTGAATATTGCCCAGCTCAGGTTTGGGTGGTTGTCCAAACTAGTTCCTTCCCACCACTCACTTGCTCCTTCTTTCAGATCTAACGAAGCAATGTGCATCTGTTCAACCTCGGTGCAGACCACGTTTCGGAACAGTCGTTTCATATGGGAAAACCAATAGGCAACCTTGATTGGTTCCCCGGTCCCATCATAGCTATCCAGGCGCATTGAATTGATCGTCTTCAATGCTCAATTGTAATTCCCGTCATTTCTCTCGGGAGCCACTGGATGTGTAGGACCTTCACGTCCCTCCACATTAGTTGCAACTTGAGGATTAAGAGTCGCTTGAGCTTGCGGTATCCCTTGGTTCACCAGTACCTCGACCATATGCCTCACTTTTTGCCCAATGGTTGTCGCATCCAACACGATTGGGGCATGAGGTGGAACTTCCCTCTCAGCTTGAGGGTCCACTTGTCCCTGATGAACATCTTGCCGCAGGGTCGGGTCATTATTACACGAGCCAGATCCCGCGTCTTCCCGTTGCTGAGTAGCACTCCATAACTGAATTCGGGAACCGTCGCTAGGACCTTCATTATCTGCTTGGTTGGTGGATCGAGTGTTCACCATCTATTGATGAACCATAACGTCAAATTAAAATCTTCCAACTTGCATATGCTACTTAATCACTTATATTATGTTACGAATTATAATGGTCCAAACCAATAACTTATATTAGTTTGACTGACCCTCCACCATTAACCTTAAAATGACCTTATCCTCTTACTTGAGAATGGATTAATTAGGAGAAATGTCAACCTTTAAATGACATTGAACCTAAGAATAGACGATATCCATTAGAATGGATCTAAGGAATAAGTAACAAAACCGAAGCTTGCGGAAGTTTGAAACCCACTTATTATTGAAACCTTATACTTCAAACTTTATACTTTTAATTTAATAGTATAACTTCTTAAAAACTAATGGCATTATAGACTTTACCAAAACCAAAATCATTCTTTCAAAGTTTATAATCTTAGTTTTAACCTTTGTCACATCATTTTATAAAAGCGCTATAGAAAGTATTATTTAACAAGAGAAGTTTCAGACCATCACTTTTAACATCATCTATGATATCATTTATAAAAGATCTATAAAATTTAATATTAGTAATTAAACAATTACTTTTTACACATTTTTTTAGACCCTAAGAAATTTTTAAAACCTTACATTTAATGGTTTAGTTTCTCCGAAATTCATATATAAAATAAAATTGTTTGAAAATAGTTCGAAAAATAATTTTGAAAATTCTCAAACCTAACAATAGGCCAAGAATTTTAAAACCATTGCTCTAATACCATAATTGTAACACCCCCGACTTATGTCGGTAGTGCCACACGCCAGTGACCTCAGACATTAATGTCCAAAGTCACCATAGGCTTTAATCGGAACAATTAAGCTTAAATAAATACATCAATATTAAATAATGAAAGAATGATCAGTAGAAGACATTTTAAATGAATAAAACTCAACCTTTTATTAAGATTCCTCTCGTAAAATGAGAATGACGGTTTTACAACAAAGTATAGTGACAGCGAAAGACTTTTAAATTACAGCGGAAGACTCTTTTAAGGTAGTCCTAATTACATGACTATGTATTACATTTATTTCAAATTAAACATACATGCCTTGGAAATATTACTTCTTAAAACGCAAACTTCAACTGCAAGCCTTCTCTTCGATTGGTTACTTCAATCGTCGGGGACCAACCTCTGATGTGCCGTATAGGACGGATGGCACCAGCCAACCATGCAAGGAATAAAAACACGGTTGGTTAGTCTAATGAAAGACTATGCAAAGGTACAAGCAGAATGGTTCTAGTGATCGTAACTGTTTACTATCATTGTCCCTCGAATAGCAACCGAAAGAACGATATATAACCCGAGAACTTTCACGGAATGATAGAAGAAGATATGCATCCAAAAGAGGACTCCAACTAAATTGAGCCTTTAGGAAAATATGAAGAATTGTTTGGGAACGTTAAGTTTTCACACGAGTTCACAAAAACGACCTTGATTATTTGGGCCCACGGCCAACCTCACCGCGTAATGCGAATCCAGATGGGAAAGAGGACTTACTCTAACAAGAGTCCGGGCGGTTTCCACGTTGTACTCCTCGCCCGAGGGTATATTATTTATGTGCAAATCCGCACTTATCTTATTTATTCGAAAATGTATATTCACGTTCATGACTTTTATCTTATTATCCAACCACTTACAAAGAGGAAGAGTGGAACAAGAGTCCGGGCGGTTTCCACGTTGTACTAGGTGGAATTTTACTTTCACTATGCTCGATCGTTCTATCTATTTTCAAGATGCTATTGATAGTTTTGTTTATAAGGATGTGGATTTGAGAGTGCATCGCCTTACAGAAGAAAAATGGGAAAAGGTTGTTCAGTTGAAAAGGTTATTGAAAGTGTTTTATGATGTAACGAATGATTTTTTTAGCCTCTAAGACACCTACTTCAAATCTGTATTTTCATGGGGTGTGGAAAATTCATAAGTTGTTGACAAGAATATCAAAAGGTCCTCCTTCTATTCTATCTAGCATGGTGACAGAAATGAAAAAGAAGTTTGAAAAGTATTGGGAAGAGTACAATTTGCTTATTTCTTGTGCTGCTGTTTTGGATTCTCAAATGAAGTTGGTAGGAATTGGTTTTCTGTATCGGAAATTATTTGGTGATGTCTATGCTAAAGAGATGGTTCAGAAAATCAAGGACACCTTGGTTGATTTGTTGGAAGAGTACAAGATTATATATGCTGATTTTGGTGATAACAGTGACAATGATGATGTGGGAAAGAATGCTAGATATGCTGATTGTGACTATGAATCTGATGGTGAGGATCTAGATGATTTTATGAATAAGGAAGCACAGATAGAAATCAGTACAAAGCTTGATCTTTATTTGAATGAAAATCCCTCTAAAAAGGAAGAGGGTTTTGATATTTTGGGTTATTGGAAGACTTCTTCTCGATTTGTTGTTCTTTCTGCTTGGGCTCGTGACATTTTATGTGTCCCCATGTCTGCAGTTCCTTCAGAATAACTTTTAGCATGGGGAAGAAAATAATTACTTCTTGTAGAAGCTCTCTTGCCTCCTCAACGGTTGAAGCTCTTGCATGTCAAGAGGATTGGCTTCGTGCAAGAGGATTGGATCCAGGTAAAATATTATATGACTTAAACTAGTTGCTTTTTGATATTATAAAGTTCTTTACCTATTTATTCATACTCTATCTAAAATGTTATTTTCAAATTGTAAGGTCCTCATAATTGTTTCATCATTGGTCCTCGTGTTGAACATGAGGATGGAGAAGTTGTAGAGTAGAGATGGTGTTTGAAGAGCAAAGAAGATTGGAGGATTGCTTGTTATTGTGTTCCTTTTGTTTGGTTTGCAATGTGGATTTGTATTTCCGGATTTTCGCATGGAATTGTATTTTTAAGATGTTGCCTTGTTGCGCTCTTGTTTGCACTCTTGTTTGCTTTGCAGGATTGTTGTGTTTTTATGTTGTATGGTATTTGCACTTTTGTAGGATTGTTGAATTGTTGAATGTTCTGTTTTTCTTTGGTTATAGTTTGCTTCTATATTTGTGACATATGTTGTGATTCTATGAAGCATTCAGGTACCCAATGGTATATAAATCAGCCATATTAAAACAATACATGTAATTAAGTCATATATTGTAAATATGTGTACCAAAAAATACAGAAATATGAAATGGGCCAGCCCGTCGGGTAACCCGGCCCGGTTGACCGGACGGGCCTGGACAAAAAACTCAGCCTGGTTAGACCGGACGGGCTTAGCCTCACCCAGTCAGTCGGGCAAAAAAATGCAAAAAACCCGGCCCAAACCCGTCCCGGGCCCGGACTTGTACAGGTCTACATGTATGTATATGTTTTTCCCCAAATTTATTTCAAAATTAGTATATTAAAACCATTTGTCATATATAGTTTAGAACGTTCATTAAAACGTACATATATAAGATCATTATGTTAGTCTTTTTATGTGGTATTTTTGGTATCCTCTATAGTTGTGAAATAAGTAGGATGATTACATGTTTTAGTTAGTCAACATTATGTTAGTCTTTTGTTAATAAATTATATGTTTTAGCACATATATTATGTTAGTATTTTATTAATAAATTAAATGATTTGGCTTAGACATTAAACATGTATTTGTAGTTGTTATTTACGGGAACCTCTAAGTTATATATATTTGTCAAATGAAGTTGAATTGCAATTATTAAGTAAATTACATGTTTGTGGTAAGAACATTATGTTAGTTTTTTTACATCGCTCTTAGGAAAACCTCTAATGTATAATTTTTTGTTAAATAAATAGGACTATACTAGTGATAGCGATTTTTCACCAGTCAACTATTCTTCTCATTTTACTACAAGTGAGGAATGGAGTGATAGAGACATTATGATCGATTGGGCTAAAAAATTCATTTTGGGACTATGTATGGTGATCGTTATAAGTATATCATGGGCTAGAAAGGTCATACTGCTGTGTGAGAAGTCTGGGTCATATAGTTCGGCGGTGAAGAAAAAGGAGGTTGAGGGTCCCGAGGCAACCCCTAACGGAAAAACAAATCTAGGACAAAGAAGAGCGAGTGCCCGTTTTAGCTGCATGGGTTGTTAGGAAAAGGAGGTTGGAGAAAACCAAGCACGTGGACATTGCCTGTCGTTAGGGGATGCCACAACCATGATCTTTCAAGTAGTTTGATTGGTCATGCATTTGTTGGATGACTTACGCATGAACAACATCAGAGAGTGAAGGTTTTGTCTACCTCTGTCACAAAGTCGAAGGCTATTATGAGTCTATTTCTAGAGGATATCCCCGATGCTTGACATCAAGGAATCAAGTGTACAATTGCAAGGCTAATGAGAGGCATAAAGGATGTTATGCACACATCGACACGTTGGATTATCTAACGGTGCCGCATTACACGTTGGATTATCTAAAGTCTAAAGGATATTATGCACACATCGACACATTTACGGTAGATGGGAAAGAGGTTGTGAGTGACCTTTTTGTTTGTCACCCCGACGCTAGACACTTGTTGTGTTTGTTCCCCCACATCGTCATCATGGATATGACCTACAAGACCAACATGTATTTGTACTTTAGTTTTCGTAATTACTACATCTAAAATATGTAATTGTATTAAAATCTTCTATTTTTTACATTTAGAAGTACAGTATGCTTTTGCTGGATTAACTTGTACCAACCTTACGTTCTGTATTGCCATCGTATTCATGCAAACTGATAAAGAAAAGCACTACAAATGGGCCTTGTGGCGCCTTAGGCTCATGACTTATGTCGGTAGTGCCACACGCCAGTAACCTCAGACGTTAATGTCCAAAGTCACCATAGGCTTTAATCGGAACAATTAAGCTTAAATAAATACATAAATATTAAATAATGAAAGAATGATCAGTAGAAGACATTTTAAATGAATAAAACTCAACCTTTTATTAAGATTCCTCTCGTAAAATGAGAATGACGGTTTTACAACAAAGTATAGTGACAGCGAAAGACTTTTAAATTACAGCGGAAGACTCTTTTAAGGTAGTCCTAATTACATGACTATGTATTACATTTATTTCAAATTAAACATACATGCCTTGGAAATATTACTTCTTAAAACGCAAACTTCAACTGCAAGCCTTCTCTTCGATTGGTTACTTCAATCGTCGGGGACCAACCTCTGATGTGCCGTATAGGACGGATGACACCAGCCATCCATGCAAGGAATAAAAACACGGTTGGTTAGTCTAATGAAAGACTATGCAAAGGTACAAGCAGAATGGTTCTAGTGATCGTAAATGTTTACTATCATTGTCCCTCGAATAGCAACCGAAAGAACGATATATAACCCGGGAACTTTCACGGAATGATAGAAGAAGATATGCATCCAAAAGAAGACTCCAACGAAATTGAGCCTTTAGGAAAATATGAAGAATTGTTTGGGAACGTTAAGTTTTCACACAAGTTCACAAAAACAACCTTGATTATTTGGGCCCACGGCCAACCTCACCGCGTAATGCGAATCCAGATGGGAAAGAGGACTTACTCTAACAAGAGTCCGGGCGGTTTCCACGTTGTACTCCTCGCCCGAGTGTATATTATTTTTGTGCAAATCTGCACTTATCTTATTCAGTTCGAAAATGTATATTCACGTTAATGACTTTTATCTTATTATCCAACCTCTTACAAAGAGGAAGAGTGGAACAAAATCCCGAAAGTTTGGCACTTGCTAAATGCACCACCACTTATATAATATAAGGGACATTCATAACCAAAGGCATTAGGGCAATAATCCTCCTAACACCGAAATTATAAAGAAACGACTAACCCTCGCGAGGCATTAGCGTTCCTACGAATACTCGTGTATCTAACAATTTAAATAGCAACAATTCACAATTATCACAACAATGTTACCTAGGAACCTATCATAATATATATAGATATAGTTATAGCTAGCATACATACAACCTAATAAGGTTCCTTTTTCACATTTTACACACAAGGTTCCCAAACATCAATTTAGACTTTTTATCCCAACTTAATTAAGACAACCGATTCATTGTCAATTAAGATAAACATGGAATAAAATGCAAGAGCGAACCGTCACTTGTCTTGGATTAATAGGAAAATCGAATGGTGAATGGGAACGATCGCTTGCGAATAGCACAAATTCGACACCTCATCGAAAAAGCACCAAATTAGGCAGCGACGGTAAATCCCCGGCAACGTTTGTTGAGGGCTTTAGTAAAGGACTCAAAGGCGCAACTAGTGGTACCTTCAATTGCTCAAACAAAGCTGTAAAACTCTCTAATTTGACAGAGTAACGACTCGTACCGATTTCTAGGATTCTAAGGGAATTTGATTGAAATTGGATGCCTTAGAGTATTGGATGAGAAGGGTATTTATAGGGTTTTTTTCTTTAGGTGTGAATGCCATTAACAAACCCTCTCTATAATCCCTCCAATTTAAGACAAATTGATCCAATTTTGGATTTGTTCAATTTGGCCACCTAGATGACACATGGATTTTGTGGTTGAAATTCCATGATTTTGGATGGCATTTAATCCAATTTGATGGAGGAATTATGTGGAGGATAAGGTTGTCTTGAATGCAATCCAATTGAATGAGGGATTATGTGTAGGATAAGGTTGTCTTGAATGCCCAAGGAGTAATGGCTCGAATCGGGATCCTATGGAGTCGAGTTTCCGCCATGGAAGACACCTTGAAGCTACATTTTAATGGAGGGAAGGGTTGGGAAGAACACAATCTTGCGTTTTAATGGAGGGGAGTGTAGAAATATTTAACTTAGGTGAAAATAAGCTTAAGTTATTATATAAATTTGACCATACTTAAATCCTTAACAAAAATTTACTAAACTTGATTTAATTATTCTAGGTCAAATTAGATAAGTTTTATCTAATTATAATTAACATAAAGTTAATTATAATTTAAACCATTCTTACTTTAAAGAAATATATACTTAGAAAAATTAATATTTTATCCCTTTATGGATAAACATAAATTTTTATGACCTTTATTATTATGTAAAATTCTATAATTACACCCATAGTTATACTTATTTATTTATTTATTTTAACATCATATTATTATTACTTATATGATAGTTTGTACCAAATATTACCATAATCTATCCTTTGAACCTAAGTTCATGAAAATTTAAATTACTCCTCTAAAGAAATAAAATAAATTTCAAAACTTTTATTTTTATCACTTTTAAATTACCATTTTACCCTACTGTTTTAGGTGAGATATTACACATACATGATGTTGTTGTTAATATTAGAAAGGTTGTCACTCATTTGAGGCATTCCATGCCAAAAAATTAGAAATTCTATGAAGTTGCTTCCACAAGTTTTGGTTTGAACATTGCTATGAAGCTTCGTTTAGATACACCTACTAGGTGGAATTTTACTTTCACTATGCTCGATCGTTCTATCTATTTTCAAGATGCTATTGATAGTTTTGTTTATAAGGATGTGGATTTGAGAGTGCATCGCCTTACAGAAGAAAAATGGGAAAAGGTTGTTCAGTTGAAAAGGTTATTGAAAGTGTTTTATGATGTAACGAATGATTTTTTTAGCCTCTAAGACACCTACTTCAAATCTGTATTTTCATGGGGTGTGGAAAATTCATAAGTTGTTGACAAGAATATCAAAAGGTCCTCCTTCTATTCTATCTAGCATGGTGACAGAAATGAAAAAGAAGTTTGAAAAGTATTGGGAAGAGTACAATTTGCTTATTTCTTGTGCTGCTGTTTTGGATTCTCAAATGAAGTTGGTAGGAATTGGTTTTCTGTATCGGAAATTATTTGGTGATGTCTATGCTAAAGAGATGGTTCAGAAAATCAAGGACACCTTGGTTGATTTGTTGGAAGAGTACAAGATTATATATGCTGATTTTGGTGATAACAGTGACAATGATGATGTGGGAAAGAACGCTAGATATGCTGATTGTGACTATGAATCTGATGGTGAGGATCTAGATGATTTTATGAATAAGGAAGCACAGATAGAAATCAGTACAAAGCTTGATCTTTATTTGAATGAAAATCCCTCTAAAAAGGAAGAGGGTTTTGATATTTTGGGTTATTGGAAGACTTCTTCTCGATTTGTTGTTCTTTCTGCTTGGGCTCGTGACATTTTATGTGTCCCCATGTCTGCAGTTCCTTCAGAATAACTTTTAGCATGGGGAAGAAAATAATTACTTCTTGTAGAAGCTCTCTTGCCTCCTCAACGGTTGAAGCTCTTGCATGTCAAGAGGATTGGCTTCGTGCAAGAGGATTGGATCCAGGTAAAATATTATATGACTTAAACTAGTTGCTTTTTGATATTATAAAGTTCTTTACCTATTTATTCACACTCTATCTAAAATGTTATTTTCAAATTGTAAGGTCCTAATAATTGTTTCATCATTGGTCCTCGTGTTGAACATGAGGATGGAGAAGTTGTAGAGTAGAGATGGTGTTTGAAGAGCAAAGAAGATTGGAGGATTGCTTGTTATTGTGTTCCTTTTGTTTGGTTTGCAATGTGGATTTGTATTTCCGGATTTTCGCATGGAATTGTATTTTTAAGATGTTGCCTTGTTGCGCTCTTGTTTGCACTCTTGTTTGCTTTGCAGGATTGTTGTGTTTTTATGTTGTATGGTATTTGCACTTTTGTAGGATTGTTGAATTGTTGAATGTTCTGTTTTTCTTTGGTTATAGTTTGCTTCTATATTTGTGACATATGTTGTGATTCTATGAAGCATTCAGGTACCCAATGGTATATAAATCAGCCATATTAAAACAATACATGTAATTAAGTCATATATTGTAAATATGTGTACCAAAAAATACATAAATATGAAATGGGCCAGCCCGTCGGGTAACCCGGCCCGGTTGACCGGACGGGCCTGGACAAAAAACCCAGCCTGGTTAGACCGGACGGGCTTAGCCTCACCCAGTCAGTCGGGCAAAAAAATGCAAAAAACCCGGCCCAAACCCGTCCCGGGCCCGGACTTGTACAGGTCTACATGTATGTATATGTTTTTCCCCATATTTATTTCAAAATTAGTATATTAAAACCATTTGTCATATATAGTTTAGAACGTTCATTAAAACGTACATATATAAGATCATTATGTTAGTCTTTTTATGTGGTATTTTTGGTATCCTCTATAGTTGTGAAATAAGTAGGATGATTACATGTTTTAGTTAGTCAACATTATGTTAGTCTTTTGTTAATAAATTATATGTTTTAGCACATATATTATGTTAGTATTTTATTAATAAATTAAATGATTTGGCTTAGACATTAAACATGTATTTGTAGTTGTTATTTACGGGAACCTCTAAGTTATATATATTTGTCAAATGAAGTTGAATTGCAATTATTAAGTAAATTACATGTTTGTGGTAAGAACATTATGTTAGTTTTTTTACATCGCTCTTAGGAAAACCTCTAATGTATAATTTTTTGTTAAATAAATAGGACTATACTAGTGATAGCGATTTTTCACCAGTCAACTATTCTTCTCATTTTACTACAAGTGAGGAATGGAGTGATAGAGACATTATGATCGATTGGGCTAAAAAATTCATTTTGGGACTATGTATGGTGATCGTTATAAGTATATCATGGGCTAGAAAGGTCATACTGTTGTGTGAGAAGTCTGGGTCATATAGTTCGGCGGTGAAGAAAAAGGAGGTTGAGGGTCCCGAGGCAACCCCTAACGGAAAAACAAATCTAGGACAAAGAAGAGCGAGTGCCCGTTTTAGCTGCATGGGTTGTTAGGAAAAGGAGGTTGGAGAAAACCAAGCACGTGGACATTGCCTGTCGTTAGGGGATGCCACAACCATGATCTTTCAAGTAGTTTGATTGGTCATGCATTTGTTGGATGACTTACGCATGAACAACATCAGAGAGTGAAGGTTTTGTCTACCTCTGTCACAAAGTCGAAGGCTATTATGAGTCTATTTCTAGAGGATATCCCCGATGCTTGACATCAAGGAATCAAGTGTACAATTACAAGGCTAATGAGAGGCATAAAGGATGTTATGCACACATCGACACGTTGGATTATCTGACGGTGCCGCATTACACGTTGGATTATCTAAAGTCTAAAGGATATTATGCACACATCGACACATTTACGGTAGATGGGAAAGAGGTTGTGAGTGACCTTTTTGTTTGTCACCCCGACGCTAGACACTTGTTGTGTTTGTTCCCCCACATCGTCATCATGGATATGACCTACAAGACCAACATGTATTTGTACTTTAGTTTTCGTAATTACTACATCTAAAATATGTAATTGTATTAAAATCTTCTATTTTTTACATTTAGAAGTACAGTATGCTTTTGCTGGATTAACTTGTACCAACCTTACGTTCTGTATTGCCATCGTATTCATGCAAACTGATAAAGAAAAGCACTACAAATGGGCCTTGTGGCGCCTTAGGCTCATGACTTATGTCGGTAGTGCCACACGCCAGTAACCTCAGACGTTAATGTCCAAAGTCACCATAGGCTTTAATCGGAACAATTAAGCTTAAATAAATACATAAATATTAAATAATGAAAGAATGATCAGTAGAAGACATTTTAAATGAATAAAACTCAACCTTTTATTAAGATTCCTCTCGTAAAATGAGAATGACGGTTTTACAACAAAGTATAGTGACAGCGAAAGACTTTTAAATTACAGCGGAAGACTCTTTTAAGGTAGTCCTAATTACATGACTATGTATTACATTTATTTCAAATTAAACATACATGCCTTGGAAATATTACTTCTTAAAATGCAAACTTCAACTGCAAGCCTTCTCTTCGATTGGTTACTTCAATCGTCGGGGACCAACCTCTGATGTGCCGTATAGGACGGATGACACCAGCCATCCATGCAAGGAATAAAAACACGGTTGGTTAGTCTAATGAAAGACTATGCAAAGGTACAAGCAGAATGGTTCTAGTGATCGTAAATGTTTACTATCATTGTCCCTCGAATAGCAACCGAAAGAACGATATATAACCCGGGAACTTTCACGGAATGATAGAAGAAGATATGCATCCAAAAGAAGACTCCAACGAAATTGAGCCTTTAGGAAAATATGAAGAATTGTTTGGGAACGTTAAGTTTTCACACAAGTTCACAAAAACAACCTTGATTATTTGGGCCCACGGCCAACCTCACCGCGTAATGCGAATCCAGATGGGAAAGAGGACTTACTCTAACAAGAGTCCGGGCGGTTTCCACGTTGTACTCCTCGCCCGAGTGTATATTATTTTTGTGCAAATCTGCACTTATCTTATTCAGTTCGAAAATGTATATTCACGTTAATGACTTTTATCTTATTATCCAACCTCTTACAAAGAGGAAGAGTGGAACAAAATCCTGAAAGTTTGGCACTTGCTAAATGCACCACCACTTATATAATATAAGGGACATTCATAACCAAAGGCATTAGGGCAATAATCCTCCTAACACCGAAATTATAAAGAAACGACTAACCCTCGCGAGGCATTAGCGTTCCTACGAATACTCGTGTATCTAACAATTTAAATAGCAACAATTCACAATTATCACAACAATGTTACCTAGGAACCTATCATAATATATATAGATATAGTTATAGCTAGCATACATACAACCTAATAAGGTTCCTTTTTCACATTTTACACACAAGGTTCCCAAACATCAATTTAGACTTTTTATTCCAACTTAATTAAGACAACCGATTCATTGTCAATTAAGATAAACATGGAATAAAATGCAAGAGCGAACCGTCACTTGTCTTGGATTAATAGGAAAATCGAATGGTGAATGGGAACGATCGCTTGCGAATAGCACAAATTCGACACCTCGTCGAAAAAGCACCAAATTAGGCAGCGACGGTAAATCCCCGGCAACGTTTGTTGAGGGCTTTAGTAAAGGACTCAAAGGCGCAACTAGTGGTACCTTCAATTGCTCAAACAAAGCTGTAAAACTCTCTAATTTGACAGAGTAACGACTCGTACCGATTTCTAGGATTCTAAGGGAATTTGATTGAAATTGGATGCCTTAGAGTATTGGATGAGAAGGGTATTTATAGGGTTTTTATCTTTAGGTGTGAATGCCATTAACAAACCCTCTCTATAATCCCTCCAATTTAAGACAAATTGATCCAATTTTGGATTTGTTCAATTTGGCCACCTAGATGACACATGGATTTTGTGGTTGAAATTCCATGATTTTGGATGACATTTAATCCAATTTGATGGAGGATAAGGTTGTCTTGAATGCAATCCAATTGAATGAGGGATTATGTGTAGGATAAGGTTGTCTTGAATGCCCAAGGAGTAATGGCTCGAATCGGGATCCTATGGAGTCGAGTTTCCGCCATGGAAGACACCTTGAAGCTACATTTTAATGGAGGGAAGGGTTGGGAAGAACACAATCTTGCGTTTTAATGGAGGGGAGTGTAGAAATATTTAACTTAGGTGAAAATAAGCTTAAGTTATTATATAAATTTGACCATACTTAAATCCTTAACAAAAATTTACTAAACTTGATTTAATTATTCTAGGTCAAATTAGATAAGTTTTATCTAATTATAATTAACATAAAGTTAATTATAATTTAAACCATTCTTACTTTAAAGAAATATATACTTAGAAAAATTAATATTTTATCCCTTTATGGATAAACATAAATTTTTATGACCTTTATTATTATGTAAAATTCTATAATTACACCCATAGTTATACTTATTTATTTATTTATTTTAACATCATATTATTATTACTTATATGATAGTTTGTGCCAAATATTACCATAATCTATCCTTTGAACCTAAGTTCATGAAAATTTAAATTACTCCTCTAAAGAAATAAAATAAATTTCAAAACTTTTATTTTTATCACTTTTAAATTACCATTTTACCCTACTGTTTTAGGTGAGATATTACACATACATGATGTTGTTGTTAATATTAGAAAGGTTGTCACTCATTTGAGGCATTCCATGCCAAAAAATTAGAAATTCTATGAAGTTGCTTCCACAAGTTTTGGTTTGAACATTGCTATAAAGCTTCGTTTAGATACACCTACTAGGTGGAATTTTACTTTCACTATGCTCGATCGTTCTATCTATTTTCAAGATGCTATTGATAGTTTTGTTTATAAGGATGTGGATTTGAGAGTGCATCGCCTTACAGAAGAAAAATGGGAAAAGGTTGTTCAGTTGAAAAGGTTATTGAAAGTGTTTTATGATGTAACGAATGATTTTTTAGCCTCTAAGACACCTACTTCAAATCTGTATTTTCATGGGGTGTGGAAAATTCATAAGTTGTTGACAAGAATATCAAAAGGTCCTCCTTCTATTCTATCTAGCATGGTGACAGAAATGCAAAAGAAGTTTGAAAAGTATTGGGAAGAGTACAATTTGCTTATTTCTTGTGCTGCTGTTTTGGATTCTCAAATGAAGTTGGTAGGAATTGGTTTTCTGTATCGGAAATTATTTGGTGATGTCTATGCTAAAGAGATGGTTCAGAAAATCAAGGACACCTTGGTTGATTTGTTGGAAGAGTACAAGATTATATATGCTGATTTTGGTGATAACAGTGACAATGATGATGTGGGAAAGAACGCTAGATATGCTGATTGTGACTATGAATCTGATGGTGAGGATCTAGATGATTTTATGAATAAGGAAGCACAGATAGAAATCAGTACAAAGCTTGATCTTTATTTGAATGAAAATCCCTCTAAAAAGGAAGAGGGTTTTGATATTTTGGGTTATTGGAAGACTTCTTCTCGATTTGTTGTTCTTTCTGCTTGGGCTCGTGACATTTTATGTGTCCCCATGTCTGCAGTTCCTTCAGAATAACTTTTAGCATGGGGAAGAAAATAATTACTTCTTGTAGAAGCTCTCTTGCCTCCTCAACGGTTGAAGCTCTTGCATGTCAAGAGGATTGGCTTCGTGCAAGAGGATTGGATCCAGGTAAAATATTATATGACTTAAACTAGTTGCTTTTTGATATTATAAAGTTCTTTACCTATTTATTCACACTCTATCTAAAATGTTATTTTCAAATTGTAAGGTCCTCATAATTGCTTCATCATTGGTCCTCGTGTTGAACATGAGGATGGAGAAGTTGTAGAGTAGAGATGGTGTTTGAAGAGCAAAGAAGATTGGAGGATTGCTTGTTATTGTGTTCCTTTTGTTTGGTTTGCAATGTGGATTTGTATTTCCGGATTTTCGCATGGAATTGTATTTTTAAGATGTTGCCTTGTTGCGCTCTTGTTTGCACTCTTGTTTGCTTTGTAGGATTGTTGTGTTTTTATGTTGTATGGTATTTGCACTTTTGTAGGATTGTTGAATTGTTGAATGTTTTGTTTTTCTTTGGTTATAGTTTGCTTCTATATTTGTGACATATGTTGTGATTCTATGAAGCATTCAGGTACCCAATGGTATATAAATCAGCCATATTAAAACAATACATGTAATTAAGTCATATATTGTAAATATGTGTACCAAAAAATACAGAAATATGAAATGGGCCAGCCCGCCGGGTAACCCGGCCCGGTTGACCGGACGGGCCTGGACAAAAAACCCAGCCTGGTTAGACCGGACGGGCTTAGCCTCACCCAGTCAGTCGGGCAAAAAAATGCAAAAAACCCGGCCCAAACCCATCCCGGGCCCGGACTTGTACAGGTCTACATGTATGTATATGTTTTTCCCCAAATTTATTTCAAAATTAGTATATTAAAACCATTTGTCATATATAGTTTAGAACGTTCATTAAAACGTACATATATAAGATCATTATGTTAGTCTTTTTATGTGGTATTTTTGGTATCCTCTATAGTTGTGAAATAAATAAGATGATTACATGTTTTAGTTAGTCAACATTATGTTAGTCTTTTGTTAATAAATTATATGTTTTAGCACATATATTATGTTAGTATTTTATTAATAAATTAAATGATTTGGCTTAGACATTAAACATGTATTTGTAGTTGTTATTTACGGGAACCTCTAAGTTATATATATTTGTCAAATGAAGTTGAATTGCAATTATTAAGTAAATTACATGTTTGTGGTAAGAACATTATGTTAGTTTTTTTACATCGCTCTTAGGAAAACCTCTAATGTATAATTTTTTGTTAAATAAATAGGACTATACTAGTGATAGCGATTTTTCACCAGTCAACTATTCTTCTCATTTTACTACAAGTGAGGAATGGAGTGATAGAGACATTATGATCGATTGGGCTAAAAAATTCATTTTGGGACTATGTATGGTGATCGTTATAAGTATATCATGGGCTAGAAAGGTCATACTGCTGTGTGAGAAGTCTGGGTCATATAGTTCGGCGGTGAAGAAAAAGGAGGTTGAGGGTCCCGAGGCAACCCCTAACGGAAAAACAAATCTAGGACAAAGAAGAGCGAGTGCCCGTTTTAGCTGCATGGGTTGTTAGGAAAAGGAGGTTGGAGAAAACCAAGCACGTGGACATTGCCTGTCGTTAGGGGATGCCACAACCATGATCTTTCAAGTAGTTTGATTGGTCATGCATTTGTTGGATGACTTACGCATGAACAACATCAGAGAGTGAAGGTTTTGTCTACCTCTGTCACAAAGTCGAAGGCTATTATGAGTCTATTTCTAGAGGATATCCCCGATGCTTGACATCAAGGAATCAAGTGTACAATTGCAAGGCTAATGAGAGGCATAAAGGATGTTATGCACACATCGACACGTTGGATTATCTGACGGTGCCGCATTACACGTTGGATTATCTAAAGTCTAAAGGATATTATGCACACATCGACACATTTACGGTAGATGGGAAAGAGGTTGTGAGTGACCTTTTTGTTTGTCACCCCGACGCTAGACACTTGTTGTGTTTGTTCCCCCACATCGTCATCATGGATATGACCTACAAGACCAACATGTATTTGTACTTTAGTTTTCGTAATTACTACATCTAAAATATGTAATTGCATTAAAATCTTCTATTTTTTACATTTAGAAGTACAGTATGCTTTTGCTGGATTAACTTGTACCAACCTTACGTTCTGTATTGCCATCGTATTCATGCAAACTGATAAAGAAAAGCACTACAAATGGGCCTTGTGGCGCCTTAGGCTCATGACTTATGTCGGTAGTGCCACACGCCAGTAACCTCAGACGTTAATGTCCAAAGTCACCATAGGCTTTAATCGGAACAATTAAGCTTAAATAAATACATAAATATTAAATAATGAAAGAATGATCAATAGAAGACATTTTAAATGAATAAAACTCAACCTTTTATTAAGATTCCTCTCGTAAAATGAGAAGGACGGTTTTACAACAAAGTATAGTGACAGCGAAAGACTTTTAAATTACAGCGGAAGACTCTTTTAAGGTAGTCCTAATTACATGACTATGTATTACATTTATTTCAAATTAAACATACATGCCTTGGAAATATTACTTCTTAAAACGCAAACTTCAACTGCAAGCCTTCTCTTCGATTGGTTACTTCAATCGTCGGGGACCAACCTCTGATGTGCCGTATAGGACGGATGGCACCAGCCATCCATGCAAGGAATAAAAACACGGTTGGTTAGTCTAATGAAAGACTATGCAAAGGTACAAGCAGAATGGTTCTAGTGATCGTAAATGTTTACTATCATTGTCCCTCTAATAGCAACCGAAAGAACGATATATAACCCGGGAACTTTCACGGAATGATAGAAGAAGATATGCATCCAAAAGAAGACTCCAACGAAATTGAGCCTTTAGGAAAATATGAAGAATTGTTTGGGAACGTTAAGTTTTCACACAAGTTCACAAAAACAACCTTGATTATTTGGGCCCACGGCCAACCTCACCGCGTAATGCGAATCCAGATGGGAAAGAGGACTTACTCTAACAAGAGTCCGGGCGGTTTCCACGTTGTACTCCTCGCCCGAGTGTATATTATTTTTGTGCAAATCTGCACTTATCTTATTCAGTTCGAAAATGTATATTCACGTTAATGACTTTTATCTTATTATCCAACCTCTTACAAAGAGGAAGAATGGAACAAAATCCCGAAAGTTTGGCACTTGCTAAATGCACCACCACTTATATAATATAAGGGACATTCATAACCAAAGGCATTAGGGCAATAATCCTCCTAACACCGAAATTATAAAGAAACGACTAACCCTCGCGAGGCATTAGCGTTCCTACGAATACTCGTGTATCTAACAATTTAAATAGCAACAATTCACAATTATCACAACAATGTTACCTAGGAACCTATCATAATATATATAGATATAGTTATAGCTAGCATACATACAACCTAATAAGGTTCCTTTTTCACATTTTACACACAAGGTTCCCAAACATCAATTTAGACTTTTTATCCCAACTTAATTAAGACAACCGATTCATTGTCAATTAAGATAAACATGGAATAAAATGCAAGAGCAAACCGTCACTTGTCTTGGATTAATAGGAAAATCGAATGGTGAATGGGAACGATCGCTTGCGAATAGCACAAATTCGACACCTCGTCGAAAAAGCACCAAATTAGGCAGCGACGGTAAATCCCCGGCAATGTTTGTTGAGGGCTTTAGTAAAGGACTCAAAGGCGCAACTAGTGGTACCTTCAATTGCTCAAACAAAGCTGTAAAACTCTCTAATTTGACAGAGTAACGACTCGTACCGATTTCTAGGATTCTAAGGGAATTTGATTGAAATTGGATGCCTTAGAGTATTGGATGAGAAGGGTATTTATAGGGTTTTTTTCTTTAGGTGTGAATGCCATTAACAAACCCTCTCTATAATCCCTCCAATTTAAGACAAATTGATCCAATTTTGGATTTGTTCAATTTGGCCACCTAGATGACACATGGATTTTGTGGTTGAAATTCCATGATTTTGGATGACATTTAATCCAATTTGATGGAGGAATTATGTGGAGGATAAGGTTGTCTTGAATGCAATCCAATTGAATGAGGGATTATGTGTAGGATAAGGTTGTCTTGAATGCCCAAGGAGTAATGGCTCGAATCGGGATCCTATGGAGTCGAGTTTCCGCCATGGAAGACACCTTGAAGCTACATTTTAATGGAGGGAAGGGTTGGGAAGAACACAATCTTGCGTTTTAATGGAGGGGAGTGTAGAAATATTTAACTTAGGTGAAAATAAGCTTAAGTTATTATATAAATTTGACCATACTTAAATCCTTAACAAAAATTTACTAAACTTGATTTAATTATTCTAGGTCAAATTAGATAAGTTTTATCTAATTATAATTAACATAAAGTTAATTATAATTTAAACCATTCTTACTTTAAAGAAATATATACTTAGAAAAATTAATATTTTATCCCTTTATGGATAAACATAAATTTTTATGACCTTTATTATTATGTAAAATTCTATAATTACACCCATAGTTATACTTATTTATTTATTTATTTTAACATCATATTATTATTACTTATATGATAGTTTGTGCCAAATATTACCATAATCTATCCTTTGAACCTAAGTTCATGAAAATTTAAATTACTCCTCTAAAGAAATAAAATAAATTTCAAAACTTTTATTTTTATCACTTTTAAATTACCATTTTACCCTACTGTTTTAGGTGAGATATTACACATACATGATGTTGTTGTTAATATTAGAAAGGTTGTCACTCATTTGAGGCATTCCATGCCAAAAAATTAGAAATTCTATGAAGTTGCTTCCACAAGTTTTGGTTTGAACATTGCTATGAAGCTTCGTTTAGATACACCTACTAGGTGGAATTTTACTTTCACTATGCTCGATCGTTCTATCTATTTTCAAGATGCTATTGATAGTTTTGTTTATAAGGATGTGGATTTGAGAGTGCATCGCCTTACAGAAGAAAAATGGGAAAAGGTTGTTCAGTTGAAAAGGTTATTGAAAGTGTTTTATGATGTAACGAATGATTTTTTAGCCTCTAAGACACCTACTTCAAATCTGTATTTTCATGGGGTGTGGAAAATTCATAAGTTGTTGACAAGAATATCAAAAGGTCCTCCTTCTATTCTATCTAGCATGGTGACAGAAATGCAAAAGAAGTTTGAAAAGTATTGGGAAGAGTACAATTTGCTTATTTCTTGTGCTGCTGTTTTGGATTCTCAAATGAAGTTGGTAGGAATTGGTTTTCTGTATCGGAAATTATTTGGTGATGTCTATGCTAAAGAGATGGTTCAGAAAATCAAGGACACCTTGGTTGATTTGTTGGAAGAGTACAAGATTATATATGCTGATTTTGGTGATAACAGTGACAATGATGATGTGGGAAAGAACGCTAGATATGCTGATTGTGACTATGAATCTGATGGTGAGGATCTAGATGATTTTATGAATAAGGAAGCACAGATAGAAATCAGTACAAAGCTTGATCTTTATTTGAATGAAAATCCCTCTAAAAAGGAAGAGGGTTTTGATATTTTGGGTTATTGGAAGACTTCTTCTCGATTCGTTGTTCTTTCTGCTTGGGCTCGTGACATTTTATGTGTCCCCATGTCTGCAGTTCCTTCAGAATAACTTTTAGCATGGGGAAGAAAATAATTACTTCTTGTAGAAGCTCTCTTGCCTCCTCAACGGTTGAAGCTCTTGCATGTCAAGAGGATTGGCTTCGTGCAAGAGGATTGGATCCAGGTAAAATATTATATGACTTAAACTAGTTGCTTTTTGATATTATAAAGTTCTTTACCTATTTATTCACACTCTATCTAAAATGTTATTTTCAAATTGTAAGGTCCTCATAGTTGCTTCATCATTGGTCCTCTTGTTGAACATGAGGATGGAGAAGTTGTAGAGTAAAGATGGTGTTTGAAGAGCAAAGAAGATTGGAGGATTGCTTGTTATTGTGTTCCTTTTGTTTGGTTTGCAATGTGGATTTGTATTTCCGGATTTTCGCATGGAATTGTATTTTTATGATGTTGCCTTGTTGCACTCTTGTTTGCACTCTTGTTTGCTTTGCAGGATTGTTGTGTTTTTATGTTGTATGGTATTTGCATTTTTGTAGGATTGTTGAATTGTTGAATGTTCTGTTTTTCTTTGGTTATAGTTTGCTTCTATATTTGTGACATATGTTGTGATTCTATGAAGCATTCAGGTACCCAATGGTATATAAATCAGCCATATTAAAACAATACATGTAATTAAGTCATATATTGTAAATATGTTTACCAAAAAATACAGAAATATGAAACAGGCCAGCCCGTCGGGTAACCCGGCCCGGTTGATCGGACGGGCCTGGACAAAAAACTCAGCCTGGTTAGACCGGACGGGCTTAGCCTGACCCAGTCAGTCGGGCAAAAAAATGCAAAAAACCCGGCCCAAACCCGTCCCGGGCCCGGACTTGTACATGTCTACATGTATGTATATGTTTTTCCCCAAATTTATTTCAAAATTAGTATATTAAAACCATTTGTCATATATAGTTTAGAACGTTCATTAAAACGTACATATATAAGATCATTATGTTAGTGTTTTTATGTGGTATTTTTGGTATCCTCTATAGTTGTGAAATAAATAGGATGATTACATGTTTTAGTTAGTCAACATTATGTTAGTATTTTGTTAATAAATTATATGTTTTAGCACATATATTATGTTAGTATTTTATTAATAAATTAAATGATTTGGCTTAGACATTAAACATGTATTTGTAGTTGTTATTTACGGGAACCTCTAAGTTATATATATTTGTCAAATGAAGTTGAATTGCAATTATTAAGTAAATTACATGTTTGTGGTAAGAACATTATGTTAGTTTTTTTACATCGCTCTTAGGAAAACCTCTAATGTATAATTTTTTGTTAAATAAATAAGACTATACTAGTGATAGCGATTTTTCACCAGTCAACTATTCTTCTCATTTTACTACAAGTGAGGAATGGAGTGATAGAGACATTATGATCGATTGGGCTAAAAAATTCGTTTTGGGACTATGTATGGTGATCGTTATAAGTATATCATGGGCTAGAAAGGTCATACTGCCGTGTGAGAAGTCTGGGTCATATAGTTCGGCGGTGAAGAAGAAGGAGGTTGAGGGTCCCGAGGCAACCCCTAAACGGAAAAACAAATCTAGGACAAAGAAGAGCGAGTGCCCGTTTTTGCTGCATGGGTTGTTAGGAAAAGGAGGTTGGAGAAAACCAAGCACGTGGACATTGCCTGTCGTTAGGGGATGCCACAACCATGATCTTTCAAGTAGTTTGATTGGTCATGCATTTGTTGGATGACTTACGCATGAACAACATCAGAGAGTGAAGGTTTTGTCTACCTATGTCACAAAGTCGAAGGCTATTATGATTCTATTTCTAGAGGATATCCCCGATGCTTGACATCAAGGAATTAAGTGTACAATTGCAAGGCTAATGAGAGGCACAAAGGATGTTATGCACACATCGACACGTTGGATTATCTGACGGTGCCGCATTACACGTTGGATTATCTAAAGTCTACAGGATATTATGCACACATCGACACATTTACGGTAGATGGGAAAGATGTTGTGAGTGACCTTTTTGTTTGTCACCCCGGCGCTAGACACTTGTTGTGTTTGTTCCCCCACATCGTCATCATGGATACGACCTACAAGACCAACATGTATTTGTACTTTAGTTTTCGTAATTACTACATCTAAAATATGTAATTGCATTAAAATCTTCTATTTTTTACATTTAGAAGTACAGTATGCTTTTGCTGGATTAACTTGTACCAACCTTACGTTCTGTATTGCCATCGTATTCATGCAAAATGATAAAGAAAAGCACTACAAATGGGCCTTGTGACGCCTTAGGCTCATGTTCGAGAATCAAGAACCTAAGGCGATCATGTCAGATAGAGATCTCAGAGCTGTGAAGGCTCTCGAAGTAGTCTTTCTGAATCCGCATCATCTATTGTGTAGGGTCCATGTCAACCGTAACGTGGAAGCTTATGTTACCGATAAGATTGAAAACATTGACCATTTTTATGGTAATGTTCGTTGGTTGTTGAGGTCACCCACTAAGGATGTGTACGAGACACGACTTGCATACTTGAAGGAGAAATGGAAAGGGTTGATGACATACGTTGAGCAAGTATGGCTTATACTGCACAAGGAGAAGCTAGTTTGTGCATGGTAGGACACAATTCTCCATAAGATCATCAAACAGGTAAATTCAATGCCAGTAGGAAAACCTTTTTATATACATATCAATGTATATTAAGTGTAACTTGAGGTTTATTTTCAGGGTCGAGAGTCAACACTCTATGCTTGAGGACATGATCCAATCGTCTGTTGGAGGGTTCAACATGCTCGTGCAACAAATCGACAATTTGTTCATTGATCAAGTTCGTGCAAATAGGGATGATATGGAGCAAAGTGCTTATAAGGCGCCTACTGATATCGTAAGTAAGCCGAAATGCGTGAAGGTTTTTTTCAGCCGCATGTTTATAAGGTCTCGGAAAAGTGCTTGAGAATGCTATACAATGAAGTTGTTAGGGCAAAGGAAAGAAAAATACATGAGGAAGAATGTCATGATGTTTTCTGGAGATCCTCCCTAGGGTTGCCTTACCCACAAAGGATCAAGGAGTATGTACATGCCAGTATCCCGATGAAGCCAAATGAAATTGATATTTTCTGGAAGTAGATCAAGTGGAATGGAGTGGGTCTTCGGGATCTCGGAAATGATGAGGATGTTCCCCTCACAACAGATGATGTCACATTTGATACCACGTGGGGAGAATTTCATAGCGGTGGAGTGCTCTTCGATCTTAAGTTCAACCTCACCAGCAAGTACAAAGTCTACCATGACTTGAGATCGTGTAGCGCAGAAGAGCTTACGGGCCAGTGCGATCAAGAAGGGGAGGCCTAAAAAGCAGAAGAACGTAACCAAGAGGAACCCGAGTTGGTTTGAGCACAAGGCGATGGAGGAAAAGAAGAAGGATGAGGAGCGAAAGAATTCAGGAGGCAAAAAATCGTCTGTGGGATCAAAAGGACGTCCTCCGAGTAGTATATCACGCAACAGAGTTTCAACTACCAAAGGTAATACCACTGAACCACCTATGGCCGACCAACTACCGAAGGAGGTGATTTACCTCGGCTTTAACTGAGGTCGGCAGAATATTGACTCGTTCATGTTCGACTAAATTTCTGCATTACAAAATGTAGTGGGTGATGGTCATTGTGGGTACCGTTCTATGGCTATATTATTAGGCAAGGACCAAGAGAGTTATGACTATGTTTGATGGGAGCTTTCCAAGGAACTACAACAATGTCAAGAGCTGTACAGACCGGCTAGTATTGTTACCCCAATAGCCTGACTTATCAAGTTAGGTAATTATACCGGAGAGTGATTGAGCCATCACTGGATGGAAGTTTCTATGGTCGGCTTGGCATTTGCCACTGTAGCACCCCTGACTTATGTCGGTAGTGCCATACGTCAGTGACCTCATACGTTAATGTCCAAAGCCACCCTAGGCTTTAATCGAAACAATAAATAAATAAATGTGAAATAATGACAGCGTAAATAACGTAAGACTTTTGTAGTGAACACTCAATACTTCTATTTAAAATGTCCCCTCATAAATTAAGAAGAACGGTAATACAACAAAGTGAAATTACAGCGAAAGACTTTTTGAATTACAGCGGAAGACTTTTTAAAGAAACCCTAATTACATGACTTATTCTAATTTATGTAAGCATTACATTTATTTCAAAACACACACACCTTTAAAATATTACTACTTAAGAACGCAACCTTCAACTGCAGGCCTTCGTCTTCGATTTGTTACTTCAAATCGTCGGGTAATAACCTCTGATGTGCCGTATACGACGGATGACACCAGTCAACCATGCAAGAAATAGAAACGGTTGGTTAGCCTAATGAAAGACTATGCAAGGGTGAAAAACTGATTGGTTCTTTTAGTCATATATAATCACTACCCTTGTTTCTCGAATAAAACTCGGTAAACGGTATATGACTATAGACCTCTACTAAAAAGAAAGAGTATGAATGCTTAAAGAGAAGACTCCAATGAATTGAGTCTTATGAGAAACGTTAATGAATTTGTTTGGGAACATTATGTTATCACACAAAGTTGTAAGAACATCTCGTTGAATATTTGGGTCCTCGACCAACCTCACCGTGTAATGCGAATCCAGATTGGAAAGGGAACTTACTTTAGACAAGAGACCGGGCGGGTTTCACGTTGTACTTCTCGCACGAGGGTATATTAATTATGTATCACGTGACACTTATCTTATTTAATTCCAAAACGTGCATTAACGTTAAAGTTTTTATTATCCACAACCGATCTCGCAATGAGATTTAGAGTGGGACAAATCCCGAATTTCGGCACTAGCTAAGTGCACCACCACTTACATAAAATAAGGGTAGGTCATGACCAAATGTATTTGGGTAATTATCCTCCTAATACCAAGTTATTAAGAAATGCTAAACCTCGCAAGGTAAATAGCGTTCATACGAATACTCGTACTAACTAGCAATTATATCCACACCAATGCACAACAAATCTACACCAACGTTTATCTAGCACCCTATAATAATAATATATATGTAAGGGTTATAGCTAGCATATATACAACCTAATAATAAGGTTCATTTTACACAACATTTTAACACACAAGTTCCCAAACGAGAAATTAAACATATTTATCCCAACTTAATTAAGACAATAGATTAATTGTCAATTAAGGAAATATGGAATAAAATAGCAAGAGCGAATCATCACTTGCCTTGAATCACGAAGAAGATGAACGACATCTCGAAGATGGTTGCTTTTAAAAAGTAAATTGGCTCCCTGCTTTATTCTTGTTCCAAATGCAATTTCGAGACGTATCCAAATCATACAAAATGAAAAGATTATATTACATAATTTATTCAATCACAATTTGAAGGACACAATGTCTCGTTTTCTAATTGATTTTATTTAACTCATAAATAAATCAATTTCAAGGCTTATTGATATAATGATTATTTATACGATTAAAAATTATTTAGCCGTATATTCTAAATAATCATATCATAAATAAATTGATCCAATAATTTATTTATATTCCTAAAATTTTCTAACTCAAAATATTATCTAAATGAATAGTAATAATTTACCCATTCATAATATAAGATAATATTAAAAAAATTATATTATATTTTATTTTATTTTTCATAAAATCAAATTAATCCTAAAATATTTTCACTAATCTGGATTAATTAATTAATTTGTCTACCTCTGTCACAAAGTCGAAGGCTATTATGAGTCTATTTCTAGAGGATATCCCCGATCCTTGACACAAGGAATTAAGTGTACAATTGCAAGGCTAATGAGAGGCATAAAGGATGTTATGCACACATCGACACGTTGGATTATCTGACGGTGCCGCATTACACGTTGGATTATCTAAAGTCTAAAGGATATTATGCACACATCGACACATTTACGGTAGATGGGAAAGAGGTTGTGAGTGACCTTTTTGTTTGTCACCCCGGCGCTAGACACTTGTTGTGTTTGTTCCCCCACATCGTCATCATGGATACGACCTACAAGACCAACATGTATTTGTACTTTAGTTTTCGTAATTACTACATCTAAAATATGTAATTGCATTAAAATCTTCTATTTTTTACATTTAGAAGTACAGTATGCTTTTGCTGGATTAACTTGTACCAACCTTACGTTCTGTATTGCCATCGTATTCATGCAAAATGATAAAGAAAAGCACTACAAATGGGCCTTGTGACGCCTTAGGCTCATGTTCGAGAATCAAGAACCTAAGGCGATCATGTCAGATAGAGATCTCAGAGCTGTGAAGGCTCTCGAAGTAGTCTTTCTGAATCCGCATCATCTATTGTGTAGGGTCCATGTCAACCGTAACGTGGAAGCTTATGTTACCGATAAGATTGAAAACATTGACCATTTTTATGGTAATGTTCGTTGGTTGTTGAGGTCACCCACTAAGGATGTGTACGAGACACGACTTGCATACTTGAAGGAGAAATGGAAAGGGTTGATGACATACGTTGAGCAAGTATGGCTTATACTGCACAAGGAGAAGCTAGTTTGTGCATGGTAGGACACAATTCTCCATAAGATCATCAAACAGGTAAATTCAATGCCAGTAGGAAAACCTTTTTATATACATATCAATGTATATTAAGTGTAACTTGAGGTTTATTTTCAGGGTCGAGAGTCAGCACTCTATGCTTGAGGACATGATCCAATCGTCTGTTGGAGGGTTCAACATGCTCGTGCAACAAATCGACAATATGTTCATTGATCAAGTTCGTGCAAATAGGGATGATATGGAGCAAAGTGCTTATAAGGCGCCTACTGATATCGTAAGTAAGCCGAAATGCGTGAAGGTTTTTTCCAGCCGCATGTTTATAAGGCCTCGGAAAAGTGCTTGAGAATGCTATACAATGAAGTTGTTAGGGCAAAGGAAAGAAAAATACATGAGGAAGAATGTCATGATGTTTTCTGGAGATCCTCCCTAGGGTTGCCTTACCCACAAAGGATCAAGGAGTATGTACATGCCAGTATCCCGATGAAGCCAAATGAAATTGATATTTTCTGGAAGTAGATCAAGTGGAATGGAGTGGGTCTTCGGGATCTCGGAAATGATGAGGATGTTCCCCTCACAACAGATGATGTCACATTTGATACCACGTGGGGAGAATTTCATAGCGGTGGAGTGCTCTTCGATCTTAAGTTCAACCTCACCAGCAAGTACAAAGTCTACCATGACTTGAGATCGTGTAGCGCAGAAGAGCTTACGGGCCGGTGCGATCAAGAAGGGGAGGCCTAAAAAGCAGAAGAACGTAACCAAGAGGAACCCGAGTTGGTTTGAGCACAAGGCGATGGAGGAAAAGAAGAAGGATGAGGAGCGAAAGAATTCAGGAGGCAAAAAATCGTCCGTGGGATCAAAAGGACGTCCTCCGAGTAGTATATCACGCAACAGAGTTTCAACTACCAAAGGTAATACCACTGAACCACCTATGGCCGACCAACTACCGAAGGAGGTGATTTACCTCGGCTTTAACTGAGGTCGGCAGAATATTGACTCGTTCATGTTCGACTAAATTTCTGCATTACAAAATGTAGTGGGTGATGGTCATTGTGGGTACCGTTCTATGGCTATATTATTAGGCAAGGACCAAGAGAGTTATGACTATGTTTGATGGGAGCTTTCCAAGGAACTACAACAATGTCAAGAGCTGTACAGACCGGCTAGTATTGTTACCCCAATAGCCTGACTTATCAAGTTAGGTAATTATACCGGAGAGTGATTGAGCCATCACTGGATGGAAGTTTCTATGGTCGGCTTGGCATTTGCCACTGTAGCACCCCTGACTTATGTCGGTAGTGCCATACGTCAGTGACCTCATACGTTAATGTCCAAAGCCATCCTAGGCTTTAATCGAAACAATAAATAAATAAATGTGAAATAATGACAGCGTAAATAACGTAAGACTTTTGTAGTGAACACTCAATACTTCTATTTAAAATGTCCCCTCATAAATTAAGAAGAACGGTAATACAACAAAGTGAAATTACAGCGAAAGACTTTTTGAATTACAGCGGAAGACTTTTTAAAGAAACCCTAATTACATGACTTATTCTAATTTATGTAAGCATTACATTTATTTCAAAACACACACACCTTTAAAATATTACTACTTAAGAACGCAACCTTCAACTGCAGGCCTTCGTCTTCGATTTGTTACTTCAAATCGTCGGGTAATAACCTCTGATGTGCCGTATACGACGGATGACATCAGTCAACCATGCAAGAAATAGAAACGGTTGGTTAGCCTAATGAAAGACTATGCAAGGGTGAAAAACTGATTGGTTCTTTTAGTCGTATATAATCACTACCCTTGTTTCTCGAATAAAACTCGGTAAACGGTATATGACTATAGACTTCTACTAAAAAGAAAGAGTATGAATGCTTAAAGAGAAGACTCCAATGAATTGAGTCTTATGAGAAACGTTAATGAATTTGTTTGGGAACATTATGTTATCACACAAAGTTGTAAGAACATCTCGTTGAATATTTGGGTCCTCGACCAACCTCACCGTGTAATGCGAATCCAGATTGGAAAGGGAACTTACTTTAGACAAGAGACCGGGCGGGTTTCACGTTGTACTTCTCGCACGAGGGTATATTAATTATGTATCACGTGACACTTATCTTATTTAATTCCAAAACGTGCATTAACGTTAAAGTTTTTATTATCCACAACCGATCTCGCAATGAGATTTAGAGTGGGACAAATCCCGAATTTCGGCACTAGCTAAGTGCACCACCACTTACATAAAATAAGGGTAGGTCATGACCAAATATATTTGGGTAATTATCCTCCTAATACCAAGTTATTAAGAAATGTTAAACCTCGCAAGGTAAATAGGGTTCATACGAATACTCGTACTAACTAGCAATTATATCCACACCAATGCACAACAAATCTACACCAACGTTTATCTAACACCCTATAATAATAATATATATGTAAGGGTTATAGCTAGCATATATACAACCTAATAATAAGGTTCATTTTACACAACATTTTAACACACAAGTTCCCGAATGAGAAATTAAACATATTTATCCCAACTTAATTAAGACAATAGATTAATTGTCAATTAAGGAAATATGGAATAAAATAGCAAGAGCGAATCACCACTTGCCTTGAATCACGAAGAAGATGAACGACATCTCGAAGATGGTTGCTTTTAAAAAGTAAATTGGCTCCCTGCTTTATTCTTGTTCCAAATGCAATTTTGAGACGTATCCAAATCATACAAAATGAAAAGATTATATTACATAATTTATTCAATCACAATTTGAAGGACACAATGTCTCGTTTTCTAATTGATTTTATTTAACTCATAAATAAATCAATTTCAAGGCTTATTGATATAATGATTATTTATACGATTAAAAATTATTTAGCCGTATATTCTAAATAATCATATCATAAATAAATTGATCCAATAATTTATTTATATTCCTAAAATTTTCTAACTCAAAATATTATCTAAATGAATAGTAATAATTTACCCATTCATAATATAAGATAATATTATAAAAATTATATTTTATTTTATTTTATTTTTCATAAAATCAAATTAATCCTAAAATATTTTCACTAATCTGGATTAATTAATTTAACCAATATTAAGCCAAAAATAATCAAAATTAAAATCAAAATCGCGAATTGGGCACAAATTCAATCTCGCCGGAATACCTATTTGACACCTCGTCAGAAAAACGCCGAATTGAGAGGGTATTTATAGGTTTATTGGAGCCTAGGATTCCCTCAACACGCTCTCATGGTTAATGCCCTCCAATTGAAGATGATCTGATCCAATGTTTAATTTCTTCAAATCAGCTTCAATGGACGCGGTTAAGAATTGGGGGCAAAATCCCATCGATCTCGCCACATTTTTTCCAAATTGATCGTGTAATTATATGTGTATAATCATGCTCTTTAAACCCTAAACCATGCTTGGAGCTTCACGACCTGCGTGTTAATGGAGAGGGTTGGGGAGGAAGAAAGCTACTTTTGGTTATTTATACATGCCCCCTATTTTGGCTTAATTACACATTTTGCCTAAATTTCTTAAGTTGTGGCAAAAATGCTCTTATTTTAACTTTTTAAAAATTATAAATTTACCTAAACTTATTTATTTTAATATTATAAGTTCATAATATTATTTTAACCCAAAATTAAAGTGTAGAAAATTTTAACTTAGGTTAAAAAAAGCTTAAGTTATTATTCTTATGAATTTGACCATACTTAAATCCTTAATAAGTATTTGTTAAACTTGATTTAAATATTCTAAGTCAAAATTGATAAGTTTTATCTAAATTATAATTACCATAAGGTTAATCATAATTTAGACCATTCATAACTTAAAGAGGTAACTTACTTAGGACATGTATTATTTTATTCCTTCATGGATAAGATAATGACCTTATTATTATACTTAAAATTTCTAAAACTACATTCATTGTTATATTTATTTATTTATTCTTACACCATACTATTATGACCTATTTGATTATTTGTACCAAAAATTTATTCATAACTTAACCTTTGAACCTAAGTTCATGAAAATTTAAATTACTCCTCTAAGAGAAATAAAGTAAATTTCATAACTTTTATTTTTATCAAATTAAAATAACTATTTTACCCTTCTAATTTAAGTGGGATATTACAGCCGATTCCAGGTGGCTCTTGTTGTATTATCATGGAGTGGACCTAGAGGTGTCAAACGGGTCGGGTTCGAGTTTAAGCGTACCGAGTCGGGTCATTTATGGGTCGGGTCAATTGTGGGTCAAAATTTGCGGGTCGATTGTGAGTCGGGTCGTTGCGGGTCAGGTACGGGTTCGGGTCGACCCAGCGGGTCGAGAGTGCCTTGTCAAAATTTTATAAAATGAATATTAAAATAATATTTTAATTAAAACAAAAAATAATAAATCAAAAAATTAATATTATATAATATTTTAATAATAAAATATATTATAATATTTAATATATAAAATATAAACACATTTGTATTGACTCAACGGGTCAATGACCCAACCCATAAATTTTTGGGTCGAACATGTCGAGTCACTTTTGACCCAATACTTTTCGGGTCGTGTCTCGACCCAGAAAACGCGAGTCGGTTGGGTCGGGTTTGCGGGTCGGGTCAAATTTTGACAGCTCTAAGTAGACCTCACACATGCCTCCTAATGTGGGCTCCTCTGGGTGTACAACCTCCCAATACTGTGCATACGATATCACTAGTAGGCAACCATGACCATTTTGTACCGGTATGCATTCTTACAGTCGATCATCATTAGCCTTTATTTATTTTGCACTTATTTTAACCCTTAAATTTCTACAGGTTTTGCTAGTTGATGATCTTTGTTCTATTTCACCCATGCCCGCCATTTGGACCCGATTCAAAGATGCAAGTGTTGAAGGATGGGATAAACCGTTTGAGACTAGGATGAATGATTACGTCGAGGAACGGACCATGGTTGGTCGGCTCGAATTAGTTATGTAGTAATATGGTTTAGGCTATCCAGCTACTACAAATGTTGGATCAGGATGAAGTTGGATATGTCCGATCGATGTAAATCCATTCCTTTTCCAATTTGTAGTATCCACTACTTAAATATTGTGGGAATGTTTTAAGGTCTCCCTTTCCAATTTGTAGGGTCCACTAGTTAATTATTACATAAGTTGGACAACATTTACAAAAAAACGTTCAAGCATCCCAAATATCAACGTACAAAGTGGACATTGGACATCAAATAACCAACAACAAACCCTTTTAATGAAACATTGCAATAGTCCCTAAACCCTAAAAAACCATGGACAAATCCTCTCCCATCCTTTAAGCGCAACAGAGTGGCGCACAAACCCTATTGCAATGTTCCATTAAGAGTGTTTGGGTTAAACAAATTGGACAACATTTAGGGTTTAGGGTTTTTGAGACCTAAACCTTAAACCCTATGTGCGCCACTTAGTAGCATATAAAGGGTTATGCTAACAAAACACTTTTTGCGCTTCTAAGTGGCGCATAAAGGGTTTAGGTCTCAAAAGCCCTAAACCCTAAACACTGAACCTAAACACTTTGAACGAAACATTGCAATAGCCATATCATACAGCTTTTCCCACATATCTTCCATATTGTAAGACAGTTGGATTCACAACAACACCGGTCCAAGGCCATACAAACAGCTCATCCTTATTGAAAACAAGTTTTTGAAACATTGAGGCCATATATAACTACTGAATGTCCTTCATTCACCATAAATCCAGAAATCTCATACCATATATTGTAATATATAAAACTCTAACGTACTTCTTTGAATTGGGTCTAAGATTCTTTGAGTTCTAAAAACTGAATTTATCATACTTTACCAAAACATTTCGGCCATATCTAGATATTGGAATTTATTTACCCAACTTAAACCTAAAAATCTTAAACTTTGTACTATAATGTAAGAGGCCATAAATCCTACAACATAAACCCTAAAGTGTCAAAAACCCCAATGAAATCTCCCTCGTAGCCCTTAGGCATCACCTAAGGTTTAGAGAGATTATACTATAATGTACTTCTTTTAATTTGGATTTTTTAGGGTCTTTTACATTATAATATAATGTACTTCTTTTAATTTAAAAATTTTAGGGTCTTTTACATTATAGTATAATGTAAAAGACCCTACAATGTTTTAGAGAGATTATACTATAATGTACTTGCTGTGAGAGAGATTTAATTTGGATTTTTTAGGGTTTAGGGTTTAAATTGTAGGGTCTTTTACATTATACTACAAAGTTTAAGATTTCAAAGTTTAAGATGGGTTTATAACTTCCAGTATCTAGGTATGGCCCGAATACTTTGGTAAATTATTTAGGACGTCGAAATGTGTGCGAATTGGGAGGTTCCTCATCAAGTATAGGGGCTTGTTAGGAAAACAATATTTGCCTCTGAATTCTCATACCCTAAAACCTAAAAATCCTAAACTAATCCCCTTCACATGTTTTGGGCGCCACTAGGTGGCGCCCAAAAGCTGTGGGGATTTGTTTCGGGTTTTCTAGGAATTTTGAGTTTGGGATTTAGGATTCTATAGATTATAGTACAAGGTATGAGATTTCAAAGGTTTATTTTGGATAAATAACATCCAATAGTTAGATATGGATCAGATGTTTACAAAAAATCTTTATAAAGATACGTGTTCTTGGCTTTTTTAGGGCAGTATTGAGAAGGGGACTCCACCATAATATTATATGATATATATTTTGTGATTTTTTTTTTTAATTTCAATTGTTAAATATGGCCCCAATGTTTTGGGAAGAAGGATTGACAGGTAGCTAATACCTAGACAATTGGACTTTATGCATAGATTGAAACATTGGGGCCATATCTAGATATTGGATATTATTTCTCCAATATAGTTGCAGAAATCTTATACCCTATACTGTTAGCTATGACATTTGCCTATGAATTCTTATACCATAAATCCTAATAAACCCTAAACACTTAATGTGCCACCTAGTAACGCATAAAGGGTTTTAGTTTTTTAAGTTTTAGGTTTTTTATCAGTTTTTTTCGCGTTTAGGGGTAACTGTCTCATATTGCATTATATGGGTTTTAAAAGACGTAAAAACAAGATACAAATAAAAAAATACGTAAAACCACAATACGAATCACAATAAAAGACATAAGACCACAATACGAATCAACATAAAGACGTAAAACCACGTTAATACATAATATGAACAAACACAAAATGTTAGTACAAAATACATAATACTATGAAGAGTACGAAATACATAATAGTAGCTAGATATCGTTGTTGCTAAACAACATCATCTGAGTCGTTGCTAAACAACATCATCTGAGTCGTTGCATTCTAAGCCGCTGCCCTGGATTACTCGCCCCTCTCATATATAGACAGGACATGCGCCACTCGGGATCGATACTTTGTTGTAGTAGACGAATCAGTTGCAGCACCCGAGGACTAGGACGGTCGCTATGAGGTCCGAATAAGCGGATCGGCTACAGGAAGCTCGTCGCCGCAGAGAATGGCTAACATATGGTACCATTCCGGCCCACCACCCCTTAGCTGAATAACCTTTTGAGCAAAAGCAGTCTTCATGGCCAAACGTTGCAAAAGAAAAAAAAAATTGTTATACGTGGATTTCGAGAATAATAATAATAAAATAGGCAAAATCAAATGAAATGATGGAGAAACCTATTATATGCGCGTCCAGCCGGAGGAGGACCTCACACAATTCGAGGTTGAACTCATGATATGGGACTCACATACGGATGTGAGATCTGAAGATACCAATCTAGGTACTCGTCGTTCATATCCCACAATAGGAAGACCATCGGGCTCTCCAAAATAAATGAACATAGATGCTCCTCGACATGCTCCTAGCCGTCCCACGCGGGCTCAAAGGTCAATCTGTAGAGCAACTTTCCTGCACCCTTCATGAGGCGGAATGGGTATGATGGCTCTATGACATCTATTGACATGCTCTGTTACCATCCAAACTGGCATACAACCTGATCGGGCATGTACGACTCAACAAGGTTCAGGTAACGAATCGTCCCTCGGTATGTGGAGGCCCTATAGACACCTGCAAAATCTAGACTGCCATACGACATCCACCGTACCTGCAATGATAAACAAGTCTAATCGTGTAAATAATTATTCATAAGTGCAACATAAATATTATAAAATTAGGGTGTGTACATCCTTGGGCGGTACTCATCCAGAATACAAATGTAATGCCGGTTGTTGTCGGGAGCACGTAGTGCGGTGGCAGATGTAATATCGAGCAGCGCGTCACTTGTCATCATCCCTGGCGGGGAGGGGGTTAGGGTTCCCCAAGATATATTTGAACTACGTCCCTATCCATATCTACATGTGAATTAATATAGTTGGTTAACAATATTTTTAAAAATTTAATAGTTAATACAACAACGCTAAATTTATCGTTCATTTACCTGAAGTAGATATATGCACCCCACTATGCATGTCATCCCCCCCCCCCCCCCCCCCGAGAAGCCTCACCAAGGTTTCTATGCAACCAGGTTAGAACCTCGGTTCCCCAACCTGTACTGACGACACACCCCCAATCTCTGAACAACGACAACATTCTCAACATCAGTTGGTTCGTGGACTTATCCACGAAAATGCTACAGGACATGGCATGCCATAGGTATCCCGCCGCTATCGACTTGGGCTCGTCGCCGCCCTCTATCACGTAGAACGTGCGTAAAAACTCGAAGGGCATAACCCCGACCCTTCATGATGTCCTTCAGCATCTCATCCTCGTCGATACCGAACATGTACTCAAACAACTCCTGGGCGAATGCTGTTTGTTGATCATTATCAGCAAACGGTATGTAGCAGGGAAATCCCTCGATGCTCAGTCCTAGGATCATCTCCACGTGATGAAGCGTGATTGTAATCTCACCCCACGAAAAGTGAAAGTTGTTCGTCTCAGGTTGCCACATCTAGACAAACGCTGTGATGAGAACGTTGTCGACCCTCACAAATTGAAACTCCCAGATACGAGTCAATCTGGTCTACTCGACAATCCAAAACCAAGTGCCTTCAACCACATCTGTGGGAATGTAATGCCTCCAAAATGCGAAGTCGGTCGGGCGTGTATAAGCCTTCAAAGCCCGTACAAGGGCTCTGTAGGCGGAGGATCAACGTGCCAAATTTGGTGCGCAATGTGAGTGTCGAAGCTCTGCAGCACCTCAAGCGACTTAAGTCCGTACGGGGGGCCTCTTCCTCCGATGGAGCCTCCTCGACTGGTAGAACGTCGTCAGTGCCTCCTCCGCTGTCGTCGTCGCCTCTGTCGCTGTAGCCGCCTCCTCTGCCGCATGCGCACCCTCCTCCGCCGCTTGCTGCACCGACGAATCTTGTGCCGTCGCAAGTCCCTCCGCCACGGATACCACCAACTCCGACGTTGTCTGCTCCACCATTTTCTCCTCCGCTTTAACGTCATCTCCATTGTCGTCGTTTCGATCCATTTTTGCCGTTTCGAGAGAAGAAGAAATTAGGTCGGGGAAGAAGAAGAAAGGGCACGTCTATATAGTGCTTCTCTTGTGCGCCACATAGACGACCCACTTTTTTGGGTTTATTTTTTATTTTTATATTTAACCTAAACCGGTTCAGTTGAACCATTTAAAAAAAGAAGAAGTTATAGCGCATAAAAGTGTTTCTTTTAAAAAAATATTAAATTGGGCGTTAATACGTCCAAAATGTATGCAAGGCGCAAATCCATAAATGATACACAATAATTTTTCATTCCTTGATTATTGAAAAGTTGTTCATTAACGTCTCCTTAATTACCCCCATAAATTTTATTATCTTAGAAAATATGAAATATAATGATAAATAAAACTTATTTTATAACAATATTATCCATATATTTAACTAATTAAAAAAATTTAATATTAAGAGTGTATGTAATAACTTTTTCATCATGGAAAATTTTCAGGAACCTTCCAAAAAGAAGTTGTAGTTTAATAACACCGGACATTTTATAAATAAGAAGTTGTGGTTTCATTATAAAAACAAAAGAGAACTTGAAGATGTTGCAATTTAATAAAAAGAAAAGAGAATTAGTTGCATAATCATGCTCATATGAAAACACTTTTACAATGAAGAATAATAACACATATTTTATATATATTTTAGGAGTCTAGTTACAAATTGGATTATATTATTTTCGTGTATATTTTATCTGTTTTATAATTAGTTTTGTTATGTTTTGCATTTAGAATCTACCCTCGTGATTTTCATATGTTTTAGACATTTTAGGTTCAATTCAAAGATAAAAGGAGACTAATTTATAATACCAAATGAATGGATCACCGAGAAGTATAATGATACAAATTTAATCGGTGAGTTAAGTAAATAACCTTTTGACAAACTTTTTTTTAAACTAATGGACCCTTAGTAAAAATGGACTCCTCTCTCTCTCCCTAAACCCTACTCCCTACCCCCTAAACCATACCTGTTAAACCCTTAAAAACTAGTAGGGGTCAATTTTATTAATTAAAAACTTTTAAAAGACAAATGAACCCAAAATCCTCCAAATTTAATAGCAAAAGCTTGGCCCAAAATGCAGGCCCATATTCAGTCCAAGTCATTGGGACCAATCCTTGAATTTTGGATGAAGGAACAGAGAGTACATTTTTCCGCTGAATGTGGGCATCCCTATTGTGGCTTTATTCTATTTGGATCAGCCGAGGGTGGAAAGAGTTTGATTGTGTGCTCCTTGCTGGGGCAATATGGTTTGGGGCAATATGAAGTACACAGGCGGCAGCTTATGGAGATTAATTAGTTCGTTAGGTTAGATTAGTTTAGGTTAGACTAGATTAATTAGTTAGCTTATGGATTAAGGTTGGATGGTGATGATATTTAAGTGAATTAAACGTGATATTGACAAGCATGATTTATGTCTCTCCTTTAATATATATATATGGATATGGATAAATTAATTATTATCTTAGATTGGCAGCCACACTTAGTTTGGTTGCTTTGCACAATTGAAGATTTGGTAGTATTATTCTAGTTCCTTAATTTGAACTATTTTGATATTGAGACTAAGTTTTCTTATTTCATGCTTTTGTTTTAATAATTCATAATGATGATGACTAATTTAAATCTGTTGAATGTTTCTTTAATCATGTTTGGCTAAATTCGTAGTTCTAAGTTTGGGTTGATCCCGACAATACGCATGTAAATTTAATTATTTCTTTGTCTGGATTGAAATAATATTTAATTCATTCCTAGTTTGCTTTATGTCCATAGTAAACTATGCGAACTGGATTCCTATTAGGTTTGAGACCGATAGGAGATAACAATATTAGGATACCCATATAAGGTATGAGACCGACATAAGATTATTTTTATCAGATCCCTAGGAGTTGAACCTAAGTGTTATTTATGCGACATCAACTTAATCACTCTTGAGGATTAATAAACTATCGTAGATGTTCTAGGTTTGAGTTGGATTTAGCGGAACACGACAACGAATGTTATATCAGTTTATCCATAGACTTGTGCCCTAGACTTGTGCCTACAGAGTTTGAATGTGATTAGCTTTATGCGACAATGATTGTTAGTTATATTCAAGCACATTTATTATCATCTAGCACAAGTTACTAAGTTACTTTAGATGACTTACCTTCAAATAATATGGTCTAGATTCGGGTAAAGTGTGTTTTTGTTTACTGAAGCATTGTTGTGGTGATCTAATATCTTAGACACATTTATGCCATTGATTTTATCATTTTTATTAGTTAGCTTAGTTATAGAATCATCAAATTCCTTATTTTCACGGCCTAATTCATTGGTAGAGTTTTAATTATATTACATTGGTTTATGTGAGATCGACAGTTAACTATAACAACTGATCATGTACCCTTGTAGATAGGTTTTAGTCACATCAAAAAATAAATTCTTATATTCTCTGTTTTTTTTTATACAAGACAAACATTAGGGTCCACCTAAACATGTGACTGCCCCAAATTATCCAACTGGATGATCTTTACAAATTGCATTTCAAAAGACTGAAAAGTAGAGTTCAATTGTAAGAACTCATATATGTCGCCGATTATCGAAATATTCTGATTGTCGGTAGGACATAGAAGATCTTGGAATCTATTCAGAGCATGCAACGAAATGGGGTGGGTGGCCAGAAAGTCTGCTGCTCGGAAGCAGTGAAACACATGCAAAGAAGAAAACGAGGATAAAAGAGCCCAAATATCCACGATGATGGAGTGTATTTCCCATGGAATTTTCCATGTGCGTCGTATGGAATTAATGACAAGTAAATTATTGCCTTCGATAATTAACTGTGTGACATTATGCCTAGCAGCATACTGAATACCAGACAGAGCTGCTAGGTCTTTAGTGCGCAGAACTAACGTTGATGGGATTTGTTCCTGATGGAAGGATAAAAGTTTTGCGTTGTGGTCTCGTAGAGTAAATGAAATATGTGATGTGTTGTCCTATTTTTTGGAGCCATCAAAATTAAGTTTAATCCATAGGTGAGGTGGTTTTTTCCAAATTTTATTGGTGGTAAGTTCACGGTTTCTTCTGATTGTGATAGGTTTTATGGACTCAGTTGATTGTACCCAGTCATGATGCAGTATCCAGGCTTGGTCTGAGGGGTTGCAGTTGTGAGATTGATTAGATTGTCTAAAGATGAGGTTATTGCGGTATTTCCAGATGTACCACCAAAGAAAAATTAAAGGAGAAGGGTTTGCATTGGACTGGCAGAAGTAGTCAAAGTTATATTGGAAATTTGACGTGAATTGTAGAGAAAATGTTGTTTGAAGTTTATACTCAAGGTTAGATATCATTAATTGAGTGAATGGGCATGTGAAGAATAAGTGATTAGTGTCTTCGTCGATGTCTTGGCATAGTTGACAAGTTGAATAAACATTGTGATAATGACGGTTAAGTCATTCCGTTGTCGGGAGGGTATCACGGATGGTCTTCCAAATGAAAGTCCTGATTTTTGGCAGAATGTTAAGTTTCCATATCTAGGCATATGATTGAGGTCGTTGGTTGAATATGGCGCTTTGGTTAAGCTGGTAAGTGGATGAGACGGAGAAGTTTCCATTTGTGTTAAACCGCCAAATAAGTCTGTCGTCCATGGGTGTGGATGGGATATGGATGTTGAGAAGTTTATCAATGATATGCGGAGGTAATACGTTTTGTAGAGAAGGGAGATCCCAGTTCCGTGAGGGGGTAATAAAGTGAGAGACCGGAATATCAGGCACATTGTTGTTGTGGAAAAATGGAAACAGATCACAATTTGGGATCCAGAAATCCGACCAAAATTTAATTGTGTGTCCATTTCCCATGCCAATCCTTTTTTGAAATCATTACGGAGGTGGAGTAAACGGGAAAATTTCCAGGATTGTTTAGGTTTCTTACGGTACGAGAATATATTTGTAGATGTAAGATACTTTTCAGTTACGATACGGACCCAAATATTATTAGTGTCAGTTAGTATTTTCCATAGAAGTTTCATCTGGAAGGCTTTGTTGGTTTCATGGGCAATGTGGAGCCCAAGACCACCATCGTCTTTAGATTGACAGATAGAAGTCCAAGAAATTAAGGGATCATAGTTTGCATGGAACTTATTCCAGAAAAAAATCTTTCACAACTTTATCCATTTCATTACAAACAGAGATGGGCAGCAGAACACTCTGCATTAAGTAATTAACTTTAGGGCATAAATTGGATTGTTTGAGGACAAGTCGTCCAACTTGGGATAAAGAATTAGCTTTCCATTGGGATAATTGTTTTTTGAGGCTATGTATGTAGTCATCAAAGACGTCTTTTTTAACACGTCCTCTAACAATAGGGATACCTAAGTATTTCTCCATAGATTTGGTAACCGGAAGGTTAAGTATAGCTTCAAGGGTAGAGGTTTGATGTGTAGTAATATTGGAGGATGTTTGTATAAAACTTTTGTTGAAATTGATAGTTAAACCAGAAATACGGCTGAAGGTATTAAGAAGATCTTGAATGTAAAGCATATTTTGATGTGTGGCATTAGCAAAAATGAGGGTATCATTAGCAAATGTTAGAGATGGGATACACATGTCACGTCGAGTCAGTTGAATACCAATCTTTCGATTAGGTTTATGAGCTTCATTGGATAAAGTGTGTGAGAGGTATTCCATCGCAATGATGAAAATGAATGGTGCAACGGGGTCACCTTGCCGTATACTACATTTAGGTTTGAACACAGGTCCAGGTTCATTGTTAACTAAGACTGAAAAGGAGGTTGATGTAATACATGTCATTAGTTTGGTTACCTAGATAGGAGAGAATCTAAATTTAAGCAGAATAGATTGAATGAAATTCCAGTTAAGTTTGTCAGATGTCTTTTCCATATCAAGTTTTAGAGCCATCCAACCCTTCGTGCCTTTCTTTTTGGCGTGGAAAGAGTGGAAAATTTCATGGGCTATAAGAATATTATCCTGTATGGCTCGGCCTTTCACAAAAGCACCTTGGAAGGAGCTTATGAGTTTGGGTAAAAGGAGTTTCAAGCGATTTGCCATAATTTTGGTAATAATTTTATAAATAGTGTTACAGAGGCTAATAGGTCTATAATGGTTAATCGTGAGAGAGTTATTAGTTTTTAGGATAAGAGTAATGAATGAGTGGGCACATTCAGTAAGCATTTGGCCTGAATGGATGGGATAAGTGATTTATTAATGATGGGTCATAAATTTTGGTAGAAGTGTAGAACTCAGCTGGTAACCCATCAGGTCCCGGTGTTTTGTTGGAGGGAAGATTGAAAACTATCTTTTTTATTTTGTCGTAAGTTGGCATGGATAACAGATGAAGATTATCATGGGTAGTGATGAGGGAAGGAATGATGTTGAGGTCTTGAACATAGAGCGTATGAGAGGTCGAATGAGTGAATTGTTGCTGAAGTTCGAATGACATTTTTGTTGGATGTGAGAGTGATCCTGTATAATACACCCATCCTTAGATTGGAACGTTGTAATTTTCTGGCGATGCGATCGGATTTTAGCTATAGATGAAATACCCCAAATAAGTGGATAATGGCATTTTGGTAAATTAATATGGGATTTACTTAAAAGGGGAGGAATGGAATTTTGGGGATAAAAATCCCTAAAACAAATTCGGTGGTCTCTCTCTCCCGATTTTTTTTCTCCTGAGCCTCACGCTCTTTCTTCTTCACGAGCAGCTCCAGCTCCCTCCTCCTCGAGCAGCTCTTTCTTCCCCGGCGAATCCGGCCTCCTCCGGTGCCAACCGAGCCGCTTTCTTCTCCGGCGAGCCGTGTTCGCTGCTGTTGTGCAAGCTGTTGTTCGTTGCGCTGTGTTCGTGCTGTCCGAGCTGCTGCTGCGATCGTGCCGAGCTTCGGCTGGTGGTCGTCTCCGTCGTGGTCCATCTCCGGCGTCTGAGGTAAGGTGTTGTTGGGTTGTTTGGGTTCTGAATTTCTGAAATGCCTTGCTGAATTTTGGTGTTGTGAGCTGCGAACTATGCAACAAATTGGTGTGTGCAGCTGCGGTTTGTGTTGTTGTTGTGGTTCCGGCGACGAGGAGCCTCTTCTCGGTGACTACCGCTTAGTTGTCGACAAGATGAGCTTATGGGTTGGATTAATTTCAATTTGGTTGAGGCTTTGCTGAATTTTTAGGGTTTATGTTCGAATTGATGTTGTGGTTCGAATTGATGTTGTGTGTAGTCCGAATTGATGTTGAAATATTCTTTGTGGGCAGTTGAAGAGCCAATTTTGTGAGCTTGGGGTTGATTTTGGTGAATGTGTAGTGCTGATTTTTGGAAGGTATTATTAGGGTTTGAATTTGGGGGTTTTCTCTAGTTGTGGATTGATATGAATTAACGCCAGGGTTTTGCTCGGATTGATTTCGCAGGTTCGTTCGCGTGGTATGGAGACCTCTGGGGTCGTTGTAGTTCGACTTGAGGCAAGAGGATTCTTGCTAACTTATATTTTTATATAAATTGATTTATGCTTAATTTATTTCATAATTAAGTTACCGTTGCTTGGTTGAAAATGGGTATGTGCGTGTGATATGATTTGTCTGGTATCGTGATTGATTAAATGTTGACATGGTAGTCAATTGTGACTAAATGTGTTTGTGGTTGTTGTTGATAGTGTCTGTTGACACGTGTGTGTGTTGGCTTGAGTGTGAGTGTCTGTTGACACGTGTGTGTGTATTGGATTGAATGTGTGTGTATGTGTGTGTGTGTGTGTTGGATCGTGTGTGTGTGTTGGCTTGAAGGTGTGTGTGTGTGTGTGTGTGTGGATCGTATGTGTGTGTTGGATTGAATGTGTGAGTGTGTGTGTGTGTTGGATTGTGTGTGTATGTGAATATGTGTTAGCCTTTGCCGTATGTGATATTTGATTGATTGTCGTATATGATTTTATTTGATTGGTATCGGTGTGGTGGTGGAATGTTGTTCGATGGTGAAATTCCTTATATGTGAGGGCCTCGGTGGGTGTGAACCCCGATGGTCAAGAGGCGAATGGTGAAATTCCTTATATGTGAGGGCCTCGGTGGGTGTGAACCCCGATGGTCAGGAGGCAAATGGTGAAATTCCTTATATGTGAGGGCCTCGGTGGGTGTGAACCCCGATGGTCAGGAGGCAAATGGTGAAATTCCTTATATGTGAGGGCCTCGGTGGGTATGAACCCCCGATGGTCGGAAGGTTGATGGTGAAAGTCCTTATATGTGGGGGGCCTCGGAGGGTATGAACCTCGATGGTCGGAAGGTCGGAGATGGTGGTGAAGACGGAGGAGATATTATGTGAATGTTATGTGTACCTTACTTGGTTGAATTGATGATATTATATGATTGTATATTGTTTGTAACTGGTCAAGGTGGTTGTTGTTGGTAGCTGGTAGATTATGAAGGTTGGTTGTGTTGATTGAGGGTATAGATTGGTTTCCCATCTTGAGGGTGTGGGCCAATACGAGTTGAGTTTGAAGGTATGAGTTGCAGTCGAGGTTGACGAACCGACGGCACCAGAAGGGTGGCTGGCCTGGATCGTTATTTTGGTTATGATTGTATTATGTGATGATTATTTTCGTTGATGCCTATGTGTTTGTTGATGTGAAGGTTAATTGATTTTGTTGTGTTAGTGTAGTAGTGAGTTCAATATAATTGTTTAGCTTTGGTTGTAAGTCAGTAGTAAGAGATGTGTATGTACATAGAGTTGTTGACTGAGGTATTAGTAATAGAGAGAAGGATGGATTGGACGTGTCAGTGAAGTTGGATTGGATCATTTTATTCGTTTATGCTTGTGATGATTTTGAGGATGGATTGATTGAGGTTAGTATAGTGAAGAGTTGGATAAGGATGTGTAATGAATGGTATGTGATAGTGTGTGTATGTTTTGACGTGTGGTTGGCATTGGTTGATTGATATGATTAAGTATAGTTATGATATTATATATTGTGTGGCGTGTTGTCGGTGTTGTGAGTTGATTGGTGATATATGTATGTGTTTTGAACTGTTTTGGCTCGGCTAGTCTTGCCATAGTCTTTCGTGAGACTGACCAACCTCGGTTTACGTGCCGTGGTTGGCTGGGGTATCGGGTCCCCTAGTCAATCAGGCTTTGCAGATTTAGCGCCAGCAAGGAGGATCCTGATCACCGTCGGTTTTGGGTCGAAGGCTTTACTCTTTTGGTTTGGACTTTGACTTGGTTGTGCGTGTCGTTTTGGTTTTGGACCTTGTATGGGTCGAACTTGTTGTATTGGTTTTTGGTTTGTAAAGTGTTGTATTTTCGGTATGTTAAGTTTGATTGTGGTCTCAAACTCTGGACATGTTTTACAGGTTGTACAGGTTTTTCCGCTGTGCTGCTTTTGATATTTATAATTTATATGGGTTATGTTTCGCAAATTTTTATTTCACCCGTCTTATAGTCCTTCGGGACTATGGCACTGTAGCACATCTGGCCCGGGGTGTTACAGAAGTTGGTATCAGAGCTTTCTTTTCAAAAATGTGTTCTTTCCGAGTTTTAAAGTTGAGAATTTTTATTCGTTATGGTTGTGAACGATCGGGTGATCAGGAATCCTTGCTGTCAACCGTAGTGGGTTGTGTTGGTAAGTAAGTATTGGTTGTTTGTGATGTTTTGTGCTAATGTTGATATTTACATGTGATGTTGAGTATTGATGATTAATTTCATATGCGATGTGTAATGTTGTTGAGTAAATTTTATGGTGCGTTCCTTGGTAAGAGGGACGTGCTAGAGGTTTAAGGAGTGTGGGTGTGGTAGAGGATGAAGCTGTTGGGCTTGTCGTCAAGAGGTTGATGCAGGTAGTCTGATAATTGATGATTGGTATGAAATTGTTGTGTGTTGCTGTTATTGTTAGGGTTGAGAAGGACAGATTGGGCACTTTCAGTGATGGTTGTATGTAGAGATGAAACTTTGATGGTGAAGTATAGTTGTAAATCCTTGCGTATACTGATGAGTGCTGATCAGGGAGACTGTTACAGTTGATTTTGATCAGACTGTTGATGTTGGAAGCAGTAAAAAACAGAGAACTCGGTCTGCATCTGAAAAAGTGGGATTTCGCGACTATGGGTTTGGTTGAGTTGAGAAGTAGAATGTGCAGGTTGCTTCAGGCAGATTGTGGCTGGTTACGTAAGGCTAAGAATTTTTGAATGGAACGGGAAATGTCAGGAGAGAGTTTCGAAGAACTCATGAAGTGTTTGATTAGTGTGTCAGTGTTGGTTATACCGCAGGGAACAGATATGTTTGTTCTCTTCAGTGATGTGTCTAAGCAAGGTTTGGGTTGCGTTTTGATGCAGAATGGAAAGGTCTTTGCATATGTTTTTTCGACAGCTCAAATTGTATGAGAGAGAATTGATCATGAGATACAGATGGTTGCTAGAATTGATTGAGGATTATAAAAAAGATATTGTTTATCAATCAGAAGAAGGGTATTGTGATAGATGGTGCTTTGAATTGGAAGTTGACTCTCGAGCATGTGGTTGCTGGTCTGATGGTTCAGCCAGGATTACAACAGGAATGGTGAAGGGTGAAGTGAAATTTGGTTTGAGAAGGAACAGATACAGTTGAATGTAATGGAATGTTGAGTACGAGATGCAATGAGATTGCTCAGGAAAGAGTGTAGGAATTCTTGTTCAGGAAGATGGAGTATTGTGATTTCAGATCGATTATGTGTGATAGCTGATAAGAGATTAGAAAATTGATTCTCAAGGAAAGTCATTCTTCGGCAACAGTAGTTGATATGCGTTGATTCAGATGACACCTTATGAGGCTTTGTATGATAGTCGTTGTAAATCGCCATTGTGATGAGATGATTTGACTAATGATGTGTTAGTTGCTCCTGAGCTTCTACAGAAAACTAAGGATGACGTTGAGGCGATTCGTCAGAGGTTATTGTCAGCTCAGAGCAGACCGAAGTCGTACGTGGATGTTCGTAGACGACCTTTGGAATTCAGTATGGGAGATCTTGTAATTATTAAAGTTTCGCCGACTAAAGGAGTATTCAGAATTGTGAAACGAGGCAAGTTGAGTCCTAGGTACGTTGGTCCCTTTGAGATTCTGAAGAGAGTTGGTGTCGTAGCTTACCAAGTGGCATTGCCGCCAGAGATGAGTGGAATGCATGACGTATTTCGTGTGTCTCAGCTGAGGAGATATGTGTATCATCCGTTATGGGCTAGGCATGGAACAGAAGAAGAGACTTGGGAACTGGAATTAGTTGTGTGAGGCTGTTATCCGCACCTGTTTGATCTTAGTTTCGAGGACGAAACTCTTATAAGGAGGGGAGAATGAAATATCCCAAATAAGTGGATAATGGCATTTTGGTAAATTAATTATGGGATTTACTTAAAAGGGGAGGAATGGAATTTTGGGGATAAAAATCCCTAAAACAAATTCGGTGGTCTCTCTCTCCCGATTTTTTTTCTCCTGAGCCTCACGCTCTTTCTTCTTCACGAGCAGCTCCAGCTCCCTCCTCCTCGAGCAGCTCTTTCTTCCCCGGCGAATCCGGCCTCCTCCGGTGCCAGCCGAGCCGCTTTCTTCTCCGGCGAGCCGTGTTTGCTGCTGCTGTGCAAGCTGCTGTTCGTTGCGCTGTGTTCGTGCTGTCCGAGCTGCTGCTACGGTCGTGCCGAGCTTCGGCTGGTGGTCGTCTCCGTCGTGGTCCGTCTTCGGCGTCTGAGGTAAGGTGTTGTTGGGTTGTTTGGGTTCTGAATTTCTGAAATGCCTTGCTGAATTTTGGTGTTGTGAGCTGCGAACTGTGCATCAAATTGGTGTGTGCAGCTGCGGTTTGTGTTGTTGTTGTGGTTCCGGCGATGAGGAGCCTCTTCTCGGTGACTACCGCTTAGTTGTCAACAAGGTGAGCTTATGGGTTGGATTGATTTCAAATTGGTTGAGGCTTTGCTGAATTTTTAGGGTTTATGTTCGAATTGATGTTGTGGTTCGAATTGATGTTGTGTGTAGTCCGAATTGATGTTGAAATATTCTTTGTGGGCAGTTGAAGAGCCAATTTCGTGAGCTTGGGGTTGATTTTGGTGAATGTGTAGTGCTGATTTTTGGAAGGTATTATTAGGGTTTGAATTTGGGGGTTTTCTCTAGTTGTGGATTGATATGAATTAACGCCAGGGTTTTGCTCGGATTGATTTCGCAGGTTCATTCGCGTGGTATGGAGACCTCTGGGGTCGTTGTAGTTCGACTTGAGGCAAGAGGATTCTTGCTAACTTATATTTTTATATAAATTGATTTATGCTTAATTTATTTCATAATTAAGTTACCGTTGCTTGGTTGAAAATGGGTATGTGCGTGTGATATGATTTGTCTGGTATCGTGATTGATTAAATGTTGACGTGGTAGTCAACTGTGACTAAATGTGTTTGTGGTTGTTGTTGATAGTGTCTGTTGACACGTGTGTGTGTTGGCTTGAGTGTGAGTGTCTGTTGACACGTGTGTGTGTGTATTGGATTGAATGTGTGTGTGTGTGTGTGTTTTTGTTGGATCGTGTATGTGTGTTGGCTTGAAGGTGTGTGTGTGTGTGTGTGTGTGTGGATCGTATGTGTGTGTTGGATTGAATGTGTGAGTGTGTGTGTTGGATTGTGTGTGTATGTGAATATGTGTTAGCCTTTGCCGTATGTGATATTTGATTGATTGTCGTATATGATTTTATTTGATTGGTATCGGTGTGGTGGTGGAATGTTGTTCGATGGTGAAATTCCTTATATGTGAGGACCTCGGTGGGTGTGAACCCCGATGGTCAGGAGGCGAATGGTGAAATTCCTTATATGTGAGGGCCTCGGTGGGTGTGAACCCCGATGGTCAGGAGGCAAATGGTGAAATTCCTTATATGTGAGGGCCTCGGTGGGTATGAACCCCCGATGGTCGGAAGGTTGATGGTGAAAGTCTTTATATGTGGGGGGCCTCGGAGGGTATGAACCCCGATGGTCGGAAGGTCGGAGATGGTGGTGAAGACAGAGGAGATATTATGTGAATGTTATGTGTACCTTACTTGGTTGAATTGATGATATTATATGATTGTATATTGTTTGTAACTGGTCAAGGTGGTTGTTGTTGGTAGCTGGTAGATTATGAAGGTTGGTTGTGTTGATTGAGGGTATAGATTGGTTTCCCATCTTGAGGGTGTGGGCCAATACGAGTTGAGTTTGAAGGTATGAGTTGCAGTCGAGGTTGACGAACCGGCGGCACCAGAAGGGTGGCTGGCCTGGATCGTTATTTTGGTTATGATTGTATTATGTGATGATTATTTTCGTTGATGCCTATGTGTTTGTTGATGTGAAGGTTAATTGATTTTGTTGTGTTAGTGCAGTAGTGAGTTCAATATAATTGGTTAGCTTTGGTTGTAAGTCAGTAGTAAGAGATGTGTATGTGCATAGAGTTGTTGATTGAGGTATTAGTAATAGAGAGAAGGATGGATTGGACGTGTCAGTGAAGTTGGATTGGATCGTTTTATTCGTTTATGTTTGTGATGAGTTTGAGGATGGATTGATTGAGGTTAGTATAGTGAAGAGTTGGATAAGGATGTGTAATGAATGGTATGTGATAGTGTGTGTATGTTTTGATGTATGGTTGGCATTGGTTAATTGATATGATTAAGTATAGTTATGATATTATATATTGTGTGGCGTGTTGTCGGTGTTGTGAGTTGATTGGTGATATATGTATGTGTTTTGAACTGTTTTGGCTCGGCTAGTCTTGCCATAGTCTTTCGTGAGACTGACTAACCTCGGTTTACGTGCCGTGGTTGGCTGGGGTATCGGGTCCCCCAGTCAATCAGGCTTTGCAGATTTAGCGCCAGCAAGGAGGATCCTCACCGTCGGTTTTGGGTCGAAGGCTTTACTCTTTTGGTTTGGACTTTGACTTGGTTGTGCGTGTCGTTTTGGTTTTGGACCTTGTATGGGTCGAACTTGTTGTATTGGTTTTTGGTTTGTAAAGTGTTGTATTTTCGGTATGTTAAGTTTGATTGTGGTCTCAAACTCTGGACAGGTTTTACAGGTTGTACAGGTTTTTCCGCTGTGCTGCTTTTGATATTTATAATTTATATGGGTTATGTTTCGCAAATTTTTATTTCACCCGCCTTATAGTCCTTCGGGACTATGGCACTGTAGCACCTCTGGCCCGGGGTGTTACAATAGATTGGTAGTATTTGGTGTTTTGGTCAGCGTTTAGAAGGTGAACAGTTTGTTATATTTGAGTAGATGGCGTTGATATTGGGTATAAATGAGATGAGAGGTGGTAGACCGGAGAAGGATATCTTGTAATTCCCGTAACTTATTAGATGTTGCTTTGAGTTGCTCAAAATTGTGTTGGTGTTTTGTTTTGGCCCATGATTTGGAATATCGTTTGAGAAGTTTTTGTTTCATGTAAAACTTGAACATATATGAGCCAGTGTTTTTGTATTTCCAAACTTTTTGGACTAATTGTTGTATGTAGGATCAGAGATCCAAGCATTCTCAAAACGGAACGGATATTTGCGGAAAGGTTGGTCTTGGTTTAGGTTGATTGTAATGAGACAATGGTCCGATGTGGTAAAGGGATGATGTTGTACAACAGTGGACGAGTAGACATGTGTGAAGCTTGGGTGAATAAAGACTCGGTCTAGTCTTTCGTAAATAGTGTCAGCATTAGTAGAGGATTTGCACTATGTAAATGGGAAACCGGAGAAATTTGTAGTGATTAGTCCAAAGTCGCTGAGAATGGAGTTGAGTCTATGGAATCGGGTATGATTTGGTAAAATGCCTCCAAATTTGTCAGACGGAGTCAAGATGTCGTTAAAGTCACCCATTATGAGAACCGATTGTTGGTGAGAGGTGATAAGATTGTAATTATGTTCCAGTAATCATTCTTAAGTTCCTTCCGGCTGTGTTTTTGTTTTATGAAGAGACATTACGTGAAACAAACAGTATTCCGATAGACTTGAGAAATATTCCTTTTGTTGACTTAGCTTATTCTTTACCAAAACTGCGCAATATCTTTTTACATGATATATATTTAGAAATTAATATATTGTGAAATCACGTAATCTTACATATGTATATTAAGATATCTATCTAGGATAATAATTTAAAATTGATAACTACATAAATGTAAAATACCATTTATTAGTATATGGAAGGTGATCATATCTTAAAGATATTTGTCATTTAACACGAAAGTATAGAATTTGTCAAATGTACTATATATCTATTAAACTAGAACCTAATTATGTCACATGGCATTCTCTCATTAAAACCACCACATGTCACTCTCTCATTAAAACCATCATATGTCATTTTTTTTGCCTTTTTCACTTTTTTAAAGTAAATTTAATTATAAATCAAAGTTTTTTTATCCTAAGCCTAACACTAATCTCTTCCAAATTTAAATACAAATCAATGACAAAAATTACAAGTTAATCACAAAGATTACAATTCCAAAATTTCTTATTATATACAAATCCATAATTTCCTAATTATATGAAAATGAAAAATTTCCTAATTATATGGATGATTGAGATACAAAATTTCCTAATTATATGGATATCTACTTTTTAATCTACTATATATCTACTAAACTATAATCTAGTTTCGCCAAATGGCATTCCTTCATTAAAACCGCCACATGGCATTCTCTCGTGAAAACCGCCACATGTAATTTTTTCACTTTTTTTAAAATAAATCAAAATTTTTATCCTAAATTTAACACTAATCTCTTCCAAATTTAAATACAAATCAAGGACAAAGATTACAAGTTAATTACAAAGATTACAATTCCAAAATTTCCTAATTATATACAAATCCAAAATTTCCTAATTATTTGGATGATTGAGATACAAAATTTCATAATTATATGGATATTAATTTTTTTAATACATAGATTAATTTTACTAATTATTAATATTTTTATTCAACATATATGACATAAAAACCCGTGTTTGGCACGAGAATTACACTAGTGCAATATATATGTGAAAGTCCATGCGCCGAGAAGCCGGGGAATGCACATACTAAGCTCAGTATATAAATTCGGTGAGATTTATTGGTATTATGTGGAGTAGTCCACCAAGATTATATATTAGGCTTTGTTATGTCCTAATTTCATATGTGTGAGATGTTATATTCTAATACGCCCCCGCAAGTGAAAAGGGCAAGCAATTGGCCGACCTAGTTGACACTTGGACAATCGAGTGTGGGTGGACATCTCAATATCTTTATATTAAGACCTAATCAACCCAAGAAAGAGACCCAAGTCCGAATCAACTTTGATATCATGTGAAAGTTCATGGGCTAATAGGTTGGGGAGCATACAGACTCGAGCGCGCTAATTGCAAATAAGCTCAATACATAAACTCGGTGGGGTTTCATGACTTACATCCTAAAATCATTTAACAATAAGAAGAGTAGTGCACCAACCTTATATTCTACGCTTATTTATGTTCCAACTTTAGATGTGTGATGTTATATTCTAACATATTTGTCGAATGACATGGCATTTTACATGATTGACATGTGTGAAATGTTGATGTGGCTTAACTAGGTAATGACACATAACCTTATTAAATTTGTTTTTAGTATCTAAATGTATAAAGAAGCAAAATTAAAAGGCATAAAAGAGACAATACCGGCTCACAATTGATGCTATATACTCTCTAAAAAAGATGAGGTTTTGGTAGTCTGACACGATGAATGATATGATTTATAATCAGATTCTACTATATGAAACCCTAATATTATAATAAAAATACAATACCATGATAAAAAAAACTATCTAAAAATATACAAAAAGATTTTTAAAGGAAATCCGTGTATATTAAAGAATATCAATGTCCACAAGGTCAATTATGCTTTGGGGAAAATTACATAAAAACACGACTTCACTACCGGTAGTAATAGTTAATCTAACAACTAAGTGCGCGACCATATTGCCGGAACGACCCACAAAAGAGAAGGACACACAATGGCAAGATGCACACAGCAAGAGAACATCAGCAACTAGGGAATCGACATAAGACGACCCTTGTCGTCGGTCATGTAAGTGACTGATAAGCCCCAGGGAATCAGACTCAACAACCAGCTGCCTGTAGTCCAATCTTAGCGCAACCTGGATCCCCCAACGACAAGCCAATGCTTCACCCAACAGAGCATACCTCGTGCCAGGTATCGTAGAGCCAGCAACAAAGACAAGCCGTCCAGAGGAGTTACGACAAACTGCACCTAGACCAAAAGTACCTCCAATAACAGTAGCGTCCAGGTTGAGTTTCAGTATGCCATCAGGCGGTGCTTGCCATGCTGCAGCAGACACTTGAATTGATGCCGACGGCGTTGGTTGCTTGTGCTGCAAACAATCATAGTCCGAGATGAACTTCAGCAGCCCTGTGCACAGCACCTCCCCATTAACAAAGTGGTCTTCAAACAACATCAACAAAAAGATCTTGTTGATTATATATAACATTCTCATAATCTTTTCTTTCATAATAAATAAAACATCTGACTTGTTCTTTAAACTTTATGGTTGTTGATAAACTATCTAAAAATAAAAAATATTGCATATGATTAAATAATTGTTTAATAGATATATATAATATTTTCCAATCTTTTATTTCCTAATAAACAAAAAGATTTTGCTTCTTCTTTAAGCTTTATGGTTCTTGATAGTGTACCCAATTTGGAAATTTTTTCTACAAATCTTAATTATTTTTGTAAACCTTACAATAGAACTCTATATCTATAGCACCATATGATGATTTCTACAAAGAAGTACTTGGGATGGCTAATCTAAGGGAGTCACCCTGTACTAACGCTTTGTGATATTTTCTTCTCTTATGCACCACATAACATAATGTATCAAACATTAAATTATAGCTTGTTAACATGATCAACTTCTGAAGATAAAGATAGTCTCCATAGGACCGTCGAGTATATTTTGTTGAAGAAACAACATAAGAGGTACATAAACATAAACTCAAATGGAGTTCCGTATATTAAGTAAAATATTTCATATTTTAATGAATATTCCTAATTGTTTGATTTGTAATCTTCCAAATTGCCTAATTGATTTGTAATCTTCCCAAATGATTTTTATTTAAATAAGGAAAGATTAGTTATAGATTTAGTATATAAATCATTAAAATATAAGTTTATAATCTTCCCATTTGATTTTTTTTAATGAGAAAAGATTACTTATAAGTTTAGTATATAAATCATTAACATATAAGTTTGTAATCTTTCCAAATGATTTTTATTTAAATAAAAGAAAGATTAGCTATACGTAGAATATAGAAATCTTTAATATATAAGTTTGTAATTTTTTCAATTGATTTGTATTTAAATAAGGAAATATTAGTTATAGATTTAGTATGAAAATCTTTAACATATAAGTTAATTTATTTTAAAAATTAAAGAATAGAGAAAATAACATGTGGTAAAATTAATGTAAAAGCGCTATGTGGCGAAATTGATGTGAAAACGCCATGTGGCATAGTTCGATTCTACTAGTAGATATAAAGTAGATTGAAAAGAAATAAAATAGAGATTTGATTTTTTTTAAATAAAAAATACTTGAACAATTAAGGTCATGAAACGTGACAATGTATGATGTGGCTTATTCAGGGGTCGACACGTGGCCTTAGGGATGTTCTGTTTTAGTATTACACTAATTTAGTACATGTGCCAAGCACAAGATTGAGATTATTAAATATTTTTAATATTATGACATTAAAATTCACGAAGTATGTGATATGATCGATGAAAAATACTTTTTTGACAATAATACTCATAAAAATGCCATACTATAAGAAAAACAATATTGATCGAAAGAACAATAATACTCACAAAGTTGAATGTTAAATAAACACCATATTTGTTGTATTACGAAACTTTTTGAAGGGTAAATTTTTAACCTAATATTTTTGTTTAGAAAATTTAAAATACAAATACTAATAACTATTTATCGTGCAAGTGAATAACAAATCTAAAATATTCAAATGAGAATAACAATTTCAAGTGCAAATTCGAAAAATAAAATTAATTTAATAATAAATTTTTATAATTCCAATAACAAATTAAATAAAAGAAAAATAATAAAACCATATCTATGTGATACATAACAACTTAGAGTATAAATTCAACAATTTTAAAATTGTAGATTTATTGGGGATATATAATTAAGTGAGTTAATAAAAATAAAATAAAAGAGTCTTGAAATTGTGTTGAGGTCCAATGAAATGTGCAAATCAAAATTAAACCATTAAAGTGTAATATTAAGATTACGTGCTTAAGATATTCTAGTGAGGATAATGATTATAAATAAAATCAACGGTTTTTTCGTTTGATAACGCTGATGTATTGCTTAATTCGCATGGTACCTCAAAGTTTGTCATATTTCACGAGGTAACACGAGGTTTATTCTTTTTCACGAAATACCCAAAAGGTTATATTTGAACAATAACATTAAGTTTTTTTTTAAATAAAAGCAAAAGCCTATTTCTATATACAAAAAAAAGAAAATAATGCGAGCGAAGAAAGAGGTTGCTTCTCTTTCCCTTCGTCCTACCAGTCGCCTACGAGGAAAGTTCCACGGTCTCCTTCCTCCTTCGTCCCTGGCGAGCCTCGTGCGAGTGAGGTGCGTCTCCTTCCTCCCTTCCTCCAATCTCATTACTCTCATCCCTTCGTGCGAGCAAGCCTCGGTCTAAAGTCGATGGCGAGCCTTGGTTTGAAGTCGACGACACCGAAGTCTCGAATCTTGAAAACATGTTGTAGTTCCAATCATGATGTTTTACAATTAGGATTTTTAGACTTTTAGGGATTCAGAAATGGTAGCTTTTATATTTTAAAGAACAATTTTTTAAAAAAAACAACATGATTTGAACTTTGACATTTTACAATTAGGAATTTGGGGATTTAAGGGATTGGGGGTTTGGATTTAGTAAACTATGAATTTATTACTCATTTCAATAATTTATATTTTGAAATTAAATGGATTATTTGATGTGCTTAACTATGCTTAAATTTGTGTTCTATGAACAAATTTATGGATATAAGTATAGTACTTGTGAAGAATTGATTTAGATCATTGTATGTTTTGTTGAAATTTAGTCTAATACTTCCACACATAATTGATACGAGTTTATGATTTTTCAAGGGTACCTATGTCTATAGTTCAAACCAGTAGAGGAAGATCATGGAGTTGTCATCATCATGATCAAAACCAGTGGAGTGAAAAGTACAAATTTGCACCTTAGCCAATTTCGATTGATATTGGCCATTGGTTGTGGACTAATGATTCTATATGAATGTTTTTCTTATCAAGTCTATTAGCTCAAAGGTAGAGTAATGTGTGATTCCGTTTACACATAGATGTGGGTTCGAATCCTACATAGACTGTAAAGTTGAATGATGAAATTTAACACTTATCAGTATGCATATAAAACTCAAAGCATAGACTAAAATTGTTGGTTTTCCAGACTTTTTATTGTTCATGGAGTTTATGGTTGTCATTAGATTCTTTATTTGTCTCGGTTTTATGTTGACGTTGAACACCAGATTACATCAATTGTTGATTATTGATACTTTTGATGAGTTTATTTAGAAGATACATGTACATCTATAGAACATCTTATTAGTATATCTTTGATTAGTCAGCTAATTGAAGTTACCTAATGTTGAAATATAGTCTTCTTCATGGTTCTTGGAAATGTTTATTCTTTCAATCACTTGCAGTTATGGGTTTAGAAAACATTTCCAGTTCTTAATTGTAGTGCATAGATACAAATTCATGATCAATACTCCCTCCGATCGTATATAACTGACATTTTAACTAGAGAAATTTGATCAAAATTAACTGACGCTCTATCCATTTCGTTCATGAGATTGCACTTTCTCATACGTATATTGGAAATACTCCTCTTTATTTAATTAATGTATTGGTCAAGTGGAGTCTTTTACCAACACTTCTTTACTCCTTAATTTATTAGTTTGAATCCATGTCCATTTTCTCTTCTTCTTTACAAAGTAATTTATTTGTTCATTCCATGCATGTCAGTACCTGCACAAGCTTCTAATCCAATTCCAGACCAAATAAAAATTTTCTAAGCACTCCCCAAATCAGTAGGTGTTTTTTTTACATTTCACTTAACCTCTATGTATCATGTACTCTATTGTGTATTGCTTTTTTGTTTAGTTTGATGTCATGTTATTTTATTGAATGATTATCTTTCTAGTTTACTTTATTTTGTTTTTTACTTCCTTAGATCTTGATTTTACTAATTTGTGTATGTTTAGATTTTTCGCTTGTTAATGAATTAGCTTATACATGTCTCACTTGTAGACAACATGAACCCGTCAGACAAGAAGCATTGAATATCAATTACAATCGCGATATGAACCTATTGGAAGAAAAGGATGTCGTTGTTGGTGTAGTTTTTAACTTTAATTTGAACAAGCTTATCATGGAAGTAGAACTTAATTCAAACGAAGGGACTCACAAAGTAAAGTTGGAGATGTTGAATATCTTCCTTTCAAATTTTCATTAGAGTTAAAAAAAGATCGACTAGATATGCCTCACCATTCTACTACTAGTATTTTATTGCCTCTGTTTTAGAAATATACTAAGGGTTGCTAAATGTAATCCAATCCAATGCAATGTTGAATGTTCTTTATTTATTCCATTGTTATGTTGGTATTTTGTTGATGTAATGGTATTAGTCTATGAGTGACCACTTGCATGATAGTTTTAGCATATAATTGGTTACTTTGAATAGACTTTCCTTAAAGCATAAACTTTGATCCTTCATACACGAATCCTTGCCAAATAAATTTTGAAGTACACATACCAAATCCATTAAAGATAATCAAATGGTACATAGAAAATTAAGTTCCTAGCATATTCCTAACATTTTCTACTAATGCATAATCACAACTAATTTGTCTAGGAAGTATACCATCTCTTTCTAGCCTAGCCTTATTTATATGTGGAATTTTATATCAGTCAGAACCTTCGACTCTCATTATTTCCTTCATACATAATTGTAAAGTTAAGAACACATGGTTGATCTTTACTGTCGAGTATTCTTTGAAAGCCTTCTCAACAACTTGAATAAGTTCATCCACAGTCTTTGCGCATTGCTTATCTTGTAACGCCTGGATTGTACTATAAAAACCAATATCAAGAATATTTAAGTTTGGGGAGTTAGGCGGTTGGCAAAGCAATCTGATGTCAAAACCACTTTGTGATGCAACAAGTCGAAATCCCTCATCTTCTGGATGAATATGTGTTTTAGCATTGTCTTGTTGAATAAAAAATGTGCTTCTTGAATCTTCGCTAGGCCACATAGCTTGAATAGAAAAAGGCTCGTATAATTTCTTTCAGCACAAACATGATCAATTTTGTTTCCAAAGTCTCGACTTCGTCTTAAAATTGGTTGCTACAAGTGGAAACACTCCTATTTTGCCTGAAAATACTTCATTGCTTCATGATCAAATCTTGGTCTTGCAATTGCAATTAGAAACATTACTTTCTGGATGTAGTTTTTACTCTAACAAGTACGCAATGGGTCTTTTTCTTGTGGCAGTAGGTAGTAACATCTTGACTTCTTCGTCATGTAGAACCATTTCTCATCAATGTGCACAATGTTGTACATATCTACTAATTATGGATCAAGTGGCATACCGATTCTATCCAACATAGACATGCAAAACTGAAGTTGCGCCTTCTTGTGCTCATCCGTTAAATGCGGCTTGATGGCATTTGAGTGACGTCGAATGTGATCTTCCTTAAAGAGTTTATGTATAGTGTCGTAACTCGTGTGTAGCTTGAGAAAGTGATCTTACCGCTTTCCTTTGATTTAACGGTATATCGGATATACAACTTAGGTCAACTTGACCTTGCTTACGATCTACATTTTTTTCTTCGTGTGGCACACACAGACTATTGCATCAGCTGGGGTATCCTTAGCTTGTTTCCAAATCCGTTGAATTGTTCTTATAGAAACCGACAACAAAGAAGAAACATATTTATTGTATTCTTTTTTAGCTTACCATTCATAAGCTTCTCAAGTAAGGTGTTGTAAACCAATTATCTTTCCTTATTCGATAAGAATCTTAGGATGTGTTGTTGCTCCCCTATATAACACACATGATAACAAAAGTTAGATATATAGTCATTTAAATTTATCACTAAATGAAATAACATAATCAACATACCCATAAATTCTACTCTTCCAATTTTTATTGCTTCTAAGAGAATCTATACTTGCTTATTTGGGTTCGATTGCCCATATACAACACACATGATACAAGAAGGTAGATATATAGTCATTTAAATTTATCACTAATTAAAATAACATAATTAACATACCCATAATTTCTACTGTGCCAATTGTTGTTGCTCCTAAGAGAATCTATACTTGCTTATTTAGGTTCGATTGCCCATATACAACACATGTGATACAAGAAATTAGATATATAGTCATTTAAATTTATCAATAATTAAAATAACATAATCAACATACCCATAATTTCTACTCTGCCAATTGTTGTTGCTTCTAAGAGAATATATATTTTCTTATTTGGGTTCGACTGCCCATATACAACACACGTGATACAAGAAATTAGATTTATAGTCATTTAAATTTATCACTAAATAAAACAACTTAATTAAAATACCCATGATTTCTACTCCTCTGCCATTTATATTTATAAATTACAAATGGGAGATAGCATAAATGAAGAACATTAGTCATCTCTCTGTTGTAGTATCCTAACAAAAATATGTCTATGTAATTGCTTGTGCACTTTTTTGTTGAGGAAAGGAATCTAGACAACAAATAATGGGCACTGGCATGTGTATACTATAAGATTGAATCTTATGGACCGAGTTAATATCAGAATATAATCCAATAACTTTCCCATTTCATTTCCTTTTGGAGATCAAAAATTGACTGATCAATATACTTATATATAACTAGTGGATGAGGATCTACAGAAATACAACATATAAGATATACCAATATATGCTATTCGATTTTATTCACACATAAGCCATGCAAATAGCAATATGAATTCATAGAGAAACTGATGCAGTCTTATCTGTTGCTTAGCCTCATGTATCATTCTAACATCGGGTACCCCTTAGCACTCTTATTTGTTGCTTAATTGATTTTTGCAAGTCCATAAAATTAAGCAATGTTGATGTTGGGTTCTTAGGTAATTATTTGAATATCGAGGAAGCATTTCAGAACAAGGAGTAGACGATTGTGTTCGACGGTTCGTGCGATATTGCCGGAAAATAGCAGTAAGCAACAAAGCAACAAAACTTACATTGTTTCATTATATCCAAAAAATAAATCTAGAAATGACTTACTGGGTTCTTCATCTCGATCTATAGTTAGATCGATGATCGGGTCTTCGAGTTCTTCTTAGATCTGGTCGTGACCCAAATTCTCAAAGATGTTGCCTTCGCCTTCTATTTCCTCTTCAAGTTGATTTGGATTTACATTTGGACAATTGTTCGTATCTCCTTCAAACACCAAACTTGGTACCTCATTTAGATCAAATGAAAAAACAAAAATCAATTGGTAGAGCATTCAAATCAATATTATTGTTGCAAGCCATGGTTAAAAAAGAGTTTATAGGTCTGATTTTAGTATCATGTACTTCCCAGTTTGTATATATGTTTTGTATTTCAAAATTTGAAAATTTTGCTTCCAACTTAAATCACAACATTTGAAACACTTTTCTACTTGCATATTTTCCTTTTGGCTCCAAAAATAAAATTTTCCATCATTTTTTACAAGTAGAATTGGTGGAAATTAATTTTTGACGGCCTCATGACTCAATCTATTGTTCTCATTAATTAAGTGAGATGCCTAATGCAAGCCCCAATTGCTCACAATTAAATTTACAGTGAGTGATTGTCTCTCAAGCATTAATGCTCTTTTCACAATTAAGAGGAGTTCTAATTAACTTCCACCAAAATTCTTCTTTTCTTAAATGTCGTGCACATGTATAGAAAGTCAATTATATACGATCGGAGGGAGTATTATTTACTCATCTAACTTTTGTATTGATTGTTGTGGACACTAAATAACACATGTTTAAGACTTCAATGTTACCTTATGGATTGATGTGCACATGTGTTTGAAAGGGATAAAAATATAAAGGATGTACATCCCTTAAGATGCTTTAATACATAGTTCAAAGCGAGGGAGAAGTGGAACAGAAACACTTAGGCTTTCTCTAGATAATAAAAAATGAAACATGACTTGCACTAGAAAAAAAAAACTTTTCCATTTGATTAAATTTCACAAGACCCTTTATTTGGTGCACCAAACTATCAATTTTCAAATTCAACAAACTAACTTGCAGAAAACAAACAATAAAGGTGATGCTTTGTAACATTTATTTAGACAACAATAGAAGATTGGTTAAGCATTACAAGGTACAAGCAAACCCTCAAAAAGTACTAGTTCATATTTACTAAGAAGCTCACAGCCTCATTCTAACCAAATTTCCTATCAACTAATTAAAACTACTCCAATAGAGAATAGATAAAGTATGTACAATTATCACGACCAATGGGACTCCACAACCAATATATATACATGTATACAAAGTTCATATTTCATACAGTTAATAACTAAATTAAGCTAATGATCAAATGACAAAATTGTTTCCTTTTTTACAGGTGCAAGCCTTGTTTCATTTTTATTGTTTAGAGAAAGCCTAAGTGTTTTATGTTCCACTTCTCCTTGCTTTCAACTATGTATTAAAGTAATTTAAAGGATGTACATCTCTATATTTTTCCTTTCAAACACTTGTGCACATCAATCTATTTTTTTCCATTTTAGAGCTTAGTAAAGTCTTAAACTGTGTGAAAAGGAATAAGAGATGACAAAGGAATAAATTGGGAGCACAAAAGGTTGAAGAAAGATGAAGAGATAGATATCTTATAGTCTATGCTTTGAGTTTCATATGATTACTGATGAGTGCTAAATTTCATCATTCAATTTTGTAGTCTATGTGGGATTCGAAACCACATCTATGTGTAATCAGAATCACACATTGCTCTACCTTTGAGCTAATAGACTTGATTAAAAACATACATATAAAACCATTAATCCATAACTATTGGACAATATCAATCAAAATTGGCCATTTCTGACAAAAGTTGCCCGAATAAAAAAAAATGTCATTTCTTAAAGCAATTCTCCATACTAATATTATTTTTTCAATGAATGGTCTAGATTTTTCTATCATTATCATTACATAATTTCGAATTATTCAAATGAATTATTACAATCCATTGATTTTAACAGATTGCATGGTTGATCATATATACATGTTTTTCATAAGGACAACAACGGTTTGTAAAACATTTTATCAATCACATAACTATATAAGATTTAGAAAAAAAAAGGGCCCTCTAAGAAATAGTTTTCAAGTCACACATTATGTTTTAATATGACAACAAAAGATCACCTTTGATCTCGACCAAAAAAAAAAGATCACCTTTGATCTTAGCTAGTCACTTACTACTACAGCCAATAAAACCACATAACTAAGAGCTGCTAATATGGATCAAAAGTAAAGATGAGTGCTTCTAATTGGCAAAAGATGTATGATGAATAAATGAGAATGCCTTTTTTTAATCAAGATATAACACTATAAGGAATGTAAATAATTCTACCTCCAATAGCAAGAAGCTTCTCCACTCGTGCAACAACATGCCTTCCATAGGTATATTTCTTCAGTGCACTAAAATAAACCTTAATACGTGACATGATCAGCTCTCATTGTTGTCAGTGTAAGTCTCAATAACTTTATGTACAACGTAGTTTGCAAATTGATATTTCATCATTGCCAGAAATTGTAAAGAAATAATAAGAATGAGGCTAGGTTGTTATTCAACATAATGCAAAAAAGTTAGTATATAGCTGGAAATCTATGTAGGAGGTGAAGAGACAGGGAAAAAGGAGGGAATTAGTATGCTGACAATCAGCTCCAAAGAAAATACCAAGAAACATTTTGATTTTTTTTATCTACAAAGTCGTTTAGATTTGATTCACAAAATAATGGACACTAAACATGGAGAATTATTAAAAATTATAACATAATGAATTGTTAATCTAATCAATATATGGGCGAGGAAACTAAAAAACATAAATAGAAAAAAAAAACATTAGGTAAAAAGGTAAATCTATATACAATTTATATAATCTAGTTTAAATGTGTTATTGTTGATTATTATTATATAAATGCAAAGACTATTATCATTAGAATCATAGATAACTAAAAAATGTAAGTTGAAATTCCGTAATTTTGCATGATTTTTTTGTATTGTGTTGAGCTTAAATGATGTACACATATGCTTGTGTGCATGTGTGGCAACAAAGATTTGGCTTGTTGACTTTGTGTTATTTTCTTTTATCATTTGAGTCTTAATGTGCATGTTGTTGTGCCATCGTGGTAAGAGTGACATTGTACACGTTGCTTTGATTTGCATGTTATGATTGAATTTTTGATGTTATGGATGGTCAAATGTTCTAACACATATTCCTTATTTAATATGTGTCAAGCATATGTTATTTATGTGACTTTAAAAGATTTTTTGTTTTCTTAATCTTGCAATGTTGTTCCTTTAAATTTGTGATGTGCCATGTGTTTCATGTTCTTGAATTGTCTATGTGCCATGTGTTTCATTTGCTTTGCATGTTTGTTAAGTGTTGAAAGTTAATTTCCTTTGTGCCGATAGTATGTGTCAAGCATGTGTTTTGTTTGTGTTGCACATTCCATGTGTTTCATTTGCTTTGCATGTTTGCCAACTGTTAGAAGTTGTTTTCCTGTGTGTCAATAGTATGTGTCAAGCATGTGTGATGAGGGATCACCTAGCTCACCACCAAAGTCACCTACACTAGAAGATGGAGTTAGTCCCACATTCAATGTAGCCGACCTCATGCCATATCTCTCCATGGACGTGCTTGATTCGAGGTCAAATCCTTTCCAAGAAGGGGAGAATGATGCGGGAGCATCCGATGCTTCACCCAAGACATACACAAAGAAAGATGGCCAACTCACAAGGGTTCGAGCCAAGCCATTCAGGAAGAAGATGGTCCACTCACAAAGAGCTCGAGCCAAGCGTATGCAAGAGGAACTCGAGAACTTGGTTAGCCTCCATGACTCAAGGGAGCCCACCCTCGTCGAGGACTTCACCGAATCAATACTAAGGACCTTGGTGACCTTCCGAGCTGAGCCAAGCGCGGGAAAATGGCGACCACAAGAGTTGAGATCCAAGACCCTGACTCGGCCCACACAACTCGGCCGGGTCCAAGCCGAGTTGTATCCAGTTAAGACGACGTGTCCTGACTCGGCCCCAAACTCGGCCACCCTGTCTGACTCGGCCCACCAAACTCGGCCGGGTCCAGGCCGAGTTTGCTCCAGTTGTTGTCCTTTGTTCCGGGCTTTGATTGGCTTCTTGTGGGGGCCACTTAGGGACTTTCTTCCTTGTTCTTTTAAGTGTATTTTAATACTATTTCAAGTGCCTTTTGTGTGGGCCTTTGTGGGTTTGTTTGGCATTTGTCTTAGGGTAGTATATAAGGCCATTTTGTTGTCTTCTTTAACAACTTTGATGAAATGAAAATGTTGCTTTGAGCACATGAGTTTGAGAGCTCTCATGGGAGAGGCTTCTCTTGGTTGATTCGATCTTGCTTGGTTTGACTTGCGTGTGTCAATCTCCTCCATAGGATTGGTGCTAGTAGGCATTCACAAGAATCATCCTCGTGCTCCTTGGATTCGTCCATTGTTGTGTGAGATTGTAGAAGGAGGGGTTGGTTGATATTTGGTATTGGTTCTTGGGAGACATCTTAGGGATCCAAGGGTCTTGCCTCTATTCAATTCGGTTCTTTCTATATCCTTTTATTTATCTTTGTTATTTCTTTCTTATTTTCATATTTCTAACTCATTTGTGTTTCATCTCTTCTCTTCCATCTCCACGAGTCTCTCTTGGCGTCAATATCGGGCCACTCGCGGCTAATCCCCGCATCAATGTGTCTTGTTTGTGTTGCATGTTTGACATGTGTTGGAAGTGGCTTTTCATGGTTCTGGTATAAAATTCACCTTGTGCAACCTTGGTCTTCACTTTCCAAGGCTACTCTAAAAGAGGAGTTGGCCTTCTTTCACCAAAGTGTAGAATGACTGTAGAAGGTTTGTTCAATTCTCGAATCCATTCAACAAAAGACAACCCAAATCCCTGCTTCAAAGAGGGAAGAAAAGTAAACAAAGAGGAAGTGCTCAAATCGCCATAGACAACACCCAAGTTCTGGTAAGCCAAGATCAAAACTTGTTTTCAAGGTGATTAAGACCAAAACTTGCTTTCAAGGTTCTTTCTTAATGATTAAAGAAGGTGGTTGGTAGGGTACAAAGTTGGATCTATAAAGCCCTCTCCTATGCAGGCAGATTACAGATAATTAAGTTTGTCCTTGGTGGGATGCTTAGCTTCTGGTCTCAAGCATTGCTATTCCCTGATGAAGTTGTGAATAGACTGAATGCTGTGTGCAGAGCTTTCCTATGGTCAGGTAAATGTGAGGGGAGAAGGAACCTAGTAGCCTGGAGTAAAGTGTGTAAGCCTTTTGAAGAAGGTGGTGTTGGAATTAAAGAAGTTTTGGCATGGAATAAAACTTTGCTTTTTAAACTGATCTATGAGATTCAAGAAGGAAAATGTAATCTCTAGACTACCTGGGTAAGGAAGGTTCTCCTTAAAGGTAGTGATTTGTGGCAAAGGGAGGAGAAACAAGGAGACTCCTGGATTTGGAGAGTCATTCTTAGACTCAAAGAGATGACTAAAATGTCTTGGCTGAGGCCTAATATTCCTCCTCTAAGATTTGTAGAAGACCATATGGATATGTCTGGAATCTGGAAGAGGTGTGGAAGGATGAATTGTAAGGAACATGTTCAGATCTTGTGATGCAGCAGAGGGCAAATGGAAGTTGCTTTGGAGAGGTATTCAGCCAAGACGATGGTCTTTCATTGTATGGCTTGCTATGCTGGGTAGACTCCCCACGAGAGATAGGTTGCACAGGTGGGGTTTGATTAGTGCTCCCACTTGTGTTTTGTATGATGAAGTTCCAGAAAGTATGGATCATTTATGGTGGCAATGCAGCTTCTCAAAGGAGGTGATGAGCAGAGTCATGGCTTGGCAGAAGATCATAAGCTGGAAGCATTCAGTGACTGAATGGATGGATTGGCTCTCTAGAGGGAGGAACCATAAATCCCTAAGACTGCAAGGCGTGATCCTGGCGACTATTGCAGTAGTTTATACTACTTGGAAGCATAGAAATGAGGTGATTTTTAAGCATAAAAGGACTGATGTAAATGGGTGTGTTGAGGAGATCATTACAAACTGCAAGCTTAGGCTTAAAATTAAGTGTAAAGGGGTGGGTAGAAGGGAAAGGGATCTTAGTAGGCTTCTCATGTTATAGTTTGTGATGTTTTGTGGTGAGTATAGGGTGGTGAGGTTCTCGGTTTGCTTGAGAAGTTCGGTTGAACTTGCTCTTTGGGTGTAATTCTCTTTTTTTGTTAATATACTTATCATTAACAAAAAAAAAAGGTTCTTTCTTAATCACTCGAAAACAAAAGAACAAAAAGGAATTGATTGACAAAATGCAAAACTATCAACCAAAATCTAATAGATGTCCATATTAACTTTACGTGGTTGTAGAAAAAGCAAAACAATCAATGTTGCATAATTCAAAATATGAACACTAAGAAAAAAGAAATCACCATCATCATGATCAATTCAATAGGCAAAAACAAGCATATTAAATTTCCCCCCTTTTCCTTTACCTAAATAACGGAAATTAATCACCAAGAGAGGAAACGAATTTACCAAGAGGGGTGTTCCAATTACAAGGGCTTTTATGTCCAGCAACAAAGAAGCAAAACCTTAGTGTTACAAGCAAACACAAGATAAAAACCATAACTCATCTATCTCAAGTGATGTGACCCTGCCTCCCATGACTGTACAAGACGAGGAAGAAGCCATATCCGTGGGCTCAGAAGAGCCAAGTACGAAGACCGCATTCTTCATCATACTCCTCGCATCTAGAATAGAGTACGCGATCTCATTCAAGCATCTCTATCCAAGACCAAAGATCGCGTGCCTCAACGCGATCTCTTTCAAGCGACTCAGCCTCCTTCAATGCTGATCGCGTTCTATCTGAAGATTCTCGTATTCAACGCATTTAACGCGTTCTTTTAAGACACTATCTATATTTGGTATTTCCAGCGTGTTTTAGATAGTTTCCTTTGATAGCTTTACATAGTTTCCTTTCATAGCGTTTTAGATAATTTCCTTTTAGTCATTCTATCTTTTAGGGTTTATGCCTTTTGCATGCTTGCATGGGCTAGCCCACGAGGTTCGACTCGGCCCATCCGACGTCTCACCTCCCCTATTTATACCTGACTTGTTAATGTTATTTCTCATGTTCAAGTTAAAGTTCAAGGTTTTAAGTCGAGTGTTAATTCCTCATTCCCTTGATCGGACGTCACCCATATCCCTCTCATCCCCATTCCCTCAGCCGCCGACGCTACGGCCAATGCTTGATCTTCTCAAGCCAAATCTATCTTCACATCTCCTTCATCCGCAGTCGACGCTACGACACCCCAAAGACTTGTCTTTTCAAGCCTTATATCTTTCACCAAATCAATCCGTCCATCAAATCGCTTCCATCGCCACCGAGTTCCTTGTTGCCCCCACCGTCTTCCCAGTCGTCAACGTCAATAAGCCATTTATCGCGATCTTCCACTCGCGATCATCCCCATCATCATGTTCCATAGCAGAATCACCACATCGAGTGACTTTCCAACCAAGACTAGATCCAAAGGCGTCTCCTTCGACAATTTGGCTTGTCATCGGAGGCAAGGACACATCAACTGGCATCAGAGCCCAACAGTCTTGTAAGTCACGAACTCAAGTTTCACTCTTGTTCACGAAAAATTTTCTTGCCCCCATATTTTGCTTCGTATAAACTCGCGTGAAAAGAAGAGAAAAACCAAAAAAAAAATCAAATATTTGCTCACCTTTCGGTTTCTACAAGGTCCCACCTTGGCCGAAAATTTTTCTTGTTTCCCAAGTTTTGGTGTGTTAGGTAATTTTGTTATCTTGCATGCTAGAATATTTTGTTTCCTTATTTCATGCATGGATAGAGTTTCCTTGTTTGCTAGATCTTGCTTTTTAGGTTGTTAACCGAATTTCCTAATATAAGATATCATCAAATCTTATCTTCTCTCTCCTATATCTAAGATCACACTTGTGGTATTCTTGTTACTTAGACCTTTTTATTTTATTTCCTTTTGCAAATCCGAAAAGATCAAAAGATAAGATCTCGGATATTAAAAAAAAATCGAAAAGATATTCCAAAAAAAAAATCCAAAGTTAGGGAAAGGCAAAATAAGGCAACCCTAACCCACATCGGTCTAAGCTCATCTTCTATCTCCCTCCACCGTCTAGGTCCAGCTTCCTAGAAGGTACTTTCTTGCTTATTAGGTTGCTTTGTTTACGTTTGTTTAGGGTTTCAATTTGTTCTTGCTTGTTTGATTGCAACTTGCTTGATACACCATCTCTTGTGCAAGCCAAGCCGCCCTCACGGCAAGCCAAACAAGCCCTACCTACGTGAACTTTGTGACTTGACTAGTGATTTGCTTGGTTGTTGTTCTTTGTTGTCTTTTGGTTCGTTTTACTCCCATGTATGGCCGTCTTGTTATAGGAACCAGGCGGTTGGACACAGTGAATAACAACACAATGAACCATCCTCCGCGCCGCGATACAACAGATCGCGCCACTACGCGAGAGAATCTACTTCACCGCGACGATCCCTTCGACGCCCACAGCGCGAAGATCATCGCGTGAGACCACCTAAAACAACACCCATCTTGTTTGCCGTTCGTGACCACCTTGGCCACCAAAGTACGCGAACCCCGCGCTATGCTTCAAATGGCTATGGCTACACGACGACGACGATCCATCATGCCTTTGAGGAGTTCAACGACGAGGAAGTTGAAGACTCATGTATGATATATTCTGGCTATGTTTACCCCACTATTGGAGATCCATTTGACTCACAGGACCACCCATCGGATTGGATTCCTCCATCGCGTCTCCAGCCCCGAGGAGATCGTGCTCATGACATTGGCGGTGAGCGCCGCAATGTGATGCCCAGATATGTTCGCCGAGCAGACTACGATGCCCAGCCGCGACGATGCCGACGCGCCCAGGGACGAGTTTGCTCGCGGCGACGATCACCCGGCCCGTGAAAGGCGCCAGCTTGGATGCGATAGAACCCATGGTGTGTGCGCTTACGCGAACCCTCCCTACAACGCCGCGCCACAACCCCAGCCATTGGGTCTACCTCAAGCCCAACCACCAAACACTCGTCACCAAGATCCCATCCTTGAGTTGTCCGAGGAGAAACAATTGATTCAAGCTCTTCGACAAGACATTACCGCCTTAAGAGCACAACAACGAGTGGCACCCATCGTGCCGACTCCACCTCCAATGAGTGCCATGGATGCGCCGGCTCAGCCCAGAGCCACGGACGCGGGTACATCGAAGCCAAGAGTGGACAAAGGCCAGGGAGTTCTGCCTTCCACTTCTCAACACCATGACGTGCAGGATCACCACCGGCTCAACCGCCACAAGCCAACATCTTGGCAACATCAATGCCAAAGCAGGTATGATCCTACCACTAGTCCTTCCATTAATACTGATGTGCATGTCCCAGTCTCAGAATCCAACACGTATAACCAAGGCCGTGACGCCCAGATCGCGACGTCTACTTCAACAGCTTCTCGCGTGACCGCGCCACCGGCCCCATCCCAGGGCAATGATCACGCACATGACAGTGCCTGCTTCAAGGATGGAGTACGCGGCCACCACCAAAGGGATTCTCAAACACCAAAGCAGATCCTCTTCTCCACTGTTGCCATAAATGATGAATCTTCCGAGGAGGAGACCCCGCTTGAGAAAATTGCTTGACTCCAAGGTGACACCCTCGATGCCGACAAATGTCACGCTGTCGCGCTCCATGCAGGCACACCGTTGCGCCTCAACATGTGGCGCATCCTGACCATTCAACAAGGCAACCTTGACGGCCAGCAGGAGCCTCTCGTCCACCCGCGTTGCTTGGTTGATACCGCGTCAATAACTGTCATCGTCAATGGTGGCAGCAGCTTCAACACCAATAATGAGAAGGTGGTCACCCATCTCAGCCTGCCCAAAACGCTTCATCCACACCAATATGACCTACAAGGGATATCTCCAAACTCAGGTAACACTGTCTCACGGCAGTGTCTTATTCCCTTTTCCATTGGTCAATATCATGACACAATTTTATGTGATGTGATTGCATTGGACGCCACCCCTCTCTTGATTGGGCATCCATGGCAGTCTGATCGTCGCGACCTTCTCGATGCGTATCTAAACACCTATGTGTTTACCTACCACGGGAAGCACGTGCCTTTCTTACATCTATCTCTCCATGAGATTTTACATGATTAGGTCGAGCATGATAAAGACAAGATATTGGATGCGGCAAAGATTGCGTCAACAACACCGCGACCCACCTTCGATCCCGGAGATCCTTCCTTGAGGCACCAACTAGTCTCACATCACGACGCGCCCCAGGATAACACGCGTTGCAGAGACAAGGGGAGTGCCGCGCCACCGAACACTATGTTGCAGGGCAGTTGTGACCACAAGGTGCTTCTGGCCCGTCCAAGGGACTTCACTGCCGGTTTGCACAGCAAGGTGCCAACTTCTGGCATGCATTACTCCCATATCGTCGCGCCTTTGCCACAACCTATAGCCGAGTTGCAAGCGGAGTTCACCGCGGATTTGCCAGCGGCGCCTCCAAACACACCACCACCCTTGTGTAGCCTTCCATAGACACTCACCTGGGTGACTAGTGCCTCTCCGCCATACCAGGGCCGCCGTCGATTAGTGTTCGACACCGGAGACCTCGCGTGGGAACACTTGCACGGGAATGTCCAGAACATGCTCCACGATGGTGAAGCGGGGACGCTTCACAGCCAAGTGGGGGAGGGTGATGTGACCCTGCCTCCCATGACTGCCCAAGACGAGGAAGAATCCATATTCGTGGGCTCAGAAGAGCCAAGTACTAAGACCGCGTTCTTCATCATACTCCTCGCATCTGGAACAGAGTACGCGGTCTCATTCAAGCATCTCTATCCAAGACCAAAGATCGCGTACCTCAACGCGATCTCTTTCAAGCGACTCAACCTCCTTCAATGCTGATCGCGTTCTATCTGAAGATTCTCGTATTCAATGCATTTAACGCGTTCTTTTAAGACACTGTCTATATTTGGTATTTCTAGCGGGTTTTAGATAGTTTCCTTTTAGTCATTCTATCTTTTAGGGTTTGTGTCTTTTGCATGCTTGCATGGGCTAGCCCACGAGGTTCGACTCGGCTCATCCGACGTCTCACCTCCCCTATTTATACCCGACTTGTTAATGTTATTTCTCACGTTCAAGTTAAAGTTCAAAGTTTTAAGTCGAGTCTTAATTCCTATTTCCCTTGATCGGACGTCACCCATATCCCTATCACACCATTCCCTTCGCCGTCGACGCTACGGCCAACGCTTGATCTTCTCAAGCCAAATCTATCTTTGCATCTCCTTCATCCGCAGTCGACGCTATGACACCCCAAAGACTTGTCTTTTCAAGCCTTATATCCTTCACCAAATCGCTTCCGCCACCGCTATCAATCCGTCCATCAAATCGCTTCCATCGCCACCGAGTTCCTTGTTGCCGCCACCGTCTTTGCAGTCGTCAACGTCAACAAGCCATTCATCGCGATCTTCCGCTCGCGATCATCCCCATCATCACGTTCCACAGCGGAATCACCACATCGAGTGACTTCCCAACCAAGACTAGATCCAAAGGCGTCTCCTTCGATAATTTGGCTTGTCATCGGAGGCAAGGACACATCATCAAGTAAAAAATATTGCAAATTATAAACAAATTAAAGTAAAGAATACAATAAACAAAGTTACTTAAGTTAAAATTTAACCAAGTGAATCAAACTCGATTAGTTGATTTTGTTATGAGATTCAGGGGTTCCAAACCCACTCTTTTTTATATTATTATTGTTCATTATATATATTTCTGAATGAGTCTCTTATACGCAACATATAATTAAAAATAATACGAAGCCCTTGTTCAATCAATGTAGTATCAATATCGCATGTGAAAGTCTAGACCCAAAAAAATATCGAATGTGGAGGTGAAGGATAACTCTCAGTAATTGCTATGATATATAAAGCATCTGGACACATCGACTCCCCTTCTGTCAAGATCTCTTTCATAATAACAACACATATTTCACGCTTCACAATCTAATTCAAAAAAAAGTTATCTAGCATCTAGGTTTAATATCAACTTATGAACAAGCACTATGTACTTACAAGAATAAAGTAACAAAATATCAATATAAGAATTTTAAGAATATACATGTATTGTAGCCCACTTTAACATTCAAAGGTAAGGAAAATCACACTTCAGTCAAAACAAACCTCGTCTATTGAACTTTATTTCTTGCGATGAATATCAAGTTGTTGCACTACAAGTAAGCAATAACCCTGTTTCTCCATGAAAGATTGATAACTATAGAATGATTCAATGAATAGATAGCTATTAATCTATTTGCAAATAATATAATTCTTTACCTTTCTAGCCAGCTTTTCCACATTCATTGATCTACGTATGCATAAAAATGTGCATGTTGGACATTTTGATAAGAATCAAGGATCGTTTGACGTTGGTGTTTCGAAGTAAGGATAGGCAATCAACTCTCTCAAGAATTCCACCAAAAGAGATCGAAAGATCCGACAACTCTTGGATAGGTCCACCAAAGATTGAGGAGATTGAATCTTTGAAGTCACAAGATAGATACACTCATGGCTCTAGGATTCGAGGTTGATAGGTCCACCAAGGATCCGAGCAAAACAACCTTGATAAGGCCACAATATTGGTGTTTGAATCCACCAACAAAATAAGAAGCAAGTGCTTGAATTAGTAATGTATAAAGAAAAATATAATGAAACAAAAGAACTTAGTTTTTTCTTCAATCTTGTCTCTTGATGGCAAAACTCTTGATATGCATCATGAATGAAAGCTCTTAAAAGCACACCTCTTCAATTGGCCTCATGAATTCTCTTTGAATAAAAACCTTCAAATATTTGACTTTATGACAAGACTCTTCATCTTCAACGTCATTATGTGGAATCCAAGACAAAGCTTCTTCCATATTAATTGGCGGGCGTTTTTTTCAAGTCTTCTTCCAATACTCAAACACTTTGTGGTTTTCTTGAGTATTAATGACGCTCCTGATCACATCAAATTTGTCCCTCATTATCTTAAACATATAAAAGTTGCCAGTAAATTTTAAGAATTCATGTATATGTTACTAATTTTAAGAATCCATGTATAGAGGTGGGTTTGGTAAAACGAGTGTTGTGGTAAAACGAAAGGATAAACATGAGACGTTAGATGAGAGGTGATGGACGGTTGGATTAAGAGGAAATAGAGGGAGTAATGTGTTCTTGTTTCCATAGGATTAAGTACTAAACAAGGCAGTTACAATTAAGAATGGGCATCCGGTCCGGTCCGGTCCGGACCGGCGGACCGTAAATCTTCAAAAGTCCGGATTGCATATATTTCACGTTTTAATTGGTTGCTTGTAATTGAATGGAAAGCTTCTTCCATATATTTCACGTTTTAATCCAAGACAAAGCTTCTTCCATATTAAGAATGGGCATCCGGTCCGGACCGTAATTGCATATATTTCACGTTTCAATTAGTTGAATTCAAAGTTCGAACATGAGATTATCTTTACTGTAATTCAAACTTTAAAGAATCAAAGATGGCTAAATTAACATAGCTAAACTTATAAACAACCCCTTGTAATTGAATGGAAATTCTTGGCCCATTTTTCCTAATTTTGAATACCTCTTTCTTTAATTCATCTCATAAACAACCCCAATATAAAACATGTAAAAAATCAATTTAGCCCATCCTTACTACTAACACCAGTAAACCAAACTTCTACTTTCAAAATCTTCAATAATATATAAATGCAAAAAGTATACAAATTTATACATTAAAAAGGACGTTAAACCGCGCACGCCAGATTTTTACGCCTCGCACTCCCCCCTGGGCGGCACTAAGTGCAGCCCAAAAAACCCAATTTTCTTGGGCTGCACTAGGTGCCGTCCAGGATGGGTTCAATTTTTTTAAATTAAAAGTATGATTTAATTTATTTATTTTTTTAATCCGGTTCACTGAACCGGATTAATGGGCGGCAATATGTGTCGTCCACTAAACCGGTTTAATTATGGGCGGCAACAACTGCCGCCCATAAAACCCTCAAAAGAATTTAAAATTTGACGTGGGCGGCAATAGGTGCCGCCCACCTTTAACCCCCCAAAAAAAAAATTGACGTGGGCGGCAATAGGTGCCGCCCACCTTTAACCCACAAAGAAAAATTGTACTTTTTTTTCATAATCATGTAGAGAATTTCAATACGAGTCCGTACATATAAAATTCGTCCAAAACGGACATCGTTTGCCCCTCCAAAAGCCCAAAAAACGAAGCCTTGTAGTGAAATTTGGTGTCCGACATATAGCGCATTGTAGTGAATTTTTTTGCATTTTTCTACTATAATTTTGTATAAAATTTTAATACGAGTCCGTACAGATAAAACTCATCCAAAACGGATATCATTTTCCCCTCCAAAAAGCCGAAAATCGAGAATAAAAACTTTATATACTATAGTATTTTATTATATTTCATATATTTATACTTATATATTATAGTATTTCATTATATTTCATATAGTTACATTATATATTATAGTATTTTATTATATTTCATATAGTTACACTTATGTACTATATAGTATTTCATTAAATTTCGTATAGGTACACTTATATATTATAGTATTTTATTATATTTCATATAGTTACACTTATGTACTATTGTAATTCATTAAATTTCATATAGTTACACTTATGTACTAAAGTATTTTATTAAATCTAGTATACTTAGACTTATATATTATAGTATTTCATTATATTTCATATAGTTACACTTATATACTAGATTTAATGAAATACTATAGTATATAAGTCTAAGTATACTAGATTTAATGAAATACTATAGTACATAAGTGTAACTATATGAAATTTAATGAAATACTATAGTATATAAGTCTAAGTATACTAGATTTAATGAAATACTATAGTATATAAGTGTAACTATATGAAATATAATAAAATACTATAGTATATAAGTCTAAGTATACTAGATTTAATGAAATACTATAGTATATAAGTGTAACTATATGAAATATAATAAAATACTATAATATGAAATGTAATGAAATACTATAGTACATAAGTGTAACTATATGAAATATAATGAAATACAATGGTACATAAGTGTAACTATATGAAATATAATGAAATACTATAGTATATAAGTATAACTATATGAAATATAATAAAATACTATAGTATATAATGAAATACTATAGTATATAAGTATAAATATATGAAATATAATAAAATACTATAGTATATAATGATAATACTATGGTATATAAGTGTAACTATATGAAATGTAATGAAATACTATAGTATATAAGTGTAACTATATGAAATGTAATGAGATACTATAGTATATAAGTGTAACTATATGAAGTATAATGAAATACTATAGTATATAAGTATAACTATATGAAATATAATGAAATACTATAGTATATAAGTATAACTATATAAAATATAATGAAATACTATAGTATATAAGTATAACTGTATGAAATATAATGAAATACTATAGTATATTAGTGTAACTATATGAAATATAATAAAATATTATAGTATATAATGAAATACTATAGTATATAAGTATATCTATATGAAATATAATAAAATACTATAGTATATAATGATAATACTATAGTATATAAGTGTAACAATATGAAATGTAATAAATACTATAGTATATAAGTGTAACTATATGAAATGTAATGAGATACTATAGTACATAAGTGTAACTATATGAAATATAATGAAATACTATAGTATATAAGTATAACTATATGAAATATAATGAAATACTATAGTATATAAGTATAACTATATGAAATATAATGAAATACTATAGTATATAAGTATAACTATACTTAAACAGTATGAATCTAAACACGGCGAAAGAACACGAAAGGAAAGACGCCACGAAGACAACCGACCAAGCCAAAGCCACGAAGGCGTTCTGGGCACTGGCGGCGGTCGCCGTTCTTGGCGGCGGTTGTCGTATTCATCACGGCGGTCGCCGTGAAGAATACGGCGGTCGCCGTGAAGAACACGGCCGACTGAAACGAGAGAAAACTCACCCAAAAACACGAGCGGTTTGACCTCCTTCGACTAGCTTTGGCTTCTAACCTCCAAGGCTAACCAAAAGCTTCACAAAGGCACTCAGGAACCACACCAAAGCAACACCGGCGAGACCTCCGGCGAGCACAAGAAAACCGGCGAGAACAAAACTCCGGCGAGAGGCGAATTTGGCAGAGGTTTGGTGCTGGGATGTCTCAAAACCTCACCCCCAACACCTCCTTTTATAGCCAAAGTGTCTGAAGCGATCAACCAAACCCTGAGACGCGGCCGAAAGCAAGATCGGCGCCCTTGATTTCCGCCGGCGACCAACGGGCAATGCCCACTGCACAATCACAGCGGTCGCCGTTTTTGCCTGCGGCGGGCACGCGGCGGTCGCCGTTGCCAGGTCTGTCACGGCCAGCTAGAAGCTGACAAGCTGACTCCTCGGGCCCAACCACGGCGGTCGCCGTTTTCTCCTTTTCCCGCCCATTCGGCTTTGAACGAGCATGACGATAAACCGGGATAAAAATTATCGTACGCGAACGACAATTTAAAATTCAAGGCACCTTGTCTGTATATTATTTCACTAAGAAAAATATTATAGATATAGAGCACATTACAGAATGTCTCAAGCTACCTGAATTAAATCCGACGTACACAACGGGTACTCGGGAAAATTCCATAATTCCTAAAATAACCTTACAAAAATACGGGGTATCACATCTCCTCCCCCTTACAAGAAGTTTCGACCCCGAAACTTAGGTCGAGAATAACTCGGGAAAATGCCTGAGCATATCTGACTCGGTTTCCCACGTCTTCCAAGTAACTTCTTCGGTCCCTGACTTGGACCACAGCACTCGTACCAAAGGTACGATCTTGTTGCGCAAATGCTTCTCCCGACGCTCCAAAATGCGCACGGGCAACTCTTCGTAAGTACCATTAGCTTGAATCTCGATGTCCTCATAACTAAGCACATGAGACTCATCTGGCACATACTTTCTGAGTAAAGACACGTGGAACACGTTATGCACTGGGTGAGCCGATGGCGGCAATGCCAAACGGTACGCTAGAGATCCCACTCTATCCAAGATCTCGAATGGTCCCACGTAGCGAGGGTTAAGCTTCCCACGCTTACCAAATCTGAAAACTCCTTTGGAAGGCGACACCTTGACAAAAACCTTGTCACCGACCTCGAACTCGACAGTCCTGCGCTTCCGATCTGCATAGGACTTTTGTCGACTCTGAGCGGTCAACATCCTTTGTCTGATCAAAGCAATGTCTGAAGCCGTCCTTTCGACCAACTCTGGTCCAAGCAGAATTTTATCGGCATTATCGTCCCAACAAATCGGAGATCTGTATCTGCGATCATACAAAGCTTCAAACAGAGTCATCTTGATTGTAGCATGCCAGCTAGTCGGACGATCAGACTCAAGTTGTCCTCCCAGCTAGTCGGACGATCGAGCACACAAGCTCTAAGCATATCCTCCAGAGTCTGGATGGTCCTTTCAGACTGGCCATCTGTCTGAGGATGAAACGCTATACTGAACCTTAACTCGGTTCCCATAGCCTTATGAAGTTCCTTCCAGAATCTTGACATGAAACGGCCATCTCGGTCCGATACAATGGTCTTAGGAATGCCATGTAAGCGGACAATCTCCTTCTGGTAAACTTCGGCTAACTTCTGGGTTTCCCATGTGGTCTTGATGGTTATGAAATGAGCACTCTTCGTAAGCCTATCCACAATTACCCAAATATCATCTCTCTAACTTCGAGTCTTGGGTAGCCCAGTGACGAAGTCCATGGAAATGTCCTCTCATTTCCATTCTGGCACGGGGAGAGGTAGCATCTCACCACCTGGTCTGCGGTGTTCGATCTTGACTTTTTGGCAAGTTAAGCACTTTGCCACAAAGTCTGCTACGTCCCACTTCATGTTTGGCCACCAAAACTTCTTCCTGAGATCCTTGTACATCTTGCTAGAGCCAGGATGCACAGAATAAGCAGATGAATGAGCTTCTCTCATCACCAACTGACGAAGACCTTCTGTGTCAGGCACACAGATCCGATCCTGAAACCAAAGTGATCCATCATCCTGAACCACAAAACTGGGAGCTTTCCCATCCATCACTTCACTGCTTAACTTTACCAAGATGATGTCATCGACTTGCTTTTCTTTGATTTGATCCAGCAGTGTAGCCTGAATCTCCATCATACTCAGGTACCCTCTACGCTGGTCATACAAGACTTCAATGTCGTATGACTCCTGGTTTAGCTTGGTCTGAGCAGTAAGCAACGCAACCACAGTCTCGTGCGTTGTCTTCCGGCTTAGCGCATCAGCTACTACATTAGCCTTGCCCGGATGATACAACAACTCCATGTCGTAGTCCTTGAGCAACTCTAGCCAGCGGCGTTGTCTCATATTTAACTCTTTCTGAGTAAATATATACTTGAGACTTTTGTGGTCAGTGAAGACTTGGCATCTTATACCATAGAGGTAATGCCGCCAAATCTTCAGCGCAAAGACGACCGCTGCTAACTCAAGATCATGGGTCGGATAGTTTTCTTCGTAAGTCTTGAGTTGTCTAGATGCGTAAGCAATGACTCTGCCCCTTTGCATCAAAACACAACCAAGACCACACTTGGAAGCATCACTATAGACCACATAATCGTCATTCCCCTCTGGGAGTGCTAACACGGGTGCCGAGGTCAACCGTCGCTTCAACTCCTGGAAACTGACCTCGCACTTGTCATTCCAGACAAACTTCTTGTGGACTTTGCGGAGTAGATTGGTCATCGATAGAGCGATCTTTGAAAATCCTTCTACAAACCTTCTATAATACCCGGCAAGTCCAAGAAAATTGCGCACCTCCTTCACGCTCTGGGGCTGTGTCCACTTAGCCACCGCTTCAATCTTTTGGGGATCAACCATAACCCCATTTTTATTGATCACGTGGCCTAAGAAAGCCACTTCCTTCATCCAGAATTCACATTTAGACAATTTAGCATAAAGCTGATGTTGTCTAAGGATCGACAAGGAAATCCGTAGATGTTCCTCGTGGACTTCTTCATTCGGAGAGTAGATCAAAATGTCGTCGATGAAGACCACCACGAACTTATCCAAGTACTGGTGAAAACATCGGTTCATCAAATCCATAAAGACAGCTGGAGCATTTGTAAGCCCAAAAGGCATTACTACGAACTCGTAATGACCATATCTGGTCCTAAACGCAGTTCTAGGAATGTCCTGCTCACGAATCCTGAGTTGATGATATTCAGATCTTAAGTCGATCTTGGAGAACACCTTTGCTCCCTGCAATTGGTCCAACAAGTCATCAATCCTAGGCAAAGGATACTTGTTCTTGATCGTCACCTTGTTCAACTCTCGATAGTCGATACAAAGTCGGAATGATCCGTCCTTCTTTTTGACGAATAAAACCGGAGCACCCCACGGCGATGCACTCGGCCTGACATAACCTTTGTCAAGAAGATCTTCAAGTTGATTCTTCAATTCTTGCATCTCAGCTGGAGCCATCCGATACGGGGATTTGGAAATCGGCGCCGTACCAGGCTCGAGATCAATTGAAAACTCTACGTCACGATTTGGGGGTAATCCCGGAATTTCTTCCGGAAAGACATCCGAAAATTCCCTAACTACAGGAATATCAAGAACCTCAGGTCCATCCTTCTCAGGCGAATCCAAGTAGCAAAGGTACCCGACACATCCTTGTCATAGTAGCTTAAACGCAGCCATCGCATTGATCAGCTTGCCGTTATCAGCGTCATTTCGACCTTTGAACTTGCACACGAATTGGCCCCCGGATGACACCGTCACCGTTCTTGATCTGAAGTCGATCACCGCCTTGTGACGCGTCAGCCAATCCATACCGAGAATAATGTCGTATGGAGCCATGGCTATGCAGATTAAATCTGCCTCGAATTCCTTACCCTGAATGGTAATCGGAAAGTCGGACAAATGCTTGGTTCCCACCAATCGTTCTCCATTAGGAAGATTAACGACGAAAGGGTCGCACGAATCATTGCACACTAAGTCTAACTTGCTAACACAGCTATCCGAAATAAAGGAATGCGTAGCACCAGAATCAAACAGAATGCACACTGAAGTAGAATGAAGGTATAGAGTACCTTGAGCAATCGGAGCGTTGGGTCCATCTGCCTCACGCATCTCGTACAAGCGTTGGCCCTGACTTCCAGAAGCAGCTGGGGCATTTCCCCTGTTCTGAGCAGTCGTCTGCACTGAAGGGCTAGGAGTCTCGTCAGGCTTAAACCTAGGTCGGTTGCTCTGATGAACTGACCCTTGCTGCGACTCTACTCCCTTCTGCTTTCCCTGCTTGCAGAACTTTTGCAGATGACCATCACGTCCACACCCAAAGCATGGCCTCCTCTCCTTCCGACACTCAGTGCTCTTGTGCCCAGCAGTACCGCAGTTATAACACTGAACTGAACTCCTGGTATGCCCTGACTGCTGAGTCGATCCCCCTTGCGTCATCTCTGTCTTAGCTCGGCCGGACTTGGCGAAGTTAGACGGTGGCGCAGGGCGCTTAAAACCATCTCCCTGGTTCTGATTCTGCATCGACTTTTGTCGGTTGCGCCTCTTGGTCGACTCCTCGAGAGTCACCTCCAGCTTATAGACACAATCCACATACTGCTCCAAGTAGAGCATGTGTGGTGCACCATTAATGGCTTGATATCCGGGTTCATCCACTCGTGGAAGTACCAGATCTTTTGAGCCTCGTTGGTGATCTCGGCAGTGGCGTACTGTAGAAGATGGTTGAACTTAGATGCCAACTCGGTCACTCTCAGACCATCATTCTGAGGGTACAAGAACTCTTTATGATTTTCCTCTCTCATAGCACGAGAGAAAAAACGATCAACCATCTTGGTCTTGAACATCGACCAAGTCAACACTGGGCTCTCAGCCAAACCAGTGCTCTCCCACCACTCGCTAGCCTCCTCCTTCAGCTGAAGAGACGCGATATGGACCTTCTCGGCCTCCGTACACTCCACGTTCCTGAACAACCTCTCCATATGGGAGAACCAATGAGTCACTGCCATTGGCTCCCCTTTCCCGTTATAGCAGTCGGGTCTCATGGAAGTAATGGTCTTAAGAGCGCGACCATAGATGTCCCTCGCCCTAACGGCAGTCTCCTGAGTCACAGGGTTTCTGGGTTCCACAACATCAGGAACCGCTGCATGAATAGGCACTTCTTGTGCTTGAGGCGCACTTGGTCTCAAGACATCAGTAATAGCCTGCATCACGATCCCACGGATCGCCTCAACAGCTGCAGCGTCAAACAGCATCGGCGCCTGGGTCTGATCCTGACCTTCACGCCTCTGCTGGACGCGAGACTCAGACTCGTGTTCATCCTGAACACCTCTTCCTGCCAGTCTGGGGTTTTGGCTGGTCCCAGCACCGGCTCGAGTCGAGTTTCTCGTGCTTCTTGGGTTCACCATTTGTTTACCGATCCAATTCCAAGCATTCAATACATTAATATTATGTAACATACTTATGCAATATATCAATGTAAATAAATCACTCAGAATAGATCAACTTGGCATTTTATAGATGAACCTTCGAATTCTTACACAAGTTACACATAAGTTTATCATTCGAGCGTTAGGACAACATTGCTCGAAGATATAAGTGTTTCTCAAAGTACTTGCCGCAATACTGAAATATTACACAAAGTATAACTTGGAATACTAAGAAACGAACTACTACGATAGGCAATGCCACTCCTCCTCAAGGCGTTCCAAAACGTCTCCCATACGACTGGCTACTCGTGCATGGTCTCTTTGGGCTAGGCTCACCATCGAGCTCTGGCGATGGGTTTCGCACCCTGCTTGACCCTGAAGTACATAGTCCTAGCCCAGCCATAGAAAAGTATGGGTCGTCCATGACTGGTCCTTCTATTCCAGCCCTCCTCTGAGTACTGGAGATCAGCTCCTCCCTCTGACGCTGCTGTTTTGCGGAGATTTCCTCGCTCTGGCGGAGAATCTCCTGCAGCTCGGATTCCGACCTCCATCTCCTTGGAGTAGGGATAGGCTGAGATTCCCTGTCACTTCTCCCAATACCGTACTCGGTATACAGTGCCTCCCAATCAGCTTCTGACATGGGTGCGTACTCTGGCACTGGTGACAATCCTGTACCGGGCTCCTGAATCTGCCCTCCAAGGTCCAACTCTGGATCCTCTTCTGGATCATCCTCTATGGGATCCTCTTCCCCGGGATCATCCTCGATGGGATCCTCTTCCTCGGGATCATCCTCGCTGGGATCCTCTTCCTCGGGATCATCCTCGATCATCTCCTCGTCCTCGACAGGATCTTGCTCAAGCATCTCCTCTTCCTCCTCCTCGTACTCGATCTCCTCGGGAATTGGTCCCAGCAGAAAGTCGTCTTAGTAAACCCCTTGTTCATACCTTGACAACTCGTCTTCTTGCTCCCATTCCCGTACTCCCTCCACCCTTGGTGGTGGCACAGGTGCAGGTCTAGGGACCATAGCATTCCTGGCTACAAGGACAACCGACTCGGGGAGAACGTGCTTGACGTCTTCGGGTGGGCTACTCGGGCCTCCAACCTCGAAACATCGCTGAGGTAACGGAAAGTCTAGCCTCGGCTGATCCGCCTTGGCGTCTTCCGACCCCCACCAATAGAAAAGCAGACACCATCCTATCGAACAATAAGAAAGGAATTAGTCTTTCTAGACATAGAAGCAAGCTTACTATATCAGACTATAAAGAAGACATGACTATGAACGGTGTTTTTAAATTCTTTTCAGAACGAAAATTCAGAGCCCTCTTTAAAGCATTTTCAAAAACGGATAATTGATTTATAAAATCCCAAACCCGTTTTAAAAACTTTTGGCTCTGATACCACAACTGTAACACCCCCAAAACTTAACCCTTTTGGAAATGTATTACCGCCAGTGATCCCAGTGTTCCTTACCGAGATCACCCAAGGCTTTACCAAATAAATACAATTTATGAAATGCAATTGATACACAAAGATTAAGCATTTAATTCCAAAACATAACATTATCGAGGAAAAAGAGTTACGGGATTACAACCCAATCCCGAATAGGTCAAAACATAGTTTAAACCCAACACAGCGGAAGACTAAGAAAGTAAGTTACAATCGGAGTTATTGTCCAAAGGATCATAACCTGATTAAAGAAATAATTAAAACATTCAAAAACCACCGCCGACTTCATAGTCCTTCTAATCTTCTGAGCTACTTCTTAACTGATGTGCCGAATCAAACGGATGACACCAGCCAACCATACAAGGGAAAATATTGGTTGGTTAGTCTAAATGAATAGACTAGCAAGGGAACAAAGCAGAATGGTTCGAAGCAGTTGTATTAGGTTAGACTCTTCGTCCCTCGAATAATAATCGAGTACGCTTGTCAACCACCATACTCCTATTGGAATAAACAAGAGGTATGCACAAGAGAAGATTCTGGAAGACTGAATCTTCACAGAAATCGACTCGAAAGAAGACTCCAACTGAAATGAGTCTTTAAGGAAGCAATGACAAATCTGGAAAGTTACAGAATCATTCAACCATGATTTAAAACTGACTGAGATGCTTCGGTTCACGACCAACCTCATCGCCTACAGCGAATCCAGATTGGAAAGAGAACGTACTACATTCAAGTCAAGACGAGTTTTCCTAGCTGCACTGAACTTAGCTGCACTACTCGCCCAAGGTGTATTAATTATGTGCGTCAATGTAGCACTTATCTGATTTATGTTTCAAAAACACACACCACGTTATAGACTTTTACATGTGTACCCCACCAATGGGACGACACATCTTAGTATACGTTTCGTCGAGAGTGACGTATACCGAAAGGTTTGTGACACCAACTAAGTGTCCTGTCTCTACACACATGTGTAAGAGACCGATCATGATCTTAGAATAGTACCAGATGGGGACGAGCCATCCCGATACCAGATTATAAAGAAACGACTGGACAGAGTCCGAGTAACGTTCCTATCTAACAGTGCTAACTAAACAGTTACAGCACCACAACATTTATAGGATAATTCCACATAAAGGCCCGAAAGGCGATCACATATAATAGCGTTGTTCTAGCAGATATACAACCTATTATATGATTTTCAAAACAGTTTATCAAAACCGTTTCCAGACAAACAGAATATTCATTCCAAATTAATTACTCAGATAAACTACTGATAATTAATGTAAATATGGAACGAAAGAGCAAGAGCGAACCGCCACTTGCCTTACTCCGCAGAATAGTCTAAAGACGTCACTGGATTCCGGGCTCGACACGGTACAGCTCTGACAGCACAACGACCTTCGAGTCGACCCATAAAAGGAACCCTAAGTTAGATCCGACATAAACAGTACGAATCTAAACACAGCGAAAGAACACGAAAGGAAAGACGCCACGACGACAACCGACCAAGCCAAAGCCACGAAGGCGTTCTGGGCACTGGCGGCGGTCGCCGTATTCATCACGGCGGTCGCCGTGAAGAACACGGCCGACTGAAACGAGAGAAAACTCACCCAAAAACACGAGCGGTTCGGCCTCCTTTGACTAGCTTTGGCTTCTAACCTCCAAGGCTAACCAAAAGCTTCACAAAGGCACTCAGGAACCACACCAAAGCAACACCGGCGAGACCTCCGGCGAGCACAAGAAAACCGGCGAGAACAAAACTCCGGCGAGAGGCAAATTTGGCAGAGGTTTGGTGCTGGGATGGCTCAAAACCTCACCCCCAACACCTCCTTTTATAGCCAAAGTGTCTGAAGCGATCAACCAAACCCTGAGACGCGGCCGAAAGCAAGATCGGCGCCCTTGATTTCCGCCGGCGACCAACGGGCAATGCCCACTGCACAATCACGGCGGTCGCCGTTTTTGCCTGCGGCGGGCACGCGGCGGTCGCCGTAAACGCGGCGGTCGTCGTTGCCAGGTCTGTCGCGGCCAGCTAGAAGCTGACAAGATGACTCCTCGGGCCCAACCACGGCGGTCGCCGTTTCTGAACGGCGGTCGTCGTTTTCCCCTTTTCCCGCCCATTCGGCTTTGAACGAGCATGACGATAAACCGGGATAAAAATTATCGTACGCGAACGACAATTTAAAATTCAATGCACCTTGTCTGTATATTATTTCACTGAGAAAAATATTACAGATATAGAGCACATTACAGAATGTCTCAAGCTACCTGAATTAAATCCGACGTACACAACGGATACTCGGGAAAATTCTATAATTCCCAAAATAACCTTACAAAAATACAGGGTATCACAAGTATTTCATTATATTTCATAGAGTTACACTTATGTACCATTGTATTTCATTATATTTCATATAGTTACACTTATATACTATAGTATTTTATTATATTTCATATAGTTACACTTATATACTACAGTATTTCATTAAATCTAGTATACTTAGACTTATATACTATAGTATTTTATTATATATCATATAGTTATACTTATATACTATATATTTCGCAATCCCTTCCACAAAATCAAGTTTCTCCAGATTTCGTATCTTACGATTTCCAACAAGAGCATCTGCAAATTGTTTTCCCAGCCTTGCCATTGTTCCAGTCATCATACTATTTTTGTTTCCTTCATCCTTCCTTTGAGCAATATTTGTGCAATTGTATTCATCATTGCTCATCTTATCGAAATCAATCGATTTAGCCGCATCCTTCCCACTCATATCCTTCGATCTCCCTTTAGAATTTAACAAAGGGGGAAATTCATTTACCTGCTTCTCCGTCGGCGATTTCGTACTTATCGCACCTGAATTTCGAGCCGCATCACTCATCGCCGGCTAGATATGCCCAATCTCATCCTCGTCAATCACTTCCAGCAGAACCTCCTTCCTTCTTCCTCTCGAAGCCCTTTTGCCCCGATTTCTCCCTCCTCCTCTACCCGCGGTCCTAGTCAACACCCCTGACGCCGACAGGGACTGCGGTGATACCATTCCCGCCGGCAACGTCTCCTCTCGGAGAGGTGGAAGCCCCTGGCTTATTTCCCAAGCAAGTAAAACTGGAAGAGAATTCTTTCGCAATAAGAGAAGTCGTGAGGTAAAAAAAATAGCTTTAAGCCTAAAGAAGTACATGAAGCCACTCACAATTCACAAAATTATAATATAGAAAATCATCTTTCACAATATGAAATATAAATATAATCAAATTACCACTTCATCCATATCAAAGCACGCATTTGAATTTTCGGTGGATTACCATCTTCTTTAGTGGACTTGCAGCAAATCGACTCGGTAGAGAAGATAGAAAAGCAGCAAAGGCGGTGCAAGCGATCGAGACGGTGACGCTTTGACCTTTGAATTCGTCGATGGAGTACTCCAATCAGTTTCACAAGAGGAAGAATAATATAGTCAAAGGAAAGAAAATAATAACGAATGTGGATGGCCTAGATATGAGAGAGAAATTTTATCCTATGGGAAAATAAAATCTCACCTATTAAGGAATCAAGTAATACACTTCCATGGGATTAACATATAACTTGATTATGATAAATCACATCCATTAATTTTATTTCATCCAACGGTCCTAATTAATACTTATGTTTTACCGTAACACCCTATTTCACCAAAACCTATATCTCCATGTATATGTTACTATATATAGGGGAACATTTCTTCCAATATGGCATTCCAGGCAAGGAGTGTATATATACAAAAAGCTAGGGCTAGACAAGCTTTAATATTGAGAAGGAAACAATGACAGGGCGATAATGCTATGATTTTGCCCTGAATCTCAAGACAACTGAATTGAGATTAGCCCTTTAGGAAGCGACGAGCCAAAGCAAGTGACGAGTAGAAAATGATTCTAAAATGTCTCATTTGTGCCTGAAAGTTCCTTCTACTTTGATATTATAATTTTCAATTTCTCTTGAAATATTTTGATATGAAAAATAAGCATATCATCATCTTGAGAAATTGCAAATTTGCATATATTTGTTTCTGAGTCAACATGTGAAGCTCTTTCTATATGGAACTCTTTTATCTTCTTGGCATGAGATACTGAAGATTGTAATTCTTAACATGTCTCTAGCTCCTCCATCTTGGTTGTGGTTTGTACTTAATTGTTGATCGAGTCCTTCTAGGAAGGAAGGATAATTGACATGTTAAATGTAGTAACAACATGCTAAGTATGTCGAGAACATATAGTTTTATTCCTTGTAGTGCACACGTTTAATTAGGCTCCCAAAATACCATACTTGTTCCTCCAATTAAACAATAGACAAAACGTCTCTAACAGAAGATATAATTTTTTTAGACAATGTCATTATATTTATTTAAATGAAATTATACATTGCTTAGCAAATAGTATGTGAGACCATGCATCCGTGGAAGCACATTTATATTAGGAGATAAGATAAGTTATATAAAAAATTCCATATGTTTGTTAATGAGACGACTTTATATGTGTAAAAATAATGATATTATAAAATAAAAAGAAAATTAGATGATAATAAGAATATTAGTTTGTACTAGACCAGCGAGCAAGCACTTCTGTAGTAATGAAATTCTCTTATTTCTAATATAAGGCCAAGCACAGCCTTATATTAGGAGAAAAGAGAAATTATATAAAAATGTACCATTTGTTTGTTAATTCCGTTGAACCCAATTTGAAATTTGTTAGGGTCTTGCCTTTTATAAAATTGAAAATTTTGCCTCATAATCTTAAGGTATAACTTAATTTATGTGATGTATCAAATTTTGTCATATTTCTCAAGTGAGGCTTATATATATTTCACAAAGTATCTTACATTTTTTCTAACCCTAAAACATTAAGTTTATTAAATTAAGAAAACAAAAAAAAAATTCAAAAAAAGCATGCGTTGTTTTCTAAACCAATCTTCTTCTCCCCTTGTGCGATCAAAATCATTGGCGGCCTTCGTTATCCTCTAAAACTTGTCCGTGTTCCTTTGTAACACTCATTGGCGGTCTTCATCCTCCTCTGCCGGAAGCGGACGCCGACGGCCTTGTTATCTCCTCTATGTTAAAATCGTTGATGCAAACTCTTGTTTGTCAACTTTTAAGACCATTTATAATGGTGATATTCTAAATGAGTATTAAAGCTAAACTTGTCCGTGTCTCCTTTGTAACACTCATTGGCGGTCTTCATCCTCCTCTGCCGGAAGCGGACGCCGACGGCCTTGCTATCTCCTCTATGTTAAAATTGTTGATGCAAACTCCTGTTTGTCAACTTTTAAGACCATTTATAATGGTGATATTCTAAATGAGTATTAAAGCTAAACTTGTCCGTGTCTCCTTTGTAACACTCATTGGCGGTCTTCATCCTCCTCTGCCGGAAGCGGACGCCGACGGCCTTGCTATCTCCTCTATGTTAAAATCGTTGATGCAAACTCCTGTTTGTCAACTTTTAAGACCATTTATAATGGTGATATTCTAAATGAGTATTAAAGCTAAATTAAAAAATAAAAAGTTAAAAAAATATTAGAAATTTTGAGTAAATAAAAAAATGAGTCTCTTGCATATGGTATTCCACCACTTTTTTTACATTGATTCTCTACAAAAATCTGACATTATAATTTATTTATTTTTTAAATGTTAAGAGATTGTAGATATCATGGTTAAAAATGCTCTAATATATATTTTCCCTATAAAATTATGAAGTCTAGCCTTGTTCTTATTTTGTGTGTCAGTTGACTTGATGCTTCTTGCCAATTGTTTGTTGGATTAGAAATCCTAATTTGGATAGAACCATTATCCATAAATCCTAAACTTCAAAAAATCCCTAAATTTGAAAAATACCTAGAGTTTCATATCTTCTTGCGCATTATTACATACGATATATATTATTACTTTACAATGATATCAACATACGCCACACTTGGCTATTTCTACCTGAATATGAATTTTATATATCTTTCTCAAAAATCAAGTTATTTTAATCAAGTCCGACCACTACGCCATGTTTTATTATGATACTTAGAAAATTAATTTCTACACACCTATCATAAAATGGAGTATATACACACCTTATATATCTAACAAAATTCATCAACAATCATACATCAAATAAACACTTTAGACTTCTCGAAACAAATTCACCAACAATCATACAGTAACTTATCGTGACTAATTGTTAACTTTAAAATAGGTAACTAACTGTTAACTTTAATAGCAACTAGTTACACGCGTGTCCGTGCCACGCACGGATGCGTGACATATTTAATTTTATATAATTTTTTATTTTAGTTATGATTAGATTGGTTGGTATTTTCATTATATTACTATACTTTTTGAAATTTATACAAACGAATTTATCGTAATTTATGATAAGTTTTTAATATAGAAAAGATATCAATAAATTAAGTTATTCTGTTATATTTTACCAATTACTATGTCATTAATGTAAAACGAGATAAAACAACATCACTTTGTAAACTGTATAACAAAAGCTATATAATTATATCTCATATGAATTTAGGTGTTATTTCAAGTGTAGACATTGAGCTAATACAAAACCAAAGTATTGAATTATTTTGATATATGTTATCCTCATTTTGCTTGTATGGCGAAGGACATCTCTTGGTTTCCAACTCATCTTTTAAAAAACAAATAGACACAAAATATATTTAAATGTGATCATTGATAAACATATATTTTATTTTAAAAGGTTAGAAAAGAGTTTTAAAAATTATTAATTAATTCATTTATTAAGACATAAGATTATCGAGAATTGGTTTTATGTAAAATAGATTTTAATATAAAATAGAGTAAATTGTGTATAAGAGAGGTCATTAATTGTGATAAATATGTCAACTTTTATATATAGATAGATCCTGATGAACCAAATCTGAGATGCTAACCGTAAATTATGATAACCATAACTTATCTAAACATAAAACCAATCTAAAATATTTAGATAAACTCTAACATGGCTACTTAGCTGTCAAAATATAACCGAATCTATTTTACCGACCTGATCGACCCGCATTTAAACTTGATTTGGACGACCAAAAACATTAATAACCCGAAATTACCGACCACGGATCAGACCTGACATTGTGTGACTCGAACCCAACCCGATTAACAAGTAAATATAAAGTATTAGTAAAATCTTACATAAACATATATAATAAAAGAAATATAAATACTTTAATATATTCAAGTATTCCTAAAAAATCTCATTATACTTATATCATCTACAAATTCATCAAGTTTGAAATTAATATAATATAAATAAAAAATAAAAATACTAATCTCAATTATATAAATAATTAATATTTATAATTTTAAGCAATTTATGTTATATTTACATAGATATAATATGTTTAAATTATTTAATAATATTTGCAAAGCGCCTTTTTTAATATATTCATTAACTATCAAAATATTGTTAAATAATTAAAAAATATTATAGCTATGTAAATATAATATAAAAATCGCTTAACATTATAAATACTATTTTTTATATAATTGAGACTATTATAAAATATAATTTTATTTTATTTTTTATTTATATTATATTAATTTCAAAATTGATGAATCTGAAAACAGATATAATATTTTTTTAGGGATACTTAAATATATATATAAGTATTTATACTTCTTTTATTATATATATTTATGTAATATTTTACTATTACTTTATATTTACTTGTTAATCGGGTCGAGTTCGAATTGACCGGGTTTGGGCCACATATTCTGGGGTTTGATCACATTTTGACAACTCCTAACCACATGACACTCTTTGCATTTGACACATGTTCCACTCTCTCCACTCTTTTTTTATTTTTTATGAAAATTACTGTAAATATTGTGTAAAAATGGGTGATTACAAGCCTTATCCAAATAGTTTTTTTCATCTCTTATTATAGGTTAATTGATGAATATATAATATTTTTTATCTTTCATTAATACTTTATTTTTTATGAATGATTGTTATATAATAATAAAACTTCTAATAACAAAATAAAAATATATTTTAAAAATAAGATAGATATAATTGTCCAATGCTACATATTTTCTGAAATAATTTAAAAAATATATATTCATTAACTTTACAAAAAAATTTATATATAATTTTTGAAATTTATACCACAGCTTAAGTAATAACACAGCTACATGCAATAAAAACCAGACACTTGAAACAAAGGTTGTTTCCAACGAGATATGTGACTCGGAACCCTTAAATACGCTCCCTCCCTCCCCAAACCCAACACCGCCGATAAGCCTAAACCTAAAAAAATCGACGCTTCTCGCTTCAATTCCTACAAAAAACTCGATAGTTTCTCACTTCAATCCCTACCATAGTTGGTGTGTACACCTTCCTCTGAATCCATGGAGCATTGCATTGTTCCCGTGTGTGAGGATTCTCCTCTGCAAATACTTGATTTGGATAATCTCTTTCCTTTCCCGGTTTGAATCTAAGGCTCTCGCCTTTACTCGGTCGGGCTACCTCTTGATTCGCGGTGTTGGGGCTTTGTCTGACTATGTGCTCCGTCGTCTGGTGGATCCGAGTCGATCGAGTATTTATACCTCCACTTGCGGTTATCGGCGTCCAACGTGGTGGTATGTGGAGATGGCTCATGGTGTTGGGTTCTGGTGGCGGGGAGCTCGTCCTCTCCTCCCGGTGCAAACATCCCCTTACCTCCGAATCAGGTGTTCTCTACCAACTATAAAGTTTCTTTCCTTCTCTCAACATTCTTGGTTTATCAACCGCGTTTACAAATTCTGGCTAAGCTTCTTTGTTAATGGCAAGCTTGACCAACTGGGTTTTTATAATCATGTCTCAAGATTTGAGAATTTTCCTATCTCACTTATTGATGTGCGTAATAGACATTCTTATGCTGTGATTTTCACTATTTGTTGCTCTACATTAAGGCTTTTTCTTGGTGGTATCTCCTCTTACTCCTTTGGCTTGCACTCTGAATTCCATCAAAGGAAAGCTTCACAAGCTAACCCTTATATTAACCTCAACGTTGTTATCAACAATGCTTACGCCTCTAACGTACCGAGTGGTGGTTATGCTATTACTAATCCTATGGGACCTATATCCCCTAAAACGTACTGACCTGATAGCCTACATACCCATCTCTCTTGACTACCAGTATCCAGAAAATACTAATGATAGTGATTTCTCCATAAGTTATCTGTATTACAATGAACTAGTCTGGCTTAAAACTAGTTGGATGATATTCACACGCTTCTTATGTGATTATAACCATCAAAATCAATATCTGCTCTACATCATGATTTCAACCCCTAGACTGAGCTAGTTCTTCTCTACGAAGCTTACTGAAAGCTCTAAAAACAAGTCAAAAATAAGGATATTTTCTATGGCCTCTTAACCTGCGTTTGGATTTGTATGGCGCTTCCACGGCCCTTCTCAACTCACTGTATCCACTTTGGCAAACCAATGAGTCAAGTCATTGGAAATCCGAAGATATGTTTGTGTTATCACTCCCCTTGGCTTTTACATTATAACAACAAAAGGCTCCTCCTTGCTTTGCTTCCTGTTTAAAAAGAGCTTCCATCATGAATATCACCTCACAAATTAGATGTTCTGTTTACAAACTAAAGAATCCAGATCATGAATTCATCAATTTGAACTCTTGGTCTCCCTCAAATAATTGGTATACTGATATCAACAGTATGAATCATCTATACAAATGGTGGCAATTGCACAATAATACCAAATCCTTTACTATGATCCCTAAATGTATTGTCTGGAATCATAGCAAATCATGTAGTAATTATTCCTGTAAAAGGCTAGATACAACACTTAATACCCTTCATTGGTTGAACCCATATTACCTCTTGTCAAACTACTATTGGGACCTATGGCTCTCTTTGAGCAAACAACATGTTTATCTTGTCAAAAATTATGCATTCAATATATTTTATGAAACTATCATTTACGTAACTGACATAAAATTACAGATTTTACCACTTCTAAAATTACTCTGATGTTCCTAGGCAATAGTGTATCATTTACCCACTAGTGATGCAACCCAACACTAGAAGTTTGATGCTCAATGGCGCCCTCTCTGGACAACAAGTAACCAACTCCAAGGATCAACTTTGAAAAAAGATGATTGGATCAACAAAGGCTTCAGATTACTCTGCTCTAGGACTACTAACAACCGGTTCTATACTAAAACCCAGTGAAATTTTATGAGCTCGAAAATTCCCCTAAGCTGATTGGATCAAGGAATCTTTTAACAGTCAAAATTCCCCCAAGTCTTTACATATTGAATCAAGGTGGAACCCATTTGTTCGTAACAAGAGACATTCCATTATAACAAACTTTAAGTCTAGCAGCTGTATTGTCTCGACACATTTCAGGCACCCAAGATTGTTTAATCAAAATTTTTGTCTTCTATATACAAATTGGTTACAAACTAAAATCCAAGTAATCTGCGTAAACATAAATCCAAAAGTGAATAACAACAACATGTTACAAACTAAAATCCAAGTAATCTGCGTAAACATAAATCCAAAAGTGAATAACAACAACAACATACAAAGATACCGAGCAAACTCCTGGGTATTCTTGGATTTTACCTTCAAATCAAACAAAAGAAAAATTATGTCAAATATATCATACAACCTCACTGCGGCGAGAGTCTTGATATTTTCATTTTTAACAGACATACTTTAAAGAAAAGCGTATTATCCTGAATATATCATTCTATTGATGCCCACTTGGATAAATTTAACAACAAAGTGTTACAACAAGTGAATCAAAATGTTTTTGAATGTACCACCATAAAACAAAAGCATAATAAACACCAATTTTCTCCCAAGAAAACCCACAACAAGGCAAGACCAAATTCACTTGCAAAAAACATCTATCGGATTTTATGAAGATAAGCCTCTGAAATTGTCGTGGTATCAGTCGAAAAAACCTCTAGACTGTAATCACTATGTAAAATAGAAAAAATTCACACCATGGCGCTTGTTGAAACAAGAACCAACCAAGAACAAAAAAAAATGCTTTTGGCTGAAAGTTGGTTTTTGACACATTCCACTTCTCGCCTGCTATAGGCTTCTCTGGTGGTATTTGCGTCATGTGAAAATCTTATCAATTTCAAAATGAAATATGTGAACTTGCACACATTGATAAGCAATTCATTGCTATCAAATATAAAATCATTGACAAAAACTGCTATATGATGCTTATTTTTACATATGCAACCCCAAAAGATAATGAAAAGAACGAATTCTGGAACCTCCTCACAAACTTTATTTTACAAACTCATATACCTTGCATCATTATAGGAGATCTCAACGAAATTGAATCATATGCTTAATGTGGAAGTAACAATACCCCCATCTAGATTCCAAAGACTAAACAACTTCAAAAACAACTGCGACCTACTTAATATCCCAACTTAAGTTGGTGAATTCACCTGGCAAAAGAGTAGAACAAAAATAGACAATATATACGAAAAATTAGACTGGGTTCTTATCTATGATCAAATTTTACAATGGTTTCCCGGAATCTCCACCAAAAACCATGCTTTTACCTCATCCGACCACTGCCCTATATCAGTGGAACTAGAAAACCCTAACCCTATAAAAGTACAACCCTTCAAATTTGATAAAATGTGGACAACTAGAAGAGATTTTGAAAATCTGGTCAAACAACCATGGAAAATCAAAACCCAAGGATCCCATATGTACAACCTTGTTAAAAAAACACTAGCACTTAAAATCAGTGTCAAAAAGTGGAACAAAACTACATTTGGAAATAATTTCAATCAAATCAAAGAAACAGATGAAGAACTTACTAAGATTAAAAAAGACATTATTATTAACCCAAGTCAATCTCTATTCGATAAACAAAATAGACTCATTAACAAAAAAAGATTGCTTACTCTCCTTTCATAAAAAAATATTGGAGTCAAAGAGAAGCTGTAAGATTATACGGAAAATCAAAATACAAGAAGGAACGATCATTATTGGTCTAGAAAACATTTGTTTCACTAAACAGATACCTAAGTTTATTAATGGGAAAGTTAACCAAAATACCTTCCAAGACACTATCCATTCGACTACTACACAATTATCTAAATGGAAAGCCAGATCCCTCTCTCTTGAAGGGAGAGCAACACTCAATAAAGTAAATTTAGCGACAAAGCCAAATTATATTATGCAATGTTTTATGCTACCAACATCCTTACATAACAAATTGGACAAAGTAAACATAAGCTTCTTATGGAACAAAGAACAAACGTATAAACCGTTAATTGGACGTGGACAAATATGTAAGAATAGATCAAATGGAAGTCTTGGCATCCGAAAAACAAAATATATGAATAAAGCTCTATAATGAAACTTATCTGGAAAAATTTTGTTGAACCAAACAACATGTTGAGTGTGCTTGAATTGTCAACTGAAAGTTGCCGCCGGGTCGCGGTGGAACTGGACGCCCCGCAGTGGGCAACTGAGAGTTGCCGCCGGGTCGCGGTGGAAGTCGCCGCCCCGCGTTGGGAGTCACCGCCCCGCGGTGGGACATGGGTTACTTGGGCCGATGTCTTGGGGCCCAAGTCTGTCAGGGTAGAACCTTAGCACTATTTATAGTCGCTTATTGTAAACCCTAATGTAATCCGAAAATCTGTAATTCTGCCTCCTAATACAATCTGATCTCACTCTGTTCGTGGACGTAGCCAATTTGGTGAACCACGTAAATCTGTGTTCGTTTGTTCTTGTTCTTTTTTGTTTGTTCGTTTGTCTTTCTCTCAATCCGCACAACAAACTGGTATCAAAGCTTTGGTTAATCGGTGTTTGTTTTCTGGAGAGAAAGATGTCTGCTTTGAACATCAAGATCGACAAGTTCACGGGGAGGAACAGTTTCAGTCTGTGGCAGATAAAGATGCGAGCTTTGTTGAAACAACAAGGCTTGTGGGCGCCGCTGTCAAAGGACAAGAAGGGCGGCGCTGCTAAGATGGCTACTCTGGAGGAGAAGGCACATTCAACGCTCATGTTGTGTCTCGCAGATGATGTCATCACTGAGGTTTCAGACGAAGAGACCGCCGCTGGTCTGTGGTTGAAGTTGGAGAGTTTGTACATGACAAAATCTCTAACCAACAAGTTGCTTATGAAACAACGCATGTTCGGATTGCGAATGCATGAAGGTACGCAACTCAGGGATCACTTAGATCAACTGAACACAATATTATTAGAATTGCGTAATATTGATGTTAAAATTGAAGATGAGGATGTTGCTTCGATTCTGTTGGTGTCCCTTCCACCTTCATACGAGAACTTTGTGCAATCGTTTATTGTTGGGAAAGATACTGTTACTCTGGAAGAAGTTAGGTCATCTCTTCATAGCAGGGAGTTACGTCACAAGGCAATTGGTGTAGGAACAGATAACCAAGCCTCTGGGTTAGTCGCTAGTGGCGGTAAGGGACATGGAAACGGTAACAAGAAGTCATCTTTCAAGGGTCCTAAGCCAGATGATGTCTGCAACTACTGCAAAGAGAAAGGGCATTGGAAGACTGATTGCCCAAAGAAGAAGAAGCAACAAGAAAAGAATTCGAGGTCTGCAGCTGTAGCAGAAGGTGATACCAACTCTAAAGATGATATTGCCCTAGTTGCTGATGGACACACTCATCACTCTGATGTGTGGGTTCTAGATTCCGGAGCATCTTATCATATTTGTCCAAGGAGAGAGTGGTTTTCAACTTATGAGCAGGAAGACGGTGAAAGCATTTCGATGGCTAATAGTTCTGTCTGCAAGGCGGTTGAAAAAGGCTCGATCAAGATCCGGACACATGATGGTAGATTCTACACACTGAACGAGGTCAGACATGTTCCACTTATGACTAAGAACCTGATATCTCTGAGTCTGCTGGACAGTAAGGGGCTCTGTTTCAAGGGTGAATGTGGAGTTCTGAATGTCTGCAAGGGTTCTGATGTGATTCTGAAAGGTGTCAAGCAGGGTACTTTGTATCTTGTACAGGGCTCTACGAGAAATTTAGTTTACCCAAAGGGGCCAATCTGAGACAGGGGTGAAGTCTGTTCATCTAGCACTGTCATAGTGCGTCTGGTACATCTGTCTGAAGTCTGGTACATCTGGCACTGTCATGGTGCGTCTGGTACATCTGTTTGAAGTCTGGTACATCTGGCACTGTCATGGTGCGTCTGGTACATCTGTTTGAAGTCTGGTACATCTGGCACTGTCATAAGTGCGTCTGGTACATCTGTCTGAAGAATTCAATTAGTTTGCCCCGTGGGGCAAATATGAGGCATGGGAGAAGTCTGTACATCTGACACCGTCATGGTACATCTGGGAGAATTCAAGTCAAGGTGGAGATTGTTGAGTATGCTTGAATTGTCAATTGAAAGTTGCCGCCGGGTCGCGGTGGGCAACTGAGAGTTGCCGCCGAGTCGCGGTGGAAGTCGCCGCCCCGCGGTGGGAGTCACCGCCCCGCGGTGGGAGTCACCGCCCCGCGGTGGGACATGGGTTACTTGGGCCGATGTCTTGGGGCCCAAGTCTGTCAGGGTAGAACCTTAACACTATTTATAGTCGCTTATTGTAAACCCTAATGTAATCCGAAAATCTGTAATTCTGCCTCCTAATACAATATGATCTCACTCTGTTCGTGGACGTAGCCAATTTGGTGAACCACGTAAATCTGTGTTTGTTTGTTCTTGTTCTTTTTTGTTTGTTTGTTTGTCTTTCTCTCAATCCGCACAACACAACATCTAGGTCAAAATCATAAATGAAAAATATCTAAAAAATACAAAGATTCTACAATATACCAAAAAAAGAAATCATTCTTGGAAATGTTCTCGACTACTTAAACTCCGAACATAATTCAAAACTGGCCTCCAATGGCTTATTGGTGATGGCTGCTCCATCAATTTTTGGGAGAATAATTGGACTCCTAACCTCAACCTCACGGACTACATCCTATTACATACTATCACTAACCCAAACAAAGTAAGTGAATTTATTTATGATAAGAAATGGAATATAACCAAGCTCAAAGACATTCTTAAAGATGATGTTGTTAACCTTATCACCAATATATCATCACCACACAATCCTCCAAACAAAGATCTTCCATGGTTGTGTAAACTAGATACCTACCCGAAAGTCAAAAATAGCTTATGGAAAGTATGCCATGACGGACTACTAACTAAAGCCAAATTAGCTAAAAAACTAATTGTCGTACCGTTAGCATGTGACTCTTGCAACAACCCACATGAAGACTTAATCCATTTCCTCTACATGTGCCCAAACACACGAAAGAAAATAAAAAAAACAAAGCCAAACTATCAAAAACACCATTAGAAGGTTGAATACAAATAATAAAAAATCAATTGATCTAATCTGTGAGCTACATACTTTACTAAGTAAGAATGATTGGGTTTGCCTTGCAACTACTTGGTTTTTGCAAAATTAACTTTGATGACACCAAAATACCGAATGGAAAAACATGAATCGGATTTATTATCATAAACGAAAATGTCGAGATAATCCATATGGCTAACCAACAGTACGGATGCCACTCTGTTTTAATGGCAGAAACCATGACATTAAAAAATAGTCTTAAAAAGCAATATCACTAAGTCTCAACAAATTTGAAATAGAAGGAGACAATCTATGCCTTATTAACTCGATTTTAGGCATCTAGACTTGCCGTTGGGAAATTGAAATGGTTATCAATGATATTCTGATTGATCTCCATTCTTTTCAGAAAGTCCTCATTAAGCATGTTTTTCGTGAGGTGAATCGTTTTATTGACAAAATTGCTAAACTCATCTTTTCACCTACGAGATCTACCCTGAATTCTGATCGAGAACATCAGCCATGTTTATCGGGAGAGATCGGGTATTCGAGTCAATTTCGATTGGGTTAATTTGGTTTTCGGTCAAACTTAGGGCTGTCAATTGGGCAAATCGGATCGGTTTCGGGCCGGGTCATTTTGGTTTTGGATTCATCCGGATTCGGGCTAATGACATATTCATATGTATTTTGATAACTCAATCTAATTCGGGTTGGTCGGGTCAACTGTTCATTTAATTGGGAGAAGTCGGATATTTGGGTCAATTTCGATGGGTTATTTCGGATTATGACCGAACTAGATTTTGTATATATCATATTTCGGTTGAGTCAGAATTTAGATAACAATGAGTTTGAATGAATAAGATTTCGTTTAAGTACGATCTCAAAAGAATCGCATTTCGATAAATCGAATTGTGGTTGAAATGTATTTCGATGAAACCGGTTTTCGATTGAAGGCAAATATAATTACAATATATATATATATTCAATATAAAATCTCCCATCATTGGAGTTCTATATTTAAAATCAATTGGGTTTTGGTAAGGATGATTCTTATGGTAAATAGTGAGGATAAACCTAGGTCTTTGAGTTTATGATCTAACCATATGGAAAGTTTATGATCTAATGATAAGGAAAGTATATGATCAGGTGACATTGATTTTTTTTGTGATTTCGGGCTATCGAGTTTGGGTTTTCATGGGATTTCAAATCAGTCAACTTTGGATTTTCGATTGATTTTAGATCAGACAACTTCGGGTTTTTGAGTGATTTCGGATCAAGCAACTTCGGATTTTCGGGTGATATCAGATCATGCAACTTTGGGTTTTCGAGTGTGATATGACTATGCTCAAGGTCAATGAGGTACCCAACATGCAAGAGAAGCACATGCCCCAAGCCGAGATCAAGGCGATGCCCCAAGCCGAGATCAAGGCGAAGGCCACCCGGGCAAACCCTAAAACCGCGCCGGGTCATACAAGGGGCATAGAGACTTCACCAGGCACGGCTCCACTTCTCTCGGCCACCAAGGCTCCCACAGCTCCTTTGGTGTCACCCAAGACCAATAGAGTCCTCATGGCTGAGCCATTGTCGCCTTTGCCGAGCCACCTGACTTGCCCTAGATTTGCGGCGGCAATGGAAAAGGAGTATAGGCACGGGCCCACATCTGGCTCAATCCCTCGAGCCCGACCAGACCCACCTCACCACCAGCTCAAGGGAGGTCCTTTGGCTCAGGGAGTGCCGAGCCAAACTGCGCCCAGCCCGGGTCCAAGCAATGCAACCTTTCCGCAAAACCCGGCGCCGGCTACGCCCGAATTGGAGCCCAAGTGAAGCCCGATCATGTTATTGCTGTGTTTAGTGGTTTTTCAGACATTATTAAACATTATTTTTAATTCCCTAATCAGCCCATTAGTTGTTAAGAAGGTGGGCACGTTTTTAGCTTTAGTGGGTTAATTTTAGTGATTTTCCTTTATTGTTTTTAGTAACCGTAAGCTAGGGTTATTAGGAGAAACTCTTTGGCATTTGTTAGACACGTTGAAATCAGATTGAAATGAGAAGTTATCAGTTTCCAAGCTTTTAGTTTAGTTCTTCAACTTGTGAGTTAAATCGAGTTGATTTCCTTGAGAGATTTGAGTGCGTAGTATCTCCGATCTTTCTTGGTCGCTTTTCCTTGGTTTAGTGTGTGATATCTAAGCCTTGGGGAGTGCTTATCCATCGACAATCACCAGCCATTCAATCGCCCCCACCGACTCCACAAAAATCCCTAAAAAGTGCCGAAGTTGCCCTAATTCTTCAACCTTGGAGATTTGCCAATTTCGTCTACACCAAGAGCAATACTTGCACCGAGGCATTCATATATCCGAAGGGCCATCATTTGGTATCAGAGCTACGTAAGTATTGCTCTCAAATTTGACTTTAGATCTATAGAAAAATCGGACAATTACTTGCTCACTTTTTCGTGTCTTTGCATCAATTCATGTGTAGTTGTCCATAGGTTTGTCTTGTGTTTCCTTCTTGTTCGTTTGCATTGAGTCTTGAGTCTGCATAGGGAAGAAAGGGGTCGAGATTTGCAGTTTGTTTTAGGAGAAATCAGCCGTGCACAATAGAGAGAGAGGTTAGGATTTTCTTCCTAGATTTTAGGGTTTTCTTGTTACGGTTGTTGCATGCTTTGAATTTCAAATTTTTGACTTCCAATCTGCATGAACCAGCCGATCCCTCATTAGTTCATTTAGTTTAGGTTATTTTGAGTCTTTTATATTTGTATTTGGCATTTAATCAACCTAGGGTTATTCTTGTGCAAACCGAAGCAACCGATCTTCATTCTTGTGTAGGAAAAGTCTTGAATTTTCCTAAGTGTTGATTCCGACTTTCAATTCTATAATTTCAGTTTATCAAGTTGTTCTAGTGTTCAAAAAAAAAAAAAAAAGGAGACGAAAAGATCAAAAGGAAAACAAAACCGGAAGAGTCAAGCCATTGAACAACAAAAGAAAAAGACTTGGCTTGGAAAAGTGGTTGTTCAAAGTTTGTTATCTTGTGTGGGATTATTCTTTCTTTTGATACATTGTGGAGTTGTTCTTTTGTGGATATTCGGCCGGAAATTGTCACTCAACTTTGTAAAGAAAATTTCAAAGGCTTAGTACTTGCATTTGTGTTGTGAAAGTTGTGGAATTTAGCACAAGGATTAGCCTAAAAGTTGTGGTGCAATTTTATCTTGTCTTTGGTCATATTGAGCATATTAGACAGCCTACCTTGACCCATATTTTGAGCTAGTAAAGGTCACAAATTTTTCTTTGATTTAAAATCAGATTTGTGGCTTACTTGCTAGCTTAGGTAGCATTTGTTGTCTTTCGACCTTGTGGGCTGTTGTGTGGTATTGCTTGTGTGTAGGAAATCATGGTGAAAGCCAAGGAGAAGAATGTGGCTGCGGAGGACCCTAAGGATGTCTCGGAAGCGACATTGGATGCCATCCTCTTGGCTATCCAAACATCAAAGGAAGAGGCCCAAGAGCGAGAGCGCCAAGCTGAAGAGCGAACTCGCCAAGAATTGCAAGCCTTGCGGGATGCGCAAGTCACCTTCATGAAGACCATGGAGGAGAAGTGGAGGTTGTCCCACAGTCCATCTCCGAGCCTACATCAAAACGCACCTCAAGGAAGTGGAGCCCAATTCCTCCCAATGGCCGGACCCTCAAGCGGCACTCAAGAGGTCCAAGTGACCGTGCCACTTCTAGCTCAAGAACTAGCACATGTGACTCTACATGAAGGGTTCCATCACCCCCCACCGAATGTGGCCGCCTCAAGGGAAGAGTTCGGTTTGATCTCTAATACCTCTTCTCCTTACATTGCCCCTCTTACTACTAGTATGGCTCCCTTGTGTACTAACATGGCAGGACCAAGTACTACTCATAGAGGAGAACCAAGAGGAGTGCCGAATGCCATCTATAGAGAGGAGCCAAGGGGAGTTCCGAATGCATACAATGGGTACCAAGACCCGGGAAGGAGGATGGCCGGAAGAGGAGGCATGGGCCGAGGTCAATACCAAGGAGGAAGAATGCCATATGCACCCCGAAGAGCTTTTGAAGACTATGAGGAAGACTATGGTGGTCAACGTGAGGAGTTTGCATATGATCAACAACGGCCTCATGGCATCAAGTTAGAGGTATAATCCTTTGGTCTTCAATGTGATCCGGAAATTTATCTTGATTGGGAGCAAAAGACCGATCAAATTTTTAGGTACTATAACTACTCGGAAGCTCAAAGAGTAGCTATATCGACCATAAAATTTGAGGGGTTTGCTTACCAATGGTGGCTTGGGGACAAGGAGGAACGAGAGTACCTCGGAAACCCCCAAATCACTACTTGGCAAGCACTAAAGCAAGCTCTCCGAGATAGGTTTGTCCCGGAGGATTTTTCGGATAGAGTGCATGAGAGGTTGGAGTTGTTAGAGCAAGGGAATAAGACCCCGGATGAGTTCTATATGGAGCTAAAGACCTTGGTCTTTAGGTATAGACTTAGAGTTCCCGAGGGGTATCTTATTTCTAAGTTCATTAACAACCTTAGTCCCGAGCTCCGAGCCATAGTGAGCAAGCAACACTTTTTCTAGAGGGACTCCTATGGAAGAAGTGCTTCATTATACTAATCGTATATATAAGACACTTCATTCAAAGCGTCCCCAAGCTCCAAGCTCACGGCCTTGGCAAAGTGCACCAAGTGGCTCCAAGGGGCCACCACCTATGCCAAGACGCTTAGAACCCACTAGAGGTGACAACCCAAGCCACCCTAGAAGAGATGCCCCTAATTCGGATCAAACCCAACGAAAGGAGGGGGAGCCCCGAGCTAGGGATCTTAAGTGTTTTAAGTGTCTCGGTCATGGCCATTTTGCCAAGGATTGCCCTTCAAAAATGCAAGTTCTTCTCAACACTATTGGGGACATTGAGTCCGAAGATGAATGGGAAGAAGAACTTGTTAAGAATGAGGATGGCTTAGAGGAGTTACATGTTGTGGCAGCCGAGGGTGAGTGCTTTTTGGTCAAAAGAGCACTCACCATCTCGGAAACTCCTAGTATACCTAGTCAACGTGAGACTCTCTTTCACACTAGGTGTACCATTAAAGGAAAGGTGTGTAGTGTCCTCATTGATGGTGGCTCTTGTTGCAACTTAATTGATCAAGAAGTGGTGAATAGATTCAATTTATTGACCACTTCTCACCCGCAACCCTACTCACTTTGTTGGTTGAACTCCAACACCCCCCTTAAGGTCAAGGACCAAGCCACCATTCAGTTTGCCATAGGAGAATATGTGGATGAGGTTGTGTGTGATGTTTTGCCCATGACCGCATGTCACCTTCTCCTAGGCCGGCCATGGCAATTCGATAGGGGTGTCATCCATCAAGGGGTGACAAATGAGTATTCTTTTATCATGAATGGTAAGAGAATCACTCTCCACCCTATGATGCCACACGAAATCATGGCTGACCATGTGGCTAGAGAGCAAAGAAAGGCCAGCCCACCCATAGAGCAAAGCCAAGGTAAGAAGATGGCAATTGGAAACAAAGGTGGTGCTTCGCATCATATGCTCTTGGTTAAGCCTTTAATACCTTCACTTGTTGCATACCCTTCCTCTTTCATTACATTTGATGAGACTAACCCTACTAATGTGAAGGATGTGGTGTTGCATAGTTTGTCGTGTAGCTCTATTGTAGGCCAAGGAGGTGTCCCGCACAAGGAAAGCTACTACTTGGAAGGAGAAAGAGACTTGGACGAGCTGGATTCGAGGTCGAATCCCTCTCAAGGGAGGGAGGATGATATGACTATGCTCAAGGTCAATGAGGTACCCAACATGCAAGAGAAGCACATGCCCCAAGCCGAGATCAAGGCGATGCCCCAAGCCGAGATCAAGGCGAAGGCCACCCGGGCAAACCCTAAAACCGCGCCGGGTCATACAAGGGGCATAGAGACTTCACCAGGCACGGCTCCACTTCTCTCGGCCACCAAGGCTCCCACAGCTCCTTTGGTGTCACCCAAGACCAATAGAGTCCTCATGGCTGAGCCATTGTCGCCTTTGCCGAGCCACCTGACTTGCCCTAGATTTGCGGCGGCAATGGAAAAGGAGTATAGGCACGGGCCCACATCTGGATCAATCCCTCGAGCCCGACCAGATCCACCTCACCACCAGCTCAAGGGAGGTCCTTTGGCCCAGGGAGTGTCGAGCCAAACTGCGCCCAGCCCGGGTCCAAGCAATGCAACCTTTCCGCAAAACCCGGCGCCGGCTACGCCCGAATTGGAGCCCAATTGAAGCCCAAGTGAAGCCCGATCATGTTATTGCTGTGTTTAGTGGTTTTTCAGACATTATTAAACATTATTTTTAATTCCCTAATCAGCCCATTAGTTGTTAAGAAGGTGGGCACGTTTTTAGCTTTAGTGGGTTAATTTTAGTGATTTTCCTTTATTGTTTTTAGTAACCGTAAGCTAGGGTTATTAGGAGAAACTCTTTGGCATTTGTTAGACACGTTGAAATCAGATTGAAATGAGAAGTTATCAGTTTCCAAGCTTTTAGTTTAGTTCTTCAACTTGTGAGTTAAATCGAGTTGATTTCCTTGAGAGATTTGAGTGCGTAGTATCTCCGATCTTTCTTGGTCGCTTTTCCTTGGTTTAGTGTGTGATATCTAAGCCTTGGGGAGTGCTTATCCATCGACAATCACCAGCCATTCAATCGCCCCCACCGACTCCACAAAAATCCCTAAAAAGTGCCGAAGTTGCCCTAATTCTTCAACCTTGGAGATTTGCCAATTTCGTCTACACCAAGAGCAATACTTGCACCGAGGCATTCATATATCCGAAGGGCCATCAGAGTGATTTTGGGTCGGGTGACTTCGGATATCGGGTTGATAACGCGCTAGTCCGTTCGGGTTATTTTTGGGTTCGGGCTAGTCGGTTTGGATCGAATCAGGCTCGGATATACTTTTTTTCTTTCTTTTCGGATATCGAACAGATCGGATGGGTCATTCGAATTGGGTCAAGTTTTAGCCGGTCTACTTGAACCGTTCTGATCCTCGGCGGTAAACTCCTCCTCGAAAACCGTTCGCTTTTTTAAATGCATTCAAAAAGCCCGAATCCTGCTTTTGCGCTGATTTGTGCCGTCTCCAATTTCTGGAGGTTTGTGGTTTGCCCTAACTCTGATCGACCGAAACATGGCTGATGTTCCGCCTGCTCAGAGGCCTGTGTTCGATCCACTGAATCGGAGGAACATCGATCAAGAGATTCAGGTTGCCGTCGCTAATCTTCAGCCACTCGGCTTCCCTGTCAGCACCTGGACTCAAGCCTCCATTTTCAAAATCTGGCTACGAACCACCACCTGGCTTAAATCTATCAAGATTCTCGTCTCCATCTCCGACTCTGAAGTCTTATCGCGAACCCTAAATCTCGGTATCACTCGCGGCTTCTGGATCGACCACGCCTCCTGCACTCCTCGCCAGTTCTACCATTTTTGCAAGTGGCTACGGAAACCGGATGCTGTTAAAGCCAGAGACGATATCTATTTCCTGATTCGTATGCAGAAGAAGAAACGGAAACGATCTCTTACTGCATCTGAGGTTTGCTTTGTTTTTTTACATGGTTTTCAGTTTCTTGAAATAATGCTAGGAATTGGAAAATGAGATGCCACGATTCCGAGTGGTTTTGCGCAGGAGATTAGGGAAGTTGGACTGCAATTCGAGGCGCGCATTGATGAAGTGCAGATAGAGATTTCGAAGTTGCGGAAGGAGCAGGAGGAACAGATTGAGAAATGTGATGACCCCACTCTGAATGATTATGCACAGAAGAAAAGTGAAGTTGGACTGAAATATGAGGCGCGTATTGATGAGTTGCAGATACAGATTCGGGAATTGCGGAAGGAGCGGGAAGAACAGATTCAGAAGTTGCAGGGGCAGGAGGCAAAGCTTCAAAAGACGCTCAAGGAGCAGTGAGATGGACTAGCCTTGCTCATGAAATATCAATGGGATTACTAAGAATCGAGTGAATTGGTACTGCTTTTTTTTTGTGCTATTTAAGATTGGAAGATAGACTGCAAGTTTCAAGTTCTTGCACTATTTCTGTGCCTCAAATTCAGTATCTAGTAATATAGTATTTGCAAATGATCTAGCTGAACACATTTCTGTTAGATCGATTTTGTTTATGAGAAAAGTCGAGTGGATTGGTACTGGTTTATTTGCTTCGAGTTTAGAGGGTTGAATTAGATTGGGGGTAGCCTGCAAATTTCTATTTCTGTGTGTTATTTTGATGCATTGAACTTAATATCTAGTATATGCACTCAGATCTAGCTGCAATGCTCTTGGTACAGAGAGGAAAATGCCCATTGTGTTGCTCTTTGAAGACAACAGAATAATTGAATGAACAATCGAAACTAACCCACTTAATTCAAGGGGAAAGTCTGCTTGGATATGGTTTCCAATTTTAAAGTACCATTTGACAACTTTCTCATTTAGGTTATAGTTGAAGATGCACAATTCCACCTCAGGAAGGAAGTTGCTAGAGAGTGTAGTTTGAAGAAGGGCAAGACCAATGAAGTAGAACTTTGAGTGTAGACCAGCAAAAGGAGTTTCAGCCAGATGGACTCCATAACATATTAAACAACCTTGTTGAATAATAAACCTAGGATTAGGACTATTAAGAGATAGTATCAACTATCAACTTGTGTTAGAACTGGCCGGATCTTCTGTATCAAAGAGATAGTGTCAACTACTGCATCAACATTTGAATAAATCCCAAAAGATGCGTCAGCAGTCAGCACCTTCCTAACTCTGAAGAAATCAGAATTGTGTCAGAACTAAAATTAGAATGAAAAAATTGCACCAGCCGGGAATTGAACCCGGGTCTGTACCGTGGCAGGGTACTATTCTACCACTAGACCACTGGTGCTTCCTGCTCTTTTGTAGGAATAACACTTAATAATTTGAAGCTACATTTACAGGCCCTCTGAAGAAAACAACCCATAACATAACTTTCAAAAAATAGAAGAACACAACCCTTAACAATCCATATTTTATCCGATTTGCTTATGTGTATAATAACGGATGTATTTTGTCAATTAATTTGCATGTTAGGTGAAAAAAAGAGATTTAAGGTGAATAAATATTAATAATTTAGATACTTCTCAATTGTTCTTTGGTCCTTAGTTTGTTTGCATATATGGTTAATTAACATCGTTATACACGTACTTCATGGGATTTCGTCTCCATATTTTTCATGAAACGTATATATAATCCACACATTACAATATATATATAAAGATGAAAGAAGGCAGGTAAACAAGTCAACAACAACCACATTGATAATAACATTCCAAATGATTATTACTTATTTCCTCCAATTAAACGTACACAAATTGCAAATTGATAAAAAAATTACATTGCAGCAACTTCTTCCCACTCACATACGACTTATACTTGAACCATAATCCAAAGCAAATTCTTGTAAAAAAAGAGCAATATCATAAAAAACGAAATTAAGGCACTCAATTAAGGACTAGCTCCATCTTCTTAATCAGAAGCTAGCTCCTGGGGTTCATAACAAGATATGCAAGCTAAACTGGCCACCTTTCTCACTAGTCACTAGTATCAAGCTTCCTCTCTCCAGAGGCGGCAACAGCTCAAATATAATTTCTGCACCAACCTCCCAATCACAATCCCAAGTATAGGCAGCTAGCGGCGCAGCGCAAATATAATTCCAGGGAAATCGTTCCCGTTCGCCTCCTCCTCCAAGAACCTCTCGGGCCTGAACTCCTCCGGGCTGGCCCACTGGGCCGGGTTGTTGGCCAGCCACCACGCGTTCAAAAGGACCTTGCTCGATCTCGATCTCCGCGGGGATGTGCTTGTGATGTGGCTAAAACCTACCCGCAAGTGTACGAGATCAGTTGTAGTAGTCAAGTGTACGGGATCATCAATTGCATTAAGAACTCTAGGATTGAATCAAACAAGGTTTCAGATTTCAATTCAGGCAAAGAAATAATTCTAATTACATACGCATCGTCGGGATCACCAAAACCTTAGAACTAGGAATTTAGCTATGCATGATCGAAGACATCAAAAGATTTAACTAGCCAATAACATACATGAATTATTCAATAAAAATAGGAGATAAGAAAATCTAATCTCAATGATAAAAATAATCCAAGTTGATCTAAGGCTAGAACGATAATACCGTATTCGAATCAAAACAAAGCCAACAATTCCTTCTTGAAATTCAACCCCTCTGTACGTCGGTGAAGCTGAAACAAAACTAAAGCAAGAAAACTAAACTAAACTAAACCTAAATTCAAAAGCAAAACTCCCCTCCCCTCTGTACGTAACTCCTCTCCTTTATCCACCAGAAATCAAAACCCCCGTTGAAAAGTCAAACCAAAACCCCCTCTGAAGATTCCCCCTCGGCATGTCATCAAGTGCAATCCATCTTCAATCCAATTAACAGCATACCATGTAGTGGGCCGGCCCAATTTCTTCAATTTGCAATCCGATCACGTGGGCTGCTAAAATTCGGGTGTCGGTCCAACTCTAATTTCTTTTATTTGTTGCCTTCCAAAATAGCCATGAATCATCTTTAAATTATACCTAGAATACCTGAAATCACAAAAGTACAAGTGTAGACTCCGAATACAAAATAATGCAAAATTAACAATAAAATATATAAAATATGCATGCAAATGATCTAAACTAATATGCAACTAGACTCCTAAAACATGGACAAATGGATGTTATCAAATCCCCCAAGCTTAAACCTTGCTTGTCCTCAAGCAAGTACATAACTAATGAGTCCGCAAAATATACAATGGTTGTTGCAATCCAAGAGACAAGTGAGGATGACCATGAAAGTCCAAACAAATGACAACCTCCTAGCATGCTTCTTAATCAATGACAATATGAAATTAGTTCTTCTACTCTAGACCTCACCAAGATAAATATAAAGTCTCTCACACTCATGTGTTTAGGATATGTGTTTCGCTCAATTCTCTACTATGAATGCTAACTACCATAAGCTTGCAACAATATCTAGATCTCCACTGCTAGAGACAATGCAAAACACAATCATGAGACATATAAATAGGGTTGTAATGGGGCCAAGGTATTTTGATAGGGCATAGATAAATTTTGGCCATGTGGTGCTAAATCCAGGGAAAAGAACTTCACTAAAATAACACCAATCATATAATGATTTTACAATAAACTCAACTACAACCCAAACTAAGGATTCACCATTCTATTTTATGGGCTTCTTTTCTTCTTCTTCATTCTTTTTTTTTTTTGAATGAAGAAGAAGGAAGCAAACTTTTATGAACCGAATGGTATAAAACCTTACAAACAATTTCTAAGGATCACCCAATATTTTATGCAACTCCCCCAAGCTTAGTCCACTTCCACGTTAAGCAAACAAAAGTTCAATCCCCTGGATGAGAAGGATATATAAATAGGTTCGGATGCTTTTGTGGAGCTTTCAAAGAATATGCTTTAAGGCTCAAAGGGCTTCAAGAAGAGGGAAAAAATATTAGGGTGGTCATGGATAATATAGGCTCATGAAGAAAATTATGTCTCAAGCAAAATGTAATACACCTTAGTTCTATATGCAGTCTCAAAGAGGTATTGAAGCAAGTTCTAGAGATAACAAGCAAAGAGAGATCACACAAGAAAAATTAGAGGACTTATGCAATTGTAGTCCAAAAAAGGCTAACAAGCTCACTAGGACATTTTGTCTAGAGTATCGGTCCTAACACATCTTAATCAAAGTCCACATGCTCAAGTCATTGTCAAAGGTTTGATCAATCATATCATGCTCATAATGCAATTGCAACATTAACAACCAAAACATATTAAGAGGATTCACAATTATGTACCGTTATAAGGACCCACAAATGAATAAACAAGGGAACAAATCAAACATCCAAATGCAAATATGCAATGCAATGCATGAGAAAAAAAATGTCATGTAAAAAAAAAGAAAAATTTACACTAAAATGCAAACGGAGCTCCATATGGAATTATCACTCCCCCAAGCTTAAAGTCTACATTGTCCCCAATGTAGACATAAAAAAAAGAGGAAAAGAAACTCACCAAATAAATCAGGCAATCATGCATCTTCACTCTATGCTCCAGGTTGTCAAAAATTGGTACAAGTGCAGAAGAATTTTCATCAGCATCCTATCTTCCATCTTCCAGTAGCACTGTACACATATAAATAAAACAAATCCCACACACAAGACTACACACATCCCAGCAATTATAAGATATAACAATGTAAGTATATGCTTAAGACGAACTCAAACTCATAGTCAACACCAAAAAAAACTGATCATAGGCCATCACGCCAAGATTATATCCAATGTCTATAACGGACTTGTTAATCCAGCATCAACAAACCAAACACCATATAAGCAATCATTAGAAGGTATCCACAAGAGAGAATCACACCAAAACCAACACAAATATAATAAGTTCAGTTCAGTATAAATCAATTCAACCAAATTAAAATTAACCAACCCAATATACATGCTTATATATATAATGTGAAATCAGAGGCAATGAACGGCAGCATATAAGCACATGTAAGGGTGAAGATAATCATACCGAGTCGAATTGAACACCGACAGTGAATGGCAACAGTGGTGATGCAACACAAATGGATTTGCGGCTCGGCTGGGAGAGGGCGTATTTGGGTTCGCCGGTGGTTGGTGTGGGTGGGGGGTGGTGGAGGAGGGCACGGGTAGATCTGGACATTGGTGTGGGGCGGCTCGGAGGTGGTTCGGTGCTGCTGGTTCGAGATGCGGTCGAGAGCGGCAGGTGCGGATCAAGTGATTGGAATAGAAGAGAGGTGGAGGGTGGTGTGGTGCGGTGGTTTGGTGGTGGGCCGGAGGTGAGGGAGACCAGTGTGGAGGAGCAGGAGGCCGGAGGTAAGAGATGGTGACGGCGGCAGACACGGGAAACAAAGGAGAAAGAGAGGAAGGGAAGAGAAAAGAAAACAGGAAGGGAATTTTTTTTTTCAGCCAGCAGATCGAAACTCGGTTGAGAACTCGTCCGAGTTCTTGACCGTGTTTCTTTCTGTTAGGACAACTCGGTCGAAAACTCGACCGAGTTTCCCGAGTTTGCTGAAGCTCATATTTTTTTTTTTGAAATAAGAAGAATAAAAATATCAAAACAAAAATAATGACTTAGACTCACCAATAGAAATGACAACTAATATTAACAAATTGGTCCCCGGCAACGGCGCCAAAAACTTGATGTGGCTAAAACCTACCCGCAAGTGTACGGGATCAGTTGTAGTAGTCAAGTGTCGATCCCACAGAGACCAATGTAATATTAATTGAAATGCTACTAGTGAACTAGGCCAGGAAAGATATGAGATTGGGTAAAACTATAACTAAGCTAACAAATAAAAATGATAAAAATCAGTGAGATAAATGTGTCTAAGGTTAAGGATCACCGCAACGATGCAACAGTAAATAAAATCACACTTCATTGAATCTAGTCCAAATTATTTGAAGGTAGGCTATCTAAGGTAATCTACTAACTCCTTTCAGACGATAGTAAATGTGCCTGGACTAAACTAACAATCGCTGTCGCGCAGAGCTAATCTCATCCAAACCCTTTAACGCACTTAGAGTCTAGGAATAAACTGAAATAACATCCGCTGTCGCGCTCCGCTAATCCAACTCAAACCTAGAACATCTACGATAGTCTATTAATCCTCAAGAGGAATTAAGTTGATGTCGCACAAATAACACTCAGGTTCAATTCCTAGTAGTCTAATAAAGTAATCTCCTTTCAGACTCATACCCTATCTGAATTATCTATTGAGGTTATCTCCTTTCAGACTCAAACCTAATAGAAACCTAATTGACATTCATCAATTGCATTAAGAACTCTAGGATTGAATCAAACAAGGTTTCAGATTTCAATTCAGGCAAAGAAATAATTCTAATTACATACGCATCGTCGGGATCACCAAAACCTTAGAACTAGGAATTTAGCTATGCATGATCGAAGACATCAAAAGATTTAACTAGCCAATAACATACATGAATTATTCAATAAAAATAGGAGATAAGAAAATCTAATCTCAATGATAAAAATAATCCAAGTTGATCTAAGGCTAGAACGATAATACCGTATTCGAATCAAAACAAAGCCAACAATTCCTTCTTGAAATTCAACCCCTCTGTACGGCGGTGAAGCTGAAACAAAACTAAAGCAAGAAAACTAAACTAAACTAAACCTAAATTCAAAAGCAAAACTCCCCTCCCCTCTGTACGTAACTCCTCTCCTTTATCCACCAGAAATCAAAACCCCCGTTGAAAAGTCAAACCAAAACCCCCTCTGAAGATTCCCCCTCGGCATGTCATCAAGTGCAATCCATCTTCAATCCAATTAGCAGCATACCATGTAGTGGGCCGGCCCACTTTCTTCAATTTGCAATCCGATCACGTGGGCTGCTAAAATTCGGGTGTCGGTCCAACTCTAATTTCTTTTATTTGTTGCCTTCCAAAATAGCCATGAATCATCTTTAAATTATACCTAGAATACCTGAAATCACAAAAGTACAAGTGTAGACCCCGAATACAAAATAATGCAAAATTAACAATAAAATATATAAAATATGCATGTAAATGATCTAAACTAATATGCAACTAGACTCCTAAAACATGGACAAATGGATGTTATCAGCTTGGCGTCAGCGGAGGCTCATGTGGGGGACCAGGAGGGGGATCGGCATTCGGAGTCGTAGAGTTTCTTTGATTATGGCTTGGAGGTTCGGGAGGTCGGGCTCGGTTATGTCGGTTCCTTTGTCTAGGATGTCTAGCTGGGTGGTTTACTAGCTCCGCTATCCCCCACTCGATCGACCATATCGTTGTTTCGATCATGATCGCTGCATGCATATAACAAATACAATTTTGTTATGGTTTAGGGCTAATACAAAATTACAATATATGTATGACAAGTATGATATTCCACGATGAGAGGAATGTTGTCCTCGTTGATTTCTCCCTTTTGTTGAGCATCCAACATGTGGTCAATCGCGCATTTCGGTTCCTTATTATTTGATGGCTTGGTGCTTCCAAGTTTCCTGCAATGTACATATTTCCATTTTAAGGATGTTAAAATTAATATTGATCTACTAAATTACAAATGCATACAAACACAAAAAGACTATAGTTGACCAAAAACTTACAAAAATTAATTAACATGTACGTATCACTAGTATAAAATGGGATATAAATCTTGCTATTTTTACTCCGATTTAATAAAACCGAGATAATAAAGATATCCGGTACCCGATTACTAGTAAAATCGGAGTAACAAAGATATTGGATCGCGGTTTATAACGAATAACCGCGGTTTCCTGGACAGCTGGGGTTATAGTAAATATCTCGGACAGCGGTTAGTCACAAATAACAGTGGTCCGGTTGTAAGTTTTTTTTTGAAAAAAATATCCCGGACCACGGTTGTTTCGTATAACCGAGGTCCTGTTTTTTATTTCCTATAACCTAAGAGCTCGCAGGCTCGCCTCCATCCTCCATCTTCCCCCATTCTCGCGCTTCCCTCCCCTCTCTCCCTCTGACGTCTCCACCGCCGTCAAACTTCTCCTCATCCCGGCCTACCGAAGCACCGACTTCGAAGTTCACCGCAACTGGCTCGCCGTCACCCACTCCCTCTCCCTCCGGCAATGGTACTCCGACTCCACCAGCCCCAGGACTCTTGACTACCCTCCCTTCTTCGCCTTCTTCGAGCTCCTCCTCTCTCAATTCGCCGCCCTCCTAGACCCCACCATCGTCGACCTCCACCGCGGCCTCAATTACTCCGCCGATTCCGTCGTCTTATTCCAGCGTATCTCCGTCATAGTCACCGATTTCGCCCTACATTACTCGATCTACCGGATCACGCGCAATCTCGACCCTAATAGGCGGAGACTGATCTGGATTTTGGTGATTTGGTCGCCTGCGCTGCTGATCGTTGACCACGTTCATTTTCAGTATAATGGATTTCTCTTAGGGTTGTTGATTCTTTCGAAATCGGCCCTTTTGGAAGGGAGGGATCTGTTGGGTGGATTTGTCTTCGCGGCACTTCTGTGTTTGAAAGCAAGAGCCTTGGTGTGTGGGCTTGAAACTAACCCTTGATAAACAGCATGAAACAAGCCAATTGTTTACCCAAATGGTCTCAAACTAAGCATGAGTGATTCTTGCATATACACTTCAATTGGGGAATCTGTATGTCTATTTTCTCTTGGAAATTTAAGTTACTGATGAAGATGAGAGTTCAATAATTTGAAAATATTTTCTCTACATATGAGCTACACTGTAATTATTAGCTTCCTCTGCTTTGAAGAACTCAATTTTCTTTGTTTTGATTGCATAATGGGATCGAATGCATGAGTGATTCTTGCCCTTCTCTATTTCATTTGGCATTGTTTTCGTCATGAATCATGTAGAACTCTTCTTGAGTTCTTGTAGCTTTTTTTACCTAGTTGCCTGCTATTTTTGTCCTTCTTCACATATGTATTTTATCTGGCTTTTCTTTTGCTCTTTCATTCAGATATACTAGTTCTGCCTCTATACTCTGGGCTTCCACGTGCAGATCAGGTTCTGATGCCGATCTTATTGACCATATATGGACTGGCTTTGTCAATATAGACTAATCACTCTCTATTTTGCAGGACCTGATTTTCACCCACTCTCTCAGAGGCAAGCGAAAAGTGATAATATCAACAAATATAGCCGAAACCTCATTAACTTTGGAGGTAAAAATATTATGTAATATTGTGATTTTCTTAACTTTCCTTGGTGCTACCAAAGAGCAATGGTCTAATCTATTCAAATTGTGCTTCTGCAGGGCATAGTCTATGTTGTTGATAGTGGTTTCTCGAAACAACGATTTTATGATCTGGTGCTTGCTACTTTCCTTCGAGTTTGAATTTTTGCATGGAGAGATGGAATTGTGTATCTCATTCTATTCTGCTCTTACTTCTATCATTACTACATGGTTTTAGCACCTCTCTTTTGATTCTTATGTTTTGTTGCAGATGTCAGATATTGAGAATTTGATAGTGTCACCTATATCAAAGACTTCTGCAGCTTGTAGAGCTCGACCAGGAAAGTGCTACAGGTGATACCATGATTTGAGATATATGTACATCTTTAAGTATGAAAAAGCCTGCAGATTGGAAATTGGATATTTGTTTACTGACATTTTTAGAGATATGATTGTTGCATTAGCTATAGAATAGATGCTACTAGAGAATTATTGAACCACCTTGTTTTTCGATCTTGAAAATCCTCATCAGTAGCCCAAGGAAAACATATAAATATTCCGTTTACTTTGTTGATGAGAGAAAGTAAGTTGCCGATCACTTAATTTCTCTTCTTAAGAACTATTAATTGATTAATTTATTAGATTGATGATTACTTCATTCGATCATTTTGGTCTACATATAAACCAATTGTGTCAACCTACTATACACTAGTACATAAATAGGACCCAGACCGCGGTTTTTTCCTTCTTCGGACCGCGGTTTGCAAAACGTGGTTGTTCTCAGCGAGGTCCGAGATCCGGACCCCGATTTTCTGTAATCGGGGTCCGAGATCCAGACCCCGGTTTTTCATTAGAACCGAGGTAAGATTCAAAAAAAAAAATCCGAACCCCGGTTTTTCGTTAGAACCGGGGTAAGATTAAAAAAGGCCGCTGCTATATACACAACAAACTTGTACGCCAAAATGTGGCGTACAAGTTTTTCTCCTGTACGCCACATTTTGGTGTATAGATTTGGGTTTTTTTTTCGAATCTTACCCCTGTTCTAATGAAAAACCGGGGTCTGGATCTCGGACCCCGATTACAGAAAATCGGGGTCCGGATCTCGGACCTCGCTGAGAATGATACACACAATTATGTTGTCTGTATTGACGGAGTTTTGGCATGATTTTAGTGTTGTTTTAGGATGCTTTGGAGGTGATTTGGAGACTAGGCGAGGAGATGCGGAAGTTGCGTTTTTGGAGCTTTAGGAGCTGAGGAGCGAAGGATGGAGAAGCAGAACTGCAGCGACCGCCGCAGAATAACGGCGACCGTCGTTAATGGCCATGGAGAGACCTCAGCTACGACCTTGAAACGGCGATCGCCGCATTTTCAGCGATCGCCGCATTTGCAGCGATCGCCGTGGAAGAAGCAGCGGTCGCCGCCGCTGACGGAAACATCCCCGAGCCGATTTCATTTTCGGATTTATTTTATATTTCTTTATTTCGTTTTTATTATTTCTTTTAGGATAATTTCAGATTATTTTCCTTTGGTATTTAAGGGTTGAGAAAACTTGTTTCTTAGGGGTGGAACCCTAATTTCTAATTCTACGTATTCTCTTGCTATGAAGAACTAAGCCTCTCTTGTTTAGTCAGACATTGAAGCTTTTCGTGTGATTCAGTTGTGAGGTTCTTACTCCTAATCTATTGCATTGGTTCTTATCTTTTCTCTTGCTTGATTTCTTAAGATTGATATTGATAATTTCTAGTCTGATCAACTAGGGTTTATCGTTATTTATCTATTGCTAGGTTTAGATTGTTACTGGTTGAGCACATCTATTCCATTGTAGCAACTGCATCGTATTAGTAACTGGTTGTGCTAATCTTATGCAGAAGAGAATTGGTTTACATTCTAGGGTAAAAACTGGTTGTTTTATTCTAGGGTTGTATCCAACTATATTACTATCCGTAAGGCTGCTGTTAAACTGAATCTTGATAGTTTCAGGGTTGTTTAATTAGTTAGTGCTAATAGTATCTGGTTGTGCTATTAGTTACATCTGAAAAGGAATTGGAATTACCATTGCATGCGATTTTGAGTAGTATCTATGATCAACTTGTCATTCGATTAGCGGATATTGTTTGACTGAGTGCTTTCCCAATGACTGATTTCATCACCTTTAATTACTTATTTACCTTTGCATGTTTTGCTACTAAAACAAACCAACAAAACCCCCCCTTGGTTACTTTAAATTGACATACTTATTGCATACTGCGATTGATTTGTCTCCCTGCAGATTCGACCCTTACTTGCCTAAGACTACGTTTTAGGGTTTGTTTGGATACTTTGCATAGTAGGAATTAGAACGACAAATTCCTGTTATCAGAGAACAATCACGTTTTTCAAACCGCGGCCCGAAGAAGGAAAACACCGGGTCTGGATCCTAGTTATGTACTAGTGTATAGTAGGTTGACTCAATTGGTTTATATGTAGACCAAAATGATCGAATGAAGTAATCATCAATCTAATAAATTAATAGTTCTTAAGAAGAGAAATTAAGTGATCGGCAACTTACTTTCTCTCATCAACAAAGTAATTGTTTTGGGACGAATAGATCGAATCGACCTAAATCACTTCAAAGAGGGCAATTAAACAATAATCAAGATTAAACTAATTTAAACAATCCAAATCAACGTATCGATGAAATAAACAAGAATGATTAGATGTAAAACAACCTTATCTCCCTGGATTCAAAGGACGTTCGAATACAAAGATTGACTAGTCGGTCGACTTAAAGGTAATGAATTTTAAGTGGCAATGATTCTCAATAAGTAGAACAATGGTAGTATACAGCTTGAATTCAATGAGAGCTCGTGTGTAAGTCTCCTTTACATCATAACTAGAAATCAAAGCCCGTGCGAAGCACGGGCTATTTGTGTATATGTAGTATTGCGGTTTAAATGTGAGTGTATAATATATTTTGTTGTTTTATGTTTTATCAGAGACGATATATTGTTTGATATTGATTTAAATATATTATCTAAGTATATTAGATATAAAATGCTATGATTGTATTTAAATCATAACATTTAAAAAAAAAATTTGACCAGAAGTACAATTTTAATTTTTTTTGATTAAAGTACAATTTTAATTTTGAATTAAAGTAGAAATTCTTTTTTGTAGGGATGTGTTTTTTTATATGAAAATATTTTGGTAATTGTATCCGGTATATATTCCTCTTATAAGCATTAGTGATGTTCTAGACCATTTTACCCTTGTCTTCTTAACCTGAACACCTCCCTCTTGGACAGCTACCCCTCACTCTCGCACTCCACCGCTTTTTCCCTGTTCCACACATGCATCATCAACACCGGCTCCGTGTGTCCCAATACCCGGTGTCCGCGCACCCTCCATACACTCCTGTCGATAACCATCCCCGACCACATCTTTCCCCCACATGGTCGCCATCTCCCCCTCCTTTCCCTGCCGACCCACCTGATGGCGCCCACCCTACTTTCCCTACCTTCTCTCCTCTCTCTTTCTTGGAAGGGTCATCAGCAGGCCATATGGGATTTAGAGCAGATGACGATAACGATTACCTCTTCAAGATGGGGATGATCGGCGACTCCTGGTCGGCAAATCCTACATCTTCTCCTGATTCACTGGCAATGAATTCAACCTTGAGCCTAAATCCACCATTGGCGTCGAATTCGCAACTTGTAGCATTCACATTGACGATAAGGTCGTTAAAGCCCAAAGTTGGGACACAGCTGGCCAAGAAAGGTACTCATTTGTTCCTGGTTTTGAACATTGCTCAGTTTTGTGCTTGCCGTTTGTCTAATTTGAAGTTCAATTTGGGGGAAGAATGCGCATTTTATGCTGCATGAAGTTTAGGGCATGGAAATGTATATATCCGTGCTTGTTTTGAGTGTTATCTAAATTCTTTGATTCTCACGACTTGATTTGGGATCGGCAGCGGAAGGATTGTATGATTCAGTAGTGATTTCTCACTACCACTGTGGCTAAATGCTTTGATTCATAATATAATTTTGCACCCTTGTGAAGCCATATTTGGCATGCATTTCTAGCAAACAACTTGTTGTCCAACATGTAAGACCAAAAAATAAAGAGGACTAAAAGAATTAAACTATGCAGACTTAAGAATTCAAATAGAACTACTACTAAAGTACAACACTATATACCAATTGGTTAATGATATTTTGTTAACTTTTCGTACGGAAACTTCAATGGGAGATTACAATGATTATAGGTTTATCTAAATGTGATTTCCCTAAACCTACATAATTCCTTTTGCACTATGTGCTAAAAAAACATATAATTGCAAGTCAAGCAATTAACAGTTTCAACTCTTATAGAAACCTTGATTCACAGGATAACCTGGCAAAAAGGTATTACATCTAGGTTGAACTTCCATTTAATTAATTCATGGAATCCTTCAAGTAAGAAGCCTTTAAAAAGCCAGAAATAGGTAATGTAATAAAGTAAGTAAACTTGTAAAATCCAATAACAGGGAGGTGCAACAGAGTTCCAGTTATGTGCAAGGAAGCTTTAAGCCACTTCATTAATTTGAACAAAACCAATATGACTTTCAGAAACGAAGTAAAATATTAGTATAGTGAAAACAACAAATATAAACAAATCATATGCAGAAGCAGTCTATAGAAGGCGGAGTAGTTGGGACAATACCTTGTGTCGCCCGCATTATAATTTAATACAAAAACTAATGCGGTTGTAAATTAGTTCTTTATGGAGCTGAGATGTATGTGTGCACTTGCATATTTGTTGTATTGTCATCATGTCTCTAAAGTTTTGCGCACATGATTGATTAGCGTAGTCGGACTTGATAGCTTACTTTCAACACTAACGGGCACCACTTGAGTGTTGACATAGTTTGTTTCTTGCACTTTTTCATGTTGCTGGTGAGTAGAACGGGCTTTTCTTTAATCTTTTTGTATTGTGCTTTTCTATCCTGCAAATTTTGAGCTTCATTTATGATTGTTATGTTTAGGACTTGGATCATCCTATGGTGCCAAGAAGCAGAAAGTATGTTCGAGTTGAAAGTTTTAGATTTGGCTGGCGAATAAGACAAGGCAAGCAATTTGTGGTGTTATTAATTTGGCTTGGCTTGCCAGATTTTGTTCAAATAAAGGCATTGGCAACTTTTTTTCATTCCTCTCAGAGCACTTATGCCACCACAACACTAATAATTGGTGATGTGTAGTTTACTCCTTTCTAGTTGATGAAAATGCAACTTTAACTTGCATACTTTCCAGATGAGTCTGTAAAGACTGTAATATCCGGTAGAAATGCATGTGAGATTAAGATGGTTCACTAAGAAGATGTTGGGTTTAACGTAGAGATGGCTAAACTGGCTTTTGCAAAAGGCATTTGGAGCTATTTATGCAAAATGGAGAAGGCATTATGCAAGTTCTCTTCAATGAACCAGGATCGGTTGTCCTCAACAGTGACAGCAGTCACGTACATCCAGAGGGTTAGTGCTATTTTTTGTGCCATGTTTAACTACATTATTAGTAAATGTTGATTGTGGCAAATGATATTTTATCATTCTTGTGATTTAAATGAAATCTCGTCATTATGTCAGCATGTGGACATGCCAGTATGCCACTACTTGATTTGCTTACTGCAAATTGGTGTGTCTGGTTCCTCATCTAATTCACCTTAATTATTCTCATACCATCTGAATGTTGATATCATGCAGACTGTAGAGCATAGATATCATAGAAATGCTTGGTCGAAGTTGTAGATACTCGGGAGTTGCCTCCTATTCTTGTAGAAAGATATAATGCAGCTGGCGGGGAAGGAACGACTTTATGTGGAGTCTTTCCTGAGGTATCTTGTTTTGCAATTTAAACGTGGTTTTCATATGATATCCTTCATTGTGGCCTTTTGTTGGAAAGATGTGTGTTCGAGTATGTCTATGTGGCTTTTTGCTGATTATTGTGCTACTGTCAACTTTAATTCTCCCATCAATCTGATACTTTGTTTGGATTTTGTTGCTCCTCATTTTAACCTTTGCCTTTTGTTTTAGATAGAAATATGTGGATTGAATTTCTTTTTTCCCTGTCTCCTTTTTTGAATTGAGTCCGAGCTAGGACTAAATTGGATTGAATTTTCTCAAACTTTGGTCTGATGGTGTGGTGAATTGTTGATTCACAGCTCAGAGGAGGATTACATGGTCTTGAGGAACCAGTGGTGGACAATTTCCCAGCCATAAGATACAGCAAGAACTACTTTTCTTCCCTGGAAGATGCGCATCAAGTTAAATTACTTTTTAGGTCTCTCCCTGTCTTATGGTTTTTTGGTGCAGTGATTTTTTTCTTCTTTTTAAGTTTATTTTGCTAAGAATTATTTGGTTTCCAGGTTTATGGTTATTTTTTACCTGAGATACGTAGTCTTATAGAAAGAATTGGGTTGATTCATATCTTATTATCTGAGCTCTTTTTATTATTCAAGATGTTTAAGCTTCTTTTATTCGAATATAAATTTTTTATTTCATATATCATCTTGTGGTGGGTCACACTTTCACTCATGTTATAATAATACAACAAACTAATATGAAGGCACAAAGCCAATACTTTTGTATTCAATAGGGTAATTCAAAGGTTTGCCCATTCATTAGTAGATATGTAAAAGGAAACAACTAATTATGCCTATTACAATTGGGAAAATATATTGTCTTTATTAACATCTTATGATTATTATACAGTTAAGGTTGTCCCTTATAACACCTATGTGCCTATTGCTAGTTTCCCCCGTAAGAAGCTGCTCAACGATTGTACTGCAGACTAAGAACTTGAAGATCGTAAGTGGGGTAATTATATTAGTTCTATGTCATAGTTGTGGTTATTCTACCACTATGTAAAATGTAATTTGTAAGTATATGAGTAGTATTGTAAGCATTCATACTGAAGGTTTTAATAATATGAGGCATGCAGTAGTTGAAGATTTTGTAATTATACAACTACAGTATATGTTCAATGCCATGTTTACCTTAATTTTACTTTACTTTCTCAAGGCCTTATAAGAAATGAGACATGAACATTAATATCCAATATGAATTGAATGAAATGCAAGGATAAAGTTCAAGAGATTAGCTCTGCTTACTTATTTGATTGAATTATAAAAGATGGTTCAAAAAACACTTTAGTACACTTCACATATAAAACTGAACTCAGTCCAAGAAAGAAATTTAGCTTCCATATATAACTATTATTCCTTATGAAAACTAAACAGAGAAATTTACTGAATTTTCCACAATCAACGTGGTGGATGCACATTAGTTTACCTTTTACTCCCCATATTGTAATGTGACCCTAGTACTTTCTGACTCACCCTTCCCCACTATTATGTCAAGATATCCTTCTTCAGATGCAAAATGTAACAACATGAGTGAGGAGTGTTTTATTTGGCTGCTTTGCGCCTCAAAAGGTGAGCAATGTCGAGCCCACTGATCTTTGAGGCGAGTATGAAGTCATTTTCAGTTAGCCCACCTACATACATGAATGCATATTATCATTAGACATCCAAGCTGATCATATCATAAGTCCATAACTGTATTACACAGGAGTTAAGAACATTTTAGGAGCAAATGACAAGTATCAGCAAGGTCGGCTTTCATGTCAAACAAACACTTGGAGCTTCTCAATTTGTTGCTAAAACTCAACAGATTTGATAGCTAAATTGAAGATTTCAAGTAAAAAAAACTACTGCATCGCCCCAAAAGGCCTTTATTCAGTGTGGTGGTAACAACTTTATTTTAGCAGCAAGCATCCCACTGAAAAAATCAAAAAAGTTGCCAAAAAAACCCTTTTTTGAAAAAATATATTCATTTGGTTTAGTTTTAAGGACGAATGGGCAATTATGGAAAAGATGATCCTGAGCATGATAACTCAAACATGATAAATTCACAACTTCGGCTAACAGTCCAATAACTGGAAGAAGAAAGAACTCTCCAGTCTCCATCACTAATAAAGTAATAAGTAAAGCAATTGTCTCAGGAAATGCATACTCACCTACTGCATGTGTCCATATCTCAATTGTCCCATTGTTCCAACCAGCTAGATGAAGATCAGGATGATGACCTGTTGCAACCAAGGTTCGAAAGAAGCCTGGTATTAAATAGCAGCAACGACTCCATCTTTAAAAGAGAAGATGTTTTCCGCTTGTGGGTATCCCTCTGCCAACCCAAGTGTGTGGTGCCACCACATATGATACAGTTTCAACAAACCTAGCCACAAAACATTCTCTTGAAAGAGAAGAAATAAGAGAGACAAACCTTCTGCTTCTGTAACATTAGCTACAACCTGAAACAATTCTAGGCCTTTGGTGAAACTCTTGACTTTCCATGTTTGGCTCAGTTTCAGTTTACCCTCTTCATTGACCAAATTCCACCCAGGAACCTAAAGATGCGCACAAACTCGAAAAGAATATGAAAAAAGATTATGTCTCTGTCATTTACACGTAAATTTACTAAATCTACTCTTTCCGTTCTGAAATAAACAGAGAAATCATTGAGCTGACCTTGCTAATGAAATCGTTCGCCACTTCTTCATTCATAGATCGCAACTCCTTTGAATTGCATGGAACACATTTCTTTGATGCCAGATCTAACCAGGGGAAGAAATTTTCATAAGATAATCGGATTTCTTTACAAGTTTTCATCAGAAAGGAATTAATGTCAATATCCAAGTTTATGTAATGAGACAAAGATAGCCATATATTTGCTAATCATAGAGAACCCAGCCACCGCTGTCAAGTATAAGAGGGGCGATGAATTGATTGAAGAGACCGATTGCTCCGCTTTGTTGAATGAATTTGAAAAGGGCCTCTATTAAGACGCCCCAATCCGTTCTTGTTTGCCTCTCGCCATTCTCGACATCCTCTAGGTGCTTGTAAATCTCTATAGGATCAAGTGAAGCAATAGATCCGTTCTTGTCCGTGGGAGAAGCCATGGTGTAGAGACGGGAGAAAATGGAAGTAATCAAATGGAAGACGCCCCGGTAAGTGCCCTGTTGTACAACTAATACCTTTTCCTTTCATCTTGGACATGGTCGATGCATCACAGTGAACAACAAATGAGGCCTTGCTTTGGGAGTCTGTGGAAGAAGCCATGGTGCACGAGATGGGGGCAAATGGAAGTGAAGAAATTTGTGGTTATCACCAACAACATTTAAAGGCGCAAGGATGAGGAAGAACATCGATGCTGGTGTAGGTGAAAGGTCCAGTCGTTTAGCTTCTTGCTTGGCTCTTCATCGTCCCCTATTAATTCTCATAATTGCATTTTCTTAAATGGAGGTAGATAGGGTTTTATCATTCTTGTTGGCTGCATAAACGTATCTATCGTATTGGCCAATTCTTTGGGCCCATTTAGCATACTATAGATGGCCTTTGGGCCCATTTAGCATACTATAGATGGCCTTTGGGCCCCTTATTGTCCTCGTCCAAAAGAGTATAGCAGCCTTTGGCCCATTTATACACTCTAAAAAGTCCTTTAGGCCCATTTAAGCATATAGTTGATTAAGTTTTTACATTTTAGGGTTTTAAAGCTAGCATTAAAGGGGCTTGGAAGCCAACTTTTAAATATATATTGATTCATCACGTATTTATGCTAATTACCAGTTCGAATCGGCTCAACTGACTCGTCCGAGATTCGCGGGATCGTCGTTACGCGCGTTGCTGGAGACGAGATTTCCTCAAACGTGTGCCTGGTGCCAACGTCTACTTTTGCTCACGCAAATCTTCTAGAAGGAAGCCACCTTTTACTTATTGGGCCGTCCCAATAGATCACCTAAAAATGGAGCCCAACAATTGCCCCAAAATCGAACCGGGTCGGAAGATACGGTTGACGAGACAGTTAGATTTCCCCAATCTCCTTCCCAGCGTAATCTTCCTCTGCCGATTCTCTTGCAGAAGATCGATGATGTGGCGATCCCTTATTGGACCACAACATTGACCAAAGGTTTGGCAGTTTCTTCATCTTAAATACGCAGTCACTTCTTTCTTCTTTCACAATCCCTCTTTTCCTGCAAAAGGTATCGTCTTTCAAAGGTAAAAAAAATTGAATTTCTTACCGTTTCTCTGGCAGTGATTTCAGCAATGGCGTTTTCCCGGTCCAAAAAGAATAGGATTTCGTCTTCTGGTCCCGGCAAGGAGGACAATAGTTTTACCCCCTTAAAGCTTCTTAGCCATGAAGATTCTCCGGCCGAAACTTTAACTCAATCGGAATTAGACACGATCTTGGAGGTAGGTCAGTTTCCTTCTGGAATAATCACTCGTCTCCCTTGTTCTCATGAACGCGCGGATTGGCGCTGAGATGGGTGGATTTGTTTCTTTGAATATCCCTTCAAAATTGGCTATACTTTTCCAAGCTTGGTCCGAAATTTCTTGGCTGTCTTGCACCTTTCTCCGTGTCAGGTCATGCCCCACGCATGGCATCTTCTAAGAGTAGTCGATCTCATGGTTTCTGGTGTTGAAATCGACTTTGACTTCGATGCTCTGTGGTATTCTTATTACTTGAGTAGTCGAGGGTCTTCTAGGTTCCAGTTACGCCTTAGGCAAGGTAGAAAACCAATTGCTTTGAATTTCAATGTTAACGACCGAGGATGGAGGTCGCGATTCTTCTTTGTGGAGAAGAAGTCACTTGAGGGGGGTTTTGACTGTTCCTTCTCGCGGGACGATTAGAGGACATCATGTATTATATTTATCCTTTCGGATTTTCACTGGATGTCTCTTTAACTTTTGCTCACAAGTGTTTCTTTTTAGTGCCTAATCCGGAGGAAAGGGAAGATTCCAACTTCGCAACGGTAACTGAAGTCTTGCTTTCTTTTTCGGAATTGGAGAGATCGTTTCAAAACATCAACTTTCTGACCTCCAACTCTACTGGCATGGTGATGCCGTCCACTGTTGTTACCAAAGGCACTTGTTTGTTCCTGCAGGTATGCATATGGGTGGTTCTTGGATTATTCATATGCTTACTATGTTGTGCTTACTTGACAGCGTCTCGAGGCGAGAGGTCGAGTGCTCGTCTACCGGGAAAAAGTCTCATAGACCACAAACTCTCAGCGGCTAAAGCGTCTGCATTAGCTAGAGCATTTGTGCCGACCAAAGTTATTATTGTGGATTCACCTTCGTCCAAGACCTCTAGAGCGAAAAAGAAGGTGACTGTCACCGCGGAGCCATCGGTTGGCGAATTGAAAAGTAGGTCTTTGAGCGACTTGCTCTAGACTCTGGATCTCGAGGCTAAGAATGAGATCGGCGATCTACACCCTATCGACTGCATCAACGAAGCTGGAGCCGCTGCTTGGAAGATACATGTAAAGATATTTGTGTATGTGTAAACTCTTTTTTTATATATATTGACAACTGATTACATGACTTGTTGTATACAGACCCTTCAATATTCGATCGTAGCGTTCTCAATCGTGCAAGCTCTAAGCGACGGGGCTGACATGAAGATTGCTCAGGCCGAATATCGGCTGAAGGCTGGTAATGGACGTGCGAAGGCTGCCGAGAACAAGTTGGCTTCAGCTGAGAAGAAGTTGATGGAGGTTCAAGCTCATCTTGAGGAGTTAGAGGGTAGCGTCGAAGAGCTTCGCGTGAAGGACGCCCATATCGCCAGTGATGTAGGGACGTATTTCTGGATCAAGTCCCGTATCGAGATGATGGAGGAGTATGCTGCAGGAACTCATTCGGCCTGGAACATTGAGGAAGAAAGGGCCAGTATGGACTATCTTTACCCCAACGGCAATCATGGAAATGATCTATTCAAGCTTGTCGGCCTGGGTGAGGACGAGCAGAAGGAGGAGGTTGATCCTGAAGCGACTGAGGAGGCGGTTGAGGACGTGTCGAAGGCACCTCTTGAGACAACAAAGAGCCAATAGGTTGTCCTTGCAATTGCTAACGAGCGGTTAGGCAAATCTTGAATTGTCTTTCTGTAATGACAAGAACTTGCATGTTTTGTTTTGTGGATGTTTTTAACTTAGGCGTTTGGTATTGTGTTGTGCCTAATCGTGAAGATGGGATATACGAGGTTTTGGAAACCCGTCTACTATCGCGGGTCACATGTTTTTATGAATGACTTGTTTTCTACATACCTTGTTTTCGTTTGTTTGTTTTTGCAGGTGGACTTTTTGGTCGCGTCCTGGATGAGTCGTATAGTTGTTTGGTCGAGGCGACCTATCATGATAGTTGTTAGTGTGGCATGTTGTGTAGTTCTAGGGAAGAGTTTTGTAATTTCGAGTAAAGACAAGTACCTCAAATAGGGCAAGTCTTGTAAAAACGTGTCTTGTTTTGTTCCTCTATTCCTCGTGTACTGATCGATAGTGTATTGTAAGCGCTTTAATGTATAGAAGTGTTTGTCTGCATGAATGTGATTCTGTCTTCGAGGCCACTTGTTTTCTGCTTAAGTCAACTCAAAACACATAAAAAAGGTCAAAGGGCGACCGTTGGGTTTGAGCCCAACGGCCCTCCAATGCTTAAGTTAGTAAAAGGATGTAGATAAATGTAATCGATTGGACACAAAGGAAATATAAAGTGTAAAATTTAAAAGTGATACAACTTTAGGTGGGTCGCGTTCCAGCTTCGCGGGAGTGGTTGTCCGTCCTTTGTCTCCAGTCGATATGCTCCCTGACCAACAATCTCCTTAATGAGATATGGTCCTTCCCAATGAGGTGCTAGTTTTCCGTCGGCTGGATCTCAGGTATTTTGGAAGACTTTACTTAAGACCCAATCTCCTACCTTGAAGACCTTGACACGAACATTTTTGTTGTAGATTCTGGCGACTTGTTGTTGGTATTTGACCATCCGGATCCTGGCTCTTTCTTTGATCTCGTCCGCAGTGTCGAGATTGTGAGATAACTCGACGTCGTTTTGCTCCGAGGTTTGTAACCCATATCTGGTTGTCGAGACGAGGAGTTCGGCGGGTATGACTGCCTCACTCCTATAGACTAGTGAAAATGTGGATTGCCCGGTCGCGTTCTTCGGGGTGGTTCTGTCGGACCACAATATTAAAGGGAGCTCGTCTGCCCATTTTCCTTTTTCCCCTGTGAGACGTTTTTTGAGATTGTTTATGATGATCTTGTTGCTAGACTCAGCTTGGCCGTTGGATTGTGGATATCGTGGTGTAGATGTGACCAAGGTGATGTTCCATTGCTTGCAAAAGGATCGCGTTTTGCTACCGATGAATTGGGAGCCATTGTCGCATACAATTTCTGAAGGGACGCCAAATCTGCATAGAATGTTACGCTTTGTAAATGAAATGACGTGTTTTTCTTTTACTTCTCGATATGCTTCAGGTTTGATCCATTTCAAAAAATAGTCAGTCATGGCTAAGAAGAAAACGCATTGTCCTGATGTTTGTGGTAGTTTCCCTACGATGTCCATTCCCCATCACATGAAAGGCCAAGGTGCCAATGTCGGGTGCAACATTTCTAATGATTGGTCGGTGATAGGTGCATGTCGTTGGCAGGCATCACATTTTTTGACATAGTCGGTTGCGTCCCTGTTCATTGTTGGCCATTAGTAACATGTCCTGAGGGCTTTACCGGATAGACTAGTCATCTAGTAGACCTGAGCAAACGCGGGTTGGCCCGCCCGACCCGGTCCGCCCGCCCGCCAAATAATACGAGCTTGGACAAAGATTCTAGCCGGAACGGGTCGTTTGGCCCGGTCCGGACGGGTAAGCGGGTCGGGCCCAGTTACAGGTTTAGGCCCGTACGGGCCGCTCAGCCCGGCCCGCGTCCTGCATATTTATATAATTATATAAAAATACATTAAAAAAAGTTGTCAAGTTACTTATTTAGCATGTTATGGACTTGTAAAATATATTAAGCAGATTTTTGGAATGTTTTCTACTAAGCAGGTTGTTTAAAACATGTATTTACTATCGCAAATGACTATACGGGCTGCCCGCGGGCCGGCCCGAATTTCCGGATGGGTACGGTTAAGGGTTCAGGCCCGATGAATGGGCCTGGCTTGGACCCGGCCCGCAAAAACGAGCTGAAAAAATGGGTCCGGCCCGGACTCGTGTTTGATCAAGTCTATCACTTTATCCTCCAGTGTGGTTCCCACATTCTCCGTCGTGTAGAGATTGTAGGATGTGTCTAACCTTAGTTGTTTTTAGGCAGCGTAGGTACAAACCTGTGACAGATTGCTTAAATAAAACATTGTCTTTTATGTCAAAGGTTGCTGCTCGTACCTTGAGTTTTTTGGCTTCTCCTTTGTCTGTTAAGAGTATGCCGTCCTTTAGTCACTTGATGTAGGGTATAGTCCAATCGTCTTGGTCGTTTATGAGGTCATCTTCGGTGTTGTCGCCCACTTCTGCCGAGACGACTTCTTCTAGAGGCAACTCGTCTGCTGCTGGGGTGCTGTCACAACTGGTTGCTTTGAGAGTCTTGGGGATTGTTGGAGTCATGACGTGTGCAAATGGGATGTTACAGAAGTCGTTGGGGTGTAGAGCGGACCCGAGGTTTGTTAGGGCGTCGGCTTGAGTGTTGAGGTCGCATGGGACTTGCTTAATGGTGAAATGCTGGAATTTCCCTGACAATTTTTTGATGACGTCTAGGTAGGCCATCATCATGTCATCTTTGGCGGCATACGACCCTTGTACTTGGTTGACGATTAGAAAGAAGTCGCATACCACTTCGATGTTCTGAATTGTGAGGTCTTGCGCGAGTGTTAGTCCGAATAAGAGTGCTTCGTACTCTGCTTCGTTGTTGGCCGTGTCCCGCTCACACCTCACAGCTTGGGCTATATGGTCCCCTTGTGGTGATTATAGTATGACTCCTAGCCCAACTCCTCTTACGTTTGACGCTCCATCTGTATGGAGTTGCCATGTGCCCCTGTCTTCTTTAGTTGTCAGCTGTGCGGCTTCCTCCGTGGCTTCATGTTCCAATGTTGGACTGAAATCGGCCACAAAGTCTGCCAAAGCTTGAGACTTGTTTGATGTCCTTGGCTCATATTTGATGTCGAAGCCACTCAATTGTATCGCCCATTTCGCCATTCGTCCTGTAAATTATGGTTCCCTCATGATGGCTTTCATGGGATGGTTAGTTCTCACAATAATAACATGTGATTCGAAGTAAGGTCTGAGTTGTTTGAGGCCATCACCAGGGCTAGGACCAGTTTTTCAAGTGATGTATACCTTGTTTCAGCTGGGAGTAAGGAGTGACTTAGATAGTAGACTAGGGATTGTTTTTCATCTTCTTCTCTTGTCAGGATTGCACTTACTGCCTACTCTGATACCGCCAGGTACAATGTTAGTGGCTCATCGTCTTTTGGTTTGGCTAGTAGGAGTGGACTTGCCAGATATGCTTTTAGATCTTGGAAGGCTTGTTCGTGTACTGCTGTCCATTCAAACGACTTGTTCTTCTTTAAGGCTTCATAGAAGAGTTTACACTTATCAGAGGACTTTGATATGAATCTGTTTAACTCTGCTATCCATCCCGTCAGCTTTTGGACGTCTTTGACGAATCGGGGGGACCTTAAGATGACGATCACTTTAATTTGGTCCGGGCTGACTTCTATTACCCTTTGCGTCACCATGTATCCCAAGAATTTGCTTGAAGACACTCCAAAAGAACATTTGGTGGGATTTAATTTCATGTTGTACCTTTTGAACACTTTGAATGCTTCCTTTAGGTGTTCGATGTGGTCCTTTGCTGCTTTCGACTTAACCAACATGTTGTCTATGTAGACCTCAATGGTGTCTCCGATTTGCTCTTTGAACATCTTGTTTACGAGTCTTTGGTATGTGGCCCCTGCATTTTTTAGTCTGAAAGGTATAACTTTGTAACAATATGTACATTGGCTGGTTATGAAGGTCATTTTTTCTTAGTCGCCTGGGTCCATCAAGATCTGGTTGTACCTGCTAAACGCGTCCATGAATGTGAGCATTTCGTGGCCCGCAGTCACGTCGACCATTGCGTCGATGTGTGGTTGTGGAAAAGAGTCTTTGTGACAAGCTTTGTTCAGGTCTGTGGAGTCGATGAAGACTCTCCACTTGCCATTCTTCTTTTGGACCACGACGACATTGGCCAGCCACTCGGGATATTTGACCTCCCTGATTTTACTTGTTTCAAGCAAGTTTCTGACTCCGTCGTCTATAATTTTGTTCCGCTCTAGAGCGAATTTCCTTATTTTTTTCTTGACCGGGGGATGGGTCAGATCTACATTCAATTTGTGAGTAATGATGTCGGGGGAAATTCCCACCATATCTTCATGTGACCAGGCAAAGCAATCAGCGTTTGATCGTAAAAATGCTATTAGATCAGCCCTAGTCGAATCGTTCAAGTCCGATCCAACTCCTACCGTGTGTTTTGGCTTTGAAGGGTCCAACGCGATCTCATCTAATTGTCCCGTTTCCGGCTCGATGTATCGCTTGGTCCCTTTGCTGTACTGTAGTTGCTATGCCGAATGTCGTTCGATTGTCCCCTTCATTGATGTGACATAGCATTTCTTGGCAGCCCGTTGGTCGCCTTTTATTTCCTGTATGCCCCATTTAGTCGGAAACTTTATAGTTTGATGGTACGTGGAGGGTACAACTTTCATAGTGTGAATCCAAGGTATGTCGAAAATTGAATTGTATGGGGACGGGCAATCGAGTATCAAGAACCTTACCTGTTGGTTAACTCCACCAGCATACGTTGTCAACACTATTTCGCCGCGGGTATGTGCTTTGGGGCGAAAAGATCGGACGACCTAAATCGCCTTAGACGGGGTAACGAGTCGACCGGGTAATAGAAATCAATCCAAACCAAATAGACAATCAACAAATAAAGAATAGATACGAAATAACAAGGTAATTTTATTGATCTATTGATGATTGAATCAGATCGAAGTACAACTTATCATTGAAGGACAAAAGATCGGATCCTATTTGATCTGTGATTCTGTGACTCGACCGGTGGTGACTGAGCGATATTCCGAGGAGACTGAGCTAGACTGGGTGCACTCTCAAGTTCTTTTTGGAGCAAGTTCTCGAATGCAGGATGTAGACGTGTGCGTGCATTACTTGCCTTATCGTGATCTATATATGGTAATTGTCATCTTGTGTCCGTTACTTTATCGTTTGCAATATTTCTTATTAATTCTGGGCGAGATCTTCGGGATTTGCTCTTGATTGCCAACATTATCTCTGTGTTTAATGCCATAGCCGTTGCCATCGATTCGAGCATTTAATGTGCTGGGCGAGATCTTCGGAATTGGTCGGATCCTACGCGTCTGAGGAATGTTCGACGCCTCCTCCTGGTTTCTCTTGGCTTCCGACTCCGTTTGGATCTTGGCCCAATTTGCTCGTTTGATCCTCTTGGAGAATGATGGGCCCAACAATAGCCCCAAGTTGTTTTGGGCTAAAGGCTGCTATAGGGTGGAGTCCAAACGACTTCCCCTCACACGATGTCCACCTTTCGATTTTGGCGCGTCAGACGAGGGCTACGTGGCGGTAATCGTGCGGCATGATGGGACATTTCTGCAACCTGCCGTCTCCCTCCATAAATTCGAATCAGCCTTCTGACGATTTGACTTCATCTTCTTCCTTTGTTTCTTCATCTGGTAGGTCTCTTTAGGTTTTTAAAAAATTGCTCTTCGATTTCCTCCTCTCTCTGTTTTGGAAATGGTCTCTAGCGAGTCTTCTGAGTCGTCTACTACTCGCTCGAACTCGAGCAAGAACGAGGTTCCCCCCCTTTTCATTTTTAAGGAGGCAGACGCTCTGACGGGGACTTTGTCGGAGGTGGAGTTGGAGCAGATCCTCCAAGTCAGAGGCTTTCCTCCTGAGACGGTCACGAGGCTGCCGCATCTGGACGAGAGGGCTGACGCTCGCTATGAGGGATGGGTTTGTTTTTACGCTTACCCGTTTAGGGTTGGTGACGGGGCTAAAAGTGCGCAATGCAAGTATCGTTGATTAGCCTTATCAAAGTAAAAAGTCCTAACAGACCTACTAAACAGATGTATAGTAAGCAAGCAAGGGTCGAACCCACAGGGAAGATCTGATGCAGTATGAAATCGTGAATGACAAGTAACAAGCAATGGGGGTTTAATTATCAATAAAGAACAAAGCAAGCAAAGCAAACAAGTTTGGTTGAGTAGAGAAAATATAATGGGGAAAGTAGTCCTACTAGAGCGAGATCCACAATACAGAGATATAATTTGATCACAGAAATCTATTCAATCCAAGTTCTTTTACTATCCTTATAGTTGTTCCCACCCTGATCTTAAGCACCATCGATTCTCACAGTTGTCGATAGACTTATTACTATGCCAATGATAAAGCACCACCGATTCTCACAGTTGTCGGTATACTTTACCACCAACAAAGCAATAGCAATACACACAAGGATATAGGATACATGCAAATAGAAAGACACCTTACTACTTAACATGCAACTGATTCTCACTCACGATTGTACGCTCGGGACCCCTATACGCACAATCGTGTATGCCACTAGATGTGCACTCGGAACCCCTATATGCAATCCTAGCAATTGATAAAAAGTATTCAACCTAGTTGATCAGGCTAAGAAGAACCACAAGAAATCAATATAACCAAGAGAATCAAACCAACATTTATAAGGATAAGAACAAGGAATAGAAATCTCACAAACACATCAACTGTATTGCTTCAATCGTCTAGTAGAACAAAGGGAAGCTAGTTCTCCATTCAAACGAGAATGAAAACTAAGGGAAAAATAACCTCTGATGTAAAGCGAAGTTGTTTTGCCTCTTAACCTAGAAAGAAGGTTTAAATAGTCTTAAGAAAACTAGGTTAAACTAATGTAAACAATAAAGGAAATAGAATAATAAAATAACAAAGTCTGAATGAAATAAAAGGAAATAATTGTCTCTGGGCGCGCGGCATTTAACACGGTCACCGCGGGGCGGTGAGATCCACCGCGGGGCTTCAAGCTTCTCTGGGAGTCACCGCCGGGTCGCGGTGAGGATCGCCGCGGGGCGGTGAACTCGCTCACTCTCTCCTTCAGCTTCTCTTCCTCTCTTATGCTTCTCTTCCTCTCTTCTGCTGCTCTTCATTACTACCAACTATTGGTAGTCTTCTCCAAGTATGCTCCAGCAGATCCATCTCCGTCCTCATCATCTCCATCTAAGCTGCAAATCCTGGGATATCTTCACTTCTTTCCACAATGTCGGGACTGCAGACTTAGCCTTAAAACTACTCATAAACTCCTTCAAATCATGCTAATAATTGCTAGTAAAGGTGTATGAAATAACACCTATCAAATTCCCTTATACTTAGACCTTTACTCGTCCCGAGTAAGCTAAAGAAAAACCTACTCTCTCAATCAACACCAAGGTCTCAGGAAGTATAAGAAAATATGACACCAGCAACTACAACATATCAACAATAAGCTCCAGACAACCAAAACAAGTGATGCAAAGATAATTCTAATCCTAACTCCAATCTAGCTCCTTATCGCTCTAGAGTGGCCTACCCGAGCTCCTTATACCACCTCTTCTTATGACACCTCGCCAAGAAATAAAGAGAAATCCTAAAATCACTCTTCTTCTTTTTCGCTCATCTTGCCAAGGCGCCCTTTCGGGTTTTCACCAAGCCACTCATTTCATTTTTCTAGATATCTCACATATACTCACATCACTCCAGTCCAATATTGCCCTGGTCTATACCATCCGGACTACCTGCTTTTTACCTGAACTGCCCTTTCGGATTTTCAGCTCATCCCAGGATTTTGATTGCCTTTTTCACATCTTTTTGGCTTTTTTTTTCTTTTTTCTTTTCCACATAAAATACTCAAACGGAAATTACAGAACACAAAACAAAACAACGCTATATACATGATAGCGGGGGATAGTCGTCGTATCACCTAATCAAATAAATCCTAGCAAACCTAAACAAGTAGTTAGGGCAAGCAAGGGTCGAATCCACATGGAGGAAAGGATTAATCTATGTGTTGTTCGCATGCAATAGTAACAAGAGGGGGGTTTTGTAGGTTGGTTGGTCACAAGCAAAACAAACAAAACAAAGTAGAATGGGTGAAATATCAATAGAGAAAAACACTTAGCCAAGTAATGTCCACATAAGTCATTCAAAGGTTGTTCATAGATTAAGTCTTATCTTCCTATTCGGTTATTCCTGTCCCGATCTTATGTAAATTCAGAGGGAAACCTTCCACAAAGAACCCTTACCAATGAATAACCCTAGTACCACTAAAGGTTCAACCTAAAGACATCAATGCATATAAGAATTAACCAGGATACACAGAACGCTCGCTCAGATGCATTTACCATGTAATTATCTCTTCCTACAATAGAACAATTTCAACCAGAGCATGTAAATTGTAGTTGCTACAGCAGAATAGGACGTTAGCCCAACAGTTTCCTAATCTCAGCAATATGAAAATCACCAATAACAACTAGTTACGCGGGCTAGTGCAATTAATGAAATCCAATGGAATAAGCTTAGAAGAGATAATATAACTCAATAGGAATAAATAGATAGGAACAAAACCTCACAACCAGATGAATAAACTCATGCTTCCATTACCGGACTAAGCCAAAGAGGCTTAGCTCCTCATAGACATGGTGAAAACTTCAAAGGAAAAGAAAATAACGATAAATGAAAATTGCAACTAAAGTGTGGAAGATTTCAACCCTAATGCTAAAAGAAAGTATTTATAGGGCTCTAACAAAATGACCTAGCCCATTAAGAAACTAACTAAATTAAAAATAAGAAAAAGGGAAAAAGAAATCTGAAAAGATAAGCTCAGGAAAAGACGCAGCTTTCGGCGCTGATGACCCGCGATCGCGGCCCAAGACCCGCGATCGCGGTTAATGCTCGATTTTCAGCTTCTGTACCACTTTCGTAAAAACTTAATAACTTTTGATTCCCAACTCTTATTGTGCTCATATTTTGGGGACTTGTAGTAGACTTCAAGATATAACTCCTCGAATTGGAATCACTACATTTGGACATCTGAGTAGAGAGAACGAATCAATTGAATTCAGCACATTGTTCTTCTACTCTTGTGTGGACTCTCTCCTTGGTTCTTCCTCGTCTCCTCAGTGGTCAACTTCTCTTCCTCTGGATATCTTCAATTTGCTTCTCCAGACCACCAAATCCACACTTCTCCTCTCTAACTCCATACTCCTTGGTGGCTCTATATCCCGAATCTTCAAATGTACTCCAATAAGCTCAAAACACCACCAAAACACCAATCTTCGCCCCCAAACACCATGCACATGAATGTGTCTAAATCTACCCGAATGACACCAATAAAACCCTCTAATAACTCTTAGTTAAGTCCTACAAAGTAGTGCTTATCAATACACTAGCTAGATAGATAGCAAATCTAAATCCCTCCCCCATACTTACACCGAACATTGTCCTCAATGTAGAAAAGAGAACAAGCAAATGAAATAGGGGAAGGAGAAATAAACTCACTGCGGGCCTGATGGTGGTGGTGGTGGGAACCTCCCAAAGTAGTCCCTCATATGAGCGTCCACAGCATCCAGACGCTCATCTATATCAGCACGGAACTGGGTCTGCCAAGTCTGCAGACCAGTCTCTACTCGGGTGTTCCAGTGAGTCTGCTGTACTGAGAACGCATCAAATCTTGCATACAACTCCTGCCAAGGCATGGCAGGACCATAAGAAGACGAGGGCGCATCAAACGGAGTAGGCATAGGAGTATCCTCACCCACAAACTCAGCAGCAGCAGGAGCAACACCAGCACTAGGACCTTCTCCATACGGACCTGAAGGAGCAGCAGCAGGGACATCATCAGTCGTCATTCTGCTATCACTGGGAATCCACCAATCCGAAAATGAAGGGGAATAGGCAAACGTCCGGGGAAGAATCAGAATGTGGCCATCATAGGAGGACCAGACTAAATCACCATCCTTTCCCAATGGCTTCAGCATCGAGCACACTTTCATGTGCGCCATATCATACACCGCGTGAGCAACCAGTCGAGGAATCCGATCGGTAGCTATAATGTCAGCACAAAGAAGGGTGATCAAACCACCCCCATAGATGTCACGTGGCTCACCATCACGAATCCTCTTCAAGGAACCCAAAAAGAGGGTAGCCCAACACGGTGTGTACGAAACAACCTCCAAGATGCTCATAAACCACTGGAAATCCTTCAAAGGAACCTTGCCATCATCAGCATGGCCAAAGAAATCTCTCATCATCACTTTGTGGATCAACCGTAGACACGGGTTCACCAGCTTCGAGTTCACCTCCTGACCCTTCCTGAACGTCCTGCCCGTAGCAGCCTTCCAGAACTCAATCATATCCGACTCAAGAATGCCACCAGACCATCCATCCGTTGGCAACTTTGTAATGCTCAGGGCATCACGCACCACCTTAGGGGACAAGGCATAATCACGCCCATTATAAGTGAACGTGACCCTCATCATCCTCTTGTTGTCGGAACCATCAGAGTACCTCTTGAAGGAGGCGATGAACTGGTAACAAAGCTCGGGATACGCAGGGGCAACAAAGTTCATAAACGTCCCCAAACCACACTGTGCTAAGCACAGGGACACACACTCTAGCATTCCAAATTCAGCCAATGTTGGCTTGTGAAAGAATTTAGTAGCCAACACCTTCCTCTCATTCACAACATTGTAAACCTCACTCTCATCCCTCGTAGACACTTGCTTCCTACTCTTAGGTGCCATAAGTATGAATGGAGAAACTTAAAATAAAGGGCAACCAAGAGGACTTATAAACGAGCAAACACATGAAGCCAAGATGCCTCGACGCGGGGCGGTGGACGAATCGCCGGGTCACGGGAGACAACTGGGGGCTTTGGCCGGATCGCGGTGGGGTCGGCACGGGGCGGTGACAGCAGCGACGCGAGGGAGTACAACTCGAGGCGGGGCAACGCGAGGCGGGGCGACAACGGTGCGGTGGGGTTGTGTTTGGCTTGTTTGTGAGGCTAGACTCCAAATTAGACAAGGGACTCAAGGTTTAGGCAATTGGAGACTAGATTTGAATCAAGGTCGAGAGAGATTTATGGGAGAATGGGGGGTTTTTGTGAGAGTGGGGGCTAGGTTAGGGAAGGGAAAGGGAAAGGTGAAAGGGAAGAAAAGGATGATGGGCCGGCTGGTACAAGGCCCAAAGAGAGAAATCTCGGCCCGAAAGTGGGCCCAATCCGTCAAAACCTTAGTTACCACTCAAGAAATAAAAATTTTACTCACCCGTTTAAGGTTTTTTCGGGGCCCTTTATTCTTGATTTTTTTCGGAGAGGGAAAATATACCAAAAATCCACTGCGGGGCGGTGAGCTCCACCGCGGGGCGGTGAGCTCCACCGCTGTGCGGTGAGGGTCGCCGCGGGGCGGTGACATAGCTGAGTACACCATCTCTCCATTTACTTTCGTACCTGAAATGTAAGTAACAGGCGAACGAAACAAAGCAAAAGAAACTACTAAAAATAATCTAAGGAAAAGAAAAGAAACAAAGAAAAACTACCACGGGTTGCCTCCCGGACAGCGCCTTGGTTAACGTCGTTGGCTCGATGTACTGTAAATCAACTACTACCTGGAATAGGATCCCCTCAGAATCCTCCTACTCGTCTCTTCCTGTTGAGACCTCCCATGGAAAGGTTTAGACCTTAGACCATGTTCCCTCTTTGCCATCAACTCCATGCTTACTTCCTTTGAAGCATCTCCCCCCATACTTAGAGCGATGTGGGGGCCGATATGGCTCAACCTGAATATGCTGCACGTCACTAGATAAAGGCTTACAGCCTTGTATGGTTAGTACAGGGGGGCAAATGCCCAAAATAGAGAGAATGGAATCTCCTATGTCATCTAGCAAGACATCATCAACATGTAATTCATACAACTTAATAGGTCCATCAATAGTAGAACACTTAACTACGGTCTCTACTGCACTAGTTTTAACATTTTCATGCATATGATCATCAAAATCACTAATGCAGTAACGAGTAGGCAATTCAATGGGGTTGTCTTTATGAATATTATGTTCAAAAATTATTCCATCGAATTCCATAGTTAAAATTCCACTGTCTACATCAATCTTTGTCATGGATGTTTTCATAAAAGGTCGCCCTAGCATCACCGAGGCAACCTGCTCATCATAGTCCATATCCATAACAAAGAAATCAACAGGGAAAATCAAAGGACCTATCCTCACAAGAACATCCTCCACAATACCCTTAGGGGGCACACAAGAACCATCAGCAAGTTGTATCACAATGTTAGAATCATGCAAGGGTCCTATTCCTAAATCCTCAATCAAAGAATAAGGCAACACATTAATAGAGGCACCCAAGTCTAACAAGGAGTTTTCAAATCGATGCTCACCTATAGTAATAGGAATAGTAAATATACCTGGATCCTTGCACTTTTCAGGCATACGTCTCTAAAATACCGCCGATACATGTTCACCTACAGGAACCTTCTTCTGAACCTTCAGCTTTTGTGTCCTCTTCACGGTGCACAGCTCCTTCAAGAACTTGGCATATCGAGGGACAACCTTGATAAGCTTGAGCAGGGGAATGTTCACCTCACAGTCCCGGAATATCTCGAACAAGTCACTGTCGTTGACTACTCTTCTAGCCTTTAGCGCCTCGGGAAAAGGTGCTGGTGGCTTCTCAGAACCCAAAGGAGGAAACACGGGGCGAACATGGTCATCAACACATAACTCATCAGTGGAGCTGGATTGTTGGGGGCCGGGTCGTGGTAAGCCCACCGCGGGGCGGTGAGGTCTCGGTGGGATTACTGGGATCAGCCGCCGGGTCGCGGTGAGGATTGCCGCGGGGCGGTGGCAACAACACTTCATTCCTGACTCCTTCTTTAATTTCTGGCCGGGCCGCGGTGGGATCCACTGCGGGGCGGTGCGTGATTTCTGCCTTCTCGATTTCGTTCTCCTCTTCAGCAATAGGGGCAACGACCAATTTCGTACCACTTTTGAGAGTGATAGCACTTACATTCTCTCTTGGATTCACAGTAGTCTGAGAGGGCAGGGAGTTAGATGTCCTCTGGTCAATCTTGGTCACAACATCAGCTAGTTGACCAATCTGCCTCTCCATGTTCTTAATACTTGACTCAGTAACCTGCACATGCTTGGCGAAATGATGAGTCAGAGTCTTTAGCATCTCTTCAGTAGAAGCACCAGAGCTTTGGCCCTGAGGCCTCTGCTGGTACGGGACTCTCTGCTAGTATTGTTGTTGCACCGGCTGTTGACCGCCTTGAGGGTCACTCCATCTGAAACCTGGGTGGTCACGCCCTCTCTGATTGTAATTGGGTTATCCACCGAACTGCGGCCTAGGGGGTCCATAACCTCCTACAGCATTCACTTCAGCAGTACCTTCCTCTTGCAGCTGTGGACAGGTATCGGTATGGTGGAACTGATCAGAGCAAAGTCCACATGCCTTGACTTGTTGAGGAGCGTTCTGATTTGCCATTCTCTTCACCATCTCCTTCAACTCAGCTAGCTCATTCAGCACTGGGCTAGGCCCTGTAGGGGTCACAACATTGACCACCTTTCTCTGGTATGTCTTTCCAAAGCTCCTGGTACTCTCACTCATCTCCTGGAACCTCTCCATGGCTACGTCCGGTGTCAGATTCAGAATGCTTCCACCGCATGCAGCGTCAACCATCCTTCTCTCTTGATCTAGAAGACCATTGTGTAAGTAGAGAACAAGGTCCTGCTTGGCGTATCCGTGGAATGGGCAGCTAGAGCAAAGCCTATTGTACCTCTCAAGATAATCATACAACGTCTCATCACCAGCCTGCTCAATATTGGCAATTGCCTTTTTCAAGGCATTCGCCTTCTTCGTTGGAAAGTACTTGTCCAATAACGCCTTGTGTAGTTTATTCCTGGTATCTATGGTTCCTGGTGGCAAGTGATAGTACCAGTCGCTTGCAGAGTCTAGTAGGGAGAAACCAAAAGCTCTCATCTTGATTTGGTCTTCCGTCACGTTCCTGGGCTTCATAGTCATGCAGATATTGTGGAACTTGCCCAGGTGAGAGGTCGGGTCCTCTCCACTCAAACCGTGGAACTTCGGGAGATAAGCAACAACTCCAGACTTCAGCTCAAAATTCACCCCTTCGCCAAGTGCAGGGATGATGACAGCCAAGGGCTATGCTCCAATATTCGGTTCAGTCAGCTCTCTCAGAGTTCCAGCCATTGCAAAAGCAGGGGTGTCAACTGGCTCAGTCGGCTCAACGATCTCAACCTCTACTTCTTCTTCTCCTTGATCGCGTAGGTTCGCACGGAATGATCTGTCGATTTCTGGATCAAAAGAAGCTAGAGGGGAGTCAGTACTACGGGTGTCGACCATAAGATAGGTCTCCACCAAAAATCAATCACAAAAACACACAACAAAAACAAAAAACTTCCCCGGCAACGGCGCCAAATTTGACGGGGATAAAAGTGTGCAATGCAAGTATCGTTGATTAGCCTTATCAAAGTAAAAAGTCCTAACAGACCTACTAAACAGATGTATAGTAAGCAAGCAAGGGTCGAACCTACAAGGAAGATCTGATGTAGTATGAAATCGTGAATGACAAGTAACAAGCAATGGGGGTTTAGTTATCAAGAAAGAACAAAGCAAGCAAAGCAAACAAGTTTAGTTGAGTAGAGAAAATATAATGGGGAAAGTAGTCCTACTAGAGTAAGATCCATAATACAGAGATATAATTTGATCACAGAAATCTATTCAATCCAAGTTCTTTTACTATTCTTATAGTTGTTCCCACCCTGATCTTAAGCACTATCGATTCTCACAGTTGTCGATAGACTTATTACTATGCCAATGATAAAGCACCACCGATTCTCACAGTTGTCGGTATACTTTACCACCAACAAAGCAATAGCAATACACACAAGGATATAGGATACATGCAAATAGAAAGACACCTTACTACTTAACATGCAACTGATTCTCACTCACGATTGTACGCTCGGGACCCCAATACGCACAATCGTGTATGCCACTAGATGTGCACTCGGAACCCCTATATGCAATCCTAGCAATTGATAAAAAGTATTCAACCTAGTTGATCAGGCTAAGAAGAACAACAAGAAATCAATAATCAATATAACCAAGAGAATCAAACCAACTTTTATAAGGATAATAACAAGGAATAGAAATCTCACAAACACATCAACTGTATTGCTTCAATCGTCTAGTAGAACAAAGGGAAGTTAGTTCTCCATTCAAACGAGAATGAAAACTAAGGGAAAAATAACGTCTGATGTAAAGCGAAGTTGTTTTGCCTCTTAACCTAGAAAGAGGGCTTAAATAGTCTTAAGAAAACTAGGTTAAACTAATGTAAACAATAAAGGAAACATAATAATAAAATAACAAAGTCTGAACGAAATAAAAGGAAATAATTGTCTCTGGGCGTGCGGCATTTAACACGGCCACCGCGGGGTGGTGAGATCCACCGCGGGGCTTCAAGATTCTCTGGGAGTCACTGTCGGGTCGCGGTGAGGATCGCCGCGGGGCGGTGAACTCGCTCACTCTCTCCTTCAACTTCTCTTCCTCTCTTCTGCTTCTCTTCCTCTCTTCTGTTGCTCTTCATTACTACCAACTATTAGTAGTCTTCTCCAAGTATACTCCAGCAGATCCATCTCCATCCTCATCATCTTCATCTAAGCTGCAAATCCTGGGATATCTTCACTTATTTCCACAATGTCGGGACTGCAGACTCAGGCTTAAAACTACTCATAAACTCCTCCAAATCATGCTAATAATTGCTAGTAAAGGTATATGAAATAACACCTATCAGTTGGCCATAAGTTTCCTTTCTCCCCCCTTGTTAGGGACTTCTTAGCGACTCTGGCGCTTGCGCCGTGTCAAATCATGCCATAAGCGTGGCGAATTCTTAGGGTTCTGGACTTGTTGAATGTTCAGTCTGGGGCCGATTTTAACTTCGACGCCCTGTGGTACAACTACTCGCTGGGGTCGAAGAGTTCTTCTCGCGTCCAGTTGCGTATTCGCTCGGGTCGGAAGCCTCTGGTGCTCAATTTGGACGTAAACGACCGCGGTTAGGGGTCGAAGTTTTTCTTTGTCGAGCGGCCGTCTCTGGAGAAGGGGGGGTGACTGTTCATTCTTGTTGTCGGAGTGGCGAGTCGAGAGTATGTGTTCGACCTCTCTCTGCCTGCTTTACATGTTTTAACCCCTTGCTTAACTTTTCTTTTTTGTAGTTCCTGAGGTTGATAAATTGGAGGCGAATAATCAGTCAGAAGGCCTGGTGAAGGTCATCCTTAGCATCCCTGCGTTGGAGCGGAAATTTGTAAACGTCAACTTGTTGTCGACTTCTCCCACTACTCAGGACATCATGTCGACTGTTTCATCTTCTCGGGTTAAGTGTGAGTTTTGATTGTGACGCTTGTATATCTTTTTTATTTTATCGTCTGCTTGTGATTCATGTATTGTCTGTCGTGTCAGCGTCCCTGGCTGGTCGGTCGAGTGCCCGTTTGAAGGGAGTGTCTGGGAAGGGCCTGATTGAGCAAAGGATGGCGGTGGCCAGGGCCTCGTCGAGTAAATCGACGCCGGCGGGGTCGTCGCTCCCGGCCAAAGTCGGCTTGAAAAGAAAGGCAGGCGCTTCTTCCAGCGACGTGAAGGCGGTGGAGACTCCAAAGAAGAAGGGGACGACTGCTCGTGGAGTCAAGAAGATCGACACGGTCGGTCGATCGATTGCCGACTTTTCCATGCCCAGGACCCGACTTTGAAGTCTGAAGTCGATGACGTCTCTCCCCTGGACTGTATTGGTGAAGCGGGATGTTCTGCGTGGAGGGTAAGTCATCTTGACGTGTCTTTTTTGTTTTTCTTTCTCGCAGCCGGATGAAACTTTGATTGGCTTTGTTTTCTTCTAGACTTTTCAGTACCTCTTGGGGGCATATTCTGGTGTCAAAGTAATGGTCGCTAAGGCCGAGGATAGGGCTGCTAGGTTAGAGTCCGACCTTGCGTTTTTGAAGACCAAGTTGGAAGGAGCTGAGAGCCATTGTAGGGAGGCTGAGCGCCGCTTTGTCAGGGAGTTGAAGAATTGCCAAGATGACTTGGACGCGTGTCAGAGAGAGCTTGGCGAGAGCCAATCGGGTGTCGAAGAGAAGGTGAAGCAAGTTCGGATAGAGGCTGGTCGGATCGCAGGCGACGTAGGCACTTTTTACGCGTTGAAGTCGCGTGTCGAAATGATGGAGGAGTTCGAAGAAGGCAAGCAGGGGACCTGGGATTTGAAGGCGGAGAAGGAGACCATGGAGACCCTGTTTCCGAAGGGGAATCCGGGCTCGGAGCTCTTCCACTTGGCCGGTGTCGGAGAGGAATCTTTGGATGAAAGTGCCAGCGAGGACGAGGCCCACTCTGGCGACACCGAACTGATTGAGCCCCAGCCTTCTCCTAACTTGGTCCCTGCTAAAGGTAACGCCGCAGACCTCGATCCTTGATTGGTTTTTTTTTTGTAATCTGACTTGTGATCCCACTTGTGTGTGGGTAGGATATTGTTTGTTTTGGCGATCCGTCCATCATCGCGGGTCTCAGAATGTGTTTAGTGGATTAACTCGAAGTCCTACATGCGTGTAGGCAAACAATGTGTTTTGGCGACCCGTCCACCATCGCGGGTCGCATATTTGTAAAAAATGCTTAGACTTTTATTTGATGCAATCTGTTTTTTACAAAGGATCGTACATTTGTGTGTCTGTACGTTTCGTCAGACTTTTCTAGAGAAGTTTGTTGATGACGCCTTTGTTTTGTATGTCGGGTTTGCCCGTGTGCTCCGTCGAGTAGGGCTTGTCGTATGTATGTGAAAAAGGAGGCCTGCAAATGTATGTGTTTATGTTGAGTCATGACTTTAAGCCGAGGAGGAAAAAGCAATATGTTTCTATTGCGTAAATGTAATAAGGTGTCCTAACCTTATGTATTGTGTAAGGCATGCGGTGTGCCGACATGCCTGTTTGTTTATCTCCTCGTGTTCCGATCGATCGTGTAAATGTAGTGTAAGCGCTTTTGTTTGTGACTAGATCCAGTGTGTATGTTGATGTCGTCCTGTACTTAGGTTTGCAAGGAAAATGTCCTTACTTGATGTAAATGCTCAGTTTCAAGAAATAGAGTCATGCTTGCGGCAACAGGTAATGTACGATAGGTGAAAGGACGTTAGTGTTTTACCTTACTAGTTCAGAAGTGGTATAACTTTAGGTGTGTCGCGTTCCAACTTCTCGGGATTGGTCATCCGTCTGTTTCTTCTAATTGGTACGCCCCTTGTCCGACTACTTCTTTGACTAGGTAGGGTCCTTCCCACTGGGGTGCGAGCTTTCCGTCGGTCGGATTCTTGGTGTTCTGGAATGTTTTTCTGAGGACCCAATATCCAACTTTGAAGACTTTGGCTCGGACGTTCTTGTTGTAACTTCTTGCGACCTGTTGTTGGAACCTGACCATTCTAATCCTGGCTTTTTCTCTAGTCTCATTTGATGTGTCCAAGTTGTGTGCTAGTTCGACGTCATTCTGTTCGTTCGTCTAAAGGCTATAACGAGCAGTTGGAACCAATAGCTCGGCGGGGATGACTGCTTCGCTTCCGTAGACGAGTGAAAATGGCGACTATCCGGTCGCGTTCTTTGGAGTGGTCTTGTCGGACCAGAGAATGAATGGGAGTTTGTTGGGCCTGGCATCCCCTGAGAAGATGGATCGAGCAAATCAAGCCCAAGCCCACGACGGATCGGAAGAACAAGAGAAAAGCCCAGAGGAGGCGACGGGACTTCTCCAGTCGAACGCCCTCCGACAAGATCGCGAAAACCCCGCCAAGCATTAAATGCCAAGATTGATCAACGGCCATAGCATTTACACAGCACCATAATAAGCAGCAATTAGTGACAGAATCTCCATAATAAAATCCCGGCGTTGAAGATAAAGATGGAATCGAAATGTAACGGTCAGAGGCATGAAGAACTTGCCATATTTGGACGAAGAAGAAGATAAGAGGCACACACACAATTACGTGAGGACAACAACCATTTTCTCGCTCAGAAACACATCAAAGAACACATATGCTCTAAGCTTAGCTCCCAAAGAGTCGTCCACGCTGATTCGTCGCCGGTCGCAACCTAAAAGCCACCGATCGAGTCCTACCCAATCTCTTGTCTTACTACGATAAGTTGTATCTCGATTCGATCTGATTTACACGACATCTAATGAAATCATCTCGCTATTCTACATTTACTTCTTGTTTGTCTATTATCTATTTGGTTTGGATTGTTTTCTATCACCCGATCGACTAGTTACCTCGTCTAAGGCGATTTAGGTCGTCCGATCTTTTCGTCCCAAAACAATTTGGCGCCCACCGTGGGGCAACTTGCCGATCACCTTTCCGAAACTTTTCAACCATGACTATCGACCCACCTGCCAACACTGAAGAACCACGTCTCGTAGACGAAACCCAAGCTCCAGGAAACACGACCGAAAATCCTACTCCAACTCAGTTTCAAGAACTTTCCCAGAAAATGGCTACCCTTTAAGAGGAACTAGCCCAGCAACGCCAAAAGACCGAAACCTTAGCCGCCCTATCGACCCAATCCGAGGCCGAGATCGTACAACTAACCCGTGAAAATGAGTCTCTTAAGTCGCAGGTATAATCGATGGCCTCAGGATCCAGGAACATGCCCATCCACGGCAGCGTCCGAACGCGCCTCGACATGGACAACATCGAGCCAACACCTCCGAGCATACGACGGCCCGGACACACAGAGGGTACATCTCGAATTCCTTTTTCTAATCCGTTTTCGACTAACAATGTCACTTTTTCCACACCGATCGGGTTGGTAGGGGCCCGAATCGACGAACCACAGGTTACCAATCCGTCAGATGTCTTGGCTCTCTTCCAGCAGACGCTCGACCGACACATGAAGACGATCGACGATCGCTTCAACAAGCTCCCAGGAGTCCCGCAACCAATCGAGAGGGAAGCATCCAATGGATTCGAAGAATCCCCGTTCATTGAAGAAATCGCAAGGGTCGAGATCCCCAAGAAGTTCTATCTCCCCAACATGGCGACGTTCGACGGCACCACCGATCCAGATGACCATATCTCTCTCTATAAACAAAAATAATGGCTGCATCCGTTTCAAGGGAGAGCCGCGAGGCCGTCATGTGCAAAGGTTTTGGCACGACCCTCGCGGGCCCCGCACTAACTTGGTTTATGCGTTTGCCTCAGGGAATGATTGCATCATTTGCGAATCTGGTCAACTCTTTCAAGAGTCAGTTCGCCAGCAGTCGGAGGCTTGAGAGACAATCAAGTGACCTCTACCGAGTCACACAAAGGTATAACGAACCTCTTCGGAATTATCTCAACAGGTACAATGAGGAGAAAGTGGCGATACCCCACTGTGACGTCACAATCTCCATCGAAGCCTTCCGACAAGGTCTGGTCAAAGACAGCAATCTCTACAACGAAATTACCAAGTACCCGTGTAGAAGTTTCGAAGATGTCCAGGCCAAGACCATGGCAGAAGTAAGATTGGAAGAGGATCGTGAGTCGCAAAAAGCCTCACACGGATCCGATCCATCCGATCGTAAAAATCCCTTCGACAACCGTCGAGACAGACGTCCTCACCCCTACTCTCGTAATCGAAACGAGCCGAACCAGGTAAACTCTTTCCAAGACAGGACACAAGATTGGAGAGACGGTCCGGCGTTGCCTCCTAGGGTCCAGTCTTATAACTTCAATGTTTCCGTGTCGGAGCTCGTCAAGAGTTTCGACAAGTATGGAAAAGAGGTAAGATGGCCCCGAAAGAGCGACCGACCGGATGTCAAGAAAGACATGAACCGATGGTGCGAATTCCACGGCGACCACGGTCATTCGACCGATGAGTGCATCGCCCTGCGAAAGGAAGTCACTAGGTTACTCTCACAGGGGCTCCTGCGCGACGTAATCTCAGAGCGGGCGAAAGCTACCATGGAACGTCGAGATCACGTAAAACATAACAAACCCCCATCTCCCGTCCATACAAAAATTGTCAATACTATTTCAGGTGGATCGGACATATGTGGAGACACATACTCCGCGGCTAAGCGGCATGCCAAAGAAAGCAAGGGAGACAAGCCCGAGACGTCAGAATTCAAGCTAAAGAAGACCTCCAACCTTCCGACGGTCACATTCGACGAGTCCGACTCCAACGGGTCGGATAGTCATCACGACGGTCTGGTAATCTCTTTGTCCATTGGTAATTGCTTAATACGGAGAGTACTAATCGATACATGGAGTTCGACAAACCTCTTAACCTTTGACGCCCTTAAAGAGATGGGTCTGATCAAAGACGACCTAATCAAAAAGTCGACCCCACTGGTCGGGTTTAGCAGTGAGGTCAAGCATACGACCGGACCGAGATCTCTAGAGGTTGTTACTCTGCATACTGACCAGACCGAGATCTCTGGAGGTCGTCTTCCTGTGTTTACTTTGTCCAGACCTTCTAGAAGGCAACCTGGTTCAAGCTTATTGGGCCGACCCAATGGGCCAAAAAAATGAGGCCCAATAATTGCCCCAAAACTAAACTGGGCCAGAGCGTCAGTCGATGAGACAGTTTGATTTTATAACTTCTCTCTCCCTTGGCGCGATCTTCATCCCGATTTTACTGCAGGCGATCGAACCTTGCAACAGATGCATGAACCAAGTTAGTGCGAGTCCTGCAAGGGTCGTGTCAAAGCTTTTGCACATGACCGCTTCGCGATTCCCTCTTGGAATAGAGATGGTCATTAGTTTTTGCTTATAGATATAGATATGATCGTTGGGGTCCCCGGTCCCATCATAGTTGGGCATGTTGGGGACGTGGAACTTCTTTGTGTTCTCGACGCGTGCGATTGCTTCTACAAAGGGTGAGTCTTCGTATCCATCGATCGCTTTCTTTTCGATTGGTTGTAGGACTCCTGGAATCCGAGCGATGCGGTCGTCCAAAACTTTCATATGCTCGTTGATGGCTTGCTGCATGAAGGTTTTGAGATCCATCGGTGTGGCAACATGTGGAGGGGTTACTCGAGTCGTGGTGGACTCGGTCGCGAAAACTGGAACATTAGTCATGAAAGTATTGACTGGAGGAGTTTGAAACATACAAGTGGGTTGAACGACGCTTTGAGTGATCAGAGTCATGGGCGTCGAGATTGCCCCATTCATGTTGAGACGTGTTTGGAGGCCTTCGGTGTTGACTACGCGCCTTGATCTTCCTGGGACCGATGCGGCCGAATTCACATGCGATTTTAAAAATTCATTTTCACGGATTAGTCGTGCAATTTCAACATCAGATTGGATACTTAGGTTTTTGGTTCTTAGGCGTTGCTGAGCCAGTTCCTCTTGGAGGATGCTCAAGATCTGTAACGTCCTCCATTGATGATAGAAGATGTGTAACGTTCACATGCGGATCTGTAACGTCCGAATTTGTAACGTACTCCTCTCCTCCACTTCCAAAGCTCCTTAAAAGGAGTTGTCAGCTTCTCATTCGAAAATAGAACAGAACACACAACAGTCTTCCTCCTCGCTCTCAAACCGCCGATCAAACATATACCTGTACAAATTATTATACATCATCAACTGCAACCTCCGCCGCAGCACAACGCTGCTCGTCGCCGCCTCGGGATTCGCCCTCACCTCCTCCACAACCGTCGAGATCTCCTCCTCTCACCCCCGCTGGTACTGCTGGACCACCTTGTTCGTGAAAAACGGGACCGTCGTGATCCGCCGCATCTTCCGCCAGTGGTCGACGTAGACGGTGAACACCATGTCCTGCCCCTTGACGTTGCGCGTCCGGGAGCCGAACTCCACGCCCTGCGTGTGGAGCACCTCCTTGGTGAGCTCCGGCGACGAGACCACCACGAGATTCCGCTGCCCCATCCGGAGCTGGAAGATCTCACCGTACCTCTTTCCGAGATCCGCCAGGTTGCGGTGGTTGAGATCGTCGCCGACTTGCAGCCAATTTCCGAAGATCGGCACCGGAATTGGTCCCGGCGGGAGCTTGAACTTCTTGCCGCGAAACTTCGAGATGACGATTGCGGACATAACCGCGAAGAGGAGGTTGTCCAAAACCTTCTGGAGCAGCACCAAATCCATTTCTGAAACTGAATTGAGGGAAAATTGGAGGGAGCTACGGCTACCTAGGGATTTGGAGTTTGATTTTGAAGCTTCAGGTTGGGGAGTTGATCGAATTCGTGCGAGGATTGGTATTTATATGGGTTGGGTATTTGACGGAAAAGTGGTCGTTAGGTGGGGCGTGGACGGGACTCGGGAGAGAGAGGAGAGGGAATAGAGTTAGACGGCGTTAAAGGGAGAGTAACGGTGTTATGAAATCTGTGGGTGAATGGTGGCGGTCAAGATTTATCCGCTTTCTCCACCTTGTTTAATTAGCATTGTCAACTGTTTTATCAAATTGGGTAGTTATGCAAAATTCCATAAAAATCTCGGAGATGATCATCTTGTTGTTTTAGATAGGGTCCATAAAGTTATTTATTTAGGGGTTAATAAATTAATAATTGAAGGTAATACTTTAATTATTATTAATTTTATAAAACCAATTTAAAAAATATTATTTAATTCAAAATATTAAAATTTGAAAGATATCATGGTAAATTCATACAATAATCATAGATATTTAGTTCTTGTTAAATTGTTTTCAGTTTTTCACTGGTACCGAAAATGCAACAACACAGTCGACTTTTTCGCCACTCGTGATATTAGCCCAACCACCATCAAGAATTTCATTATGACATTTACAACACCAAGAGTCTTAGCACCTCAAATGTGTTCTAGTACACAAAGAGTTCATAAAATTGGTATTCTATCACATATATAGTAGTACTAGATAGATTTTGTTTTGAGTACTATTTAGTTTTTTTTTTGTACATATTTAAGAACTAGACTGCCTTTCTGAGAAATGATCAGCCTAAATTATCCTTTTGAATAATCGTAAGAAAAGCCTTTGACATTGGGTGAAGGGTCCATTGAAGCTAGAACTACAGGTGTGACCAAGAAGGCGTAGAGAATCAATATTACATTCATTAGAAGCCATAAAGTTTGCTGCCTGGTTTTCTTCTCTGTAGCAGTGTTGGATATTCACATCTTCAAAGTAGGCTAAAAACTTCCTTGCATCTTGGATAATCATGTCGATCTCGTGAGGGGTATCCCAATTGCCTTGTAATGCATTTATAACTACTAGGTTGTCTCCTTCAATGGTTAATCTCTTGATGCCCAGCCGATGAGCCTGAGTCACACCTACCCACATCGTGGTTGCTTCAGTATGTAGAATATTTGTTGGATGGATGTTAACGCTATCCATGTATATAATGTTATTATCCCTATCTCTTATAATATAACCAATTTTCGATTCCCCATTTATGGATTTGGATCCATCGAAATTTAATTTTAACCAGTCTCTAGATGGCTTGGACCAAGATACATGCTTAGCTGTAGTCTTTTTTTGGGTGATTTTTTATTCAGAATCAATATTCCTAAATATTTGGTATGAGTGTACTATAGGTGTACAATTTGGGAGATCTTGGGTTGTATTTATGAAGATTATTGCATTTCTATAGTTCTATATATGCCACCAAGTGAATGCTGCTAATTCTATATTTGTGCTAGCCCCTCTATTATAGGATAAATTGTAATAGAAACAATTGCCAATGGTAATGGGGTTTATATTTTCATTTAGGGCTTGACTAGTTTCTCTTAGTATTCTTTGTGTATATGTGCAATTAAAAAAAAGGTGGTTTGAGTCTTCATCCTTTTCTTTGCATAGTATAAATTGTGTCGGGACTCTATTATAGTGTCGATTCAGCCGTTCATTAGTTGGCAAAGAGTCTGAACTAGCTTTCCAAAGGAAGAACTTAACTTTTGGAGGTATTTTCAGGTTCCAAATCCATTTTAGATTATTGTTAGAGTCGTTGTTACGCATTTTTTGAAGGGAGAAAGATGCAAATTTAATAGAATATTTACCATTTGGGGCAGGATCCCGAATAAGTTTATCCTCAATATCGTGAAATGGAATCTGTATATTTTTAATTTGTTGTAGAATGTTAGAGGGAACCAAGTTGGTTAATTTGCTCTCATCCCACTCATTCGAGTCAAAGATAAGAACCGAGACTTTCATTGGTGGATTGGTAGTTGCCAAAATGCGGTTTACACTAGTATTAAGAAGCCATTTATCATTCTAGAAAATGATATTTTTACCATTACCCAATTTCCATGTTAATTGTTTTTGAAATTCATTACGAAGGGTTAGCAGTCTAGAAAATTGCCATGAGTAGTTTCTAGGTTGAATGCAAATAGGTTAGTATCTTTAATGTATTTTTCGTTTATAATGCGAACCCAAGCATTATTTGGTTTTGTGAGCAGTTTCCATAATAGTTTCATTTGCAGTGATTTGTTGTTGACTTCTGCTATTCGAAATCCGAGACCTCCATCCTGCTTAGGGGTACAAATACGCTCTGAGTTGATGAGAGGGTGATAACTTGAAGTGTCCATTTTGTTCCAGAAGAAGGATTTATTTATTTTATCAATCTCTTCTAGAATTCCTTTTGTGAGTAAAAAACTCTGCATGAGGAAATTAACTTTAGAGATTAGGTTTGCTTGAATTAAAACACTACGGCTTGTCTGAGATAGAGAATTCACCTTCCATTTAGAGAGTTGTTTTTGTAAGGAGTTTGTGGCATCAAGAAAGGTCGCATTGTTGACACGACCACGAAGGATAGGGATGCCTAGATATTTTTCTAAATTACGGGTAATTGGGACTTCTAGAATTCCAGCTAGGGTTGACGAAAGTTGGGATGTAGCATTAGACGAGAATTGTACTGAACTCTTGTGGAAATTAATAGATAAACCAGTCTTATCCGAGAAATCTTGTAGGAAGTTTTTAATATATAAGGCCGAAGCGAGTAAGGCTTCTGCGAAGATAATGGTATCATCAGCAAATGTCAGAAAAGGGATAGGAGTTCCATTTCTGACTAACTTTATTCCAATTTTTTGAGTCGATTTGTCTGATTCAGCAGATAGTGTTCTTGCCAAGTATTCCATTGCAAGGATGAAAATATACGATGCCATAGGATCTCCTTGTCTAATTCCGCAAGTTGATGATTGGATTTTTCCAGGTTCATTCTGCAAGTCGCTTTAATGGAAAGCGATCGCGACGCAAGTGCAGCCACACCAAGTCTTTGGGCTCAAACTCCACGGCACGCCGCCCTGCGTTGTGCTGACGAGCAGTCTGCGCGACCTTCTTTTCCAGTTGCGCCTTGGTTTGCTCATGCAGCGCCTTCACCATGTCCGCACGTTCCACGCCCTTGACACTCTCCTTGTCCTTCATGGGCCTCGGTGCAAGATCCAAAGGCGTGTAGGGATTGATTCCGTAGACAACCTGAAACGGGCTCAATTGTGTCGCCGAGTGCATGGACCTGTTATAAGCGAACTCAACAAAAGGCAAGCACTCTTCCCACTTGTGGAGGTTAGACTTTAACATAGTACATAATAAAGCATCTAAAGTCCTATTAGTGACCTCCGTTTGGGGATGATAACTAGTAGAAAATAACAGCTTAGTCCCCAACTTGGCCCATAAGGATTTCCAAAAATAACTCACAAACTTAGCATCACGATCGGACACTGTACTCCTAGGAATACCATGCAGCCTAACAACATGCTCAAAAAATAAAGAAGCAATCTCAGAAGCATTATTAGTAGTCTTGCATGCAATAAAGTGAGCCATTTTCGAAAACCGATCAACAACAAAAAATATCGAGTCCCTCCCCTTCTTAGACAAAGGCAAACTAGTGATAAAGTCCATACTAATATCCTCCCATGGGACGTTAGGAATAGGCAAAGGGGTATACAAACCTTGGGGACTCGACCTAGACTTAGCATGCACACAAGTAACACAAGCCTTGCAATATTGAGTGACATGATGCATCATTTTAGGCCAATAAACATGTTCCCTTAATGCAGCCAAAGTCTTAGGAATACCAAAATATCCTCTACCTTCATGAGCTTCCTGAATTAACAATCTATGTATAGACGTTTTTGGGATACATAGTTTTTGGGCCTTAAATAGGTAGCCATTATCCACATAGAACTCATTAGACTCTCCTTTTTCCATGCATGTTTTAAAAATTTCAGCAAAGTCATCATCATGCATATACAGTTCTTTGATCAAGGAAAAGCCTAAGATAGAAGCATCGAGTTGAGTAAGAAACACATACCGTCGAGAAAGGGCATCGGCAACCACATTCTCCTTACCTTTCTTGTACTTGACCACATAGCAGAAGGTCTCCATGAACTCCACCCATCTAGCATGGCGCCGACTGAGGTTGTATTGTCCCTTCAAGTACTTCAGAGCCTCATGGTCCGAGTGTATGACAAACTCCTTGGGCCAAAGATAGTGCTGCCAAGTCTTCAACACCCGAATAAGAGCATAGAGCTCCTTGTCATAAGTGGGGTAGTTGAGTTGGGCGCTAGTGAGCTTCTCACTAAAGTAAGCAATGGGACGGCGGTCTTATAGTAAAACACCTCCAAAGCCATGGTGAGAGGCGTCACACTCCACTTCAAAGGCCTTGGAAAAGTCCGGTAATTGCAGCAAAGGGGCGTGGCAAAGACGGTCCTTCAAGGTGACAAAAGCAAGCTCATGGGCGTCTGTCCACTCTATGGATGCAGCCTTCTTCGTTAGCTCATGCAACGGGGCTGCAATGGTGGAGAAATCACGCACAAACCGACGGTAGAAACCAGCCAAGCCTAAGAAAGACCGGACCATCGTCGGTGTAGTAGGTCGTGGCCACTCTTCAATGGCGTGTACCTTCTCTTAGTAGACCTTCAATCCATCCTTCCTAACAACAAAACCAAGGAAAATAGTAGACTCCGAGAAAAAAGAACATTTACCTAAGTTAGCGTAAAGTTTCTCTTTCCTAAGACATTCTAAGACTTTCCTAAGATGTATAACATGCTCATCTACGGTCTTGCTATAAACAAGGATATCATCAAAGTAGACAACTACAAATTTTCCTAAGTAAGCCCGTAAAACAAGATTCATAAGTCTCATAAAAGTACTAGGAGCATTAGTAAGACCAAAAGGCATCACCAACCACTCATAAAGGCCATACTTAGTCTTAAATACAGTTTTCCATTCATCACCCTCATGCATCCTAATTTGATGGTAACCACTCTTAAGATCAATCTTAGAAAACAAAGTAGCACCATGTAATTCATCAAGCATATCATCAAGTCTAGGAATAGGGTGGCGATACTTCACCGTGATTTGGTTGATGGCTCTACAATCAATACACATACGCCAAGTACCATCCTTCTTAGGCACTAAGATGACTGGCACAGCGCAGGGGCTTAAGCTCTCTCGGATGTAGCCCTTGTCCATCAACTCTTGCACTTGGCGCTGCAACTCCTTGGTCTCTTCCGGGCTCGCACGGTATGCAGCTCAGTTGGGCAAAGACGCACCGGGCACAAAGTCAATTTGGTGCTCTATCCCTCGGATTGGTGGCAATCCTTCGGGCAACTCTGCGGGCATAACATCCTCAAATTTCTGCAAAAGAGTAGACACCGTAGGGGGTAAATCAACCAAATTCTTAACATTTAATAGACACGCGAAAGGAACAAGTAAAAAGCAAGGAAGACATCCCTGAATAATTGGAGAGACATCCCGGGACTGGGCTAAGAGAAGCCGATTCTCGCATTTACCTTGAATGATGGGCTATGGAGGCGTCGGAGATGGGCTGGCCGCGGCTTTGGTGGCCTTGTCACGGCCTGGTTTAGATGGCACGGCACCCTTGTCACCTTGGGCAGTGGCGGCTGCATTCTTGGCTTGCTCTAAAGCCTTGGCTCGGTTCCTTTCGACTTGGTCTTGTAAGATATCCTTAGGACTCATAGGAAGTAAGGTGACCTTTCTCCCATTGTGCATGAAGACATAGTTGTTGAGGAAACCATCATGAAGGACTCGCTTGTGAAATTGCCAAGGTCGCCCTAAGAGAAGATGTGTGGCATCCATAGGAACTACATCACAGAGCACCGAGTCCTTGTAATACCCAATGCTGAAATTTATTGTGCATTGACGCTTGACAACATTGGTATCATCGCCTTTCGAGATCCATTGAAGGCTATAAGGTTGCGGGTGTGGAGTCGTCTCGAACTTGAAGTGCTTGATCACCTTTTCATTGATGATATTGCAACAACTCCCACCATCTATGATCACACTCAAAGAAGCACCTTGGACTGCATACTTAGTATGGAAGAGATTCTCGCGTTGGTCCAATGATGTACCTTCTTTGGCGGTGAGGACACGTCGTGTGACCAGGCTAAGAGCTGCAAACATAGCCGTCATCGACGCCGGTGTCCTCGGGATTATACTCGTCAAACACGGGACCGGTGGCGACGCCGTCTTCTTCAAACGACTCATAGCCGAAAGAGTTGAAAAGAGTACCCTCTTGTTGTTAGGACAGTCTCGCTGCACATGGCCTCTTCCTTGGCACTTAAAACACACTCGATCACGAGCCCTTTCTTCGGAAGTAGCGGTGCTGCGCAGAGGAGGTTGATTGACGTGCGCCAGGGCACTAGGACGGCTGGCCGGCGTCGGTGTTGATGGTGCGGGAGTGGACTGTGAAAATAAACGCACATTAGTAGAAGGGGAACTTGACATAGGATTAGAACCATACCTTGTGTTAGGCCGAGACCAAGACGCCTTCTTAGCCGCTTGTGCTTGCGTCCAAATCTCTTGAGCCGTGTGTGCACACTTTTGTAGGTTCCTAATGTTGAGCACTCGAAGTTGGTCCCGAATAGGTGCATGCAGGCCGCGAAGAAACATACTCCAAAAATCCTCATCGGAATGGTAGATACCCACCTTGTGTGAAAGTTCTTCAAGCTCGGCATAGAAATCAAGGGGGGATCGGTTTCCTTGTGACGCAAGTTGTATCTTGAGGCGCATCTCGGATTTGAAGTCCTCGGGAACGTACTTCATCCTCATGATATGGATGAGGTGACGCCAAGTGGCTATAGGGGGATCACCATGGTGGTCTCGGTCAGTCCGGAACCGGTGCCACCATGCACACGCGGCCCCCTCGAAATGCAACGTCACGACTTCAACTTTGTCCTCCTCGGGATGGTGATAATAAGCCAACACATACTCCGCGGACTGTTGCCAATCAAGGAACTTAATTGGATCATAATCACCATAAAAGAGAGGAACTTTTACCTTGATGTCTCGGCGTTGGGTGCCTTGACGCTGCGGGCTTGGATGGCATCGGTCATACGGACGTCGACGCTCGGTGTTGTAGCGCGGTGCTCTATATTCCGCTTGTCGTTCTGCCTCATAAGTGTCTTCATCATCAAAGTTGTCTCGGTCATCATCTGAGGCGGAATCACGGTGGTCATCAACGTCGGACTCAGGATCGTCATACCGGGTTTGGCGTTGTCCTCTTTGTCGGCGATCCATAGTGTTCATATAAGGGAATGGATCCTTTGAAACACGAACGCTACGTCTCGAGTGATTGCCATCCGAATAGTCCGTGTCATGGATAGCATTATACCGATCACGGGGATCAACGCGTCAAGAGGTGGGATATCCTTCAATTTGGGAACGAAGGCGATCATGCGGTGTAGATGTGACTGCCTTGCCTTTGCGACCACGTGGGGGTTCACCATGGGATCCTCCAAAGGCAGGTGCATGTCACTAACAAGACGGCATAGGCGTGCAACCTCGGCTTCACGGTCGGTCAAGGCACGGTCCTTCTCGGCATTGGCAGCATGGACGGCCTCCAGTTCACGATGAACGTCGTCTATGGGGTCGGAACTGCGGTGTCCGGAGGAGCGGGTGCGAATCGTAGTGGGGATGTCCATCGTACCTATACGAAGCATGCAAAGCACAAGGATCAAAACGCACCAAGCAAAATAACAAGTTCAAACCAAGTCCTTGTCTTAAAAGTGAACCAAGAAATTTTCCGCAAGGCGTACTAATTTGGTTGTTCGTGAGGAGGGAGAGGCTTGAACGTAAAGCAATAAAAGAAGGAGAAGTAGCAAAATCAAGTCCAAACAACAATCAATATTCCCACAAGTTCTAGTATGATCAAATTCAAGTTTTTATGAGTTAATCACAAGAGAGTTGCAAGAAATCTTTCCTTTGATTTTAAGTTGCTTTAGACATGAGAGGTATGAAGATGGAGTGTAGGACCGTAGTGAGGGATTTCCCTTGCCTTTGTTTTTAGGCTTCCGTCTTCCAAGTTTCTTGTTTGAGGAAGGTATTTTTTTTTATTTTCGGCCTACACCTTTTTTTTTGCAAGAAAGAAGCACAAGAGTAAAGTGCAAGAGATAAGAAGAGATAGACTTATGCAACCTAGAAGGAAATAAAATCAAACAACTAGTCAAGTAATTAACCCTAAGATAAAGCAAGAAAAAGATCACAAAATAAACAAGGGAATAAGATATGCAAATAAGGAAACAAGATAAAGCCACTTATAGTTATTAGCAAATTAAGATAAGGAAGGTTGAAAAGTCAAAGATTAATCTTACTTGAAGACTAATCTAAACCCTAGGGCAGCCGTGTATGGGAAAGGATGGTGGCGGAAGGATGGGTGGCGGTAGGGTGGGTTTCACGGCGGCGGTGGGTGGTTTCGGCAGCGGGGTGGTGGGGAAAATTTTTTTTTTGGTTTTTTTAACGCGAAAATATTCAAGGAACACTTAAAAGAGAAGAAAAAACTCAGCTTGTACTGGCTCTTATGCCAATTGATGCGAACGACCCTCGAAAACGCCGTTGTAAGATAGAATCTTTAACGTTGAACAAGCCTTCCTTCGTCTCTTCTAACTTGCCAAAGAGATGGCGCCTTCTAAGGCTAAAGAGATAGCCTTTTCACGCAGGAAACTGGACCAAAGTGATGGTCTGAACACGTCCAAAGTGATGGACAGTCACGATCAAAGAGATGATCAAGACGTTCGCCAGAGGAACATCGGATTAATGCTCGAAACGACGAGCTACGGGATAATTGAGATCTGGGGGATCGAAGGGGGTTGATGTTAGGATTCAAGGAAGGAGATAACTCAACTTAACAACTCAAATCAACATAATCTCATTAATGAAAGAAAGAAGGTTTAAATAGTCTAGACAAAACCTTGTAAGGGAAGTAGGCTAACTAATAAACACCAAAGAGTGGGTTGGCCCAAAACACATAAGAGCATGCCCGAAACACTAGATAAAATAGTCTTAAATAAATTAAGGAAAGAAACTATAAAGCCGTTCAAAGAAGGAAGCGATCACAGGCAAATTCAAGAATGAGCCGCGGTCGCGGCTGGTACGCGGGCGCGACTTCCATTTCAGGACGAGGCGTCACCCAGCCCTTCGTAGGTCAAAAGGAGGACCCATTTAGGACTGTTTGACGCTGAGTAACCTGCATAACTCCGAGTGACTAAAGATTGAGTTGCTCGTTCCATCGCCCTTGCACGAGCTCTAGTCACCGGGCCGTTGGTTTGCACTTCCATTGCTTCCTCTTCGTCTTTCACCGTCATTGATGGGGTCATGGTGCTATCACTAATGAAACCTCTATTTTGACCTGAATTTTCTATTTTGACATACTCTATTTTAAAATAATCTCTAGCTTAATTCACTATTTATGTCCATACAACATGAAAGCATTAGTCTGCACAATTTTGGGTTGAAGCTCAACCTTTCCTCCATTAACGAGCCCGAATTTGTTCGTTTCTTCACGAACCACCGACGAGCCACCAACCTCATCCCAAAACCAGACATATGCTTCTATTACTGCCACTGGCAACCTACATTCCTCCACCATCAATTGCCCTTCGCTCCAAGGTCCGGGGTTCTCCTTGGCGGCTTCGGTTCCATTGTTAGCGACAACCATCCTTCTTATTCGGGTTTGCAATTTCCGCAGGTAATTGATTCTATTTCTTACTTTCTAATTTCCTGTTCTACTCCCCAATTACTTGATATTTGGAGCCAGAAACATCTACTCCTTGTTGTTTCACTTCACAGTCTTTGGTATGTTTATTTTTGGTTTTTGTTTTCATATTTGATTTGGCCTAAAACCCTTATCGTTAACTTTATTTATGCCCATGTTACTGAATTCAGCTTCAACATCATATATGACCATTTAGATGAATCATAATTATTTTCTCTTTTGGATGAATCTATGTACATGACCAATCTCTCTTTCGTTCTAACCAGTAAGTTTACTTTGAATTGTTCTACTTATCTATATGATGATATTGATCAATTAGTATCCCACCTTCTATTTATTTCACTCTGTACTTTCTTATTCCCTTACTATTTTATGATCCAACAAAATTTACAATCTCAATTTTTACCAAGTCTTCATATCAGACTAGTGTTCCAAATCTTCCCCTAATTTATCTCCTCTTCTACAGTAATTTTGATGTTAGACTTAATAATACTTTATTATTTCCTAATCCTATACTGGTACTTTTATTCTACGTTTTGCAAAACAGATGTCATGCCATGACCCATTCCTTATCCTTTATTCCAAAACGTGGCAACCTCTTGTTTCACATAAACCATGCTCCCACAGTCAACTTTTACCTCTATTTTTCAAAACTTTGGTTTTGGGCCTGTTGCTATGGGCCATTACGTTATGTTGTCTCTTCAACATCTCTCCTTCTTTGTTCTCTTTTAAATTGTTTTATAGCTACTGGGCTTCGGCCCATGAAACGTTTCTTGAACCATATCAATGAAACTTGTTATGAAACATACCATGACATATTTATGACCCATACCAGTTTATATGATTCAACTAATATCATGTTCACAAAGTTTCTATATTTTTCATGGTTTTACGACAATGCTCAACACCGTAAACAAATATTTCATTTCATTCTGTATCACGTAACCCATAAATTACTTAATGACTTTGTCCCGTTACCACGTCACCCTACTACTCCCCTATACACTATAATTCGACCACTAAGAACATCGGTTTCACGTAACTACTTCAAAAATTAATCAAATGAAAATTGGATATTGGAATTCACATGGCGTTCGTCGCCCGTACTTCTAGACTGAAATTGCCTTTCTAAAAAGACATAATCAATTAGACATGTTATGCCTGTCAGAAACTAAAACAAACGTGTCTCCCAGTCTCACCTTTCTTAATAAATTAGGCTTTAATTCACTTACACTTTCCCCCGCTTCGGAATCAAGAGGAGGCCTCTGGCTATTACTAAAGGACTCTCCGATAACCAGAACCATATCGGTTACATTTAATGACTATAACATCCTTGCAATACATTGTTTCTTTAACAATTTCGAATTCCTTCTTCTATTTTATATGTCCCTAGTCGAGAGGATAAAAAATCCGACTACTGGAACAAAGTTGGGTCTTTAATCATTACTCATACCATATTGGTGATTTAAATGAAATTCTAAGCCCCGAGGATAAGTTAGGCGGAATTGAACCTGCTTATAGTCGCTTCCATCGACTTAACAATTTCCTTTCTGTATTTGGGTTAATTTCAACTCCTTTCTCTAAATTTCCTTTCACATGGAGGAAATCTACTACCCAGTCTGACACTACCTATGAGCGATTGGATCGTGCTCTTGCGCACCCATCTATTATAAAAACTTTCTCTTCTATTAATGACCATCATCACCCCTTCACTACATCTGATCATTGCTTGATCACTGTCACCTTAGGAAATAATGAATCTGTCAAGAAACACCCATTCCGTTTTGAACCGGCTTGGACCAATGACCCATCCTACAAGGCACTTGTCCACAAAGTTTGGAAATACAAACATACGGGTTCCTTTATGTTCAAATTCTACAGGAAACATAAACTTCTAAAAACGTATTCCAAATATTGGTACAAATCCAAAAATCAAAATAATTATGAGCAACTAAAAAATTCAGAAATTACACTTCTCCGACTTCAGACATCCCTTATCCAGTCAAATAATTCTCCGGACATCTTCCTTAAATATAAAAGGCACCTCCTCAAATATCATAAACTCCTTGAATACCAACACTTATTTTGGATACAACGTGCAAAATCAATTCATATAAATAACATGGACAAAAATACCACATACTTTCAATCTATAGAAAAAAGTTGTACACATGAACAACAAATTAAATCCTTCCAAACAAGAGATGGTTGCACCTTCCACGAGCATTCTGACATTCAGTTCATGATCATGTCGGAACTTCAATCCCGCTTTCTGCCTCAGGCAGCTCAACTGTTATCTACGGATGACCTCAAAATTATTCCCTCTCTGGTCACTCCTGTCGACAATTCCTTCCTAACATCCATTCCCACTGCCTCAGAAATCCAAACTATTGTCTTCAATCTACCTAGTCGTAAAACTCCGGGGCCTTACGGTTTTCCGACAGAAATCTACCAATCTTATTGGCAATATGTCGGTAAATCTCTGATCTCCGCAATTCAAGCCTTCTTTCACTCTTGTCAACTACTTAAGGAATGTGCATACTGCTTTATTTCTCTTATTCTTAAACAAGATAACCCTTTAACAATTAACCACTACCGGCCTATCAGTCTTTGCAATACTATTTACAAAATTATAACAAAATCATGGCCAATAGATTAAAAGTTATCCTTCCAAAACTTATCAGTCCGCAACAAGGTGCTTTTGTTGCCAATCAGTGTATTCAAGACAATATTTTAATTGCGCATGAAATCTTTCATTCCTTCCATTCCAAAAAGAAAGGTAAAAAGGGATGGATGGCTATTAAACTTGATATGGAAAACGCATACGACAAACTCAATTGAAATTTTATACAACAAATCTTGATTAAATTTGGCTTCTCAAAACCATGGGTTCACCTCTTAATGACATGTATTAAATCTATATCCTTCTCGGTCCTTGTCAACAACGAGCCTGGGCTGCTTTTTATCCCTTCATGTGGTCTACGATAGGGCGATCCAATAGCCCCCTTCATCTTCATCCTTACAACAGAACTTCTTTCCAGATCCCTTATAAGAGAATCGCAGAGCCGCCATCGAAAAGTGGGGATACAACTTACTCAGAATGGTACTTGTATTCCCTTTCTTACTTTTGCTGATGACACACTCATCTTTGTTAATGCCACTACCTCTAACATGCTCTTCATTAAGGACTTACTTCACAAATTTAGTCTTACTTTAGGCCTTTATGTTAACTTCCACAAAAGCTCCTTCCAAACTTCGAGGTAGAGTTAAAAAAGAAAATTTTGATACGTATCTTCAAAAAATGAAAAAACAACTATCTAAGTGGAAGACTAACTCCTTGTCTTAGGCTGGTCGTTTAGTTCTAATTCAATCTAATCTATTTTCCATGGTCAATTATTTAATGCAAAGCTTCATTCTTCCAGTCGAAATCAGCAATCACATTGATAAATCTCTTAAGGACTTCTTTTGGAACAAAACCAACCCAGCCTATCGCCCCTTATTTAGCTGGGATTCTATCTGCAAACCTAAAGCCTATGGTGACCTTGGGCTTCACAAGGCAACTGATTTGAATAAATCCTTACAAATGAACCTTTTATGGAAATTACTCACAGAACTTGATAACTTATGGTGCAAAATCATTCATGAGAAATACATCCGTTCATCTGATCTCTTCTCATACCGCAAAAAAAGCTAAACAATCTTGGCAATTCTCAAAATTACTGCATCTTCGTTCTGAATTCCGCACCGGTCTTGGCTGGGAAATAGGAAATGGGCATACGGCTAAGTTCTGGTCTGATTCCTGGATCCCAGGCTGTGTGCTTTTCCCTTATTACAATAACACCACATACCCACTAATTACGGTTTCCTCTTTCATTATCCTAATTCTCAATGGGATATCCACAAATTACAATCCCTTCTACCCTCACATATTGTCACTAAAATTTTGGCCGTTCATATTCCTCTATCAGACACTGACGACAGACTGGTATGGACCCCAAGCATCGACGGCACTTTCTCGGTTAAATTGTCTCGTAAGATTACCCATAATATAACCATTGTTCCTCAATCAGATTCTTTACTTTGGCTCTGGAAATTAAAACTACTACCCAAAATTCAAAACTTGATCTGGAAATGTCTGGTGGATGCCCTGCCAACTTCTGAACGCCTTAACCATTATTTTCCAACGGTTCCCTCGTCTTGCACTCTTTGTACTTCTTACAATGAGGATCGTAAACATCTTTTCTTCACATGTCCTTTTACTATGTCAATGATCCATAAGTTAGAATCAAGACTTCATTGCTCCTTCTCACTCCCAATTTCTCATAATTTCATTCAAAATTTCGATTTCTATCGCCATTCTAATTCGCACGCAACCTGTTCCACTTCTTTTGTTATGGTGGTCTATTTGGAAATATCGGGATTCCTGTATCTTTCAACCTCAAAATAATCACTCCCAGCTTTGTCCAGCAACCCAAGCTTTTTACTATCTTCAAGACTGGCTAACACTTACCTCCCCTTCCACACCAACTCTAGTGCGACATAACAGTTTGCGCCCTTCTAATCGCACTTGGAAGAAACCGCCACCTCATTGGCACAAATTGAACTTTGACGGTTCAAGGAGACATGATGCCAACTCCCATATCGAGCATTTGATATGCGACTCTCGAGGTAAACTAGTTTCCTTCCACATCGAAACCATACCTTCTACCTATGTCCTTCGAACTGAGGCCCTTGCAACTCTTTCTGGGATTCAGCAAGCGGCCCGTATGCATGTAACTCACTTAATTATTGAGGGTGATAAATTAGTTATTATTAACTCCATCAGAGAAATTTGGAAAATTCCATGGGAAATTCATACCATTATTAAGGATATTGTTTCGCTTTTGTCGTCTTTTATGGCTTTTCAGGTACATCATTGCTTTCGCGAAGAAAATCGTGTTGCGGACCTCCTTGTCGGTCATAGTCTTCCTCCCTCCGTACTCTACAGCTTTCAACGAATAATCCTATCCAATCATAGTCCTCAGATTTTGTCTATTCAACATGACAATCGATTTGAACTCTGATTTTGATTTATTTGGTACAAAGTTTGTAAATGTCATCCATTGGGATGATTTAGGATTGTCGTCTGGTTTAGATAGGTCCTAGAGTTTGTTGTATTAAAAAAAAGTATTTTTAATTATTTAATAAAACCAATAAAAATACTCTTACCATAATTTTAGAAATTTCGAGCAAAGATAGACTAAAAGATGTTAAAATTACTAAAATTTCATGGCAAGTCTCAAATTGCGCATGTAGCTCAGTGGTTAGAGCGTCTGTTTCCTAAGCAGAAAGTCGTAGGTTCGACCCCTACCTGGTGCGTATATCCTTATTTTTTTGATTTTTTTAGCATAGATATGATATTAGTTGGGCAGTGGCTATATGAAATTCTTCATTTGTATTTTCAGCATCTTCATATAGGGCCCAATTGCTTTGATCATAAGTTTTTAGCCCAACAAAGTTTGGTATTGTGAAGGCCCAAGTGATCCCTCCTACTTTTTTTTCAAAAGTAGTGAGTTAAGTCAAATTATATATTTTAAAAATAAATAAAAAATGGTTCAATGTTTCTTTGAAAGTATATCCACTGACTCTGTAAATGGGTCTTCACTCTCAACCAAAAACACTCCCAACCAAAAAGCCCAAATAACAACCCCCATCAATAAAAATATCAAAAACTTCACCAACAACAACAACAACAACTCATCAACAATAGAGTGGATCAAAACTCTCTCTGAAAACCAAAACTCAAAAATAACCCCAACAAGAACACCCACAACAACAAGAACAATAACATTCTCCATCGGTGCCTGATTATCCTTCTTATTTGGGATTCTCACATTGATTCCCAGCAAACAACACAGGGCAAACCCCCGCTTGGTATCTCTTTCTTTTATTGTGTAAAGTTTAGATAAGAAATTCACTCTAGACTTCTGAACCTCCTAACACCATGGTTGGTCCCTGCTTGCCGGCTTGATCCATGCCTGATCTACTGCTCGTCGACTCAAACCACCCATACGTTTCTTGCCGACTTTACCTGGCATCGAACCCAAATTACCATGTCAAGAACCAGATCCAGCATCGGCGTTTGACCCATCGGTTGTCGGCTCGACCCATGCTCGGAATGCCGCTCTTCGGCTCACCCCTAACCAAACCACCCTCGTCACACTTACTGGCGTCACTCGGAATACCGCTCCTTTGGATCTCCTATCACAACTACCCCCTTTGCAACCTTTCATCTCGATCTACCTTCGCTTGCTGCCACCAGCATAGCATTGTTGCTTAGATCTGGATTCTTTTGGTTGGAGCTCAGATTTGGCTTCTTGTGCAAGATTGGGAATACAAAATTTTATCATTAAAAAATTACCTTTGCTTTGCAATCCAAATTAAAGTAACTCAGCGTCCTCGTGACGCTTTACCTGGGTACAAGTGTAAATTTTGCTTTTGGCTTCATGTCAAATTTGATGACTGTTGTCAGACACTCCACCACTTTTTCACTTCTTCATTTCCAATTACTCCCCTAGCATATTAATTTTGGGCTGGACTCTATATTAGACCTATGGCCCAACACTTTTTCGATCAAAATTAGCAATACTAGTAACAATTATCTTATGCTTTTACTTTTATTTTTAAGCTTATCCAATATGATATAAGTTTCAAAATAAATGTATTAGCTTGGTCAACAACTAAAAAATATACATATTACCTAGTTCATACTTCAATACCAAGAAAAATAAAAACTAACTAAAAACAAAAAAAGAGCGAAAACTCAGTTTTAAAAAAATAAAACTAATAAGTACCCATTGTTTGCTATTCTACCCAACTAATCTCATATCAACAATATTTGTTATTTTATATACTTTCGTTTTTTGTATGAAGTTGTGTTTGGTTTTGTTGGTTTGAGATGTTGTTCTGGATGAGATTACGGTTATGGTTGTGTGGTTTGGATTGTCTTCTTGAGATGAAGCACTTCCGGGAGTTATATACTTGTATCGCACTTTCTGAAGAATGACTGTCCTCTGCTCCCCAGCGACACAACGCCTTTGTTGACCTTAGTGCAACACGTGTTCGTGTCATTCTCTCTCCATTCTCGATGTTCTAAACTTCTTGGCTGGTTATGTTAGTTTCTAATTTCACTTGCATTTGTTGTTTTTATTTTCTTCTCATGACGATTTGTCCATCTGTCGAGTATTTCTTGGTCTCTCGATCTACCAGGTGTGTCTAGTACGTCGAATTTCTTTCCTTATCAAAAAAAAATCCACTGACTCTGTTTCATCGTTTTGGTAGTTGATCTTGGGTCATTGGGTGTAAAGACTTGAGTTGCGTTCCGATGTGGTTGTGTGGTTTCTAATGTTTTTAGATGAGGGGTAACTGTAGGGGTATTGTCATACTTTCTATGTTGTTCAGCTTTCGCAAGTAATGTTATAACCCATAGACCATGCACAACATGATGGTATTGGTCATCAAATATAAAAGGGATTACCTTGACACATAAGTACTCTTCAAAGTGAGATATTGTGACAAAGCAAGACGCCAAAATCTGCAGAGCACGTTATTGAGATGTTAAATGCTTTCAAGGTGGGTTCTTCATATATATAAGCACAAAAGGGTTAATTGAGGGCTTAATGATTAAGATTCAACTTAAGATACTCACACGAAGAACCTGGATTTCCCCATCCATGTTGGCAAAAAAAACTCTTCTTTGATGCTCCACTTGAGGTTTATTTACCAAAACCTTGCACATGTCAGCTACAATATTTTGCATCGAGAAAAGTCCACTTCCGCATCAGCCAAAAAAGCACTCGAAAGCTTACTGGATGTATCAACCGGGAACTAACATTAATCTTGTTAACATCCAAGTGACTGATGTCAAAGTGGTCGGGTCTTGATGCGCCTATGAGAGTTTTGAGTGATGTTTCTGTAATATTCCACTTAAATTAGAATGACAATATGGTAATTTTATTTTGATAATAGTTATGAAATTTATGTTATTCTTTATGGAGGAATAATTAAAAAATTTATTAACTTAAGTTCAAAATTTATGTTAAAATAATAATATTTATATAAATTATCAATTGATTTATAATAGTATGGGTAGAAATAAATAATAAAGTATAACCTTTTTTTTTTATAAGGTAAAAATTAGATTGAAAACCACAAAAGAGTCGGTTTCTCAATCTATAGCATCCTTACGGATGAGAATTACAAATTCTAAACAATCTCTAAAGTCTTTCAAGGAAACCTGATGTACCTTCTTCGCGATGAAATCGGCCACGACGTTGGTTTATCGAAAGACGTGAGAAATCTGCACTAAAGAAAACATTTGTAAAATACACAGGATATCAGAAATTAGCATTTCAATATCTCATGGACAGTGCTAGATTTGGTTAAGGACATTCACGATGGTAAGTGTGATACCCCGTAATTTTGTAAGGCTATTTTGGGAATTATGGATTTTTCCCGAGCGCCAGTTTGGTACGTCAGATTTAATTCTGAAGGTTTGAGACATTCTGTAATGTGCTCTGTATCTGTAATATTTTTCTCAGTGAAGAATTATACAGTCGAGATGTTTTGGAAGTTCGTACTCGTTCGTGTACGACTTTTGTTAACGCGGATTAAGATTGGTACAAGTTTATTGCCCAAGAGTTGTTATCTAATAGGCAATAGTACAAGATTCTTTATCCAAATATTTTTGTCCAAGGGGCAAAAGGGTTTGGATATTGTCCAAGAGGCAAGGAACCCTAATTTCTTCTATAAATAGAGGTGTTGGATGAGGGTGGGAGAGGATGCGAAAGACGCGGAAGTGCTCTCAAATTCTCGACTCTAAAAAACGCTCTCAAAGAAAACGCTCTCTCCGGGATGGCTCGTGGATCGTTGGAGGCTCGTTTGGTGTCGTTTCCGGTGGCCAAGTGAAGCCTTGGAGACCCTCGGACGCCTAGAAGCAAAGCAAGGCGAAAGACGAGCCAAATCGAGCATCGCGGGTAAGATTTCCCCTCGTATTTTCAGTTTCTGTTCAGCGACGGCGACCGCCGCCAGGGAGACGGCGACCGCCGTGGAGAACGGCGCCCGTCGTGGTGAGGTTGCCCAGCCGCCGTGATGTGTGGCCAAGGAGCGGCGCCCGCCGTGGATGAGAGGCGCCCGCCGTGGTTGAGCGGCGCCCGCCGTGCTTGAGGCGGCGCCCGCCGTATTTAAGGCGACGCCCGCCGTGATTGTTGTGGCGCCCGCCGGCGAGTTGTTGTTGGCCGGGTTGTTGGTGTTGGCTTCCGTAGCCTTCGTTCGGGTTTCGTTTCCTTCGATTCCTTTCGTTCTTTCGTAGATCGGTATTGTTGTTTGTCGAATCTAACTTAGGGTTTCTGTATGGGTCGATCCAAAGGTACCAGAGTTGGCATATTCGTCTCTGTGTCGAGCCCGGAATCCCGTCGTTAGACTTCGTTCAAACTCTGCGGATTAAGGCAAGTGGCGGTTCGCTCTTGCTCATCGTTCCATATTTACATTAATTATCAGTTGTTTATCTGAGTAATTAATTTGGAATGATTATTGTGTTCATCTGGAAACGGTTTTGTTAACTGTTTTGGAAAACTAAAATATGATATTATAATAGGTTGTTTATCTGTTAGAGCAACGCTATTATATATATATATATGTGAATTAATACAGGTATTATAATAGGTTGTATATCTGTTAAAACAATACTATTTTATCTGTAACTGGCCATGAGGGCATTGATGTGAATTATTACTGCGTTTGTAACTGTTTAGTTAGAACGAGTATTCGTAGGAACGCTACTGTGTATCTCAATGCGAGTACTAGTCGTTTCTTGATAACCTGGTGGTTAGGATTTAGTTCCTACCATCCTTTTCAGGGTTTGTGCACACAGCTGGTGCCGCTTGTAGGGATTTAGTTCCCAATTCCGTTATTAGGGATTTAGTTCCCGAGGGATTTAGTTCCCGAACCGACTTTAGGGATTTAGTTCCCGAGTCAACTCCGTCCATGGATTTAGTTCCCGACGGTATCTCTTTATCCTGATGGATGAGATGATTTAAAAGCTTATAACGTGATGTGAGTTTTGGAATTAAATAAGATAATGTGCCCGAGTGCACATAATTAATATACCTTTGGCGAGTAGTGCAGCTAAGTAAATAGTGCAGCTAGGAAAGCTCGTCTTGACTTTTGATCAGAGTACGTTCTCTTTCCAATCTGGATTCGCTGTAAGCGATGAGGTTGGTCGTGAACCGAAACATCTTAGTCAGTTTTTAAATCATCGTTATGTGGTTCTGTAAGATCCGGACTTGAATGTAGTACGTTCTCCTTCTGATCTGGATTCGCTGTAAGCGGTGAGGTTGGTTGTGAGCCGAAGCATCTCAGTCAGCTTTTAATCGCTGTTGTTTGATTCTGTAAGCATTCCAGATTTGTCATATTTCCTTAAAGACTCAATCTCTTGGAGTCTCTTTTTGGGTCGATTTCTGTGAAGATTAAGTCTTCCAGAATCTTCTCTTGTGCATACCTCTTGTTGTTATTCCGTGAAAGTGCCGGGTTATGTATCGTCCCTTCAGTTATTATTCGAGGGACAATGATAGTAAACGGTTACGATCACTCGAACCACTCTGCTTTTTACCCTTGCTAGTCTATTCAAGTAGACTAACCCACGAACATTGTTCTCTGCATGTGGGCTGGTGTCATCCGTTCGATTCGGCACATCAGATAGAGCGAAGATATGAGGAGACTAGATTGACTATGAAGACGATGATTGTTTTGGATGTTTTAATAAATTTCTTTTAATCAGGTTGAGATCCTTGGGCAGGTGATCATTACGATCACAACCCTTTTTGTAATATCTTTTAAAAGACTTCCGCTGTACTTTGTTTAAACTCTGTGTTTGGCCTATTCGGGATTGGGTTGTAATCCCGTAACTCATGTTTCATTTGATTGATATTTCGATTTGAATACTTTGATCATTATGTATCAATTGTATTCCATGAATTGTATTTAAACCGGTAAAGCCTTGGGTGATCTTGGTAAGGAACACTAGGGTCACTGGCGGTAATACCTTTCCAAATGGGTTAAGATATGGAGGTATTACAGTTGTGGTATCAGAGCCAGGTTTTAAAACGGGTTTGGGATTTTTATATCATTTATCCGTTTTTAAAAATGCTTTAAAAGGGCTCTGAATTTTCAAAGTGAAAAGAATTTCAAAACACCGTTCATAGTCATGTCTTCTGTACAGTCTGATATAGTAAGCTTGCTTCTATGTCCAGAAAGACTAATTCCTTCCCCGTTGCCCCGTTAGATATGGGTGCATTCTGTTCTCTTCAGAGGAACCCGGGAGAAGCCGAGGTGGTTTCGCCATCTCCAGTTAGGCTTAATTCCCAGTTCCCTCGTTTTGAGTTAAGATTGCAGAATCTAGTAACTCGGTTTGAGTTCATCAATAGAAATTACCAAGTTGATCTATTCTAAGTTGATTTTATTACAATAAGTATATCAGAATGATACTAATGTGATAAAATCCTTGGAAATTGATCGGTACACAGATGGTGAACACAAGGAACGTTATCCGTGCTGGTGCTGGGTCGAGTAATGACCCCAGACCAACTGTAGGAAATGTTGGACAAGACGAGCATGAGTTTGGTTCCAACAACCATCCTAGAGGCAATGGTCAAGAGCAGACCAACGCTCCAATGGCATTTGATGCTGCAACATTAGTGGCAATTCGGGGAATGGTCATGCAAGCAGTGACTATTATACTGCGACCGAGTATGCCACGTGCACAAGGTGTGCAAATTCCCCCACCGGTTCCCAGATTTGAGGAGCCAGGAAACCGTGTATTCCAGGAGAATATAGTCAGGATTCGAGACAACTATGATCGTGCACTAAAGACCATTAATTCCATGAGGCCTGACAGCTATAAGGGGAAAGGGGAACCAGTCGGGGTGATCCATTGGTTCTCCCACATGGAGCGGTTGTTCCGCAACATTGATTGTACTGAAGCTGAGAAAGTACATATAGCTTATCTTCAATTAAAGGAGGATGCTAGTGAGTGGTGGGAGAGTACCGGCTTAGCTGATAGCCCTGTTTTGAACTGGGAGATGTTCAAGACAAAGATGACAGACCGTTTCTTCTCTCGTGCTATGAGGGAGGAGAAACACAAGGAGTTCCTATACCCTAAGACTGATGGATTGAAGGTGACTGAGCTGGCAACCAAATTCAATCATTTGCTACAGTATGCTGGACCTGAGATATCCAGTGAGGCACAAAAAATCTGGTATTTCCATGAGTGGATGGGCCCAGATATTAAGCCACTGATGGTATGTCACAGATGCTCGACTTTGGAGCAGTACGTGAATGCAGCCTACAAGTTAGAGGTGACTCTGGAAGAGTCGACCAAGAAGCGTGATAGCCAGAGGCAAGGGGAGAACCAGCCTAAGGCAAGTGGGTTTAAACGTCCCACTCCACCATCTGATTTTGCCAGATCTGGCCGAGCAAAAACGAATATGACTCAGGATGGGTCTACGCAACGTTCGGGTCAGGGCAATAGCCTGATCCAGTGCTACAACTGTGGTACCTACGGGCACACGATTAATGTGTGTCCGAAGGAGGAGAAAACGTGCTATGCCTGTGGAAAGGAAGGACACTTGCAGTTATTTTGTCCGCAGAGGAGACAGAAAGGGACTGAGTCACAACAGAGATCTGTTAATCAGAACAACCAACCCAGGTTCAGTCCGGTGGAAGCCCCTAGTCCTTCAATGCAGACAACTGCGAGAAACAAAGGGAAAGCCCCGGTGGCTTCAGGAAGCCAAGGTCAACGCCTATACGTGATGCGTGAGGCGGATGGACCCTATGATCATAATGCTTAGAGTACTTTGTATTTGCGTTCTACTTTTGTTAATGTGTTGTTGATGTGGGTGCTACCCAGACTTTAATTTTTGGATGGTTGTAAGTTAAGTTGTGTGTGCAACGAGGTTGTGAACCTTTTGTTATAACTCTTCTTATATATGAACCTTTGGTTTATACCAAGTTAATGTTTCGTTGCTTGGTATGGGGTAGAGTCTCATGTTCGAGACTCACCAACAACCTCTTAGGAGATGGCTGCCTATTAATTAGGTGGAGCTACCAAGGATGGGTTGAGATGTATGGACAGCGGCTCATGGCAACAGTGGACGCTGGTAATGGCTGGGCCTGGGCTCGGAGCCACTAGTGAGTCGTCTATGAACCATATAGTGGGCTGGTCCAAGATGGTGACCATTTAGTGGGAACCAATCGTCTGTCAGAATTATCGATTACCATCAAGGGTAAGAAATTCAAAGCGATTTGACCTAAAATAACCATGGTCCCATACAATAATTATTCTCGGTATGGATTGACGGAAGCGTCATAAGGCAGTGATAGACTTCAGTTTTTGATATTCATGTGGTTAGAGGATTTACGGGTGTCTTTCCAGAAGATATTCTTGGATACCCCGAATCGTGTCGTGGAGTTTGCAATTGATCTCGAGCCGAGTACCACGCCGATCTCTGAGGCACCGTACCGGATGGCTCCTGTTGAGATGCAAGAGTTGAAGAAGCAACTCAAGGATCTTCTTGACAAAAGTTATATAAAGCTGAGTACATCACCTTAAGTAGGAGTGCCCTAGTTTTATTTGTCAAAATAAAAGATGGACCGTTTCGGCTTTGTTTTGGCTTTCGAGAGTTGAATAAAGTCACGATCAAGAGCAAGTATCTGTTGCCAAGGAGTGATGATCTGTTGGATCAACTACAGAGAGCGAAAGTTTTCTCCAAGATCGACTGGAGGTCTGGTTTTTATCAGCTCAGGATTCGTAAGGATGATATTCCGAGGATTGCGTTCGGACGCGAGATGGTCACTATGAGATTGTAGTCATGCCATCTGGATCTATGAATGCTCCATCAGTTTTCTTGAACCTAGTGCATCGATGTTTTAGACCAGTACTTGAATAAGTTCATAGTGGTCTTCATCAATGGCATTTTGATATTTTTCCCGAGCAAGGAAGCTCACAGGGAACATCTGCGGATTGCTTTATCGGTCCTTAGACCAAGTCGGCTGTACGCAAAGTGGGCTAAGTGCGATTGTTGGATCTAGAAGTGGCTTTCTTAGGCCATGTGATCAATAAGAATGAGGTTATGGTTATTCCCCAAAAGAGTGAATCAGTAGTTGTTTGGAAGCGGCCTCAGGGTGTGAGCGAGGTGCGCAGTTTCCCCAGAGCTTGCTGAGCATTATAGACGGTTCATGGAAGGATTTTTCTAAGATCACTCCACCTATGACCAGTCTGTTCCGCAAGGTCAATAAGAAGTTGTCTGGGATGACAAGTACAAGACCAGTTTTCAAGAAGTTGAAACAGTGTCTGACTTATGCACCAGTTTTGGCGTTGTTGGAAGGAATGATGGCTATATGGTCTATAGTAATGCTTCGAGAAATGGGTTGAGATGTGTCTTTGATGCAGAGGGGCAAGGTTATTGCATACGCATCTAGACAATTGAAAACCTATGAAGCAAACTAACCAACACATGACCTAGAACTATCAGCAATAGTATTTGCATTGGAAACTGAGGTTACTTGGGTGACCCAGAGGTCAGCAAAAGTTTTCCACTAGGAGATTATCCGTTTACATGACATTCCTAAGACCATTGTATCGGATCGAGATGGCCGATTCATGTCAAGTTTATAGCAAGAACTTCACAAGGCCATGGGAACTGAATTGAGATTCAACAGCGTTTCATCCTCAGACAGATGGTCAGTCTGAAAAGACCATCTAGACCCTGGAGGATATGCTAAGAAGCATACGTACTCGATCATCCGACTAGCTGGGAAGACAACCTAAGTCTGATTAAGCTCACGTACGATAATAGCTGGCATGCTACGGTCAAGATGGCTCAGTTCGAAGCTTTGTATGGTCACGGATGTAGATCTCAGATTTGTTGGGTTGAGTACGCCGACAAGATTCTACTTGGACCAGAGTTGGTCGAAAGGACAACTTCGAACATTGCTCTGAGTAGACAAAGGTTGTTGACCGCTCAGAATCGACAAAAGTTTTACGCAGATCAGAAGTGTTAAAGTGTTGAGTTCGAGGTTGGTGGCAAGGTACTTGTCACAGTATCTCTACCCAAGGATGTTTTCAGGTTTGGTAAGCGTGGGAAGCTTAACACTCGCTACATGGGACCATTCGAGATTCTGGATAGAGTAAGATCTCTAACATACCGTTTGGCATTGTCGCCATCGGCATACCCAGTGTATAATGTATTCCACGTATCATTGCTAAGGATATTCGTGCCAAGATGAGTCTCGTAGGCTGAGCTATAAGGATGTCGAGATTCAGGCAAATGGTACTTGAGAGGAGATGCCAGAGCGCATTCTCAAATGCCGTGTGAAGCAGTTGTGCAACAAGATCGTACTGTTGGTACGAGTTCTGTGGTCCAGGTCTGGGACTGAGGAAGTTACTTGAGAAACCGAGGCAGAGATGCTCAGACACTTTCCCGAGTTGTTTTTCGGCCAAGTTTCGGGGTCGAAACTTCTTTTAAGGGGGAGGTGATGTGATACCCCGTAATTTTGTAAGGCTATTTTGGGAATTATGGATTTTTCCCGAGCGCCAGTTTGGTACGTCGGATTTAATTCTAAAGGTTTGAGACATTCTGTAATGTGCTCTGTATCTGTAATATTTTTCTCAGTGAAGAATTATACAGTCGAGATGTTTTGGAAGTTCGTACTCGTTCGTGTATGACTTTTGTTAACGCGGATTAAGATTGGTACACGTTTATTGCCCAAGAGTTGTTATCTAATGGGCAATAGTACAAGATTTTTTATCCAAAGGTTTTTGTCCAAGAGCCATTGTCCAAGGGGAAAAAGGGTTTGGATATTGTCCAAGAGGCAAGGAACCCTAATTTCTTCTATAAATAGAGGTGTTGGGTGAGGGTGGAAGAGGGTGCGAAAGACGCGGAAGCGCTCTCAAATTCTCGACTCTCAAAAACGCTCTCAAAGAAAACGCTCTCTCCGGGAAGGCTCGTGGATCGTTGGAGGCTCGTTTGGTGTCGTTTCCGGTGGCCAAGTGAAGCCTTGGAGACCCTCGGACGCCTAGAAGCAAAGCAAGGCAAAAGACGAGCCAAATCGAGCATCGCGGGTAAGATTTCCCCTCGTATTTTCAGTTTCTGTTCAGCGACGGCGACCGCCGCCAGGGCGACGGCGACCGCTGCCAGGGCGACGGCGACCGCCGCCAGGGCGACAGCGATCGCCGCCAGGGAGATGGCGCCTGCCGCTAGGAACAGCGCCCGCCGTGGTGAGGTTGCCCAGCCGCCGTGATGTGTGGCCAAGGAGCGGCGCCCGCCGTGGATGAGCGGCGCCCGCCGTGGTTGAGCGGCGCCCGCCGTGGATGAGCGGCGCCCGCCGTGGTTGAGCGGCGCCCGCCGTGCTTGAGGCGGCGCCCACCGTGCTTGAGGTGGCGCCCGCCGTATTTAAGGCGACGCCCGCCGTGATTGTTGTGGCGCCCGCTGGCGAGTTGTTGTTGGCCGGGTTGTTGGTGTTGGCTTCCGTAGCCTTCGTTCGGGTTTCGTTTCCTTCGATTCCTTTCGTTCTTTCGTAGATCGGTATTGTTGTTTGTCGAATCTAACTTAGGGTTTCTGTATGGGTTGATCTGAAGGTACCAGAGTTGGCAGATTCGTCTCTGTGTCGAGCCCGGAATCCCGTCGTTAGACTTCGTTCAAACTCTGCGGATTAAGGCAAGTGGCGGTTCGCCCTTGCTCATCGTTCCATATTTACATTAATTATCAGTTGTTTATCTGAGTAATTAATTTGGAATGATTATTGTGTTCATCTGGAAACGGTTTTGTTAACTGTTTTGGAAAACTAAAATATGATATTATAATAGGTTGTTTATCTGTTAGAGCAACGCTATTATATATATATGTGTGTGAATTAATACAGATATTATAATAGGTTGTATATCTGTTAGAACAACGCTATTTTATCTGTAACTGGCCATGAGGGCATTGATGTGAATTATTACTGCGTTTGTAACTGTTTAGTTAGAACGAGTATTCGTAGGAACGCTACTGTGTATCTCAATGCGAGTACTAGTCGTTTCTTGATAACCTGGTGGTTAGGATTTAGTTCCTACCATCCTTTTCAGGGTTTGTGCACACAGCTGGTGCCGCTTGTAGGGATTTAGTTCCCAATTCCGTTATTAGGGATTTAGTTCCCGAGGGATTTAGTTCCCGAACCGACTTTAGGGATTTAGTTCCCGAGTCAACTCCGTCCATGGATTTAGTTCCCGATGGTATCTCTTTATCCTGATGGATGAGATGATTTAAAAGCTTATAACGTGATGTGAGTTTTGGAATTAAATAAGATAATGTGCCCAAGTGCACATAATTAATATACCTTTGGCGAGTAGTGCAGCTAAGTAAATAGTGCAGCTAGGAAAGCTCGTCTTGACTTTTGATCAGAGTACATTCTCTTTCCAATTTGGATTCGCTGTAAGCGATGAGGTTGGTCGTAAACCGAAACATCTTAGTCAGTTTTTAAATCATCGTTATGTGGTTCTGTAAGATCCAGACTTGAATGTAGTACGTTCTCCTTCCGATATGGATTCGCTGTAAGCGGTGAGGTTGGTTGTGAGCCGAAGCATCTCAGTCAGCTTTTAATCGCTGTTGTTTGATTCTGTAAGCATTCCAGATTTGTCATATTTCCTTAAAGACTCAATCTCTTGGAGTCTCTTTTCGGGTCGATTTCTGTGAAGATTAAGTCTTCCAAAATCTTCTCTTGTGCATACCTCTTGTTGTTATTCCGTGAAAGTGCCGGGTTATGTATCGTCCCTTCGGTTATTATTCGAGGGACAATGATAGTAAACGGTTACGATCACTCTAACCACTCTGCTTTTTACCCTTGCTAGTCTATTCAAGTAGACTAACCCACGAACATTGTTCTCTGCATGTGGGCTGGTGTCATCCGTTCGATTCAGCACATCAGATAGAGCGAAGATATGAGGAGACTAGATTGACTATGAAGACGATGATTGTTTTGGATGTTTTAATAAATTTCTTTTAATCAGGTTGAGATCCTTGGGCAGGTGATCATTACGATCACAACCCTTTTTGTAATATCTTTTAAAAGACTTCCGCTGTACTTTGTTTAAACTCTGTGTTTGGCCTATTCGGGATTGGGTTGTAATCCCGTAACTCATGTTTCATTTGATTGATGTTTTGATTTGAATACTTTGATCATTATGTATCAATTGTATTCCATGAATTGTATTTAAACCGGTAAAGCCTTGGGTGATCTTGGTAAGGAACACTGGGGTCACTGGCGGTAATACCTTTCCAAATGGGTTAAGATTTGAGAGTGTTACAGTAAGGTTGTCACATTCAAGATGAATGTTGGTAATGCCTAATTCATAAGCCTTTACCAGGGCATTTCTTACTGCCAGTGTTTCTGTCTTAAGCGGGGTTGAAATACCACATTTATCCCCATAGAGGAAAAGTGGTTTTCCCGTGTTGTTCCTGAAAATGTAGCCAAAACTAGATTCATCATTGGTTTTGGTGGATCCATCTGTGTTGATTTTAATTATGTTATCCGGAGGCTTTTTCCATTTCTTTATTGGTCGCCTTACAATGTTCGTTTTATGAGTTTTTTGATTGTCTTCTGTAAGACAGTCAGGGTTTCAATTTTTCATTTTATTCCATTTTTCAATTTGTTTCTTAATGTAAATTGGTACATCCTTAATGGGTTCGACATCATCATTTGTTCTACCAAAGCTTTATTGGTTTCTATATAACCAAATGCTCCACCAAGAGACCATTAATTCTGAGAATTGTGATCTATTAGTTTTTTGTCGAATTTCTTCAATGATTTCATTAATTTTTTTGTTTCCTATGTTTAGGGGTGTGATTATGCCAAAGGTGTCATGATTCAATTTTTCGATTGTTTTTAAGGTATGCTTGCATTGGAAGAGGAGGTGGTTCAAATCTTCCAACTGAGCATTGCAGCGTATATAACCCGGGGGGGTTGCAACGCCTTTTTCTGCTAATCTAGCCTTTGTTGGGATTCTGTTTTTCATTATTTTCCAGACAAAGTTTTTAACTTTGGGATACGTGTCCATTTTCCAAATCCAAGAGGAATCATATGCAATGTAGCTCTTATTTTTGTTAATTAGTTCCATAGCAGAATTTGTAGAAAACCAGCCGTTTTTGCTAGTTTTCCAGCACATTCTATCATGGATCTCATTTAAGGGAATTGAAATCGAGGTTAATTTTTTGGTTAAATCATTTGGTAAGTATTGTTCAAGTAAGTCCTTATTCCAGGTTTTATTTGGCAGCATAAAATCAGCTACCAGGGCATCCTTATTCAGGATTGAATGTGAGTTTATGTGATCACATCAAGGGGTGTTCAGCACCCAGTTATCCGTCTAGAATTTGATAGTTTTTCCATTACCAACTTGCCAAATTAGTCCAGATTTGAACTCAGGCATAAGTTCAATCATTTTGGACCATTGCCAGGAGCAGTTTCCTTTTTTCTCGTAATGAAGTATATGGTTTGTTTTCAGGTATTTATCTGTAATAACTCTAACCCATAAGTTATTTGGTTCGGCTAGAATTTTCCATAGTAATTTGAATTGAAGGGCTTTGTTCATGTCTTTAGCTTTTCTCAAGCCAAGACCTCCTTGATGAGTTGGTTTACAATTTTTGTCCCAACCTATAAGAGGTTTATATGAGTTGTCTTTGTTCCAAAAAAAGGATATGTTTAGTTTATCAAGGTCATTGTGTGTGTGTGTAGGTAACATGAAACTTTGCATAAGATAATTTGGTCTTGAATCCAGATTGGTTTTTATTAGTGTTGTTCTTCTTGCTTGGGAAAAGGGAATTTTCTTTCCATTTAGATAATTGTTGTTGGGTACTAACTAAAAGGTCAGCAAAGGTGTTCAAGTTAACTCTACCATTGATGATAGGACAACCCAGGTATTTTTCGAGAGATATTATGTTTGTGATTGTGAGAATGCCTTGTAGAGCTAGTTTCTTTTGGTTGGCGGCCTTTTTTGTAACCTGAAAGGCCAATTTATGGAAATTTACTTTTTGTCCTGAGATCTTGCAGTAGTCATCAATAATATCTTTGATTTCCTTACCGTTTTCCTGTTTAGCTTTTGAGAATATTATAATGTCATCCGCAAAGGCCAGAAATGGGATTCGTGTTCCTTGTTGATTGATTTGAAATCCTAGGGGATTTCGAGTTCGATCTGAGGCTTTTTGGAGTTTTCTAGCAAGGATTTCATATCCTAAAATAAACAAGAAGGGCGAAAGGGGGTCTCCCTGTCGAAGTCCTCTTGAAGGTTTGAATATTTCTGTAGGTCCATTGTTAACAAGAATCGAGAATGATACCGTTGTAATGCATTCTTTTATCCAGTTGATAAATTTTTCATGGAATCCATACTTTTCCATTATATTTATAATAAAATCCCATTCGATTCTATCATAAGCTTTTTCCATATCTAGTTTTAAGGCAATAAAGCCTTCAGTTCCTTTTTTTTATTTAAAAGAGTGAAAGATTTTATGTGTAATTAAGATATTGTCTTGAATGACTCTGTTAGCAACAAAGGCACCCTGAAGGGGGTCAATCAATTTTTCCATGGTTCCTTTGAGTCTAGTTGTTATAATCTTCGAGATGATCTTATAAATAGTAGAGCACAGACTTATGGGTCTATAGTGATTTGTAGAGTTAGGATTGTCACATTTTGGGATTAAGGATATGAATGTGTGATTTATTTGTTTAAGTAGTTTTCCAGAAAGAAAAAAGCTTTTAACTGCTTGGATAACAGAGGGGCCTACGATGTCCCAATATTTTTGGTAAAATTCTGTTGTCATGCCATCCGGCCCCGGAGACTTATCCGAGCCAATGTTAAAGACCGCCTTTTTAATTTCTTCGTTGGATACATTTTTTATTAACTCCAGATTATCATCTGTAGAGATTTTAGGCTGGATTAATTCAAGGTTTTCCTGGAATAGTCTCTGGTTCATATCCTCACTTCTGAATCTTTTTTATGAAATCATTTCTGATTTCATATTGATGTTTTCTTCACCAGTGATGCTTGTTCCTTCTTGGGTTTTGATTTCTTTTATAATTTTTCTGTTTCTTTTTCCACTTGCTATTTTATGAAAATAGCTGGCATTCGTGTCATTATATTTGATGTGTTTTACCTTGGCTCTTCGGTTCCAGTAAATTTTCTGGAAACACAGAAGTTTTTCCTTTTTTTCTATGATTCTAGTTTTTTTTTAATGAGGTCATTTGTAGGGTGATTACAGATCTCAGTTTGGATTTCAGAAAGTTGTTTTTCTATAGTTTGTAATTGTGTGAAGACATTTCCAAAGGTACTTTTGTTTCAGATCTTAGCATGTTTTTTGAGTAGTTTTGTTTTGGATACCAGATTGTACAATCTAGATCCATGGAAGTTTGTTCTCCATGCTTGTTTTACCACGTTTCTAAAGTCCTTTCTAGTCATCCAATTGTTTTCAAATTTAAACGGCTGGTTTTTAAAAGGCACAGCTGAGTCTAGCTCGATGGAGATTGGTCAATGGTCTGAGCTGGAAAAAGCATAATGCTTAGTACAGATATCAGGATACCATTGAAGGATCTGGTGATGGATAATAACCCTATCCAGTTTTTCATAGATGTTTTCTATTCTTGTGTTGTTCTTTCGCCAAGTATAGGTGTTTCCCTAGATAGGAGTATCCAAGAGTTCACATTCATTTTTAAAATGACGTAGTCTTGCAAATTTCGATAAAGGCGGTGTATTCCCGCCTAATTTTTCAGAAGAGTTTTGAATTTCGTTCAGATCTCCCATAATAACACACGGAAGAGAACAATTTTTAATGTAGGAGATAAATTCATTCCATAACACATTTTTTGCAGACTCGTTTAGTGGGGCGTAAGTAAGGATTATCATAAGTTTTTTGTTCGTGAGCAAGTTTGTATACTTAATACTAATAAATCTTGTTTTAATTTGTTCAATTTCAAGGATTTCGTTTGTAAGTTGGTAGGTCTTTCACATTACGCAAATACCTCCTGCGAAGCCCGTAGTAGGGACACAATAGAATTGATCAAACCCAGCCTGCTTTTTTCCATACTTTCTCACTTGGTTCTCTGTTTGTTCTTGTTTCGAAGAGTGCAATTAATTGAATTCGTTCAATTTTGCAGAAGGATTCATCATCCATCCAAAAAGTTTTCTTTCCGATCCCACGGCAATTCCAGGTCGTAATCTTCATAAAAAACTCATAATGATTTTGCCCCATATCATAAGACATTTAGGGGACTTCGGAAGAGTTTTGGTAATAATGTTGTAGTGTTTAGTAGTCTGTAAATTCCAATAATTTATGCATTCAGGTGATTTCTCATCATGGTTTTGGTGTCTTTCCCCGAATATAGGGCATTGTGGTTCCTGGTAGATTATCCGAGCAATGATCTTGAGAGATCTTAAAAGTTTACGTTTGTTTCCTCTATTTTGTTCAGTGGTTATGATTTGTAATTTGGCATGCTTAAGACAACATTTAGTCCAGCGAAATGGCTTGAAGGCAATAGACTTTAAGCTCCTTAGGGGCAGGTCATGCCAAATTCTCATTCTCATAGAGATTCGTTTCCAGGGAAGGTTGTTCAGAGGATAGTTGTTAGTATAGTAATACATACACTTTCTCCATTCTTTATTGCAAAGATTGCTCTTGTTTATGCAACGGTAAATAAACCAGTTCCTGTACTTGTTAATTTTTTTCATAGAGACAAAATTCTCACTAGAGAAGACTGAGTACAGATCACTTAAATTCCAGGTCAGAATATACACAGTTCGGATTTGGGTTTTAAATGTACACTTGATCTCTACTACTGAAGCAGTTTGAAAGGAAACAACAAGAGGGAATCTCTTATTTTTCAAACAATAAAAAAGCAAAGGTAGTTTGTTCAGAGGCCATTTGTTCGTGGAGTTTGATCTCCAAAATTTGTTCAGATGATGTTGGTTCCTTTTTGGTAATAGTCTTTCTTTGCTCATGAGTACACTTTCCTGAATTTGGTCTTCAGTATTTCCATCCAAAGCAGTTCCAGAGCTCCAAAACCCTGAAAACTGTAGGAAATAAATCAAAACCCACACCAAGTGAGTAATAAGTTCAGTAGTTTTCATGCATTTCCAGAGCTCCACATCAGTAGAATAGAGATTGTGAGTCTCAAGGCAAATTTGAGGGTTCACCTCAGAGGAATCCAAAAAGGGTTTGTTCAAAGTTTGAGGGTTAACCTCATTATTGTTCAGGATAGTTGGTACAGAGTAGGATTTTTTATCAGTAGCATATGTGCTAGAAATACCAATAGCCAGACAAACTACACACACAAGAAGGAGCAACCAAAGGAAACACCAGTAAAGTGTAGTAGTAAGCCTAGTACAAACGAGTATCAACAAAGCAACAAAAACGGGATTCAGATGTTCAGTGTTCTCATTTGATAAGTCGATAGCAACAACAAATGGATCGAACACAGAAGAAAACAAAAAGGAGAAAAGCATAACTAAGACAGGAGACGAAAGAAAGGAAGCAGAAAAAAGCAATAAGAGGAAAGGGTCAGAACGCAAAAACCTGGAAAACCTGGAATCAGAGAGAGAAGAAGACGTGGATCTTTTCCCGCTGAGAAGGAGAATCCAGAAACTCCCCGGACGGAAGGAGGTGAGCGAAGGACCACCGAAGAGCTTCCGTCGACCATCAGAAGCCTCGCCGATCTCAGTCCAAATCTCCAACAAGCCCGGATCTCAGACCGGCTCCTGGAAGCTGTCTCTGTCTACGCCCAGAGAAGAGATCTGAGGCGACGAAAACCTCAGAGAAGGAATCGGACGCATGAAACAGACATCGACCACACAGACGCGAGGAGGAGCGCCCCAACTTCGCCGGATCTGGGGGCGGAACTTAGGCCTCTCGGCGCTAGGGTTTGCAACCGGAAACGCAGCTTCGGGTTCACCACTGCCATCGCCGACGAAGTTGGGGAAGATTATCTTCGGTTCAGAGGCATCAGAATGCGGGCTCAGATGGTGAGGTTTGGTTGGAGCGGCGGCGAGGCCATGGTTGGAGGTGTTTAGGATTTTCAGAAGTTTTTTGTACGGAGAGCGTTTTTCCCTTTTCATGGTTATGTAGTTGGTATGACAAATCCTAATAAAGTATAACTACGAATGTAGCTTTGGGAGTTTTAGATATATTAATAAAGTTTATAAGATTGATTATGTTATTCCATGAAGGAATAAAATAATACTTAACCTAAGTAGGTTACCTTTCTTAAGTCATGAATCATTTAAATTATGTTAATATTAATTTAAATAAAATTATCAAGTTAACATAAAGTATTTAAATTAAGGATAACAAAATGTTAAGTAAGATAAAAATTAAATTATGATAAAATGTAACTTAAGCTTAGAATTAACTTAATTTAAAATTCCAGTCATCATAAATTTGGGTTAGAATGTATATATAAACTTTGGGTAAGGTTATATATAAGTTTGAGCAAATTTCGTGATTTCTGAAAAGTGAAATAATGGCATTTTACCACAACTTGAAAAGTTGGGCAAAAATGTGCAATTTGGCCAAAATAGGGGGGGGGGGGGCGGGGGGGGGGGGGCGACTGCCTCTTCTGCCTCCTTGCTCCAACCGAGCTTTAAGCTCCGATTCATGGAGTTTTGGCTCAAAATTTTGGCCCGTTTCTTTCAATTAACCCATGGTCGTTCAAGATATGTTAATCCTAAATCCTATCCCACCAAAATCGGGATTTTTAACCACCTCAATAGATAGAATTCTGCCCCTTAAAGATAAACAGCCTGGTAAACGAATTTTCGGATAAAAATCCAAAATTCGATCTCGTTTGAGATCCGATTAAGCCGAAATTTGCGGGATTTGAAAGCTATCTCTAAGAGCTTCAGTTCTCCTATAAATACCCCCTCACCCATGGTACAAATTCATTCAATTTTGAGAATTAGATTTCGGTATTTTCCAAAAAAAATCTAGAACTTTCGGGGTCAAATTCTCCTTCGTTAGGGCATCTCTAGTTATGATTCAAGTACCAAAATCTACGTCTTGAAGTCAAGAATCCAACATCACCAACCACGAGCCAGTTGGTGGTCAGATGAGGTCAAATCAAACCATTCTTCGACGGGACGTCGGGCGCGAATTCGGTAAACGATCGAATCTGATTTTTTATTAATATTTTTAATTAATTACGATTAAAATTACTAATTGGGTTTAATTAGATATACATTGGGTTAAATTAATTTAGGAGTGTTAAAATTAAATTAAACATATTTTAGGATATTATCTTAGATTGTAAATTGTTAATATGTAACATTACAATTGGATAATATGTTGGGTTATATATTATGGTAAATAAATTAAATAATTAATTTGTCTATAATATTATTATTTTGAATATACGACTAAAGAATTTTTAGCATCGTATAGATAATCGTATATCATGTAGCCTCGATAATTGATTTATTTAGACTTAAATAAATTCAATTAGAATTTGAGACAAGTGTTGTCCAATTTCCATTATTGAATAAATTATCTAATTATAATTTATTTTTGTGTGAATTGGGTACGTCTCGGAATTGCTTTATGGAACGGAAACAAAGCAAGAGTCCAATTCGGTGTTTGAAGGCAAATGTTTTCGTTACGTCGTTCGACCCATACTGTAACCCAAGGCAAGTGGCGGTTCGCTCTTGTAATTTATTCTATATTTTTCTTAATTGACAATTAATCAATTGTTTTACTCAAGTTGGGATAAATATTCTTAATTTGTGTTTGGAAACTTGTGTGATATATGGTGTGGATAAATATGAATTATATACTATGTTGTATATATTGCTAGTGATGACCCTTATATATATATATATTATTATTACAATAGGGTGCTAGTTGAGCTTTGGTGTGAAATTTGGTGTGGACTTGTATGCTTAGTTAGCACGAGTATTCGTAGGAACGCTATATATCGCACGAGGTTTAGTTGTATCTTTATAACTTGGTATTAGGAGGATTTTTGCCCTAATACTTTTGGTCATGACCTACCCTTATTCGAATATAAGTGGTGGTACACTTAGCTAGTGTCGTTATTCGGGATTCATCCCATGATATATTTGGTTTCGAGATTGGTGTGGATTAAAAGCTTTAACGTAAATGCACGTTTTGGAATTAAATAAGATAAGTGTCTTTTATGCACATAATTAATATACTTCGGACGAGAAGTACAACGTGAAAACCGCTCGGGCTCCTGTCTAAAGTAAGTCCCCTTTGCAATCTGGATTCGTATTATGCGGTGAGGTTGGTCGAGGACCCAAATAGTCAAAGGAGTCGTTTTTAAGATCTTGTGTGATGATTATTTATGTTATCAACCAAATACATATAATTCCCATAAGACTCAATTTTGTTGGAGTCTTCTCTTGAATCGTGCCTTTTCATTTGTTTCAGTAGGGTATAGTAGTTATATACTTTTATCGAGTATCAATCGAGAAACAATAGTAGTGACTATATACGACTACATAACCATTCATTTTTCACCCTTGCATAGTCTTTCCTTAGACTGTCCAATCTTTCATTTTCCTTGCATGGTTGGCTGGTGTCATCCGTCCTATACGGCACATCAGTCGTTGGTCTGAGACTATTCTGAAGTAACAAATCGAAGATGAATGCTTGAAGTTGAAGTTGTGTTTCAAATTAATCTTTTGTAGTTGTTTAGTCTTGATTTAAATTCCTTAATTAATGAAATAGGTTATAATATATAGATCACTTAGTCATGTATATAAGGTTAATATGAAGTCTTCCGCTGTAATTTTATATTTTCTTGTAAAACTAGTCTCCTCAATTTATGAGAGAAATTTTAATAAAGATGAAGTTTTTATTTCACAATTCTTCCGTTGTTTACTCTTTGTTATTATTGTATTTAAGCATAATTGTTTAGATTAAAGCCTAGGGTGACTTTGAACTTTTAACTCTGAGGTCATTGGTGTGTGACACTACCAACATAAGTCGGGAGTGTTACAGTTTCACGCAACACTGACTGTAAACTTGTGATTTGGAATATGAACTACCTCGCGATCCGCCCCTCTGATAACGGTTGGCGACCACCAACCAATATGTTGAAATGTAATTAAATACATCACGATCAACTATCTAAGCTAGGTTAAGTTTATCAAGTAGCAAAGCTTGATGTTAAAATAGAAGAAAATTGAACTTGTACTATGCTTTTTCATGTATCTTGAATGATGGATTTCCATTTCTTCAGCTTTATCACACTTGATATAAAAAGATATCATATTTGTTACCTTGATGATGTATATAAAAGATTGAGTTCAACTATCTCGGTTCGTAGCCTTCAATCTTAATTTGAATCCATTCATTCAAAACATAAGGGCGTGTTATATGCATTATCACACTTGACAAGGAGTTTGTGAATATTTGGATTCATGCAAACAAATAAACAAGGGTTAAGATATAAAATAACCAAGACGTACTCGTGATAGCTAATGAAACAACACCTAAAAGCAAACTGACAGATTCCATGTAAATTCAAGAACATGATTCTCACCTCTCGACCAACAAGCATCAACAACATAGTTCTGAGCCCCCCGACCGTTAACCATTTCTGAGTTGAGAAACCTAGCAACTCCATGAACAGTGAAACATCACCTACCCATACAACAATGTATATAGCCTTGCCAGAAAAGTCAAAGCCCCTCTTTCATTATTAAAAAACAAAATCAAACTCATATTACAAGTTGCAAATTTGAGGTAGCTTCAACCAAGTAAACTAGTTCGTGGTGTAGATGATTCATTTCTGGATTGATTGGGGTTGCCATCCCATAGGGGTTTATTCGCGGCTTCTAGTGCATCCTGGAATTTCTTCGATGCAGCAATGTGCTCAGATGTACTGGTGTTCGTATCAGGTTGAACATCATGAGAGACCTCATCAATATTGCTCGAGGAGGGATGATTGGGTGTTTGACAATTAACAGAACTAGCATTATTGGTGTCTTCCGAATACGGATTAAAATCTGGCCCAGCTGCATCAAATACCATCCTTTGCTGTGGATTGAGGTGATCGTATTCTCGTCTCATCGGAAAATTTTGTGCCCCTTGAAAAGTTGTTGGAGTATGATTTGAATTAGACGCACTAACACGTGTTTCCCCATGAGAAGTCCAAACATAGTAATTCGGGGTAAACCTTTTCCTTATCAGGTGTCCTTTAACAATTTGTGGGGGGTGATACTCTCCATTACCGCATTTTCGACATGGACATCGAATTTCGCTTCCACTAGTATGTGATACTGCAAACTTGATAAATTCGTCGACACCTTTAAAGAATTCATCTCTTATTCCACCACGTCCAGGATATTGCTTATTGTACATCCAACTTCGATTCATCATATTTGACATCTTAATAAACCTATGCAATAAAGTGTAAATTTAAATAAATATCTATTAACAGTATATGACAAAATGAATTATTCATGTGTTGGAATAAATATATTTTATTATATTTTGTGTTTGATTTGTTAAGTATTTTAAGGGTTCTTGTTGGGTGATTAGGGTATGTGAATTTGAAATTAGAAGAGTATTTAAGAGGTTTCAAGTTATTTCTAATATTTGTGCCATGAAGGATACAAATTATAAATTGAATTATACATGTGTTGGACTAAGGATGAAAATTAAATACAATTTAATGTTATCAGTTTATGAATAAATGAGAAGATTCGAAAGTACGACCAAATTTTGATATAACTCTAACCATATAATAGCTAGTTATTTAGATTTATTGGACTAAATATTCATATCTATAATATTTTAATTATATATGCATATAATTTTAAATAAAAATGTAATTTAGCAGCATCCAATTAAGATTATACATACATATATTTCATTTTACTAAATTAAATATGTTCATTTGGACATACAATTTTAACACAATTTTTTTAATTATATCCAAGAATTGAGTTATTATTTAAATTAAAATTATATGTGTGCCAAACACACGCGGTGACACGGCTAACTAATGTAATTAATATTGAATTTCTACCGACTTGTTTTTTTTTTGGTTAAAAACGATAATTTAGTATTGGGATTAATTTAACTTAAGAAATTTATTTTGTTCTATTTTGGCTTAGCCTAATTTTTATATATTCTCCTTCGACTTAATACTCAAAATGATAAAAAAAAAACTCAACATTGTATTAAATCTGTCTACCAGGAAAACATTTACTTGCATTTTAGGTAGTTGTCATACATATTAATTAATGTCGTTAAATGTGTTAATGGTTCAAATATCACTAATCTTGTTTGTCAAGTAAATTATATTGGAGTAGCAAAGTGTTAACGAAATAAAAATAAATAAAAATTCTAGCATAGCTATATGTAATATGATGTCATATATACGTACCTTGAATTCGAAGATGGAAATGAATAAATCTGTAAAAACAGAAAGAAAAAAAAACCTTATTAATTACAGATTCATGGACTTAATTACATATCGAAATTAATTACAAATTAATCATTTTCCTTCTCAAAAGAATTTACAATGTATTTTTTTACCTAGTCTTCAAATAAAATACACAATTTATATTAATAAAATGTTAAAGACAGTTATAAAATCAGTGCATTTCACAAATATTGTTAAGATTTTAACCGGATTTGTCAATAATATTTAAATTGAAATTGAAACTCATTTCAAAAACAAAATTGGTAATTGATTGTGAACTAAATTTTTTAGGACATTTCCCAGCTCCATACACATTCTTGTCATGCTTTGCATAATTGCATTAGCCAAATTGAATTTTAATACTGAATAAAATGATTGAACCAAAAATCAGAGTTCTAACTACATCTGAATGACAAATGACAAATTCGGCTTTGAATGCAGGACAAATGAGTATTCACCATGGAAACAATATATGATCAATTGCAGCAAATTATATGCATAGCTTATGGGATCAGATTTTTAGAGTGCAGATGACAAACTATGCAACAAAAAGAGTACACGCATAAATAAGTACTGTGAATAGCTGTAATTTGATACCTTTCAAGTGTTCTGGAAAAAAGATTCAAAAGAACTTGTTAATATGACAACCGTAGATATCACCAACTTGGTAACTTAGATTGAAAATGCTCAGTAATTAAGCTAGCTAGTACATTTATTGAAGCCTAATTAATCTCATTCATCTATTTATGGTCCATAAATATTACAATTAAAATAAATCAATTGTGCAAAAATATCTCAACTTCAATCTCTAATTAACGTTCAGTACGTTGGAAGATATCAAATATGAGATTTGGTCATTCAAATTTATTTGAAATTTTCCTTTTACCGACTGTCAAATCTATCGGCAGTTTCACCCGTTTGGTACCGACATCCTTGTCCGTCGGCAAGCTGACGAGTCATGTATGCCGATGGATGTGCCCGTCAGTAAAATTCTCTAACGGATACTTCCGTCGGCATTTACCCGTGGGTAAATGTCATATTTCTTGTATTATCTTTCCAATGTCTATATATGTCGGTATGCCGACGACACATTCACACCGACGGATGAAAAAGTCGGCAAACAACTCCGAGGGATACTTCCGTCGGTAGATGCCAAATTTCTTGTATTATATTTCCAATGTCTATATCCGTCGGTATGCCGACGATTCATTCATATTGACGGATGAAACAGTTGGCAAACAACTTCAACGGATACTTCCGTCGGCATTCACCCGTCGGTATATGTCAAATTTGTTGTAGTGAATGGTTGGTGAGTTGAAAGATGCACGTGAGGTGTTTGATGAAATCTCTGTGAGAGACGCACATGCTTTAGAGATACATTCATACTTGTCCATTTTGAATTGACAGAATCCAAGCGCATCATTGTCTTCATCGCTCTTAAATTAGTATGATACTAATTCGACTCCTCCAATACCCAAATTCAAACCTGGACCATCCTGATTTGAATCTCGATACAACATATATAATGAACCCTAAAATTTATTATTTATGAACTTTATGACTAAATATGAAAATTAACACATAACCTGAACCCTAACATTTATTATAAGTATAATTTTTAAAGTATATAAGTATGAACGTTAGATAATCTTCTATACTAATATAAAAGTTGACATATTGGCTCAATTAATGTCACTATTTACAAGAATAACAAGTGATTATAACTGTCATATTTACTCAAATTAGTTTTGTTATAAATCAAATCTATATTAATATAAAATTTGACATATTGCCTTAATTAATGTCCCTATTTAAAAGAATAACAAGTGATTGTAAATGTCATATTTACTCAAAGTAGTTTTGTTAAAGAAGAAAATACGCAAAATCTATGAAATTAAGAATTTCAAATTCTAACATTTATAAACCATTTCATAATTGTATTATTAGAGTATCTTATTACAGTATATAAGCTAAAAAGTTATATAACTTAATGACATACTCAAATATAAATTAAAATAAACACAATAATTTTTCACATCTACATACATCACAATAAAATTTTACTTTTAAAAATTAATATACGTAAAAAATTATTATATTATGCAAAAATATTGAATAAACTTATACACGAGTATAACCGACCATCTAATCTAACCTAACTTACATGTACAACTTAGGTTCCTAGGTCATTAAAAAAATAATCTTTTGAAAAAAAAGAATTGCAACTAGCATTATTTGAAAATTTGTCAAATATATATGCAATATTAAAAATTATATATTAGTAATATTCTATAACTATTGTTTTCTATACAAATGAAATATGAAAAGACAGATTTTAGAAACATTCCAAATCATATTTAAGACAATACAAATGACATGATAAGCTCTACACATATGTTATAACTTTTTAATTATTGGAAGTGTCGAAGGGACTAGTTTGGAAGCAATATCTATTTATGTTCCTATATTTCTAATTTAAAACAATTAAGTATTTATCTTCTATACTACATAAAAAAATTCTATTTTTTGCCTCAATAAATACTTTTAATTTTATAAATTCTTTTTTCCCACCCAAAATAACACAATTAATGCATTTTCATTATTATTGTTATCACAATCATAATTTGTATATCTATCCTAAATATAAAGTAATAGTTTTATTAATAAATGTTTATATGCAAAAGAAATAAAGGTCATTTCATATAATTAAAAAAAGGGTCATATATTATTATCTATATTTGATTAAAAAATTTGTCATAAAATAAATTATGGTCAAATTTTAATTTTTGGATTTTTAATATTATAAAAATTTAACCTCTTAATTTTTTCTATTATACAACAAATATATAATACATAAAAAAAGTTAGCTTTTTCTATGCAATAAATGTACTCATTCATTATCAAGCATATTTTCTTTTTCTATAGTGTATTTTAGAAATAATAAATTTATTTAATATCAACCAAATTTATAAGTCCCATAAATTAATGATGATGAGACTAAACAAAATATAAAATCAAAAAATGTAATTTTTTATATTCAAATATATTATCTTTTATAAAATGATCTAAAGACAAATGAATGGAAAGATTAATAATAATTAAAATTCCAGAATATTTCAAAATTTAGTTAATACATTTGTTAATAATTTAATTTTTAGGTGTTTATTTGCTAATGTAAAGTTAATTATTATTAAAATAAGTTCTAAAAAATTTGAATTCATGAATAAGAATATACAAATATAAACATAAGAAATAAGAAATTTTTACCTATAATAAGGTGAAATAATTTTCTAATTTCGTTGTATATATACATTAATATTTTTTTACATTTTAGATATCATAATATGCACATATTTGTAGTTTTTTGTGACAATATCTCAAAAAATGTTACCTTCATAATCAACTATTTCTCAAAATTTTGAAAATTGTTTCACAAAATTTTGAATGTATATTACATACATGTCAGTTGAGAATATATAAATCATTCCTAATATTATAATAATTGCACATATATTGATTCTTAAAAATAACTCTTAAATAATACTTGAAATTAAACCAAATATAGAAATTTCTACTACCTTAATAATAGAATGTAATTGAATATCAGATGAAATATACAATTTTTGTGATGTGATGATATATTAACTATACATAATTTTATATAATTACACTAATATATCAAAAAGATCAACCAATCTAATCATAGACAAATATTAAAATTTCAAATTTGGTTAAAACATCTTTAAAGCATGGTAAAAATCCGCTAATTCTTTAAATGAAAGCAACTCTTTAAATAACGCTTAAATTAATACTTAAAAAGTGAATGATTAAGCTAATTCTGTATAATAATTTGATATGAGATAGAATTATACAATTGTTGTTATAAAGTTGACAAAGTAATTTATTTCATCTTATTTATATTAATAACATCATAATTAGTAATGTGAAATGGAATAACTCATATATTGATTTGTTATTTAGAAACACATCGTAAATTCGGATAGATTTGGTTGTACAAATTTTATAAAGTACACTAATATATTAAAATATTAACTAATCTAATTATAAATAATAATAAATATATTGAATTAATCATGTCACATACACGTGCGTAGCACGGGCACACATGTAACTAGTAATATATGAACATTGACATGTAATATATGAACCCTAACATACATATGGTCATTAAGTATGGAAAACTAAATGAAGTTTTTTAGAAGAATAAGTGTGAAGCTTAGATGGTTATATACGAACATTGACATATATCATATGAACCTATAATGTTTCTATGAATTAAGGAAAAATAAATCTTAAACACGAACATGCTCAAACTAGTATATATGAACAGTATAAGACTGCATTTGAACATTTACACGCAACAAATGAACCTATGTTACACAGAGAATGAAAAACACGCACAAATGTGTTCAGGAAAATACATATGAACCTTAAGGGGAAATGCATGAACTTGACCATGATACACGTGATCCCGACTTGAACTGAGAATTTCCAAAAGCACTATATGCAGCCTATGAGAGATTCGAACTCACATCTATGTGTACGAACACATTGCTCTACCACTTGAGTTAATAGGTTGTGACAAAATCAATTATTTTGACATGTAACACATGAATCCCAATCTTTTCAATGGTGCAAGACCATGGAAAAAAAATGTGAAATATGAATCATAGAGGACTATATATGAACATTAACATGCAAAACATGAACCCTAGTGTTTTCTATTAACATTAAGACGTAATTCTTAAATCCAACCATCTACACAGTTCAGTAACCTATGTTTGAGCCCTAGAGTAGTTTGGATCTGAACAATCCATAAGTTTGTGCGACAAATTAGATTCAATCTTCCTTTGTTGTGCGTTATTGGTTGTCGAGCGAGAACCACAATTGAAGTAGGTAAAATGGCTTCCACCGACCGGTGACAAATGATATGTACTTGCCTCCGATGACAAGCCAATTGTCAAAGGTGACCCTTTGGATCTAGTCTTGGGTGAGAAGTCACTCCTCCCTTGTCAAACATGTCGTGGAATCCTTAGGTGCAAACCCTTGATGTCTTGCACGAAAGGTTGACAAGATGGCGGCGAGATGAATAGTGCTTTTAGAGGTTATCGGACACGGTAATGATGCGAAGCGAACCCGGTGGAGGTGGTCTGGGTGGTAGCGGCGGTGGCGAGACTGAGTGTCACGATGAGTGTCACGACAGCGAAGACGACGATGGCGAAGGTGATGACAAGCGCGATGGTGTCCGCGAGCGATCGACTGGGTGGGTGTCTGGGCTTGTTGACGACGGCGATAGCGAAGACGATGACGAGTGTCAAGGCAATGCTAGCGATGACGACAACGATGGTTTTGGTGGCGATTGTGGATGCGATGGAAGCGATTGATGGAGTGAATGGATAGCGATGGCAGAAGCGATTGGATGAGGGATAAATGACTTGAAAAGACAAGTCTTTGGTGTCGTAGCGTCGACTGCGGATGTAGGGAGATGCGAAGGAAGACTTGGCTTGAAGGTTCAAGCAATTGCCGTAGCGTCGGCGGCGGAGGGAATGGGGATGCGAAGATAGAGGGGTGACGTCCGATCAAGGGAAGGAGGATAAACACTCCACTTGAAACCTTGATTAAAATTGAACGTGATAAAACCAATAACATAGTTTGACTTAAATACTAGAGGCGAGACATCGGATGGGCCGAGTCGAGCCTAGTGGGCTAGCCCATGCAAGCATGCAAAGGCATAAACCCTAAAATAGAAATGACTATAAATGGAAACTATCTAAAATAAGCAATAATACCAAATATAGAAAGTGTCTCAAAACTATGCCAAAACAAAGGCAATAAACCTCTAAATGTCAAAACCCGGTGGCGGCGAGGGCATGGACGCAGACACTGCGAGCGACGGCGACGATGGGTCGATGGCCTCACGAGTGGGTGCACCCGGTGCCGGCAGCGATGGGCTTGCTTCTCTGATGCTGATGGTGGCGAGGACGACGAGTCTAGGTTCAGTCTTCGGGCTACCTTGGCCAGCGATGGCGCAAGCGACTAGGGAGGCGACGGCGTCCGCGATGGCTTTGGACTTGGACCTTGTCACTGGGCCCTCTGAGCGAAGGCTCATGGCTTCTTCCTCGTCTGTGGCCGTCATGGGAGGCAGGGTCACATCACCCTCCCCCACTTGGCTGTGAAGCGTCCCCGCTTCACCATCATCGAACTCAGGCTCCACATATGGTGTTAAGTCCGCGACGTTGAAGGACGCGTGGACTCCAAAATCTGGTGGGAGCTCGAGTTGATAGGTATTGTCCCCTATGGCCTTGATCACGCGAAATGGACCATCTCCACGTGGTGCCAATTTGTGCTTGCGCCACGAGGGGAACATTTATTTTCGCATGTGCAGCCAGACGAGGTCCCCGGGTGCAAAAATGACACGGCGGCGGCCAGTGTTCTTCTATGAGGCATACTGTGCGGCCCTTCTCTCCAATTGGTCCCTGGTGCGTCGATGAAGCTCATGCACTTGCTCGACACGGTTGGCGGGGGAGACATGCACTGGGTCTCGCAGTGGGCGCGACGACAAAACTAGTGGCGTCAATGGGTTCATGCCATACACCACCTCGAACGGTGTCAACTTGGTCGCTGTGTGCCGGCATCTATTATAACAAAACTCCACAAGTGAAAGTAAGTCCTCCCAACGCCTGGGGTTGGCTTTGAGCATCGTGCGAAGGATGGCTCCTAGCGTACTATTCGTGACCTCCGTTTGGCCATCGGTTTGGGGTGGTAGCTAGTGGAAAATAGGAGCTTGGTGCCTAGCTTACCCCAAAGAGTTCTCCAAAAATGACCAACGAACTTAGAATCCCTATCACTTACAATGGTACGTGGGACTCCATGAAGACGCACCACATGCTCAAAGAATAAATCGGCAATCTCACTAGCACTATGGGTTGTCTTACAAGCTATAAAGTGTGCCATCTCAGAAAATCTATCTACGACCACAAAAATAGAGTCTTTACCTCGTCTAGGGAGGGGCAAACCCGTGATGAAATCCATAGAAAGATCTTCCCAGGGGGCACTAGGGATGGGTAATGGTGTGTAGAGGCCGTGTGGGCTTGATCTAGCTTTGGCTCTTTGGCATGTCACACAACTTCTACAAAACCGAGTCACCTGGTGTGTCAGAAAAAATGTTCTCTTAGGGCGGCCAGGGTCTTACTAATCCCAAAATGTCCACGGCTTTTGTGTGCTTCCTGAATCAAAAGGAGCCTAATGGAGGACCTAGGGATGCATAGGCGGCCAGCCTTGTACAAATAACCCTCAGAAAGAAAATAAGACTCATACTCACATATTCTAAGGCAATGCTCGAAGATAGGGGCAAATAAAGGATCAATAGCATATAATTCCTTAATCAAAGCAAAGCCTAGAATCTTAGTTTGCACATGAGTCAAGAGAACGTACCTGCGAGAGAGTGCATCAGCTACAACGTTCTCCTTACCCTTCTTGTGGACCACGACATAGGGAAATGTCTCAAGGAACTCCACCCAACGAGCATGGCGTCGATTGAGGTGGGCTTGGCTCTTCAAATAGCTCAAGGCGGCGTGGTCGCTGTGGATGACAAATTCACGTGGCCAAAGGTAATGTTGCCATGTCTTTAGCACATGTATGAGGGCATATAACTCTTTGTCGTAGGTGGGGTAATTGAGTGTGGCCCCCGTGAGCTTCTCACTGAAATATGCAATGGGCCTCTTCTCTTGGTGTAGCACACCACCAATGCCAATGTCTGAGGCATCACACTCCACCTCAAAGTGCTTGGCAAAGTTGGGGAGCTGGAGCAATGGCGCCTGGCACAAGGCCCGCTTCAAAGCCGAGAAGGCCTCTTTGTGGGACTCAAGCCACAAAATAGTGCTTCCCTTCTTCGTCAACTCATGCAAAGGCGCGGCAATGGAGGAGAAGTCTCTCACAAAGCACCTATAAAATCCCGCGAGGCCGAGAAAGCTTTGCACCTGTGTCGGCGTCGGCGGCGTCGGCCGCTCTTTGATGGCAGCGATCTTGTCTTTGTCGACGCGTAAACCATCACTACTCACAACATAGCCCAGAAAATTGGTTGACGCGGAGCAAAAACTACACTTGGCTAGATTGGAAAATAGGCTCTCGCGGCGAAGGCACTCGAGCACTTGGCGAAGGTGATCGACATGCTCCTCTAGGCTCCGTGAATACACAAGGATGTCATCGAAATAAACGACGACAAACTTGCCAAGGAAGGCTCTCAAGATGTGGTTCATCAAGCGCATGAAGGTGTTGGGCGCGTTCGTGAGCCCAAAAGGCATGACAAGCCACTCGTAGAGCCCATACTTCGTCTTGAAGGCGGTCTTCCACTCATCACCTTCTTTCATCCTGATTTGGTGATAACCACTCTTCAAATCTATCTTGGAGAAAAATGTGACGCCATGGAGCTCATCAAGCATGTCGTCCAGGCATGGGATTGGGTGCCTATACTTCATAGTGATTTGGTTTATGGCACGACAATCAACACACATCCTCCATGTGCCATCTTTCTTGGGCACAAGGATCACATGCACAGCGCAAGGGGAGAGAGATTCCCTCACATAGCCGCGATCCAACAACTCTTACACCTAGCGCTGCAGCTCCTTGGTTTCTTCTGGGCCAGCTCTATACGCAGTGTGATTGGGCAAGGAGGCACCAGGCACAAGGTCAATCTGGTGCTCAATGCCTCTCAGTGGAGGTAATCCTTGTGGCAACTCATTGGGGAAGATATCGTCGAAGGCGGCGAGCAATGCAGCGACGGCTGGTGGCACGGACGCGGCATTCGATGACTTCGGGATGCATGGGGTTGGCACAAGCAGAAAACATGGGGCCTTTCCAGTCAAACATGGAGTTAGGTCACTGGGCCTGGCCACAAGCAAGCGTCTCTCACATTTTCCTTATAAAGGAGGCGTTTGCGGCAACGGATCAGAAAACTTCATCGACGGCGAGGCACTGGCCGATTTCTGTGAGGCACCGAGCATATGTGGACCAGTGCTCGAGCCAAAAGTGGAGAATCCTGGCCAAGCCTCTGGAGTGCCTTTCTTGGCCTTCCCAGCGGCACCAGCAGCGATGCCATGACGATCCAGATGGGCAGTTGGTGTCCCACCTGTCGCGTTGGTCCTCTTCTTGTCAGTGCCTGGGGAAGACGAAATTTTGCCACAAGTGGAGGAGATTTGCCTTTCGAGTGCCTCTGGGGACTCGTTTGGCTTCTTTGCTGCGGCGTCAATGGCCTTCTGGCGATCTCGTTTGACCTGGTCCTGCAAGATCTCATGGGGAGACATTGGATGCAAGGTGATGCGCTTCCTGTGGTAATTGAATACATAAGTGTTCAAATAGCCATCATGGAGCACGCGCGTGTCGAATTGCCATGGGCGTCCAAGCAAAATATGGGTGGCGTCCATTGCAATGACATCACATAAAATAGAATCACAGTATTGCCCTATGGAAAAGGGAATTAAACATTGGCGAGATACTATGTTACCTGGACTAGAAAAAATCCATTGGAGGGCATAAGGTTGGGGATGAGGCGTTGTGGGCAACTTGAAGTGTGTCACGACCTTCTCATTGACAATATTGGCACATGAACCTCCATCAACAATAACACTCAAGGAAGCCGTTTGGACGAGGGCCCTTGTGTGGAACAAGTCACGTTGGTTGCATAGGCTCGCTTCCTTGATTGTGAGTAGACGCCTTGTCACCAAGCTCAATGGTGTGCCCGCGTGCAGAGAAGCGGGTTCATAGTTGTAAGCGTCTTCCTCTTCTTCGATGCCTTCATCGATGGCCTCTAGGGTTTGGTCCTTGTCGTCGCAAGACTCGTAGCCGCCGGCGGCCGTGGAGATCAAAACCTTACGAGCGTTTGGGCAATCCTTCTTATAGTGGCCTCTTCCACCACACTTGTAGCACTTGAGGTCGCGCACGCGATCGGTGCCCACTGGGGGTGGTCTGGGCACGTTCTGGCACGGCGCGTTGCTCGGCGTCGACGGCTTTGCTCTAGGGGCTTGGCTCGACGCGGCTGTGGTAGATGCACTAGGGCGAACATTAGTAGAAGCCAATCCACTAGGGTAAGAAGAATACCTTTGCTGGCCACTTGGAAAAGTATAAGACTTTCGGCGAGAGATTTGTGCATGGATTTGCATCGCCGTGTGTGTGAGGGTATTCAAGTCTTTGATGGGCAAAATCTCTAGTTGATCCCGGATGTTTGTGTTCAAACCACTCAAGAACTTGGTCCTCAAAGTCGATGGTGCAACGCTTATGTTGGCCTTGTAATACATGTCTTCAAGCTTGGAAAAGAACTCGAGTGGAGTTTGCGAGCCATGGCGAGCCATGGCTATCTCCATTCGCATTTGATTCCTATAGTCTGGAGGCACGTAATTCTTGGTCATCACATAGACTAGTTGGTGCCATTCCGTGACTCTGGTTCGGTGGCGACGCACGCAGTCATCTTCGAATCTATGCCACCACACGCGGGCGGCTCCTCGGAAGTGAAGTGTCGCGGCATCGACATGTTCCTCAAGGGGAACGCGGCAATAGCATAGGGTGTACTCTGTAGCCTGCACCCATTCAAGAAAAATAGAGGGATTGTATTCACCATAAAAATGCTCGATTTTTACCTTGACTTCATGTCGTTGGTATCGAGCTTGTGGCGCTGGCATGGGCGCGTTGTGTGGCGCGGCTGCATAGAGTGGGTTCTCATAGGCGCGAACGCTAGGGTCTTCAACGTGTGCATGGCGTCGCCTCTCGTGTTCTGGGTGATCATCGCGTCGAGCGAACCCATCCCTGGGCGCGTAGGCGTCATCGCGTCGACGCTGTCGCGGTTGGGTTCCTTGGTCGGCTCGACGAACATCTCTGGGCATGACATCGCGGCGCTCGCCGCCAATGCCATGATCGCGATCTCTTCGTGCTTGGAGACGCGATGGGGGAATCCAATCCGACGGGTGTTCCTGCAATTCAAGTGGATCTCCAAGGGGGGGTGAAAAAAATTAGGGTTGATCATACCTGAGTCCTCGATCTCCTCATCATCATACTCATCGAAGTCGTCGTGGACATTGGGTGTGATCGACGCGTAGCCATCTGATCCGTAACGCGGCGTCCGAACACTTTGGTGTTAAAGGTGGTTGCGTACATCATGGCTCCGTGGATGGGTGGTAGGTGTTCTCAGAACGTCAGCGTCGCGTCGCGTGGATCGACTTGGCCGTCCACTGGGTCTTCTCGGCGTCGCGTCGACTTGGTCGGCTTGGCGATGGCGGACTTCGCGTGGCACTGAGCCTGGCACATGGCGCTGGGTTCTCCGAGAAGCATACCTATCATCAAAGTTGTAAGGTTAAGAAAATTCACCTTGAGTGTCAGCGGCTTCGTGGTCGGACTCGGAGTCGTAGCCGGTCGGGGTGTCTCTGGGCACGTAGCAATCCGTGTGGGAAACGAAGCCTTGGCGACTCTCGATGACACTTTGCATACGATTGAGTTGTGGTTGATGATGTGATGTGGAAGGCATGATGCCTTTGCCTTTGTCCACTCTTGTCTTTGATGGACCCGCGTCGGTGGCTCGGGGTTGAGCCGACGCATCCATGGCACTCAATGGAGTTGGAGTGGGCACGAGTTGTGCCGCGCGTTCTCTAGATTCAAATTGAGCAACGCGTTGACGAAGAGCTTGTATCTCTCGTTGCTCCTCGGACAACTCCATGATGGGGTCTTGTTATGGGGGGTTGACGGGGCTAGAAATGCGCAATGAAAATATCGTTGATTAGCCTAGTCAAAATAAAAGTCCTAACAGACCTACTAAACAGATATATAGTAAGCAAGTAAGGGTCGAACCCACAGGAAAGATCTGATGCAGTTTGCAATTATGAATGACAAGTAACAAGAAAGGGGGGGTTTAGTTATCACGGAAAACAAAGCAAACAAGTTTGGTTGATGAGAAAATATGATTGGGAAAGTAGTCCTACTAGAACGAGATCCACAATACATAGATATAATTTGATCACAGAAATCTATTCAATCCAAGTTCTTTTATTATTCTTATAGTTGTTCTCACCCTGATCTTAAGTACTACCAATTCTCACAGTTGTTGATAGACTTATTACTATATCAATGGAAAAGTACTACCAATTTTCACAGTTATTGATAGACTTTACCACTAACAAAGCAATAGCAATGCACACAAGGATATAAGATACATGCAAATAGAAGGTGCTTCCTTACTACTTAACATGCAAATGATTCTCACTCACGATTGCGCGCTCGTATTCCACTATACGCAACAATCGTGTATGCTACTAGATATGCACTCGTATTCCACTATATGCAAATCCTAGCAATTGATAAAAACTATTCAACCTAGTTGATCAGGCTATGAAGAATAACAATAAATCAGTATTCAATATTACCAAGAGAATCAAACCAACACTTATAAGAATAAGAACAAGGAATAGAAATCTCACAAACACATCAGCTGTATTGCTTCAAACGTCTAGTAGAACAAATGGGAAGTTAGTTCTCCATTCATATGAGAATGAAAAACTAATGAAAAGTAAAACTGCGTACGAAGTAAAGTAAAAAGTAGTATCTGCCTCTTAACCTAGAAAGATGACTTAAATAGGTTTTGGAAAATAAAGTTAACCTAATTCCAAATAACAAAGGAAACAAAATAATAAAATAACAAAGTCCGAAATTAAATAAAGGAAATAAATGTCTTCTGGACGCGCGTCATTTAACACGGCCACCGCGGGGCGATGGCTTCCTCTTGGCGCGACCCTCAATCTTCTCTGAGAACCACCGCCGGGTCGCGGTGGCTCTGGCGCGGGGCGGTGAAATCGCCCACTCCTTCAGCTCCTCTTCTCTTCTTCTCTTCTGCTGCTCTTCATTACTACCAAGTGTTGGTAGTCTTCTCTAGTTAAACTCCAGCAGATCCTTCTCCATCCTCATCATCTCATCTAAGCTGTAAATCCTGGGATATCTTCACTTCTCCCCAGAACTTCTGGATTATAGACTTAGCCTAAAAACCACTCATAAACTCCTCTCAATCATGCTAATAACTGCTAGTAAAGGTATATGAAATAACACCTATCAAATTCCCCCATACTTAGACCTTTACTCGTCCCGAGTAAGCTAAAGAAAAACCTACTCTCTCAATCAACACCAAGGTCTCAGGAAGTATAAGAAAATATGACACCAGCAACTACAACAATTCAACAATAAGCTCCATACAACCAAAACAAGTGATACAAAGATAATTCTAATCCTAACTCCAATCTAGCTCCTTATCGCTCCAGAGTGGCCTACCCGAGTCCTCCTTATGACTCCTCTTCTTATGACGCCTCGCTAAGAATAATGAGAAATCCTAGAATCACTCTTCTTCTTTTACGCTCATCTTGCCTAGGCGCCCTCTCGGGTTTTCACCTAGCCACTCATTTCATTTTGCTAGATATCTCACATATACTCGCATCACTCCAGTCCATTTTTGCACCGGTCTATACCAGCCGGACTACCTGCCTTTTACCTGAACCGCCCTTTCGGGTTTTCAGCTCATCTCAGGATTTTGGTTGCCTTTTTACATCTTTTTGGCTTTTTCGAATTTTTATTTTTTTTTAAATAAAATACTCGAACGGAAATTATAGAACACAAAACAACGCTATATACATAATACACTAGCTAGATAGATAGCAAGTCTAAATCCCTCCCCCATACTTAAACCGAACATTGTCCTCAATGTAGAAAAGAGAACAAGCAAATGAAATAGGGGAAGGAGAAATAAACTCACTGTGGGCCTGATGGCGGAGGTGGTGGGAACCTCCCAAAGTAGTCCCTCATATGAGCGTCCACAGCGTCCAGACGCTCATCTACATCAGCACGGAACTAGGTCTACCAAGTCTGCAGACCGGTCTCTACTTGGGTGTTCCAGTGAGTCTGCTGCACTGAGAATGCATCAAATCTTGCATACAACTCTTGCCAAGGTGTGGCAGGACCGTACGAAGACGAGGGCGCATCAAACTGAGTCGGCATAGGAGTATCCTCACCCACAAACTCAGCAGCAGCAGGAGCAACACCAGCACTAGGGCCCTCTCCATACGGGCCTGAAGGAGCAACAACAGGGGTAGCGTCGGCCATAACTCTGCTATCACTGGGAATCCACCAATCCGCAAATGAAGGAGAATAAGTGAAAACCCGGGGAAGAATCAGAATATGACCGTCGTATGAAGACCAAACTAAATCACCATCCCTGCCCAGTGGCTTCAGCATCGAGCACACCTTCATGTGCGCCATATCATACACCGCATGAGCAACAGGTCGAGGAATCCGATCGGTAGCTATAATGTCAGCACAGAGAAGGGTGATCAAACCACCCCCACAAATATCACGTGGCTCACCATCACGAATCCTCTTCAGGGAACCCAGAAAGAGGGTAGCCCAACACGGTGTGTACAAAACAATCTCCAAGATGCTCATAAACCACTGGAATTCCTTCAGAGGAACCTTACCATCATCAGCATGGCCAAAGAAATCTATCATCATCACCTTGTGGATCAACCTTAGGCAAGGGTTCACCATCTTCGAGTTCACTTCCTGGCCCTTTTTGAACGTCCTATGCGTGGCAGCCTTCCAAAACTCCATCATATCTGTCTCAATGATGCCACCAGACCACCCATCAGATGGCTCCTTTGTAATGCCCAGGGCACCACGAATCTCCTCAGCAGACAAAGCATAATCACGACCATTGTATGTGAACGTGACCTTCATCAATCTCTTGTCGGCGGAGCCATCAGAATACCTCTTAAACGATGCAATGAACTGGTAACACAGATCGGGATAAGCATCAGCGGCCTTGTTCAAGAAGGTCCCCAGACTACACTCTGCTAAACACAGGGATACACACTCCAACATACCAAACTCAGCCAACGTCGGCTTGTCAAAGAATTTAGTAGCCAAAACCTTCCTCTCCTTCACAACATTGTAGACCTCATTCTCATCCCTCGTAGACACTTGTTTCCTACCTCTAGGTGCCATAAGTAATGAATTGAAGTGCTCAAAACAAAGGGCAACCAAGAGGACTTACAAATGAGCAAACACACGGTGAATTAAAGTCTCGATGCGGGGCGGTGGAGTAGTCGTCGGGTCACGGTGAGAACAACTGGGAATTCTGGCCGGGTCGCGGTGGGGGTCGACGCAGGGCGACGACAGCAGCGACGCGAGGTAGAACAACGCGAGGGGGGGTAGCGCGAGGCGGGGCGACAGCGACGCTGCGGGGTTGTGTTTGGCTTGTTTGTGAGGCTAGACTCCAAATTGGGCAAGGAAACTCAAGGTTTAGGCAATTTGGGGCTATATTCGGACCAAGGACGAGGGAAATAGGGGAGAATGGGGGATTTGGCTTGGAGAGATTGAGAGGGGTGTTGGAAATGGAGGGCTTTTGTGAGAGTGGGGGCTAGGTTAGGGAAAGGGAAAAGGAAGCAAAGGGGATGATGGGGCCGGCTAGTACAATGGCCCATTGTTTTGGGGCGAAAAGATCGGATAACCTAAATCGCCTTAGACGGGGTAAAATAGCAAAAATCCATATCGATCAAACGTTAGACATGAGAATCGAATAAAAGTAGTAACGACGACTAGTTTGTTGAGTCAAGGCGACGATAATGACAAGATTGAATATATGAAACTTAAAGAGTAAAATAGCATAAAATGTAGTAGAATATAATGTAAATCGAGATAAGAAAGACTTATCTTCATTAGATAGATAAGAACATTGTTCGAAGCGTGAGAGCTTCCGATCGTATGAGGATGCTTACAAGTTCTTCCAATTACGCGAAATGGAGAAAAGTAGATGTATTACAAGGCTTTTTGGGTGGGATTGGATCCCTTTAGAATAGCTAAGGAGCTTTGTATATATAGCTAAGGAGAAGGAATCTCCCGCATTAATCTCCCTTGAATAGGATTTGATCTCCTTCTTAATGGCACTTGAATTCTCCTTAAATGCTCTTAATCTCTCCTTGATTCTGCATTAATTACGCTTGATCTCCTCTTAATAAGCCTTGATCCTCTCTTAAAGGTGGTTGATTCCCTCCTTGATGGCTGAAATAATGCATATAACCGTTGGAGATCTCGGAGTAATAAAGGAGAAAATCTCGCTGGTCCGTTGCGTCTAGGAATCAGGCGACGGTCACATGGCTCACGTCTGACGGGTCTGATGCGTCCGACAGGTCTGATGCGTCCGACCGATTGCGTCAAACAGTCGATGCCCATTGGACGAATGGTCGATTTCCGACCCCAACAATAGCCCCAAAATTAAACTGGGCCAGAGCGTCAAGTGATGGGACGGTTTGATTTTATAACTTCTCTTTCTTCTGGCATGATCTTGATTTTGTTGTAGGCGTTTTGGCGACGGGGTCGTCATGTGTATTGCTCAAACTGAGAATCAACTTAATATAGCCAATAATCGTATGAAGACGACTGAGAGCGTTTCTTGTGATGACGAAGGGTCAGGAGACCGCTCCTTGTTTGTCGTTTGTTTTGTTTTACAGGTGGACTCGCCAGTCGCTTCCTTGTCAAGTCGTGTGATGTTGGTCGTGTAAACCTATAATTGTTGTACGACGTTGGTCATGTAGACATGTCGTTGGTCGTATAGACCTATCGTCGGTCGTATAGACCTGTCGTCAGTCGTATAGACCTGTAATTGTTTGCGACATTGGTCGTGTAGACCTATCGTCATTTGTGCGACGTTGGTCGTGTAGACCTGTAGTCGTGTGTGTTTGATCAACTTGTTTTGTCAATCGTGCCTTGGTAGTGACGCGAGATGTTTGGTCATGATGACCTGTAATGTAGCATACTTTGTCTGTCCGGGGAAGAGTCGTATGTATTTGTAGGAAAAGACGAGTGCCTTTGGACAGGACAAGTCTTTGTAAGCAGTTTGTAGTATGTCGTTTCTCTTTGTTTGCTTGTGATTTATGTATTGTATGTCGTGTCAGCGTCTCCGGCTGGTCGAGTTGCAGGCGACGTAGGCATTTTTTACGTGTTGAAGTCACGTGTCGAGATGATGGAAGAATTTGGAGAGGGTAAGCAGGGGACCTGAGATTTGAAGGCGAAGAAGGAGACCATGGAGATCTTGTTTCCGAAGGGGAACCCAGGCTCAGAGTTTTTCTATCTAGCCAGCATCGGATAGGAATCTCTGGTCGAAAGTGCTGGTGGGGATGAGGTCCATTCTGGTGACTTCGTACCGCTTGAGCCCCAGTCTTCTCCCGACTTAGCCCCTGCTATTGATGACGTTGTAAACCCTGACCCTTGATTGTTTTTTCGTAATTTGGTTCTGTCCGAACTCGTCCTGCTGTATAGATAGTCGATGAAGTGATGCGATGTTGCTTGTGTAAAGCTTTTGTCTTTTGAAAGCGTTGAATTTGAAGTTTTTAGCCATCGGACGTTTAACTCCGCGAATGTATTTTGTATTGCACCACCGTTTGCGTAAAAGCTTTTTTTGGTGGGTTGTGTGTAAGTTGTAGCCGTATGAGGCGTTAACTTTGTAAATGTGTACTGCGCAGGTTTGTGTATTTGTAGGTACCGTATATAGGGTTTGTCACTCGTAATGTGTGTTAGTCATGACATTTGTGTAGATCGAGGAGGAAAGCAATTTGTTTGCTGCGTAAATAAGGTGGGTTCCCTTGTGTAAGGTGGGCAATGTGCCGCTGAACCGTAAGTCGTCTCTCCGTGTACTGATCGATCGTGTAATGTAAGCACTTTTTGCGGATGACTGGATCCAATATGTATGTAAATGTAATGTGACATGTCAAGTCGATTTGCGTAGTTGTTTTGTGTGTCAGGTTTGTCCGTGTACTCCGTCGAGTAGGGCTTGCCGTATGTATGTCGGGTTTGCCCGTGTGCTCCGTCGAGTAGGGTTTGCCATATGTATGTCGGGTTTGCCCGTGTGCTCCGTCGAGTAGGGCTTGCCGTATGTATATCGGGTTTGCCCGTGTGCTCCGTCGAGTAGGGCTTACCGTATGTATGTAAAGAAAGACTAAGATGTATATTGTATTGTACCACCGTTTGCATAAAAGCTTTTGTTGGTGGGTCGTGTGTAAGTTATAGCCGTGTGAGGCGTTAACTTTGTAAATGTGTATTGTGCAGGTTTGTGTATTTGTAGGTACCGTATGTAGGGTTTGTCACCCGTAATGTGTGTTTAGTCATGACGTTATGCCGGGGAGGTAAGCAATATGTAATAAGGTGTTTGTGCCTTATGTTTTATTGCGTGAATGTAATAAGGTGTCTTAACCTTATGTAATGTGTAAGCCAGGCGGGGTGCCGACGTGCCTGTGTTGTTCATCTCTACCCGTGTTCCGATCGATCGTGTAAATGTAGTGTAAGCGCTTTTTGCGGATGACTGGATCCAATGTGTATGTTAAGGGTCGTCACCCGTATGTACGTAAATGTAATGCGATAATAAGCAATGTATGACATGTGAAGATATGTATTTGCTAATGCGACGATAAGCAATGTATGACATATGAAGATATGTAATTGCGCATGCACCGATAAGCAATGTATGACATATGAAGATATGTTAATGTCTTACCTTGTTGGTTCAGAAATGGTATAATTTCAGGTGTGTTGCATTCTTTGGAGTGGTCCTGTCGGACCAGAGAATGAACGGGAGTTCGTCCGCCCATTTGCCTTTAGCCCATGCGAGGCATTTCGTGAGTTTATTGATGATGATCTTGTATGCGTTGGACTGAGTAGATTCGTCATGTACCTTGTAGAATCAAAAAGACATGGTAGGATTTGGTGCTCGAGTTTATCGATAATCCTCATGTTAGCAATCAGGTTCATGTAATAATATCTAGCGAGAATATATATATTTAGACTTGAAATGATACGTACGTAATCGTAGGTCGACATGTAAAAGTCGAATTATTTGGTAATTCAAAAAGTGATAATCCAAAGATGCGATGAGTGCAAATAGTAAATGATAATGATAATACGTAGTAAATGACTTAGAAACGATATGGATGAAACCTATTGTCCCTTCGATGATGCGTCGTTCTTTCGGGTCGAATTTGAGCCGTTGCCTTAGCTTGAGCATCTTCAAAGGTCTTACATGGGTACCTTGTGAGGTCTTCGTAGAGATCGCCTCCTTTATCGAGTCCTTGGCGGAACGCTTCTATGGAGGTTGGGACGTCGCAATTGAGGATCCCGATTTTCTCCCAGTTAAACCGTTTCAAGTAGTCCTTTGCCGTTGTTTGTGTGACGTTGGTTGTGTAGACCTGTAGTCGGTCGTGTATACCTGTAGTCGGTCGTGTAGACCTATAGTCGGTCGTGTAGACCTGTAGTCGGTCGTATAGACCTGTAGTCGGTCGTGTAGACCTATAGTCGGTCGTGTAGACCTATAGTCGGTATGCTCATTTGGCGTCTCTTTTTCGAGCATCGGATTAGAATCTTGATCTGATAACTTAGATGTCGCGTCATGTGTCTAGGTCAACTCTCTTCACTGGGTCGTCATGTCGCATACCTTGGATGTGTAGTACGATGACCTTCATAGATCGTATTGCATCGACTAGCTTGATGGGGATGGTTCGGGCATTATTATTTGTGAACCTGTTTCATCTAAAAGAGTAGAAGCTAGAAAGGGTTGTGAGGAGCCGGTCATCGGCTTCCTCATTGGTCTCTTCGTGTATACGTTAGTATGCATTAGTCAGAGTATATTCAAATCGAAGATGGTGCAAGTATGGATGAGATGATACACATGAATGAATAGAGGTGAAGAGTTTAGAAATGGTAAACATTTTGATGTGTTTGCGAAATATGGTTACCTACCTTTGGTATCGCACCTCACTTGATCTCCCCCTTTTCCGGGGTTCGTAGACCCAGATTGATCAATCGACGCCATTGTACCTTGTATGGATGACCTTCGGGCAGTTTAAGCCAAGAGATTAGAGTCTTGTAGTCCTGATTTGTTGTTAGTCACTTTCAGCTATGACGGATGTCTTGAACTATCTTGTCTTCTTGTTTTATGACTCTTGGATCTTCGTCTGCCATTTTTCATGTGTGAAGTTTGGCTTGCGTGGTCTTCTTCTATGTCGAAGCGATGTGACGCTTCAGATGTGAGACTTGTTTGAAGATATGCTTATCCTGTCACTTGATTTGTAGATTTTGGCTTCCTCATGATAGATTTCATGGGATGGTTAGTCCGCAAAATAATAGCATGTGATTTAAGACGTGACCTCAATCTAATTGAGGATACCTTAAATGTTTGATATTCTGAGTGACGGACTACGTAGTGTGTGTAGATAGGGGTAATGCACTTACTTGGTGGTTTGGTAACTGTCATCCGACCCATCGGTGGTTGATGTCTTCTAAGCATTTGTGTGACCTTGGAATGATGATCATTATGACTTGACCTAGGCTTACCTTAGTGTTGCCTTGAGTCGCCATGTATGCTTGTTTGTTTTTAGAGTATGTCTGTCTAGATGGACGTGACCTGCTTGTTCCGTCGTATTGACACGAAGAGGTCGTCCAAGATGCAGAAAGTTGTGACATGAGCTGTGAATGAGGATCGAAGAATGAAATGAAAGAATAGATGCAAGTCCATCAGAGAGTGTTTCTTTAGCAAGTGATAAACATCTGACTTAGTAGCTAACTCTCTTGATTCAGGAAAAGCATATGAATGTATTGGATAACACGATGAGCATAAGATGTCAGACGTGATTGCAAAAGACTACTTAGATGAGCCTTGGATCGGTCAATTTCATGATTAAGCATATCAAGGTGCAAGAATCGTAAAAAAGTGTATGACATACACATGCCAGTAGCTTAGATATAATGCGTGCGGATAGGTATGACATATATGCAAGAATATGAAGTAGTACATGACATATGCTTTTATATTGTAGAATAGGTGTGGGAGAGCACTATATGGACATATGATGAATAAGAGATATGGAATAATGATCTTGCACTAGTATGCATGTATTTGACGATATATAAAACGTGTGGGTGCCCCGACAATCTGAATGCTACATACTCAAATATAATAGTCGCGTCATTAAGAGTTACGGGAAAAATGAATTCCATGAATAAGTACTATACTATTGGCGTATGTAAAATTTATATATGCATGCACTAGACAGTATATAAGACATACGTGGATTTGAACAATAATAGTGTAGCCTATTCAAGCATAATAGAAGTGACATGTATGTAAACGTATTCGAGAAAAATGAATTATGATTGTGCAAACAAGTCAAGTGAGCGTAATCATAAAGCAGGACTAGACAATAGTATTAATTGAAAGTGCATAGAAAGAGACTTATCTTTCAAGGTGGATGAATGCGTCCTCCGATGGTCTAAATGTCGTCACCATTTATATATTTTAGAGTGAAAGGATATCATGTATGACTCTTTGGTTTTACAAGTCTAGAGATGTCTTCCTCAGTGGTTTCCATTTGTCGGTGTTGGACAGCTAATGGGGTCCGGTCGAATCGTTAGATCTGGTCGGATCGTTAGATCTGGTCGGATCGTTTAGATAAAGTCGGATCGTTAGATCTGGTCGGATCGTTTAGATAAAGTCGGATCGTTAGATCTGGTCGGATCGTTTAGACCTGGTCGGATCGTTAGATCTGGTCGGATCATTAGATCTGGTTGGATCGTTAGATCTGGTGGGATCGTTAGATCTGGTTGGATCGTTAGATCTGTTCATACTGTCTCCATAGATGAGGCGTTGAATCATACCTGATCGTTATGCAATATAGTATATTAGATAAATGATTGTGAATCAATTAGATGTATAGATGATGAATAGATTAATCGAATGATTTTAACTATCTGCCCCACGGTGGGCGCCAAATTGTTTTGGGGCGAAAATATCGGATAACCTAAATCGCCTTAGACGGGGTAAAATAGCAAAAATCCATATCGATCAAACGTTAGACATGAGAATCGAATAAAAGTAGTAACGACGACTAGTTTGTTGAGTCAAGGCGACGATAATGACAAGATTGAATATATGAAACTTAAAGAGTAAAATAGCATAAAATGTAGTAGAATATAATGTAAATCGAGATAAGAAAGACTTATCTTCATTAGATAGATAAGAACACTGTTCGAAGCGTGAGAGCTTCCGATCGTATGAGGATGCTTACAAGTTCTTCCAATTACGCGAAATGGAGAAAAGTAGATGTATTACAAGGCTTTTTGGGTGGGATTGGATCCCTTTAGAATAGCTAAGGAGCTTTGTATATATAGCTAAGGAGAAGGAATCTCCCGCATTAATCTCCCTTGAATAGGATTTGATCTCCTTCTTAATGGCACTTGAATTCTCCTTAAATGCTCTTAATCTCTCCTTGATTCTGCATTAATTACGCTTGATCTCCTCTTAATAAGCCTTGATCCTCTCTTAAAGGTGGTTGATTCCCTCCTTGATGGCTGAAATAATGCATACAACCGTTGGAGATCTCGGAGTAATAAAGGAGAAAATCTCGCTGGTCCATTGCGTCTAGGAATCAGGCGACGGTCGCATGGCTCACGTCTGACGGGTCTGATGCGTCCGACAGGTCTGATGCGTCCGACCGATTGCGTCAAACAGTCGATGCCCATTGGACGAATGGTCGATTTTCCGACCCCAACACCCATAGAGAAGTCTCGGCCCAAAAAAAGGGGGGCCCAATCCGTCAAAACCTTATTTACCACTTAAGAAATAAAAATTTTACTCACCCGTTTAAGGTTTTTTCGGGGCCCTTTATTCTTGTTTTTTTTTTTCGGAGTTGAGAAGGTATACCAGATATCCACCGCGGGGCGGTGGAACTGAGAACACCGTCTCCTCTCCATTAACTTTCGTACCTGAAATGTTAGTGACAGGCGAACGAAACAAAGCAAAAGAAATTACGAAATTAAACTAAGAGAAAGAAAAATCAAGGAAAAACTACCTCGGGTTGCCTCCCAGACAGCGCCTTGGTTAACGTCGTTGGCTCGACGTACTGCAGATCAATCACCACCTGGAATAGGATCCCCTCGGAATCCTCCTACTCGTCTCTTCCTGTCAAGACTTCCCATGGAAAGGTTGAGACCTTAGACCATGTTCCCTCTTGGCCAATGACTCCATGATTACTTCCTTTGGAGCATCTCCCCCATACTTAGAGCGATGTGGGGGCCGATATGGCTCAACCTGAATATGCTGCACATTACTAGATAAAGGCTTACAGCCTTGTATGGTTAGTGCAGGGGGGCAAGTGCCCAAAATAGAGGGAATGGAATCTCCTATGTCATCCAGCAAGACATCATCAACATGCAATTCATGCAACTCAATAGGTCCATCAATAGTAGAACACTCAACTACGGTCTCTACTGCATCAGTTTTAATATTTTCATGCACATGATCATCAATATCACTAATGCAGCAAGGGGAAGGCAATTCAATGGAGTTGGCTTTATGAATATTATGTTCAAAAATTATTCCATCGAATTTCATAGTTAAAGTTCCACTATCTACATCAATCTTTGTCATGGATGTTTTCATAAAAGGTCGACCTAACATAACAGGAGCAACCTGCTCATCATAGTCCATATCCATAACAAATAAATCAGCAGGGAAAATCAAAGGACCTATCCTCACAAGAACATCCTCCACAATACCCTTAGGGGGCACACAAGAACCATCAACAAGTTGTATCACAATGTTAGAATCATGCAAGGGTCCTATTCCTAAATCCTCAATCAAAGAATAAGGCAACACATTAATAGAGGCACCCAAGTCTAACAAGGCTTTCTCAAATCGATGCTCACCTATAGTAATAGGAATAGTAAATGTACCTGGATCCTTGCACTTCTCAGGCATGCGCCTTTGAAATACCGCCGAGACATGCTGAGTCAGAGTCTTGAGCATGTCTTCAGTAGAAGCACCGGAGGTTTGGCCTTGAGGCCTCTGTTGGTACGGGACTCTCTGTTGGTACTGCTGTTGTGTCGGTTGTTGACCTCCTTGAGGATCACTCCATCGGAAACTTGGGTGGTCCTGCCCTCTCTGATTGTAGTTGGGCTGTCCACCATACTACGGTCTAGGGGGTCCGTAACCTCCTACAGCATTCACTTCAGCAATACCTTCCTCCTGCAGCTGAGGACAAGTATCGGTAGGGTGGAACTGATCAGAGCAAAGCCCACATGCTTTAACTTGTTGAGGAGTGTTTTGATTTGTCATTCTCTTCACCATCTCCTTCAACTCAGCTAGCTCATTCAGCACTGGGCTAGGCCCTGCAGGGGTCACAGCATTGACCGCCTTCCTTTGATAAGTTTTTCCAAAGCTCCTGGTACTCTCACTCATCTCCTGGAACCTCTCCATGGCTGCGTCCGGTGTCAGATTCAGAATGCTTCCACCGCATGCAGCGTCAACCATCCTCCTCTCTTGATCTAGCAGACCATTGTGTAGGTAGAGAACAAGGTCCTTCTTGGCGTATCCGTGGAATGGGCAGCTGGAGCAAAGCCTCTTGTACCTCTCGAGATAATCATACAGCGTCTCATCACCAGCTTGCTCAATGTTAGCAATTGCCTTTTTCAAAGCATTCGCCTTCTTCGTTGGGAAGTACTTGTCAAGGAACGCCTTGTGCAGCTTAGTCCAGGTATCTATGGTTCCTGGCGGCAAGTGGTAATACCAGTCGCTAGCAGAGTCTAGCAAGGAGAAACAAAAAGCTCTCATCTTGATTTGATCCTCCGTCACATTCTTGGGCTTCATAGTCATACAGACATTGTGGAACTTGCCCGTGTGAGAGATCGGGTCCTCTCCACTCAAACCATGGAACTTCGGGAGATAGGCAACAACTCCAGACTTCAGCTCAAAGTTCACCCCTTCGCCAAGCGCAGGGATGATGACAGCTAGGGGTTGTGCTCCAATATTCGGTTCAGTCAGCTCTCTCAGAGTTCCAGCCATTGCAAAAGCAGGGATATCAACTGGCTCAGTCGGCTCAACAATCTCAACTGTCTCAACGATCTCAACCTCTACTTCTTCTTCTCTTTTATCGCATAGGTTCGAACGGAATGTTCTGTCGACTTCTGGGTCAAAAGCATCTAGAGGGGAGTCAGTAATACGGGTGTTGACCATAAGATAGGTCTCCACCAAAAATCAATCACAAAAACACACAACAAAAACATAAAACTTCCCCGGCAACGACGCCAAATTTGACGGGGCTAGAAATGCGCAATGCAAATATCGTTGATTAGCCTAGTCAAAATAAAAGTCCTAACAGACCTACTAAACAGATGTATAATAAGCAAGTAAGGGTCGAACCCACAGGAAAGATCTGATGCAGTATGCAATTATGAATGACAAGTAACAAGAAATGGGGGTTTAGTTATCACGGAAAACAAAGCAAATAAGTTTGGTTGATGAGAAAATATGATTGGGAAAGTAGTCCTACTAGAACGAGATCCACAATACAGAGATATAATTTGATCACAGAAATCTATTCAATCCAAGTTCTTTTATTATTCTTATAGTTGTTCCCACCCTGATCTTAAGTACTACCAATTCTCACAGTTGTTGATAGACTTATTACTATATCAATGGAAAAGTACTACCAATTCTCACAGTTGTTGATAGACTTTACCACTAACAAAGCAATAGCAATGTACACAAGGATATAGGATACATGCAAATAGAAGGTGCTTCCTTACTACTTAACATGCAAATGATTCTCACTCACGATTGCGCGCTCGTATTCCACTATACGCAACAATCGTGTATGCTACTAGATATGCACTCGTATTCCACTATATGCAAATCCTAGCAATTGATAAAAAGTATTCAACCTAGTTGATCAGGCTATGAAGAATAACAATAAATCAGTATTCAATATTGCCAAGAGAATCAAACCAACACTTATAAGAATAAGAACAAGGAATAGAAATCTCACAAACACATCAGCTGTATTGCTTCAAACGTCTAGTAGAACAAAGGGGAAGTTAGTTCTCCATTCAGATGAGAATGAAAAACTAATGAAAAATAAAACTGCGTACGAAGTAAAGTAAAAAGTAGTATATGCCTCTTAACCTAGAAATATGACTTAAATAGGTTTTGGAAAATAAAGTTAACCTAATGTCAAATAACAAAGGAAACAAAATAATAAAATAACAAAGTCCGAAATTAAATAAAGGAAATAAATGTCTTCTGGACGCGCGACATTTAACACGGCCACCGCGGGGCGGTGGCTTCCTCTTGGCGCGACCCTCAATCTTCTCTGAGAACCACCGCCGGGTCGCGGTGGCTCTGGCGCAGGGCGGTGAAATCGCCCACTCCTTCAGCTCCTCTCCTCTTCTTCTCTTCTGCTGCTCTTCATTACTACCAAGTGTTGGTAGTCTTCTCCAATTAAACTCCAGCAGATCCTTCTCCATCCTCATCATCTCATCTAAGCTGTAAATCCTGGGATATCTTCACTTCTCTCCACAACTTCTGGATTACAGACTTAGCCTAAAAACCACTCATAAACTCCTCTCAATCATGCTAATAACTGCTAGTAAAGGTGTATGAAATAACACCTATCAGGGGTCAATCTCTGGTTGGTCTTGGGGTAGACCCAACGGCGATGGATGTGGGTTGGTGTTGTCGACTCCAAGTTGGTCTTCACTTTGTCCAACCGTCATGCTACCTATAGCAATATGGCCAAACATGGGAGTAAAAACGAACCAAAAGACAACAAAGAACAACAACCAAGAAAATCACTAGTCAAGTCACAAAGTTCACGTAGGTAGGGCTAGTTTGGCTTGCCGTGAGGGCGGCTTGGCTTGCACAAGATATGGTGTATCAAGCAAGTTGCTAACAAACACACAAGAACAAGTTGAAACCCTAAAACAAACGTAAACAAAGTAACCTAATTAGCAAGAAATCACCTTCTAGGAAGCTTGACCTACACGGCGGAGGGGTTGAGAAGATGAGCTTAGACCGAGTCGAGTGGGTTAGGGTTGCCTTATTTTGGCTTTACCTAACTTGGGAAACTTTTTTTTATTTGAATATCTTTTTGATATCATTTTTTTTATAATATCTGAGATCTTATCTTTTAATCTTTTCGGATTTGCAAAAGGAAACAAAAAGCAAAATCGGCCTAAGTAATAAGAATATCACAAGCGTGATCTTTAGAGATAGGAGCTAGAGAGAAGATAAGATTTGATTTGATATCTTATAAGGAAATTCGGCTAACTAACTAAAAAGTCAAATCTAGCAAACAAGGAAACTCTATCCACGCATGAAACAAGGAATTAAAATATTCTATCATGCAAGATAACAAAATACCTAACACACCAAAACTTAGGGAGCAAGGAAAAAAAAATCGGCCAAGATATGATCTTGTAGAAACCGATTAGGTGATGCAAATATGGAAACTTTGGTTTTTCTTCACAACGATGATGCGAAAGCAACGATGGGGGTTAAGAAAAAAAATTGTGAACAAGATGTAAACTTGAGTTCGTGACTTACAAGACTGTTGGGCTCTGATGCCAGTTGATGTGTTCTTGCCTCCGATGACAAGCCAATTGTCAAAGGCGACCCTTTGGATCTAGTCTTGGGCGAGAAGTCACTCCTCCCTTGTCAAACCTGCCGTGGAATCCTTGGGTGCAAACCCTTGATGATAGCTCCATGAACCCCTCGATGACGGCGAAGGACGAAGACGACGAGTTCGCGGAGGCAGAACAAAGCAGCCAAGAACTCGGCCCAGAACTCGACCGAGTTCTGGACCGAGTTGTTGCTCCAGCCAAGAACTCGGCCCAGAACTCGGTCGAGTTCTAGACCGAGTTGTTGCCCGCGTCAGCAATCTCAATTCGTCGTTTTGCTGAACAACTTATTATTAATTTTTATTATTTCTTTTGACGCTATTTAAACCCAAAAACCCTAGTTTTTAATGTTACGTTGAATTTGAGTAGTAAAGTTGAGTATGCTCCTTCCCTTGAGTTCTAACGTCAACTCTTCGATCCCATGAATCGTCTATCCCATAGCTCGTCGCTTCGAGCAATTGTTCATCGTCTCTTCGGTGTTTGTGATCATCTTTTTGATCCTTTCATTCATCACTTTGAATTATCCCCGCCGTGAACACCACCACCACACCACCACCACCGTCCGCCGCCACCCTCAACTTCTCTCTCACGGTTGAACCCTAATTTCCCTTAGGTTTTGGTTACTTTTCCAACAGCCCTAAAATCTATCCTCTAGCAACTCTTGTTTCCTTATTTGCATATTTTGATTTCCTTGTTTCTTGTTGATCAAGTCTTGCTTTATCTTTGGATTAATTGCTGGATTAGTTGTTCGATTTAATTCCCTCATAGTTGATTTGTCTCTTCTTTCTTCTCCTACACTTGCTTGTGTGGTTCTTTCTTGCTTGATTCGCCATCATATCAACAAAAAACAAAAAACGACAATGTGACCGTATAAACAAAAACATACATACTATTCTCACCTTCCATCAAACAAAACAAAAAGGTTTGGGAAGACGAAAGCCTCACACAAAAGAAATAATAGAAAAAGCAGAGAACGCACCATACGGTCATCCTCCATCTTCTCTTCTTTCATGTCTCTACGCAACTCTTATTGAAAAGGGCAAAGAAAAAATTTCAACTCTCTTGTGATTAATTCTGAGAAACTTGATTTGATCTACTTGCACTTGAAAATTTGTGTGTTGTTTGGGACTTGATTTGCTAGTTCTTGCTTTGTTGCCTTCCGTTCAAGCCTCTCCCTCCTCACGAGCAACCAAAATTAGTACGTCCAGCGGAAAATTTCTTGGTTCACTTTTGAGACAAGGACTTGGCTTGGACTTGTTCTTTTGCTTGGGGCAACTTACTCCTTGTGTTATACGCTTCGTATAGGTACTATGGAGATTTCTACGAACAGCCACTCTCCTTCTACAGGCAACCGCATCCCCGGACACATGGACTCCGCCTATGAACAACTTGATCACCTTCATGTTGCGAATGACTCGCTTCATGCTGCGAATGACACCCTGCACGCTTCAAATGAAGATCAAGCCCGGCAACTCGCCGCGAAAGATGCTGAGCTTGCTCACCTTCGTCGGGCCATGAGTGACATGTAGTTGCCCACGACCGACCCCATGTTGAACCCGACGGCCATAAATAGCCGACCACTGGACCGAAAGGATAAAGGCGCCGCGTCTACCCCGTTTGATCGCCTTCGCTCTCAAATCGAAGGCTACCCTCCGAAGCGTGACACGTCCCGCGTACGGTACAATCCCACCTTTGCTCCGAGAGATGAGGATTACTCCTTGGGTCCCTCCCGTCGTCGTGTTCGCGTTTCCAAGGACCCTCTCCCTTATGACAACACCAAGGATCGTCGGGAACGAGGCCGCCAACATACGCAGTTTGACGATTCCGAGTCCGAGCTTGATGATGATGTTGACCGTGCTTCAGACCACTCCCGGAATAGATTTGAAGACGACGAGGCATATGAGTTGGAATGCCAAGCGGAGCTGCGTCCCACGCGCCATGGCTACCACCGCCACACACCGGAACGGCGCCGCCCGAGCCCCGGGCGCTATGGACCGCGTCGCCCTGACATCAAGGTAAAACTCCCGAACTTTTTTGGTGAATTTGATCCTCTTAAATTTCTTGATTGGCAGCAGTCCATGGAGTATGTTTTGAACCATTATCGCTACCCGGAAGAAGAACGGGTTGCAACCGCCGCTTTGCACTTCGATGGCGCCGCCAAGGCTTGGTGGCATCGTTTCTGCGCTGACCGTGAGCATCACCGCGAGCGTCCAGTCACTTCTTGGCGCCACCTTATGCGGATCATGCGAAATAAGTATGTCCTCGAGGACTTTACTTCCGAAATGCGCCTCAAGATACAACTAGTGGCCCAAGGTAACCGTTCTCCCCTTGAATTTTATGCTGAACTTGAAGAATTGTCCCACAAGGCAGGTATCCATCACACTGACGAGGACTTTCGGAGTATGTTCCTTCGTGGCCTGCATGAGCCCATTAGAAATCAACTTCGAGTTCTCAACATACGAGACCTCCAAAAGTGCGCACATACGGCACAAGAGATATGGTCGCAAGCTCAAGCGGCTAAGAGAGAGTCTTGGTCTCAGCCTCACACAAGGTATGGCTCTAACCCTATGTCAAGTTCCCCTTCTACTGATGTGCATTCCTCGTTGCAGTCTGCTCCCGTAACTACAACGCCGGCGCCGGCCACTCGGCCAAACAACACTCCGGCGCGCGTCAACGAGCCACCGCAGCGTCGAGCGCCTCCTTCCGATGAAAGAGCGCGGGACAAGATCTGTTTTAAGTGCCATGGCATGGCCACATGTAGCGGGACTGTCCCAACAACAAGCACGTCCTCTTCTCGACCACCTCCGGCTACGAGTCTTTTAACGAGGACACCCCCGACGCCAGGCCAGTTTTTGACACCTACGGCCATGAGGATGAGGAGGAATTGGATGGATACATATTCAGCCATATGGATGAGCCAGGCACCGTACCTCTTAACTTGGTTACACGCCGCGTTCTTACCGCCAAAGAAGGTACATTCCTTGACCAACGTGAAAATTTGTTCCATTCTAAGTGTGCGGTCCAGGGTGCTTCTTTGAGTGTCATTATAGATGGTGGAAGTTTTTGCAATATCATCAACGAAAAGGTGATCAAGCACTTCAAGTTCGAAACAAATCCACACCCCCAACCCTATAGCCTACAATGGATCTCTGAGGGTGATGATTCCAATGTTATGAAGCAACAATGCACCGTAAATTTCAACATTGGTCATTACGCAGATTCGGTGCTTTGTGATGTCGTGCCCATGGATGCAACTCATCTTCTCTTAGGGTGACCTTGGCAATTTGACAAGAGAACTCTTCATGATGGGTTCCTCAACAACTACATCTTCATGCACAATGGAAGAAAGGTAACTTTGCTTCCTATGAGCCCTAAGGAGATTTTGCAAGACCAAGTTGAGAGGAACCGAGTCAAGGCACTGGAACAAGCCAAGGGGCATCCACTACCCTCAGCTGCCCGTGGGAAGCAACCGAAGTCAGCCCCGAAACAGCCCCCTAAGCCAGTCCACCATGGCATTCAAGGATCTTGTGAAGACCGGCTTCTATTGGCTAGGTCTCGGGATGTCTCTCCAATCAGTCAGGGACGTCGCCCTTGTTTTTTACTTGCTCATTTCGCGTGTCTTTTAACTATTAATGATCTTGTTGATTTACCCCCTACCGTGACTTCTTCTTTGCAGGACAGTGGGAACGAGATGCCCGAGGAGTTGACCCCTATACCCGATGACTATGGCGCACATCCAACGTTCAACGTCACTGCTCTTTCTCCTTATACGCCTCATGCTCTGGATGACGAGGATGAAGCGGGGACGCTTCGCAGCCAAGAAGGGGAGATTGATAGCTCCGTGAACCCCTCGATGACGGCGAAGGACGAAGAGGACGAAGACGACGAGAAGACGAAGACGATGAGTTCACGGAAGCAGAACGAAGCAGCCAAGAACTCGGCCCAGAACTTGACCGAGTTGTTGCTCGCGTCAGCGATCTCAATTCGTCGTTTTGCTGAACAATTTATTATTAATTTTTATTATTTCTTTTGACGCTATTTAAACCCAGAAACCCTAGTTTTTAATGTTACGTTGAATTTGAGTAGTAAAGTTGAGTACGCTCCTTCCCTTGAGTTCTAACGTCAACTCTTCGATCCCACGGATCGTCTATCCCGTAGCTCATCGCTTCGAGCAATTGTTCATCATCTCTTCGGTGTTTGTGATCATCTCTTTGATCCTTTCGTTCATCACTTTGAACGCGTTGGAGGGTTATCTCTTTAACCCTAGAAAGCCATCACTTTGGCTACGGAAGAGAAGGAATCGAATTCAAGCTTGAGGAATCAAAGATCCTGCGTTGCAGACAACACTTCAGGGGTTGTTCGCATCACTTGATGTCTTGCACGAAAGGTTGACAAGATGGTGGCGAGATGAATAGTGCTTTTAGAGGTTATCGAACACGGTAGTGATGCGAAGCGAACCCGATGGAGGTGGTCTGGGTGGTAGCGGCGGCGGCGAGGCTGAGTGTCACGACAGCAAAGACGACGATGGCGAAGGTGATGGCAAGCGCGATGGTGTCTGCGAGCGATCGACTGGGTGGGTGTCTGGGCTTGTTGATGACGGCGATAGCGAAGACGATGACGAGTGTCAAGGCGATGCTAGCGATGACGACAATGATGGTTTTGGTGGCGATTGTGGATGCGATGGAAGCGATTGATGGAGTGAATGGATAGTGATGGCGGAAGCGATTGGATGAGGGATAAATGACTTGAAAAGACAAGTCTTTGGTGTCATAGCGTCGACTGCGGATGAAGGGAGATGCGAAGGAAGACTTGGCTTGAAGGTTCAAGCAATTGTCGTAGCAACGGCGGAGGAGGGAATGGGGATGCGAAGATAGAGGGGTGACGTCCGATCAAGGGAAGGAGGATAAACACTCTACTTGAAACCTTGATTAAAATTGAACGTGCTAAAACCAATAACATATTTTGACTTAAATACTAGAGGCGAGACATCGGATGGGCCGAGTCGAGCCTAGTGGGCTAGCCCATACAAGCATGCAAAGGCACAAACCCTAAAATAGAAATGACTATAAAAGGAAACTATCTAAAATAAGCAATAATACCAAATATAGAAAGTGTCTCAAAACTATGCCAAAACAAAGGCAATAAACCTCTAAGTGTCAAAACCCGGTGGAGGCGAGGGCATGGACGCAGACACTGCGAGCGACGGCGACGATGGGTCGATGGCCTCACGAGTGGGTGCACCCGGTGCCGGCAGCGATGGCCTTGCTTCTCTGATGCCGATGGTGGCGAGGACGACGAGTCTGGGTTCGGTCTCTGAGCTACCTTGGCCAGCGATGACGCGAGTGACTAGGGAGGCGACGACGTCCGCGATGGCTTTGGACCTAGACCTTGTCACTGGGCCCTCTGAGCGAAGGCTCATGGCTTCTTCCTCGTTTGTGGCCGTCATGGGAGGCAGGGTCACATCAACAAAGAAGGAGAAAAATTCAGCGAGGCTTCCTTGGACCTGCGACGAAGAATGTCGAAAATCCAGTGGAGCGTCCATGAACCTGTTATGACGAAGGTCGAAAATTGAGGAGTGATTCCATTGGGTGTAACATGGCTTAACGAGATTCAAAAAGATCGGATGTGTTGGTGAACTTCCATAGGCGAACTAGAGAGCATGTGAGGAGCCTTCTGTACCCCTGTAGATTTGAAGTATTTACAAAATTGTCACTCTAAATGACCGGACCATTTTTTTTGTTTTTTTATTAAACCGCTTTCTTCTAATCTCAACTACACATTTCTTTCATCCAACGACCCACGACGCTTCTCAAATTTTACTATAGCGCCCAAATGCGTTTGAATTACACAGTTTACACTACACAATATATTATAAATTTAGTATAAAATAATATAATTTATTGTATTGCATCCTAAGTTTCTCAATTGAAATGTTATGATGTGTTGACATGTCTACAATATGTGCTTCAATAAAAAGTCTTCTTGATGAGTACTAATGAAGTACTAAAATGCAAAATTGCAAATATAAAAAGAACTAGTTGAGTACTCGTGCCATGCACGGGTTAGTATAATTAGAGTATAAAAATATTAAAATATGTTATATTAATATGATTTATTTAGAGTATTAAAAAATATATGATTATAAACAGAATATAGTCTTTTTTTATATAAAAAAAACAGTCAATGTGATTATACATGATACAACTTGGCAAATAGGTTGCTTAAGCTAGCATTTGAACTAAATCATGTGCCTATATGCCCTTTCGATCTTCCTTATTGTATTTAGTAATAAAGCAGCGAGTATTAAACCTCTATGTTTGTGACATTAGAGTGTACTTGACAAGCACAAAAGTATGTTGTTAAAAATCTTGCTTGATTTTGACCAAAAAAAAAATCTTGCTTGATTATTTCAAATAGTTGCAATATGCATTTGTTAACTTTTGGCAGTTTTGATTGCCTTTCAGAGTATATGATATTTGTGTACAGGAAATAAAACGCTCAGATGTAAAACCACTCCCTATACTATGGCATTAACTATGAAGATAATAGTCGACGACAACGTGAGAGGTATAATTTCATATATAACCTGTCGGTTTTGTAACCTTATTAGTCGTAAGTGCATATTGGCACTCATTGATGATTTCTTGATTCTGACTGTTTTTGTACTAATGCTAAGGCACCAAATTCAACTATTGTGTGCTCTGAAACCCTCTAATGAAGTATGATTAAATTCTATGGTACGAAATTCTAAAAAATTGAAATAAGCATTTTTCATTATGTGGTCCAAATTCCTTTATCTGGTTCTTTGCATGTAAATTTGCTATATACTTCCTTTTGCACTTGTGTTTTGTGGGTATATTAAGTGGAGTCTTGTGCTTTTTGGAAATTTGTTATGATTCTATGCCTTTGTGAAGGTATGAAGCCACTGGCAAAAGATTGGAATGAGTAGAAATATTCAGAAACCCAGTACATATGCAATGAGTCATTCTATTAATAAGTCATCTTGTGATTTAATTTTTTTCATCTAGCAAATGTGTAATGGCTGAGAACTTCATATTTCACCATCTCAGGCATCAAGTAGCAGGTCTTCAATTAGGGGAAGCTGCTCATCTTCTGGTCAAAAACACACCTAATATCAAACACAATGAATGGAAGCCATCAAGACACAAATTCACAACCTATAGCATGACTAATATCCATAGTTGACCCAAAGCACAAACAATAAGGAATTCTGATGAAGACAAGCACAAATAATAAAAAAATTCTGATGAAGACAGGCATATCAACAATGCCAAGCAACTAAAACTCAGAATTATAATGGAAAGAAGAAAATTGTTGAGTGTCACAAGGAGATACCAATATCGCACTCGATGCTAATGGCGAGAACAATGACCAGGTATTTCGTATAAGAACCCCTCTTCTTGAGCTTGACCTGCGTATAATGCTCCACGGAATGCGCATTCGTGAGAACCCTCCTTCCCCCACTCACAAACCCATTGTTGCTTGTCGCTTTCTCTGCCACGACAAAGAGGAATTCGGCTTTGTGTGAACGCAAAAAAAAAACTTCACCACTGCATCCATCGACGGCACAACCCTCGCCACCGGCTGCGCTGTCCTGCCTCTTCGAGGCCAAACCGTTCGATACACACTCCACAGAAACCCCAAGCTCTCGGTGTCTCTCGCCGACGCGAGGAGTGGCAAGTAGGAGAGAAAATAGTTGATGGGGCGGCTTCTCTGCGTTGTCGACGGCTCCTGTTAGAGATTTGGGGGTTTTGTGAGGCGGCGGCCGGAAGGTTCAGCGTGCTCCACCTTGCTGACGGATAAAACCAAGTCGTATTCATCAAAGGCGATTTCGGTTTCTGTGACATCTAGGGTTTTCGGGAGGCAATTTTTTGAAGGTTGGCCTTGCTTGCGCTTCACTTGAACCATTTTTTCCAGGAAGTATGTATGAGGATGGAAGGTTAGGACGAGAAAGTTAACAATGGAGCAAGAAGGTGGAGAGCAGGAAGGGGAAATGAGTCGTCAATGGCGTAAAAATGGGTGGCCTATATTTGCAGTTGGCCGGGGAAAACATGAAAGCTAAAAAGGTTGATCTTCGTGAGATTTTTCTCTCCTTCCAAGCAGTAGATGGAGCAAATTCTCTAGCGCCGGCCTGAAATTCGAGTCCCTTGAAAAAGGAAGGAGACGCTATTTGGAAACCATGAAAATGGAGAGGAGCTTTGTGGAGAGGCAGTGGAAAGAACGAAATTGAAGAGGAAAGAGGAATAAGAGGTTCAGATGGTAGGTTATACACGCGATTTTTATTGATTTTTTTTTTTTAGGTAAGAATTAGACTGGAAATCACAGAAGAGTCGATTTCTCAGTCTATAACATCCTTTCGGATGAGAATTACAAGTTCTAGATTAGCTCGAATATCTTCCAAGAAACTCAGCTGGACCTTCTTAGCGATGAAGTCGGCCACCACGTTTGTTTCTCGGAAGACATGAAAAATCTGCACTGAAGAGAAAAGTTGTAAAACACACAGGATATCAGAAATTAACATTTCAATATCCCATGGACAGTGCCAAATTTGATTCAAAACACTCACAATGGTAAGGTTATCGCATTCAAGTTGAATGTTGGTAATGCCTAATTCATAGGTCTTTATCAGGACATTTCTTACTGCCAATGTCTCTGTTTTTAGCGGGGTTGAAGTATCACATTTATCCCCAAAGAGGAAAATTGGATTACCCAGATTATTCCTAAAGATATAAGCAAAATTAGATGCTCCATTGGTTTTTGTGGATCCATCTGTGTTGATTTTAATAATATTATCCTATGGTTTTTTTCATTTCTTTGTTGGTCGTCTAATAATGTTCGTTCTATGAGTTTTTTGTTTGTCTTCTTCTAAACAGACAGGATTCCAGCTCTTCGTCTTATCCCAGTTCTCAATTTGTCTCTTAATGTAGATTGGTACATCCTTTATGGAGTCGCCATCATTGTTTGTTCTTCCAAAGCTTTGTTGGTTTCTATAAAACCAGATGCCCCACCAAGAGACCATTAATTCAGTGAATTGTGGTTTATCAGTTTTTGTCGAATTTCATCTATGATTTCATTGATTTTTTTGTTCCCAATGTTTAGGGATCTAATGATGCCATAGGTAACATGATTCAATTTTTCAATTGTTTTTAAGGTATGCTTACATTGGAAGAGGAGGTGGTTCAAATCCTCCAACTGAGCATTGCAGCGTATACAACCCGGGGGGGTTACAACGCCCTTTTCTGCTAATCTAGCTTTTGTAGGGATTCCGTTTTTCATTATTTTCCAAACAAAGTTTTTAACTTTGGAATACGTGTCTATTTTCCAGATCCAAGAGGAATCATAGGCAGTGTAACTCTTATTTTTGTTAATTAGTTCCATAGCAGAATTTGTAGAAAACCAACCATTTTTGCTAGTTTTCCAGTACATTCTATCATGGATTTCATTTAAGGAAATTGGGATCGAGGTTAATTTTTCGGTTAATTCATTTGGTAAGTATTGTTCAAGTAAGTCCTTATTCTAGGTTTTATTTGGCAGCATAAAATCAGCTACCAGGGCATCCTTATTCAGGATTGATTGTGAGTTTATGTTATCACATAAGGGGGTGTTCAGAACCCAGTTATCCGTCCAGAATTTGATAGTTTTTCCATTACCAACTTGCCAAATTAGTCCAGTTTTGAATTCATCCATGAGTTCAATCATTTTGGACCATTGCCAAGAGCAAATTCCTTTTTTCTCGTAGTGAAATATGTGGATTATTTTCAAGTATTTTTCAGTAACAACTCTAACCCAATAATTATTCGGTTCTGCTAAGATTTTCCATAATAATTTGAATTGTAAGGCTTTATTCATGTCTTTTGCTTTTCTCAAACCAAGACCTCCTTGATGTGTTAGTTTACATATTTTTTCTCAGCCTATAAGAGGTTTATAGGAATTGTCTTTGTTCCAAAAAAAGGATTTGTTTAACTTGTCAAGTTCATTGTGTGTGTATGTAGGTAACATAAAACTTTACATAAGATAATTTGGTCTTGATGCCAGATTGGTTTTTATTAGTGTTGTTCTTCCTGCTTGGGAAAGAGAGTTTGCTTTCCATTTAGATAATTGATTTTGGGTGCTAATTAAGAGGTCAACAAATGTATTCGAGTTGACTCTATCATTAATGATAGGGCAACCAAGATATTTTTCGAGGGATATCATATTGGTGATTGTGAGAGTACCTTATATTGCTGATTTCTTTTGGTTGGTGACCTTTTTAGTAACTTGAAAGGCCGATTTATGAAAATTGTACTTTTTGTCCTGAGATTTTGCAATACTCATCAATAATATCTTTAATTTCTTTACATTTTTCATATTTAGCTTTTCAGAAGATCACAATATCATCCGCAAATGCCAGAAGTGGGATTCGTGTTCCTTGTTGAGTGATTTGAAACCCTAGAGGATTCCGAGGTCTTTCTGAAGCTTGTTGGAGTTTTCTAGCAAGGATTTCAGATCCTAATATAAACAGGAAAGGCGAAAGGGGGTCACCATGTCGAAGTCCTCTTGATGGTTTAAATATTTATGTGGGTCCGTTGTTTACAAGCACCGAGAAGGATACCGTTGTAATACATTCTCTTATCCAGTTGATAAATTTGTCATGGAATCCAAACTTTTCCATAATTTTAATAATGAAGTTCCATTCGATTCTATCATAAGCTTTTTCCATATCTAGTTTTAGGGCAATAAAGCATTCAGTTCCTTTTTTCGATTTAAATGAGTGAAATATTTCATGGGCAATCAAGATGTTATCTTGAATGGATCTGTTAGCAACAAAGGCACCCTGAAAGGGGTGGATTAGCTTTTCCATAGTGCCTTTAAGTCTTGTTGTTAAGATCTTCGAGATAATCTTATAAATTGTAGAGCACAGACTTATGGGTCTGTAGTGATTCGTAGAGTTCGGGTTGTCACATTTTGGGATCAAAGAGATAAATGTGTGATTTATTTGTTTGAGCAGTTTCCCAGAAAGAAAAAAACCTTTAACTGCTTGGATAACAGAAGGACCTACAATGTCCCAATATTTTTGATAGAATTCTGCTATCATACCATCAGGCCCCGGTGATTTATCCGAGCCGATGTTAAAGACAACCTTCTTAATTTCTTCATTATATACGTTTCTTATTAATTCTGAGTTGTCATCTGTAGAGATTTCAGACTGAATTAGTTCAAGATTTTCTTGTAATAGTCTCGGGTTCAATTCTCACTTCTGAATCTTTTAATGAAATCATTTATGATTTCATTTCTAATGTTTTCTTCTCCAGTGATACTTGTTCCTTCTTGTGTTTTGATTTCTTTTATACTTTTTTCTATTTCTTCTTCCACTTGCTATTTTGTGAAAATAGCTAGCATTCGTGTCATTATATTTGGTGTGTTTTACTTTCGCTCTTTGATTCCAGTAAATTTTCTAGAAGCCCATAAGTTTTTCTTTTTCTTTTCTATGATTCTTATTTGTTTTTTAATGAGATCATTTGTAGGGTGAGTACAGATCTCAGTTTGGATTTCAGAAAGCTGTTTTTCTATGGTTTGTAATTGTGTGAAAACATTTCCAAAGGTACTTTTATTCCAGATCTTGGCATGTTTCTTGAGTAATTTTGTTTTTGATACAAGATTATACAATCTAGATCCATGGTAGTTAGTTCTCCAAGCTTGTTTAACAACGTTTCTGAAATCCTTTCTGGTCATCCAAATATTTTCAAATTTAAACGGCTGGTTTTTAAAGGGTATGGATGAGTCAAGCTCGATAGAGATGGGACAATGATCTGAGCTGGCAAAAGCATAGTGTTTAGTGCAGATATCAGGGTACCATTGGAGGATCTGCGAATGAATAAGTACCCTATCCAGTTTTTCGTATATGTTGTCTATTTCTGTTATGTTCTTTCGCCAGGTATAGATGTTTCCTTGAATAGGGGTCTCCAGTAGTTCACATTCATTTTTAAACTGTCATAGTCTTGCAAATTTTGTCAAGTTTGGTATTAAACCACCTAATTTTTCAGATGGGTCTTGTATTTCATTTAGATCTCCCATAATAATGCACGAAAGAGAACAATTTTTAATAAAGGAAATGAGTCCATTCCAGAACTCATTTTTTGCAGATTCGTTTGGAGGGGCATAGGTTAGGATTAACATAAGTTTTCTGTTTGTAAGCAGATTTGTATACTTAATACTGATAAATCTTGGTTCAATTTGGTCAATTTATAGGATTTCATTTGTAAGTTGATATGTTTTCCACATAGCACAAATTCCACCCGAGAAACCCGTGGCTGGGACACAGTAAAATTGATCGAAACTTGCTTTTTTCCATACTGTTTCACTTGGTACTTTGTTTGTTCTTGTTTCAAAAAGTGCAATTAATTGAATTCGTTCAATTTTGCAGAAGGATTCAATATCCGTCCAAAAAGTTTTCTTTCCGATTCCGCGGCAATTCCAGGTTGTGATCTTCATAAAAACCCATTTCTGTTTTTGCCCCATATCCTAAGACATTTAGGGGACTTGTGATCGTTTCTAACTAGTATAGTTTTCGTGGACATAAGAACAATAAAAGATGTAGTCCTTATATAATTAGTCGAGATATCACTTTTGTTGTTAAAAGTGAGGTCTTTTTCATTCTCATCAAGACCATTGTTAAACCAAATCCAAGATGAATTGTAGCATATCAGTTACCTTGGAGAGATCTTAGTATACAGTACTATCTGTTCACAGTACTTTAAGTTTTTCTCATACCTACTTCTGTTTTCGTTTATCTCAAACCAGTTTCTACAGTAATTATTTTTTTTAGCAGAAAAGCTGTCAAGTAATAAATGTAGCTGTAAGGATCAATCTTTAGAGAAAGAAACCATTGCCTAAGACAGTAAATCTTTGTTCTATAGGTACACTTCATATGATTCAAATTATCATTTTTGTTGCGCAAATAGCAAAAGTCACCACTCTTGGAAGAGCAAGCTTGTAGTTGGATGAACCAAAACCAAACATGGAAGTTCACAGAGATAGTGTAAATGTTTTCATTTGTCTCATCATCAAACAAAATGTTGTTCAAAATTGCAATCAAAACACAATTAGTCATAGGGTTTAACCTACAGTAACATTTGTTCATGGGATAGGTTGTCATTTGTTGTTTAGTTTCCATAGAAACACAGTTTGCTGGTGTATTGGTTTGGAAACCAACTCCAGATTGCAGCGTTTGTTTTTTCAAGAGATCTTGAGGTTTGTGAATCACTGTTTGGACTTGAGATTTTAGTTGTTCCTTAGTGTCCTGAATCACAAAATAGAAGGTAAACCAACCATTAGAATTGTGATAGCAGCAAGCAAAAAGGAAGGGATAGTATACCTTGGAGTTATAGGATTTTGCTTGGTCAACAGATTGACCAAAGGAAGGGATAGTATACCTTGGAGTTATAGTTTCCTGATCTGAGCGGTTGCTATGGTTAGTGGCATTATAATTCAGGGAAATCAAGAGTGCAGGTATGCAGGTAATTGTTCCGAAATTATTGTCATAAACAATCTTAGCAAGTAATAACAAAGCTTTCGAAGGACAAACAGGTTTACAAAGAGTGAGCAAACCTTTGTGAAAGTTTAAAGATCTCCAAAGAGAAAGAGATTCAAATCTCAGCTTAAACGAGCCCTTTCTCAGGGAAAAAAAGCACTCTTCACGCAACATAAAACAGTCTGGTTGGTCATTATTGTACAGCAACCATTTCTTATAGAAGTGGCTCTGTAGCATGTTCAAGCTATAATTGTTCAACAAATTACAGAAGTTCAGCCTTACAGATTTATAAGAAGGTTGAAAAAAACTTCCCTCGATTGGATTCTTGGTTTGAGATATGATGTAGCTAGACATAACCTTAATAAGGCTGTTAAGCCAAGAGTGGGTTGAGTGAACCAAATATATGCTAGTAAACTGTCTATCCACAGCAGACAGGGTCAAGCAAGTATTCAAATACCAGATCTCATAGAAGCAGATTTCACAGATAACAGGACTCAAGTGGGAGGCATAAAGTAAGAAGCAGAAATACTAATATTTTCCCCACAAAGGTTCAAGGTTAGAGATATCAGAATCAAGCATTCCAGGACAAGATTTAAAGACAAGAAATCAGCAAATTCAAAGTTGCACAGAAGAAAAAGAGGAGAAAGGAAAATACTACACCTGTAAGTGTCGAGCTCAGGCAGTCGGCGGGTTGATTCTTCACCACCGGCGCAGGAATCTAGAGTCAACAAGCAAATACAAGCCGAAAGTTCCGGATGGAACACAACCACATTCCCACCCCCTTTCCAGAAGCAGAAGACGAGGGAGAGAACGGGTGCAGATGCCCCACAACCCGGAGGAAGGAGCTGAGCCTCGACATGGAAGGCGAGAAACCACCACCGCGCAGTCGTCCAATCCCGAGAAAAGATTCCGATCGGCTTGTCGAGGATGGCGGTTTCGGTTTCGCCCTTTAGACGAAACTAAACTTTTCGTTCCATCACAGTGGGAGATCTGGGGGTGAGGGAGCGCCTTCCCCCGATTTGACTTGGGAGAACACCAAATATTCGCCTGATTGGCAGTAAAGGAGGTTCGATTGAGGAGGGAGATAAGCAGAAGACCAATCCATCCAAGCGAGGTGGGAGAGGGAGAGGTCCAAAGGCTCAAGGATGAATTTTCAGTGGGCGGCGCTGGATAAAAGTTTAGGGTTTGAGGGTGCCAGAAGAGGTTTGGGGTCGGTTTCAAATTCGAGAGCGTTTTCATTTTCTGCGCTTTTTATTGATTTGATTCAAGGGAGACAACACGTTCTCATGGGAGAAGAACGTGGCTAAATTTATTAAAACAATAATTAAAATAATGGGACAGATGTTACATTACGGTTCTGCCACTTGGCTAAATATTTTGTACGTTCTCCTTTATAATGTATTAGGGTAGATTAAAATAAACGTCGTAGTGTGCCACTTGGCTAAATAAACGTCATTCTGCCACTTGGCTAGTTGAAGACCCGTGCCCTGCACGGGGGCGTTATTATAAATACGTGATTGTCATATATATTAAATATAATAATATTTACTAATCGTGTTTATACATAATCAAATCAATTTTCCAATAGCAATGAAATTTAAGAAAAGTCTATAACATCAACTACTTAAAAGAACTTCTTGTATGAAACTTAAGTAGTTATAAAATATCAATCTCTATATGAAATTTAGGTAATTTATGATAAATTTTAGCAAAAACAACACAAAAAATATACATCTTAGATAAAAAGGAATAAGAAGGTCCACGTGGAATAAGAAGGTCCACGTGGAATTTGGGTTATTTTATGATCAACCAAATTGGACTCCATACTGCAATATAACAGGTGAGAGTTTTAGTTGAAAAGATAAAATTAGAACTACCATCACATAAGGTTAAAAAAAAACAATCATGGTCAAAATCAGCAAGTCTAGTTAGTTTATATTCAACAAATACATGACAACCGTATATGCTAGGAGTAGACCTGTCAACTGGGTCGGGCGGGTCGGGTTCGGGTCATATCGGGTTCCGGTCAAATCAGGTTCGGGTCGATCGGGTTGATAAATTTTTTGGGTCGGGCGGGTCGGGTTGACCCAGCGGGTCAAACATGCCCTTTTTTATGATTATTATTATGATTTTTAACTTTAATATATATGCAATAAAATATAGAAAATAAAGAAAACCCGCGAGCTCGGATTTACGTTCGGGTCGGGTCGGGTCGTGTTCGGGTTCGGATCCTTCGGGTTCGAGTCCTTCTTGACCTAGTGACGTTCGGGTCGGAGTCGGGTCCTTTTGGGTCGGGTCGGGTTTTCGGGTTGGGTCGGGTCAAGAACCCAGTGTTTTTCAGTGAAAGGGGAGGATGAACAATGCTTGGTGTAAATTGATTCTACATGGACACGTACAACTTCAATGACTATCTATATATGTACACATATATATGACATAAATTTGACTATTATATATTAATAAATATATATTAGATTAAGTTAAAATTAATTATGTAGTTTACGTAAGATATAGAGTTTAACACGATGGAAAAAATGTAGAAATTACGTACCTCCTCATCTATCAAAATCATTTCTTTCTCCGATATCTCCTTATCGGAATTGATAACACACCACATTTTTAGAAGGCGACAAAAAATAGTACACTTAACATTTTTCTCGAGGTTAAGAAGTTCATGAAAACGATGGATGCTCCTCTCCATAGTCTGCAATAAAAAAAATAGCAAATACAATGTAAAATATATACTAAATTCATGTTTAGTATAAACAAAACTTACGTTGAATACTATATCACTGCAAATGGCTGATCAAATTGAGGAAAAGTGTGGGGACGGTCTATAGTGCTGCACATAAGCTACTTATAGATTGATGGGAGAGATTGATAGGAGGTTGATTGAGGAAGAATCAAATTTTAATTGAATATTTTTTTAACTACTGTTTTGGGATGAAAAGATCGGACGACCTAAATCGCCTTAGACGGGGTAACTAGTCGATCGGGTGATAGAAAACAATTCAAACCAAATAGATAATAGACAAACAAGAAGTAAATGTAAAATAGCGAGATGATTTTATTAGATGTCGTGTAAATCAGATCGAATCGAGATACAACTTATCGTAGTAAGACAAGAGATCGGGTAGGACTCGACCGGTGGCTTTTAGGTTGCGACCGGCGACGAATCAGCGTGAACGACTCTCTGAGAGCTAAGCTTAGAGCAAAATGTGTTCTTCTGATGTGTTTCTGAGCGAGAAAATGTTGTTGTCTCACATAATTGTGTGTGTGCCTCTTATCTTCTTCTTCGTCCAAATATGGCAAGTTCTTCATGCCTCTGACCGTTACATTTCGATTCCATCTTTATCTTCAACGCCGGGATTTTATTATGGAGATTCTATCACTAATTGCTGCTTATTATGGTGTTGTGTAAATGCTATGGCCGTTGATCAATCTTGGCATTTAATGCTTGGCGGGGTTTTCGCGATCTTGTCGGAGGGCGTTCGACTGGAGAAGTCCCGTCGCCTCCTCTGGGCTTTTCTCTTGTTCTTCCGATCCGTCGTGGGCTTGGGCTTGATTTGCTCGATCCATCTTCCCAGGGGATGCCAGGCCCAACAATAGCCCCAAGTTGCTTTGGGCTTTCGGTTTAGGCAAGTAAAGCGGAGTTCGAGGCAACTTCTCTAGACACGATCTCTACCATCCTTTTTTGGCACGGTTGTCTAGGGTTACGTGGCGTGCGATCGGGGCACAATGCGACGCCTCTGCAGGTCTTTACTTCCCTCCATAAATTCGGAGCAGAGGAGAGCGATTAGACTTCACTTCGTCTTCTCCTACAAGCTTCCTTGGTAAGTTTTCCAATTTCTCTAGCCATAGCTCTTCGATTCCCTTCTCTTTCCATCCTTGAAATGGTTTCTAGCAAAGCTTCCGAGTCGTCGAAGATTCTTTCTGACTTGCGCGAGGGCGAAGCTCCTCCTCGCTTCATTTTGAAAGAGTCGAATGCTCTGACGAGCACTCTGTCCCAAGCAGAACTGGATCAAATTCTTCAAGTTGGAGGCTTTCCACCGGAGACGGTTGCCAAGCTGCCTCACCCGGATGAGAGGGCCGATGCGCATTATGAAGGATGGGTTTGTTTTTACGCATACCCGTTTCGAATAGGGCATAAATTTCCTTTCTCTCCCCTTGTCAGGGATTTCTTAGCTACTTTGGCGTTGGCGCCATGTCAAGTGATGCCGCAGGCATGGAGGGTTCTTAGGGTCTTGGACCTTGTAAATGTCTTATCTGGGGCTGATTTCGATTTTGATGCTTTGTGGTACAACTACTTCATTGGGTCGAAGAGCTCCTCACGCGTTCAGTTACGTATCCGACATGGTCGGAAGCCTTTGGTGCTGAATCTCGACGTGAACGACCGAGGATGGGGGTCGAAGTTCTTTTTTGTCGAACGCTCGTCTCTGGAGAAGGGGGAGAGTGTCCGTTCTTGTTGACTGAGTGGCGAGTTGAGAGTACGTGTTTGTCTTCTTCTTTGCTTGTTTATGTGTCTTAACTTTTGTTTTAACTTTTCTTATTTGTAGTTCTTGAACCAGAAGATCTGGAGGTGAGTAGCCGGTCGGAAGGCTTGTCAAAGATTGTTCTTGGAGTTCCCGTGTCTGAGAGAAAGTTTGTGAACGTCAACCTGGTGTCGATGACTCCTGCTTCTCAAGACGACATGTCGAACATCTCATCATCTCGCGCAAAAGGTAGACTCTCGACTCTGGGAGTCCTTCTTTACTGTTTTTTATTTCGTCGTGTGCTTTAGGATCTTCTCCTTTTTTGTTGTCTTGTCGTGTCAGTTTCCCCTGGTGGTCGAACGAGTGCTCGTCTGAAGGTGGTGTCTGGAAAAGGCTTGATCGAACAGAGAAAGGCGGCGGCAAAGGCGGCGTCGAGCAAGTCAATTCTGACGAACCTGGCACCCCCACTCAAAGTCGGTTCCAAGAGGAAGGCAGGTGCTCCCTCCGATGATGTCATGGCAGAGGCGATTCCCAAGAAGAAGGAGGCGCCCACTGAAGGAGTCGTCAAGATCGGCGCGGTCGGACAATCGATTGCCGACCTCTTTTACGCCCAAGACCCGACTTTGAAATCGGAAGTTGACGACGCCTCTCCTCTGGACTGCATTGGTGAAGCGGGATGCTCCGCATGGAAGGTGAGTTGTCTTTATTTTGTATTTCTCCCTCTTTCGTTGACTAAGTTTTCTAACTACTTGTTTGTACTTTCTTTCTTTAGTCTTTCCAGTACCTCTTGGGCGCGTATTCTGGCGTTAAGGCGATGGTTGCCAAGGCCGAGGAAAGAGCTGCCAGGTCGGAGTCCGCTCTTGCGTCCTTGAGGACCAAGTTGGAGGGATCGGAGAGCCGTTGTCGGGAGACTGAGCGCTGTCTCACCAGGGAGTTGAAGAGCTGTCAAGAGGAGCTGGTTGTAAGCCGGAAAGAGTTTGAAGAGAGCCGATCAGGCATTGAGGAAGAGGTGAAGCAGGCTCGGATCGTCGATGGCCAGATCGCTGGTGACGTTGGTGATTTTTACGCGCTGAAGTCATGCGTCGAAATGATCGAGGAGTTCGGCAAAGGCAAGCACAAGCTCTGGGACTTGAAGGCAGAGAAGGAGACCTTGGACTCCATGTTCCCAAAGGGCAACCCTGGTCAGGAGCTGTTTCGCTTAGCCGGCGTCGGAGAAGAGGCCGTGGACAAGGGTGCCGACGAGGATGAGGCCCACTCTGGCGATGTCGGGCCGACTAACGAGGCATCCTCTCTGGAACCAGCCCCTGTCGAAGGTAATGTTGTTGTCCTCGATGCCTGATTTGCATTTCTTGCGTACTTTCGACTTTGTTTGCCCCACCTGCGTGTGGGTTTGAATATTATGTGTTTTGGCGACCCGTCCACCATCGTGGGTCGCGTTTATGTATAAAAATGTTTGTATTTTGATGCAATTTCGTCTTTATATATAGAATCGTATGCTAGTTTATTTTGTACATGTTCGTCAGACTTTCAAGGGAATAGTCGGTGACGCTTTATGTATGTCGGTTTTGCCCGTGTGCTCCTTCGAGTGGGGCTCCGCCGTATGTATGTGTGTAGAGCAGGCCTGCGATTTGTTTGTGTATTGTGTTAGTCATGACTTTATACCGGGGAGGTAAGCAATATGTTTCTATTGCGTGAATATAATAAGGTGTCGTACCTTATGTTTTATGTAAGGCAGGCGGTGTGCCGACGTGCCTGTGTTGTCATCTCCCCGTGTTCCGATCGATCGTGTAATGTAATGTAAGCGCTTTTTGCGGATGACTAGATCCAGTGTATATGTCAATGATGTTCTGCATTTGTATTTTGTAAGGAGGAAGTCCTCGCTTAGTGTCAGATGATAACATGTAAAAGAAGATAGCGATGTATATGCGATAGTAAGTGATGTATAAAATTGTGTAATGCTTTACCTTGTTTGATTCAGAAATGGTATAGCTTTAGATGTGCTGCGTTCCAATTTCTTGGGATTGGTTGTCCGTCCTAGTCTTCTAACTGGTATGCTCCTTGTCCGACTACTTCGGTGATTAAGTAGGGTCCTTCCCATTGTGGTGCGAGCTTTTCGTCGGACGAATTCTTGGTGTTCTGGAATGTTTTCCTGAGGACCCAATCTCCGACCTTGAATGCCTTGATCCGGACATTCTTGTTGTAACTCCTTGCTACCTGTTGTTGAAACCTGACCATCCTGATTCGGGCTCTTTCTCTGATCTCGTCCATTGTGTCCAGATCGTGTGCCAATTCGACGTTGTTCTGATCGTTCGTCTGAAGGTTGCAACGGGCGGTCGGAACTAGTAGCTCAGTCGGAATGACTGCCTCACTCCCGTAGACGAGAGAGAAAGGCAACTATCCGGTCGCATTCTTTGGAGTGGTCCTGTCAGACCAGAGAATGAGTGAGAGTTCGTCTGCCCATTTGCCTTTAGCCCCAGTGAGGCGTTTCTTGAGGTTGTTGATAATGATTTTGTTGCTGGATTCGGCTTGTCCGTTGGATTGCGGGTACCGAGGTGTGGATGTGACCAACTTGATGTTCCATTGGTCGCAGAAGGCTCGGGTCTTATGACTGATGAATTGGGAGCCATTGTCGCACACGATTTCTGATGGGACGCCAAATCTGCACAAGATATTGCATTTTATGAATGAAATGACATGTTGATCTTTTACCTCTCTGTAGGCTTCTGCTTCGATCCATTTAGAAAAGTAGTCCGTCATGGTGAGGAAGAAAACTCTTTGTCCCGACGCGGGCGGAAGCTTCCCGACAATGTCCATTCCCCATCTCATAAAGGGCCATGGAGCCAAAGTCGGATGGAGGAGCTCTGAGGGTTGATGATGGACGGGCGCATGCCGCTGACAGGCGTCGCACTTCTTGGTGTACTCCATAGCATCTTTGTTCATCGTGGGCCAGTAGTACCCATTCCGCAGAGCTTTCCCTGAGAGGCTTCGTCCGCCGGTGTGGTTCCCACATTCTCCTTCGTGTAGCGATTGTAAGATACGTCCGATTTCTGGAGTCTTGAGGCATCGTAGGAGTAGCCCTGTGACAGATCTTTTGTACAAGATGTTATCTAGGATATCGAAAGAGAGTGCTTGTACCTTGAGCTTTTTTGCTTCTGTCTTGTCGTCGGGCAGAATGCCGTCTTTTAACCATCTGATGTAAGGTAGCATCCAGTCGTCATTGGTGTCGACAATGTCTTCTTCTGGTCAGTCGCCTATTTCCATGGCGACGAGTTCTTCAAGCGGTGTTGTTGACTCGACGGATGTCCTTGGGACGGCTGGCGTCATGATGTGGGCCAATGGTATGTACGGAAATTCTTTCGGGTCCAAGGCGGATCCTAGGTTGGCGAGTGCGTCAGCTTGGGAGTTAAGATCCCTGGGTACCTGTCTGATGTCAAATGTTTGAAATTGTCCGATCAGCTTCTTGGCTACCTCCAAGTAGGCTATCATTCTGATGTCTTTAGTGTTGTACGACCCTTGTATCTGGTTCACGACTAGCAGGGAGTCGCAAATGACTTCGATCTCTCGGACCCCTAGGTCACGAGCCAGGATGAGTCTGAATATGAGTGCCTCATACTCAGCTTCGTTGTTAGTCGCATCCCACTCACATCTGACGGCCTGGGCTATCTTGTCCCCTTGTGGCGATTTTAGCACGGCCCCTAGCCCCGATCCTCTAGCGTTCGACGCACCATCGGTGTGGAGTTCCCATGTGCATGTTTCTTCTGTTGCGAGCAATTGCGTTGCTTCTCTTGTGGCTTCTTATTCTACGGTCGGGCTGTAATCAGCCACAAAGTCAGCTAAGGCCTGCGACTTGATTGCCGTCCTGGGCTCATATTCGATGTCGTAACCGCTGAGGTATATGGCCCATTTGGTCATTCGTCATGTGAACTCGGGTTTCCTCATGATTGCTCTCATGGGATGATTAGTGCAGACAGTAATAGTATGGAATTCAAAATAAGGTTTAAGTTTGTTCGAGGCCATTACCAATGATAGTACGAGCTTTTCAAGTGACGAATACCTCGTTTCTGCCGGTAACAGCGTCCGACTGACATAGTATATTGGCGACTGCTTGCCGTCTTCTTCTCTGACCAGTACTGCGCTTACGGCTGATTCTGACACTGCAAGATATAGAAATAAGGGCTCGTCGCCTTTAGGTTTGGTCAGTAACAAGGGAATGGCCAGGTATTCCTTCAAGTTTTGGAACGCCGCTTCGTGCTCTTTTGTCCATTGAAAGGACTTGTTATTCTTGAGAGCGTCATGGAAGGGTTTGCATTTGTCGGATGATTTGGAGATGAATCTGTTCAGAGCTGATATCCGACCTGTAAGTTTATGTACGTCTTTGATGCATCGGGGGGATCGGAGGTTGATGAGAGCCTTGATCTGTTCCGGGCTGGCTTCTATTCCTCTTTGTGTCACCATGTACCCCAAGAACTTTCCTGACGACACTCCGAAGGAGCACTTAGTAGGGTTTAGTTTCATGTTGTACTTTTTTAGCACTTCGAAGCTGTCGCGAAGGTGGTCGATGTGATCTTCTTTCCTTTTTGATTTGACCAACATGTCGTCTATGTAGACTTCCATCGTGTCCCCAATCTGGTCTTTGAACATTTTGTTGACTAGTCGTTGATACGTAGCCCCTGCATTTTTGAGACCAAAAGGCATTACTCTATAGCAATAGATACCTTGGCTAGTGACGAACGCTGTTTTTTCTTGGTCTTCGGGTTCCATGAGGATTTGATTGTAGCCACTGAAGGCGTCCATGAAGGTAAGCATTTCATGTCCCGTCGTTGCGTCGACCATAGCGTCGATGTGGGGTAGAGGAAACGAGTCTTTGGGACAAGCCTTGTTGAGGTCTGTGAAGTCGATGCAGACTCTCCACTTGCCATTATTCTTCTAGACTACGACCACGTTGGCTAGCCACTCGGGATAATGGACCTCCCTGATTTTTCCTGTTTCCAATAAGCTCTTGACTTCGTCATCGACTATCTTTGTTCCGCTCGGGAGCGAACTTCCTGCGTTTTTGCTTGACAGAGGGGGTGAGATGGATCTACATTCAATTTATGTGTAATAACGTTTGGAGATATTCCGACCATGTCCTCATGCGACCATGCGAAACAATCGGCATTGGTCCTGAGAAAGTCGAGGAGTTGTTGTCTGGTCGAGTCGTCCAAGTCCGACCCGACCCTTACCGTTTGGTTTGGCTTTGAGGGATCTAGTGCGATCTCGTCGAGTTTTTCCATTTCTAGTTCGACGTACCGACTAGGTCCTTCGCCGCTCTATGGTTGCTATGCGGTCTTGTGTTCGACTGCGCTCTTCATAGAAGCGACGTAGCACTCCTTAGCGGTCCTTTGATCTCCTTTAATTTCTTAGACTCCCCATTCAGTGGGGAATTTGATGACTTGATGATATGTTGAAGGTACTGCCTTCATAACGTGTATCCATGGCCTGCCAAGAATACAATTATAGGGAGACGGACAATCTAGGACTAAGAATTTCACCTGTCGGTTGATTCTCCCAGCGTATGTGGTTAGAATGATTTCACCGGTCGTATGCTTGACCTCACCGCTAAACCCGACCAGTGGGGTCGACTTTTTGATTAGGTCGTCTTCGATCAGACCCATCTCTTTAAGGGCGTCAAGGGTTAAGAGGTTTGTCGAACTCCCTGTATCGATTAGTACTCTCCGTATTAAGCAATTACCAATGGACAAAGAGATTACCAGACCGTCGTGGTGACTATCCGACCCGTTGGAGTCGGACTCGTCGAATGTGACTGTCGGAAGGTTGGAGGTCTTCTTTAGCTTGAATTCTGACGTCTCGGGCTTGTCGCCCTTGCTTTCCTTGGCATGCCACTTAGCCGCGGAGTATGTGTTCCCACATATGTCCGATCCACCTGAAATAGTATTGACAATTTTTGTATGGACGGGAGATGGGGGTTTGTTCTGTTTTACCTGATCTCGACGTTCCATGGTAGCTTTCGCCCGCTCTGAGATTACGTCGCGCAGGAGCCCATGTGAGAGTAACCTAGCGACTTCCTTTCGCAGGGCGATGCACTCGTCGGTCGAATGACCGTGGTCGCCGTGGAATTCGCACCATCGGTTCATGTCTTTCTTGACATCCGGTCGGTCGCTCTTTCGGGGCCATCTTACCTCTTTTCCATACTTGTCGAAACTCTTGACGAGCTCTGACATGGAAACATTAAAGTTATAAGACTGGACCCTAGGAGGCAACGCCGGACCGTCTCTCCAATCCTGTGACCTGTCTTGGAAAGAGTTTACCTGGTTCGGCTCGTTTCGATTACGAGAGTAGGGGTGAGGACGTCTGTCTCGACGGTTGTCGGAGGGATTTTTGCGATCGGATGGATCGGATCCGTGTGAGGCTTTTCGCGACTCACGATCCTCTTCCAATCTTACTTCTGCCATGCTCTTGGCCTAGACATCTTCGAAACTTCTACACGGGCACTTGGTAATTTCGTTGTAGAGATTGTTGTCTTTGACCAGACCTTGTCGGAAGGCTTCGATGGAGGTTGTGACGTCACAGTGGGGGATCGCCACTTTCTCCTTATTGTACCTATTGAGATAATTCCGAAGAGGTTCGTTATACCTTTGTGTGACTCGGTAAAGGTCACTTGATTGTCTCTCGAGCCTCCGACTGTTGGCGAACTGACTCTTGAAAGAGTTGACCAGATCCACAAATGATGCAATCATTCCCTGAGGCAAACGCATAAACCAAGTTAGTGCGGGGCCCGCGAGGGTCGTGCCAAAACTTTTGCACATGACGGCCTCGCGGCTCTCCCTTGAAACGGATGCAGCCATTAGTTTTTCTTTATAGAGAGAGATATGGTCATCTGGATCGGTGGTGTCGTCGAACGTCGCCATGTTGGAGAGATGGAACTTCTTGGGAATCTCGACCCTTGCGATTTCTTCAATGAACGGGGATTCTTCGAATCCATCGGATGCTTCCCTCTCGATTGGTTGCGGGACTCCTGGGAGCCTGTTAAAGCGATCGTCGATCATCGATCGTCTTCATGTGTCGGTCGAGCGTCTGCTGGAAAAGAGCCAGGACATCTGGCGGATTGGTAACCTGTGGTTCGTCGATTCGTGCCCCTGCCGACCCGATCGGTGTGGAAAAAGTGACATTGTTAGTCGAAAACGGATTAGAAAAAGGAATTCGAGATGTACCTCTGTGTGTCCGGGCCGTCGTATGCTCGGAGGTGTTGGCTCGATGTTGTCCATGTCGAGGCGCGTTCGGACGCTGCCGTGGATGGGCATGTTCCTGGATCATGAGGCCATCAATTGTACCTGCGACTTAAGAGACTCATTTTCACGGGTTAGTTGTGCGATCTCGGCCTCGGATTGGGTCGACAGGGCGGCTAAGGTTTCGGTCTTTTGGCGTTGCTGGGCTAGTTCCTCTTGAAGGGTGGCCATTTTCTGGGAAAGTTCTTGGAACTAGGTTAGAGTAGGATTTTCGGTCGTGTTTCCTGGAGCTTGGGTTTCGTCTACGAGACGTGGTTCTTCAGCGTTGGCAGGTGGGTCGATAGTCATGGTTGAAAAGTTTCGGAAGGGTGATCGGCAAGTTGCCCCACGGTGGGCGCCAAATTGTTTTGGGACGAAAAGATCGGATGACCTTTATCGCCTTAGACGGGGTAACTAGTCGATCGGGTGATAGAAAACAATCCAAACCAAATAGATAATAGACAAACAAGAAGTAAATGTAGAATAGCGAGATGATTTTATTAGATGTCGTGTAAATCAGATCGAATCGAGATACAACTTATCGTAGTAAGACAAGAGATCGGGTAGGACTCGACCGGTGGCTTTTAGGTTGCGACCGGCGACGAATCATCGTGGACGACTCTTTGAGAGCTAAGCTTAGAGCAAAATGTGTTCTTCTGATGTGTTTCTGAGCGAGAAAATGGTTGTTGTCTCACGTAATTGTGTGTGTGCCTCTTATCTTCTTCTTCGTCCAAATATGGCAAGTTCTTCATACCTCTGACCGTTACATTTCGATTCCATCTTTATCTTCAACGCCGGGATTTTATTATGGAGATTCTGTCACTAATTGCTGCTTATTATGGTGCTGTGTAAATGCTATGGCCGTTGATCAATCTTGGCATTTAATGCTTGGCGGGGTTTTCGCGATCTTGTCGGAGGGCGTTCGACTGGAGAAGTCCCGTCGCCTCCTCTGGGCTTTTCTCTTGTTCTTCCGATCCGTCGTGGGCTTGGGCTTGATTTGCTCGATCCATCTTCCCTGGGGATGCCAGGCCCAACAACTACTACTCCCTCCGTCCCATAATGTTTGTTCTATTTTGACTGGGCATATTTGTTGAGGCGGATTTTGTATTGTTAATATCTCTAATTACATATTAATAAAAATTATAATTTTTTGATATTATCAAAGTACTCGTTGAGACGAATTAAACAAGATCCCACATGACTATATTTTTTTCTTATATATTGGAAGAAATCTTAAAAATTCTCTTCAACTATGAATAGTATACAAAAGAAAAAACATGACGAATATTATGGGACGGAGGGAGTATAATATTTCTAAAGATACTAAAAGTGAAAAGATTTTATACTAAAAGTGAATATTTTAAATGGATACGTATTTGGAGGTTGACCATAGAAAGAGCTATCACTGAGGAAAAACAATTAGTTGCAACATTCAAGATTTTGTTTGTATCAGTTTAGATTTTATAAAAGATTTTGTAGATTATGCCTTGGTAAATAACAAATTCAAGATTATATTCCTTCTAAAAAAAAGAGAGAATCAAGATTATGATAAAAATATATAATTAGTTGCAACATTCACTTGGGATAGATTTTTAATTGACTATTTTCTACGGTATAAAGAAACTAAATAATTATTAATTAATTAAACGATTTTTTCGCCTGGTATCCTTGAGGTATCGCGAAATTCGCGAGATGCCCCAAAGTTTGACCCATTTCGCGTAGTACCCCCGAGTTTCATTTTTTTTCCCGCCAAATACCCTTCTGTTAAAAAGCCTAACAGAAATCATTAATTTTACAAAAAATCAAAAAAAAAACCAAAGCCATCGTATTCGATCACAAAGTCATCAGGTCTTGTGTTTGTTCTGCTCTCAAACTCCATAGTATAAGACAAGCCCCAGCATCCTCCCTACTTCACACCATTCCTCAAACACAAGTCCTCACTTCGCTCAGATCTCATCTTGTTTAAGTGCTTAAGAACATTGCCGGTCGGTGCAACTGCTGCAGGTGCAAGGCTCTCAGCTGGTGCTGCATATACAAGAATTGCACCACGAAGTCAAAACCCAAGCTTAATTCCTTCATCATTCTTAATTAAACTTAAAAGTTCGTTCTCCTCTTTAAATCCATAAATTGAATCCCTAAATTCTTGAATGAAATCCCTAAATCAAATTCCCAAATCCCTAAATTGAAATTGTAAACAAATTTATAATCCCTAAATTTTGAAATATAGAAGTTTAAAACAAATACCTATTGCAATTCATTTCCAACGATGAAGGCCGCCATCAAATCTCTTCCAGCAATAGTAATGACGAGGAGAATGAGCGCCGGGAGGAGATGACGGGAAGAGAACATACGCCGGCATCGTCGACTTCAGGGGAGAAATGTCACCAACTTACGCCGACAAGAACGAAGAGGTGTCGCTCGACGTCGTCTGGTTCAGAGGGTCATCGACGTCACCACCAAAGGAGCGTGAATGAGGAGTTCGCGGGCGGGACAAGCACAAATTGTGCAGAGAAGAAGAAGAGTTTTTTTTTTAAAAATAATTAAAATAAATATGCTTTTCTTTGTTTAAATGAACTTGACGGTATCTGTTAAATTCAACCCTAACATGGCTTACCTGGGTGGAGCGGTGGAGTCGGGCTCGAAGACGGTGGAGGCGAGGTGGCGGAAGGGAGTCGAGCAACAAAACGGTGGAGGCAGCGGCGACTCGAGTCGGGTCGAAGGCAGAGGGGAGGCGTGCTCGAAGGCGGGAGGGGAGGCGAGCAACGTGGAGTGGTGGAGGCTGGTCGCCGGAGGAGCACAGAGAAGACCAGGGTGCGGGTCGAGCATGAAGAAGACACAGATCTGATTTTTTTTTTAATTAACGATTTCTGTTAGGCTTTTTAACGGAAGGGTATTTGGCGCAAAAAAAACGAAACTCAGGAGTACCACACGAAATGGGTCAAACTTTGGAACACCTCGCGAATTTCGCGGTACCTCAGGGGTATTAGGCGAAAAAACCGTTAATTAAATGTGTAAATAAGTGGGATCAAGTAAATTTTCAACTATTTATTTTAATATAGGGTGATGTGGCGTTATTCAACGGATGACATGTGACAGAAATTGCTACTGCTTGAGTATACAGTAATTGATTGATGATTAGGGTAGATTAAAATAAACGTCGTTGTGTGTCACCGAGAGTTCCAGAAAATAAACAGATGTCGTAGTAATGTGTGAAAGCGTGTCCCGTTGAATGGGTTACAGGAAGTGCAAAACTAACCTTGACACATTTTTTCAGCATACATAATTATCACTGAATTGTGATGTGAGTGAGATACACAAAGCTTACGTAGCGCATTTATGCATGGTTGGCCGGTAAGTAGTACGAGTAGTAAACAGTGACAAAACGATATATCTTATCTGTATACACGCTGAAAGAGAATAATAAAGGGGAAAATGGAACCATTTGGAAGAATGATACTTTAATTCTATTCTTTAGGATTCAGATGAAACTGAATTCAGGTGAAAAGCACTATATATTGAAATCGAGCTAAATTAGCATCCTCACATGACAAGATAAAAAAAACTATACAGAAGAGATAGAAAATCATAAAGATATACTATGAAGAAAAATAAGTAGAAGGATCAGATCAAAATTAGGGATTCACTCACCCACAATAGCCGTGTATATCAAAATTAGGGATTCCCTCCAAATCACTCGGCGCCGCCTTCACGGCCTCTTGCAAACCGTCGTGTCCGCCGCCAATTTTGCCGGAATACCGCCACCGAACCCCAAATCCGGTCCACTCGACCCTGAACCGGGCTCCCAGAATCCGTACCGCCGCCTTGCTCGCCCCAAGACTCGCCGCCGCCTTGCTCGCCCAAGTTACGTCGCCATTATCTAAGGAGTCGAAGGTTGAAGATGAAGTGGTCGAGTGACTCTTTTTTTGGTTCATGCTTCACTAAATACAAATTGCTAAAGAAGTTTTTCTTTTTTTGATTTTTTTATCTTTCTTTTTTAATTATATAAATGAGCAAATGTGTGAAAAAAATTTGTCATTCGTGTTTTATGGTTTCACATCAGCATATCCACCGGAAATTTCACCGAAAAAATAGACCATATCATTTTGGGTTAATATTGACATAGTTCGGGTACGTTTTTACAATTTTTAAAGTTCGTATTATTTTTTAAACATATGCGATAGTTGGTATTATTTATAGTTATTTTTTCTGTATAAAAAATTAAGAACAATGGTCCCACATTTTTTTAAAAATAATTTACCATTTTAAAAGGCTAATTACAAAAAAATCACCCCTTATTTTAGAGAGTTTATAACAAACCACCCTTTATTTTGGTTTTTATATAAAATCATCCCTTATAACAATTAGTTTGTATCAAATCACCCATTATTTTGGTTTTTATAGAGAATCACCCTTTATAACATTAGTTTTCATCAAACCAACCCTAGACCTTTCCCATTAGGCTTGTATTAACTCGTCCAATTTCTTATCTCTTGGATGGTCTATCGCTCATTATTAAGGGTACACACTTGAAGGATGAAGCTTTCGACTCTTACTTTCATCCCAAAGAACAAGTAGCGTGACTTAAGATAGAGACAAAAATCTATGACAATTGTCCTATATTTGCTTGTATTGACTCACCATTTTAAAGAAGTTAGGGTTATGTAAATTCAATGATCCAATTTTCATGTTTATCTTTAATTAAGGGTTTGTTCGGTATGATTGAGGCTTATCAGGACTGAGGCTGAAGTAGGGACTGAATTGGACAAAAGCTGATTGGAAGAAAATAAGTTGTGGGTTGAATTGTATTGTGACTGAAGCTGAATGTAAGAGTCTGAAACATAAATGTTTCTTCGGTATAAATGACTTATTGGAGCTTAATTTTACATAAAAAATACAAATTTGCCCTTATTAAATTTTTTGAGGGGTATCATGTACAATGCACATGATACATTTTCCCCAAATTTTCTTTCTTCCTTGTTTAAAATTTAGGGTTCATTCTTGGCAGTTCCAGCTCTCCCACGTTCGTCTTCCTCAAGCTCTAGATCGTGACATTGGCGCCTCTCCCAAGTCCGTCTTCCTTAAGCAGCTCACGACGCTTGTTCGTCTCCTGGCGCTTGTTACTCTGGAGGTTATCTGAAGAATTACACTTCCAGATCCAGCCTTGAAACTCAAAGGACAGAAAAATGGAGAACGCAATAAGAGAAGATGGGTCGGGGTCTTCCGAGACAGATCTGAGCGAAGAGGGGGGAAGAAGTTTAGGGTTAAGGAGACATGGAAAATATGATAAGAGAGGAAGAAGATCTTACAGAGGATGGCGATGGGCGATTTCTTAGAACACGCTCGCTTCAATGGAACTGCAAATGCATCGCTCAGAAGTGGCCCAACATAAGACCCATAAGTTGGAGATCAGGGTTGATAGATTTCACCAAATTTCAGTCCAAATAATCCTCGTTCAGTCATCGATAAGTCGTGTTGCCGCCGAACACCATTTTAGAAGGAAGATGACTCGCGTGAACTGATTGCTCCAGATAAGACCCTTAAGACCCCCAAATAAGCCATACCGAACGAGCCCTAAAATCTTTAGATTATGCCTCCAACTGAGGGCTTGAACTGAGCCAACCTCTTCGATATCAGTCCAATGATGACAATGATTTGCTTGCTCCTCGATGACAATAAACGCATGGATCTCGGAGTTCATCATAAACCTAGGAAGCTTCGCCTGCTTAATGGATGTTAGGGAGGACACCATTATTGAGAAGAGACACATTATTAAGTATAGAGAATCAATATTAATTGAGCGTGAGAGAAGTAAGGCTTAGTTAATGCCTAACGAGAAATGAATGGGTGGCTCATTGCAACATTAACTAGTTAAGGAGTGATTTAGTGCAAATATCAAGACAAAGGGTGGTTTGATGCAAAATAATTGTAATAAGGGGTGGTTTTCTACAAATAACAAAATAAAAGGTAATTTATTACAAACATCCCAAAACAAGAGATGGTTTTGTGTAATTTACCCTTTTAAAAATAATCTTAAACTTAATTAATAATCAAATCTAAATAAAATAGATCTTCATTCAAGTCAGAATTTAATTAGGAAACCCAATTGTAATTAATAACTAGAAATCGAAGCCCGTGCGAAGCACGTGCCTTTTGTGTATATGTTGTCGCGGTTTAAATGTGAATTTGTAATATATGAATTGTTGTTGCATGTTTTATCTTAAATGATATATTGTTTGATATGTATTTAATGTAATATCTAAGTATTTTAGGTATAAAATGCTATGATCATACGGGACATGGTTAAATTTTATTGTAGTTAAGTCTATGTAAGATTTTTTTTGTTATGTAAATGACAAAATTGTTGGTAATATTTTAAGGTATGGTATCAAATTGTAAGAGTTTGGAATGAAAAAACCTATGATCACATTTATATTATTTAATATTTAGTCTTTTAAGTAGATAATATAAGATGTTCAATGATTTTAAATAATCTACCATTTTTTTTTTAAACTTGGGATATATTTGAAGTACATAACATAACATCAATTTAAAAATACTATAATATTCATGATATTTAAAAAAAGTCCCCATTTTTATTTTTTATTTAATATAAATAAAATATGAGTCACTTCTTTAGATTAAATTATGTAATCATAAATCATTAATACAATAGAATGTAAATTGTAGATTTTTTTTGTTTTTTAATGGGAACAACAATAAATATAGATAAACGTAAATGTATTATCTATATATAACAGCTAACCCAAAAAAAAGATATCCGACAGAGAGAAGTATTTTTATTTTAATTTAGCAATTTTCCGTTTTCAAAATATTTGAGTAATTGTTTTTTGCTTTGTTTTTATCTGGTACAGTATTAAGGGAATATTTTTAAAATATGGTATTATTTTATGCTATTATTAAACGTTAGTGAACAAAAGTTAACGACATTAGTACTCGAATTGAGTTAAGATAAGTTTGACAATAAAAGGAAAAATTAATTAAGTTATGTGGTGATATTTAAAGTGAATGATTATAGGTAGTACTTTAAAGTCAAGTGTAGGATGGTGGCTCACTGACTCGTGCTCTAGAAGCTTTTGAAATCCTACCATTGCTTTACCCTTCTCAGTGAAAGGGCAACTGCAATTCTCATTTGAGTCATTTGATTTTTTTGAGTTTCACTCTACTGGAAAGAAGAATGGTGAGATCTAGGGTCGATTCCAAAAAAATTCTCAGAAGCTTTGTTTGGTCCTCAAGAAGTCGTCGATTGTTGTGTTCATATGTGATGTAACCTTGCCCGACGGAAAGACTACAAGTTGTTGTCAAGGATCCGATGAACGCGTAGTAGGGCGTAGCAACTCTTCGGAAAGGAATGGAGGTGGCGGCGGGCGGTAGGGTTTCAGAAACCCCCTTGGAGACCGACGGACTGGTGGAGGCGCGGCGGAGAGAGAGAGAGGTGCGGCGGAATTAGGGTTTCGATGCAAGAGGGGCGGTGTGAAGGTGGGTGAGGGGCGGCGCTAGGGTTTGGAGGGGCGGCAAGAACTAGGGTTAGTTCTTATTACAAGGTTGCGGAAAAGTAACGTGATAATTAGGTAACCGAATCGATGCGCCATGATAGTTCGACTAGAAACGCAAAGATTGTTGACGTCAGGGCCCGGGTTTCAGGAGATTACTCGACTGTAAACAAAAGCTCTATTTCGACGTGCCTTGAAATGAAGACATAAATTCCTACTTATACTAGAGAGTTGATTTAATGGGCCAGACTCTCTAGTTACTAAATCTGACGGCCCATTTAACACAAATGGAAACCACTCCAGAACTAACAGCTACTAAAAATAGAAATACTGTAAACAGAAAGTACTAAAGAAGTAATGTCTAGAAATAGTAAGAACTAGAAATAGAAAGTCTCCTAAATCTAGCTCGGAATTGATGTAGTTGTAGAGGAGTCAGTCACGGCTAAGCTGACGAGACACAGAAGCTCGAACGCTGTAGTGATTTGGCTGTGGCTGTTTACAAGTCTGGTCACCAAGGATTGTGTCGCTGCTTGGACACTCTTCGCTCTGGCGCGGGTGATAGGACCTATAGGCGAAAGTCTCATGGCGTCTTCCTCCTCTGTAGCTGACATGGAGGGCTGGGTCACATCACCCTCCCCCACTTGAGTGTGAAGCGTCCCCGCTTCACCCTCATCATACTCAGGCTCAACATATGGTGCTAAGTCAGCGACGTTGAACATCGGATGCACCCCATACTTGTCCGGGAGCTCGAGCTGGTAGGCGTTGTCGCCATGAAGACTCTGAAGGGACCATCACCCCATTGGTCGAGCTTGGACTTGCGGACGGAAGGGAATCGCTCCTTCCGCAAGTGAAGCCAAACCAAGTCGCCTGGGGCGAAGATCAAGCGTCGCCTGCCCTTGTTCTTCTGGGCAGAGTACTGCAGGGCACGCCGCTCCAGCTGTGTTCGTGTCCTCCTGTGCAGCTCCTGAATGTGCTCAGCCAACTTGTCAGCAGTAATGTTCTCCTGGTCCTACAGCGGGTATGGCGTCATGTCCAGCGGCGTCAGCGAGTTCCTTCCATATACGACCTCGAAAGGAGTCAGCTTCGTCGCAGAGTGCCTGGACTTGTTATAGGAAAACTCAACTGTAGCAAGTAAGTCCTCCCACCTGCGTGGGTTAGCCTTGAGAACCGTCCGAAGGAGGGCTCCCAAGGTACGGTTGGTCACCTCCGTCTGACCATCCGTTTGTGGGTGATAGCTAGTAGAAAATAGAAGCTTGGTGCCTAGCTTTCCCCACAAGGTTCTCCAAAAATGGCCCACAAACTTGGTATCCCTATCACTAACAATAGTTTTAGGGACACCATGCAAGCGCACCACATGCTCAAAAAACAATCCAGCGATGTCGGTAGCATTGTTGGTGTTCTTTTAGGGAATAAAATGTGTCATCTTTGAGAACCTGCCGACCACTACAAATATGCAATCTCTACCACGCCGAGACATAGGCAACCCTGTGATAAAATCCATCGAAAGATCTTCCCACGGGGCTGCAGGAATCGAGAGGGGCGTGTAGAGACCATGTCGACTCGAGCGTGCCTTAGCCTTTTGGCATGTCACACAGCTCTTGCAATACCTGGTAACACTTTGGGCCATCTTTGGCCAGAAAAAGTGCTCCCGAAGTGCGGCAAGGGTCTTAGACACCCCAAAATGGCCACAGCTATCATGTGCTTCCTGGAGCAACACGTGTCTGACAGAAGACGTAGGAATACAGAGTTTCCCGGCCTTGTACAGATACCCGTCATCCAGGAAATATGTGTCATGCTCTCTACTGGTCGTACATTACTCAAAGATGTCTTTAAAGAAAACATCATCAGCATACAAATCCTTGAGCAATGCAAAACCAAGTAAACGAGACTGGAGATGAGTTATGAGCACGTACCTGTGAGAAAGGGTGTCGGCTACCACATTCTCCTTACCTTTCTTGTGCATGATCAGGTACGGAAATGTCTCCATGAACTCAACCCACCTAGCATGCCTGCGGTTGAGGGTCGTCTGGCTCTTCAGATAGGCCAGAGCAGCATGGTCTGAGTGTATCACAAACTCAATCGGCCAGAGATAATGCTGCCAGGTCTTCAGCACCCGAATCAACGCGTACAACTCCTTGTCGTATGTCGGGTAGTTCAACTGAGCACCGGAAAGCTTCTCCGAGAAGTAGGCTATGGGGCGCTTCTCCTGCAGCAAGACTCCTCCGATGCCGAAGTCGGAAGCGTCGCACTCCACCTCGAACCGACGAGTGAAGTCAGGCAACTGTAGCAAAGGGGCGCGTCACAGGGCTTCCTTCAGGGTGGTAAACGCAGCATCATGTCACGGAAGCCAAGTGATGGACGCCGCCTTCTTGGTCAGCTCGTGCAAAGGGGCGGCTATAGTGCTGAAGTCGCGGACAAACCTCTTGTAAAAGCCGGCCAGCCCTAAGAACGAGCGAACCTGAGTGGGTGTCGTCGGTGTAGGCCACTCCTTGACGGCGCGGATCTTCTCCTCATCCACTCGTAGCCCATCCCTGTAAACAATAAAACCAAGGAAGTTGGCAGATTCAGAACAAAATACGCACTTACCTCTGTTGACGTACAAGCTCTCACGTCTCAAGCACTCTAAGACTTGTCGAAGATGATCAATATGGTCACTTAAACTGCGAGAGAACACAAGTATATCATCAAAGTAAACGACGACAAACTTCCCCAAAAAAGACTGTAAGACATGGTTCATGAGTCTCATGAACGTCGATGGAGCATTGGTCAATCCAAATGGCATGACTAGCCATTCGTATAGACCATACTTGCTCTTGAAAGCTATCTTCCATTCATCGCCCTCCTTCATACGAATCTGATGATAGCCACTCCTAAGGTCAATCTTGGAGAACAAGGTGGCACCATACAGCTCGTCCAGCATGGCATCGAGTCGCGAAATAGGATGTATGTACTTGATGGTGATTTGGTTGATGGTGCGGCAGTCCACACACATCCTCCAAGTCCCATCCTTCTTCGGCACCAGAATCACAGGAACGGCGCAGAGACTCAAGCTTTCCCGCACAACACTCTTGTCCAAAAGATCTTGGACCTGTCGCTGTAACTCCTTAGTTTCCTCAGGAGAAGCTCTATAGGCAGCACGGTTCGGCAGAGAAGCGTCGGGAATGAAGTCTATCTGGTGTTCAATACCACGCACCGGTGGCAGACCTGGCGGCAGCTCGTCAAGCATAATATCCTAGAAGTTCTGCAAAATAGACAAAATAGCAGGCGGGAGTGCAGGCTCTACAGTAGTAGTGGCACAAAGGCTAGGAATAACAAGGAGACTTGCCTTGAAATGCCGTAGTGATATCCCTGTGACGAGCCAGTAGAACCCTATTTTCACAGGTTCCACGCAGGATAGAAATAGGCGGCTCAGTAGCCCTTGTAGCAGACGATACACATGTACCTGTAGATGGTGATTTAAAAGTAATACCAGGTGTAGAACGCTTACCTATCTGCTCAGTAGATCTCGCAGGAGGCGTCATTTGGTGCTGACGCAGAGCTGGCCGTCGGTTTTGGTACAGTAGCAGGCTTCTTTCATGCGGCCTCTATTGCCTTCTGGCGCTCCGCTTGATCCTGTAAAATTTCATGCGGGCTCATGGGTAAGAGAGTCACGCGCCTTTTGTGGTAATTGAACATGTAAGTGTTCAAATACCCATCGTGAAGCACGCGACGATCATACAGCCAGGGACGTCCCAAAAGCAAATGGGTGGCGTACATGGCGGTAACATTGCAAAGCACAGTGTCGCTATATGGACCAATAGAAAAAGAAATAAGACATTGTTGCGAAACTTTGTTACCTGAACCGTCAGAAATCCACTGAAGACCATAGGGAGTGGGGTGTGGTGTAGTCGGAAGGTTGAAATGGCGCACAACCTTCTCATTGATGATGTTGCAGCAATAACCCCCATCAATGATCACACTCAGTGACGCATCCTGAAGTCTGCATCGAGCATGAAACAAGTTCTCCCTCTGCTCAGTCAGGTCGCCCTCCTTGACGCTCAACACGCGTCTAGTAACCAAGGCAAAGTGGTATGCCTGGTCATCATGGTGATCGGAAGTACCGACCACACAGCCATCAGCATCGGCTGTATAAATGCCTGCAGGGTCAGCCTCGACGTCGTCGTCATCGCCATCGTCATAGCTTTCATAGCATGCAGATTGGGAGGAGAAGAGGACCTTCTTTGCATTAGGGCAATCCCTCTTGTAATGCCCTCTTCCCCCACACTTAAAGCACTCCAGATTCTGAGCTCGGTCAGAATGAGCGGTATCTGAAGCCGGCTGCTGCGGGGGCCGAGCAGGAGCAGGCGGGGCTGATCGCTGCGTCGTTGGGGCAGACGATATACCTGTTCTGCTACGGTCCTGTCTAGGCACACTAGATGTAGAAATAGAATTAGTGTCGTAACCCGAATTGAAGGGTCTAGAACCATACCTGGATGATGTCGCAGACTTCCATGGTTGCTGCTTCTGACGCAGCTGTTGTAGATGGAACTTCTGGGCAGTATGGACGACATTGTTGAGGTCCTTGATCGGCAACACGTCAACCTTGTCCTGTATGGGCTGATTAAGCCCGGTGATGAACCTTGTCCTCAAGGTCCCTGGAGCAACACTGACGACAGCCTTGAAGTACATGTACTCAAGGCGAGCGAAGAACTCCTGTGGCGAATCAGCACCCTGAGTAGCATGTGCAATTTCCGACCTCATCTGCTCCTTGTAGGTCGAAGGCACATACTTCCTAGTCATCAAGTGCACAAGCTGGTGCCACTCACTAATGGGTGGCCAACCCATCCTGAAATGTTCCTGCTCAAGACGATGCCACCAAGTCTGAGCAGCTCCCTCAAAATGTAAGGTAACGAGCTCTACCTTCTCATACTCCGGGATAGTCAAGTGTCGCAGTACATGCTCTGTGTTCTGCAACCACTCAATGAAAACAGAAGGGTCGTGTAAACCAAAGAAGTGTTTGATCTTTACCTTTACATCTCGGCGATGGACAGGAGGTTGGGTTTGGCGGTCAGGAAATGGAGCTGCAGTATCCTCAAATTGCTCGAAGTGATGAGCTGCAGGCGGTGGAGTAGCTCCATACTGACCGTGAGGAGGCGCAACATACGGCTGCGGGACGCGAGCAGGCCGTCGTTGACGCTGATGTGCGGCAGATGGGCGCTGATGTTGGCAAGCCTGCTGGCGGTTGCCGGGCTGGACAGCGTTCCAATACGCTGCCTGATTCTGAGGCAGGCGAGGAGGTAGGACATAGCTGGTAGGGTGCTGCTGTAACTCAGGGGGGTCCTGTAGTGACGGGTGAAATCCATCAGCATACCCTAACTGACCCTCATCCTCCTCAAGGTCGTACTCATCAAACTGATCCTCCTCATCAGAATAGATAGGCGTGCGTACACTCTGATGATCCTGAAATGCATCAACATCAAAAGGCAAAGCAGTAGTCTGCCATTGCCGATGCTGACGGGGAGGCTGCTGAAGATGTGAACTTGATTGCCTGCAGTATGGTCGACCTGTAGGAGGCTGGAAAGTAGGAGAACGGCCTCGCCTACGTCGACCACTGGAATGAACCTGATCGTCATCATGTTCCTCCTGGGAACTCTCATCATCTGCCTCTGCAACTGCAAGGTCTTCCTCCTGGATCACTATCTACGCAGACCGTCGTTGTCGACGACGCTGCGGGACTACGGTGCTTTCTTTATGCGACTCGAGGCATTTCAGTTGGCCTGGAGTCGATGTTGAGGAAGGCATCACAGATTTACCCTTCCCCTTTTCCAGGGCTAGGGCGCTCAACTCATCGGCCTGTAACTGACCCTGATCGATCGAAGACGATTGTTGTCGAGCTAAGAGCTCTGCATTCTGACGCAGAAGCTTGGCTATCTGCGCATCTCTTACTTTGTTGGCAGCAAGCAACTCGCGTAGCATCTTCTGTTCAGCAGTCTCTGAGCCTGTATCGCGGGGTGTATCACCTTCTGACATGGTACCTGACAGCAAGATGTAGCAAACCACAGGATCAAAGCGAATAACAACGGCAAAAGAGAAACAACAAACAGGTAAGCAGAACTGAACTCAACAAGCAATCACTCAGGAAACTAATCTGGCTGGCCGTGTGGGCGGTTACGAGCTGGCTAAAGGGAGTCACACAACAATCAACAAAATCAAGGCAATGCTCAGCAAAGAAAATGTCGAAAGTAGATATGCAAGGATATAAGCACAGAAGCAAACACAACACAGTCAACCAAGATATGCATCCTAGACAGTGAAAGAGATAGAAGACGGTAAATGAATCACTTGCGAAGAGACGCACTTGCCTTATTTTGGCTTGTGTGGCCTCGTTTTTTTTTTTTAAATGAAGGTGCCGGAATAAAGACCGGGATCTCCCTTCTTGTACTGCGACGAGACGCACTTGCCTTATTTTGGCTTGTGTGGTCTCCAAAAAAAAAACTTATTTTTAAGATAACCTAGGGCTGCTTCCACAAAATTGCAGAACAAGCAGCCGCAACACACGGACACAATGGCGCAACACAACAGCAGGCGCAGTTCAGCGAAATCACAAACAACACAACAAGAAATTACAGCAGCCAAAGTTCAGCAATTCAGTGATTCAAGTGGGAAAAGAAGGAGAATAAGAATACGTAGATTGGTGGTGCAAATCAAGGCAAATAGTGGCAAGGAATACTTCTAAGCCTATATGCAAGCAGATCTACAATAAACACAATCAATAACCAAGCAAAAACACATGAATTTGCTGAAAATCTGTGTGAAGTGGTACGGCACTGTGCAGATTTTATTTTATTTTTGTGTGATGATGGCCGAATTTCTCAGCCACCAAACCTACGTTTTTGTTGCTTTTTTTTTTATTCAGATGGCAAGAAAAAAAAATTGATGATGGAATTGATTTACGGAAGCGAAGGAGTGTTTGAAAGAAGAGTTTGAACGACTTACGCGATTCGTAGGCTCTGATGTCAGTTGATGTAACCTTGCCCGACGAAAAGACTACAAGTTGTTGTCAAGGATCCGATGAACGCGTAGTAGGGCTTAGCAACTCTTCGGAAAGGAATGGAGGTGGCGGCGGGCGGTAGGGTTTCGGAAACCCCCTTGGAGACCGGCGGAATGGTGGAGGCGTGGCGGAGAGAGAGAGAGAGAGAGGTGCGGCAGAATTAGGGTTCCAATGCAAGATGGGCGGCGTGAAGGTGGGTGAGGGGCGGCGCTAGGGTTTAGAGGGGCGGCAAGAAATAGGGTTAGTTCTTGTTGCAAGGTTGCGGAAAAGTAACGTGATAATTAGGTAACCGAATCGATGCGCCATGATAGTTCGACTAGAAACGCAAAGATTGTTGACGTCAGGGCTCGGGTTTCAGGAGATTACTCGACTGTAAATAAAAGCTCTATTTCGACGTGCCTTGAAATGAAGACAATAATTCCTACTTATACTAGAGAGTTGACTTAATGGGCCAGACTCCCTAGTTACTAAATCTGGCGGCCCATTTAACACAAATGGAAATCACTCTAGAACTAGCAGCTACTAAAAATAGAAATAATGTAAACAGAAAGTACTAAAGAAGTAATGTCTAGAAATAGTAAGAACTAGAAATAGAAAGTCTCCTAAATCTAGCTCGGAATGGATGTAGTTGTAGAGGAGTCAGTCACGGCTAAGCTGACGAGACACAGAAGCTCGGACGCTGTAGTGATCTGCCCGTGGCTGGCTACAAGTTTGGTCACCAAGGATTGTGTCGCTGCTTGGACACTCTTCGCTCTGGCGCGGGTGATAGGACCTGTAGGCGGAAGTCTCATGGCGTCTTCCTCCTCTGCTGTTGACATGGAGGGCTGGGTCACATCAATCTGTGAAAGAGAAAGAAATAAGGGGTTCTCTCATTAGCGAAATTGGAGGGTTTTCTATTGGTCCAGACGTGGATGGGGTGAAATGTGTTGAGCGGTGTGTGCTTATGGAAACAAATACGGAAGCTGCTTCTTCTAGGAGAATGCAAGAGCTTCTTAGACAGTTTGGTACAATATTGTGTTAGGTAACTCCTCCGTTCATTATTTTTTATGTTATGCTTGTCTTACATACTTTCAGTTTCAATACATGTAATCATAGAGCTTCTGTTTATATGATTCTCTTGCTTTTATGTGTTAATTTATACTTGTAAGTTGAAGACTGATTGTTATCCCTAATTTACACCACCCATAGAAATTTATCATTTTTATCATGCAGGCTTTGGTTTCTCTTTATAACAAAAATCCTCTTAACTTGTTCCTAAATTTGTTAATAAAACAACGTAATTATATTTCACTTTGCTTCTTATTCAATTTGTATTTTGGATGCCCTCTGTTTACAATTGTCTAATTTCTAAGCTTTCACTGTAGCAATATCTATGGGTTCTCTATCACTGAAGCTAGTTTTTGGACTGTATGATTTATGATTGTTATTCTACCTTGATTTGTTAATGAAAGAAGCTTTACCTTAATATATTTAGCTTGTAAAATATCACATATTACTTTATTCTTTTGTTGTAATTGTCATGTTCCACTCAAAATATGATGAACTATGTTTTGCCATATCATTCAGCAGAAGTGGGCATGGCCTTTCATGGAACCTGTTGATGTTGAATGTCTTGGTTTACACGATTACTATGAGGTAAATTGGCTAGCATATGTGGAAGAAAATTCTCATATCTCTTTATTCTAACTTATAATGTCTATATTTATTTATTTGCTAATATGCATTGAGAAATGCTAGGGAACAAACGACAAAGTCAATTTTTCGATTTTATCTCTGTATTTCTTTTTCTTTTGACGTCCTCTGTAGCTTCTTTTTAGATTTGATTTTGAAGAAACCTTTTAGTTCCATGTATTGTCAAATTTTCTGTTCCATTCTTGTAGGTTATTGAGGTTCAGTTTCATCTCTTATTTCCTCTGATTTCAGTTGAATTGCGCAGTCTCAATCTCTTCTTTCCTCTAATTTCAGTTCAATTGCACAATCTCGATGTCTTCTTTCCTCTGATTTCAGTTCAATGGTGTTGTATTGCTACATTTATTTTAGTTCATCTATTCCTATACCTACAAATCTAATGTAGATGTGTGGTATTTTAGTGCTTTGTGATATGAGTGTTGATTATGTGTCGGTTGATTAAGAATCGTATAATACTGAAACTTAGTTGTACGAAGGAAATATTACATATTGCACATGATTTTTACCGTACCTTGTCATCAGGAACGATGTACTGCTCCAAGAACTAAACCTTGTCTGTTGCATTTTCAGTTTGCTATGGCCATAGTTCAAGGAGGTGAAAGTATTGAATCCATCCAAAGCAGTATCGATGCAGGTATATAGGTCAGTAGCTTTGCGATGAAGTTCAGAATAATTTATTTTATTTGATTCATTAGTATGAATTATTTTGACTGTGCAAAAAAATATTGTCCGTGTGTGAAGGACATATGCATTTGCTCAATTAAACTATGTGTAATTTGGATGCAAATTCGAACACAACATGAGTAGTGAAATTCGCATGCAAAATGAAAGCAAACATGAGTGTATTTTAATGCCTGCAAAAACAAATTCCAAGGGCTTGAGCCAGGTAACTACTTGTTAATGTTCAAAATAAACTAAGGTGAAATCGAAAAGACTTATTTCTAGAGTTCCTAAATTCTAAATGTAGAATGTTGGTCGGAATTGTAGTCCCTTGTCCTCCTGTGCTACAATAGTTGTTTTTCTCCTCTTTGAAGTTGTTGGATCTTCAGAAAATGGAATACCTTCTTCTTTAGACCTGCACAATAGTCAAAGCCATTTTAGTTTTATGTAGCGCAATTGTCTGCATAATACCAACTGAATACACTATTTTTAGGTTCCTCACATGTGATTGCCTATGTCTGATTGCTCAACATCCCCTTGAGCATGATGTTTCTCAGCTTTGTCATGTACTACCTCAGTATTAACAACACAACCACCGCCCTGAAGGTAGTAAAAGTATGGACCTCAGATATCTTATACATTTTAACTTAGGAGACCTCTTGGTTAGAGATAGAATCTATTATGTTGCTTGCAGTGAAGCTTTCATAACTTCCATAATCATAGTAAGTATGCGTCTTCAGTTCTAGAGTATGGTGAGTGCTGGTCAACTGTAGGATTTGTTGTAGAAGTACACTCTCGTCATCATCACCCTAAGCAGTCAAAATAATGCATAGAGTTAATTAGGGGTGAGCAAACGGATCGATCCGATCCGTTATACCGGATATCCGGTTCAAAAAAATTACAAAACCTCGATCCGTATCCGGTTCGTTTTGAAACGGATATCCGGTAAAAAGGACCCGGATCGGATCGGATATCTGAGCCGGATATCCGAATTATCCGGTTACTACAAATCTATTAAAAATAAATCAATATATTCATTTTTTAAATTCAAAAGTAATAAATTTGTAAATTAAGAAATAAAATTTGTAGGTTGTTTCTTAATTTGTTCGTACGATTTAAATTATATACACACTTATTATTCATATGAAAATGTATTTACAATATTTTACTTGGACAACAATATAAATATGTGATTAAGGATGTAAAATTTATTAATATATTACTCAATATATTAGTTATAATAAACAAATTTATGATTATAAATATTATATGAATAGTACCGGATATTTTCGGATATCCGGTAAGCTAAATATCTCGATCCGTATCCGATTCAAGTATCCGGCAAAATCACCCGGATCGGATCGGATACGGATAAAAACTTAAAGGATATTTTCGGATACGGATTTTTAGGATACGGATCGGCGGATTTTCGGATCGGATCAGCCGGATCGGATATATTTGCTCACCCCTAGAGTTAATTAGGTGAATAGACTGTTGATCTTGGATTTCTGAATTGTGAATAATGCTTACTCTAACTTCCGCAAGCAATCTGTTTGTTTGCTTCTTGAGCAGTTTTCCAGCTATCTCATCAAATATGGTAACAACCACTGATGCAGTATGGTCTTCGACGTCCAAATGTAACCTTTACCTGTATGAAAAGTGGTCAAAAAAACGTTAAGCTTCTTCTAATGTTGTTGTGTGTTTATCATGCGTTTGAAGTAATACCTAGTTTGTGGAAATTCACAAACTTTGTCACATGAATCACACCAGAAATTGCCCCCAGTCCTTGTGACACCTTTTTTTGCATTAGTATTCAGTTTATTAAACATTGTGTCATAGTTAAACACATTGTAGAAAATAGCAAACCTTTTTCTTTGATGCTTTTCGTTCCCTTCCCATGTGCAATAGCTGTAAAAGTGATCCCTCTTTCGTTGGAATATGCTCAAGTGCAGTGTACTTGGCAGGGAAGTTAGCAATTTTGTGGCATATCATGGGTGAAATATGAAGTATTGAAAAGCAGCTGATGCTTTAGCGACAAAATGATTGAGGTAAAACATCTTTACTTCAGTTGCTTCTTGAAATCTGTGGTTTGGGGGATTTCCTCATCATCAAATATATTGGTGGTTGATGTGCTTGATTAAAAAACTTCACCTATATATGCATTTCAAACCTAGCGTTAGGCTCTCAGTAATTGAAAAAAAGTAGACGATATAAACTTGGATATAATTTGAATAGTGGGCATGCTGGATTTAGTATAACAATTTAAGGTGAATTAGTGTGTAATACCTCTTAACTCTCGTAAATTCATGCATGGGTGAAGGACAATGTAGTTGGCCTGAGAACGACTATCCTCGTTGACGAAATCATTGCACAAATGACCCTATAGTGTAATTATTTTCTGTATGCCCCTGCAAGGTGTAGAAGAGAATATGTAAGGTTGAGCAAAAACAATAGATAAACTCAACCAATTTGTCCATACCTTGTGATCGGAAAAAATGTATTATGTGCTTAAGTATTTCCCGAATGGGTTTGTAGCATCCCATTTCCGTAATGCCATAAGTTTTATTTTGCAGTCAACACCTTCACACAATTCCTCAAGGGTTACAAATGGTTCATCATGTTGAGGCTGAACATGATCAAATACTCCCTTGGCCTTGCACTTCATCCCCTGGAATAATTCTTTCCCTGCACGGACATTGCAAGAACAGTTGGCTGAATCCATGACATTTCTATCCATATTTTCTCGATGTTTTGTGCTCGGTCAGCTCAGGTGTGTTCAACCTCTGTGTCACTTCAGAGGGATTTGTAAGAGGTATGTATTTATAGGTGTTTGTTGGTTGTTGCAAGGGTTTGACCGTTTTCTTTCTCAAGAACATGAAAAGTGGTTACAAGTGTGACAGACAAAGGGTTGCCTTGCAAAGAGCATAACTACTAAGTTAATGTGGTCTAATCCTTCCCATTTAATTTTGTTGCCGTTTTTTTTTGGGCAACCAATTGCTTCAGCAACGACAATTAATGTGGTATTTTTTAATATGGTATTGTAATTGCAGATGGAATGTGCTCATGGCCGTTTTCTTGGGTCTCAAACATCCGGCAGCAAATAATGCATTTGGATAGATATAAATTATAATTGTAGTGAAAGGACAGCCTGATAAGAGCAATAATAATCATAATTGCAGGCTTTTACATCATTTTCATGGTGGTGTACATGAAGGGGCTGCCCTCTTCAACGCATCTCATAACCGCAGGAAGCTGCAACGTCTTCAGCATGCTTGTGTAACCTACGTGTGGATGTGTAACATCACCAGTCTTTGGCCCATATATGCAGTATACAAAGCCCTTTAGGCCCAATCTGACTTATGGACGAATCTGCATTAGGGGAGGCAAATTTTAAGGATTTAAAGAGCAATATTTATTGGCTAGAAAGCCAACTTTTAAGTAGATATAGATTAATTGCAATAAAATACATGACCTATTATACTAAATAACATAGACTATACGTAAAATACATGACCTATTTATATTAGAAAATAATTTGTAGTGTTAATTAGCTTCTTTTTTTTATATAAATTGTGAAAACAAAATAATTTATCAAAGCATATATCTAACTAGATATCACAACAATTAGATATCAAAACAAAATAAGTATGTTTGATCAAATTTATATAAATAATGTGTACAGAATACAACAAATTTTAGAATTTCGATATCGTGTCAAGCACTACATTTATTTTACATCCGTATCATCACCAAATTTATTTTTATCTATGCATCAGCCTTTAAGATATGTCATATCATCTGTCACATTATCCGCCACATCATGTAGTTTTTTAAAAAGAATTTCGATATCGTGTCAGCACTACATTGATTAAACTTTGTTCAATTAAAATTCAATCTTTTTCGTATAATATTTCTTTTATTGACGTTTACTAGACTTGTCAAAAATCGATCGGACTAAGAAATTTGATCCGACCCGAAAGTCACTGGATCAAGAAAGACCCGATTACAAACTTGAATGCGAATCCGAGATCTGCGGACCACATTATTTCATATATTTTATTTTATTTATATTAAATATTTTAATATAATTTATTAAATAATATGAATTAATTTATTATTAATTACTTTATTCATTGAAAAAAATATTATAATAATAAAAAAAACTGGACACTTTCGATCCGTTGGATCGATCCAATCAGCCCAAAATTTGTAACGATTCGATTGACCCAAATCTGATTTGACCTAAACCCAACCCAATCGATGGTTTAACGTCTACCTTTCTTCTCCCTCTAGCAGACTAGAAATGTGTTCTTCTTCTACCTCTAACAGACCAATAACATTTTCAAGTTATTATACGTGTTTTTTCTTTCAATTTTTGTCAATCATGTAGTTCGAAATTTATAAAAGTCATTTGTTTCGTCTTCCAATTTTTGTCAATCGTTTACTTTTCTTTTTTTTGAAAGGTTGTCAGCAAAAAATTTAATATCCCAAATCTATTAATTTAAAAATCTCCAAATATATTAATCACAAAACCTAAAAGAAAATTAGACTTTCTATGAATCACAAATCACCACCACTACGAATAAGGAGTTACAGATGGGTAAACGACACACAAATATTATTTTCTATTCTATTAAAAAAAAAACTATATTTTCAATGGAAGTTTTTTTTTTTTTGATGGACAATGGAAGTTAAATACTTATCTTAGATATATTTGCATTTGAAGTGGTGTAGCACGATTTGAGGGGAAAATGCGGGAGAACGAGCTGAATCTATTAATCTTATATTTTCAAAAAAGCTAATATATTTGCATTAATGATAATTTAAAAAATTATATCGGTTGTTTAATTTTGTCTTACCTACAACTTTTACAATTTACGTAGATTTTTCCGTTTAAAAAATTATACGAGTTAGAGTTTTTTATTCCTCGTGGTGGTATGTGACCGTAAGATTCAAATCAGAGTTTATACTCCACGAGGTACAAATAATTGTTTGTAGTTGTTTACATATAATAGTTTTAGTGTTTTACTGGTCATAGAAATTATCATGCAACTATAAAAAAATGTTTTACTAAAAAATTACCTCGGTTGTTTTACCTACAATCTATACGGTTTACCTAATTTTGTTTGTTGAAAAGAATTATATCAGTTATGATTTTTTTTCATGGTGGTGGTATGTAACCATAAAGATTCCAATATAAGTTTCTGTTATCATAAAAACAACACGAATAATTGTTTACGGTACATATTATTGCCTTACACATAGTGTTGTCAAACAGTTATCGAACCCGTTTTACCGACTTGATCGACCCGCTTTTGGACCCGACCCGATCTGACCGAAATTTTTGATAACCCGAAGTTACCGAACCCGAATTTACCGAAACCGAACCCGACCAACCCGAACCCGACCCGATTAACGAATAAATGTGGAGTATTAATAAAATATAACATAAAATAATATGATAAATGACATATAAATAATGATAATATGCTTAATATCCTAAAAAAAAGAACATTTTGTACTTATATAATTTTTTATAATGTAGACATTTATAAATTAATAAATAAAAAATAAAAATAAAATATGATTTTGGTCTACTAATATCAATTACATTAAAATAATTAATAATAATATTATTATTTTAATTCATTTCAACTTATTTTGACATATTTAAATTAGTTTTAACTATTTAATAATATTTAAATAGTGAACAAAATATTTTAAAAATGACGCTCTTGACCCGTTGGTTAACCCGAACCGCCCGCTGACCTGTATTGACCCGACCGGCTTGACCTGTTATCCGAAATGATCCGACCCGTTCTCAACCCGAATCGAAAATAACCGAACCGAACCCGACTTGACCGACCCGATTGACAGCTCTACTTACACATAATTGTTTTACTAATCATATAAATTATCATGTCACCATAAAAAATCCATATCCATCTATAGATTGAGGATCTTGTACAACAGGCTCTTATCGTACACCATGCGAAGCGATCTCGGCCGTCGATTTTTTATTTTATTTTTGGTCAACAATTTTATTTTATTTTCATCCCCTGGTCATTCTGGAATAACCTATATAGAATGTTTACAAATAAGCTCTTAACGTTCATTTATTTGTGCACTAAAGTTAACAAATAAGCTCTAAATGTGCAAAGATATGTGTTTGAAGATGAACATGTTATATGTGAACCTTATGGCATAGAATCATGAACATTTAATACTTATATGTGAACGTCAATACTTGTCTATTCCAGAATGATCAGAGACGAAAAATAAAAAAAAGATCTTAACGTCCCCTGATCATTCTGGAATAACCTATATAGAAGGTTCACAAATAAGCTCTTAACGTTCATTTATTTGTGCACTGAAGTTCACAAATAAGCTCTAAATGCACAAAGACATGTGTTTGAACATGAACATGTTATATGTGAACCTTATCGCATAGAAAAATGAACATATAGTACTTACATGTGAACGTCAATAATCGTCTATTCTAAAACGACCAGAGACGAAAAATATATTAAAAAAAAAGAGTTGTTGACCGGGAAAAAAAAAGTTCGCCGTATTTACGATTATGCCACTGTGTCACTATTCACTCTTTTTCACATCTTCTAATCTCAGTCCTCCATCTCCTTGATCCAATAGCCTATAATATTTCTCATGTTATACAATAAGGATCAAATGTATGTGAAACTCCCTCTCCATCCACATCCATATATTCATATATCATCATATTCAAATATTCATATATATCTATATATATATGGATGTGGATCCGGTGAGAATGAACATTATGGTGAGAAATGAGAATAGCTCCTAGTCTTTGGATTTGAAAAAATCCAAAGGCTAGGATTAGATTATCATTTACCACTTAAGTGGATAACTAACCGGTCAAACCGGTTACCAGCCGGTCAACACCGGCGGTCAACGCCGGAGCTCCGGTGTTGAACGGTCAATTTTTTTTTATTTTTTTTTCGGACGAGTTTTTTTTTTTCGGGTCAGTTTTTTACTAAATATGGCATGTGCATACATTTTGGCTTGTGTGTGCATCTATATTGTCCTATATGTGCATCAAAATTTTATAAGGCGTTGTCCGACCTAAGTTTTTTTTTTCTTTCCGGCCCATTTTTTCTGGGTCCACTGTTTGCTTGCGCTGGCATGTGCACCATTTGTTACTTGTATGTGCATTAAAATTTTATAAGGTATTGTCCGGTCATTTTTTCCATTGAATTTTTCACAGCCTAACTTTTTTCCAAGACTATTTTTTTGCTTGAGATGGCATGTGCATATATTTTGACTTGTATGTGTATAAATTTGGCTTGTATGTGCATCAATATTGACATGTATGTGCATCTAAAGATTGTAAAAAATATGCATTGTTTTCTAGAGAAAATGTGCATGAGTTGTACATTGTATGTGCATAAGTTTTGACATGTGCACATTCAAGCAAAAAGACGTGTGTTTCAAATGGTATGCACATACAAGTCAAAAACTCATACACATATCAAGCCAAGAAAACGATGCATACAAATAAAATTTAGATGCACAAACAATTCAAAATTCATGCACTTACAAGACAAAACCTATACACATTCTGTAAAGTATTTAAGATTTTACATGTGTGTGCATAAGTTTTCACTTACAAAAAGTCACACATATAGTCAAACCCTATGCACATCTAGTTCAATTTACATGCACATATAAGCAAAAAGACATGTACTTCAATGGCGATGCACATATAAACCAAAACTCATGCACATTTTAACCCAAGAAAACAACGCACACAAGTAGAATTTAGATGCACATACAGGTCAAAAGTCTATGCACACACATGCCAAAACATATGCACATTCTCTGAAATGCATTCATAAGTTTTTGCATGTATGTACATGAGTTTTCACATACACAAAGTCACACATATAATCAAAATCCTATGCAAAATTTATGTAATTTAGGTGCACATACAAGCCAAAACTCATGCACAATATTTCAACCCAAGAAAATAATACACACAAGTAGAATTTAGATGAAATATATATCAAAATCTATGCACACACAAGCTAAAACATATGCACATGCTGAGAAGTGCATAAGTTTTCACATACACAAAGTCACACATATAGTAAAAAATCATATACAGATTTTATGCAATATCAATGCACATACAAGTCAATATCGATGCACATACAGTCGCAAGCCAAAAATTGAGCTTAAAAAAAAAACTGTGACCGGTCAACGCCGGAGCTCTGGCGTTGACTGTCGGTGATTGGCGTTGACCGCCGACGTTGACCGGTCAAATTCTCAAAATGAGCTTTTAATGAAAGTTTAATCCTAGCCCTTGGTTTATTTATAATCCAAAGAGTATGATTTATTCTCATTTTTTACCCTAATATATATTCTCACATAACACTTATCCTATATATATATACTAAAGGATAGGCCTAAATCATATGTGTCAGCACTACGTTCAATTCGTCTATGTGTCATTACCATCCAACCATCACCCGCCACATCAAACAACTTTTTAAAAATTATTATTTTTTTAATTATTTTTCTAAAATTAATTATTTATTTTTATATGACAAATATATATTCCTATTTATATATACTATAATCGAATATATATAATTCTACAAAATTTCATCACTAATAAAATTATAGTTTACCATAATGATATCAAACTCTCGTTTAATTTGATAAAAAAAATTGTCTTCATTTCTCCATAAATCTTAAATTATATTATATTTAATGATATCAAACTCACGTTTAATTTGGTTATATGAAATTTATTAATTAATTTTTACCAAATTAACTAATAATTAAGAGTTTATTAAGAAATTAATTGTACATTATTAATAAACAATCTAAACAAATTCATGCTAACAAATATTAAGTTTCATTTAATTATTTAAAAAATATTTGATTGCGAATTCATATACAATTCGCATAAAACAAATACAAAAAAAGGTGAAGACTAATTAGTTAAATATTGTATATATTTGTTAGTTAATAAATAATTAGATATATCATATATATTAGTTGGTAGAAGTAGTTTCAATAAATTTGTTAAAATATTATTATTATTATTTGGTCAATATGAGGAGTCATCGACATTAAAATTAATTGAGCTTTGACCTCACGATTTTGGAACTCTTTCTCAACCTTCAACCTGGAAGTATTACTCCACTCGAGGACAACAATGGTGGCTAAATTTTTCCGAAGTTAGGGAATAGAAGAAAAGTACATCGTAAAGAACATAAAGTATTGGGACTCAATGAATTTTATATAGTTTTAAAAATTTATAAATCGAAGAAGAAAATATTCTCTTGAGTAATTAAGGTAAGTGAAGAATAGGTAAATCTTTGTAATTACATTACTAGATTGAAAATATTTAAAAAAGAAAGTGAAAGTGAACAAACGGGACAAAATAAATCATTACATCATATATATATTCAGTATTCTATTAAAATATATTCAATATTAAATGTAATTTATATGGGGCAATAGAAATAATGTATTAGAAAAATTATGAAAAATATTATTTATTAAAATGTGATAATTATATATGCAATTAGGATTGAAAAAGTCTCTTTTGATTAATTTATCAGGAGAGATATTAATCATGATAAATTTTATCATATTACGTATATTAATAATTTTAATATTATCTTTTTCACAAAAAATACATAATAATATTTAAGAAAGTAAACATCTTTTTCACAACATATACAAAGATACATACAACCGATCAAATAAAAATCCATATAAAATATTATGTTGCAATCTATCTAAGATACACATAATCGACCAAATAAGCTTTAATGTTCCAATATAATATATTAATCAAAATAAATTTTTAATTAAATATTAAGTTCAATATAATACGTTGGAGAAAATAATTTGATAAATCAATAATGAACCACCATTGTTGTAACTGTACAAAGAAAATTCAACTATATTCATGAAAACTCCCACTTGATGAGATATTGAAACGAAAAAAAAAGTGCTTGATAAAGCGCTAAATGACTACCCGTATAATTGATAAATTTATTAATAGTGAGAATACTTGATAAGGGTACAAAACATTATCAATTGTAAGATTCAAGTTTGTGTCATGCATATGTGGAATCTATCTATATCTATATGAATATATTAAAGGAGATGCATATATCCTATGTGCCAATAACACGTTCAAGCTACATACGTGTCATCACCATCCAACCATCATCTGCCACATCATTCAGTCTTTCAAAAAAAATATCAATAGGTCCGATTTAATTATATATTAACTTTATTTAGTTAAATAAATTTAATTAAATACAAGCATGGAATATGAATATGATAAATACGGGTAAAAAAATTATTTTTTGAGATCAATATGCTTTGGATTCTGTTAAATGATAATTAATCCTAATTATTTTTTTGAAATTTATCAATTGATTTTTTATAATAAACATATATTTATATTTACATATATATCCTCATTGAGCATATCTAATTCTACAAAATTAATAAAACCGTATAATTACTTGAAAGATATATATTCGAAATTAGTATTTATCAAGAGATTTGTTAATTATGTTTAGGTTTTATCATATTGACTACATTAGCAATTCTAACTTTTATTTTTTTCACAAGAAAATACGTAATAATCTACAAAAATAAACATAGCAAGGCAAATCAGATACGAAAACAAAAGTTTTAATTTGGTGAAGTGCTAAATGACTAACCGTATAATTGATAATTTTGTCAATAGTGAAATTTTTTGATATGGTTAAAAAATTTATCAAATGTAACCGTATAATTGTTGACATTTTGCCTATATATACACTTATATTATAAAACATTTTATAAATATAAACCCGTGCTTGTTCCGGGCACTATGCTAGTATATATACTAAAGGAGAAGCCTCATGCCTACATGTCGGCCTCACAATAAATTCTACATCTTATATATCATGTTGAAAATAATCTAGTATCTTTAATCTAATTTATATCAAGGGATAAAATAACGTTCTACGAAAAATTGCAAAAAATAGTGTATTTTAAAATTTTGATAACTAAATCCACTTAGGATAGAAACAAAATTTATTATCATATAGAGGAGGGTTTTACCTCACAAATAAAAAAAAATATTTCTCACCAAAAATATTATGAAATCAAGTTAATTTTTCCTTTTCAAAACACATATTTGTGTGGAGAAATAAAATTAACCTACTTATAATAAAATTATTCTTCATATTGTGGGTAAAGTTAATTTGAAAAATTATATAATATTTTCAGAAATTAATTAAGCACGAAAACTTACCACTTAAATTAATACTATTATGTAATACCAAATTGATTTTTATATAAAACATGATTTTTCAAAAGTTCCCATTCGAAAAAAAATCATTATTCATTTTTTTTTTCTGAAATAACTAAATATGATTTCTATTTAATACCTAATTTTGACTTGGATAACTATGGTGACATTTTTTGGTAATTATTGTCTTTGCAATAGTATGACATTTTTATGAGCACTAATGTATAAAAGTTAACCAACTTGGCATGAACACTATACTAGTATTTTGCTAATTGATCGGTTAGCACATAAAAAATTTGTTGATAATAACCTTTAAATTATTGATGATTCAAAATTGAAAGGTAAAAAATGTCATAAGAATATCAACAAATTAATCAACTAAACTGACTCATTTACCCCTATTAAATTGACCAGTAAAATGAGTTTTATAACAAGATATGTGTCAGGTGCGCAGAGAGTTTAAAGTGTGAATGTGAACAAATAAAAAAACAAAACGAATAAATTTTATCTGTATAACTCACATAATAAAATCCACTGTAACACTCTCAAATATATATCCTTGAAAGGTATTACCGTCAGTGACCTCGGATTTCACATCTGAAGCCATCCCAGGCTTAACCCGTTTATATAAATCATAAAACAACAGTTATAATACAAAATATCATAACTTTTGATTAAAATCATTGTCTCGACATTACATCCATAATCTGAAATACAATTGAAATACAGAGTAGTCTTGACATAAAATATGTTTAACACAGCGGAAGTCCTTAAAATAAAGGACACAAGGGTCTTGATCTAAACGATCACCCGCCAAGGAATCTCAACCTGGTAAAACTCTTCAAAATTTCAACTGCCATCATTGTCGTTTCTAGCCTTCATCGGAACTGCAGTTTATCTGATGTGCCGTATGAGACGGATGACACCAGCCAACCATGCAAGGGAATATAACCGGTTGGTTAGTCTAATGAAAGACTATGCAAGGGTAAAACAGAAAGGTTCTAAGTAGTCGTATTAGGTTAGACTCATCGCTTCTCGAAAAAAAGTCGATGACGATAGTCAACCACCATACTCCTACTGAAATATACGAAAAGGCATGATCAAGAGAAAGGACTCTGAAAGAATGAGTCTTAAGGAAACATATGAAGAGAAGACTCCAACGAATTGAGTCTTATCGGAAGTATGACAAGTGTTTGGGAACATTAAAGTTTCACGCAAACGTTTAAAAGCGACTTGACTATTTGGGTCCACGACCAACCTCACCGCATAATGCGAATTCATATTCGGAAGGTGGACTTACTCTAATCGAAGCCCAGACGAGTTTCCACGTTGTACTTCTCGCCCAAGGTTCATTAATTATGTTATCTTATTTAATTCTAAAATGTACATTTTACGTTATAAACTTTTAAGATCTCTTCACGAGAGATATCGGATCTCCTCACAAGAGATATCAAAGGAAATACATCCCAGGGAATACATCCCAAATGGCGGCACCAGCTGTGTGCACATACCCTGAGTAAGGGTAAGGTCATGACCGAAGATACTAGGGAAAATCCTCCTAGCACCATTATCAAGAAACAACTAAACCTCGCAAGGTACATAGTGTTCCTACGAATACTCGTTCTAACTAAACAGTTAAAACATAAGAGCAATAATTCACATCAAAGCCATCGAGGCCAATAACATATATAATAGCGTTGTTTCTAGCAATATATACAACCTATTATAATATCTGTATTTCAATCATATATATATATAATAGCGTTGTTTCTAGCAATATATACAACTTATTATAATATCTCTTTTAAAATCACATACAGTTATCAAAATTGTTCCCAGACGAAAACAATATTCATCCCAAATTAATTAACAATTAAACAATTGATAATCAATATAAATATGGAATGATAAGCAAGAGCGAACCGCCACTTGCCTTAGATTAGACGAAGCTCAACGAAGCTTGAGACGACGGGTTTCCGGGTCCGAAACGAGGAAGAACTCAGATTATGATTTCCTACGGAACGACCCATAACGAAACCCTAAGTTAGATTCGACATTAAATAGTACGAATCTAAATAAAAATGAACGAAATCGAAGGAACGAAAGTCCCAAACGAGATCACAAAGCCCAAGCCACAACCACACACGCCCAGGCCCACCGCGGGTGCGGCGAGGCTACAGAGGCGAGACGACGACGACGACAACTCACCGGGGAAGACGATGGGGGCTCGACTCGTGGTGGCTCCGACTTCTAGATTCCCTGGACCACCCAAGCACCACCTTGAGAGCACCTCCTCCTCCTTTGGTAGCTCCGGCGACGACCTTGAAGAACTCCGGCGAAAGCTTGCAACTCTGACAACAATGGAACAAGAGAGAGAGATTGGAGAGAGAGAGAGATTGGAGTTGTCTTCCTCCTCCAAGCCTCCTTCTTTTATAGGCCAAGCAAGGAGCACAGCTGGCACCTCCCCACCGCCTCAAAGCCGACCGAAACGGCAAGCAGCTCAGGCGACGTTCGGCAGATCAGAAAAGGAATCATGACGGCGCGGGTGCGGTGGGTCTTACCGCGGGGTGCAGTGGCGACCAATTCCTGACCGCGGGGTGCGGTGGGTATGACCGCGGGTGCGGTCAAGGCAATTTTTGTGCCTTTTGCCCATTCTTTGACCGGGAAGCCCACTTTTGACCGGGAAGAATTATGGTATGGGTTTTAACCCTGGGTTAAATATATTCGTACCCGAACAATTATTCTAAACCTCAAAAATACGTCGAATGTATTTTATTCCACTCAAGGAATTATTACAGAGATCAAGTGTTTAACAGAAAGTCTGAACTTCTCTGAAAATAATTCGACTACAATACGAATGTTTGGAAAACATACCAAAATACTCTTTACTAAAATGAGGGGTATTACATCACCTCCCCCTTACAAAAAGTTTCGACCCCGAAACTTGGCCGAATAAACCAAATAAAAGCGAGGTGTTACAACACTACCCCATTAAAAGGCTTCGACCCCGAAACTAGGCCGAAAATAGCTCGGGAAAACGTCTAAGCATATCCGCCTCTATTTCCCAGGTTTCCCAAGTAACTTCTTCAGTTCCTGACTTGGACCACAAAATCCGTACCAATGGTACCACCTTGTTCCGTAACTGCTTCTCACGACGTTTGAGAATACGCACCGGTATCTCTTCATAGGTACCATTTGTCTGAATCTCGATGTCATCATAACTCAGCACATGAGACTCACCTGGCACGTACTTCCTCAACAAAGATACGTGGAATACGTTATGCACTGGATGTGCCGATGGCGGCAATGCCAAACGATACGCTAGAGACCCCACTCTATCAAGGATCTCAAACGGTCCCACGTAGCGAGGGTTAAGCTTCCCACGCTTGCCAAATCTAGACACACCCTTTGATGGCGATACTCTAACGAACACTTTGTCACTAACCTCAAACTCAACATGTTTGCGCTTCAGATCTGCATAAGACTTTTGTCTACTCTGAGCGGTCAACATCTTTTGTCTTATCAAAGCAATGTCCGAGGCAGTCCTTTCGACTAACTCCGGTCCGAGCAGAACCTTGTCGGCATTTTCATCCCAACAAATCGGAGATCTGCACCTTCGACCGTACAAAGCCTCGAATGGAGCCATCTTAATGGTAGCATGCCAACTGTTGTTGTACGTGAACTCAATCAGACTCAGGTTGTTCTCCCAGCTAGTCGGACGATCGAGTGTACAAGCTCTTAGCATATCTTCTAAGGTCTGGATGGTCCTCTCAGACTGTCCATCCGCCTGAGGATGAAACGCAGTGTTGAATCTCAACTCGGTTCCCATGGCCTTATATAGTTCTTTCCAGAATCTTGACATGAATCGGCCATCACGATCCGATACAATGGTCTTTGGAGTACCATGCAAACGGACAATCTCGTGTAAAAACACTTCAGATAGCTTTTGGGTTCCCCATGTTGACTTGATAGCCACGAAGTGAGCACTCTTCGTGAGCTTGTCAATGATTACCCATATAGCATCCTTTTGACTTTAAGTCTTTGGTAGCCCTGTGACGAAATTCATAGCAATAACCTTCCATTTCCATTCTGGCACTGAGAGAGGTAGAAACTCACCACCAGGTCTACGGTGTTCTATCCTGACCTTTTGACAAGTCAAGCATTTTGCCACAAACTCTGCTACATCCCACTTCATGTTGGGCCACCAGAACTTCTTTCTGAGGTCCTTGTACATCTTGCTAGAGCCTGGATGTACAGAATAAGCTGACGAATGGGCCTCTTTCATCACCAACTGGCGAAGACCATCAACGTCAGGTACACAAATCCGGTCATGAAACCATAGTGATCCATCTTCCTGAATCACGAAACCGGGAGCTTTCTCGTCCATCACTTCACTGCTTAGATTCACAATGACTACACCATCAACCTGCTTCTCCCTGATTTGATCTAGTAACGTGGCCTGAATCTCAAGCATACTCAGATATCCTCTACGCTGATCGTACAAGACTTCAATCTCGCACAACCCTTGGTTCAGCTTGGTCTGAGCAGTAAGTAAAGCCACTATAGTCTCGTGCGGCGTCTTCCGGCTCAATGCATCGGCTACTACATTAGCCTTGCCCGGATGATACAGCAATTCGATGTCGTAGTCTTTGAGCAGCTCTAACCAGCGACGTTGTCTCATATTTAGCTCCTTCTGAGTGAATATATATTTGAGACTCTTGTGATCGGTGAAGACTTGACACCTTACACCATAGAGATAGTGCCTCCAAATCTTCAGTGCAAAAACAACGGCTGCTAGTTCCAGATCATGCGTTGGATAGTTTGCCTCATAAGTCTTCAATTGTCGGGATGCGTATGCAATAACCTTGTCTCTCTTCATCATCACACATCCCAAACCACTCTTCGAAGCATCACTATAGACCACATAACCATCATTCCCTTCTGGTAGCGCTAACACTGGTGCGGAGGTCAGACATTGCTTCAACTTCTGAAAACTGGCCTCGCACTTGTCATCCCAGACAAACTTCTTATGGACTTTGCGGAGCAGACCGGTCATAGGTAGAGCGATCTTAGAGAATCCCTCTACGAACCATCTATAATAACCAACGAGTCCTAGAAAACTGCGCACCTCCTTCACATTCTGAGGCCGCTTCCAATTGGCTACTGCTTCAATCTTTTGGGGATCAACCATAACCCCATTCTCATTAAACACATAGCCTAAGAAAGCCACTTCCTTGATCCAAAAGTCACACTTAGACAACTTTGCGTACATCTGATTTTGTCTAAGGACTGACAAGGTAATCCGAAGATGTTCCTCATGAGCTTCCACGCTCGGGGAATAGATCAAAATGTCGTCGATGAAGACCACCACGAACTTATCCAAGCATTGGTGAAAACATCGATGCATGAGATCCACAAAGACCGCTGGAGCATTAGTAAGTCCAAATGGCATGACTACGAACTCGTAGTGACCATATCTCGTCTGGAACACAGTCCTCGAAATATCCTCCTCACGAATCCTGAGCTGATGGTAACTAGACCTCATATCGATTTTGGAAAAGACCTTTGCTCCATGCAGTTGATCCAACAGATCATCAATCTTCGGCAACGGATACTTATTCTTGATCGTGACCTTATTCAACTCACGATAGTCGATACAAAGTCAAAACGATCCATCCTTCTTCTTGACGAACAAGACCGGAGCACCCCAAGGCGATGCACTCGGCCTTATATAACCCTTCTCAAGAAGATCTTCGAGTTGCTTCTTCAACTCTTGCATCTCGGGAGGAGCCATCCGGTACGGTGCCTTAGAGATCGGCGCAGTACCAGGCTCGAGATCAATAGTAAATTCTACGTCACGATGCGGGGGTAAACCAGGAATCTCCTCCGAAAAGACATCCGGAAAATCACAAACAACCGGAATATCAGGAATTGAAGGTTCATCTTTCTTGGGCTCGTCCAGATAGCACAGGTACCCGACACAACCTTATCGAAGTAGCTTAAACGCAGCCATTGCATTGATAAGCATGCCGTTATCAGCGTCATTCCGACCCTTAAACTTGCATACATACTGGCCCCCAGATGACACCGTCACAGTCCTTGAGCTAAAATCGATTACCGCCCCATGATGCGTCAGTCAATCCATACCGAGAATAATGTCGTATGGAGTCATGGCTATACAAATCAAATTTTCTTCGAACTTCTTACCCTGGATGGTAATCGGAAATTCTGACAGACGCTTGGTTCCAACCAAATGTTCATCATTAGGAAGATTTACAACGAAAGGTTCACAAACTTCGTTGCATACTAACCCAAACTTACTGACACAACTTTTCGAAATAAAAGAATGGATAGCACCCGAATCAAATAACATACATACAGAAGTAGAATGAAGGTATAGAGTACCTTGAGCAATTGGAGCATTAGGTCCATCCGCCTCACGCATCTCATAAAGGCGTTGACCTTGACTTCTAGAAGCAACTGGGGCTTTCCCCTTATTCTGTGCAGACGTCTGTATCGAAGGACTAGGAGCTTCCACTGGTCTGAACTTAGGTCGATTGTTCTGATTAACTGACCCTTGCTGTGACTCAGCTCCTTTCTGCCTTTGCTGTGGACAGAACTTCTATAAATGTCCCACCTTTTCGCAGCCAAAACACGTCTTCTTCTCCTTCGGACACTCATTACTCTTGTGTCCGTGTGTACCACAGTTATAGCATTGGATCGGACTCTTGCCCTGACCCGATTGACGTGTAGACCCTCCATGAGTCATATCCGTTTTTGCTCTGCCAGACTTGGCAAAATTAGACGGTGGCACGGGACGCTTGAATCCACTCGCCTGAGACCGAACCTGCATTGACCTCTGGCGACTTCGTTTCTTTGTTGACTCCTCTAGAGTCACTTCCAACTTATAGGCAGCATCCACGTACTGCTCCAGAGTAGAGCATCCATGATGTATCATTAGTGGCTTAATATCTGGGTTCATCCACTCGTGGAAATGCCAGATCTTTTGCTCCTCATTGGACACCTTCGGCCTAGCATACTGAAATAGATGATTGGACTTGGTCGCAAGCTCAGTCACTCTCAAACCATCCGTCCTTGGATATAGAAACTCCTTGTGTTTCTCTTCCCTCATAGCTCGGGAAAAGAAACGATCAGTCATCTTGGCTTTAAATATTCCCTAATTCAAACCTGGGTGATCAGACAAACCTGTACCTTCCCACCATTCACTGGCTACTTCCTTCAGCTGAAGGAATGCAATGTGCACCTTCTCTGCTTCAGTGCACTCAACATTGCGGAATAGTCGCTCCATGTGCGAGAACCAATGTGCCACCCTGACTGGCTCTCCCTTCTCATCATAGCAGTCGGGCCTCATAGAGCTTATGGCCTTCAGTGCTCGACCATAGTCGCCTCTACTCCTGACTGCTTCTTCTTGTGGCGCATGGACAACTGGCTCCTCAAATCTAGGAACCGCTGGAGGAATTGGCACAGCATGTGCCTGAGGCGCAATTGGTCGTATGATGTCGGAATGCTTGCATTACAATCCCCCGAATTGCCTCTATTGCTGCGACGTCAAATACCACTGGAGCGTTGACCTGATCTTGGTCACTGCCTCCAGGATTGTTGTTGGAAACAGACTCGTGTTCCTCCACAGGGTTCGCGACATTCCTCACGTTTGGTATGAGGTCGTTGCTTGGCCCAGCACCAGTACGAATGGTGTTTCTTGTGCTCACCATCTGTTTACCGATCAAATTCCAAGTATTTTATTACATTAATATCATTCAATATATTTAACGTAATAAAAATCAACTCAGAATAGATCAAACTTGGTAATTTTCATTGATAAGCTCAACTGAGCTAATACGTTTTACAAAAGGGATCTTTCGAGCGTCAAAACAAAATTGCCCGGAGACTTAGATTCTTAACAAAACAATCATTGAAATACTACAAAGGGAACTGCTGATCAGTACTGGCCCAATCATGGCGCCTTGAAACATTTCCTGTAATCGCCACTCCTCATACATGGCTTCTTCGAACGGAGTTTACCATCAGAGTCTGGTGAAAGACTCCTCACCTTGCTCGGTCCTGGAGCACATGGCTCATTGCTTGGTCTTGCCCTTCTTCGAGCATGCTCAACCGCCTTGTCCATCTGGCGGCGCTCTTCAGGGGAAAACATCTTACTTAGGCGAAGTGCCTCTCGTAAGTCAAGACTCAACATTAGCCTTCTCTGAGCAGGAATAGGCTGTGAGTTCTCAGATGCATTTCGTGGACCATTCATTCTTCTGGGAAATACCACCTCGTAAAGTGTACCCTAATCGGCCGAAGTCAATGGCGAGTACTCTTGCTCAGGCGGCAACTCCGGACTTGGATAGATAAACTCCATTCTTGGGTCCTCGATGCCCACCAACAAGCGCTCTAAGCCATCAGACTCGTGGCCCTGTCCCTCGAGGTCCTCCTCTTCTTCTGGATCCTCTTCTGAGTCTTCTTCAGGATCCTCTTCTTCTGGATCCTCCTCAGGAATCATCTCAATCATGAAGTCGTCGTTGTAATGCCCTCTTGCATATCTTGACCACTCCTCTTCATTTTCCGTGTCCTCCCTTGGCTCCTCTGTAGGTTCTGCCACTGGAACCTTGGCCCTATCGGACACTAGTACTACTGACTCGGGTAGTACAGTCTTCACCTCCTCGGGTGGACTACTTGATTCTCCTAATTCGAAGCATCGCATGGAAACTGGAAACTCAAGCCTTAATGGAGATGGCGGAGCCACCTCGGCTTCTTCCGAGTCCCTTCGAAGAGAAAAGCATGCACCCATAACCTACTGGTGACGAGAAAAGAGTTAGTCTTTCTAAATATAGAAGTTTGCTTCCATATCAGACTAAAGTGAAAGCACGACTAGATTGGCAGAATAAAAATTTTACTTGGAAATTCAGAGCCTTCGAAAACATTTCTCAGTTTCAAACGAGTAAACGGTTTATAAAAAAAATTGTTCCAAGAAAATGTTTTAAAACCCACCCGTTTTTAAATTTTTTTTTGGCTCTGATACCAAATCTGTAACACCCTCAAATATATATCCTTGAAATGTATTACCGTCAGTGACCTCGGATTTCACATCCGAAGCCACCCCAGGCTTAACTCGTTTATATAAATCATAAAACAACAGTTATAATACAAAATATCATAACTTTTGATTAAAATCATTGTCTCGGCATTACATCCATAATCCAAAATACAACTGAAATACAGAGTAGTCTTGACATAAAATATGTTTAACACAACGGAAGTCTTTAAAATAAAGGACACAAGGGTCTTGATTTAAACGATCACCCGCCAAGGAATCTCAACCTGGTAAAACTCTTCAAAATTCCAATTGCCATCATTTTCGTTTCTAGCCTTCATCGAAACTACGGTTTATCTGATGTGCCGTATAAGACGGATGACACCAGCCAACCATACAAGGGAATATAACCGGTTGGTTAGTCTAATGAAAGACTATGCAAGGGTAAAACAGAAAGGTTCTAAGTAGTCGTATTAGGTTAGTCTCATCGCTTCTCGAATAAAAGTCGGTGACGATAGTCAACCACCATACTCCTACTGAAATATACGAAAATGCATGATCAAGAGAAAGGACTCTGAAAGAATGAGTCTTAAGGAAACATATGAAGAGAAGACTCCAACGAATTGAGTCTTATCGGAAGTATGACAAGTGTTTGGGAACATTAAAGTTTTACGCAAACGTTTAAAAGAGACTTGACTATTTGGGTCCACGACCAACCTCACCGCATAATGCGAATTCAGATTCGGAAGGTGGATTTACTCTAATCGAAGCCCAGACGAGTTTCCACGTTGTACTTCTTGCCCAAGGTTCATTAATTATGTGCACTAAAGCACTTATCTTATTTAATTCCAAAACGTACATTTTACGTTATAAGCTTTTAAGATCTCTTCACGAGAGATATCGGATCTCCTCACAAGAGATATCAAAGGGAATACATCCCAGGGAATACATCCCAAATGGCGGCACCAGCTGTGTGCACATACCCTGAGTAAGGGTAAGGTCATGACCGAAGATACTAGGGAAAATCCTCCTAGCACCATTATCAAGAAACCACTAAACCTCGCAAGGTACATAGTGTTCCTACGAATACTCGTTCTAACTAAACAGTTAAAACATAAGAGCAATAATTCACATCAAAGCCATTGAGGCCAATAACAGATATAATAGCGTTGTTTCTAGCAGTATATACAACCTATTATAATATATGTATTTCAATCATATATATATATATAATAGCGTTGTTTCTAGCAATATTTACAATCTATTATAATATCTCTTTTTAAATCACATACAGTTATCAAAACTGTTTCCAGACGAAAACAATATTCATCCCAAATTAATTAACAATTAAACAATTGATAATCAATATAAATATGGAATGATAAGCAAGAGCGAACGCCACTTGCCTTAGATTAGACGAAGCTTGAGACGACGGGTTTCCGGGTCCGAAACGAGGAAGAACTCAGATTATGATTTCCTACGGAACGACCCATAACGAAACCATAAGTTAGATTTGATAATAAATAGTACGAATCTAAAGAAAAACGAACGAAATCAAAGGAACGAAAGTCCCAAACGAGATCACAAAGCCCAAGCCACAACCAGACACGCCCAGGCCCACCGCGGGTGCGGCGGCTTGACCGCGCGTTCGGCGAGGCTACAGAGGCGAGACGACGACGACGACAACTCACCGGGAAAGACGATGGGGGCTCGACTCGTGGTGGCTCCGACTTCTAGATTCCCTGGACCACCCAAGCACCACCTTGAGAGCACCTCCTCCTCCTTTGGTAGCTCCGGCGACGACCTTGAAGAACTCCGGCGAAAGCTTGCAACTCCGACAACAATGGAACGAGAGAGAGAGAGATTGGAGAGAGAGAGAGAGAGATTGGAGTTGTCTTCCTCCTCCAAGCCTCCTCCTTTTATAGGCCAAGCAAGGAGCCTAGCTGGCACCTTCCCACCGCCTCAAAGCCGACCGAAACGGCAAGCAGCTCAGGCGACGTTCGACGGAGCAGAAAAGGAATCATGACGGCGCGGGTGCGGTGGGTCTTACCGCGGGGTGCGGTGGCGACCAATTCCTGACCGCGGGGTGCGGTGGGTATGACCGCGGGTGCGGTCAAGGCAATTTTTGTGCCTTTTGCCCATTCTTTGACCGGGAAGCCCACTTTTGACCGGGAAGAATTATGGTATGGGTTTTAACCTCGGGTTAAATATATTCGTACCCGAACAATTATTCTAAACCCCAAAAATACGTCGAATGTATTTTATTCCACTCAAGAAATTATTACGGAGATCAAGTATTTAACAGAAAGTCTGAACTTCTCTGAAAATAATTCGACTACAATACGAGTGTTTGGAAAACTTACCAAAATACTCTTTACTAAAAAGAGGGGTATTACATTCACTGGGCAAAAAACAACTCTTGTACACCAAGTTGTATCATTTTGTGCACCAAAGTATGTTGAAAAGTAAACTAGAATATATTGATATGTGCACCAGGATTTTATTAAATTGTGCACTTGTATTTTATTTAGCAGTGCACAAACACATCAACTATGTCAATGCACAAATACATGAACTATGGTGCACAATTATTTGTATGGAGTGCACATTTATTTATGACATTATGCACAACTATCTCAGTGCACGTCTTTTTGTAAATATTGTGTACATTACATCTCAATGCACAAACACATGAAGTGTGGTGCATAATTTTTTGTAACGTGTTGCACATTTATATATGACATGATGCACAACCATCTCAATGCATATTTTTTTTTTAATATGGTACACATTCCATCTCAGTGCACAAACACATAAACAGTGGTGCACAATTATTTGTAACATGGTACACATTTATTTTATGACATAGTGCACAATCATCTCACTGCACAGGTATTTTATAATATGGTGCACATTTCATCTCAGTGCACAATTATTTATAATATGGTGCACAATTATATCTATTAACTTATAATTGTAACATGTTGCACAATTAGTGATAACATGGTGCACACTTATTAGTACAATGGTGCACAATTATGTGTAACTCTAGTGCACTCACCGGTCAAGGGTGGGTCAACGGTCAATCAATGGTGGTCAATGTCGGAGTTTTGATGAGTCAATGTAGGAGATCAATTGTCCACCAATGCAATGCACAATTGTGTACCAAAATACATCTATATATATACACTAAAGGAGAAACCCAAATCCTACGTGTCGGCACCACGTTCAATTCGCTTACATGTCATCACCATCCAACCACACATCATCCAACCTTTTTAAAAAAATATAACATAACAATTTATAACGTTATTAATATAGAGTGGATCCCACTATAATTATAGTTTTAATAAAAAATAGTATTTAATTAAAAAAGATATTGATTAGAAATAATTATTAAGTTTGAAGTTAAATCTTATCATATCTAAATTAATTTAGTTCCTGTTATTCTTTTTACGTAAACTTAAGTTTACCAACATTCATCTATATATATCTAATTTAATTAAATATCAATAAGTATTTTTTTTTTACTTTTTACGGTCTATTGAATTTTAAAATTTACTTTTTATGGTTACAACTAAAGCATACCTATTGATATTTTTAAACATATATCTTTTACGTTGCAACTATCACATATTTATTGATTTTTTTAAGAAATGAAGGTATTTAATGTCATTCAATAGTTGTTAAAAGATGAATATTAATAAAATAAAAGACCCTTTAAGAAATATTTAATATCTGTAGTTGATATTTAACCTATTGGATTTTGATTTACGATTAGTCAATTTAATTTAATTTTTAAAAAATATAATCAATAAATATGGATCACATTTTATTCTCATAATGTTTTTATTAAAAACATATTGAGAAGAAAATTTGTGAATTTAATTATAATATTAATATTATAACTTCACTTTTTAATATAATAAGAAACTTAATTTTAGGTTAGTTTAGATTATTTCAATAAACAGAACAAACTTGATGTTGATCACCAATAAAGTTAATATTTCAACATGTACATGGAAAATTTATTTTGCAACAATTAAATAAAAATAATAATTTAATATTTATATAACAATATGATATCGTTCTACGTGTAATTATAAAATTTTATTTGCAATGAAAAATTAAATATAATCCGATTAATATATATCTACATGTACGTAGATTTAGTAAATTTTTGCTAACCCAAATTTGAAATATCTTAATGTACATAAATTTTGTAAATCCCTAATAAATCAAATTTTTGCTTTGTATTGGATTGTACGTAGATAACCGTAAGATATCAGCTCTCAATACTTAATCTACTATATAATTACTAAAACAAAACACCCATTAAGCCACGTGGCACTCCCATAATAAATCAAATTTTTTTTGTCACATGTCGTCACGGTATTGATTTTGACATATGGTAACATGTGATTTTTTTTATATTTGAATTTAAAATTATAAATCTGGAATATCTAACGGTTACCATAAATTAAAGATTAGTCATAATAAGTTTATATTACAACTATGTCCTTAATTAATTGATTGACCAAATTAAAGATTAGCTAATCACTGTCATCGGCACATAAGTATTGAATTTGCTTACTGTAGAACATTTAATTAATTAATTGATGGACCAAATTTAGTATGACATTTATCATTTTGATACCCATGAACGATGAAATGAAGCAAATAATTTACATTCATATATTCAATTGTAAAAATCTATTATTTATATATTTTAAAGCAGAAGCTTAAAATATACGTGTCAGTTTCAGTTTAATTCGCCTATGTGTCGTTACCACGTTCAATTCGTCTACGTTTGTCACCACGTTCAATTCGCCTACATGTCAGCCTCTGAGCTATGTCACCTCTCCCGCCACATTATTTGCCATGCAATCGAATATCTTATCTTATTGTTTATTTTCATAACTATTTAAAGCTATATAATAATTATATCATTTCTTATCTTATTTTCGAATTTTTATCATAACTATTAATCTTATCTTATTGTTTATTTCCATAATTATTTAAAACTAAATAATAATTTTATCCTTTCTTATCTTATTATCGAAGTTTTACCATAATTATTTAAAGCTAAATAATATTGACAATATAAAACTTTATCTTATTATATGAGTTTTTAAAAAAAGTAAATTCTATTTTGTTAATAAAAAATATTTATGATTTTAAAACTAATAAATCCATAACTATATATATACTAATCTACTATATAATTACTAAAGCATAATACTCACTGCGTTAGGTGGCGTCCCCAGAATAAGCACAAATTTTACGCTATCACGTGGTGTCACGGTATTGAATTGGACAAGTGACAACCTGTGGGTTTTTTAGATTTATTTTAAAAGTAAAAAATTTACAGTAATCGAATCCTCCACTTGCCATATGAATATTATTTACAATAAAATCTTTCTAAAATGTACAACAAAATATTTTGTAATATTTGATTATCTTTTTCCAATACTGACCATAGAATATTCTGTAATATTTGTTTATATACTATAGAAATAAATCTGCAATATTTTTAACATTAATGTTTTAAAGAAAAGTATTGAAAAAATGTCATGTGAAAAAATGAATATGAGTGTGACATATGGCATAAGAAATTTATAGGCTTAGTAAAGAGTGTCATGTGGAATAGAATGGTTTTAATTTAGTATATATATAGTATTAAAAGGCTATGCATACCATATGTATATTTTAATAATTCATTTTTTTCAAAACGTAACACAAAATATTCTCTACCATATATTACTTATGTACTTAAATAAATCTATAATATTGTTAACATAAACTCTTTCCAAAAAAAATCAAGAATCTACTATATGTCTACTAAACAAGAACCTAATTATGTCACATGGCACTCTCTTATTAAAATCGTCACATGACACTCCCTCATTAAAACCGTCACGTCATTTAATGTTTTTTATAAAAAATTTAAAATAAATTTAATTATAAATCAAAGACTGATATCCTAAACCTAACACTCATTTTTCCTAATTTAAATACAAATCAAGCAGAAATATTACAAGTTAATCACAAAGATTATACATCAAAAAATTACAAATTATATAAAAATCCAAAATTTTCTAATTATAGCACCAAGATCAATTCATGATTATGAAGGAAAATCATGATTACTACAAGAAGAATAAGGCAAGAAAGAAAGAGAAACATATTTTGGGTGTTAATTGGCATTTCCATGTCTTAAAGTTTGTCATTGAAATATTGACCAATCTTCGAGTTATGTAATGGGACAAGATTGATAACCACGTAGCTCGACAATCATGTCATACAATGAAGAATTATTTTAACTATAATATTAGATATACAGTTTTGAATCCTCGCATGCTCATGTCACAGTCAGACACTTCATACCCATTCAAGTTTCAACGAAGACAACTTCTCTTGAGTGTCTGTTTTGCTATGATAATAAACAATAGCCAAAGCCAATCTCTTATAAATGTCGGTTTGTATCTTCCTCGTCATGTTTTCACTCATGGTCAGTTTTATGTTGCATTACTCACAGTCAGTTTTATGTTGCATCATCAAGAGTTACTAGCAAGAAAGGTTTGAAGATTTTGATATGGGACAAAAACAAAAAAAGATCTAATACTACTACCAATGTAGTATACAACAAAGTTTTTCATAATTTGTAGCAATTTTGAACATCTTACGAGATTTTATGTTTAGGGTTTTATTTTTATGTATTAGATAAACATTTTGATTATGCTTTATCGTTTTAGTAGTATAGATGTTAGGGATGTGACTATCCACGTTTCAAAACAACTTAGCCAATTTTACTATTAATAAAGTTATGGAGAATTTCGTCTCTCTTTCGATAATGTATTTTGTTAATCTCTTCAATATTTTGTATTCAATTAGTCTTTTTTTACATTAGCATTCATCTACTTTTATAATAGTCACTACCTACATATTTCTATATCAATTAAATATATGATTTTTATATACTATTTTTTTTAAATATAAGAAAAAATAAACAAATCCCGTGCAAGACACGGGTATTACACTAGTGTAAATGAATATTCAAATGTTTTTGTTAAATTGTTTTCATGCTTGATATTTCTTTTTAAAAAAAAACTTAATATAACTCATTTTACCGGATTATGCCTATTACCTAATATAATTGAGAAGAATCCCCCAATAATCCCTTTTTCATAATCTCTTTCCAAAAGGGTACCCCTTCTTTAATTTTTTTAATTTTTTTATTTATTTACTTTTTAATGACTAAACTACCCCTAATTTAATTAACCTAATTGTAATCTTTCAATTGTCTGTTACACAATTATCTCCAACCTCTACCGTTGCTTCCCCTACCGCTGCCTTCGCGCTAACCCTCCATCGCGCTCCGCCGCCGTAATATTTAATTCTCGATCGTATCACCGCTTGTCTCACCGATATTGCTTGCCACTGCCGATATCGTACCAGCGCTTGTCACCGATATCGTATTATAAGCTTTCGAATTACTGTGTAATTTAATTCCATCGTCGATATCGTATCATGCTGTGTAATTTCAATTGTAAGCTTTCGAATTACTGTGTAATTTAATTCCATCACCGATATCCTACCTTTAATTTCAATTACTGTGTAATTTCAATTGTAATTTAATCAATTTCGAATTACTGTGTAATTTCAATTGTAATTTAATTCCATCTCCGCCGATATCCTACCTTTAATTATCTAGTTTTGATTTAAGTTGCAAGTTCGCCTCTTTTCTAGTTCGGTGGTTTTGATTATGTAATTCAAATTTGGTTTAAGTTCTCTAGTTGTTCTACTGCTTTTGGTTTAAGTTTTCTAGTTCGGTGCTTTTGGTTAAAGTTGTGTTTTTTCGTATAGGTAAGATAGATTATACGAATTTTGATGTAATTTAACTAGTGTAAATAAAATTTATGTAAGTAGAGAAGTTTTTAGTGTAAAAACGATTTTAGTGTAACGTAACTTAGGGTACACGATTTTAGTGTAAAGTAATTTAGGTTACACCTAGTTTTCGTGTAGATGAGATTTTATATAGATGAGATTACACGATGTTAGTGTAAAGTAATTAAGGGTACATGGTTTTAGATGAGCCTTTTTTATGTAAACAAAATTTATATAAGTATATAATTTTTTTGTGTAAAAGTAGATTTTAGTATAAAATAAAATTTAGTGTAAAGTAAGTAAGGATACACGATTTTAGTGTAAAGAAGTAGATGAATTCTTTTTGTGTAGGTAAGATAGATTGCATGATTTTTTTTGGGATTTTATGTAACATTAATTGATGTAAACTAAATTAGTGTAAATAAAATTTATGTAACTATGTAACAACGAGTGATATAAATGAGTTTTTAAAAAAAAATCCGTGTGTATGAGATTTAATGTAGAGAAGATTACACAGTTTTAGTGCAAAGTAGATTTTAATGTAAAGTAATTTATGTAAGTAGAAAAGTTTTTAGTGTAAAAACGATTTTAGTGTAACGTTACTTAGGGTACACGATTTTAGCGTAAAGTAGATTTCAGTGTAAAGTAATTTAGGGTACACCTAGCTTCTCTCTGGTGAGCACGCCTTCCTTGAAAAGAGCAAGTGTGCTTGTCCAGATACTTAGTTATGTAAAACAAGTTTGAATTCTTCAATTTTGTTCCACGTACTCTCCACTTGCATTCTTTGTCAATGCACACTGCTACAACTAATAATTTGCTGGATTTTTTTTTATCTTAAACTGGTAACATTGCCAAGTAGCATAAGGCATTCCTTAACTCTATTTTAGAACCAAAAGTCTGACCTTTCTTGATAAGCCCTTCAGAAATAATGGGATCCAGATCAACCCTGTCATAAGAAAAATTATCTTGTTCACATGCATTAGGTTCTCTCGTCCTAAACTCACTTGCAGACGTTGTTGCTTTATCAAACTTTGCTATAATTGATCGTTGTGAGCTGATCCCAGCAGTTGTGCCCATCACTACGTCAGAATTTGCCACATTGTCAGCATTTTTTCTCACCAGCGTCACACACAATGGCACACTCCAAGCTATAGCGGATCTTTTATTGATGAATAAAAATGCTTCTATATCATCTGTACCATTGATATCACATGGTCTTAATGACGAGTGTGTTGCATTGGGATGTGCAATTCGGACTCCACATTCATCAGTATCCACACGAAATCTCCCGATGATCAATGCACTTAATTCGTCAAAGGTAATATTTTTCTCTAACACAATAGCTTTACATTCTTTTTCTCCAATAAACTTCCATGAACCATCAACAAGCTTCCATTCCCCATCAAAATATACGGTAATCACAATGTATTCCATACCTATGCAAAATACAATTATTGAGTAGAAATTATAACTATTGTACGATTGATAAACAAATCTCCTTATGACATAGTATTCGTATATGCTTCGTGTAGAATGCTTTGTGTAGAATATAGTATGTATATGCTTCTACATAATATACGCATATGGCATTATTTTACCCTACACGAAACTTATTTAATAGCATACACGAAACTTATGTAGTAGCTTTTATAACTATTGTACGATTGATAAACAAATCTCCTTATCACATAGTATTCGTATATGCTTCGTGTAGAATGCTTTGTGTAGAATATAGTATGTATATGCTTCTACATAATATACGCATATGGCATTATTTTAGCCTACACGAAACTTATTTAATAGCATACACGAAACTTATGTAGTAGCTTACACGAAACTACATAAGTTCGTGTAAGCTACACCATAATATCTTGTATGCTTCTACATAAGTTTGTGCATGCTATTACATAATATTCGTGTATGCTATTATATAAATTGTGTAAGCTACTACATAAGTTCGTGTAGGCCTCTAAATAATATTCGTGTAGGCTACTACATATGGCATTATTTTAGCCTACACGAAACTTATTTAATAGCATACACGAAATTTATATAGTAGCTTACACGAAACTTATGTAGTAGCTTACACAAGTTTCGTGTAAGCTACTATATAAGTTCGTGTAGGCCTCTATATTTGTGTAAGCTACTCCATAATATCTTGTATGCTTCTACATAAGTCCGTGCATGCTATTACATAATATTCGTGTATGCTATTATATAAACTAGTGCACTACCCGTACCTTGTACGGGTGAACTTAAATTTATAAAATCATCAATAAATATTATTGATTAAATAAATTATGGTATACTTAAGTGATTTTAAGACGAAGAAATTCTTATTAATATTGTTTAAGAATTATATAAATGGAGGATTGAAATAACATAAATTTGTTATTTAAAAGCAATATATTCAACATTTTATTCATATCTATTCTCGTACAACGTTATCCTACTTATTTTTAATTATGTAATTATTTTCATACACGAGATATTTTTACTGAAGTCATACGTATTCCACTACCATTTATCATGTATTTTCAATAAGCTATATTATATTAACATAAAATATTCAAATTATGTCAATATTTTAATATTAAAATTACATGTCAGAATATTAGTTAAACATAAATATGTGTACTTCTAAAAACATTCTAGGTTTAAAAGTGATATGTTGAAATGTTATATTAAAAATATATTATTCAAAATGATGAAAATACCAATCATATTAACTCAAAAAAGAAAAAGAAAAACAATTTAATGACTAATTGTAAATCATTAGTCTAAAAAACATCAAAAAATTTGAAATAAAAAAGTTTGGGATAGTTAGAATATACCGAAGGTTATTCTTGTTTGTTATGATGAGTTTATTTAGACGTGTATTTATATTTAAAAAACAAAAATAAGTTTTTAAATTGAAAATGTTTGGGTAATTAAAATATACATTAAAAAGTAAATGCTAATAAAATTTTATATCGATTTTCTAACTTTACCCTAAGGAAACATGTAAAGAATTCTCATTTTAGAAATTGTTCCTTAAAAAGGAATGCCCTAATCACACCTAACAAAATCCTTCCAAAATTAAGTGCTTGAAAAATCGTTTTTGTATTTAACATGTTCTTAATTATTTTATGGTGTATAAATTGTCATTGTAGTAGTAACGTAACTAATACTACGATTTATATCGTAAAGAAGAGTGAACCTATGATAAGATTTGCCATGTTCTTAGAAATAAGATTAAATTGTCATGTTTAAAAATGAGATTTGATAAAAAAAAATAGTGATTATGATTTATGATATTTTAATAACAGATCAATATTAGATTAAATGAAAATTGTTTCATTTAACAATAAAATAACCTCATTAATACTTTACATTAAAATGATAAGTTTGGTTGGTTAAAATCGTATTTAATAGTCTGGTAAATAAAACATAAATAATGTAAGATATATTGATTTTAAATTCAAATATTTGGTTGGTTAACATCAAACTTTGTTAGTTTCCATAATTAACACATGAGTAATGTGAGTCCAAAATCATTTTAGTGGTTCGAAAATAAATCGTTATTATAGATATATAGATTTTGTGGATTATTCAATATAATAATAAATTAAAAAATCATTAATAACACCTCAACAACTTTCTCCTAAAAACACTCTCGTGGCTCTAAATTCATTTGCTTTAATATATAGTAATAGATTGTGTAAGCTACTACATAAGTTCGTGTAGGCTATATAATTTTGTGTAGGCCTCTAAATATTTTTCGTGTAGGCTAAAATAATTTCGTGTATGCTTCTATATAATTTCTTATATGCTAGTACATAAGTATGTATATAGTATTATACAAAAATTTGTGTATGGCTTTTAAAGAGTGGCTACACAAAATATATATGCCACTGTTCACGAAATTTCGTATAGCCACCAATTGAGATCACAAAGTGAGATCACGTATAGGCTACACGATATATCCTACACAATATATTGTATAGGCTACACGATATAGCCTACACAATATACAATATACAAAATATCGTGTAGCCTACACGAGCTCAGTAGCCTACACGAAATATCGTGTAGCCTACACAATATATAAAATCAGTAGCCTTCAACCTCCCTCCTATTTGCATATATACCACTGTTCCAAAAATATATAAATAGCCTATACACAAAGTGAGATCACATACCAGGTGTCATTGCGTCGGCGATATTGTGAATTGATGCCACTGTGTCGGCGATATGCCACTGCGTGAATTGATATATATGTCACTACGTCGGCGATATTGTGATTTGAGCGAGTGCGTCAGCGACCGTCGGCTACTGCGTCGGCGATATGCCACTGCGAGTGCGTCAGAGCGGTGTAGTGCGTGGGTGGTGGTGCGTGGAGGCACTAGGGTTTTAGTGGAGAAGAAGATAAAAAGAACGTAATTGAAGGTTTTCTTAATTTTGTGAAACAATTACACAGTGAGGGATATTTTGGTCTAATTGTATTATGGATGGATTACTAATTCCCTATTATTATCCTAGGGTATATTTTTGGAACTCCTTAATGAAAATGGTCTATTTATGTCTTTTGCCCAATATAATTTGGTTAGAATTGTCTTCTATTTGATAATATTTTATCGAACTATATTTAATTATAACTATTTTAAATTATCAAATTTGTAAATACTTTGAAAGATGTGGATTTGAAATATAGTTTTCAAATATTGCAACCAAACATATTTCAATAATAACTATATATACACTTCACGATAGCCCAAATCCAATTGCAACATATTTCAATTTCTTCTTCTTATTATTTTTCTTATATTGATATAGCTTTTTTTAAAGTACTTAATATAGCTAATTCTACCAGATTATACCTATTGCCTAATTTTAATTTTGTTAGAACTGTTTTCTACTTGAAAACATTTTACCATATTATAATTAGTTTAAATCATCAAATACATAAATATACGCCGAAATATATGATAAACCTGTCATTTCAAATATAATCACACCCAAACATATGTCAAAAACGGCTATATAGTTTATATACACTTTAAGATAGCCCAAATTAACATATTTCAGTTTCTTAGTATTATAATATTTCTTATGTTGATAGTTTAGTCATTATTATTGGTATTAATATATTATTAAATTTGTTATTTATATGATCACAGTATAGTTAACAAATTAGTTATATTATAAACATTTATATATGTTAATGTATAAATTTAAAGATAAATATACAATTATGTAAACACCAACTATGCATGATAAAAGGAATTTACTATGATCAATTTTTAATATCATATATATATTATTATTTTAATCAAAATAAATATTCTTATAACAAGGTTTATTCCTTATTAATAATGAATTATATTAAAAACAATTTTATAAATTTAAATCCGGACACTATACTAATGTGTATACCTAATTATACATGATTATACATCTCACCCTTTTATACACTATATTACACTAACTTGCACACCTTCATCCACACGTTGCACACAAAATATATTTTATCATTCATCTTTAAATGAAAAAATAAAAGGTCAAAGTAAATTAAGTAATACGGAGGGGACTTGTCATCTGTGACTTGTGATCTGTGAAGGACGGTGTATGGTGGTTGCACGTTTGTTGGTCAATACAATATATATGTGATCTGTACTACTAACTACTCCGTACTAACTACTAATCAATCTCATAATGGTGTTCTTCACCCATTTACCTCATCCAGTTATTCCCTACATATGACCCCTCATTCCTTGCAAAAGTCAACTTTATTGTAATACTATCGATCAATAAATCTGTAAGACTAAGTTGGGTTCCAAATCACTAAAAATGGAATAAGTCTCCTTTTTTACTTTTACGGATGATATTATAATCTTCACCAAAGCAAAACATGAAAATTGTAAGAAAATCAAGAGAATAATCGATGATTATTATCTGATCTCAGGACAAAGTGTGAATTTTCACAAATCAGTTTTTCAAGTAACAAATAAAGTTTCGACCACACGAAAACAACAAATACAAGATATCCTTACGATCACCAACATGGTATCGCTGGATAAATACCTTGGTTGCCCGATCATTAATGAAAATGTCAATTCAAATACCTTTGCAGAGATGATTACTAAATCCAGAACACAATTAACCAAATGAAAAGCGAACTCCTTATCACAAGCAGGAAGACCAACACTGATAAGATCAAACCTTGCTACTAAACCAAACTTTATCATGCAAAGCTTCATGCTTCCAAACTCAACACATAATGAACTTGACAAAATTAATAGAATATTCTTCTGGAATAAAGATTCATCCTATAAATCCTTTATCGGATATGACAAAGTATGTCAACCTCTTTTCAAGGGGGGCCTTGGCATTCGAAAAACAAAAGATATGAATCATGCTCTCCAGTACAAACTACCATGGAAAATTTTAGCCGAACCTGACAACTGCTTGGTAAGAATAATCAATGAAAAATACCTCAAAAACATACACCTCCTATCTTATGACTACAACAAAAACGGATCTTGGCAATGGTCCAAGATGATGAACATCAAAAAAGAATTCCAAAAAGGACTTATTTGGCAAATTGGCGATGATAAAACAATTAAGTTCTGGACATATAAATGGGCACTACATGAACCTCTCTACAACATCATCAATCCTGCGCTAGGAACAAACTTAGATTGCAGAGTCCATGAATTCCTAGACCAAAATATGAACTAGAAAAAAACAAAACTCCAACAAATATTACCAAATGATATGGTGGACAAGATTTTGGATATCTCAATCCCCGTGAACCACATTACTGATAGGATGTACTGAGAATCAAGTAGAAATGGTTGATTCTCGACAAAATCAGCCATGAAACTCATCAACAAAAATAAACATGTTTCAGCTTATGACTCCTCCTGGATCTGGAAAATGAACACATATCCCAAAGTCACAAAATTTCTCTGATTTTTTTTTAAAAACGGCTTACCAACAAAATCAAGACTACAAGAAAAAGGAGTCTCGATCCCCCCAGGATGCATCTCCTGCCTCCACCCTATGGAGGGTATAAATCATTTCTTATTCCACTGTGATCATACCTTAAAGACAATCTCAAAAATTAATATAACAACCAGGCTCTACTTAAGTACAATCGACCCTACAAACAAGCACATTGGACAAATTCTTGATGAAATAAAACTCAAACTCTCCCCCATTGAGCTGACAGAGCTATCTATGGCCTGGTGGGGGCATCTGGTTCTCTAGGAACCAGAGAACTTTCTTAAATGACAACCCTGATAGGGATATCATTAAAGATCTACCTAAATATATTCAAAATCTTATCTCGACATGGAATAAAACACGCAAATGGAACCCAGACTGCACCTTCGAGCAATGCCCCACAGTGCGAAAAGCAACAACTACGACGAAACACCGAAAACTAAAATGGAAAAAAAAACCCAGATAAATGTATTAAAATCAATGTAGATGGATCTACCAAAACTAATGGAGTGTCTGGCATTGGCTTCATCTGTAGAAATGACATGGGAAATTCGATCTTTATCCATGCAGAAAAATGTGGTATCTCGACTCCTCTCATTACTGAAACTCTTGCTATCAGAAATGCGCTTATTAAAGCAAAAGAAAAGGAATTCGACCAAATACAAATAGAAACTGATAACCTTACTATTGCAAATGTTATTAATAAAATTTGGCATTGTCCATGAGAAATCGAGATTCTTATCTCTGATATCCTATATTTATTAAAATCTTTCCAGACAGTGCATATTTCCCATTCTTTCGAGAATTGAACTCGGTGGCCAATCACATTGCAAAACTTTGTCACAATCTTTCTCTAAACGATATCATGAACAACTCAGAGCTCAAAGCTCTCATCCGAGTATTAAGGTCCTCTTGACACTAGTCTAATTCTTATCTTATAAAAAAAATGTAATAATTTCATAATAATTAAAGTCTTTTTGTTTGTTCTTGTAAAGTTATTTTTTTATTCATATTAAATTGCTTTGCTTTTGTAGGTATTTGTGACAAAATTCCTCAAATTTATCTCTTATATCACTCTATAATTTTTCTTTTTCTATATATATTATTTAATGTATATTTTAAGTTTTAAATGTAATTAATTACATATATTTTGGTATAAAATATTTTTTTAAATATACGTTTTAAATGCTAAAATGACACGTATCTATAAAAATTGCATCCAAAAGAAAATCAAAATTCATGAAATTGGGATTTGAGCCCGTTGAAATTTCACGGAGGGAAAAGTAATGAAAATTTACAAGGAATATCTAATTGACTAATTCCTGAGAGCGAGGAAGCTCCCATGGCGGATTTTGGACAAGCTCCAGCATTCTCGGCAGTAGCTATCTCACCTTGCCCCAAACAACCTCAACAAAGCCTCCTCGATACTCTCCAAATTCTTCCATTTCAGTTTTTAATATTCAACACTGCCGAATAAAAATTTACAAGGAAAAACACAGAGAATCTATGAAATTATCCGTGTTCCAGTCTGAAATTCCATATTTAGTGTGGCTTATCTCTGTTTTCCTTTGTCTTTTTATCAATTTCTCGCTTTCTTGTTTGATTATCGGAAGTCAATTTTGCTGATTCCGGTTAGAGATGGGGCGGAGTGATTGTAAAGTTGGTGTTGTGTTGTTTGTCATCTCACTCTTCGCGCTTTGCTTCAATTCCGTTGTCAGAGCGCAGATTACTGATCCAGATGAAGGTAATTTTTTGACATTATATCATGTGTTTATACAAATTGCGTTTAATTTTGGTGCTTGGAAGTGTTTAGCGCATAGAATTTGATCGATTTCAGTCTTAGGATTCGATTTGGGTTAGCAATTGACTGATTTTGAGCTTGTTTCAGCAGATAAAAATGGCTCCAGAATCAATTTCTAGTTAGCCAACTTTGGGCAATGGGTTTTAATAAGAAAAGGAGTGCCTTCTTGGATATATATATATATAATTCATGTGATTTTGTTTGAAATTGAGTATAATTTTGTGGCAATTGATCTGTTTTGAAACTGTAGTCAAGGCACTAGAAGCTGTTAAAGAGATGTTAATTGATCCAATGAAGAACTTGAGCAGCTGGGATAATGGCGACCCGTGCAATGACAACTGGAATGGTGTTTTTTGTTACAATCAGACACTTGATGATGGCTACTTGCACCTCTGGAAACTGTAAGTCATTACAATTTATCTCTCTTTCGCGCAAAGCCACTCAAATGGATGTTAATATTGAAGTTCCTCAAATGCAACAGAAGATTAGAATGTAGCAGTTGCTTTAGTGATCAGATTCTTACTTGCATTCGTATACTACCCGTCTTTCTCTTTGCAGGCAACTGATGAACATGAATCTCTCGGGAGAATTATCACCGGAGCTTGACAAATTATCTCGTCTGAACATATTGTAAGCCAGACCAGTTTTATATTTTCATACATTTACTTGATGCATAATGGGGTTTTATGTGGTGTATATTTTATACATCTTTCATTTGCTAATCTTGCTTGTTCTTTTTGTCTGTGCTTAAGGAATTTTATGTGGAACAACATAGGAGGGAGTATACCGAAGGAGATAGGCAACCTCACATATCTTGAGCTATTGTAAGTTTCTAAGTATACCGAACTGCATTTTTTTTTCTGATGTTCTTATCAAAACTACTTATTTGACCTTTGTTTATGTTTATTCTCAATTTTTCTCTGTTCTCCAATGATTATCTGACGCCGTTATCTTCTTTGCCTTGAAGGCTCTTGAATGGAAACCAATTGACAGGACGCTTGCCAGATGAGCTTGGCTATCTACCACATCTTAAAAGAATGCAGTTTGATCTCAATCAATTATCAGGATCACTACCCAAATCATTTGCAAATTTGAACAAATTAGAGCACTTGTAAGCGCGTCAATTTTTAGCTCCTTTGGACTCCCATGGTTTATTTCTGTTCTTGTTGCATCAGTGATTGTTCTCTTCCTTTTCAGTCATCTGAACAACAATTCCATTAGCGGGGAAATTCCTCGTGAGCTGTCTAGATTGCCAAGCCTTCTTCACTTGTAAGTTGCCTACTGTGTTTCAGACTTTGTGTTTATGGTTCAGAATTCTGGATTCATATATATGTAATATGTGTATATGCATGATGACACACAAATGCAGTTCAACTTTTGATTCTAACAATGATTGTATTCCGCTGCAGCCTTCTTGACAATAATAACTTGTCAGGATCCCTTCCGCCAGAGTTCTCCGAGATGCCAAATTTGATGATACTGTATGTTCCTTCCCATACAAGTGTATATATTTTGTTTCATTCATTGCTCGCAGAGAACAAATACTCTTTTCATTGTACATAATTATCATAAAATGATGAAAAGGATAGTGTCAATATGTCTTGACATCTGGGTTAGTTACTAGTTGCAAGCCAGATTTCATTTATAAAGCTTGACACGTTAATACCTGTCGCACAAGTATCATGATGTGGCTTTTTTCATGGCTATGAGACATTTAGCTTCTTCATTTTAAATGTCACAATTTTAATTTTTAAAGTACTATAATTGAATGATTAATTGGAGATGATATAGATGGTTATGTATGGAGAATGTATCTTATATTTTTAGTTTTATATCATTTGATGATACTTCCTTGCATATTGAAGTTGAGTAATTGTGAATATGCGAACATTCATGTGAGACATGCTATGTAACGTATTCTAAAATCTTGTTCTGTTATTGTTATATCTTATCCAGAATGTAATCATTATTTTATTTTTCTATTTTTGCAGTCAACTGGATAACAACAACTTCAACGGGAGTGAGATTCCTTCTAGCTATGGGAACATGACTAGGTTGCTCAAGCTGTAAGTGTCAATTGTTTAGTCTAATTCAAATACAATCCATGGTGCCTTTATTAGATGGTGCAAGTTGATGCCCACATCAATCATTGTTCTGTTTGTTTTCCTGAAATATGATTGAGAATTTAGAGCATCATTGTGAAAGTGTGAGATTCAAACTGTGCTCCTCGTCGAGAAATCATTTGCACATCTGATTATGGAGTATGCTGTGATATTTCGGGATTATGCTTGCTGAGTGATCTTGTTTTTCCCCATCTAACATTTTATTTTATCAGGAGTCTTAGGAACTGCAGCTTGCGAGGATCAGTTCCTGATCTCAGCAGGATAGCTAACCTCTCTTATATGTAAGTCCATGGCTGTTAGTGTTTTGGCGCTTACAACAGTCCATAAAATATCAACTCTAACTTGCTTATGTTTAGCTTATATTGAATTTGATGGCTTTAGTCGTAGTGCTTACACTTATGCGATGATTATTTTTCTGGTACAAAATCTATCACAAAACTGTTACTAGCTTTGTAAAAATTGTAACAATACTGTTCTTGATTATAACATTTTTCTTCTTTACATTCAATTGAGCAGAGACCTTCGTCGGAACCAGCTCAGTGGACCTATACCTTCACAGAAGCTAGCTGATAATATGACTACAATGTAAGACTTTCGCCCCAACATTTTAGTTATTTTGACAAAAAATTCACTGTTTTCTTATATGGTCTTTTCCAATTTGCAGCTTTTTATCACACAACAATCTTATTGGGACTATTCCTGCAAACTTTTCAAGGCTTCCTCGTCTCCAGAGACTGTAAGATTGTGTATTTTCTGTATATACAGCCATTTGCTATCTTTATTTGTGCAAGTTTGTTATGAAGTTAGCTGTCAACATTGACTATTCTTCTATATATTCTAGGTCACTTGATGATAACTTATTGAATGGTTCTGTTCCTTCCGGTCTTTGGCAAAGCAGAATGTTAAATGGTCATGAAAAGCTTACTCTGTAAGACAACTTTATCTCACTCCATTCCGCATACGTTAGCCTAGATTGGAAATTTACAATATTGTCAAAGACTACTTTGTAAAATTCTTCTTCTGAATAACGTGTGTTTACAACGGTTGCAGGGACTTTCGCAAGAATAAGCTGACAAATATTGCTGGTAGTGCCAGTGTACCAACAAATGTTACCCTACTGTACAACTCTAAGCTTGATCAATTCAATTTGTTGAGTGTTACATTTATGTATTCTAATCATCCTTATTTATTTTTTCCCATCACTAGGCTTGAAGGAAATCCCTTGTGCACAAACGAAAGCATTGCTGATCTATACTGTGGATCTCCGACTCAAGATGATAATACTCAATATAAAGTTGTGCCAAATGATACATTTGTTTGTCCTTATCTAGGCTGTCCTCCCCCATATGAAAATGCTCCTATAGCTCTAATGTCATCTTGCTTTTGTGCTGTTCCGTTAATCATCGATTACCGGCTAAAAAGTCCTGGATTTACGGATTTCCGCCCATACCAGATTGGCTATGAGGAGTTCCTGACCTCTGGTCTTAGCTTGAATGTGAACCAACTAAATATTAGTTCCATTGTTTGGCAAGAAGGTCCTCGGTTAAGAATGTTGTTGAAGCTCTTTCCGGTTTTCAATAATGCTACCAACGACCATAAATTCAATACAAGTGAGGTTCGGCGAATCTGGAAAATGTTTACAGGATGGGAGATTCCAAGTAATGATACTTTTGGACCTTACGAGCTACTTGACTTCATTATTTTGGATACTTACAAAGCAGGCATGTAAACAACTCTACTTCTCTTACTACCTTGATTACAACTCTGTAAATCAAGCCTCATTTTTATGCTGCCTGCACTAATTCTTCCTGATTTCGTTTTCTTTTTGCAGAAATTTACCCAAACCCTTCATCATCTGGTGTAAGCAAGGGTGCATTGGCTGGCATAATAGTCGGAACCATAGTTGGTACCCTTGCAATATCAGCAATCGTCTTGTTTCTCTTTGTAAAAGCGCATTTGAGAAAATATAACGGTACCTCAAAGCGGAAAAAATGTGAGTCCTCCATAGACTTTTTCGATTAGCTATGTCCGCGAACTAAAGATTGTTTATGTTCTATTCACAGTGTCTTATGATCACATCAATGAATTTTCTCCTCTAATAGTGTGTATACATTGCTGTGCAGCATCCAGGATACGAATGAAAGTCGAGGGTGTGAGAGGGTTCACCTATGAGGAGATGACACATGCTACAAACGACTTTTGTAGCTCTTTCGAAGTTGGACAAGGAGGATACGGAAAGGTCTATAAAGGTGTTCTAGCTGACGGTGCATTAGTGGCCATAAAGCGTGCTAAAGAGGGATCGTTACAGGGCAATAAAGAGTTCTGCACGGAAATAGAGCTACTGTCTAGGTTGCATCACAGGCACCTTGTCTCTCTACTTGGATACTGTGATGACAAAGACGAGCAGGTAAGTTTATACTCCGGATGCTCGTAACTGAACCTCATTCACATAGAAAGTGATGGGATTCTGATTCTTGATGGATGGAGGAAATGTATGATTAATTTCCAGTCATTATGTTATATGTGCCGAGGGAAAGAGTTTTTCTCAATGTGCTCATCTTTTTTCCTTGCAGATGTTGGTTTATGAATTCATACCAAATGGAACATTAAGGGATCACCTCTCTGGTATGCATCTCTTCTAACTTTTTTTCTTGGTTAACAAATATAATCAAAAGAAAAGCTCATTTGATGAAAATGAAATTATCAGTAGTAATTAGTCATACAACCCAAAAACTAGAATTGCCAACGTCAAAAGTAAATATGCTTCTTATGAATTAAAAGCAGGACTTTTCTTGCATGATAATCTGTTAAGGTTTCAATATAGTTAAATTTACGATAGATGCCATTGCGGTACATATTTCGCTTGATTAGTTTTGTAAGGTGCATCTTAATACTAAGCTAATTTTCCATTTATACTACGAACTTGTCGTATCACAGTTCGGTCTAAACAAGCTCTAAGTTTCGCTATGAGGTTGAGTATAGCCCTCGGATCTGCACGTGGCATTCTCTACCTACACACGGAAGCGGATCCTCCAATATTCCACCGTGACATTAAGGCTACGAACATCCTGTTAGACTCCAGATTTACAGCAAAGGTTGCAGATTTTGGCTTATCACTGCTAGCACCAGCGCCTGACATTGACGGAATTGTGCCTGGTCACGTCTCTACTGTGGTTAAAGGAACTCCGGTACTCTTTCAACTTCCCATTTACTTCTTGTATGTTTATAGGTATAACAAGTTCTCCTTTAGAAAAGCTTCTCTGTTACAAGAACCACATGATTAAAACTATTGTAATTGTGCAGGGATACCTTGATCCGGAGTACTTTTTAACACATAAGCTAACAGACAAGAGCGACGTTTATAGCCTTGGAGTAGTGTTTCTTGAACTCCTAACGGGCATGCACCCGATTTCACATGGAAAGAACATTGTCAGAGAGGTACTCCTCACTTGTTCTAAACTTGGATACAAGATCATTTCCAACATAAATTTGTTTACACTCTTCCCTCTTCAGGTCAACATAGCGTACCAATCTGGAAACATATTATCGCTTGTGGACGAACGGATGGAAACGTACCCTCCCGTATGTGCCGAAAGATTTGCAACCTTAGCTCTGAGATGCTGCCAAGAGGAGACCCCTGAAAGGCCTGCAATGGCAGAGGTGGTTCGGGAACTCGAAGACATAATTCAGATGATTCCAGAATCCGACTCTAGATCAACGACGGAATCCTTGTATAGCAGCAATCAAACAGAGAGAGATTCGACGGTTATGTCATCCTCTGCAAGGAAGACGCCTTTCGTGTCTGTCGATCTATCTGGCAGTGAACTGGTTAGTGGAACGTATCCCTACCTTGATCCGAGATGAATATCAATGTAGAAATTGCAGGGACATATTTTGTGAGGTGAGGTTTGATTTGCTCATGGATTTATTTATTACTGTACAGTGCACATATTGTACAATTGATCTGTTATGTAGCTACCTTTGTTGATACAACTCTTGACATTTACTTTCTTCTTCTTGCTAGTGTTGCCTATTTATCGGTTTATAATTCACATGGTATTACCTTGCGATTTTCTTACCAAAAAATGCATCTTTGCTAGCGTTGTTTGTATTAGTTTCGTTTGTTAGGCACGACGTAATCTTTGCAAGGACTTTACGTCATGCGAACTCTTATTAAGCTGTGTTATTACCTTGTCAAATCTGAATTGTTGGCTTGATCTGGCCCATGACGTCGGACTAAAGTTCCAGTTAACTGGCTTATATTTAGCAGACACCAAAGTACGTTGAATTTTGCAAACCTTAGTAGTCCTAGCGGTTGCTCTTATGTTCAAAACAAAAACTTACACTACTGGAAAACGCGGCCATAGCCACGATGTTAGTCACAACCACAACCTCAAAATTAGCCTCGAATTGTGTTAACCTCAAACTTTGCAACAAAATTACCCATAAAACCTAATTCGGGGCTAAAAGGATGTGGCTAAATGTAGTCTCAAATATTAGCCATGAAATTACCGTTTGTGGCTAAATAACTACGAATTGTAGTCACGAGCTGCTTTGTGGTTAATTTCGTTTTTAATAGGAACAAAATAAATCGCAGCTAATTTTGGGGCATTTAGCCAGAAAAGGAGTTTGTGGCTACATGTGAGTTTAATATTAGGAAAATTACAAAACTTCCTACCCTTTAGCTTTGAAATATTTTGAGGCAAAAATCGAGGCTTACAAGTTCGTGGCTAAATATTGAGATTTTAGCGACGACTGAAGTATGGCTAAATTTGATGTTAAATATGAAGCTAATATAAACGAGCTTAAGAAACATATTTTACCTCAAAGTATATTCGAGGTTAAATTTAGTCAGTGGCTATATACACGCGATTTCGTGTCTAAACGGACGTGAATCTGTGCGCGTAGCTTAGCAGCATGGTTTCGTGCGCATAAGCTACGCGCACAGGGGTAAAATAGGCATTTTTGAAAAGTTTGGAGAAAACCTGTGCGCGTACGTTACGCGCACAAAGTTATCTGTGACAAACTTGTGCGCGTACGTTACGCGCACAAAGTGATCCATGATATTTAAAAAAATGCAAGGTTACCTGGTGCGCGTAGCTTACGCGCACCAAAAAAAAATTGCACTTTTTTTCCCATAATCATGTAGAGAATTTCAATACGAGTCCGTACATATAAAATTTGTCCAAAACGGACATCGTTTGCCTCTCCAAAAAACGAAGCCTTTCTACCCATTTTTTTACAATTTGGTATCCGGCATATAGCACATTGTAGTGAAATTTTTTGGTATTTTTTGCATTTTTCTACTATAATTTTGTATAAAATTTTAATACGACTCCGTACATATAAAATTCATCCAAAACGGATATCATTTTCCCCTCCAAAAAGCCAAAAATCGAGAATAAAAACTTTATATACTATAGTATTTTATTATATTTCATATATTTATACTTATATATTATAGTGTTTTATTATATTTCATATAGTTACACTTAAGTACTATTGTAATTCATTAAATTTCATATAGTTACACTTATTTACTATAGTATTTCATTAAATTTCGTATAGTTATACTTATATACTATAGTATTTCATTATATTTCATATAGTTACACTTATGTACTATTGTAATTCATTATATTTCATATAGTTACACTTATGTACTATTATATTTCATATAGTTACACTTATGTACTATTATATTTCATATAGTTACACTTATGTACTATAGTATATTAGTCTAAGTAAACTAGATTTAATAAAATACTATAGTATATTAGTCTAAGTAAACTAGATTTAATGAAATACTATAGTAAATAAGTGTAACTACATGAAATTTAATGAAATACTATAGTATATAAGTCTAAGTATACTAGATTTAATGAATTACAATAGTACATAAGTGTAACTATATGAAATATAATGAAATACTATAGTATATAAGTCTAAGTATACTAGACTTAATGAAATACTATAGTACATAAGTGTAACTATATAAAATTTAATGAAATACTATAGTATATAAGTGTAACTATATGAAATATAATGAAATACTATAGTATATAAGTCTAAGTATACTAGATTTAATGAAATACTATAGTACATAAGTGTAACTATATGAAATTTAATGAAATACTATAGTATATAAGTGTAAATATATGATATATAATGATATACTATAGTATATAAGTCTAAGTATACTATATTTAATGAAATACTATAGTACATAAGTGTAACTATATAAAATTTAATGAAATACTATAGTATATAAGTGTAACTATATGAAATATAATGAAATACTATAGTATATAAGTCTAAGTATACTAGATTTAATGAAATACTATAGTACATAAGTGTAACTATATGAAATTTAATGAATTACAATAGTACATAAGTGTAACTATATGAAATATAATGAAATACTATAGTATATAAGTGTAACTATACGAAATTTAATGAAATACTATAGTACATAAGTGTAACTATATGAAATTTAATGAATTACAATAGTACATAAGTTTAACTATATGAAATATAATGAAATACTATAATATATAAGTATAAATATATGAAATATAATAAAATACTATATTATATAAAGTTTTTATTCTCGATTTTTGGCTTTTTGGAGGGAAAAACGATATCCGTTTTGGATGAATTTTATATGTACGGAGTCGTATTAAAATTTTATACAAAATTATAGTAGAAAAATGCAAAAATACCAAAACATTTAAATACAATGCGCTATATGCCGGACACCAAATTGTAAAAAAAATGGGTAGAAAGGCTTCGTTCTTTGGGCTTTTGGAGGGACAAACGATGTCCGTTTTGGATGAAGTTTATATGTACGGACTCGTATTGAAATTCTCTACATGATTATGGAAAAAAAGTGCAATTTTTTTTTGGGTGCGCGTAGCTTACGCGCACCAGGTAACCTTGCATTTAAAAAAAAAAAAATATCATGGATCACTTTGTGCGCGTAACGTACGCGCACAGGTTTGTCACAGATCACTTTGTGCGCGTAACGTACGCGCACAGGTTTTGTCCAAACTTTTCAAAAATGCCTATTTTACCCATGTGCGCGTGGCTTATGCGCACAAAACCATGCTGCTAAGCTATGCGCACAGTTTCGCGTCCGTTTAGACACGAAATCGCGTGCAGCCTTTTTGTAAATTTATGGCAAAATTGTCAATTAATTTTTTATAAATAAGCCAATAAAGTAGTTATAAAAACCTGTATTAATTGATCATTATACCAAATTATAAAATAAAACTGTTTTATGCCATACAAACATCAAAGATTTACCAATACCATTAATGTGCCAAATATTACAAAGTTTTGATCATTCCATGTGCATAACAAGTTCTCAAAATAATGCACATGGCATATCAACCTTCACATACCACAAAGTTCAACAATAGTCGGTTAATAACTTACTAGGCATAAAAACTATCCAAAATGCCAATATTTAGAATCCAAAAGCATACATCATCCACAACCAAAAAGAGTCACCATCAACGGGCAAAGTAACAACTTGAAGGTCAGGAAAGTTGTTTTGATGAGCATCGTGTAGTTATGCCTCATGCATGATGTTCAATACAATAAGCTTTAGAGGAAAACCTATAGAAAAAAAAAGACAAGCAAATATTAATACCTTTTATACTGCAGGAAAAAAAAAAGGCAAGCAAAAAAGACAAACAATAAGCTCTAGGGGAAAACCTGTAGAAAATAAGACAAGGAAAATCTGCAGTCCCATTATAAGAATCAATAAAACAAAATTGCTATAGTTCAGTATAGTTAAATAATGGAAAGAACTAAGAGCTAGGCTATATGCATCTGTGGAGGGGAATGACACAGATCCGACCTACCTATTAGATTCCAAAACCCCACAACAATATCAGAGTTCAGCTGATTTGGGACTTGACTAACCCCATAACCTTTGGTAACACCAGGTGCCACAAAGAATACCAAAAAATAATAAGCTTAAGTAACTAGAGAAGAAAGTGGTCTTAGAAATTAGCATAGTTTTTTTTGCAATTGTATCTTATATTCTTATGTTACCCTAATAAATTGTTAACCAATTCCAAGGAGAAAAAAAGGAATCAGCAGGTGGTAAAATATTATGTTATTGAGTAATGCAGTGGAATATAGATGAGATGATCAGATAAAATGAAAGAAGAGGTGTGAATTGGAAGGTTGTACTCAACTTTCGTCTCCATATTCAAACCAATTCATACTACCAAAAAGAGATACTCAATTGAACAACAAACTTTTCTTCTGTACACTTCTTCACCACATAAAAAAAAATCAAATAATGAATGCATCAAACTATTATATTTTCACTCCACATTTCTTCATGATTATTATAACACTAAATTTAACTAGATAACATAATTGCTAACTCTTGAGCTAGATACTTACTTAGATAAGAACATCGATTCATCTTCTCAGGTTAGTTGGTAAGAATGGTATTTGAAAAAATATATATCTTTGTTTTGATAATATTGGTATATCGCCTCATAAAATTGGCATGCTTAAGTTCATCACCATGTGATCAAAGTATGGACATTAGAATTTTCTTATGACATTGAACCTATTAATTATGCTGATCTCAAAAAGTATTGTATCGCTATTAAGTTTCTGTGACATAAGCAACAACGATAGTTTAGTACGTGCTCTAAAAAGCCAGTAAAGAACTTAAAAGCAACATGAAATTCCATATAAATACCACTACATAGTGTTTTTTATTACTTTATTAGAAATATAGAACATTACAACAAACCTTTATATACATTTCTTCACCACATAAAAGAACCCAAGTACTTAAAGCATCAAACTATTATATTTCACACTCCACATTTCTTCACAATTATTATACCACTAAACTTAACTATATAACTTCCCATCTTTTATTTTCTTTGTTAATTGATTCACTTGTTCAAGCCATGAGCCATCATATTTATCTATATACAAAAGTATAAAGCTAAATAACACAAGGATCCAAAGGTGGGTGTGCTGGTGGAATTGCAGGTGATTACATCCTAACATGCAGGATCTATAAGGTAATCTTATTAGCAGTAAGAACAAAATATGATAAGGAGTACTACTATACCAATATTGTGATTTGTGACATGTTCTCTTAGTAGTCCAAGCTAGATACACTTATATGAATTTGATTTATTTCAATAACAAAATCGTGGATATTAGAAGATCCAATTCAACAATTCAATCTTGTTCTTAACATTAAATTGTCTAAATGTTTTAATAAGTTTGTTAGTTTAAGGTGGAATTGTTTTCAATTTTTGTCTTCTTATAGTTTTTCATTTCCTTTTCTCAGTTGATTCAAAGGCAAGTTACAAGGCCTGTGAAAGACTTAATAGCTAGTAGTAATATAGACTATAGTTCTGTATACAGTTGAACAATGACTATCACCACAACAACACATTATACATCCAAGACAACAATCACCAAGTGTGGTGTACAAGGAGCCTAACTCGTATGACTATCAAGGAGAAATAACACAATCGTGAATTTGACTTATTTCAATGAGATATTGACCAACAGAGACAAAGACAACAACCAAAAACACAAAGACAACAACCAACCCTTGGAACTAGTCAGATGACAAAAACAAAAGACAAGTTTCACATCTCTAAAGTCTGTGCATCAACCAACTCAGAGATCGACAACAACAACTCTGCAAAAGGCTCAACAATTATACTCGGAGATCGACAAAAACACCCAAAGAACACTGAAACTAAAAACACCCAAATCCTATACCTATGTCCAAAGAAAACTAAAATTGGAACTAGTGAGACGAGAAAAAAACTACGAGAGATCGAAGACTTACACAAATATGCTCGGAGATCGACAAACACACGAAGCTGGAGACGACAACTAACCCTTGATCGGCGGGAGACGACGACCAACACTCGAACGGCAGGAGACGAGGCCACCACTCGAACAACGGGAGACAACGGCCGACACTCGAATGGTGGGAGACAACGGCCGACACTCGAATGGTGGGAGACAACGGCCGATACTCGAACGGCGGGAGGCGACGGCCACCACTCGATCGGTGGGAGACGACAACAATATTGTAAGGGGCGTGGAGATAGGGGCGTGTGGAGAGGATGAATATGTTTTAGGGTTAAAGAATCTGAATTGAAGAGGCCATTTGGGTTACCACTTAGAAGGCCCAATAGATTAAGGGCCCGTTTGGCAGATTGGAAGTGAGGAGGGAAGGGAGTAGAAGTGAGGAAGTCATCTCCATCACCGCCGGTTTGGCCCGTTCGGCAGGATGGAAGGGTGAAGTGGAAGGAAGAGGAAGGGAGTTGAAGGAAATGCGGATTTCCGGTCCCTTACCGTCAATTCCTGATGTGACCCTGCCTCCCATGACGGCCCAAGACGAGGAAGAAGCCATGAGCCTACGCTCACAAGGCCCAGTCACAAGGTCTAGGTCCAAAGCCATCGCCTCCGCCGTCGCATCACTAGTTTCACGCGTCGTCGCTAGCCAAGGAAGCCCAGAAACCAATCCAAGACTCATCGTCATCGCCACCTTCGGATCAACGCGTTCTTTTGAAGACAACGACACTTCGTCGTCATCTTCACCGCGTTAGGAGTTTCACGCGTTCTTTTAAGACACTATCTATATTTGGTATTTCCAGCGTGTTTTAGATAGTTTCCTTTGATAGCTTTACATAGTTTCCTTTTATAACGTTTTAGATAGTTTCCTTTCAGTCATTCTATTAGGGTTTGTGCCTTTTGCATGCTTGCATGGGCTAGCCCACGAGGTTCGACTCGGCTCATCCGACGTCTCACCTCCCCTATTTATACCCGACTTTGTTAATGTTATTTCTTACGTTCAAGGTTTCAAGTAGAGTGTTAATTTCTCCTTCCCTTGATCGGACGTCACCCATATCCCTCTCATCCCCATTCCCTCCGCCGCCGACACTACGGCAGTCGCTTGATCTTCTCAAGCAAAGTCTATCTTCGCATCTCCTTCATCCGCAGTCGACGCTACGACACCCCAAAGACTTGTCTTTTCAAGCCTTATATCCTTCACCAAATCGCTTCCGCCACCGCTAACTCTTCTCCCATCAAATCGCTTCCATCACCACCGAGCCCTTGTTGTCGCCATCGTCTTCCCAGTCGCCGACGTAAACAACTCCATTCATCGCATTCTTCCGCTCGCGATCATCCCCAGCATCGTGTTCCATAACAGAATCACAACATCGAGTGACTTCCCAACCAAGACTAGATCCAAAGGCGTCACCTTTGACAATTTGGCTTGTCATCGGAGGCAAGGACACATCAATTCCTCACCGTCCCCCCCCCCCCCCACGGGAAGCACAGTGGCGCGTTAAAGTTGAAGCAAATCTTGCTTTTACCCCCGAGTAGGGCAAATCTCCTCCTTCGATCAGAGGCTGGTGGACACAAGGCGAGGTGAAGTGCAAGACGAGCTGATCCTTCGATCGAGAATCTGTTTGTTATTTTTGAGCTCCTCCTTCGATCGAGAATCTGTTTGTTATTTGAGCTCCTCCTTCGATCCAAGGTATTCTTCCCACAAACTTGGTTTTAACCCGTGTATTCAAGTCGTTCGAAGCCCTAATTTCGAACTTGGTTAATGTTGTTCCAGGATTATTGAGGGGGAATTTGTTTGTGGATCTCAGGGTATGGATCGAGTCGATCCAAGTTGCTCTTCCATCTCCGAGGTAATTATTGAAATGCTCTTCTATAGTTTGCATCATATAAGAGACTATGCATCAAGTTTACATCATATTCCTTTGTCATTGAAGGTTGGAATACATGTGCACTTTAGGTGTTTGACGAAATGCTTGTCTATGTTTGGGTTGTTTTAAAGTGAGAGTCTGTCAAATGGTGGTAAAAGGATGCTCGTATATGTTTGGTTGTGGACTGTTGATATGCTAGTCTGTTGAATTTGTTGATTTGAGGAGCGATAAAGATTGGGCAAGCTGAATTTTGGGGTCAAACTATCAATTGAGAGATATTCCTTTGATGGTTAGTGTTTATTTGAGGAGCAATAAAGATTGAACTCTGTTATATATATATATATATATATATATATATATATATATATATATGATGAAAGGTTAGTTTTATATGAAAGGTTATGAAAAATTTTAGTCTGTCAAGTTTTATTGTCATGAAAGGTTAGTCTGTGAAGATTGAACTTTGTTATATATATGTGATGAAAGGTTAGTCTGTCAAGTTTTATTGTAATTTTTGGATCATGGAAGGTTAGTTTGTGTTCTCCCAAGCACTTGATTACTAACCCATCCAGTTTATTCTCTATGCAGTAATGGCTAACAATGGAGTAAATAATTTGGCAGATAAAGAGGAGTTTAATGTTGGGCTCCCAAGAGAAGTGCTAGAAACACTCACTGATTACAGTCCCAATAGCTCTAATGCCAGCATACCAGAGGAGCTTCAGTGGTGGCGGGTAAATTATTTATATCCATGTGTTGTGATTGATCAAACAAATTTCAGATTATAGGAAAAAAATTAGTTATATATATGATGATGCAAACTTGATGTATCAAGACCATATTTGATGCAAACTCTGTTATATATATGATGATGCAGTAGCCTCTGTTATATATTCGATGATGCAGTAGCCTCTGTTACATATAGATGATGATGCAAACTCTGTTATATATATGATGATGCAAGCTTATGAAAAAATAGTTATATATATAGATGATGATGCAAACTTGATGCAAACTCTGCCCTATATATGATGCTAACTATAGATGTGTTGGAATTTAATTTTGTGAACTTATGCATTAGACATGATGCAAACTTGATGTGTCAAGACCATATTTCTCTTGATAAGTGTATGAAAACTCTATTTGTAGGAATATGATGTCACAAGGTTTGATGACCTTATCAACGGAGTAGAAAACTCCCCTCATGCACGCTTGATGCAACAAGCTGCCAGGGCACTCAGAGGACATGTGGCAGAGCTTCAGTTGGATGTTAACAATGAAAGGGTCATACGTGAACAACTTAGCATTCAACTACAAGGAGAGCGTGGGAATGTGGCGCAATTGGATGATGAGAACCAAGAACTAGTTGAGCATGTATCTACACTAGCAACTTCAAACGTTCAGCTAGCGTTACAACGTGACACCCTCCTCGCTGCAAACATCGAGCTCTCTGATGCGTCAAGGATTAGGTTATATTACGCTTGGGTGGTTACTATTTTCCTCGTAGTTGTTGTTATGTATGTTATCATCTGTTACACCATTATGTAATTGATCTAGGTTTATGGGAAATGTTATGGGAATCACCTTTGTTAACAATTTGGGTGATAATTTTGCTACACTAGACACCTCAAGTAATTTCATGACAAGCTTTTGTACTGTTGATGTATGTTCGGATCTATATATGTATTGTAATGTTTATGTATGTTTGGGGCTTTTATACTAATGGCCAGGACGTTATAAGTATGTTGTTGTAATGACTTTGATGGTTCTCTTCTATCTTCAATTTGTGTTTATATGTGTGGTTTGTTTTATAATATTGGTACAATAGTACGCATCTTTACATATAGTTTGTACTTTATAATTTATATGAAAAGAAATATTCACCAAAAAAAATTATTTTGTCTTGTACAAAATGTCAGAAGCTCTATGCCTTACCTCTCTATATAAGGCCTTTCATCCATTCACTGTATTCCATCAAAACCCACAAGTAAGGCAACAAGACATCTCTACCTTACAGTCATACAAGCATACTAGTAGAAGAATGTCGGGTAAGATTTCTACCTCATTCTTGTACATGTCAAATATTGTTGTTTGCCATTATGTTATCATCCGTTATGCCATACTAGTAAAATATCACGTGTTTATCCATAAGATTTCAAGCTTCTCGTTTTTGTACATGTGAAATAGTGTTGTTTACGCATAGGAGCAAGGAGGACAATTGTTTTCCCATGGAATGATGAAGACAATCAAGCTTTGCTCCAGGCGTGCATACGACACAATGAATGATATGGGGCCTACAGAAGTTTTGCATGAGATTTCATACGTGATGAGTTTAAGCGTGCTACGGGCCGAGATGCTGAAATTAGAGGGTTGAGGAACAAGTTTGAATTTGTGAAGAAAAAATGGAATTTATGAAAGAGGCTTGAATGGTCTGGCGATGTTGAGTGCGACAACATAATCGGTGCTATACTGCGAGATGACGATTGGTGGGACAATAAGTTGAGGGTGAGTAATTTCAATTTAGATCGGACATTATTATTGTGATCTTAACAAATGCATTTGGTAATATTACTTAGCTGTGAATGCGTTTCTTTTAGGTGGACGAATGTTTCCGCACGTTTCGTGTTAGGCCGATGACTCCCACCATGAAGGAGTTGTGTGCTCGGGTCTTCTACACATAAGCCATGATGAATCCCACAATGAAGGAGTTTTGGGCTCGGCTCTTCTATGCGTAAGGAGTTATTTACTCGGCATGACTATGTTCCCTATCCAAATTATGTTCTCTATATTATGTTGTTTAGCTTATGTTGATCACCCATTTATCTTTATGTTGTTTAGCATATGTTGATCACCTGTTTATCTTTATGTTGTTTAACTCATGTTGAGTAACTTTTGATTCGGATGGAAGATCCTTTGTTATGGGACTAGCCGTATTGTGTAACGTCTACGTTTTGTATAACTAAGAAAGTTGGTTCCTTAGGATGGAGAAGGTTCCTTAACGTGCTACGGGCCAAAGTTATCAAATTACTATCGTATATGTTGACTTAATTTATTACAAGTATTGTATTCTTGCCACTCTAATTTCAAACAAATTGAGTTTAGGTACAAGTACACAAGGAACCTTTTTCCTACATCTTTGCCTCAATAATAACCACAAAGCTAAACCCAACATTAATTGGTTCATGTAATACCATGATCACTGCGATTCAACCATAATAATCAAGGCCAATGTCTTGTCTTGTCTATACTTCCACCAATACCACGTCAACCTATAGTAAGATTCGGATGAAATTTCAGTTTTGTATGCTTATTAGTTTGCTTGATAAGCGCTACTTTGTAGAGCTTAAGTAAGAGTCATTAGAGGGTTTATTGGTGCCATTCGGGTAGATTTAGACACATTCATGTGTATGACATTTGGGGGCGAAGTTTGGTATTTTTGGAGGTGTTTGATCTGTTTTGAAGATCATAGGAAGCCACAAGGAGAAGACGCCAAGGAAGTGAAGAGAAGAGTAGAAGAACAGTGGGCTGAATTCAAATGGTTCGTTCTCTCTACTCAGATGTCCAAATGGAGTTATTCCAATTCGAGGAGTTATATCTTGAAGTCTACTATAAGTCCTCAAAATATGAGCGCAATCCGAGTTGGGAATCAAACGTTATGGTGTTTTTACTGAAGTGTCGCAGAAGCTGAAGTACTGGAATCCCACCGCACCCAGCAGTGGGCACTGCCGCACCCGCGGCGAGGTCGTCAGAGAACTAGAGTTTCTGTTAAATGGCCGCACCCGCAGTGGAGACGCGCTGGAAGTCTTTTACGAGTTTTCTTATTCCCATTTTATTTTATTTCCGAAACTTTATTTCCAAGTTTGTTATTTTTCTTTTCTTTATTTCTGAATTATTACTTTAGTATTTAAGTTAGGTTTAAGACTCTTTTAGAAAAAAAACTTCTCTAACCCTAGTTGCCACTTTTCATATTTCTCCTCTCACAAACCCTAATGGAGAACTAAACCTCCATTGTTGCACTTGACAGTTTGAAGCCAGCAATTGATTGGTTGTGAGTTTTCTACTCTTGTTCGTTTTCCTATCTAGTTGGATTAATTCTCTTGTGCTTAAATGTTTATTGGTTTATGTTGATTTATCTAGAGTAACTACCTAGGTTTATTGATATCTTCCTAATTGCTAGGACTTGTGATTCCGGGTTTGGGTTGCATATCTAGTAGCGAACACGATTGTGCGTATAGGGGATCCGAGCGCATAATTGTGAGAGAGAGTTAATTGCATGCTTATAGTAACGGGTTGTTTCTATTGCATGTGTCTTGTTAATCCTTGGTTGAATGCTATTGCTTTATTGAGTTCTGAAGGTTTTCGGATTTGATTTAGTAATAAGTACTATTAGGGCTGGTAGAACTAATAGTTATCTAAGATCGGGATAAGAACAACTATAGGAAAGTTGAGAACTTGAGATTGATAGAATTTCGTGATCGACCTATCTATTGTTGTGTGGATCTCTGTTGAGTGTGGCGCTTTTTCCCATCATATTTACAACCTTTTCCTGCGAACTTATTTACTTGTTTCCTTATTGCTTATTACGAGAAACACAAACAACCCCCCCCCCTAGTTCCTAGTTGGTGATAACAAATTGCATAAGTTGATAACCTGACTCTCTGTGGGACCGACCCTGACTTGCTTGCTATACTACCTAGTAGGTATTTTGGGATTTATTTGATAGGCATCACGACTTTAGCTCTGTCAAATTTGGCGCCGTTTCCGGGGAGTCAAATTTTCTGTTTTTGTGATTTGTTTGTTGCCTACCTTGGTGTGGACCTATCTTACGGTCCACACCCGTGCTACTGATTTTTGTATTTTCTTTTTTTGCTTTTGATACAGATATGGATTTCTGGGGAGAGCCGCGATATGACCCATACTCCTACGCATACACTCCAGGGTGGAGAGATCACCCCAATTCGAGTTATGGGTACCAACAATACCCTCCATATGGTCATGACTACCAGGAGTTCTACCCGGAGCCACAATCGTTCTACTAGCAGGGTGCTCCACAACAGTACAATCCGGCCTATGAGCATAGCCCGCCAGTTTCCAATCCTAGTCCCTCCATGTCAACTGAAGATATGTTCCAAGCTCTGGATAAACATTTCAGCACTCACGTCCAAGCTACGACGTCGAGTATCAAGAACATTGAGACACAGATGGGACAGATGGCTGAGGCGATTACAAGGATCGATGCAAAGATATCGGGAAATCTACCATCTCAAACGGTAGTTAACCCACGGGCAAACGTTAGCGCGGTAACTCTTAGAAGTGGAAAGCAATTGCATGTCGCTCCTAATGCTGAAGAGGACGACTCGGGAAAAGAGGGTGTTCTGGAGAATGACCGCACGCAGCGGCAAGGTGACCGCACCCGCGGCGAGCATGATTTGGAAAAACAGAATGTTCTGTCAAGTTCACCGCACCCAGCGGTGGCAACCACCGCACCCGCGGCAAGCGGTACTGTTTCTCGAGAAAAATCTGGGGATTCACCGCACCCGGCGGTGGATTCTGGAGCTGTTGATGAACCTTATGTGGACACCTACGTTCGTCCATACTTTCCCCCTCTCGGTCCCGAAAAGCCACCCGCCCCATACCCAGAGGTGCTTTCGGAAGAGGAGTACTTTTTGGGACTAGAGGAGTTCAACGACAATGAGGAGGAGAGTCGCGATTGCGGAAACGATCCTGCGACGCCCGCCCCTCTCGAAGATGCCCCGACAATCCCCGATCCTCTAGAGGCTGCCTATGATGAGTTTGTGCGTTTCAACTCCTTCCCGCTCGTCGCGCTGCAACCCGTCGCACCCTTCTTTGAGGCTTCCCGAGATACTCAAAGACTAAAGAACAACGAGGATATCTATGAGGCCTTCAGTGACTGCATCAAAACCGTTCCCTTGGTCACACTGGCAGATAGCACCCCTCGCTGCAAGGAAATGTTAAAGGTGCTGGGCACGATCAAGAAGAAACCGAAGGGGAAGCACAAGAAGAAGGCCTTGATCCAATTGGCGAATTGTTACATACTGGATACGGGGCAAGATAGGCATGTAGGCCCTGAGATGTTGGGTAGACCATTTCTGAAGATGGTCAGTGCATTCATGGGTATGCACAATGGTCCACCCATCATGAAGTGCACCAGCATGGGGGAAAGGCTCAACATGGAGTATACAAAGAGGCATCCCCCTGATATGGACCTCAGGAGTTTAGTTGCTATGAGCAACCCAAGTTGAAGATGGAGTAATATGTCAAGCCATGACAATAACTAAGGCGCTGTCCGGGAGGCAACTCGGGGTATGTTTTTCTTTCTTTGCTTTTCATTCTTTGTTTTTGCATTTTTCTTTAGTGTGTTTTTGTTTTGTTTTTGTTCTTGTTTTCTTTGTTTCCGACTAACCTGTAGGGAAGAGACCCATGCCTATTGAAGAAGGTGTTTCCACACCAATGCCAGCTGTCCAGAGTTCCCCATGGAGAGAAGGTGTGCATCATGTTGTCAAGGAGGAGACATTCGCCCCACATTTTTATTTGGCAACGATGATGGCCCTACAATCGACAGTTGGAGAGGAGGTACACCAGGGCCCACACCACGATGACATCTGGGCCCATTTTTTGTGTTCTCTGAAGGCCGTGCAGCCCCGAATTCTTTGATTACCACTATTCACCAAAGTGGCTTCGTATGGTTGCACGGTAGATGAAGATCATGGAGTATTGAAGACGCACGCTCAACACCCGAGACCTGTGCGTCTATTGAAGACCGCCAGCAACAAAGGAAGTGTCCAAGCCAGCTCGACGACGTTGTGAGTTATTTTTTGCTTTTCCCTGTGCTCTATTCTTTTGTCTTTCATTACATTGAGGACAATGCAATGTTTAAGCATGGGGGAGGGTTTTATACTTGCTACGTCGCTGAGGAGAAAAAGAATAAAGAAAAAAGCCAAAAATTGAAAAAAGGCATACATAAAAATCCTGGGATAGGTCAAAAACCCGAAAGGGCGGCCTAGGCAATAAGCAGGTGGCTTGGACCAGCATTAGGCTGGGGTAATATGAGGTCAAGAGTAACGTGAGCTTATGTGAGCACATCTATGAAAAAAAATATGAGTGGCTTGGTGAAAACCCGAAAGGGCGCCTTGGCAAAATGAGCGAAAAAGAAGAAGAATGATTTTAGGATTTCTCTTTATTCTTGGCGAGGCGTCATAAGAAGAGGAGTCAAAGAAGGATTGTCGGGTATGTCACTCTGGGAGGCATAAGGAGCAATAGATGGAGGCTAGGATTAGAGGTTACTCACACTATTGGATGTCCGGGTTAAGCTTGGGGGAAGTACTCTGCTTGCCCCTTAAGCTTGTTGAGTATGGATGTGTTGTAGATGAGATTGGTGCCAGGAGCTTTGGCATGGGTTAGGTGACTCTTAGTTGGAGGATATGCTTCCTGAGACCTTGGGTGCTGCATTGGAGGAGTAGACTCTTTATTAGTTTACTCGAGGACGAGCAAAGGTCTAAGCATGGGGGAATTTGATAAGCGCTACTTTGTAGAGCTTAAGTAAGAGTCATTAGAGGGTTTATTGGTGCCATTCAGGTAGATTTAGACACATTCATGTGTATGGCGTTTGGGGGCGAGGTTTGGTATTTTTGGAGGTGTTTGAGCTGTTTTGGAGATCATAGGAAGCCACAAGGAGAAGACGCCAAGGAAGTGAAGAGAAGAGTAGAAGAACAGTGGGCTGAATTCAAATGGTTCGTTCTCTCTACTCAGATGTCCAAATGGAGTGATTCCAATTCGAGGAGTTATATCTTGAAGTCTACTATAAGTCCTCAAAATATGAGCGCAATCCGAGTTGGGAATCAAAAGTTATGGTGTTTTTACTGAAGTGTCGCAGAAGCTGAAGTACTGGAATCCCACCGCACCCAGCGGTGGGCACTGCCGCACCCGCGGCGAGGTCGTCAGAGAACTGGAGTTTCTGTTAAATGGCCGCACCCGGCGGTGGAGCCACCGCACCCGCGGTGGAGACGCGCTGAAAGTCTTTTACGAGTTTTCTTATTCCCGTTTTATTTTATTTCCGAAACTTTATTTCCAAGTTTGTTATTTTTCTTTTCTTTATTTCTGAATTATTACTTTAGTATTTAAGTTAGGTTTAAGACTCTTTTAGAAAAAAACTTCTCTAACCCTAGTTGCCACTTTTCATATTTCTCCTCTCACAAACCCTAATGGAGAACTAAACCTCCATTGTTGCACTTGACAGTTTGAAGCCAGCAATTGATTGGTTGTGAGTTTTCTACTCTTGTTCGTTTTCCTATCTAGTTGGATTAATTCTCTTGTGCTTAAATGTTTATTGGTTTATGTTGATTTATCTAGAGTAACTACCTAGGTTTATTGATATCTTCCTAATTGCTAGGACTTGTGATTCCGGGTTCGGGCTGCATATCTAGTAGCGAACACGATTGTGCGTATAGGGGATCCGAGCGCATAATTGTGAGAGAGAGTTAATTGCATGCTTATAGTAACGGGTTGTTTCTATTGCATGTGTCTTGTTAATCCTTGGTTGAATGCTATTGCTTTATTGAGTTCTGAAGGTTTTCGGATTTGATTTAGTAATAAGTACTATTAGGGCTGGTAGAACTAATAGTTATCTAAGATCGGGATAAGAACAACTATAGGAAAGTTGAGAACTTGAGATTGATAGAATTCTGTGATCGACCTATCTATTGTTGTGTGGATCTCTGTTGAGTGTGGCGCTTTTTCCCATCATATTTACAACCTTTTCCTGCGAACTTATTTACTTGTTTCCTTATTCCTTGTTACGAGAAACACAAACAACCCCCCCCCCTAGTTCCTAGTTGGTGATAACAAATTACATAAGTTGATAACCTGACTCTCTGTGGGATCGACCCTGACTTGCTTGCTATACTACTTAGTAGGTATTTTGAGATTTATTTGATAGGCATCACGACTTTAGCCCTGTCATTGCTTATGAGGATTTGTGTTAAATCTTAAGTACTAGGGTTTAAGGTTTAAGTAAGGCCAATGTCTTGTCTACACGTCCACCAAGACCAACATGAATTTAGCTTTTCAGAAGGTGATGAGACATTGGCATGCATGCGTCCAAAGTTTGCTTCTTCAGCCAAATTAAGCTCTATGCTTTACATGAACTTTCATCCATTCACTTGTCTTGTCTACACTAGGACTTTTGGGCATCAAATGTGTTGTCTTGTGTAGGGTCACATGCTTAGGTGCAGCTAGCTAATAGGGATAGGCCGAAGGTGTGTTAGTGTTTAGGGTAGTGGACATTGCCATTTATAGGTACAACCCACTCACAATTGCACTTGGGATAGGGATTGCTAAGCAAAGGGCCAAAAGAGTTCAAAAAGCTTCACGTACAAATTCGGTAAGAATTCCGGTAAGTTAAAGTTTTGTGAGTACAACATTGATTATATACCACCTACATGTTTTTAACATGTCCTAATATTGTGTTATGTTTTTAGATTTCCTAAATGGCAAGAGAGTTTAATTTGTGGGAACGTGTTGAGGTCATCACATCAGAACATGGATTGCTCGGTTCATATCACACCGCCACGATATCCTTAGTGTTACCATTGATTGGATTCTACCATGTCGAATACGAAACATTGATGACTAACGATCGCTCGGGTCCCCTTATAGAGCAAGTCCCATGGGGGTTGTTGCGGCCCATACCTCCATGTAGAACTCTACCCTATTACGAGATAGGGCAACATGTTGACGTATGGAACCGCGACGGATGGTGGTATGGGACTGTTCTACGACACCCGGACTTTGGAATTTATGAAGTGAGTTTTGGGGAATTTGACTACGAGAATATCGTTGTCGGTTATGATCTTATCAGGCTCCACGTTCACTGGAACGGTCATGTTTGGCTATGTCCGAGACCCGCTACCATCCAATTAGATTAGCTTCCACGATAACCTTCACCGGTATGGTAATGGTTGGATTGTTAACTAGGAACTCAATGTGTGGTACTTGTCGGAGTTGTCGGTATGTCTTTGTTAGTGTGGTCCTTTCCGCTTTCTTTTGTGGTACTCGTATCTGTCAAGTGTTTGTAGTGTACGTACTTGATCATCTTCTTGTGCGTTTGTATGTTTGTATCCAACTAGTGAATGATCATCTCGTTTGTACGCTTTTAGCTATGTTTCGTGATAAATGGTCATCTCATTGTTATAACTTGTGTACGTATATATATTTGACTTGGTGGCTACACTTCCAACGTTTTGGTACCCTTCCAAGAAGATGCTTCTTCTTTTGGGGTACACCATGCCTCTTCACGTGAACCTTTGCTAAGCTAGCTAGTGTATAGGTTTTGGGGCTACGTGAACTTTTGCTAAGCTAAGGGAGCTAAGACACCTCCACTTTTGTTTTCTTACCAAGCTAGTGTATAGGTTTGTCTATAATGGAACAAGTTATATAACATTGACCGATACTATATATAGCCATGTTTTGGTTGTGGACAAGCTACTCACACACATTTGCAATTTGCACCCACTTAATTTGGGAGTGCTACGAAAAAGGGCTAGAAGGTGCCAAAAAACACACTTAACAAATCCGGTAAGAAGAGCATGTGTTATTTTATAAAATCTATTCACTGTATTGGCTAGACAAAACAAATTGAGTTTAACGTATGGCTAGACTTTATATAAATTCGATTGATCAGTATTTGTATGTTTTGATTCTACTACAATATTGCTCTACATGTCTTGTTATTGTATGTTTTTAGATTTCATACGTGATGGCTAGTCAGTACCATCTAGAGGAACGTGTTGAAGTTGTCGGAGCGGAACAAGGTTTACTAGGTTCATACCACACGGCAAGGATCACGTTGGTCTCGCCAATGGTAGGATTTTATCGCGTCCAGTATGAAACATTGATGCGTGACGACCGCTCCGATTACCTCGAGGAAGATGTCCCATACGGGTTGTTACGTCCTATACAACCATATAGAGATGTGTTCAACTATGAGATTGGCATGCATGTAGATGTTTGGGCTCGTGACAGATGGTGGTATGGAACTATAAGACGACGGCCGGAGGTTGGGATGTATGAAATCGATTTCTCGGTTTTCAACTACGACAATGATGTTGTTAGTGGTGCGGATCTTAGGCCCCACCTTCACTGGAATGGTCAAGTTTGGGTACGTCCGAACCCAGTACTCATTCAACTAGATTAGTTTCCCTTAGTACCATATGTCGTTGTCGGTATGTTAAGGCCAAAGTTTGTTTCTTTGTTTTGTAGTACTTTGTTTGCCATGTTGTGGTACTTTGTTTGTTTTGTGGCACTTCATGCGTGTAGTGAATGTTGCTGTCGTTTTCCCTTCTGGTGTTGCATGTGTGTGGAGAGGTCACAAAGCCACCATAAATTAACCGCCACATTCAATCCAACGTTTTAACGTTCAATGTTGAATATTTAACATTTTAACGTTGAATGTTCAATATCAATGTTTTGAAACTTTAAAACCATTGAATCCAACTTTAACAAGTACTAATGTTTTATCCATAAGAAGTTATAAAACCATTGACATCCATTAAAACCCCAAAGTGTAACTTCAATCCCCCATTGATCCATGAGTCTGCGGTTATGCACGGTTTAGTACAATTCGTGCACGGTTGTGCACAGACCGTGCACAACATCAGAGGCCTGCCAAATTAAAATGCACAGTTATGGACAAACCGTACACGGTTGTGCACAGACCGTGCACAACCTCTGAGGGAAGTAGGTTCCCTTGAGACCTCCGAGACCGAACCTACGAGTCCAAACTCGCCATGCATCGATGAAACTAAAATAACCAACAAAATCATACATGATCATTCGTTCTAAGAGCCTAATCGCCATACAAAATGGAGAACGACGTAGGTATCACACCATACAAAATCAGTGTCTAACCACGTACATGCATCATATGATAGCCACCTAATTATAAGTAATGTTTACCAAAAAGCAGGGATTCTACTCCTACAAATTACAGGCCAGCCAAATATATATTCTTGTGATCCCAAATCTGTTTAGCAATGGCATCTCGGATGCCACTCATGTATCCTTTGGGGTCATTGTCCTCGCCTTTATCATCATTGGGGTCAAACTTCAAAGCATCTTCATCATCATCATCCTCTTCTAGGATTGAATCATTGAGCTTGTGTTCTAGTATGAAGTTGTGCAGCGCAAAACACACACAAATGATGTCGATTTGCGTGGGGATATCATATGACGGCATGCCTTTTAATATCTTCCTTCTCTTCTTCAAAATATCAAAGCATCGTTCGATTGTCGTCCTCAAAGAAGAATGGACTCGGTTAAATCCTTCTCGAATATTTTTCGGAGCCTCTCGCATGAACTGAGATTGGTGATATTTTACCTTCGAGTAGGGCACCATATAGCCTTTTCTGTCTGGATATCCCTTGTCAACTAAGTAGTACCTCCCTACGAATAATTAAGCTTGGTTACGATACATTTTAAATATCCGCATGAATTGTCAATTCGCCAAGTGTATTGTAAAAGTAAGGATAGATGACGATTGATCATGTCTTACCAGATGGAGGACGGGGAAAGTTCATATGATGATAGCTCAAAGCATGGTCCAACACCCGAGTGTCGTGGGTGCTTCCTTCCCACCTGACCGATACAAATGTAAAGTACATATCAAAGTCGCACACTGTCATCACATTGAATGAAGTATACCCCTTACGACATCTATAAGGAAATTGTTCTTCCTCAGGCACACAACATTCAATGTGAACCCCATCAATACATCCAATAGCACCCTAAATGAATGCAGTAACAATATTAGACGACATGGTTGGTTCAACTTGTCAATAAATTGTAAATATAAGTAATAATCCATACCTTGAAAAGACTATATCGGGGCTCACTCATCACTTTTGCTGGAATGTTACTGAAATTTGCATCACGAGGTTTCAGAAGGTTACGTACAAGGCCGTTAAAACCCTTGTGCCTGCCAACCATTGCATCTAGAACCTGGTGAAATGCACGGCTAACGGTGTCGCCTGATCTCTGAAACCGCTCACATACATCTCTATTAGCCAACCCAACCGAAATTGTGTAAAGGAAAATCCCAACCTTCTTCAAAACGAACATACGGCGTGAAGGTAATAGCCCGTACTTCATCTCTAGCTCATCACAAAGATGTTGGGGGACATGCCTTTCCATTTGAAATGCATTGATACATCTAACATCAGACGCATAGTCCATCAGTTGGCGCATCCACATGTACCCCGTGAGCTCTGAATCATAACAAGGAACCTTGTGAATAAACCTAGCATGGTATGTAGCCGAGAGACGCGCACACATCTCCAACCACACATGCCATCTTATAGTGTACTTCTTTCGTAACTCGCATCTAGACATCCTTCGTCTCGGGCCAAGTGGTTGATCCATGTCTTCGGATTATACTAGACCAAGACATAAACTAAAAATCACAAAGCATCTTCTATAAGATATCTCCAAGTGGCTTATATTAATAACGTAACTACTGTAGCCATGCACAAGGATAACACAAATGAAAATTAGTTTAATTTAAATTGCACTAGGAAAACACTAATGGTATGCAAGAGTCTTAACACGAAGTTTTGGACTAAATTCTGAAATACACCAAGCACTAATTTCATACATAAAGCACATTACATAACCTCAACAAACACATCATTACACGTACATTGTTCTAACCCTAGACACTCAAACATATCAAATCCCCCAACCAGTACCCTAAATACTCAAACCCATCACACTCCATCTACGGCTGATATAACTGGTATGCCAGATCGTACTCGTACTGTAGCCATGCAATCCTATTACTGTCTTTCGGGAGGGACATGAAGACCTCACGTCTTGGTTCTTGAGCAAGCTGACTGGCGACAAAGCAATACAACTTTTCATTCTCTTTGAGAAACCCATTAGTTACAAGGCGTTCCAGCACCACAACACATTCTGCATATGTGAAATATGCAGAATGTGTTGTGGTGCTGGAACGGATCGAAAGTCTGATGACAAGTTCATTATAATCAAACAAGGAAATCATTAGTTGATACATGTTCGAAGCAATTCATTCAACACTAACCCTAGAAATTTGGTACATATTGTCGAATACGAAGGAAGACAAGTTTCAACTGGTGAATGAGCTAGTTCTACGCATAAAGATGAGCTAGAACACATAAAAGACGATGATGAGAGATTAGAAAGTGACGTAGACTCCATACCTGGGATTTGGCTTCCAAAAATCTCGACTAGAGACGAACATTCAAGTATGAAATTGAATTGGGGAAATGGGGATACTCGGGAGGGCCAGAGAAAGGAGATGACGATACACAATGAGTTTGGGAAATGGAGATATGCGGTTGTCACGTGTTCGATCCTTAGGCACATGCCTAGTAAATTCTTTGATTTTTTATACCCTTTTGGTAATTACACATCCCAAATCTCTAACTTCAACTCATCTAAATTACTACTTACCGAACACGTCATTTTTTAACTTCAACTCGTATTTCCACTTCAACTCCTACTTCCACTCGATTTTGTTACTACTTACCGAACATGCCCTAAGACAAAAAAAAAACTTTTTGGTCAGAAGACAAAAAGTAGATAAAAACAAGCTGCAATTTGCAAATGTATAGCGGGAACATATATTCAGACTGCCAAAAAATTTATCATTCCGGCCTTTAATATATATTTTTGTTTTAACCAAAAAAATCTGTAAATTGGCTAAAAAATTAGCCTAATTGAATATAAATAACTAAATTAACTTTTTTTTAAAATATAATTCACTTTTTTATTGTTAGAATTTGATTGAAAATCATCTTCATTTTCGATATCAAAGTCCTCTTCGTTACTTTCGACATCATATACTCCTTCGTCAAGAGAAGTTGGATCATTTAGATTTGTAGGCAATGAATAAATTGACGACCCTGCAAATCCATCAACCTTAAAGTCGTCTGGTTGTAATGGTTCAAAATCCATTGGTTGAACAACATTCTATGTGATATATGTCCATCATTGCTCCACTCTTGCTCGAGGCTTTGTCTTACACACGAACCTTCACTTTGCACGACTACGACATACTCTAGGGTAGTCTGGATAATAAACTTGGATGCATTGTTGGGCAAAGACGAAAGGTTTGTGGTTGTTATATTGTCTCTTCCAATTTACCTCTTGGAAATGGTACTGTGGATGGACTCTCATTCCTCTAATAGAATGATCAAACCACAAACACTTGAATAAGACAATCTTTTTACACGACAAACCGGTGAACTCAAACTCCAAAATTTGTTCTATTAGCCCAAAGAAATCTGATTGAGTATCAGTGTATCACCATTGAATGCTTGTACACACACACCACTATTCATTGTTAATTTGCCTTCTCCTCATTTCAGAGTTTCATATTTATAACCATTGATGACATATGCGGGCCATGATAGCACTTTTTTTGAAGGGCCCCAAGCCAAATTACGTATCAAATCATGATCAACATCTGGGGGTGAAGGTTTTGTTTAGTCAAAACATACAATACAATAAAAAGTATATGTTATCTGGATATGTCTCTTATGTATAACATAATTTCGTTCAAAATAGCAAATTTAGTAATACTTACATAATCACTGAACCATGCAGATAACCATTCTTTGAGTACGGTTCAAATTATCAAACAAACTCATCCCTATCCCAAAAATACATATCATTGTGATTTGAGGAAAACCACTCTTCTAAAGGGGGTGTAGAGGCCACCAATTATAATTGTCAAACGAAACCCTTCTTATAGATGAACTCGAACATCGTCTATCTCCTGAAACCTTCCATTCTTACATGTCGAACAAGGACATATAATCTTATTCATGTCCACCAGATGCACTTGTGATGTTGCAAACATAATAAATGTTTCAACGCCAATGAATTCGTTCTTGTAACCACCACCATTAGGTAGCCATCTATCATACATCCATTCACGATTGTCCATATTATTACCTATATGTTAACAAATTATCAACTAAATCAGTCACAGAACAGTACTCAAGGTTAATCTTTATTCAAGTGTCATATGATTAGCCATTAATCCCATTATTCTAACATTATTTCATAATTCTTAACTAATTAAATTACAAGATTAACCATGCATTTGGCCACAAAAAGCTTAACATGGCTAATATTCAATCAATTATTTCAATAGCAATGCATATAACATCAAAAATAGATCATGTGCCTAAAATTTAACCCTAAATAGTCAATTTAAGCCACACGCTTAACCGCAAATTATTATTTCGAGACTATTTGAAATATCTATGCCACTACCATAGCCTCAAAAAACACATTTGGTGCTTCACTAATCAAATTGTAACCTTAAAATTAGCCACAACAAGTTTATTGAAGGCTACTATCAAAAACCTAATATTCGCTACGACTATAGCCTCAAATGAAGAATACATGGCTGATGGCAAATAATGCCAAATATTTAACCATTAATCTAACTATGAAACAAATAATGCCAAATATTTACGGGTAATTATCAACGAATATAGCATCGAACATGAATTTAAGGGTATATAGCTACGACTTTAGTCACAAAACTTGTCATTTCATGTTTTTACGGGTAATTAGCAACGAATATAGCATCGAACATGAATTTAAGGGTATATAGCTACGACTTTAGCCACAAAACTTGCCATCTCATGTTTTTACGGGTAATTAGCAACGAATATAGCATAGAACATGATATTAAGGGTATATAGCTTCAACAGTGAGGTGGACGGTGGGGGGGGACTAAAACGCAACGTCGTCGTCAACCTGAAGGCTCAAGCTACACGAAGCAGAATATGCGAATTTGTCCCAAAATCTCACTCTCTCTCCTCTGCTTTGTTCGACGCCATCTCTCGCTGGATGGTTTCGATTTCGAAGCGGCAGAGAGCTCCCTTTTCTCGGTGACGACACGGGAGAAATACTCCACCTTCTGCAGGAGCCCGTCGCCGGCAATCTGGCGTAGCTTCACCGCCGTTTGAAACAGAGCGACGATGAAGGGGGTAAGGGCGACGTCACATTGGTAGCAGAAAACAGGGGTTCGGTGTCAAAGTTTGGGAGTCCGGGCTCGGAGCACCGATCATTGATCAAAGTGGGTTCAATGGCTAAGAGTAAGGGAATGGGGGAGAGGGGAAGGTGGCAGCGGTGTTTTGGTTAGGGTTTTCATTAGCTATAATTAGTGCTGCCTACTTATCAATTTTGGGTCCCACTGTGCCACCCTTGCCTTGACAACCCGAGCCCGCTCCGACCGAGCCCCCCCGTTCCGAACCCTTACGGGGAAGAGAATCCTCTGACTCCTTACTTTTTTGTTATTTGACCCATTTTTTCTTACGATTCTATTGAGAGACACTCTTTCGATGATGGAGCTTGCCTAGACGATGAATCGAGTTGTAGTTCTGGCTTGGTAGAGGATGACCATCCTTTTGGCGGCGTAGCGTTTGTTTGTGCTTTACTCACCTCATATCTTGGTTTATTTTCTTTGTCATGCTCTAGTTTGTTTCGTTGTTGTTTGCTTTATCATGCTCTAGTTTGCTTCTTTGCTTTATCTTTATTTACCATTGTTATTATATCTAGGTCCTATAAGGTCATACACAATAGAGTAATTGAGCTAGATCAAAGTAACTTGAGGCCTATAGTGGGACAAGGGAATTTCGGCTATATGGTAATATTGGAAAAGTGGATTATTCATCAAGTAATAAGAAAGAGTTATCTATTTACTTGATAACATAATCTTTTGAAAAGATAAGATATTTTATCAACCATAAATATCTCTTTTTAGTTAAAAAGAGATTTATCTTATGAGATATATGATAAGATAATATATAGTTGTTATATATAATTTCCTATTATAATAAGATAATAAAATAAGGATAAGATAATATATATATATATAAGATATATACATATATACATTCTTCTAATAGGAAAAAGAGACTTACGTGAAAGTTGCAAGTCCTGCACAAAGTGATATCACGTACGACCGTACTCCAAATAGGTGGGAAAGAAAAGCTTTGGTTGTTTCTTGTTCGTTCGTTCTAGCAAACAAAAGCAAGGCGATCTAGTACTGTGCTCGTGTGGACTAAGTAGATGAGTCACAATTGAGGCTCTATTCTCGAAGAAGATTCCGGAAACAAGTTTTGCATCAAAAGGTATGTTACTCTTTCATATGTGGTTCATATCAAGTTTATGCATGAGATCCTAAGTTAGATGTTAGAAAACTGTTTTCTGAAATTCAGCTTAGAGCATCTCAATCCCTATAGTGGTATCAGAGCTTCTTGCATTAATTGATACGATCATGATTAAAGTTGTTAATTTTGATGCATGTTCTTGATTATTTTGGTTCAATTTAGTGGTAAAATTTATATATGGATTAACCTCTATGATTAAAATTGTGATTTTAATTGATTGGATGCATAAAGTTATGACTTTCATGTAAATAATGTACTCGAAATATCAGCCCTTAGGACTGAAATTTGAAGTGTTAGAAATTCTGATTTTTTTCTTAATTTTGACCCCTAAATCGATTTATGTGTTTAATTTATGCAAGAGATATGATTTCTTGTATAAATCATAATCACACATTTAAAATACTAGATTTTTCATGTTGGTGAAAATTGATTCAAACCCTAGAAATTTAGAATTTCATGTCTTGAATCCCCAAAGTTGACTAATTTTGTGTGAAATTGGTTCATACATTAATTTTTCAAAACATTAAATTTCTGGAAATTACACCATATTTTCCTTACAACCATCAAAAATTTGTAATTGTTACAAAATTTGAGAGGGAGAAGGGGTAAAACCGTGGCTGGGTGGCCAAAATGGCTCACGGCGGTTCGATGGTGGTCGGAGGTGGTCCGACGATGGCTCGGCGGCAGGGGTGGGGCACGCGGCTGGTGGCAGGCCATGTGGGCTGGTGGTTTCAGCTGGGGGCTGATGAGGGTTAGGTGAGGTTAGGGTTTGTTAGCCTAAGATCTTAATTGCCTAAATTATATATGGTAACAAGATATCTTATATCTAGAGTATATTTTATCCAATTATACATAGTAATGACTAATGATTAATATTGGTATAATTCCATGAATGATTTTACTAAATTAAAATAATAAAAAGATTGGATTAATTATTTTATTGGATAATTTAATTAATTTAATCATAAAAGTCTATTAATATGATTAATAGTCTATTACTGTATATTAATATTTGATATTATATTATGCATGTATGATTTAATATTATGATATTATTATTGCATGAGGTGATTGGTATGGCCCCAAATAGGATAGAAAATACGATATGCGTGTCGTTATTGTTTTCTTGTACACGATCTGCGTATCGTTATGTATTTTTGTAATTTATTTTTCAAGAAATTATATTATATTTACATTATGTAATACAAGAGAAGAAGATCCTACAAATATTCCATGATGGAGATCCAAAGGAGAATCAATGATGGAGATCCAAGAGACAAGAAAAATCTACGAAGATTAGATTTTATGGGTTTTTAAGGGCCATACTAGGATGACATTTATTTATTGTATTTATTTTGCTTTAAATATCTCTAAGTTTATGTTTGCTTGTGTAACACCCCCAAATCGTAACCCGTTTGGAAATGTATTACCGCTAGTGACCTCGGTTTCCACACCGAAGCCACCCCAGGCTTTACCGGTTCAAATACAAATCATAAACAACAATCATGATGTAAACACCAAAATCTTTGGTTAAAACATATGTCTGGGGATTACAATTCAATCCTCATAGGACAAAACAGAGTAATCAGCGGAAGTCTTTGCAAAGTATAAATACAAGGGTCTTGATCGTAATGATCACCCGCCAAGGATCGCAACCTGATAAATCCATTAAAACACCGTTTGCTTTTATAGTCGTTCTAGCCTTTGTTTCTCGGATTCTTATCTGATGTGCCGAATCGAACGGATGACACCAGCCAACCATGCAGAGAACAATTACGGTTGGTTAGTCTAATGAAAGACTATGCAAGGGTACAATGCAGAGTGGTTCGAAGTAGTCGTATTAGGTTAGACTCATCGCTCCTCGAATCAAAACCGATAACGATAGTCAACCACCATACTCTACTGAAACATATGAAGAGGCATGATCAAGAGAAGATTTTGAAAGACCAAGTCTCACAGAAATCAATCCCAAAGAAGACTCCAACGAATTGAGTCTTATCGGAAATATGACAAATGTTGGGGAACATTAATTAATCATACAAGCGTTCAAAAATGACTTGATGTTTCGGTTCGCGACCAACCTCACCGCTTAATGCGAATCCAGATTGGAAAAAGAACGGTACTCTGATCAAAGTCAAGACGAGCTTTCCTAGCTGCACTATTCCCTAGCTGCACTACTCGTCTGAAGTATATTAATCATGTGCTACGACAGCACTTATCTTATTTAAATTCCCAAACGCGCATCACGTTATAGACTTTTAAATATATGTTTCGCCATGAGGGACATATATTGAGTATATGTTTCATCATGAGGGACATATAGGATATATGTTTTGCCATGAGGGACATACTCCTGAATGAGACGAATCCCAAGATTTGTAGCATCAGTTAAGTGCCACCATCTTTATACCCGAGTATAGAGATCGGTCATGACCCACCAAATGGGTTTTGGGTTTATCACCCTTTGCACCATTAATCATTATTAAGAAACGACTGGACCTCGAATAGTCCATTGCTCCTACGAATACTCGTGCTAACTAAACAGTTCAACACAGTAATAATCATATCAAAGCCCTCCAGGCTAATATCATAAATATATATCTATAGTAGCGTTGTTCTAGCAGACATACAACCTATTATAATATCATATTCTTTTCACATCATTTATCAAACTATTCCCAACAGAACAGTAAATCATCCCAAATTAATTAACAATTAAACAATTGATAATTAATGGAAATATGGAATGATAAGCAAGAGCGAACCGCCACTTGCCTTAGATTAGACGAAGCTTTAACAAGCTTAGAGATAACGGTTTCCGAGTCCGAAACTGGGACAGATCCTGGACAATAATTTCCTCTGGAACGACCCATAACGAGACCCTAAGTTCGATTCAATATCTACATATATGAATCTAAAAGAATAAGGAAGGAATCAAAGGAGTCAAGCCTCGCCCAAAGCCAAACGCCCAAGAACACACACCTCGGACAAGCTCACCGCGGGGTGCGGTGGAGCCTCTGCCGCGGGTGCGGCCAAGTGCCAGGGGCTAGAGCTTCGACAAATTTTCGGGGAGAAACTCACCCAAATCGATTCGTTCGACTTCGATTCGTTGTGGTTTTGATCTCCCAACACCTTAGATCTTTGAATAACACTCAAGAGCACATTTGTAAACACTCAAAGGGGTTCGATCACTTCTCAAACAAAGCTCAAAACTTGGCACGACAATGGAGATTTCTAGAGGAAGGGGATGAAGTTGCAGTTGAGTTATGGCCCTCTTCCTCAGCTCCCTCCCTCCTTTTATAGGCCAACCAAGCAGCTTACACTCAGGAGACAACAACCAAGAGGTGTCCCGACAATCAGGCGTAGCCTAGGTGAGTCACCAAGGCTAGGTTCTGCTGCCGTCGAGTTGCAGTGCAACTTGCGAAGCGACAGCGTCTCACCGCGGGGTGCGGCCAGGGTGCGGTCAAGGCCAATTTTGCCCCCTTTGACCCATTTTGTCGTTTTTACCAAGGGGTAAAAATATTCTTAACTCCGGGTTAAATATATTCGTACACGAACGACCCTTTTAACCCAAAGATACCTTAACTGTATTTTATATTACTTAGAAAAATATTACAGAGGTCGCACATTGCATAGAATGTCCGTACTTCTCTGAATTTAATCTGACTTGTAATATGGTCATAAGAAAATTCAAAATTACCCTTACAAAATGAGGGATATTACATTACCTCCCCCTTAAAAGAAGTTTCGACCCCGAAACTTAGGCCGAAAACAACTCGGGAAAGCGTCTAAGCATATCCTCCTCAGTTTCCCAAGTCTCCCAAGTAACCTCTTCGGTTCCTGACGTGGACCACATAATCCGTACCAACGGTACCACCTTGTTGCGCAATTGCTTCACACGGCGCTCTAGAATACGCACAGGTATCTCTTCGTAGGTATAATTTGCCTGAATCTCGATGTCTTCATAACTCAGCACATGAGATTCATCTGGCACGTATTTCCTCAACAAGGATACGTGGAACACATTATGCACTGGATGTGCCGATGGCGGCAATGCCAAACGGTACGCTAGAGATCCCACTCTAAATGGTCCCACGTAGCGAGGGTTAAGCTTTCCACGCTTACCAAATCTGAACACGCCCTTAGATGGCGATACTCTGACAAAGACCTTTTCACCAACCTCAAACTCGACATTCCTACGCTTTGGATCAGCGTAAGACTTATGTCGACTTTGCGCTGTCAATATCCTTTGTCTTATTAAGGCAATATCCGAAGCAGTTCTCTCGACCAATTCTGGTCCGAGAAGAATCTTATCGGCGTTCTCATCCCAACAAATCGGAGATCTGTATTTGCGACCATACAAAGCTTCGAATGGAGCCATCTTGATAGTAGCATGCCAGCTATTGTTATATGTGAACTCGATTAGACTCAGGTTGTCCTCCCAGCTAGTCGGACGATCGAGTACACATGCTCTCAACATATCCTCCAGAGTCTGGATAGTCCTCTCAGACTGTCCATCCGTTTGAGGATGAAATACAGTGCTGAATCTCAATTCAGTTCCCATGGCCTTGTGGAGTTCCTTCCAGAACCTTGACATGAATCGACCATCACGATCTGATACAATGGTCTTTGGAGTACCATGCAAATGGATAATCTCGTGTAAAAACACTTCTGCTAACCTCTGGGTTCCCCACGTTGACTTGATAGCCACGAAGTGAGCACTCTTCGTGAGCCTGTCAATGATAACCCAAATAGCATCTTTCTGACTCTTAGTCTTGGGTAATCCTGTGACGAAATCCATTGCGATATCTTCCCATTTCCATTCTGGAACTGGAAGAGGTAGCAATTCACCACCTGGTATGCGGTGCTCTATCTTGACTTTCTAACAAGTCAAGCATTTTGCCACAAATTCTGCTACATCCCATTTCATGTTGGGCCACCAGAAATTCTTCCGGAGGTCCTTGTACATTTTGCTAGAGCCTGGATGTACAGAGTAGGCTGGCGAATGGGCTTCTCTCATTACCAATGGGTGAAGACCATCAACGTCAGGCACACAAATTTGGTTTTGAAACCAAAGTGATCCATCCTCTTGGATCACAAAACCGAGAGCCTTCCCGTTCATCACTTCATCACACAGCTTCACCAAGATCACGTCATCAACCTGTTTTTCCCTGATCTGATCAAGAAGTGTAGCTTGGATTTCAAGCATATTCAGGTATCCTCGACTTTGATCGTACAAGATTTCAATCTCGCATGACTCTTGGTTTAGCTTGGTTTGAGCAACGAGTAAAGCCACTACGGTCTCATGCGACGTCTTCCGGCTCAATGCATCGGCTACTATATTAGCCTTGCCCGGATGATACAGTAATTCGAGATCATAGTCCTTGAGTAGTTATAACCAATGACGTTGTCTCATGTTCAACTCTTTCTGAGTGAATACATACTTGAGACTCTTGTGGTCGGTGAAGACTTGGCATCTCACGCCATAGAGATAATGTCTCCAAATCTTCAGGGCAAACACTACCACCGCTAACTCCAGATCATGCGTCGGATAGTTTTCTTCATAGGTTTTCAGCTGCCTTGACGCGTAAGCAATAACCTTGCCTCTTTGCATCAACACGCATCCTAAACCACTCTTTGAAGCATCACTATAGACCGCATAATCATCAGTTCCGTCTGGTAGCGTTGGCACTGGTGCGGAGGTCAGACATTGCTTCAATTTCTAAAAACTGGCCTTGCACTTGTCATTCCAGACAAACTTCTTATGGACCTTGCGAAGCAGACCGGTCATAGGTAGAGCGATCTTAGAAAATCCCTCTATAAACCGTCTATAATATCCGGCAAGTCCAAGGAAACTGCGCACCTCCCTCATATTCTGAGGCCGCTTCCAGTTAGCTACTGCTTCAATATTTTGGGGATCAACCATTACCCCCTTCTCATTGATCACATGGCCTAAGAAAATCACTTCCTTGATCCAAAAATCGCACTTAGACAATTTAGCGTACAACTCATTATGTCTAAGGATTGACAACACAATCCGAAGGTGTTCCTCGTGAACTTCCTCATTCGGAGAATAAATCAAAATGTCATCGATGAAAACCACCACGAACTTATCCAAGTACTGGTGAAAACATCGATTCATTAAGTCCATAAAGACCGCTGGAGCGTTGGTAAGTCCGAATGGCATGACTACGAACTCGTAGTGACCATACCTCGTCCAGAATGCAGTCCTCGGAATATCCTCCTCACGAATTCTGAGCTGATGATAACCAGATCTCAGATCGATCTTGGAAAAGACTTTAGCTCCCTGCAACTGATCCAACAGATCATCAATCCTTGGCAAAGGATATTTGTTCTTGATCGTGATTTTATTCAACTCACGATAGTCGATACAAAGTCAAAACGATCCATCCTTCTTCTTGACAAACAAGACCGGAGCACCCCAAGACGATGCACTCGGTCTTATATAACCTTTGTCGAGAAGATCCTCTAATTGCTTCTTCAACTCTTGCATCTCAGCAAGAGCCATCCGGTACGGTGCCTTCAAGATCGGCGCAGTACCCGGTTCAAGATCAATAGAAGATTCCACGACACGATGCGGGGGTAATCCAGGAATCTCTTCCAGAAAAACATCAGGAAATTCACGAATCACAGGAATATTAAGAACCGATGGTTCATCTTTTATGGGCGCATCCAGATAGCAAAGGTACCCGATACAACCTTGTCGAAGTAGCTTAAACGCAGCCATCGCATTGATAAACCTGCCGTTATCAGCGTCATTCTGACCCTTAAATTTGCACACGCTCTGGTCCCCAGATGACACCGTCACAGTTCTTGCACTAAAGTCGATTACCGCCCCATGACGTGTCAGCCAATCCATACCGAGAATAATGTCGTATGGAGCCATGGCAATACAGATCAAATCTGCCTCGAATTTCTTACCCTAAATGGTAATCGGAAATTCGGACAGACACTTAGTCCCCACTAAGCGTTCACTATTAGGAAGATTCACAACGAAAGGCTCACAAACCTCGTTGCAGACTAATCCTAACTCACTAACACAACTCTCTGAAATAAAGGAATGGGTAGCACCTGAATCAAACAGTATGCACACTGAAGTAGAATGAAGGTATAAAGTACCTTGAGTAATTGGAGCGTTAGGTCCATCAGCCTCACGCATCTCGTACATGCGTTGACCCTGACCTCTAAAAGTAGCTAGGGATTTCCCCTTGTTCTGGGCAGTTGTCTGCACCGAAGGACTAGGAGCCGCTGTCGGTTTGAACCTGGGTCGGTTACTCTGATTAACAGACCCTTGCTGTGACTCCGCTCCTTTCTGCTTTCCCTGCCAACAGAACTTCTGCAAATGCCCTTCATTCCCACAACCAAAGCATGTCTTTCTTTCCTTAGGACACGCAATACTCTTGTGCCCAGCAGCACCACAATTATAACATAGGATCGGACTCTTGCCCTGACCCGATTGCTGTGTCGACTCTCCTTGAGCCCCACCCGTTTTCGCCTTGCTGGATTTAGCAAAGTTAGACGGTGGCGCAGGACGTTTGAATCCACTCGCCTGAGGTTGATTTTGCGTCGACCTCTGGCGATTCTTTCTCTTGGTCGACTCATCCAGAGTCACCTCCAACTTGTAAGCCGCATCCATATATTGCTCCAAGGTAGAGCAATTGTGGATCAACATCATTGGCTTAATCTTTGGGCTCATCCACCCGTGGAAATGCCAGATTTTATGTTCTTCACTGGATATTTCTAATCCAGCGTACCGCAACAAGTGATTGAACTTGGTTGCCAGCTTTTCCTCCCTCATTGCCCGAGAGAAGAATCGGTCAGTCATCTTGGTCTTGAACATTGCCCAATTCAAATCAAGGCTATCAGCAAGACTAGTGTTTTCCCACCACTCACTAGCATCTCCTTTCAGTTGAAGATAAGCTATGTGCACCTTCTCAGCCTCAGTGCACTCCACACTGTGGAACAACCGCTCCATGTGGGAAAACCAATGCGTTACTTCAACCGGTTCACCCTTCCCATTGAAGCTGTCAGGTCTCATAGAATTTATGGCTTTCAGCGCCCGTCCACAAGCATTCCTGCTCCTGACCACATTCTCCTGATGCAAAGGTACATGAGTTTCGTGTTCTCCAATTCCTGGGGTCGCTGAGGATGCCGACACATCTTGCGCCTGAGGCATTTTCGGGTGTAGGACATCGTTCATTGCTTGCATGAAAATTCCTCGAATTTCTGCAACGGCCGCTTCATCAAATATCCTTGGAGCATGGCCCTGAGCTGGGTCATTGCCTTCCGGGTTAACATTGGACGCAGACTCATGCACATCCTCTGGATTTCCAACATTATCCATGATTGGTCTGGGGTTGTTGCTCGGCCCAGCACCAGAACGACTTGTGTTCACCATCTGTTTACCGATCAAATTCCAAGGATTTCGTACATTAATATTTTCCAAAATACTTAATGTAATAAAATCAACTCAGAAGGGATAAAACTAGGTAAACTTCATTAGATGAACTTTCAAACTTATACCTAGGGTTTTACAAAAGGGAAATCTCATGAGCTTCCTGACAAAATTGCTCATAGAATTCACAAATTTTACCGCATGTACACTAGAGTATTACACAAAAAGGAAACTACTATAGTTACATCGGTTCTTTCTCAAAGTCCCCCGAAACGCTTCCTATATGGCAAGCTGTCCACACAGGGTTTCTTAGGACGGGGTTCTTCATCAGGGTCTGGTGATAAACTTCTCACCCTACTTGGCCCTGGGATACTTGGTTCGTTTATTGATTCTGGTGTCCTCGGCCTCATACTTGGCCTGGTAACACCCTGGTCATTCACGTCTGGCCCTCCTGGCCTTACTCGACCTAGAATACGGTTAATAATATCGTCCATCTGACGCTGCTCTTCAAAAGAGATATCCTCACTCTGTCGAAGTATCTCCCTTAATTCGGATTTTGACCTCCACCTTCTCCGAACAGGATCAGGCTGGGAACCTTCTGGTATCTCTTGGGGTCGACTTCCTCTAATGCTGTATTCGACATAGAGGTTCTCCCAGTCCGCTTCAGTCATTGGAGAGTACGTTGGTCTAACTGGCGGACTAGGGTAGATGAATTGCATCTTCGTATGCTCATCATCCCCCAATAAGTGTCTTAAACCATCAGGTTCATAGCCCTGCTCCACCGGGACTTCCTCGAGATCTTCTATTGGATCTTCGTCTTCCATTGGATCCTCCTCGGGATCCTCTTCAGAATCCACTTCTAGGATTTCTTCCTCCTCTTCTCCTTCTTCCCCTTCTGGGATCATCTCAATCATGTAGTCGTTGTCGTAATATCCTCTAGCATATCTTGACAACTCTACTTCATGTCTCATGTTCTCCCGTGGTGCTACTACCGGCTCGGCCACTGGGACCATGGTCTGGTCGGACACTAGCACAACTGACTCTGGAAGCACGTGTTTTACTTCCTCAGGTGGGTTACTTGGTCCTCCGACCTCGAAACTATAAAGTGGAATTGGGAATTCAAGCTCCATAGGGGAGGGTGGATTCGCCTCTACTTCCTCCTTATCCTTTGGGAGTGAAGAGCACACACCCATATCCTACGGATGACGAAACGAGAGTTAGTCTTTCTAAATATAGAAGCTACTTCCATATCAGACTAAAGAAAGGGCACGACTATAAACGGTAATATTTCAAATTCTTTTCATTTTGAAAACTCATAGCCTTTGAAAACATTTTCAATTTAAAACGAGTAAATGGTTCATGAATTCCCAAACCCGTTTTAAAACCTTTAGCTCTGATACCAGATCTGTAACACCCCCAAATCGTAACCCATTTGAAAAGGTATTACCGCCAGTGACCTCGGTTTCCACACCGAAGCCACCCCATGCTTTACCGATTCAAATACAAATCATAAACAACAATCATGATGTAAACACCAAAATCTTTGGTTAAAACATATGTCTGGGGATTACATCCCAATTCCCATAGGACAAAACAGAGTAATCAACGGAAGTCTTTGCAAAGTATAAATACAAGGGTCTTGATCGTAATGATCACCCGTCAAGGATCGCAACCTGATAAATCCATTAAAACACCGTTTGCTTTTATAGTCGTTCTAGCCTTTGTTTCTCGGATTCTTATCTGATGTGCCGAATCGAACGGATGACACCAGCCAACCATGCAGAGAACAATTACGGTTGGTTAGTCTAATGAAAGACTATGCAAGGGTACAAAGCAGAGTGGTTCGAAGTAGTCGTATTAGGTTAGACTCATCGCTCCTCGAATCAAAACCGATAACGATAGTCAACCACCATACTCTACTGAAACATATGAAGAGGCATGATCAAGAGAAGATTCTGAAAGACCAAGTCTCACAGAAATCAATCCCAAAGAAGACTCCAACGAATTGAGTCTTATCGGAAATATGACAAATGTTGGGGAACATTAATTAATCATAAAAGCGTTCAAAAATGACTTGATGTTTCGGTTCACGACCAACCTCACCGCTTAATGCGAATCCATATTGGAAAAAGAACGGTACTCTGATCAAAGTCAAGACGAGCTTTCCTAGCTGCACTATTCCCTAGCTGCACTACTCGTCTGAAGTATATTAATCATGTGCTACGACGACACTTATCTTATTTAAATTCCCAAACGCGCATCACGTTATAGACTTTTAAATATATGTTTCGCCATGAGGGACATATATTGAGTATATGTTTCATCATAAGGGACATATAAGATATATGTTTTGCCATGAGGGACATACTCCTGAATGGGACGAATCCCAAGATTTGTAGCATCAGTTAAGTGCCACCATCTCTATACCCGAGTATAGAGATCGGTCATGACCTACCAAATGGTTTTTGGGTTTATCACCCTTTGCACCATTAATCATTATTAAGAAACGACTGGACCTCGAATAGTCCATTGCTCCTACGAATACTCGTGCTAACTAAACAGTTCAACACAGTAATAATCCTATCAAAACCCTCCAGGCTAATATCATAAATATATATCTATAATAGCGTTGTTCTAGCAGATATACAACCTATTATAATATCATATTCTTTTCACATCATTTATCAAACTATTCCCAACAGAACAGTAAATCATCCCAAATTAATTAAAAATTAACAATTAAACAATTGATAATTAATGGAAATATGGAATGATAAGCAAGAGCGAACCGCCACTTGCCTTAGATTAGACAAAGCTTTAACAAGCTTAGAGATAACGGTTTCCGAGTCCGAAACTGGGACAGATCCTGGACAATAATTCCCTCTGGAACGACCCATAACGAGACCCTAAGTTAGATTCAATATCTACATATATGAATCTAAAAGAATAAGGAAGGAATCAAAGGAGTCAAGCCTCGCCCAAAGCCAAACGCCCAAGAACACACGCCTCGGGCAAGCTCACCGCGGGGTGCGGTGGAGCCTCTGCCGCGGGTGCGGCCAAGTGCCAGGGGCTAGAGCTTCGACAAATTTCCGGGGAGAAACTCACCCAAATCGATTCGTTCGACTTCGATTCGTTGTGGTTTTGATCTCCCAACACCTTAGATCTTTGAATAACACTCAAGAGCACCTTTGTAAACACTCAAAGGGGTTCGATCACTTCTCAAACAAAGCTCAAAACTTGGCACGACAATGGAGATTTCTAGAGGAAGGGGATGAAGTTGTAGCTGAGTTATGGCCCTCTTCCTCAGCTCTCTCCCTCCTTTTATAGGCCAACCAAGCAGCTTACACTCAGGAGACAACAACCAAGAGGTGTCCCGACAATCAGGTGTAGCCTAGGTGAGTCACCAAGGCTAGGTTCTGCTGCCGTCGAGTTGCAGTGCAACTTGCAAAGCGACAGCGCCTCACCGCGGGGTGCGGCCAGGGTGCGGTAGGGGTGCGGTGGCCGACTCGTGACCGCCACTGGCATTGGCCTTCGTCGCGGGTGCGGCCAGGGTGCGGTCAAGGCCAATTTTGCCCCCTTTGACCCGTTTTGTCGTTTTTACCAAGGGGTAAAAATATTCTTAACTCCGGGTTAAATATATTCATACACGAACGACCCTTTTAACCCAAAGATACCTTAACTGTATTTTATATTACTCAGAAAAATATTATAGAGGTCGCACATTGCATAGAATGTCCGTACTTCTCTGAATTTAATCTGACTTGTAATATGGTCATAAGAAAATTCAAAATTACCCTTACAAAATGAGGGATATTACAGCTTGTTTATTTATGTTAGTAGTGGTCTTGCCCGTGCTACGCACGGGCCATTTTTTATTATTTAAAAAAAATCTTGAATTTTAGGAAAAATTATAGAAAAAAAGATTAATTTAAAACATATTTCACAATATTAAACTAATTGTAGTTCCTTTTATATAATAGTACATTTTTTAATCTATTTTCCATATAGAAGAAAATAGATCGCATAATAAATATTTTTTGAACAATTATATATGTATACAAATAATTTTTTGTTGATTGAAAAGTTAAAATATTTGTTTAAGTATAATTCATAAATGGAACTTGACTTATAATATAAAAATAGAATAATGTCTCTAATAAAATAATATTAATACTAAATATTCAAAAAACAATTGCTAAAATTTATATATATGTGAGAATGTGATTATTTCTCATCATCTAGAGTTTGATATCATCTATGTCATAAACTAAATAAACTTTTTCGTTCTTTTTAATAGTTAACAAATGCTAGTAATTGAGATCAATTAATAGCTTTAAAAATGACAAATTGAGATTCAATTACATATCCTAAAAGATTAAATATATTTAGTAATATATTTTTATATTAAGAAAATAATTTGTTGAATGGGGACATTGATAATTAGAATATTTGTGGACTGTCGTCATTTACATATTGATCTAATTATGGGTATGAATTGGGTTATGATAATATTTTTTTTATGGGTTCATTGACGGTTATTAGCACCTAGGTGGGCCATTATTGTTGGCTTAATTTACGGGTTTAGATAAGCTATTTATTTATTGATTATTCAAAATTTTGAAGGTTTTAAAGGATTAGAACTTAGAGCGCATATTATTTATTAGTGATTAATGTAAAACTAAAATATATTAAAATGTTATTTATTCATTTTTTCCTTAAAAATGTAAATATATTAAAATGTTGGACAACAGAATTGAAACTTAAATCTTTTGAATCAAAAAAACCTCTATAAATATAATCATCATTGAGGTAAAGTAGACATTTTTATATTAATGCATGAAAGATGAACAAAAAAATTAGATGGAATTTATCAAATTTATTAAGACATAAAGTAGAACATTTGTTTAAACATGAGTAGTTAGAAAAATACATGTGCAACTTCCAACGACAAACCTCGTAACTCATCAATAAATCATTATCTAAAACAGTAAACACTCCATAACAAAATTTGAATGCTAAAAGACAACTATATCCGAACGGATGAAGTATCAATCATCCGCAAATAAATTATGCTCCTAATTATTTCAAGTGGTAGATTAGACTTAACCTTTTCCTAACATGTTGATGAAAATATGGCAAATAGTCCCCTTAACTATGCCTTGTATATATGATATTTTCTTCTTCTTTTTTATCTTGATTGTATGGTTCGATCAACCAAAGTCGCTCTAGACTGAAGTTTGTTGGTACATAAAATGGTAGACCCTTCTATATTATTTTTTTGAAAATATAAATAACACATTGATTTTTAAATTTTAATTTCATACAACTAAACATCTAAAAAAGGAATTTGTCATAGTGACATGCCTTATTAGAGGAGAGGAGTCCAAAAATATGCTATTCTATTATACATGATGATAATAGAGTAATATTTAATATGGAGGTAAGGTCTAACGGTTTGTAAATATTAAAGTATACATTAATTAAGGTATTATTATAACATGAAAATAGCAGGAAATTGAAAGGTGGTTCGATGGAGTTTTGATATTGCATTAATCATCTTTTATTTATATTTAAAGTGTATTAATGTAATGAGTTTGGTTAAAGGAAGATGAAAGGACCTCATATGAAATTAAATATATTTGGAAATTTATGTACAAATTGTGGAGTTTAAAAAATCATTCAATGCTTCCAATAAATAATAACTTTATATGTTATTAGAAGAAGATTATATGATTAGATTAGATAGATTAGATATATATATATATATGCAATAAATGAAAAGTGAGAATTTATAATTAAACTTTATATAATTAATTGTATACGTGAAATTATAATTATTAAAATTAAAATTATATGGTTTCTAATGGACTTATTACTTCCTTAATTATTGCATATTTTATTTAGTTTTCTTTGAGACCTTTTATATTCTTTTTTTGTAGCATTAAGTATATTTCTTCCTGAAAGGCTATAGCATTAAGTACATGGTTGCATACAAAGCATTAGATTTGGAATGATTTGTGTAATTGTTTTTGAAAAATAGACGACTTATATATAGATATATGTAGCCCTTTAACAATTGAAAAACAATGTTATTCGTAAATAAACATATTAGTAGTTTAAAGACATCATAACATAAAATTGTGTTATATTGAAAAACTCTAGTAAGCCATGACATAAGTTTGAATGGCTAATTTCGTTCTTTTAATGATATTTTCTTAATTTTTTTGAAAAAATAGAGAATATTGAAGGAGATGACCTTAACTACATCTTAATACCAAAGAAAAACCTAAAATGCAAGGTCCATACCAATTAACACAATTTTGTATCAAAAGTTACCAATAAGAATACGTACCTATAAGATTGAACTAATGAGCATATACCAATAGAAGTACTGAAAACCTCATTTGTATTTATTCACCAAGTAACAAAATACAGGAAAAAAACTATACAATTAGAATATATCAAAACTCTCACTTTAAGCGATATAAACTAATTACCATTACAAATTATATAGTATTTTAAATAATAAACCATAACCAAAAGAAACAAATAATAATATTAATAAGTTCACAATAATAATGATTAACAATACTAAAACCAAAAAATCAACATAATAGAATGCATAAGGAAAAATAGAGAAAACTTATAATTAATTGTTTTTGAATCTATAAAAGCTAGTGAAATCCCAGAGTTTTTTGTAAGGGTGTCTTCTATCGATATTGTAACTTTTAGTGCATTGTCCCATGGTCACCGGTTATACTGTGTGTACGTATAGGACTATAGGAGAGACAACGAAAGCTTTGCTTGAAAAGAGTTTACGTGTAATATATATAAATGGATTATTGTTATTATATTTTGAATGTTTGATTATTGCACCGAAGTCATTTAAGACAGTTGTTACAGTTTATACTTAACTGTTACAATTTTTGCAATACTAAATGTGTTTTATATGCAATCAAGTTGGTATTTTCAATGGGAAATTAGTGCAAGGTCCGTTATTGTTTTGGATGGCTATTACAATTTCCGAACAATTAAATAGTTTAATATATTTATGTTTTTTTAATCTTTTGCGTATGGTTTATGTGGATTTAGTTGCAGAAATTTTTACTTGCGTTTGTCATAGTCCTACGTGCAATATATGTAGTTAATGAATTTTAATATTGTGGTGATTTCTGTAAAACATTGAAGTTCTAAGCTAATATTTAGCATATAGGCAGAGAAATTTAATTCCCCAAAATACTTCTTATAGGCTTTGAATCTTGAACTAATTATTTGAAAAACTTTGAGTGATTAAAAAAAGTTAAAACATTAAATAAATTATGTTAATAGGTTTGTAAAAATAAATTCAACGAAAATGCTTGTAAGAAGGATTGAACCTTTAACATTTGTTTTATTAGACACAATCTAAGCCATTGAGCTATAGTAACATCTTTTATTTATAGTGAAATGCAAACAAAAAAATAAGCATGATTTTTCAAATGGATTTATGAATTGAATGGGCATTAATTGTACAAAAGGTATACTTTATATGTTTATAGATTTAGTTCACTAGTAAATAGACTTGCATGATAAACTCAGTTCCCTTAAAAGAAAATTGAGATTTTTCCTTTCCAAATCATAACCTATGAGGCCCTTGCAATTTGATGGATAGGTTTTACCAAAGCAAGGTGTCATTCTTTGACCTTGGGATAGTACGGGTAAATCTATATAAGGGGTTTACAACCTTGATTTGATTATACTCAACAAAAGACCAAAAGATAAAATTTTGGAATGTGAGGCATGTGATAGATTTGACATAAGATGTAACCTATCAACCAAGAGTTATAATTGTTACTTGTAGTAAAAGTTACTTACCTTGATCACATAGGATTTAGGGAAGTGCCAAAGTACGTGTAAAGTCCTATATGAAATAGGATCTTGGAATCATTTTATTCAAAGGGAAAGTTTTAATGAATAAAATGTCCACTAGCTTATTTATGTTTAAAGCATGTTTACATTTTTTAAGCTCTTGCATGACAAGCATGATTTATATTTTGCATGTTATTCTGTTATAGATATCATGTCTAAAAACGATAACCCAACAATCATCAACTTACGTTCAATTCTTGAGAAGAATAAGCTGAATGAAACAACTTCCTCGATTGGGAAAGAAAGCTGAGAATTGTTCTCAAGTCTGAAGGAATAGAGAATGTCCTTGACACCCCTATCCCAAAACTGACAGCTATGTCTACTCCAGAGGAGATAGAAGAGGAAAAGCATATCAGAGATAAGTCAGTGATTATCACTTGTCTTATGCTGGCTTCCATGAAATCGAACCTTCAAAAGAGGTTTGAGTGGATGGATGCCTATATCATCATTCGCAACCTGATAGTTATGTTTCAAGAGCAAGCAAAAATGGAAAGATATGAGACTCATAATGCAATTCTTGATTGCAAGCTTGAGAGAGGCAAACCAGTTAGTGCTCATGTGTTCAATATGATTAGACATTTTGAGAACATGGAAAGACTTGGCTTCCCCTACAGTCAATAGTTGGCTACAGATATCATACTCCATTCTCTGATTTTGGATTTGCTCAATTCAAGCTGAACTTCAATATGAATGGAGTTGGAAAAATACTTGAAAAGCTACATGGGATGCTCAAACATCTGAGCAGAATCTTTCTGTTGACATCAAGAAAGAGATTCTGATGGTCAACAAGGGAAAAGGGTTCAAGAAAGGGGCACCTGGACAACAGAAGAAGAACGTGCAAAGGAAGGGCAAGAAAGTTGCACAACCCAAGCAGACTTCTAAAAAAGCTAAAGTAGTTGCTGACCATGATTGTTTCTACTGTAATGCAAAGGGGCATTGGAAGAAGAACTGCCCAAAGTACTTGGAAGATGAAAAGGTTTCAAAAGAAGTAAAAGGTTGGCTAAAGGAGTGATAAGCCTACATGTTGGAAATGGAGCAAAAGTTGATGCACTTAACAATATGAGATAATAATCTATCATTGTCCTCTGGTTTAGTTTTAGAATTGAATAATTGTTATTCTATTCATGCTATTACAAAATACATCATTTTATCTTCTCTATTGGATATTGAAGACTGTGAATTCATTATTAAGAACAATTGTTGTTCTTTTATATGGATGATGTGTTTTATGCCAATGCTCAATTGAGTAATGGACTCTATATGCTGGATTTAGAATCCCATTTCTATTACATAATTACTAAAAAGCAAAAATCAAATGATTTAAACACTACCTACAACATTGTCATTTGGGTCACATAAGCTTGAAACACATACAGAAGCTCCAAAAGGATGGACTTCTAACCTCATTTGATTGTGAATCATTTGAAACATATGAATCTTGCTTAATGGGAAAGATGACAAGATCACCTTTTATTGGGATAAGTGAAAGGGTAACTGAGCTTTTGACCCTAATACATACATATATATGTGGACCAATGAGCACATAAGCTAGAGGTGGTTATAAATACTTCATAACTTTTACTGATGATTTAAGTAGATATGGATACATATACTTAATGAAGCATAAGTCTGAATCTTTTGAAAAGTTCAAAGAGTTTCAAAATGAAGTTGAAAATCAACTTGGCAAAAACATTAAAGCATTACGATCTGATCGTGATGGTGAATATTTGAGTCAAGAATTTGATCATCATTTAAGAAGTTGTGGGATCCTCTCACATCTAACTCCACCAGGAACACCACAATTAAACGGTGTGTCTGAGAGGAGGAATAGGACCTTATTGGACATGGTTCGGTCTATGATGAGTTTTGCGGATCTTCCAATATCTTTCTGGGGATATGCTCTCACAACCACAGTGTTCACACTAAACAGGACTCCGTCCAAAGATGTGGATGAGACACCATATGAGTTATGGACTGGAAGAGTTCCAAGTTTGTCTTTTCTAAAGATTTGGGGATGTGAAGATTATGTAAAACATTTACTAGCAGATAAGCTTGTACCCAAACCAGATAAGTGCTTCTTTGTAGGGTATCCTAAGGAAACAAAAGGATACTAGTTCTACAATCCCAATGAGTACAAATTGTTTGTTGTTAGAGATACTGTCTTTATGGAAAAAGAATTTATTTCCAAAAAGTCAAGTGGGAGAAATATTGATCTCGAAGAAGTTCGAGAAGATCAACAAGATGACATGGATTACACCATGTCAGAGACGACGATATTTGGGGACCTAATCCCGCAAGGAGAGGCAACCCATACACCGGAGGTAGTGGAGTCGCAAGATCCAATTCGTTCCTCCAGAATCTAATTCTAATGAGATTCCACAAATTGTTGTGGAAAATCCTTATGTTGTTTAGCCTACACGTAGATCAGATAGGCCCGAAACGCAGCCAAAGAGATGTGTTGATTTCATATTGACTGCGAGTTTGGATATCCTGCTTTTAGAAAGCGAGGAGCCTACTACATACAAGCAAGCTGTGGCGAGTCCAAACTCCGAAAAATGGCGTATATCCATGAAATCTGAAATGGATTCCATGTCTGAGAATCAAGTATGTTTGAGATCGGGATTGTTGAAAATTGAGTGGGAGTTATAGTCACACAAGAATGGAGAAGTCCTCCTATTTATATATTTGTATATATATGGATAGGAACGGTGTCTTGGCCACTTGAAGAGTAAGAACTGAAAATGCATGGCCGTGCTCAAATGTATATAATAGTAATCATTTGTTTTGACAGTTTAAGCTCAGAGTTCAAGAAACAATTTGAATATTGATATGGATTACATAAGATGTCATCATATCATCAAATTAGACACTAAGTGACAAAGGAATTGATACTTCACACTTGTTTAAGGACAAGTGGAAGATTGAAGGAATATGTCCTTTAATCAAGATGACAATTACTAATAATAGAATATGATTAAATGGAGATTAATAATCCGCATATTTTAGGTAGTTTTAGTGCTTTGCTAGAAGTCAACTATGACTTATGGGATAAATTAGATTTGACCAATTGTTATTATATATGGGTCCTATAAAGTCACACACCATAGAGTAATTGAGCTAGATCAAAGTAACCCGAGGCCCATAGTGGGACAAGGGAATTTCGGCTATATGGTAATATTGGAAAAGTGGATTATTCATAAAGTAATAAAAAGAGTTATCTATTTACTTGATAACGTAGATAAGGAAAGTTATATTTTGAAAAGATAAGATATTGTATCAACCATAAATATCTTATATAGATAATTTCCTATTATAATAAGATAATAAAATAAGGATAAAATAATATATCATATAAGATATATAATATATACATTCTTCTAATAGGAAAAAGAGACTTACGTGAAAGTTGCAAGTCCTCCACAAAGTGATATCACGTATGGCTGAACTCCAAATAAGTGGAAAGAATAGTACTGTGTTCGTATGAACTAAGTAGATGACTCATAATTGAGGCTCTATTTTTCAGAGAGATATCGAAAACAAATTTTACATCAAAAAATATGTTACTTTTTTATATGTGGCTTATATCAAATTATGCATAATATCCTAAGTTAGATGTTAAAAAACTATTTTCTTGAATTTCGTTTAAAACATCTAAATTCCTGAAATTTTAGGCTTAATTGTGGAAGAAGCTTCTTCCGGGGGGGATATATATATGCAACGTCAATTAGGAACCCTAAATTCTCAATATTGTTTCCCAGATTCCCCTATCGTTTTTTTTTTCTTCACGTACACGTCAACCTTAAATTCTCAATATTGGACATTTATTACAATCCGACTTGTCCTCCTCCCACATGAAATGTTCAAGGCTTTAATTTCTTTGAGTTATTGTGATCGACTGCAATTGCATATTATGAACGAAACTAATTAACTAGCCTATTTAGTAGGATTGTGTATTCGTTCTAGACCGAATCGGTGGACCGGAATTTCTAAGATGCTTCAATTATAGATCGGACCGACACAATCTCGTCAAGTCCGGTCTTGGACCACTAAATATTTTATTATTTATTTTTATATTAATCAAAAATTAATATTTTTTTCTATTTGTACAACTAATTTTTTTGTAATATTAAACCATATATTTTGTTACTAATTTATTTTTATAATAGAAACTAATTTTTGATAGTATTATTGGATATAATACATAATATAAAAATAAAAATGAAAATTGGATCGGAAAATTTTGTGTTTGGACCCGACGTAACCGGAATTTTAAAATGTATAGACCGCAGATTGAACCAGAATACACATGATCCAATCATTTTCGGTGTGATTTTCCGGTTCGATTCAATCATGCACACCCCAAGTATTCAATTTCCCTTTGTGTTGTTCTTTTGATTCATTAAAATATGAGACTGAATCACGAAGAAATACACTATCCCATGCAAAACGAGAACGATACATGTAAGATGAGGATCGATTTTGGTGAGAATCATTATGTAGAAGAGAGATGAGAACGCTTCTCATGTGTTTCGCCGTGTCCGCCTGTTCCCAGCGAACACGAATGTTCACTACATTTGGTCGTAGATGTTCACCACAATATATAAGTGATATTCATCACCTTACAACTACAAGATACATAATTTGATATTGTTTCTATGCTTATGTTTGTGTTTTTTAAACTCTCAATTTTTATAAAAATGACCATTTAATATTCATTGCATGTTTATATAACACAAATTGATAATCATTGGTGAAATCAAGTCTAAAGTAAGTAAAAAGATAGCTTTTTTCTTGGATGCGTTTTGTGATGCACATATAGGCATAAAATGATGTACATATATGCCTAAACATGTGATGAACATATAGGCATTATAGTGATGAACATATACGAAAAAGGTGATGAATATTTGGGAATAAAAATGATGAATAACTGGGCATAGAAGTGGTGAACATCTATGCACAAAAGTGATGAACATCTAAGACATGTTCACAACCAAGTGATAAACGTACATGCATGCATAAAAAAGTGATGGACATCTAAGTACAAAAGTGGTGAACATCTAGGCATGAAAGGGGGAACATCTAATTAAGGACAAAAGTGATGAACATCGAAAACATGTTCACAATGAAAAGTGATGAACGTATAAGAGAAAAGCGGTGAACATGCATACATAAAAAAATGATGAACACATCTAGGTACAAAAGTGGTGAACATATGAGCATGAAAGTGGTGAGCATAGAAAGACAAAAGTAATGAACATCGAAAATATATCCACATCAAAAATTGGTGAGCATATAAGAGAAAAGCATCATGCATGTATAAAAAACTAACGAACATCTAGGTACAAAAGTATTGGTGAACATCTAAGGAAAAAAGTGATGAACATCGAAAATATGTTTATAATGAGTTGAGCGCAATTCCCCCCCCCCCCCCCCCCCCCCCCCCCCCCCAAAAAAAATAAAAAAATGTTCACATCTAGGTATAATACGGCCAAATTTTTGCCCTTTTAATGATCGAATGTCTAAGCTGGGCCGCTTATTTCTCAAATTTGGATGGTCAGTGTGTGTTCTTATTTCTCTCCTAAGTAAGCGTTCTCATATGATGTTGTCCCACGTATGATATTATATATACATACATTTAGATAAAAAACATTATGCACTTCAAAAGTTATGTATATTTAGACAAAAAATTATGTACTTCAAAACTCATGCATATAGAGTAAGTATATGTAGATTTAGGTAAAAATATATATAATGTTGGACCCTTGACGTTCCCTCTAGTTTTGATGATGATAAACACCATTAGGTTTTATGTTTTCTTATTGTTCCTATGAGTTTCAGGTCTTGTGAAAGAATTAAGGAACAATGAAAAACGTATGAAGAAGAGAAAGCAGAGGAATACAATGGAACGTGAGGAAACACAGAACAGTTACGCGAGAAGCAAATTGGAAAACTGAAAGCGCGTGGTTTCTATACAAGGAAATTCTATATATGGAAACAACGTCTGTGGAACGATGCGGAACGCATAGAATTGTCAGTTGTTCCCAGATAGACTCCATTATACAAGGAAACGAAATTTTGAGTCTTACTTGGAAAAGAAGAAGAAGATAATGAGTCTTAGGAAAGTTTATAGAAGAAAACCATGTGTTTATAAGCTGAATAGTATATTTGGTAACGAAATTGTTCATTATTACCATATATGTCAATTGTTAGATATTTGGTAATAGGTTTTTGTTAGACCTTATATATAGACGAGATTGCCTTGGGGAAAGGCATCTCGGCTATAATCATCAAGCATACCAAGGAGCTCTTGTGAGAACTGATATCAAAGGTCTAAGGCAAGGTATGGGTAGTTCTTGCTAAGGGTCTTGTTTTGTTCTTGTGTCATTGAGAGTTGATGGCACTCAAAGTCTTTAACCTAGGGTATAGGTGGAGAGAAGACTTGTGAGATTGTACAATTCTTAATAATACAAGTATATGTTTTTGGGGAATTACTTGTTGCTTTGAATCTTTATATATTCCACTGCCCAGGGAACAGTCACACCGTTCTCTGTCTAACACACTACGATTCAACATATACTTTATGCATGATTTTTGTCTAGATATGCATATATTTTATAAAGTACGTTTGTGCATCGTTCCACATTTTACATGAAGCGATCATTCTCATGGGATCCATTTTCTAAAATCAAACCATAGATATTACGAACGAAACATCTTGTATTTTTGCGGACCATTGTAATTGTATCCTTGCGTGTATGTCCATGTACACATTCTAAAAATTCATATTTCATTAGTAAAATGGCTCCATCCATTTATTATCTGACTCATTTCCATCCCTAACCCAGACTTAAAATGCATTGGAAAAATCCTATTTATATAAATATGTGGATGACTATCATGTTGAGAGCTAGGCCACGGACCACTGTAATTGTATTATTTACGAATCGGGTGATAAAATGACTCCATCTATTTATTATCTGACTCATTTCCATCCCTAACTCATACTTTTTTTTTGTTTTTTTTTATTAGGTAAGAATTAGACCGAAAACCACAGAAAAACCGGTTTCTCAGTCTATAGCATCCTTGCGGATGAGATTTACAAAATATGAACTAGTTCTAATATCTTCCAAGGAACGTAGATGGGCCTCCTTCGCTATGAAATCTGCCACTCCATTTGTTTCCCTGAAGACATGTAGAATCTGCACTGAAGAGAAAAGTTGTAAAACACATAGGATATCAGAAATAATAATTTCAATATCCCATGGACAGTGCCAGATTCGGTTAAGGACATTCACAACAGTCAGGTTATCACACTCAAGCTGAATGTCGGTAATGCCTAATTCATAGGCTTTTATCAGGGCATTTCTGACCGCAATAGTTTCCGTTTTTAAAGGGGTAGAGGTGCCACATTTTCCCCCAAATATGAAAATAGGTTCAGCTTTATTGTTTCGAAAGATGTAGTCAAAGCTCGATTCACCATTCGTTTTGGTTGATCCATCAGTATTAATTTTGATAATTTTCTCAGGAGGTTTTTTCCATTTTTTGATTGGTCGTTTGACGTAATTTGTTGTGCGGTGTTTTGGCTTGTCATTTGCTAGGCAGTCAGGGTTCCAACTTTTCGTCTTGTTCCAGTTCTCCATTTGTTGCTTGATAAAAGTCGGAACATCCTTGATGAAGTTGGTTCCAATATTTGAAATTCTAAAGCTTTGTTGGTTTCTGTAAAACCAGATTCCCCACCAGGAGACCAGTAATTCTATGAACTGCAAGTGATCAGTTTTCTGTCGAACTTCATCAATGATTTCATTGATTGTTCTATTTACTATATTTATAGAGGTGATAATATCATATGTTGATCGGTTCATTTTCTCTAATGTTTTCTTGGTATGGGTACACTGGAATAGGAGATGATTTATATCTTCCAATTGCGCATTGCATCTAATGCAACCCTGGGGAACATCTACCCCTTTTTCTGTGAGTCGTGATTTTGTCGGTAGACCATTTTTCAGTATTTTTCAAATAAAGTTTTTTACTTTGGGATAGGTGTCTAATTTCCATATCCAACTGGAGTCATACGTAGTATATCTTTTGTTTTTATTAATTAATTCCATGGCAGAGCTTGTAGAGAACCAGCCATTCTTGCTGGATTCCCAATACATTCTGTCATGAATATCATTCAGCGGTATCGGAATAGAAGTAATTGTTGTTACTAAATCTTGAGGTAGGTATTGTTCTATTAGGTTCTTGTTCCAGGTTCTATTTGATAGCATAAAGTCGGCTACCGTAGCATCTTTGTTCAAAGTAGCTTGTAATTTTATAGATTCACTCAATGGGGATCTGGAAACCCAATTGTCAAGCCAGAATTTAATTGTTTTGCCATTTCCAACTTGCCAGATTAGTCCTGATTTGAATTCATTAATGAGTTCAATCATTTTTTATCATTGCCAAGAACATCTTCTTTTTTTCTTGTAATGGAGGATATGGTCATTTTTCAGGTATTTGTGTGTAATCACTTTAACCCAATAATTATTTGGTTCTGCTAGGATTTTCCAAAGCAATTTGAATTGTAGAGCTTTGTTCATATCTATAGATTTTCTTACACCAAGGCCCCTTTGTTTTGTTGGTTTACAATTTTTTTCCCAGCCTATCAGAGGTTTGTAAGAACTATCCTTGTTCCAAAAGAAAGATCTGTTTAGCTTGTCAAGCTCATTGTGTGTGTGTGATGGTAGCATAAAGCTTTGCATAAGAAAGTTTGGCCTCGAAGCCAGGTTGGCTTTGATTAAAGTTGTTCTTCCTGCTTTGGAGAGAGAATTTGCTTTCCATTTTGCACGTTGTTGTTGTGTGATGAGTAGAAGATCAGAGAACGTATTCGAGGTGACTCTACCATTGATAATAGGGCAACCAAGGTATTTTTCAAGGGATGTCATATTTGTAATGGTGAGGATACCTTGAATGGCTATTTTCTTTTGATTAGTGACTTTTTTAGTCACTTGAAACGCTGATTTGTGAAAATTCACTTTTTGTCCTGAGATTTTACAGTAGTCATCAACAATGTCCTTTATTTCTTTACAATGCTCTTGTTTGGCTTTTGAGAAGATTATAATGTCATCAGCAAAGGCCAAGAAAGGAATTTGTGATCCTTGTTGAGTGATTTGAAATCCTAATGGATTGCGAGGCCTTTCTGAAGCCTTTTGTAGTTTTCTAGCTAATATTTCAGATCCCAAGATAAATAGGAAAGGGGAGAGTGGGTCACCCTGTCGAAGTCCTCTTGTTGGTTTGAAAATTTCTGTTGGTCCGTTGTTTACCAGTACCGAGAATGAAACTGTAGTAATACATTCCCTAATCCAGTTGATAAATTTTCCATGAAAGCCAAACTTTTCCATCGTTTTGAGGATAAAGTCCCATTCAATTCTATCATACGCCTTTTCCATATCCAGTTTAAGGGCAATGAAACCTTCTGTTCCTTTTTTTGATTTGAAGCAGTGGAATATTTCATGGGCAATAAGAATATTATCCTGAATTGCCCTGTTTGCAACGAAGGCACCTTGTAGGGGGTGGATTAATTTTTCTATGGTTCCTTTGATTCTAGTTGTTAAGATTTTTGAAATTATTTTGTAGATTGTGGAGCAAAGACTAATAGGTCTATAATGATTGGTAGAGCTCGGGTTGTCACATTTTGGTATTAAGGAGATGAATGTGTGGTTAACCTGCTTGAGTAATTTCCCGGATAGGAAGAAACTTTTCACAGCTTGAATCACAGATGGGCCTACGATATCCCAATATTTTTGGTAGAATTCTGCTGTCATACCATCTGGGCCTGGTGATTTATTCGAACCAATGTTGAAGACAACCCTTTTAATTTCTTCATTTGTAACATTCTTGATTAGTTCTAGGTTCTCTTCGTTGGATATTTCAGATTGAATTAGTTCCAAATTGTCTAAAAATAGTCTTTGGTTCATGGTTTCACTTTTGAATCTCTTGATGAAATCATTTCTAATTTCCGATCTAATGTTCTCTTCCCCCGTAATGCTAGTACCTTCTTGTGTTTTAATTTCCTTAATGATTTTTCTGTTTCTTCTACCACTTGCTATTTTATGAAAATAGCTTGTATTTGTGTCGTTGAATTTGATGTGTTTGACTTTTGCTCGTTGGTTCCAATATACTTTTTGGAAGCAAAGTATCTTTTCCTTTTTTTCCATGATTCTAATTTCTTTCTTAATAAGGTCACTCATAGGGGAACTACAGATCTTGGTTTGGATTTCAGAGAGTTGTTTTTCTATGTTTTGTAATTGAGTGAAAACATTACCGAAAGTGCTTTTGTTCTAGAATTTTGCATGTTTCTTCAATAATTTTGTTTTGGATACCAGATTATATAATCTAGATCCGTGATAGTTGGTTCTCCAGGCTTGTTTTACAACATTTCTGAAATCTTTTCTGGTCATCCAAATATTCTCAAATTTGAAAGGCTGATTTTTAAAGGGTGTTTCTGAGTCTAATTCAATAGAGATGGGACAGTGGTCCGAGCTTGTGAAAGCATAATGTTTGGTACAGATATTTGGGTACCGTTGAAGGATCTGGTGGTGGATGAGTACCCTATCCATTTTTTCATATATGTTGTCAATTTCTATAGTGTTTTTTCGCCAAGTGTAGCCATTTCCTTGAATAGTAGTATCTATTAGTTCACATTCATTTTTAAAATGACGTAATCTTGCGAATTTAGTCAGTGGTGGTGATAAGCCGCCTAATTTCTCAGAGGGATCTTGAATTTCGTTCAGATCTCCCATGACAATGCACGGAAGGGAGCAATTTTTAATAAAGGAGGTGAGACCATTCCAAAATACATTTTTTCCAGCCTCATTCGGAGGAGCATAAGTAAGGATTATCATAAGTTTCTTGTTCGAGATTTGATTAGTATACTTGACCGAGATAAACCTCGTATCAATCTGATCAATTTCAAGGATTTCATTTGTAAGTTGGTAGGTCTTCCACATAACACAGATGCCACCCGAAAATCTCATGGCCGGGATACAATAAAATTGATCAAAGCCTGCTTTTCGCCAAATTTGTTCACTTGGTTCTTTGTTTGTTCTAGTTTCAAAGAGTGCAAATAATTGGATACATTCAATTTTGCAGAAGGATTCAACATCCGTCCAAAAGGTTTTCTTTCCGATCCCACGGCAATTCCAGGTTGTAATCTTCATAAAAAACTCATCATGATTTTGCCCCATATCATAAGACATATAGGGGACTTCGAAATGATTTTGGTCATGATGTTATAGTGTTCATTGTTCTGTGAATTCCAATGATTTAAACAATCAGGTGCATCATGGTTTTGGTGTCGTCTGATTTGGAGTCGTTCCCCCAGTGACGGACATTGTTGTTCATGGCAGATTATCCAAGAAAAGATTTTGAGCGATCTACAGAGTGTATGTTTATTTCCTCTATTTTGTCCCGTGGTCATAGTCATATTGTTCTTGGAGTCCTTGTTTGTTTTGTTGTTTGTTTTTCTCAAGCAGAATTGTTCTGTGGTTTTGTGGGGGTCACTCAAGATACTTAGAAAACTGTAGGGGTCACCCAAAATTCTCAGAAAACTGTGGGGGTCACCCAAAATACTCACAAAAAAGTTCCTGCCAAATGACATACAATTGGAACCATTTTCGTCATTTTGGTCTTCTGTCATGTTTCGAAGCTTGAGCCCATCAAAACCTTGTTGTTCCCTTTTTGTTCTTATGAATAGAGTCCAATCACCAATTTTTGGATTTCTTTTGGCGTATTTTCGGGTGTATTTATTAATTGTGATTAAACGCCTCAGCTCATGGTTATCGATATCATTCGCAGCCGTGTTTGATATGATATTTGTTAGATTTGGTTTCTTGTTCCCAAAAGACAGCATTGGGCAAGTGTTTTTGAGTTTATCTTGTTTCGGTCTCTGCATAGGCCTCGCCTGGAAATCATGCTGACAAACACGCTGGTCCAAAAGAACCAATAAATCATCTATTTGATCAAGCATCAATATTTCAAATTCATTGTCCATATTTTTTTGATTCATCTGTGCAAAACCAATACATGACAGCAGGTTCTGAGTTTGTAGTTTTTGAGGGGTGCCCTTTCTCAGGGAGAGTCTAAGGAAAACCATAAATGGTATCCCTAGTTTTCTTTCATTTGTTTGTAGTCGATAGCTCATATCGAAATACAGATTCCAGAGATAAAGTTGGTATAGCTTATTGATTGTAAGCATGTTCAGCGATTTCGAAGCCTTTCGGTTGTTCAATCTTCGATGGAGTTGCTTTGGGCTTCGATTTTGCAGGCTTTTAGTCATTTGCTGTGTGCACTTCAGGAAATCCTGAGATGGGAAACTCCAGTAGGTTAGTGAGGATCTCAGAGAACCCTGCTTGAAGTAAAAAAAGCACCGCTTAAAACACACACATATATAAAGGAAACCATACAGTTTGAAATCATAGTGGGGAATTAATGGGAAACTCTCACAAACATTCCATTTCACAGGGTATACAAAGGTTCCATTAGTCAGAGACAAAAGTTCAGCACCAACACAGACTTGACCAAAACAAATCAAATGATAGTGCTCAGCAAAGGTATTCCATTTCTCAGATTTTACAAGGAGTTTGTCATTCATAGACATAGGTTTAACACACACACAAACTGAAGTTAAGCAAGTCAAATGAAAATGTTCAGCAGAGCTAGTGCAACGTGTAATAAATTTCAGCAAGTTCAGGGAAAGATAGCAATTTTCATTAGGGTAGTAGAATAAAGCATACATGAGACACACACATTCATACCCATACATTTCAAAGGTCTTAGCAGCCGAGGCTAAGTCTAAAGGCCAATAACCTGGCCAATGACTCACAAAAGTAGACCTAGGAGGTTGATAAAAACCAATTATCAAGGTGGTTCTATTCCAACAAACAAGGGGAATCAAAAGGCTAGAGGAGGGGGTGGCCCTAGCAACATGTTCAGCATAGTGTTCGGAAGAACCTAAGACTTGATAATTGTGTGCATACATAATTACTTCTTCTGTTTTTTGCCACCCTTCAGCATAGAGGAGGCGGTGGCTACCTCACAAATCATATCCTTGCGTTTACTGGACTCAGAGGCACCAGTAAGGGACAATTTTGCAGCACCAGCAATCCCAGGGAGCTTTGGAGGGCCAGCTATGGGTTGGACAATGCTCATCTTCAGCTTTGGTTCTTCAGGTTTCTGTAGATCAGTTTCCAGGATCTCCACTTCCTTTGGAGGGATGTCAGAGCATTCCACAAATTCATCCAGCAAGTCATCATGCTCCAGCATATGCTGGATCCCTTTCTCAGTGAGCACCGGCAGCTCATCCTTGTTCATTACAAGGTCATACTTTGTGGGAGCCTCCATGCACTCCTTTGTGATATCATCATTAGGGTGTGGAATATCAAAGGGAGGGGTCAGGCTCAAAGGTAAGGCAGAAGAGGGAAGGACCTCAGCCAGCACATCCCCTTTATCCACTGCCTTTTCCTTCAAGGGCAGGCTCTCAGGACACTCAGGATTCTGTTTTAGGGTAGATGGATCAGTGGTCAGGCCTTCTGGCCTTTTAATATCAGTGGTGTGCTTCCTCTTTTTAGTAGTAGCCTGCTGCCACTTATTTTTATCATTTTCCGGGAAATCCTTCATCCTAAGTTTTTGAAAGGATAGTTGGAGGGACTGAGGTCTCACTATTCTCAAGGGACATTTTTCAAAGGGATGGTCACTTTCCCCACAGTTTCCACAACCCTCCGGGGACTCTTCAAACCAAATTTTGTAAGTTTTTTCAACACCTTCCTCATTTGGAATGACTAAGGTGTTTAAATCCACTTTTTTAGCATCAACATTGATACATATCCTAGCATAGCTCACTTTCTGTTTTTTTTCATTAAAAGGATCAAGTTTTATGAGAGTGCACAGGTTATTCATCTCAATGATTGTGCTAATGACATCAAAGCTGATGTATTCCACGGACAAGTGAGGGATTCGAATCCACATGTCAACAATAGAGGTAGGTTCAGTGAAAGGATCAAATTCAGAAAACCAGGGTTTTAGAAGTAGGAGTTGCCCAAATACATGGTAAGGTCTCCCTTCCCAGGTCTTTTTTTGGTCGATGGGATTAGCAAAGCGAATTTCAAACCACAAGTTTGGTTTTTCAATGATTTCAAAGGATCCTTTGACAAACCTCCAATAATTCCTGAGTTTAGTTATCATTTTGGAGAAATCTACAGGATCTCCAATGACATACCCAAGCAAGGAGGATTCCTTTAATTTCAAAATATTTTTCCTTACTCCAGAGAGTTTGGACAAGTAAAGCTTCATATCAATAGCTGATTTAGAAATGGTTTCAGAGATGATTTTAGCCATTGGAAGAGGGTTCACCTCATATTATTTTGGGAAACCCTATTTATATATAAACATGCGGATGGATATCACGTTGAGAGCTAGGCCACGTACCTCCTGAGATTTCGCTAGCTGAATCCGCAAAATTGTTATCCGGCCACCGAAGATCCATTCATATTGTCTTTAATAATTTTGCATGATTTCGACCATAAATATATAAAATAATAATAAAATTTGCAGGATCACTTTTCCTTCATCCAATTTTGATGACATCCACTCTAATATCCAATCAATTAATGATATTAAATTTCTTTAGAGTTTTTCATAAGTACTATTAACGTGTAGTTCTCTAGATTTGATATTTCGAGTTTTATACTATTACTATATATATTTTTTATCTAAAGTTTTATAGTATATATATAATACGGAATTTTCGTATGATACCCTCGAATTTTTACAATTTTTGCAAAATACCCAAAGATTGGATCAATTTCGCACGGTATCCCTAAGGTTTTTACTTGTTTTGTTCAATACCCTTAATGTTAGAAAAGTTAATAAAACGTCATCTGCTTAAAATAAAACAAAAAATAAATTAAAAGCCCTATCATCTCCAACTTCATCTAAAACGGGACCATTGATGCCAATATAAGGGCATATTTAATGGAGTCTTTTAGAGAGGGTCTTTTAGGAGAGTTTTGGGAGAATTATTTGTTAAAATACCCATGATGTATTGAGGGCTTTTATGTTTAGTTTAAATTATAATTATATCATTTTGTTTATATTAAATTACCAATATACCCTTTATTATATTAAATTATAATTATACCCCTTATTATATATTAAATTAAAAAAATAATATTTAAAAAAAATCATACATTAAATTTATTAATGTTATTTTTATTTAATTATATTATATTATTTACTCTACAATCATACCTACCCTTTACTCTCCCACTATAAAAATTAGTATCAATGATTTTAGTTAGTACATATTTATATTTAAAGTATCCTAAATAATAATAACATGGTTTATTTAGACTTAATTATATTAAAATTTGTAAAAAAATACATAAAATTTCTAAAAATTATTTACAATGTAATTTTTATATAAAGAATTATGGTAATTTAATATAAATAAAATGATATAAATGGATGTCTATGGATAGAGAAAAATGTAATTAGAATTATGGTAATTTTTATTTTTATTTTTAAGCAGCCAATTTTTAAATATATGATTTTAAAAAATAAAAATAACGGACGACCAGGAATAAATCATGGCCGTCCGTTGATTGCCACGCGACGCGCGCTCATGTCAACTATAGGACGCGGGGTGCGTTTGGCATACACAGCAAAACGACGTCATTTTGCTTAAAGGGAAGGCAAAAAATATTATCGAACCAAACAACCCCCTATTTTTTATATCTTGGGACGGTCCCATGATTTGTCAGAACCGGACTTGGGCCTTTTAGTCCAATAACAATTTTATAATATTTTCCCCTCTAAAAGACCTCCCTAAAAGACCCAGTTAAAAATGCTAAGCATCTCTTTCATAAAACTAGCGCTCACAAACAGGGCCATAATGAATTTGATTCAACTTTCGCTATTTACTGCCAACCTCACTATTAATTACCACTAACAACTTGAATTTAGGAATTTCTAATCTGAATAACTACAAAATCATCAATCATCATCATCATCAATCATCAATATCTAACATAAAGTTGTCCTGCTGAAAAAGATTGGAGACTTGCATTTACTTCTCCTGCTAATTTATAGTGGCCAAAATCTGGCATCAATGCAACCGTTAACAAATTAAAGCCCACGTTCCAATTCAGCCGTTTACAAATTAAATGGTACTAAATGAAAGCCCACGTTAACAAGGCAAACGTTCCAAAAAAATTAAATCTGACACCAATGCAACCGTTAACAAATTAAAGTCCACGTTCCAATTCAGTCGTTAACACAATAAATGGTACAAATAAATGACAGCTGTTACAACCACAATTGTTACCCAATTCAGCCGTTAGCAAATAAAATGGTACAATTAAATCTCATTAATGTTTCAATCCACATCTCTCATACATTATAGCCCACGTTACAATTCTCTACCTGGCAACCTCCCTATAATGTGGGTGACGTTGCATTAGAGCCCGTTTTCCACAACCCGTTTTCCAGCTGCATTGCGCCAGATACACTCAAAAATGGCATCATCTTCCTCCTCAAAAAAAAAATGCACACCTCGAGCTCCTCCAAGAACCCACCGCAGAAGGGCATCTTAAAGGCCATCGATGATTTCCTAGCGGCGTCGTTACCGTCGTACACCCCATTTTCTGATCTGGGCATGGACTGCACCGTGAAGGTAATGGTGATCCGCAAGTGGGATGTCATCACCTTGCAAAAACATTATATAAGCACAGACTACATCCTAACCGACCATACGGTAATTAAAAAAATGCACCTAGGGCCACCCCCACTTTTAAAATGCCTTAACGACTAACCTTTTTGGCCATTTGTCACAGGGAGGCGTGATCCACTGCGTAGCGAGGGCCAACATCAGCCACTGTTTCGCCAACAAACTCTTGGTGGGAGAGGTCTACGCCATTAGCCGGTTCACCGTTGCACCGCCAAAACCTTCTTATCGGCTCTGCAACGGTGACCTGTTCGTGATCCAACTCAAAGGCAGCACTGTTGTGAGGCGTCTTGACTGTCCCCCAGAAGGCTTCGATAGGTATCCACTCCAGCTGGTCCCGGTTCAAGACATCGAGTTCAACGGTTCCAAATTCCTTATAGGTCAGTCATGCTTCAATTATACTATGCTCCATATTATCCTTAACTACACCCAAAAAATTATACACAACTTTATTAAAATATATTGTAGGAATAATCTATCTATATACGAAACTATACCCAAACTCCAACTTTAACAAAACCATTTCCTAAATAAAAACAATAGCAGCTATAGCATAGTCCAAATAATAAACACCCACTATATTCTGCAATAACACAGTTAGCAAGTGCCTGAGATGGTGGTGACCTAACAGATTTCTCCTCCAAGATTCTACTTATCAACAACCTCCCACAAAATCATTGTAGCAACTGGTGCTAAATTAACTTCATACCAACATGTAAAGTAATTTCAGGCTTTAGAAATAATCTAGAATAAACCACATGAGACACTGATCAGCGAATGCACACTACGTTCAACACCGAAGGCAGAGACAATTGTCAAACACAAACCCTAGCTGTAATTCTCCACGACACCTCCATAGATCAGGCACTAAAAAGAAATCAAATTTCAACAAAATCGCTATTAAATTCCACACAGATTTGCGTACTAAGAATAGCAATTCCCCCATCTGCGATACGATATTATGTGAACTAGAGATTGAAGATACTGCCAAACATAAAGAATAAACTTGAAAGCTAAGACGTACATAGAGAATAGTCAGTTTCGAAGGAAAGAGAGATTGAAAGTGAAGAACATTCAAGGAAGCCAGCAGCGTAGAAGGCGGCGGTGTCGGTGGGGTTAAAGCTCGCGCCGCCGAGGATTTCTCCGACGGCACTGAAGATGAGGACAAGCGTGGCGACAAGGGAGGTGGTGATGAGGAGAGTAATCGGGCCTTTGACTCCGACCGCGCCGGCGATGACAGAAGTGGAAGCCCCAAGCGTGGCGGCGCAGAACACCCACATAAAGGACAATACACAGTCGCCGATCGCTAGCTTGATGGCAGGCGCCGCTAGATCCGGCGATGTCAGCCCCCTCCGCTCACTTAGCTCCTCCCGTTTGTCCAGTTCCAGGAACGGCGAGAATATGGCCGAATGGATGTAGGAGGAATTGGGGATAGGGGTGAGTGGTGGTGTAATATCCCTCATTTTACAAGGGTATTTTGGAATTTTTCCAACTCCCGTATTACAAGTCGGATTAATTTCAGAGAAGTTCAGACATTCGGTAATATGTTTGATCTCTGTAATATTTTTCTGAATAATATAAAATACAATTGACGTATTTTCGGGGTTAAATAATCGTTCGTGTACGAATATATTTAACTCGGGGTTAAGAAGATTAACCCAAAGTCAAAACGGTCAAAAAGGGTGAAAAATGGCCTTGACCGCACCCCGTGGTCAAGTGGCCGCACCCGCGGCGAGGACCAGTTCTGAAGCAACAGGTGAGGCGATCACTGGGCGCCACCGCACCCTGCCGCACCCCGCGGTGGGATATTTTTTCTGACGACGTTATCCTCTTCCCATCCACTGCAAGTGGCGCTGGTTGTCAGCAAGTGGCTGTCTCCCTTGGTCGAGGGCTTGTCCCCTACTTGTTCCCCTCCTAGCTGGGCCTATAAAAGGGAGAGAAAGCTAAAGAGGAGAGTGCTGATATGCTCTTCTTCCTCCTCTGAAAAAAACTCCATTGTTGTCTGAGTTTTGGAGCTTCGCCGGAGTCATCGCTGGAGTCCCTTTGAGTGGTAAAGGTGCCCTCAAGTGTTGTTTAAAGGTGTAAGGTATTTGGAGATAGAACCCCAATCGAATCAAAGCCAAACGAATTGGTTGGGTAAGTTCTCCATGGAAGCTGTCGAAGAAGCTCTCGCCCCTGTCATCCCGCTGCACCCGCGGCAGAGGCTCCACCACACCCGCGGTGAGCTTGTCCGGGTTGTGTGTTCTCAGGTGTTTGGCTTTGGGCGAGGCTTGACTCCTTCGATTCTTTTAGTATTCTTTTAGATTCATATTTGTGGATATTGAATCTAACTTAGGGTTTCATTTTGGGTCGATCCGAAGGAATCTGTGGTCTCAGATCTGTCCCTGTTTCGAACCTAGGAACTCGTCGTCTCTAAGCTTTGCTAAAGCTTTCGTCGGATCTAAGGCAAGTGGCGGTTCACTCTTGCTCATCATTCCATATTTCAATTAATTATCAATTATTTAGTTGTTAATTAATTTGGGATGATTTACTGTTTTCGTTGGGAACAGTTTTGATAATTGTTTGTGATTTTAAAAGATATTATAATAGGTTGTATATCTGCTAGAACAACGCTATTATAGATATAAATGATTAAAACATGATATTATACTAGGTTGTATATCTGCTAGAACAACGCTAGTATAGATATATGTTTTTGATGTTGGCCATGATGGCTGTGATATGGATTATTACTGTGTTGAACTGTTTAGTTAGCACTAGTAGTTAGGAACGTTGGACTCGTTGAGGTCCAGTCGTTTCTTGATAATTATTGGTTGAGAGGGCATCGGAGACCCTGACACCAACTGGCGGATCATGATCGTCCTCTATCCGAGTATAGAGGTGGTGCACTTAGCTAGTGTCACAAACCTTGGGAAGGATTCCCTTCGATATATGTCCTTCATGACGAAACATATATCTAAAAGCTTATAACGTGATGTGTGTTTTGGAATTAAATAAGATAGGTGCCGTTGTCGCACATGATTAATATGCCCTTGGGCGAGTAGTGCAGCTAGGCAATAGTGCAGCTAGGAAATCTCGTCTTGACTTTGATCAGAGTAACGTTCTCCTTTCAATCTGGATTCGCTTTGAGCGGTGAGGTTGGTCGTGAACCGAAACATCAAGTCGTTTTGAACGCTTGTGTGTCATATTTATGTTCCCCAACATTTTTCATGCTTCCGATAAGGCTCATTTTGTTGGAGTCTTCTTTTGGGATTGATTGCTGTGAGACTCGGTCTCCAGAATCTTCTCTTGATCATGTCTTTTCAGTAGAGTATGGTGGTTGACTATCGTCATCGGTTTTGATTCGAGAAGCGATGAGTCTAACCTAATACGACTACTTCGAACCACTCTGCTTTGTACCCTTGCTTAGTCTTTCATTAGACTAACCAACCGTAATTGTTCTCTGCATGGTTGGCTGGTGTCATCCGTTCGATTCGGCACATCAGATAAGTTGTCATCCCGTGAAGGCTAGAACGACTATAGAGGCGAACGGTGTTTTGACAAGTTTATTCAGGTTAAGATCCTTGGCGGGTGATCATTGCGATCAAGACCCTTTTGTTGGTTATTTAAAGTATTCCGATGTGTTAAATATGTTTTGTGTAAAGACTTCCGATGTAATGAACCTGATTTTGTATTTTGGTTGCATTTCGGATTATGGATGTAATGCCGAAATAATGATTTTAATCGAAGGTTATGATACTTTGTATCATAATTATTGTTTGATGATTTATATCAACTGGTAAAGCCTTGGGTGACATCGGACAGAACGTCTGAGGTCACTGGCGGTAGTGCCTTCAAGGTTATATATTTGGGGGTGTTACAGGTGGTCTGGTGGAGCCTGGGATCTGGGCTGCTCATCTGTCACCGAAGGAGGAGAGAAACGTTAGATGTGCAATTTGTGTTTAAAAAAACCCTAGGGCTGAATTTCTAAGAATTACTAATGTAGAACCCGTACCTGGTACGGGTAATGTAATTTGAGAAAAAAAAAATTTGTGATTGAATTAAATTATTGTTATATCGAAGTATTTTTTAGAAAAATATAATTCTCGCTGGATCATTGGAAATAATATGCTATGATATATAGGAATATATGTTCTCATTTAGAGAATAGTTAATATAGAAATATTATAATGATTATTAATCTAAAAATCTCGATAAAACTATTCTCGATTTACAAATTATTTATATGTGGGATATATAATAGATGGTCTTTAAAACAATTTAAATAGATTTCAAACAAATAATTAATGTGTGGTTCATTGACAAAAACTATTAGATTAGTAATTATATCTTTTGAATAAGAAGCCAAAAATATTCATAATATGGATAAGTCATGTTTGGATTATAATATAACAAATTTTAAAGAAAAAATAATATTCACAAAATCGTGAACATGAATGACTTAAAAATGAGATGCAAATTTCAATGACCTACGTTCGATGAATGGAGACGAAAAATATTACTTTCTCTTGTAAAATGGTCATCACTTTTACGTTGCTTAAATAATAGGATTGCTTCACATGATTTTAAGGTAATGGTCACAAGATATATTATAACACAAATAAAATTAATAATGAAATAATTAAAAAATTAAAGAATTTAATAATGCAAAAAAAAAATGATGGTTAACAATTTAGGTACAAAATGAAAGAAATTACATATCTTGAATGAGCATAGGCGTAGTATTGAGAGATGAAGGCACAAAATTTATAGCATCGTGCAAATTATTCAGGATTTCCTTTTTTTCAGTAGTTAAGAGAGAGTGTAATTTAGAATTTAGTTTATTAAGGATATTCTATTTTTAAAAAGGATTTGGTATAATGATATCTTTGATATTTTAACTTTTTGTTAAAATAAATATATGAAATAATTCAAAAAAATATATAAAAAAATCATTACAAATCATCCAGATAAATCACATTTTTTTAGTTTTTTCTAATTATGTAATGGACACATCTAAAATTTTAAAATTTTAATTTTAATTTATATCCTTACTTTTAGAAAACGATAATTAAAAAGTTATTTGAATAATTAATTAATTAGTAGTAGCTGATTTATGTAGGTGAAAAGTTATCTCAAATTTAAATACTTTTAAAATTTGTATACATACTACATTTTAATTTACTTTTGATAATATGTATAATCATATGAAATTGAAAGTTTGTTACGGCAAATATTTACCTGGATTTTTTAGTTAAACTTTTTGTTTGATTTAACAAAATTTTCTTGGTAATTTTTACTTGATATTTCACGGTTTGTTAGTGAATATTTTCTTGGTGATTAACAAACTCAATTTCTTTTTTTAAAACTGAAATTATATTTAGTAAAATGATAAGTAATAAGCCCAAAGAAACATTGTAAAATAAAAAAATGGAGACCATGTATTTTTTATAGAAAATTATAATCCAATAAAAAATGTTAAATGAGAACGTACAATATACCAAATTTGTTAAAAATCTGATATGATATAATTGTTGTTAAGATGAGTTGTTAAAACTGAAAGGTTTAGAAGAAAATCTCAAGATTATATAAATTAATTTTGTTAAGATATATTTGCTTGTAAATTTCAAAGCACATGTAATGTGAATTGAAAATTGTATATATTGTATGATTTGGCCCATAAATTATATGCAGTCATAAAAATAATATTACTAATTACATAAATGAATATAAGATGTATTTTATATATAAGTTTAGTAGGAATTCTATCATCTATTAGTTTGACATATATAAGCTTATTTTTTAAAATTTGTAGAAATCAAAATTTATAAGAAACGTATATAAGCATTCAACAAAGTTGTATATAGTTTTTATATGTTTGAAATTAGGTGTGATTATATATTGTGATTTAAATTGAAATATAATGTTAAAACAAAGTGGATTAATAACAAAATAACACGTATGATTTGTAGGGCCAAAAACATTTTGGTGACTCGAAACTCAATAACTTTAATATATATTGATGGGCCATAAAATTTATTCGGGTCATTTTACTCTAAATGGATCATAAAATTTGTATGTATAATAATATAATATAGTGGGCTTGATTACAAAAGTACATGTACTATGAGTTGAAAATTGTATATATTGTATGATTTTATGTAGGTCAAATTATGTATGCAAACACATGAAAATAATATTACTAATTACATAAATGAATATAAGACGTATTTTATATATAAGTTTAGTAGAAAATATATCATATATTATTTTGACATATATTATAAGCTTATTGTATGTGTAATTTGTAGAAATCAAATTTTATAAGAAAATTGTATATAATTTTTATATTTTTGAAGTTAGTTGTGATTAGATATTGTGATTTAAATTTTTAAATATTTAAAGTTAATTATGATTAGATATTGTGATTTAAATTGAATAGAGTTGTTAAGAAAAAAAGGTGAATTAATCACAAATTGACACATAGAATTTGTGGGGCCAAAATCAATATGGTGACTTTAAATTCCTTTACTTTAATATATATATATATATAGATAGAAAAAAAACCTATGTCCGCCTAGAAATTTAAACCAAATAGAAAAATATTACACTTTCGGACTTGCATAATTAATGAAGAGGAAAACTAAACCAAATAGAAAATATTACACTTTTGATTAACTTAATAAAACACATATGGAACTAAAAAAAAAGTCATAATTTCTTTTCTCTTATGTAGTTTGTGTTTATGTAGCTGTATATTTTTCTAGAAATTTAAAATTGTCTAAAGATATGTATATAAATATATATAATATAATGAATAATTTAGTTGTATTGTAATCATATAATAATATAAATTTAAAATTTATTAATATACTAATCACCAATAATAATTATAGAATAAATGTGTTATGGAACTTAGTTTATATTGTCTAATATAAGAAAAGGGATGTACTATATCGATATCCAACTTTGAGATGTAAACATATGTATATGAATGTATATAATACAATGAATAATTTAATTGTATTGTAATCATTTAATAATATAAATTTATTAGTATACTAATCACCAATAAAAATTATAGAATAAATGTGTTATGAAACTTAGTTTATATTATCTAATATAAGAAACAGGATGTACTATATCGATATTCAACTTTGTTTTTTCCCATCCAAAACAAATAGGTCCTCACCGCATTTTATATTTGCATTGTGGTGCGCATACAAAAGTGAAATATTTTTAATTATATTCCATTATATGCGTAGACATTGACTTATTACATGCCTTCTGAATGTAATGTCATTAGGTGTAGTAATACAATGTTAATTACCTACCCGCTAATGTTTCTCCTTTCTGCCAAATGTTGTAGGTTGCCCTATTAATACTGGGACCGTGCGAACCACTCCTACAGGTGCTCAACTACTAGAGTTCCACCTCATGAACGAAAGGTACAATTTACATGTCGCTCTTCATGCCATCCGCCATATACATCGCGCATATGTTTCACTTACCCTGCGTTTGGCCTCTTGTGATACGCACAAGGGAAACATGATCAAGGTCTCCATGTGGGGCAGCATAGGCGAAGACTTCCTTCAGCGCAACAAGCGGGCCAAGACCCCATTCATAGTTGCTTTGGCCTCCATGAACGTGCGACATTGGAATGATACTCTAACCCTTTTTCAATTATTGTCATTTTTGAAGCCTACACACCAAACAACTTTAAGCCATTTGATTGATGCATGCGCAGGTGATGTCTATTTATCCATCACCTCGGCCACGACGCTGTATGACACGGAGGACATACCTGCTATCAAGCAATTAAGGCATGAAATGAGGTACATGTTTGGACGACACGTATAGCTATATGCTCATGCATTTATAAATATGTTTCTAACCCACCGTATGCGACATCCCAGTATCGTCGGCCTGCCTACGACATTGCCCCCCCTCCCTAAAATTTCTGCTAGACAAGGAACCCGCTTAGAGCTACTACTTCTAGGAAGGGAGCAGAAGGCTTTTCCCAGGAAGGTATCTGTAATATGGAATCTAATCAGGCTTCAACTTATGCTCATAAAAAGAAACACCCAGTGACAAGGTTTTGTTGTTTTGTAGGACTCCGTCACATTCCACATTGAGGCTAAGATTGAAAGGGTACTTCCCGAGAACAGTTGGAACTATCTTTCGTGCGGTGGGCGTAACTGTAGGAAGGGGTTGACCCCTATTGGAGGCCAGTTCTATTGTGCTTCATGCTGTAAGACGAAGGAGTTCCCTTTGGTGAGGTATGTGGTGCGCCTTTGATCTGTCATTAAACCGCCCAAATCCATATCCACAAAGCATAATTGAGTGAGCATCTAATTCCGTGCAGGTACAGACTAAATCTTGAAGTTTCAGATCACACAACAACCCTTCCAGTAACTGTGTTCGATGACCTTGTTGAAACCTTGCTCAAGAAGAAAGTTGCGACCCTGCTAAAAGAAGTGTCTGTAAGTTTACAATGGAACCTCACACAAAATGCGGATGAAAGTTTGTTTTATGTAGCTACTAAATTTGGCCCTTTGGCTTGTGCAGGACAACCCAAAAGAATGTGTGCTCCCGCAAGAGATCAAGAAGTTAGCTAACACATACCATGTGTTTGAGCTCAAAACGCATACATACTTCGCCGCTTCTAACGACAGCGAAAAATTCACCGTGTCACGGATTTTCAGTAGTCGCCCTGTTCTTAAGGTGGGCATTGAACCAAGATTCATTTGATGTTATACTTCTTAATTCTAATTCCAAAAAAAATACAATTTCTTATACAAAAACAACACACCATGCAGGAAAAAGAGGGTGAAAGTGGGTTGCCGACTACGCCACTTATCGTAGATGCTGAAAAGCAGCTTGCAGGAGACCGCGTTGTTGATGGATTAGAGGAGAAAGACAAGTGAGCATCATTTTTATTGAATCTAGGCATGCCGTTTGGTATTAAAACGTACATTCATGCTTTTCCTCTTTCTACGTCAGGCATGATGGCGCAAATGAGGTCACACCTATTATCAAAACCCCAAACAAGACCCTGTCAAAAAAAGAGGAAAGTTGTTGTTTCATCATCTGACGATGAATCGGGTAGTGACGATGATTCCGTAGCGAGCGGGGAGCATGCAACGACCGAATGATCTAGAATTTCGAACTTGTGGTTTGAAGTAAGCATGTTTTTATATTTCAACCTCGACAAAACATAAGACCTGAAGTATTGGTGGTTTTACCCGGACATATATTTCTTTGACTCGCTTTTTCAATGATAAGATTGTGTTTATCGATAAACACATACAGTTAAATTTATTGCGTCCAAAAATGTGTTGAATGAGCATATTGTCATGTAAGCATCTTAGCAATACTAGCACGTGCCTGGAGAAGTTCAGGGTTAGGTTCGGAGTTTGGGGTTGCAGAGGAAGTGAAGTGACCCTTTTATAATTTTCTATTAGTTTACGTTGTCACTTCTCTCTCTTAGCAATACCATATTGCGCTTCTTAAGACAACATTAGATGTGGGACAGCAATTGGGTTGCTTTATCAGAAGACAGGGGTGCAACTGCGAGATTTGTTTGTCACGATCTTGATTTTTTGTGAAGTGACCGATTCGGGGAAACTGTGGGACAACAATTGGGTTGCTTTATCAGAAGACATACTACCAGAAAAGAAGAGACTTCAAATTCCCGGCCTTAGAGCTCAATGAAAACCAGCTAAAAAACTACTGCTTGCTTGACATTGAATAGCTCCTTGCAAAAAATGGGAAAACATTAGCTGACTACCCGGGAATACCTATGCCAGATAAACAACTTCTCACAACAATGGACAATCGCCTTATAAGGGAGGAACTCTCCTACAATGCAAAGAAAATGGGAGAGTTACACGCGGCCATGTTCGATTCATTGAATGCGGACCAACGAGCAATCTACGAGAAGGTAATGAATGCAGTGAATAAGCAAACCGGAGAGTTCTTCTTCATTTATGGGGCGGGCGGAACAGGGAAAACTTATCTCTACAAGACAATAATGGCCCACATAAGATCACAAGGGAACATCGTTCTTGCCGTCGCATCGTCAGGTACGTACTCAACTACTGCCTTCATGCCCAAAACAAGATACATCGCACATTCCATTACGCTTACATCTAACATTTTTTCTTCGCACAGGTATTGCTTCCCTTCTATTACCAGGCGGCCGGACAGCCCACAGCAGGTTTCTAATCCCCATCGAGTTGCTTGATAATAGCACATGTGGTATTAAACAAAACACTCAGTTAGCACACCTGATGCATGAAGTCAAGCTGATTATTTGGGATGAGGCCCCAATGACTCATAGAAATGCATTCGAGGCATTGAACAGAACATTGCAAGACATCCAAAGCATCAAACATGGCAACAACAAGCACAAGTTGTTTGGCGGTATAACAGTACTACTGGGCGGAGATTTTAGACAAATATTACCAGTAATTACAAAAGGGAAACGACAAGACATCGTTCAGGCTTGCATCAGCAACTCACCTATTTGGAGTCATTGTCAGGTTCTCACGTTAAAAAGGAGCATGAGGGTGAATGACCAGCAAGCCAATGGGGAGATTGACATCCAAAAGCAACAATTCAACAAATGGATTCAAAAGATCGGAGATGGAAATGCTGAAGCAATCGCGCTAGACAATGAAGAGGAAGAAACATGGACTAAGATCCCACAAGAGTTCATAATCGGACCAGGGACAGATCCGATTGCGCATCTAATTGCCAAAGTCTTTCCAGATTTCATGGCAAACGAAACCAATCCGTCATACCTCCAAGACAGAGCTATTCTAACCCCGTTAAATGAAGATGCCGATCAGATAAACCGCTACATGTTCAACCGTCTACACGGGCAAATGAGGACATACAAAAGCGCTGATGAAGTTTGCAAGGCATCTACCGATGTGGCTGAACAAGAGCATTTGTACCCACCCGAATTCTTGAACAGCCAAGATTTCCCTGGTACAATTCCCTTACCTTTCCATACACTATGCCTAATCAGTTGTAAACTCATCAACTAACGAAAATAACATGGACACTAAATTACAGGAATCCCACCCCATGCACTTGAATTGAAGGAAGGGTTGTCGGTGATGCTTCTAAGAAATGTAAACCCTTCACAAGGACTGTGCAACGACACCCGTCTCATCATTACGCATTTAGGGGAGTGGGTAGTTGAGGCTGAGATTATTACTGGCACGTGCGTAGGAAACAAAGTCTTAATTCCTAGGATAACACTAAACGCCACTCAATCTAAATGGCCATTCGTCATGAAACGTCGTCAATTCCCACTAAAAGCTTGCTATGCTATGACTATCAATAAAAGCCAGGGGCAATCACTCAAGCATGTGGGGTTGTATTTACCAAGGCCAGTTTTCTGTCACGGCCAACTCTATGTGGCAGTCTCTCGAGTTACACACCCACAATGACTCAGTGTTCTGTTACTACCAACGGGAAAAGAGCCAGCTAACTACACACGAAATATAGTTTTCAAAGAGGCATTCAATCACTTGGCCACCGAAATGAATGTAAGTACTACAACCCATTACGTAAAATACGTCCGGACCCACTAAACTCTACAAACCTGGCGTAAATGATCATCACATGTGATTATAATGTTACACAACACATACTTGATGCGCACTATATCTACCATAATATCACGCTTTCACCATAGGTGGCTCAGATATATTTACTCATGTCCCAGGTCTAGCATCGTATGATACAACACATTGGTCACCATTGGATAACATGGAACGCATATCAACCAATCCGGCAAACATGAGGTACGTGCATGCAATATTTTATACAAATATGCGCTTTGAGAATATTTAGGGGCTCAAACATTTAAATAGCTTTAGTAGAATAAATCCACTAGGCTTACCAGATGAGCTTCTATTGTCGCAGGTTTGGGGCATCGTAGACTCCTCAATTGCTTCATTTGTAAGATCTCACGCTGAGGGGCGTGCTCATTCAACAGAATGCATTGTTGCATAGCAATCCAATTTTAGGTATCAGGCATACAACTTCTCCCGTTGTCCCAAACATGGAAATTTTAATACACGCAAAGTTTGATCCAAGACAACGCCTTTTAGTCTCTCAAACCAAATACATATAATCAAGTATCATACCACTACGCCTACAACCAAACTTTAAACATTCGATTGCAAAAACAAGCAAATCCCCACCATAAACTCAACAATACATTAGTTTAGGTCGTTCTACATACCCCCTAACGACAACGCTTCACCGCACACCCAAGCACTAGATCAATACGTCCTCAACAAAAGTAACAAATGGTCCCGTGCATAGCACGGGGCTCTGATTTCTAGTATTCAATCAAAAGATCTCCAAATTCATCCCTGAATCAAAATTCAAACCCCAAATTGAATGTGATCCCCAAATACCAATCTCTTCCGAAATCTGTAGATTGAAAACCCTAAGTTCAATTTCATTCCTAAATACTAATCCATTCCAAAACTCATCCCCAAATTACAATTGGTTGTGAACGGGATCTTACCTCGTCGGTCGCAAACCGACAACAACCACCAGCCACACCTCGCCAAACTTCACCGCCCTCAGTTGCCCAGACGTCGTCGTCAACAACCGATGTCTTCACTCGTTGATCGCGTTTGCACGCTTGCACCGCTTAGCCACCGCGGCCCAAGATTTGTCGCCCACCGTTGACCAGACACCAGCCACACCTCGGTGAAGCCCAGATGCGCAACCTTCATCCTCCTCAGTTTCCAGAAAATTTTGGAGTATCGGAGTCGAGAGGAGGCTGAGCTTTTAATTTCTTTTTTGTTTTATTTTAAGCAGATCACTGTTTGGTTAACATTTTGTAATGTCAAGGGTATTGAACGAATCAAGTAAAAATCTTACGGGTACCACACGAAATTGATCAAATTTTTGGATATTTCCCGAAAATTATAAAAACTCAAAAATACTATACAAAAAATCCGTATATAATATGAATTTAAGCAACCCTTATTCTTAGGATTCGATTTAACTTAGATGGAGTGGCCAATGAAAGCCAATTGTTGCAATTATATTATATATATAGTCAGATTTGGATGATTTGTTTCTCTATTTTTCTCTAATTTCCATCTCCATCCAGATAATAAAATACATTATAGAAATAAATATACAGTTTTCAATCTTTGACCGATTTCTAAGCGTCAAGAACTTGACATAATTTACTCTTATATAAAATGTATAGAGTATAAACATATATACATTACACCGCCACTTTTCCTAGCTATATAGGATTTGTAAATGATATGGAATTGCAGATCATGCATATACATGTTACAAGACTTAGATACTGCTGCAATTATTTTCTTATTAATCATGTCATGTATTAGGAAACCAAATAATAGTATAAATAAACCAGCATTATTTAGGGAAAAGTTCAAATGAGGACAGCTCCCCGTGTCAGGACTCAGAATGCACCAAGCGCGTCCAAAAATTCGGCCCGGCCGAATTATTCGTGAATTTTTGTCGAATTTTTCGGAAAATATTTTTCAAAAATTCAAATTTTTGCAAAAAAAATCGATTTTGTGTGCATATCAAATACACTGTTGTGTGCATATGTCAGAACGTATGTGTGCATATGTTAGGCTCGGTGTGTGCATGTGGTTTTCAGAATGTGTGCATGTCTGGGAACAGTTGCTAATGCTAGAGACATGTGTGCATATCAAATACACATCTGTGTGCATATGCGAAAAAGTGTGTGTGCACATATAACCAACAAGGTGGATGATTTCCTGAGTATGAACACATGATTTCTGCGGTATGAACACATGATTCATGGGCTTATATTTGATACGCACACGCACGTAGTGGATATGCACACAACAAGGTGGATGATATGCATACAATAGTCTATTTGACATGCACATAACGAGTATTTGATATGCACACATGGTTTGTGTGCATCAACACTTGAGACCATATGCACACACGAGGTATGCACACGATAGTGTAATGGATGTGCACACGACATGTTATTTGGTATGTACACATGGTTTGTGTGCATCAACACTTGTTTCCATGTATGCACATGACTTGAGACCATATGCACACACGGGGTCTGCACACGATAGTATAATGGATGTGCACACGACAAGTTATTTGGTATGCACACACATGTGTGCATACCAACACTTGTTTTCGGGTATGCACACGACCCGAGACCATATGAACACACGGAGTATGCACACAACAGTATAATTGATATGCACACACAAGTTATTTGATGTGCACACAAGTCCTCTAAGCATAAACACTATGTTAAAGGCATTCACAATTTCAGAAACCATATGCACACACACATAGTTACATATGCACACAACAGTGCATCTGATATGCACACACACGTTATATGATATGCACACAAAATCGATTTTTCTGGGAAAATTTTTGACTTGATTTTTTTTTTGCCGAATTATTCGCGAATTATACGCGAAAAATTCGGCAATTGTACTGCAAGGCCGAATTGAAGCTTTTCCCTATAAGGGCGCGCGCCTCCGCCACTGTTCACTCCGTTTTTTTTTGTTTTTCCCTCTAATTTTTTTCTCTTCTCTCATACATCCTCAATCCTATCATGAAGCACCGTCCTCACCGGAACCGGACCCCATTATTTATTTCATTTGGATCCAAAACTTATCTTTGACCAGCATCACATGCAGTAGGCCGAGCCAATCTAAGGCAGGGAATTATTACAGAAATATAATTAATATATTTTCCATTATATTAGCAATTGTAAGATTGATAATTATTGGGATTTAGATGTCATCGAATTTGAGTTTTGGTTATACATGAGCTGGGTATGATATAAATTAATGCATATCCTATGTATACGAATTGAAAGCATAATGAAGCTGAATAAACATACTACACCTTTCGAAAATATAATCTGTTTATTCTTATCCATCTTTTTTATAGATAAACCATATGAATTGCATGGGTTGTCCCGCACACCTTTGATTAAAGGCTATTTGAAAGTTGATCGATGTGGGGCTATCCTAGTTTGAAGAGGAGAATTAATGGGTAACCTTTATCCCTCCATCACATGCTTTTTCAAATATAAAAATCTAATCACACGCACTTGAGATGTGCAAGTTCAATCAACAATCATTTTACATTTAGAATAATAATTAGCATATGTTATTAAATATATAAGAAAACTAAATTGATAAACTATAAGTTTAATCTTTTGAATATATGGTGATAAGAAATTTCATGCAAATAAATGAATAAGAAAACATATAAAAATTAGTTTTAAGTAATGTGAACGATTGATTATGTTATGTATAATTAGTTCAAAGGGAAAAATAGTTAAATCATGTCATATATTTATTTCAAATATTTTAAAATATATTACCATTTTTGTGTCATAAATCATACTTGACCAATTATATTTTCAATAGCATGTTATCAATTATATATATTTTAGTATTAAATCTATAAGAACATTACGTTTTTAAGTATATAATTTTGAAAAATGTACCTTTTATATGGTTAAAACGTATGTGTTAACTTGGCTTTATATATTAATTTATAAATAATTTTAACGTATTTTGAAATTTTGTCTTACACACATATATATTATAAATAATTTTAAATACAAATAAGAAGTAACGTAACTAATAATGTAAAGTATATATTATAAATAATTTTATTTACAAATAAGAAAAAACTAATAAGGTAAAAAGATATCAATAATGAGATGATAATATCTGTATAATTAAAGTAAGTTATTTAAAGTAAAAAAAACAAATAGATAAGAAATAGAATAAGTAGATATCAAAATTAGAGAGGGATAAAATTGTAATTATACATTAAAATTTGTCTACGTGGAATGGATGTGGGCATTGATCTAAGTAATTAAAGGTTCGAATTGAAAAGGCTATAAAATAGCATAATTTGGAACGACTGAATTTTAATTGAAAAAACGCATATTTTTGGGGAAAAATACGAGAAAATGTGTGTGCATGCATTTTTTTAATTCTCATGTCATGCAATATAAATTTGTGCATTTTGAAACTCATTCACATTAAATAAAAAGACACATTTTAAAAAACAAGTTATGCACATCCGGTACAAAATGTATGCACATTTAATACATATTAATTAGATACACATATAGAATAATTTATGTGCATACACATGCATAAATGTATATACACTTCAAAAGTTATGCACACGTTTTAATACTCATACACGTTTTTATTTCTAGACAATGTATGCACATCCAATACAATATAGATGCACACACAAGCATAAATGTATACACTTCAAAAGTTATGCACACATTTTAAAACTCAAGCACATTTCTATTTCTAAAAAAGCTATGTACATTTAATATAATCTAAATGGATATACAAGCATAAAGATATGCACTTCAAAAATTATGCACACACAGTTTAAAACTCATGTACATTTCCCCCAGAAAAACGATGTACACCCAATACAATATATATGCACATAAATGCAAAAAGGTATGCACATACAGTTCGAAACTCATGCATATTTTTTTCTCCTGAAAAACGATGCATACCAGTACAATTTAGATGCACATATTGGTCAAGATCTGTGCATACACAAGCCAAAACTTGTGTACATGCCATCTCCTGTGCGCGCGTCTATTTGGAGTTTTTCCCCCTTCAAAAATACTCGTTTCCTCCAAAAAAATATACGTTTTTTCTTCAAAATACGCATTTTCTCTCTCTTTTTTTTGGTAAAGGAGAGAAAGGCCTCTCAACACTTTATTGAACCGGAAGATAAAAAACAGGCTAATTAGGAATTTGACGGGGAAAAGCCACACCCCTAACATCTTCAGCAATAATAGCTAAAACACTAACAGTCGGATTAGTAAAGAAATGAAAGCCTAAAGGAAAAAGAAAAGCATGGTTAGCCAAACCATCAGCCAAACAGTTCGCTTCCCGATACACATGAACAAAGCGGACCACCCAGTCCCTAGAGAGAAAGCCATGACACATGAGCACCAGGAAAGAGAGGGGATGGGTAGAGACCACCCCCGTCCGAAGAAATTCACCACCAACTCAGAATCAACCTCTACTAGAATCCTTCTATGTCCCATCTCCCATGCAATGTGAAGCCCGTAATAGACCCCCCAATGCTCAACCATAGGGGCTGTGCAGACTTTAATGTTCAAAGCAAAACCGCCAAGCCACTTGCCATCCTCATCCCAAAGAGCCCCCAACTGCCGCCAATCCCGGATTGCCCTTAGACGCCCCGTCAGTATTCAACTTAGTCCACGAGTGATGCAGGCGAGTCCAGGAGACAAGGATGTCCCTCCTACAGACACTCCTCCGAGCCTACGCCCCCAACTGATGACAACGAAAATACTCACAAGCCATACAAACCGCAAACAAATGTTGAAACACTTGAGGATCACTACCATTAAAACACACATCATTCCGCCATTTCTACCCCCACCAAACCACCGAGGCGAAGAGAGTAGACCAAGGCAACCCATCAGCAAGAAAATGGGACGGACCAAGATTCACATAAACCCACTCCAGCAAAGACAAATAGAAAAAATTAGCATGCGGAGAAATAGGGAGAATCGCACACCACACCGCACGGATAAACGAACAATCCTGAAGGACATGAAGAATAGACTCACTATTACTCTGACACACCGGGCACACATCATCATCAACCAAATGACACCAAAACCGTTCCCGATTCGTCATGATGCGTTGCTTAACCACAAGCCAAAATAACACACAAATCTTCAGAGGAACACAAACCTGCCGAATTCTCCCAAACAATCTGTCAGAGTTAGGACCAGACTAATTATCCAAAGAAATCAGCTTATAAGCTAAAGAAACCGAGTACGCGCCATTAATAGTACCGCCCCACGCCATCTGATCGCCAACACCCTGTAAGCCACACAAGGCCATAGAGGCCAGCTGAAGCCGCATCGTCACAGGGAGGTCAGCGTTGAGCGCTTCCTAGTCCCAATCCGAACCACTAATCTAGTAATCACAAACCTTGCGCTCCATAACAGATGCATCCATCACCCCCAAAGCAATCTTAGAGAGGGGAATAACGCGTATCCTCTCTCAAAAATAGCACCCCCCCTAAAAAAAATAGTTGTGTCGTATAATATTTGTATTTCTCATGTTTATATATTTCGCACGTGACACTTTCTCTTATATTTATTTCTATAATCTAAAGTTTTTGATTACCAATTACATTGTTTTTTTTTGGAGGAATATCTAATTTTCCATCCATTAATTTTTTTTTTTAACTATAATGCAAAAACTTACTCCCTCCGTTTTTAATTAAGTTTTTTGGGAGGGGACTAATATTCCGTTAGTTGTCGTTTGGGTGGTGGAGTATTTTTGAGTAATCTTCCAGAAAAAGGATTTAATGCTCTATTTTTCTTTACATTTCCCAATTTTCAATTCTTTTTTTTTTTTTATCAAAATCAATATATAGATGCAACAACGTACATGGTTAGTTCACACAAATCTTATGGAGTATATGAGAATTTTTTTATTTTAATCTTTTGTTTTGTATCTCATCAAATTAATTGTGCAGTAAATGACTAGAGATGGAGAGTTTTTTTTTTTATCTTGATCGCTTGGTTCGATCGGATATAGTCGTTCTACATCCAGACTGGGATATTGTTAGTACACGAAGTGATAGACCCCTCTCAACATCAGTGTCTTCATACACGCCTCCAACAAGAATTAAATTCAAGACCTTTGGATAAAATACTTAAGGGAGTCTAGTGTCAAACACTAGACCAACTGAGTGTTGATAGAGATGGAAAGTTACACATTCCAATTTACATGACATAATTTGAAGAGAATTTGAGCACAATTAATCTACTCTTTATATGTGTGCATTTGTTTGAAACTTCAAATATAAGAATCAGATGGAGTATTTATTTCACCATCATTTCTTTTAATATATATAAACTATTTATCACTCCTTCCCTTCGATAATAATTGTTATTTTAGACTTTTGCTATTGTTTGTTAAGAAAATTTTATCGTTTTAAATTTTTAGATAATGATTTATTGATGAATTACTATGTATGTTATTGAAAATTGAATATATTAACACTTTTTATGTAAATTCTCTCTATTCGTCGGTTAAAAAGAAATAAGTAATTATTTAAATTATAAATTGATTTTTTAAATAAATTTAACATAACTTTTATTTAATAATCATATCAAGTACTAAAATAACAGGTTATATCATCTTGTATTAATTATTGTCAATTCTGAAGTATGATATATGGTAATGATTAAGCGAATTTGATATTGTTCCACTATACTGTAAGAAAACCGAGGCGGAAAACATTGAGAGGCTGTGTGGAAGAAGTAGACACACGTTGGTGTGGAAAAACGAAATGACAACGACGGTGAAAATTCATACACAAATGATAAAGCCTTGATCGCGGCAAAAAGAAAGAAAGAAAGTAATGAATTACGATGCAATTAAAAAGGCAAAGAAATTATGAATTAAACAAATCTCACGCGCAAATCGTAAACCTCAAAAGATTCTTGCATTTAACTGTTCCAATCCTTCCTTGCAATCCTCCGCATTTGGAGGGAGATTTCAATTTTTTCACCGATTTCCCCAATTGCTTCCTAATTCACATTCGCATTGAGCGCCAAAACCCTAGACCAGTGAGGAAGAAGAAGAAGAATATGAGAGGGAGAGTTTGAGTGGTAGAAGACTTTCTAGTTTTCTAAATCAAATCCAAGTTTGAGATCTGCACATTCGTATCTCTAATTGACCTAAATCCTGGAGTTGAAATTAAATGCAGGAGTTGCTTCCGAGGAGCGGAGAAAGATGTCAGGGAGCAGAGTTTATGATCCAAGCAAGCTGCATTTGAAGAAGGAGCTCACTCAAATTCGGAAAGCAGCTAGGGTTTTGCGTGATCCTGGTACTTCTTCATCGTGGAGATCGCCTCTCAGCTCAACTAGATCTGCCGCCGCCGCTCTCTCTGCTCTCAATGCCTCCGGCGCCAGGAAAACGCCGTCGTTTAATCATCACTTTGACCTCCAAAACGCCGCGAAATCCGCCGCCAACAATAAGGAAAGTGGGAGGGAGGAGAAGAAGGTGTTTCTGTATAACTGGAGGAGCAGGAATAACAAGTCCTCCAGTGAAAAAAGCTTGGTTAGGGTTGATTTAGATGGCGGCAATCATAACACTGAGTTTGATGGATCCTCCTCCTTTCCTGGCAGTGTTCCTAGCGCCAGCGCTAGTGTTGATGATTGCTTGAGTGATGCCAGGAATGGAGGAGGTTGTGCCGCGGATTCCAAAAGTGATACTTATGTTGATGAAATTCTTCATCTTCATGGTCATGGTGACGGCCGTTGTCCTCGTCGTGATCATGGCCGTTCCAATCATACTACTGGATTCAGATGCAGGGACACAAGGTTGGCATCAATGGCGTCGCCTGCCACGATGAGGAGGGCAATGGGTAAGATGAAAATTCGTAAAACTTCCTCTTCTTTAATGCAGAAACAGAGAAGGAACAGGTTGCAACAATTAGTTCCTAATAAGAGGTCCATGAACTCAAAATTGCCACTAAAGGGTGTCACCCCTTGTAATTCCATTGGATTAAGCCAAGATGATTCTGTTAGCTTGATTGAACAATCTGATGATACCGAAGAGTATTATAACTCTGAGGATCTAGGTCACTCCTCAGCAACATCTCCGCTGCTTTCTAGGATTATGCAGATGAATTTCCCCCAATCATCCAATAAGATTTTGAGAGGTGGTCGAAGAGGGGACACTTATACGTATAGTACGCCTGCATTGTCTGCGAGTTCATTTAATAGGTATTTCAACAATAGGAATGCCAGTAATATTGGATCATGGGATGGTACCGCGGTATCTCTTAATGATGTGGATGATGAGGCAGATGATCCGTTGGCTTTGCCTGGTCGACAAGGATGTGGCCTTCCTTGTTGGTCTAGGAGGAGTACTCCCAAACACAAAGGAGGGTATGGAAGTTGTTCTCCTTCTCTTTCTGATACCCTGAGGAGAAAGGGGAGTAGATTGATTTGTGGAAGTCAAATAGCTCATCACAAACGCCATGGTTCCTTATCATGCATAGGTAAGCAGAGAGTTGTCTCTGGTACTGTACAAGGACGTATCCCGCTGCTTAATAGCTGTGATGCGGGAGCATCATCCTTTGGAACGGGAAATAGTGATGATGAACTATCTACGAATTTTGGGGAGCTTGATTTAGAGGGTTTGAGTCGGTTGGATGGGAGAAGGTGGTCAGCTAGTTGCAGGAGTCAGGAAGGGTTAGAACCCATGGCTCTTGCTGGAGACAGCCAAGACGAAAGCATGTTGGAAAATGCAAGGAGCTTTGGCCAGAGATATAGGCCAATGTTCTTTGATGCATTGGTGGGGCAACATAATGTGGTTCAGTCCCTCATGAATGCCGTAACAAGGGGAAGGATTGCCCCACCGTATCTTTTTCAAGGTCCTCGTGGTACTGGAAAAACGATTACTGCCAAGATCTTTGCAGCTGCTTTGAATTGTTTGGCCACTGACGGAACTACACCTTGTGGGGTCTGCCGGGAATGTGCTAATTCTTTCTCTTGCAAAAGTAGAAATATTATGGAGTTTGATGGAACAAATAAGAAAAGAATTGACAGTGTTCGATACCTGCTGAAAAGGCTAGCAGTGGCACCTCCGTCAGGTATCTCAAGCTACAAAGTTTTTGTTATTGATGAATGCCATTTGTTGCCGTCTAAGACTTGGGCAGCACTTCTTAAGTTTCTTGAACAACCACTCCCAAAAGTCGTCTTCATATTCATCACTACGGACCTTGAAAATGTGCCACGTACCATACTCTCGAGGTGTCAGAAACACCTGTTCAATAAAATCAAAGATGTTGATATTGTGATCAGATTGCAGCGAATAGCAGCTGAAGAGAATTTGGAGGTTGAACCTGATGCACTGGACTTGATTGCTGTAAATGCTGATGGTTCACTTCGAGATGCAGAAACTATGTTAGAACAGTTGAGTTTGTTGGGGAAGAGAATCACAGCTACTCTTGTGAACGAACTTGTGAGTTTACATGCTCTTCTTTCAAGCTCTCTTTCGTTTTCCATCTTTTGCCTACTGCTCTTGTGAATGAACTTGTGATTGCTTAATTTGCTTCACAGGAGATGGCCATCTTGCTCTATTGCACTATTATTAGTTACTAGGATGTGGGTAACCAAGTTGCATAAGGATCTTTGTGTTATGAAAGGTTTCAATTAAGGTTACCATTTCTTTTCGGTGTACATTTGTTGATCAATTAAGTTTAAAATGCACAGGTGGGAATCGTTTCAGATGAAAAATTACTTGAGCTTCTGGAGTTAGCTATATCATCCAATACAGCTGAAACAGTGAAAAGGGCAAGGGAATTGTTGGATTCCGGGGCTGACCCATTAGTTTTGATGCCCCAACTAGCCAGCCTTATCATGGACATTATTGCTGGGAATTACCTCCTTGATGGTGCCAAGCGTAGCAACTCTATTGTCGGACGAAGTTGTAAGTGCAACTTTCATCATTCAATTAAGTTCTACTATTTGATGTTTAGGTACTCATAAATGTTAGCATTGCATGGCATAAGTGTGATTTTTTTGCTAGAGTAGAAGAGTGAAATTAAATGAAAAATGAGTTTTTTAAGGTGTCAGGTATCAAGTGACAATTACTCCTGTAGGTGCTCAAGTTTTAGAACTGGTGGTAGCCATTTTTCAACATATATGGGTTTACATATGAAATTTGGTTTGCTGTTTGAATCCAAATAACATACAACTTATAATGCTCTTTGGTTCCATACATATACTTGGCGGTCTAGATTTCTGGGAATGTAACTTCTGCTGGATAACCTGTCACGGTTGTCATGACATAGAAAGTCCACCATACTGTGGAAAAACTGATGCTTTGTTATTTTCTTTTGTAGTTTCCTTGATCTTCATAATTCCTGTCTTGCATTCTTAGTAGTTTGGACTAACAAATTTATTTTCTTTTCAGTGTCTGAAGTAGAGTTGGAAAAGTTGAAAAACGCTTTAAAACTTCTTTCTGAAGCTGAAAAGCAGTTGAGAGTTTCGAGTGAACGTTCAACATGGTTTACTGCCACACTTTTACAGCTTGGATCAGTCACTTCGCCAGAATTTACTCTATCTGGAAGCAGTAGAAAGCAAAGTTCCAAAACAACTGACGAAGAACAATCTACTGCATCTAGGGATGGCCCTGGACATGTACAAAAGTCTGATGCCTACTACACGTCACGCAGATTAGCATCTCCTGCTCCATTGCCTGTTGACAGCAAAGGCCATTCTGGTCATCAAGAGGCTCCATTCTTGCTGAAAGATGGCATCAGCTCCAATTCAAAGGCCTCTCATAGTAAATCTAGACATAGTGCTGATACCACGGCTTCTCATGATGACATGGCGGTTGAACAGATTCTATCGAGCCAGTTGGACAATGAAAAGCTGGATAATCTGTGGTTGCAGTGTATTGGAAGATGTCACTATGAGAAACTAAGGCATCTGCTGCAGAACTATGGGAAACTCGTTTCAGTATCTGAAATAGATGGTATGTGATTAATCCCTCTTCTCAACAGTCTTTTTGGCTGGTTTGTATAATATCTTAAAGTTTAAGCTGGTAGAACTGAAGATGTTTTGCTGAAGTTTATTGATTTGTGTAAGTTCTTCGAAAGAAATTGGCTTACACTACTGCAATTTGACATGCTTACTTGTGTAGGTGTTTTGCTTGCCTACATTGCTTTTGGAGATGAAAAGATCAAATCCAGGGCAGACCGTTACCTAATTAGTATTACCAATTCATTTGAAACAGTATTGAGACGTAGTGTAGAGGTTAGGATTATTGTATTACCAGATGGATCAATTCCTATAGATAGCAGAGAAGCCGTCATGTCGCCACATTCAACAAGCTGTAAGATGGAACCAATCAACAAGGGCGGGAACTTGGCTTCACTAAACAACTCTCCACTACTCGATGAAAGATCTCTGGTACTTAAAGCTGAGGGTAATGACAAAGCAGGGAGCACAAGGGAAAGGAGGCAGGACTTGCCCATGCAAAAGATAGAAACTATTATTCGTGAGCAGAGGTTAGAAACGGCATGGTTGCAGGCTGTTGAGAAGGGAACCCCTTGTTCTGCTAGTCGGTTAAGACCTGAACGAAACCAGGTCCTACCTCAAGATAATGCACCCCATCCCCAAAATCAGGTGGAACCCGTGAGTTCCATGGACTTGTCTTCACTCTGTTGGGATGATGAGCTCAACCTTGAAATAAAGGTTCTCAAAATTAATGATAAGAAGACTGTTGAGAAGGATCAGGCTGGTATGAGGGCTGAGCTTCCCCCCATCTCACCGAGCTTGCTTCATCAGAGCAGTTGTGGAGGCAGTCTTAGCAAGGATCATCAGTGAGTTACCCTTTTCCTTCATTTATACTTTTAGCAAGATATTGCACTTACAGTCTTACACAAACCATAAAATGTTTAGCAGAATACAGTTCTTTTAGCTAATTAGCTTGCTAAACAATGTCTGTTTAAGCATCTCTCAACCTGTAATCTAAAACTACCATCTTCCCAGCTGGGTTGACAATATATATAACTAGTACAGAAGTGTTCTCTTCTTAAACTTCTCTTTCTGTTCTGTTCCAGGGGCTATGAATCAGGTCCTGGAGGAAAAGGTTGTAACATTCTGTTCTGCTGGAATACCAGACATCCAAGAAGGGCAAAGGTAAGACTTCAATTTCTTTCCTTTCAACCCCTTTGTACAATGCATTTCCATTTCATAAGTGCAGGTTATAGTGAGCAATTGCACATATGCTGCAGGTTAAACAGGGAACCCCAGTTCAACAGCGCAAAGGCGAAAGCTTCCTTTGTTTCGGAGAATGTAGGAAGTCCAGAACATAGCAGCTGATTCAACAGCTTAATCCTTACTGCAAATTTTCCTCCCCCGTTCTTTTTGTCTATTCTATATTTCAATTTGGTGTGTATTTAGTTTTCTGGGGTAAAGCTTGAGGCTTCTTTGTTAAGTTGTTTCTTTTTATTGTGATGTAAAAAATGAAACTTTTTTTTTTGCCCTGTGGGGGTGTTGGCATGTGGAGTTTTGAGTATCTGGAATACGATGGGAAGCGGGTGATGGCGTGGCAGGTGGATTTTTATTTATTTATAAATAATCTTGATTAATTCACTCAATCTCAGACTCTAAATATTCTGGTATAATATTGCACTGTAATTTCTAAATCATATGTTGTGTGTTCTCTTAACCGTGGAGCATCCAATAATATGTAATGTATGTTTTATTTGGTTTATATCAAAATAATGGAGTAAAATAAACAGGTCTAACAAATATAGTAAAAAAAAACTAGACCAATTGAATCAAAACAATGAGCTCTTATTATTGTTTGTACTTGTAGCTAATAAGCATTTGAAAATTAGGGAGAAGTGTAATTTGGTCCTCAACCTTAAAACTTGAAAGAGTCGTGCATAATTCATAATTGTCCCTACCTTCTCGGTTTAAGTTTGATCCTCAACTAAAACTTGAAAGCGGAATCTGATCCTCAACGATGTGAGTTTTCTTGTAAAAGTACAGATAGGCTAATTTGAAAGTGTAATTTGTTAGTGGAAATAAATGGGTCAGAAATTAGAGATTGGAAGAATAGGGTAGATTGAGATCTTTGGAGGAATGGGTGAAAGATCTGGTGCATTCACATCACCATTCATGAATCATCTCATGGTCATGTTTTTTTTTTTTTTTTTTGATAATGTAAGAATTCGAAGATCAAAGTCACACCTGACAAAGATCCTCGAGAGGCCGTAAAAACGGCATCCAGAACAAACCGGCTAAGAAGAACAAAGTAACAACATACATTCGAAGAGAAAATAAACAAAACCAAAATGAGCAAGAAAAGAGGCAGACGAAAGAGAAGGGCGCAAACAAGGGTTGGAAGAAAACAACACAACGAAGCAACAGCCGGAAAGCAGATCAGAAGACACACTCTGGAGGTACAACCGTAACACCTGAATCACGCTCCGTTTCTAGAAGCCATCAGGAATCACACAACCACGTCCTCGATCTCTTGCCGAAACAACAATCTCAAACCAACCTATCATCAGCAACACATCAGCAGCGACTGTTTCTCAAGATGTTAAAGTTCACATTTCTAGACTTAGTCATAAAGTTATCAGTATCTCAAGGATTGAGCAGTAAGGGAGTGTAATAATTCATTGTTAAGCTTTTCAATTTTTTACATTTTTTGGGCCCAAAACTTTTTCGGTATTTCTCTTTTTATATATTTACCTCAATCGAAACGGTGTGCAGAGGTGGCAGCCGACAACGACGCCGACAATTGTCAAGTCCGGATTCTGAATCGGCACAAGAGCACGACAAATCTGGTTAGAAGCGGTTCAGGTTTAGACGGAGATCGATCCTTGCAAAGAAGTGTATTGTTCGACTGAGTATTTGTTCCTTATCTTTCCCCTTTTTCTGGTTTCTTTTTGTTCAAGCTTGCACATAATCAGAGGTACAATAGCCCAAAATTTGTTGGTGGTGGTTCTAGATCTCGGTCAACAATATCATTGGTGGGGATTGAAGGTTGTGACGGCTGAGAATGGGGCGGTAATGTAGGGGTCGGTGGCCCAGTGAGGGTCGGTGGCGGTGGCCCAATGAGTCGGAGAAGGAATACTTCCCGCTTACCTTATCATCGGTTTGGATCTAGTGCGAATAAGAGCTTTGGTTGTGTGAACCGGTGTTGCTTGAGCGGAGTCGAGCGTTGAGTCGAAAAAACCTTGGAGTTCAGGGTTTACACTAGTTCGCAAATCAGATCTAGTTTGAAAAAAGACAAAAACCAAAAGCTTTGTGCATCAGCAACAAAACAAAGGCCTTGTGACTCAAATCAAACGACAAGCAAAAAAGTATTCATTTCGTGCTTCTTTTTTTCATTCGTTGGGGTTGTTATTTCAAGAGCTTCTCGCTCATTGTTCATGTGAGCTTCTCGCTCAATTCTTCATGTGAGCTTCTCGCTCCTTGAGTAGGTTGGCAGTAAGCCATGCTCACAACGAGAGTTTGGGGGTTACCCAGATTATGTGTTCATTGTAGAGTTCATTAGTTCACTCTAGTTTGGGGGTCACCCATATTTCATAGTTTAGGGGTTACCCAGATTTCGTTGTAGATTTTTTATGAAAATACCTCATGTAGTCTTGTTCTTGTATTGAAAGTAAGAACCTCCATTGGCGAGCATTTCCGACCTTCTCTGGCTTCAAATTTCATGATTTTGTCTTGGAAAGGGAAAAGTTGTTTCTGGTGGTGAGGAATGAGATATTGTTTGGTTTTGGTTCATCTTTTTCTGTAGGGTGATTCGATGGTTGAAGGTTGGAGATGGAAAAATTTGGAGGCGGCAGAGTTTAGGGTTTCGTTGGGAGCGTTTTTATCTCATGGTCATGCTTTGGAATCACTGTCACCGCACTTGTCTATACAAACAAACTACGGAGTACTGTACTACACCAATTTCCAACCAAATCCAGGCCCTAAACTTTGCCTCAATATTTACCTTCACGGATCTGCACTATGTACCAAATTCATTCAAATTTTGTTTAAATCCCAATTTCCCCAACTTTGTATGTACATAATTTTCAAATTGTTAGGAGCTTAATTAAAGAAGACTTAAAGTTTGAGGATGCAATTGTGCCCTTTTAAAAGGCGAATCGGTTTTGCACCGCAAAATTTTATCATCGCACCATTTTTGTGTGTTAGATTGTAGCGCATAAGGACTTTTTAACTTGAACCTATAAAGGTCCGGGTTAAAAAATCATGTTTGTGCGCTATGTTGCGGCGCATAAGGACTTTATAACCCGGACCTTCAGAAGTCCGCGTTATAAATTCCAATTTTTCTCAAAATCAATGGACTTTATAACCCGAAATTTTAAAAGTCTGGGTTATAAAGTCTATTTTTTATAAGCCAACACATAGCGCATAACCAACCTAAAGAGTATATTCTTATGCGTGAAGAATTGGCGTAGAAAAAGCGGTATGAGAATAAATTTTACATGGTACAAAAGATAGTGGTTCAACACTACCTATGTGCACGGCTAGGGATGAGCATAATTTGGTCCAGATCGACCAAATCGGACCGAATGAAAACCGGTCCGGTCTTCGGTCTGAGAATTTTGAAATTTCGATTCCGATCCGGACCGATTTTTTTTTATAAAATACTTATATAATTTAAATTATATGTATATTATAAGTATATTTTAATGTATTTATATATTTCTATATTAATATAGTACTATATATAACAAATAAGTTAAAAAAAAATACTTTTTTTAAAGTTTTTTTTCATTTTTTTTAAAAAAATATAAAATTCGGTCCAAAACTGGTCCGAGGTGGACCGGACCGGTATTTTTCGGTCCGAGCTTCAGTCCACACTTTTTCCGAATTCGGTTTTCGGTCCGGTCCGGTTTTGGACCGAAGCTCATCCCTATGCACGGCTAGCTCAAGGAGCAAATTATTTAAATTTGATGCCTTGGTATCAAAGGCTTGTAGCGTCGAACGTCAACTTGCTGGACGTGAAACAAGGCTCACTCGGACACATGCAAATGGGGGGGGGGGGGGAGGGGGGGGGAGGTCACAAAATGAAGACGAGTCTATGACCACTTCTATTAAAGAAAATGGCCAATTCTCTAATGAGGATAATTTCAAAACCCAAAATAAGAGTAAAGCCAAAGAGTCCGTTAAAAGGCTCACTCTTCAAGAGAGAAAACAAAAGAAGTACCCCTTTGATGACGATGATGTTCAAAGGATCTTTGATGAGCTTATGGTTGTTAAGGCTCTAACACTTCTCGAGCCAAAAAGACCTAATAAAGCAAATATGATGGGTGATCCAAAGTATTGCCCATATCGTCGCATCATCGGTCATTCAATTCAAGATTGAAATGTCTTGAAGGATATCTGATGTGTCCCTTAGACGATGAAGGTCACGAGTGTCGTGAGAGGAGGATCCCGTCTTGTAGTAGGTCGCTAAAGGTAGCGTTTCAAGGGACTTGACAGCGGAGGAAGCGGAGTAGCGCGTTGATTTAGCGCGTTGATGGTGGTGGTGGTATCTGCCGTAGCGTCGGCTGCGGATGGGCTCGAGAGGACTCGAGGAGTGATGGACTCGAAGAGATCGAGTAAAGGCCAAAGAGATGGCTAAGGATATGATCGACGATGGAGTCGATCTAGGTTTGCCGTAGCGTCGGCGCGGAGGAGAAAGGGGAGAAAGAGGAGTAGGTTTCCGGTGACGCAAACCCTAAGAGGAGGCGCGTAGCTCTCAACAACGTTTAGGATTAAATTATGCGTAACCTAATTACATAGGTTAAGAGCGTCTTAAATAGACAAGCAATCGGCCCCTAGATGGGCCGAGGAAGCCCTAATGGACTAGCCCATAATGCAATTATGGGCACGCGTCCAAAAATAGAAAGAACGCTATAAAAGGAAAGTACTGAAATAAGAAAGTGCTATAAATGTCTCAAAATAATAGAAAGAACGCGTTGATGGGTTGTCCTCTTGAGCTCAGTCTTGGAGAACGCGTTCTTCATTGGTGAGGAGAATCATGAGGCTTTGCGCGTTCTCTGGAGCGCCTTGGCTTGCGATCATCCTCGCGATGATTGATTGTGTTGCCTTTGCGATAGCCTTGGCGCGAGCCCTGGTGACATGCCCTTCACTTCTAACAGACATGGCCTCTTCCTCCTCAGTGGCCGTCATCTCTGGTAGGGTCACATCACCCTCCCCCACTTGAGTGTGAAGCGTCCCCGCTTCACCATCGTCGAACTCTGGAGCCATGTAGGGAGAGAGGTCAGCAACGTTGAATGTAGCATGTACTCCATAATCCGGGGGAAGTTCCAACTCATAGGCGTTGTCACCAATAGCCTTGATAACCTTGAAAGGGCCATCGCCGCGTGGGGACAACTTGCTTTTGCGAAGAGCAGGGAATCTCTCCTTGCGTAAGTGCAACCAAACGAGATCACCCGGAGCATATGTGATTCGGCGCCGTCCTTTGTTGTGCTGGGCCTCATACTGCTTAGACCGCCTTTCCAACTGCGCGCGCGTCCACTGGTGTAGTTTCTGAATCTGATCAGCGCGCTGAGTCGCGCCAATGTGTTCACCATCGCGAAGAGGCTTGGGCAGCATGTCCAAAGGTGTTAAGGGATTCCTTCCATACACGACCTCAAAGGGAGTGAGGCGCGTAGCACTGTGGCGCGACCTGTTATATGCAAACTCAACAAACGGGATTAGATCCTCCCAACGCCTGGGATTGGCCTTGAGCATGGTTCGGAAGAGGAACCTAGTGTCCTATTTGTGACCTCCGTCTGGCCATCGGTTTGTGGGTGGTAAGAGGTGGAGAACAACAGCTTGGTCCCTAACTTGCCCCAAAGAGTCCTCCAGAAATGTCCCACGAACTTAGTATCGCGATCACTCACAATTGATCGCGGTACACCATGAAATCTAACCACATGCTCAAAAAACAACTCGGCTATCTCACTAGCATTGTTTATGGTCCTACAGGGTATGAAATGGGCCATTTTGGAAAACCTATCTACAACCACAAATATCGAATCATGGCCTTTCCGAGACCTAGGCAATCCTGTGATAAAATCCATAGATAAGGCTTCCCAAGGGCCATCAGGTATGGGTAAGGGGGTGTATAAACCTTGGGGGCTAGCTCTCGCTTTCCCTTTCTGACAACTCACACAACCCTCACAATATTTCCTAACTTGGCGCGCCATTTGTGGCCAAAAGAAATGTTCTCTTAACGCGGCCAAGGTCCTTGCGATCCCAAAGTGGCCTCGGCCATCATGTGCCTCTTGAATGAGGAGGTGCCTAAGGGAAGAACTAGGGATACACAACCTTCCCGCCTTGTATAAATACCCCTCATCCACAAAGTAAGTATCACACTCACGACTCTCTAAACATCGCGCATAGATAGGCTGGAAGAACGCGTCACTCAAATACAAGTCTTTAATTAATGAAAAACCAAGAACTTTAGTCTGTAAATGAGTGATAAGAGAGTACCTACGCGAGAGGGCATCGGCCACAACGTTCTCCTTGCCTTTCTTGTGCACTACCACATAAGGAAACGTCTCCATGAACTCGACCCATCGCGCGTGGCGCCTGTTGAGGGTAGTTTGGCTCTTGAGGAAGCTGAGCGCGGCGTGATCGGAGTGTATGACAAACTCGCGCGGCCATAGATAGTGCTGCCACGTCTTGAGTACTCTAACCAACGCATACAACTCCTTGTCATAAGTTGGGTAATTCAGTGTTGCACTTGTGAGCTTCTCACTGAAGAAAGCTATGGGCCGCTTCTCCTGGTGAAGGACTCCTCCAATTCCAACATCGGACGCGTCACATTCGACTTCGAAGTGTTTGGAGAAGTCGGAAAGTTGTAGCAAAGGCGCGTTGCAAAGCGCCGTCTTCAACGCGGTGAACGCGGACTCATGCTTTGGAAGCCAAGTCACAATGGTCCCCTTCTTGGTCAACTCGTGCAGCGGCGCGGCCAGGGTGGAGAAGTCGCGAACAAAACGGCGGTAGAAGCCGGCGAGGCCAAGGAAAGATCGCACCATCGTGGCTGTTGTTGGTGTTGGCCACTGCTTTATCGCGATGATCTTGTCTTCATCCACGCGAAGACCTTCTCTAGAGACTACGAAGCCCAAAAAGTTTGTGGACGCCGAGACGAAGCTACACTTTTTCAGGTTTGCATAGAGCTTCTCCTCTCGTAGCTTGTTGAACACTTGTCTCAAATGTCCCACATGATCCTGCAAGCTATTAGAAAACACAATAATGTCATCAAAATAAACTACAACAAACATACCTAGAAACTCCCGCAAGACATGGTTCATGAGTCGCATGAAGGTGCTAGGCGCGTTGGTGAGGCCGAATGACATCACTAGCCACTCGTACAGACCATACTTGGTTTTAAACGCAGTCTTCCACTCGTCCCCCTCCTTCATTCTGATCTGATGGTACCCGCTACGCAAGTCGATCTTGGAGAAGACACAAGCGCCATGGAGTTCATCCAACATGTCGTCCAATCTGGGGATCGGGTGGCGATACTTCACCGTGATCTGGTTTATCGCGCGGCAGTCCACGCACATTCGCCAGGAGCCATCTTTCTTGGGCACCAAGATCACGGGCACTGCACAGGGACTCAGGCTTTCTCTGACGTAGCCCTTGTCAAGCAAATCCTGCACTTGGCGTTGGAGCTCTTTTGTCTCCTCTGGACCCGCCTTGTACGCGGCCCTGTTTGGCAAGGAGGCGCCAGGTACGAGATCAATCTGATGCTCGATGCCACGCACTGGGGGTAATCCTTGTGGCAATTCTTCCGGCATAACATCAGCGAATTCAAGCAACAACGCGGTAATTGATGGAGGTAAGCTCTTCTCCGCGTTGTCCTCCACTGCAATGGTGGGTACCAGGAGGAAACATGGTTTGTTTCCCTTCAGTGCCGGTGTCAAATCACTAGGCCTGGCCAGAAGCAAACGCGGTTCGCAACGTCCTTGCAACGTCGTAGCGTTAGGGGAACGCGTTGATTTGGGCGCGTCACTTGGTGTTTTACTAGCCTTCTTAAACACTGCACTTGGTGTGAAAGCAGAATCTCCAGGGTTTGGATCAACGCGTTGTTGCATTGTTTTCCTCTGTGCTTGAGCTTGTGCCGCGGCCAATTCAATGGCTTTCTGCCTATCGCGCTCAACCTGATCCTGCAAAATCTCATGAGGAGACATGGGTAAGAGGGTCACGCGCTTCCCGTTGTAAGTAAACACATAAGTGTTTAGGTACCCGTCGTGAAGCACGCGACGATCGAATTGCCAAGGACGCCCAAGTAAGAGATGGGTGGCGTCCATAGCAATCACATCACATAAAATCGTGTCACTATAAGCTCCAATTGAAAACGGGATGAGACACTGTCGTGAGACAGTGTTACCTGAAGTGGAGCTAATCCACTGGAGACCGTAGGGCTGCGGGTGTGGTGTCGTCTCCAAGTTGAAATGCTTGACGACCTTCTCATTTATGATGTTACAGCAGCTCCCACCGTCGATGATGACACTAAGGGAGGCAGTTTTGACGAGACACCTTGTGTGGAAAAGGTTCTCTCGTTGATCTTCAAGTGTGGCCTCCTTAACGGTCAGTATTCGCCTTGTGACAAGGCTTAAAGGGGTTCCAGCATGGAGGCCAGTTGCCTCGCAAGTGTATTCTTCCTCTTCAGCTTCATCGCGTTCCTCGATGGTGGCTAACGCGGTCTCCTCATCGTCGTCCACCGTCTCATAGCCAGTGGTCATCGCGGAGAAAAGAACGCGTTTGGCGTTGGGGCAATCCCTTTGATAATGGCCCCGGCCACCACACTTGTAACACTCCATCTGGGAGGGACGCGCTGGTCCTTCTGAAGCAGGTTTCTGCACTGGGTGGCTCTTGGTAGAAGAATTAGGCGCCGTAGCCTTTGGTTGACGGCCCTGGTTCTGCGCGTTGTTCCCTGCAGCACTGGAACGCACATTAGAGTAAGGAGAAGCACTAGGGTTTTGAGAGTACCTTTGTTGTCCATAAGTAGAGTATGACCCTTGCCGCTTGCGGAGGTGTTGTTTGTGCAACTGCATGGCCGCGTGCTGCAATTGGGTCAAGTTGGTGATGGGGAGCACCTCGAGCCGGTCGCGGAGGCCCACTTGTAGACCACTTAGAAACTTGGTCCGCAACGATGCTGGGGTGACTGAGATGGAGGCCTTGTGATACATGTCTTCCAGACGGGAAAAATACTCCAAGGGACTCTCGTTGCCTTGTTGTCTGCCCATCGCGATATCCAACCTCATCTGGTTTCTGTAGTCAGTGGGCACGTACTTCTGTGTCATGATAAACTTGAGCTGGTGCCACTCGGTGATTGGAATGAAATTCCTGCGAACGCGATCATCGACCAGACGCTGCCACCATGTACGCGCTGATCCCCTGAAATTAATCATCGCGGCAGCTACCCACTCATGCATCGGGATTTGACAGGACCTCAAGGTGTACTCAGTTGCCTGTAACCATTCAAGAAAAAGAGCTGGGTTGTATTCACCAAGAAAAAATTCAATTTTTACCTTGAACTCGTGGCGAAAAGTCCTTTGAGGTGTTGCTGGGGCAGCCTACACGGCGCGTTGGGGCCGCTCATCATTGTGACCATAGGCATGGCCGTGTCCAGGGTATGGCGCTTGGTGTCCAAGCTGGCGGCGACGCCCTTCTGGGTGGGCAGGGTTGGCCTTCTGGGCTAGAGGATCTCAGAACTGGGCGTCTTGCTGGCGCTGGCCCTGGGTCTGCGCGTTCTGGCGGTAGTCGTGAGGCATGTCGTGCCTCGCGTAGCCAACAGCGCGCTGTGGAGGTAGCATTGGGGCCGAAATGTAGCCGTCGGGGTGATCCTGGAGTTCAGCGGGGTCACCCAGTGGAGGATGGAAATTGCCTGGGTTAATCATGCCAGAGTCTTCCATGTCCTCGTCGTCAAACTCGTCGTATTCGTCTTGGTTGAGGGGAGTGGAGGAATAGTAGCCGTCTGAACCATAGTGCGGTGTCCGCGCGCTCTGGTGCCCCAAGAAATCTTCCACCTGGAAAGGGATGGGAGTCGCGTGGACTGCTTTGTGGCCTTTGCCATATCCTCGCTGGCTATGATGAGATTGACGCACTAACTTGTCCTTCTTCACAAGGATCCCATGTGAGTGTTGCTTACCACGCGCTGATTTGTCCGCGACAAACCTGTCATCAAAAACATACTGGTCATTAAAATTACCTCTTTCATCGCGTTCCTCCTCGTCCTCGGCATAATAGCCCTGTGGGGCTGTCTCATCAGCGCGTTGGTCTCGAGGGGACGCGTAACCCTGGCGACTCTCAATCACAGATTGGATGCGATTGAGTTTGGGTTGTTGCTGCGAGGTTGAGGGCATGATGCCCTTGCCTTTGTCGAGGCGAGCCGTGCTTGGGCCTGCAACTGTAGGGTTAGGTGCCTGGTGTTGCATGAGCTCTACTGGTCTAGTCTGGTTGGCGACGCGGTCACTTTCCAACTCGGCAACGCGGCGAAGCAGTTCCTGGATTTGTCGCTGCTCAGCCGTGAGTTCCAAGGGGGGATGTGCTTGTTGGTTAGGATCTTGTTGTTGTTGAAGGTCCGCGTTGGATGGGTTGTCTAGCGCGCCGTCTCCATTTCCAGATCCATCGGTTGGCGCGATCATGGTTCCTATCACAATGTGACCAGTCATCAAAGTAAAGGAGCACAAGAAACAAACAACACAACCAAGGACAAGCAAGCACAACTAACCAACAGAGTTCACGAAGAAGGTAAGGCTATGTAGCCGTGAGGGCGGTTCAGGTCAAGCGAGATAAGAGAGAGAAGCAAGCAAGAAATAAGCAGAAACAATGCGTCAGATTTCTTGATTACAACGCGATCAATCACTCGACACACAAGACAAGACCTTCTAGCATGAACCTAGACACGGAGGGATAAAGAAATGAGCCTAGCCGAAGTGAGGGAAGACGATTACCTTATTTTGGCTTTGCGTCTTAAAACTTTTTTTTTTTTTTTTTTTGAAGTCGATGTCTTTTTTTTTTTTTTTTTTAAATTCGACTTGACTTTTGAAATTTGAATTTGGATTTCCGAAATCTTGGTGATTTGATTCGGATTTGTTTTCAAATTAGGAAATAAAATTAAATGGGCTAAGTGACTTAATGTGAGAAAGAAATCACCGAAGATCGCGATGATAGGAGAGAGAGAAGATTCGTTGAGATTTGGTGGTTATGAAAGAAGATCAAGCAAGATATGCAAGCAATCAAATCACACGATAAGCAACAAATTTGGCAAGTAAATCTCAGCAAATCTCGAGCATGCAATCTCTAAAATCTCGCGAGGGTATTTATGTAAAATCGGCAAGAGCGTATCTTGAGGAACCGATTAGGACATGCAAATTTGCGCAAGATTTTTTTTTTTTGATTATGGCGGAAGCGTTATGATGGGGAGGAAAAAAATAATTTGTGAACTAAGAGGCAAGAAGCGACTTACAAGACCTTTGGCTCTGATGCCAGTTGATGTGTCCCTTAGACGATGAAGGTCACGAGTGTCGTGAGAGAAGGATCCCGTCTTGTAGTAGGTCGCTGAAGGTAGCGTTTCAAGGGACTTGACAGCGGAGGAAGCGGAGTAGCGCGTTGATTTAGCGCGTTGATGGTGGTGGTGGTATCTGCCGTAGCATCGACTGTGGATGGGCTCGAGAGGACTCGAGGAGTGATGGACTCGAAGAGATCGAGTAAAGGCCAAAGAGATGGCTAAGGATATGATCGACGATGGAGTCGATCTAGGTTTGCCGTAGCGTCGGCGCGGAGGAGAAAGGGGAGAAAGAGGAGTAGGTTTCCGGTGACGCAAACCCTAAGAGGAGGCGCATAGCTCTCAACAACGTTTAGGATTAAATTATGCGTAACCTAATTACATAGGTTAAGAGCGTCTTAAATAGACAAGCAATCGGCCCCTAGATGGGCCGAGGAAGCCCTAATGGACTAGCCCATAATGCAATTATGGGCACGCGTCCAAAAATAGAAAGAACGCTATAAAAGGAAAGTACTGAAATAAGAAAGTGCTATAAATGTCTCAAAATAATAGAAAGAACGCGTTGATGGGTTGTCCTCTTGAGCTCAGTCTTGGAGAACGCGTTCTTCATTGGTGAGGAGAATCATGAGGCTTTGCGCGTTCTCTGGAGCGCCTTGGCTTGCGATCATCCTCGCGATGATTGATTGTGTTGCCTTTGCGATAGCCTTGGCGCGAGCCCTGGTGACAGGCCCTTCACTTCTAACAGACATGGCCTCTTCCTCCTCAGTGGCCGTCATCTCTGGTAGGGTCACATCAATATCATAGAAGGAGTGACCCATGAAGGAGAGATTGAGATTGAGGGGGCAAGTTCAAAAGTCTCATATGCTTCATCAAATGAAATATTAATAGTAGAAGATATGGATGCGCTCCCTATATCACCATAAAGTTCCAATACTTGTCCTTCAAGCTTCAAGACGGGTGAGGAAAACCAGACAAAAAGAGGAGCAAGAAACACAAGAAAGAAATGAAGAAGGGTATAAAAGAAAAGAAACCCGAAATTGATTCCGATGATGAATACATTCAACCTCAAAGAGTTCCTTTCACCTTGAAAGACTTTATCCCTAGAGATGTTCTCAATGACAACTCCTTAGATCATGATGATGATTCGACCTATGGAGAAGAAATTGCCCAATGCTACATGATTTCTTGTGTCGAGGATTATGAAGGTGAAATTACTCTCCACTCGCCCCATCAAGTATCCTCCTTACAACCAATGAGAAAAAAGAAAGAACTTTCTCGGCATGAGGTGATCAAATACACACCAAAAAACAAGGGCATTGTCAAGGGAAAAAATTGATGATCTTTGTTATACTTTTCCTTTACAAAAAGTTGACCAATCCATATCAAAGGAAACATTGGTTGTCCACAGATACTTTGGAGAAGGAAAAAAAGAAAACAAGAGGGTGGTGCTACGAGGTGAAACCTCTAATCCTTCCACTGTGTCTTCCTATCCAAGAAAACAAATGAATCGCAAAATTCCAGTGCAAAACACTAGGCCCTTTTCTAAGGGAAAAGCTCAAAGAAGTTTTCTTAATAAGAGTGTTCTCAACAATTTGCAAGTTATGCAAGAAGGAGGACTCTTGAAAGCAAGTGTCATAGAGTCAATGAAACAAGGAATAATTCCAGAAGAGAAAGAAATTATTTCTCGGGTGTTAGTGTTTCAAAGGCTCAACACAACATCTGCAATGGAATCATCTCGACCATTTGTTCAAAGGCTCAAAAAAATTGATGGTTTTAACAACGAAAGGGTTCAAATCAAAAGGACCAAGAAATGGAGGATCAAGAGGAAGAAGCAATCAAGTTTCCTCGTCCAAAAATCAAATGATGCCCAAGTTGGAGAAGACAATGTCTCCTTCAAGGCAAAGTTTTAAGATCCCTAGCTCTATGAAGGAGCTCAAAATGGTGATAACCTTGAAAAGTGAAACCACAAGGAAGATTCACCGGACCACATCAAGATGGTCCAAACCATGCCAATAATACTGGAATACAAAGGTTAATGGTTATACAAGAACTACGTTAAGACTTGATCCCAATAAGGGTACGTAGGAAATTCGATCTCATAGTATAATCAAATTCAATCGCAAATTTAAAATCAAAATCAAAGCCTATGCGCAAGTGATAGTCGAAATGACTTGGGCAACCTTTCCTAGAAGGTGGGTTCAAGTTATCGCGGTGATGCGCACAAAAGACAATATAGATATGCACATGATAAGTTGGATTGAAAATTTGACAACCCTTCGGGTTTACATTTCGTCCTCTAGTGCATATAAAGACAAAAACTAAATTAAATTGGTTCTTTTTAGAACTACGATGATTTGATCCCTCACAAATGGGGTACGTAGGCAGTCTAGTCAATTCATATGCTAGATGCAACCACAAAAAAAGTCTTCTTACCATTAAGAGGGAAATGAAGATCATCTCATAGAACCATTCATCATCCTGGTTATATCAAAAGCCAAAAATGGTACGAGCTCATAGAAAACGACAAGGGTTAAAAAAAAGGAGAAAATACATCTATGAAAGATGTGAAGGAGAAACAAAGGAGAAATTTACCTAATATTTTCAAGTCGAATCATCAAGATCGAGTCAAATGACTGATTAAAAATTCTCATATCAAATCTTCATTCAAGGAAATATATATGAAAATACTCCAAAAATTTCCTCTTGATCTCCTCATAAAAGTTACCCTCGTCTCTCTTAAAATTTTCAACCTCTATCTCGAACCAAGATAGAAAAGCCCTATGATTTGCATCAATATCATACTTACGTCATTAAGATCCCCCAAAATTCATTAAAAAAAAGATGATATCATACGGTATGAATTTTATGATACAATCAACTTATCTGATGTTATATCCTCAAACAACTTACGTGCAGTCATTATCTGATTTTTTACCTCTTCTTCTTTCCAATACCTTTCTCGTTTTTTTCTCTCTCTCTTACTCTCGTTTTTTCCCTCGTCTCCTGTGCCTCCTCTTACTGTTTTTTTTTTTCCCTTCTTTTTGTACTTCGGTTCATAGGATTTGGAGCAATCGAACCCCTGCCACCGTAAAAGAATTAGTCTGGAAATAAATTAACGATCAAGAGTAAAATAATTAGTCTTTTTGGAAAAATATAAAGGGTAAGCCCATGATGATGCAAATAAAATTGGTTAGAAATGGCTCTTTATAAATTTTGTATAGCATAAGTCAAGTGCAAGATACCAACGTGTAATTCTTTTAACTAGTGGATTTCGGCTAATAAAAGAGATTTGACCAAGTAAACTCATAAAACTAATTATCTTCAAGTATGACTAATTAGGACTAAAGTTTTAAACTCGTGTCCATTAGTTGGTCATATCAAATATTGAAATAATTGTTCTCTATAACTACATACGACTTGATTCCGTATTAAACGGATATGTAGGAAATTCGATATCAAATTCAAATATATATCGGATTCAGTCACAATTAAAATTTCAACCAAAATTTGAAATAAATATTGTATTTAAAATTACGTGAAGACTTGACGTCTTTACGGCTACGTAGAAATCGATATCAAAATATAATATATATCGAGTAAAGTCGCAAATCTAAAATGAAAACCAAGTTAAACTAAATTGGTTCTATATTAGAATTACGTATGATTTGATCCCTTTCAAAGGAAAATTAGGAAACTCGATAAAAAGCACTCGCTCATCGAGTTCAATCACCTAAATGGAAATAAAATTCAACAAAATGGATTTATATTTTAGTGAAATATTAGACAACCCTTCCTAGAAGGTGGGTTTGATCTTATTCACGACGTACAAATGATACTTGGATCTTGCCTAGGCAATCCTTCCTAGAAGATGGTTTAGACTTGTTTCTCTGATTTACGAAAAATAAAACACTCTAAACTACGTAAAGCTTGTTATTCCTTAAGAAGGTAGGTAGGTAACCCGCCATAATTCAAGTGCATCCCAAATCATTTAACAAAACCTAAAAATCCTCAAGGTGTCTATATTATTAGAATTATAAGGATATACAAATAATGGTCGAACTTAAAGAAAAAAACTAAATAAAATGTGTTTCCGCATTGTTGTTTTCTTTTAACATTTTTTGCCTAACAACATCATTTAAGAAGTTGTGGATTCTTTCACAACTAACTCCACCAGGAACACCACAATTGAATGGTGTATCTGAAAGGAGGAATATGACCTTGTTAGACATGGTTCGTTCGATGATGAGTTTTGCTGATCTTCCAATATCTTTCTGGGGGTATGCTCTCACAACTGCAGTGTTCACACTAAACAGAACTCCGTCCAAAGTTGTAGATAAGACATCATATGAGTTATGGACTAGAAGAGTTCCAAGTTTATCTTTACTAAAGAACTAGAGATGTGAAGCTTATGTAAAACGCTTACTATCAAACAAGCTTGCACCCAAATCAGATAAATGCTTCTTTGTAGGGTATCCTAAGGAAACAAAAAGATACTACTTCTACAATCCCAGAGAGCACAAAGTGTTTGTTGTTAGGGATAGTGTCTTTCTGAAAAAAGATTTTATTTTCAAAAAAGTCAAGTGGTTGAAATGTTGATCTCGAAGAAGTTCGAGAAGAGTATCAAACTAAGTAACAAGATGACATGGATTACGCCATGTTAGAGACGACGATATTTGACGACGCAATCCTGCATGGGGAGGCAACCTATACGCCAGAGGTAGTGGAGTCTCAAGACCTCACTCCTATTGTTCCTCCGGAATATGATTCTAATGAGATTTCACAAAATGTTGTGGAAAATCCTCATGTTGTTCAACCCTCACGTAGATTAGATAGGCCTAGAATGCATCTAAAGAAATACATTGATTTCATATTGACTGTGGGATTTGATATCATGTTTTTAGAAAGTGATGAGCCTACTACATACAAGCAAGTTGTGGCGAGTCCAGACTCCGAAAAATGGAGCATAGTCATGAAGTTTGAAATGGATTCCGTGTCTGAGAATCAAGTATGAGACTTGATAGATTTGCCAGATGGGGTACTACCCATAGGATGCAAATAGGTTTATAAACTCAAAATAGAGAAGAATGAAAATGTAACAGTTTTCAAAGGAGGACTAGTTGCAAAAGGATTTAAACAAATTCATGGTATTGACTGTGATGAAACTTTCTCACCAGTTGTTATGATTAGATCCATTCGGATAATTCTAGCAATTACAGCTCATTATGATTATGAGATATGGTAAATGGATATCAAGATCACTTTTCTAGATGGGTATTTAGAAGAGGATGTGTACATGACACAACTTGAGGGTTTTGAGGATCCACAAAATCCTAGGAAAGTATGCAAGCTAATAAAGTTCATTTTATGGACTAAAGCAAACATCAAGGAGTTGGAATCTTCGATTTGATGAGGCGATCAAACAACTTGATTTCATCAGATGTGAAGAAGAACCTTGTATTTACAAGAAGTTTACTGGGAGCAAAGTGGTTTTCCTAGTCTTGTATGTGGATGACATACTACTCATTGGAAATGACATTCCTATGCTAATGTCCGTTAAAGACTGGCTTAAGAAGTGTTTTTCAATGAAAGACTTGGGAGATACGGAGTATATATTAGGCATCAAGATCCATAGAGATAGATATAAGAGAATTATTGGACTAAGTCAGGGAACTTATGTGGATAAGTTCCTTGATAGGTTCAATATGAAGAATTCTAAGAAAGGATTCTTGCCTATGCAGCATGACTTACATCTTGGCAAGAAGAAGTGTCCAGTGTTACCTACTGAGCTAGAGAGGATGAGTAGGATCCCTTATGCATCAACAATAGGATCCATCATGTATATACGCCATGGTCTGTACTCGCCCAGATGTTGCATTTGCTTTGAGCATGTATACCAAATACCAATCGAATCTAGTGAAGCATACTTGAATGCAGCTAAGAACATCCTTATGTACTTAAGAAGAACTAAGGATGATTTCTTAGTGTATGGAGGGAATGATGAGTTGATCATTGAAGGATATATTGATGCAAGCTTCTAGATAGATAGAGACGACTTCCAGTCCCAATTTGGATACGTCTTCATTCTTAGTGGAGGGGTTGTGAGCGGAGGAGCACAAAGCAAGGCACGGTAGCTGATTCTACAACAGAAGTTTAGTACATTGCCGTAACAGATGCATCAAATGAAGTTGTCTGGATCAGGAAGTTCATCACTAAACTCTGTGTGGTTCCTAGTTGTGCTATGGCTATTGACATCTATTATGACAACAATGGTGCCATTGCCCAATCCAAGGAACCGTGTTCTAACTCCAAATCCAAACACATGCTCAAGAAGTACCATGGCTATCGAGGCTACGTTGAGAGAGGTGATGTGAAGCTGTGCAAAGTACATATGGATGACATCATTGCATATCCGTTGACTAAACCTTTACTAAGCCCAAGCATGAGAGTCACACTAGGGCTAAGGGTATTAAGCACATTGGAGAATAACTTTGAGAATGTATTGTTTTACATTATGGAGATTGTTTTCGTGAATGTTGAACTTTTAGTTATGCTTGTTGATTGAAATATAGTTTCATTATTATTTAATTGTGGTTTAGAATTAAATAAAATGTCCAAATGATTTATAATTCTCAAATAGGATCATCATAAGTGTTTTGATGAATGAAACCCCTTAAGTGAACTGAATGAATCATGAGTTGTCTATAGTCTAAGTCATTAAGTTGGACATAAATGACTAAATGAAGGCTATTTTGTAAGTTGATTGATAGCTCCAAGTTTCATGGGCTATAGAAACATAGAGATGTCTAATCAATTACATGGATATGTATGAGGATACATATTGGGCAGACCTACCTTATGATTCTTCAAATGAGTTGTAGAATTTTAAGCTGAAGGCTATTTCGTAAGGCGACTATAAGGCAGTGATCGAGATTGTTGAAAATTGAGTGAGAGCTATAGCCATACAAGATTGGAGAAGTCCTCCTATTTATATATATGTATATATATGAATAGGGATGATGTCTTGGCCACTTGAAGAGTAAGAACTGAAAATGCATGGTCGTGCTCAAATGGATTAAAACTAATCGTTTGTTTTGACAATTCAAGCTCAGAGTTCAAGAAATAATTTTAATATGGATATTGATTACCTTAGATGTCATCATATCATCAAATTGGACACTAAGAGACAAATGAATTGATATTGCACACTTGTTTAAGGACAAGTGGGAGATTGGAGGAATATGTGTCATTTAATCAAGATGGAAATTACTAATAATAGAATAGGATTAATAATGAAGATTTATAATCCATATATTTTAGGTAGTCTTAGTGATTTGTTAGAAGCCAACTATGACTTATGAGATAAATTAGATTTGACCCATTGCTATTATACCCAGGTCCTATAAGGTTACACACAATAGAGCAATTGAGCTAGATCAAAGCAACCCGAGGCCCATACTAGGAAATTTTGGCTATGGTAAATTAAGTAGAAGAGTGAGTTATTCATCAAGTAATAATAAAGTGTTATATAATTACTTGATGATATAAGGAAATTTATCTTTAGAAAAGATAATATATTGTATCAACCATAAATATTCCTTTTTTGGAACAAGGGAATTATCTATTATCTCATGTGTTGAGAAAACTCTCTCCCACCACTAACCCTAGACTGGCCGTGCACATCAAGAGGAAGCTTTGAGCTCTTTCGTCCCGTTTTAGCAAACTATGGTAAGGTGATCTAGTACCGTGCTCGTGTGGATCAAGTAGAGGAGTCACACTTGAGGCTCTAGTCTCGAGATTGATCCCAAACAAGAAGTTTTGCATCAAAAGATATGTTACCTTTTTCACATATATTTCGTATCAGTTTATGCATGAGATTCTAAGTAGATGTGGAAAACTACTTTTTAAAAATTCGCTTAAAAATCTAAATCCCTAAAAGAAATTAAGTAAAGTGTTAGAATTTTGAATCACTCTGTTTGAGGTTAAAACGAAATTATTATGAATTTTATAAAATCAGTTTTGCATAATCTGCGACATCGACTTAGAAGAATTTTAATAAGTTATTGAAAATTGTTTTAGTATTCGGTTTAAATTGGAGAATGACTCTAAATCACCTAAGTTTATCCAACATAATTTATATGCAAATATTAAAGTGTTTTTGGTCGGTTTTGAGTCTTACGAAATTGAGATTCTAAAACTTATACATGTGTGATGTATTGATTTGCATAATAGGGAATTTAAATCAAGAAGTTTCAATTATTGGTTACGTTTCAAGATTCAAGTGCTATTACTAAGATAAGTTCTGATCACTAATTCGTCATTTGTTTGCTTACGTGATTTTTGCTTAATACGTTCAATCTATGATAATTCGTGCATACACGTATATATCATTTGATGATTTGACATTTGATTCATTAATTGTGTTTAATTCAAATATGTATATATGAATATTGAATGAGTGTGATATGATGTGGATTCAACTATGTTTGCCATTCATGTAATTAGTGATCGTAAAAATAAACTGTGGGAAAACCTTTATATCAGGTTTGGCATGTTATTAGGATGCGGATGTACCACCCTTTAAAGTATGGGCAATGGCGACACCGGGTGATACGTAGTAAAGTTTTTTGTCACATTTTAGATGTTGATCCCGTCTTGAAGACAAGATCTTTCTTTCTTTGTACCTTTGTAACTTTGAATCCTCACATTTTTCCTCTTGAACGAATAATCCAAGTGAACTTGAATCAATCAAATAAGGTACACTATATTCTTTCTACTCAAGAGCACGAATAGTCTTGGGGGTGTAAGAAACACACATACACCTAGCCTAGTGTTTATGTCTTCAAATCTAATTTTCATTGGATGAAATAAACGTTCTTAAATAAAAAATAAGGTTCCAAAAGACTATGAGACTAAGCTAACACAAAATTCCTAAAGGCTAACAACGTAAAAAGTCTTGTGCAAAAATCCGAGTAAAAGTTAGGAAATAACACCGCCTCACATGGTCCACTCGTTGGAACGCATAGACCATAACAGGCAATAGAGAGCTTTGCACGTTTCGTGCATCAGACTGCACGAAGGCTACCTGGAACGGGCACATCACCACACTAACCTTGACTGGCTCCGGAATGTGATGCATAGTCCGTGCGTTGAGACGCACCGACCATTGTTCTAATTTTGAGTTTCTACATATATATTGTAAGTGCAATTGTTATCGTGATATACATATATGTGAGTTTCTAATTTTGAGTTTCTACTCAACTTTGTGGTAGTATTTAGGGCTTTTGGTGTATAATTACTGCGAATTTGAGAAGAAGGATAAAAAACCCTAAATTTATATGAATCATAAAGAACCCTAATTTCAATTTGTAACCCTAATTTGATTGATTCTTCAACTGGTTTTGTTTGTGTTTTCGAGTTGATAGTGCAACTGTGTTGCTTTTAGTTTGTTTGTTAATCTGTCTTGTTATGTTGTATTCAATTTTCAGTTTGTAAACTCTAAAACACAAACAAAACCTAGAATATTTATGGGTTTTGTTTGAAGAATCATGATCATTGAAGAAATGCAATTGCTTGGTGTTTTCCCCCCCTGGAATATTTCTGGGAAAGAAAACCATGTCACTTAGATCAAGACTAAATCAGGTTAAGAATCTTTCAAGATGTTTTGCCCCTGGAAATTGTTGCGCTCAACAATGCAATTGCTTGATGTCCGACTTTCTTAGTTTGATCAAAATTGATTATCAATGAACGCAAGTGTACTACATTGAGGATTCAAATCCTTTTATTTTGTGTAACTTGTTTTGCTTCTTTGTGAATCCTTGATAAGCATCATTTGTAAATGCATCTAAAAGTTGATATCTGAAAATGTAGATCATTTACAAAGATAGAGATGATTCTTAGATCTGGCAAGATAGATTGACAACAATAATAGAAGTTGATTCTTAATAGAAGTTGATATCTGAAAGAAGTTAAATACCCATAAATACTGAAAACAACACACCAACTGAATCAACTTCTATTATTGTTGGCAATCTGTCTTGCTGTGTTGTTTTCAGTATTTTTGGGTATTCAATTTCATTATTATTTTGTTTGTTAATCTATCTTGCTGTGTTGTATTCAATTTCAGTTTGTAAACTCTAAAACACAAACAAAACTCGGAAATAATGGGCATTCAATGCTTAGGATGCATTTCCATGATTAATGCTTAGGATGCATCAATGCTTTTAATTAATGCTAGGCATCCACATTGGTATGGTTGATTAATGTTTAGGATGCATCAATGCTTTTGAGCATGTGTGGATTCATTTCCATGAAGAAATTGCATTAGTATGGTTGATTAATGCTTAGGATGCATCAATGCTTTTGAGCATGATTTTGATCAATGCTTAGGATGCATAAATACTGTGTATTCAATACTAGACATCCACATTGGTATGGTTGATTAATGCTTAGGATGCATCAATGCTTTTGAGCATGTGTGGATTCATTTCCATGAAGAAATTGCATTAGTATGGGTTGAAGCAGCAATTGCATTAGTATGAAGAAATTCAACTCTGTTGGTATGATTGATTAATGCTTAAAAAATTAACTCTATTGTTGTTCCATGTTAGTGGCATTTGTAATGTGATAAATTATGTTATCAAACGCGTGCTTGATTGCATCAATATCTTCTCAAATGAAAAGCCTTCATGAAATTGGATGGATCTTGCTAATAATATTCCACTGGGTTTGAGATGGCCTAATCTGACTATTTGAGGGTTGTAATTTGAAGCGGTACTGTAGATCAAAGTAGTACTTAACAGTATTGATGTTATCCTAACACTTAGAAATTATGAAGACCTCCACTGTGCATTTCTTGGAAATGATGTTGGCCTAACACTTAGAAATGAAGTTGTCCTATCTCTTTTTCAAAGATGAAATCATGAAAGTATTTGCTTTCGGGCTATTAATTTGACTCTAAGAAATTGTTTTTATTTTACTACAATTATAAGTAAGAGGGGACTGTCTAACAATGTCATCATCCTCTAGTGATGGAGAGAGCAGTGTGTATGCATATGAATATGTACCGTTGCCAAGCGATGTGAGAGAATGGTTATCCGACTACAGCTCGGATAGCCCACCCATTGAACTTGCCTGGTGGCGGGTAATAAACTCTCCTTTTGAATAATTTGTTTGTGTTTTGGATGTAGTTTTTTGTTCTTGGATGTGGTATGCTCTCTATTTCGTTTGATCCATAAGAAAAACTTTTGCAATCACCTAAATTTCTTTATGAATTTCTGTTTCTATCTTCTTTATTCTTCCACTTCAGCTTTTGCTCTTGGATATCTAAATCCTCTGCACATAAATCAGTTTGATGGTTTTTTGGTATGTTTTGTTGTTAATCTTTAATTTATAACTTGCTAATTTATGATAGTTTGGATTACAAATGCTGTATATCAATCATTGCTAAGGGATAATTTTCTAACTTGCTAATTTCTAACTTGCTAATTTATGATCGTTTGCATTAAAATACTGATACTTGTGCATCTTTTCTTAGTTTTTTTTGTTGCAATCTCCTAACTTGCTAATTTATAACTTGCTAATTTTTGCAGTTTTCTGAATGAGTTTTCTGGATGTAGTTTCCTTTGCACAGAAAGCAGTTTGATGACTTTTCTAAATGAGTTAGGACTCAGTGTTTCTACAGTATTTGATGAGTTTTCTGAATGAGTTTTGGGGTGCATACTTGGTGAAACGACGTGCCTTCTCGTTGCAACACTTTGGTTGAACACGTCGTCCCACAAATCACTTAACTCTGGTGCGACTCCTTTCTTTCTGAATTGGTTGAACTTGTCATTCTTTTTCTATAATATAAAATAAATTATAAGAGATCACAATGTTTAGGAAATAAATGATAATGTTTAGGAATTTAAACTATTATTCCTTGACAGAATGTCCAATACAAATGGCTAACAAGAACAAATACCTTCCTTTGTCTATCCCACCATTCATCATCTAGAGTAACCATTCCAGTCTTTGAATCCAGCCAGCACCCGTCACCTTGTACCGTAGGTCGGACCACGCCCTCCACAGTTTTTTCATATGCTCCACTTTGTTTTTGGCACACTCCTTCCTTACCTTGAACCCCGTCTTTTTCTCAAACCCTTCCTTAATATCATTCCAATCAAATGCTTGACCATATCCATGTGTTCCCTGATATTCTTTGCAGACCTTTAGTAATGTCACCGTCAGAGGTTCAGTCCACACAAAGGCCTTGTCCTTTACTTTTCCCTTTCACTTAACCTCTTCTGCCATCTACTTTGTACATTGAAGACTTGCTCTAATTCAAAAAAACAAATATACACTTCTACACAATGCAGTAAATATTAATTAGGGGTTGTGGATATACCTTTTTCAATTCACTGTTTGGAACACCGTGCGTGGTTACCTCCACAAACAGCTTGAGCCAATCTAAGGAAATGGGGTCTTGTTATTATCACCTTATCTGCACATCAAAGCAATTGTTTTGAGAGTCATGAGCATGTGAAAATACCTAATCTTGTTCAAATATAAGAACATATCCAATAGAAGCATATGTTTTTTTGTTTAAAATCTGAATGATTTTCTCTCTCTAAAGAAGAAGAAAAATTATCTTTACCTGTTTGATTCACACATTACCCATAAGCTACCGTATCTCTATATATATACCATAACTCATAAGCAATTGCTTTGATGTGCATAGAAGGTGATAATAACAATTTGAAGTAGCCTAGACGAGAAGGATATTGTTTTATGGGTTCAATATCATGTGTGTGTTGTGTGTGTGTGACTATGCTTAATCAATTAAAATGGTCCAACAGAAATATTGTTCTCCAAATAGATGATACAACTACGAAAATCTGGATGAATCACAACAAGAACATATCTAATATGACATATATGATATATAGAGAAATTTGAACCTGACCAATCCATTTTGATTCATACAAAAGACAAATATATACACAGAGGGGCATATATACACAAGAGGAGAAGCACATAAGGGCAAATGACTCGGCAACGAGCCCCGTAACCAATCATGGAGACGCCGCATCCAATACACATAAACATCGTCCCTAACCTCGGCAACGAGCCAATACATAGTTTCCAACAGTCATGTAGTCTAATTTCAGAGACAGATTCTAAAGGTACATCATACCTACTTTAAATTACAAGAAAAATGGATTTGCTACATTTTGGTTGTGTTTGTAACTGGCACTGAGAATAGTTTATACTACTCAATTCATAGTTAAGACAAACCAATGAATCTTATATACTGTGCAATTGATTTGTAATGTAGTTATTGACTTAAGATGGGCATCCCCCGAACAACTAGATGAAAATAATGTTAACCTTCTTCCCATATATCCTAATGACAGATTCACAAGAAACACCGTAAGGAGTTTATGCTTAACACATCCAAACATTCAATTACTTCTATACATAGATTGTACATAATTAATACTACAAATAATGCAAGTTAAAAACACATCCTAACATGAAGCATTAACTAGACTATTAAGGGCATGTTCGTAACTGGCATACACTTCAGTATTTGGTTCAACAAAATAAAATTTCACTGCACTCTAACACATGTTGGTTGCCGAATGCCAATCTCATAGGATAGGGCCAATAAATTATACATCAACTAAGGTAAAGAAAACATCTTAGTCAATTAATTCAGTCAAAAACAAATTATACTTTTTAGTCTAAATGGTCAGAGAAACTTACTTTGATGAAAATTATTTACGAGCATAATTTTGAAAGATCTACTAACTTTGCTTTCTTTGCACCTACCAAAACCAATTACGCTACTACTTAGGTACTTATACAAGCCATGGAAGGGGAAATGTAGCAAATCCGTTTTTTCTTGTAACGAGCCTCGGCGAAGCACAAGAGGAGAAGAGGGGAATAGGAGAAAAGACTAACCTCGGCAACCACCAATTGTGAGGAGGATGATGGCAGCAACTGTGAATCGGGGGCAACTCTCCAACAAAATGCTTTGCATTTTGCTTTAGGTTAAAGTCAAGTGAGGGGCACATGTACCCCAAACCCCTAAAATCCCATACTTTTTTAGTAATTTTACATCCCAATTTTATTACTTCAACCCCTAAAAATTTAATTTTTACCGAACACCTCAAATTTCACTTCAGCTACCTAACTTCAACTTATACTTCCACTTCAGCTACTACTTCCACTTCAACTCCCTACCTACCGAACAAGCCCTTAAATTAATCTGAATCACTCTGTAAATAACTAAGTACGGTACACGACAATAATAAATATTACTCCCTCCGTCCCAAAATTAGAGTCCAGTATTCCATTTTGGGCGTCCCAAAATGTTTGTCCTATTTCCTTATTGGGCGGCCCAATAACCAATACTACCCACTTCCCAATACCCATCTTCCCACCCACTTTTCTCTCATTACTCTCCCCAACCACTCTCTCTCTCTCACTCTCCAACCACTCATTTACTCTCTCTCTCACTCTGCAGATCTCGAACTCTCTCTTCTTCTAGGGTTTCTTCCTCCATTTCCCAGATGCGCCGCTCTGTATCTTCCTAAGCTCGAACCCTCTCCTTCTTCTAGGGTTTCTTCTATGCAAACTCTTCCTCTTCTCTGGATTTTATCTCTTCGTCTTCTCTGGATTTCCTCTCCTCGTCTTCTCTGGACTTTCGATTTCATCTCTTCGTCTTCTGGATTTTGCATGTCCTATCTAAAGATGGATCCCGATTTGTGTTTCTCATCTGAGGGTCCCCTGAGTTCTCCCGGATCTGATTCATATGCTTGCTCCGAGTATCCTAACTGCGAGTGGGGTGGTGATTGTGATGGAAATTATACCTACAGTGACGGAGAAGATGGAGATCCAACTGTGGAGGGACGAGATGAGTCCTTGGAAACCCTAGAAGATGAAGTGGCGGTTGATCAGCCTCCTAAGTCCCCTGAGGAGACGCCGGAAAAATGAAATGATAAGTCCTCTTTGTCCTTGATCTATTAAGGCTAATTTGTTGATGGTTTATGGATGATTGTTTTTTGTGGTTGATGAGCTGCTGTTAAATGGGTGCATGCACTTTGTGGTTGATGAGCTGCTATTTTTTTGCATGTCTCTGTGTTAAGGCACGTGGATCTAAAGATGGTTTTTGTGAGTAATCCATGTTTTGTGTCCCCTGTGGATGATGATATGATGTTAGGCTTGTTGCCTGTGCTGTGTTTGAGTGATGTTCAAGTGTTGTTTGTCCCCTGTGTTAAGGCTCGTTGCATGTGTTGTGTTTGAGTGATGTCCAGGTGCTGTTTGTCCCTCGTGTTAAGGCATGTTGCATGTGTTCTGTTTGAGTGATGTCCCCTGTGTTGAGGCTTGTTGCCTGTGTTTTGATGAATCCTGAGATGAAATTTTGACATTGAGGCTTATATGTATATTAATGTTGTGAGATTCGATTTGTGTCAATGATGTTTGGGGACATCTGAGATTATTCTTCTTATCTGTTCTTTGATTTGTTTGATGCTTTGTTTCTGTAATTGTGATCAATGATGAAGTCTTTTTATGACTGAGATGCAATTCTGCAAAAATCATGCTCTAATATGCTATAAGAAACCAGTCTTAATTGACTGAATTGAGGCTTATTGGTATATTAATGTTGTGAGATTTGAGTTGTGTCAATGATGTTTGGGGACATCTGAGATTAGTTATTGTGATCTTTCATTGGTTGAATTGAGGCTATGAAAGTTATTGTGATCAATGATGAAGTCTTAAGATTGGTTTACTAAAAATTTTCAGTACTTATATATGGAGGGAAATTCTAATCTGTATCTTTGTCCATGAGTACAATATCTGTAACACCCCTAAATCGTAACCCTTTGGAAATGTATTACCGCCAGTGACCTCGGTTTCCACACCGAAGCCAGCCTATGCTTTACCGGTTTAAATACAAATCATAAACAATAATCATGATGTAAACACCAAAATCTTTGGTTAAAACATATGTCTGGGGATTACATCCCAATCCCCATAGGACAAAACAGAGTAATCAGCGGAAGTCTTTGCAAAGTATAATACAAGGGTCTTGATCGTAATGATCACCCGCCAAGGATCGCAACCTGATAAATCCATTAAAACACCGTTTGCTTTTATAGTCGTTCTAGCATTTGTTTCTCAGATTCTTATCTGATGTGCCGAATCGAACGGATGACACCAGCCAACTATGTAGAGAACAATTACGGTTGGTTAGTCTAATGAAGGACTATGCAAGGGTACAAAGCAGAGTGGTTCGAAGTAGTCGTATTAGGTTAGACTCATCGCTCCTCGAATCAAAACCGATAACGATAGTCAACCATCATACTCTACTAAAACATATGAAGAGGCATGATCAAGAGAAGATTCTGAAAGACCAAGTCTCACAGAAATCAATCCCAAAGAAGACTCTAATGAATTGAGTCTTATCGGAAATATGACAAATGTTGGGGAACATTAATTAATCATACAAACGTTCACAAACGACTTGATGTTTCGGTTCACGACCAACCTCACCGCTTAATGCGAATCCAGATTGGAAAGAGAACGGTACTCTGATCAAAGTCAAGACGAGCTTTCCTAGCCGCATTATTCCCTAGCTGTACTACTCGTCTGAGGTATAATAATCATGTGCTACGACGACACTTATCTTATTTAAATTCCAAAATGCGCATCACGTTATAGACTTTTAAATATATGTTTCGCCATGAGTGACATATATTGAGTATATGTTTCATCATGAGGGACATATAGGATATATGTTTCGCCATGAGGGACATACTCCTGAATGGGACGAATCCCAAGATTGTAGCATCAGTTAAGTGCCACCATCTCTATACCCGAGTATAGAGATCGGTCATGACCCACCAAATGGTTTTTGGGTTTATCACCCTTTGCACCATTAATCATTATTAAGAAACGACTAGACCTCGAATAGTCCATCGCTCCTACGAATACTCGTGCTAACTAAACAGTTCAACACAGTAATAATCATATCAAAGCCCTCCAGGCTAATATCATAAATATATATCTATAATAGCGTTGTTCTAACAGATATACAACCTATTATAATATCATAATTTAATCCATATCATTTATCAAAACTGATCCCAACAAAACAGTAAATCATTCCAAATCAATTAACAATCAAACTATTGATAATTAATGGAAATATGGAATGATGAGTAAGAGCGAACCGCCACTTGCCTTAGATTAGACTAAGCTTTAACAAGCTTAGAGATAACGGTTTCCGAGTCCGAAACCGGGACATATCCTGGACAATAATTCCCTCTGGAACGACCCATAACGAGATCCTAAGTTAGATTCAATATCTACATATATGAATCTAAAAGAATAGGAAAAGGACCAAAGGAGTCAAGCCTCGCCCCAAGCCAAACACACACGAACACACACCTCAGACAAGCTCACCGCGGGGCGCGGTGGAGCCTCTGCCGCGGGTGCGGCCACGTGCTAGGGGCTAGAGCTTCGACAGATTTTCGGGGAGAAACTTACCCAAATCGATTCGTTCGACTTCGATTCGTTGTGGTTTTGATCTCCCAACACCTTAGATATTTGAATAACACTCAAGATCACCTTTCTAAACGCTCAAAGGAGTTCGATCACCTTCTCTAACAAAGCTCAAAGCTTGGCAACAATGGAGGAATTTCAGAGGAGAGGATGAAGTTGCAGCTGAGTTATGGCCCTCTTCCTCAGCTCCCTCCCTCCTTTTATAGGCCAACCAAGCAGCTTACACTCAGGAGACAACAACCAAGAGGTGTCCCGTAGCCTAGGTGAGTCACCAAGGCTAGGTTCAGCTGCCGTCGAGTTGCAGTGCAACTTGCGAAGCGACAGCGCCTCACCGCGGGGTGCGGTGGCCTGGACGCTGGGTGCGGTGGCCGACTCTGTTACCGCCTCCAAAATTGGCCTTCGCCGCGGGTGCGGCCACTTGACCGCGGGGTGCGATCAAGGCCATTTTTGCCCCCTTTTGTCCGTTTCGTCCTTTTTTACCAAGGGGTAAAAATATTCTTAACTCCGGGTTAAATATATTCATACACGAACGACCCTTTTTACCCAAAAATACATTAACTGTATTTTATATTACTCAGAAAAATATTACAGAGATCAAACATCTCATAGAATGTCCGTACTTCTCTGAATTTAATCTGACTTGTAATATGGGCATAAGAAAATTCAAAATTTTCCTTACAAAATGAGGGATATTACAATATCTCTGTGGACTTCAGTTTTCTGTTTTTCTATTGGTTGTTATTGTGTACTGCTTGAATGCTATTGGTTGCCTTTGTTTTGTATGGATTACTCACTCTGCTAGTGTACTTTCCGTGCAAAACTCTGCACATTCTAATTGGACTTTCACATTGCCTTAATTCTTGTGGTAAAATTGAAAGTGGACTTGTTACTGAGATGCAATTCTTGAGATGTGTTTGATGCTTTGTTTCTGTAATTGTGATCAATGATGAAGTCTTTTATTACTGAGATGCAATTCTGCAAAAATCATGCTCTAATATGCCATAAGAAACCAGTCCTAATTGACTAATTTGAGACTTATTGGTATATTAATGTTGTGAGATTTGAGTTGTGTCAATGATGTTTGGGGACATCTGAGATTATTCTTCTTATTTGCCTTGTTACTGAGTTTCAATTCTTCAAAAAATTGTTGCTTGATGACCATTGAATTGTTTATGTTATAACTTACAAAAAAGTTTCTACTTTTAACATAACCTCCTAGTTATGTGAAAAATAGAAGCTTACCACAACAGTTTACACCAAAAAATACATATATGTAGGGGTCTGCTTGCTCATGATGACCTTGCTTCCTATTCACTTTCTTGAGTCTTTTGCAATGCATTTGTTGTTGTCTCTGCTTCAGTTTCTTGTGCACCACTATGAATTGCATCCCATGCTTCTATCACAGCCCAAAGTGGTGCAATTATTTCCCTTTGCATGTTTCACTGAGCCTCCAACCTCTTCTTATTTACATGTGGCAGATCATATTCATTTCCTCCTTTCACCTTTAATATCTCATTCATTACATATTGGAGTGACATCCATACATTACTTAGTGTTTTGGGGTCTAGCTCATAAAATGCTTCATCAACTGCCTCTAGCATCTTGTCAACATCCTTGGGCATCTTTTTGTGCATCAATGACTGAATACTTCTAAAAAAACCTAGGTCTAAGATGTTTAAATTAGGACTATTAGGAGGTTGTTGAATTAAAGTGAAAGTGAAACCATCTTGTTTATGTACCTCCTGCCATTGTACATCATGCTGAGTTATATGGGCCTTTGCATTATCTTGGTGAATGAATATAACTTTCTCCCATCCATCTGCTGGCCATTTTGCCTTGATTGCTGGAACAATCTGATTGATTAGCATGCTCCTTGTCACTTCCTTGTTGATTGATTCAACTATCCTAGTAACAATAGTCCCCTTCTCTCTGTTTTTGGATTTTCTTTTTGCTGCCTCTTTGTAAGTGAATGAGAAGATACCAATCTTCCCATCAAATGTGCATTGTCCCACTGCATTAAATCTTGGTCTTGCCACAACAGCAGTGAACATGACTTTGGGTATGAATTTCTTGAACTTGCAGCTCTGTACTTGCCCCTCTCATCCTGTGCTAGATATACTCTGTGTGACTTTTTGCTCTGATTAAACCACTTCTCATCCAAGTGAACGAAATCATACATTGGATAATACTGCCTCTTTGTCTCTGCTGTATCTCCTTGTAGTAGCATTAAAATCCATTCCAACCTTGTCTTCTTGTTTGCATCCTTCAATGAAGGATGTAGTGGATTTGAATGAGCCTTTATATGTCCCCTTTTAACCATCCTATGTATTGTGCTCTTTGAAATGCTTAGCTTGGAAGCTAAGTCCCTTATGCATGATCTGTCCCCCATATTGATTGCTTTGATTTGATCATCTACTACTTGAACTCTCTTTCTACCAGCATTGTGATACTTTGTACTGACATTGTACCTCTGATTTTCATTTCTTTGTTGCTTGCCTGTAGTCCATATTCTGCTTATGCTCCTTTTTGATGCACTGAAATGTTGTGCAACAACATTTATAGCTCCACGCTTAAGATGTCCATTTGTTGATCTTTCTAGAAGCCATTGTAGTATCTGCGTTCGTTGATCACTGTTGAGCCTCTTTGGTGGCTGATGATGACTTGATGCATGTGTTTGATGCTCTGTATCTCCATTAGATGATGACTGATGATGACTTGTGGCCTCTGCATCTGGTTGCTGATATTCCTCTTGATCTTCTGGTTCCATGTTAAGATAAAAAAGAAGATCACCTTCTTCCATGTCCCCAGCTGGTATGTTAAGAACAATTTGGATGTCAGCTTCTTCATGTTCCTGTTCGACATCATCAATGTCTTCATAATGTGGAAACCAAGCATCATTTAAATCAAAGTCTGAAGCCATGAAGGATGGGCAATGATGCTCTCTCTCTCTCTCTCTCTCTCTCTCTCTCTCTCTCTCTCTCTCTCTCTCTCTCTCTCTCTCTCTCTCTCTCTCTCTCTCTCTCTCTCTCTCTCTCTCTCTCTCTCTCTTCTCTGAGATTTATTTAAGTTGAAGCTTAAGATTGGTTTACTGAAAATTTGGGGGTACTTATACCTAGAGGCCTCGTATTCTCTGTATTCAGATTGCTGGAACAATCTGTAGACTTTAGTTTTCTGTTTTTCTATTGGTTGTAATTCTGTACTGCTTTAATGTTTGTTATTGGTTGCCTTTGTTTTGTATGGATTACTCACTCTGTCATTATACTTTCCCTTGCAAAACTCTGCAGATTCTAATTATACTTTCACATTGCCTTAATTATTGTGTTAAAATTAAAAGTGGACTCTAATTTTGGGACGGAGGGAGTATTCGGCTGTAAAATGAAATTGGAGACGATAATTTTCCGACAAGATCTGCACATAAACAATTCCAAACAGTTGTTGTAAGTAGCAAGATGATCGATGCAGAAGGCGAGTACAATTTTAAGGGTGTTGCTACTTGCTGCGCTGTACGTATTTCTTAAAGACGCATTCACGTGCGCCGGACAGCGATTCCCGGGCAGTGCTTCTCTACCGCCTGCCACCGCAATTCGTATCATCTCATCGTTCCGATTTCTGATTTTAATAATGTCATTTTACGTTATGATATATATTGAAAGGTTTTATTTTTTTTGGGTAGAAATATCTCGTTATGTGTTTAGCATGTTGAACCATAGCAGTCGATAATGTACAAATAATGGTAGTGAATGAAAAGAATGTTATAAATGAGTTTTTATTCAGAGTAGGCATTCTTTCTGTTAGAAATAATCAATCTATTTCTAGTTATTACAAATAAAGAAGATGAAGAAGAATGCGGGTGTGCATTCTTATTTTGAGGAACACAAATGGGAAAATGAATTAGTGATGGAAATTAAGAGTTGCTTAATATCACTAGTTATTTTTAGGTGTTTTAACGTTATATATATCTTTGAGTTTTTCATTTGTAATCATCCAATTCCAGGAACAAGAACATAGAGAAAAGCTAGTTTAGATTAAAACAGAAAAGCTTTTGAGAGTTCTTTGTTGTAAGGGAAAATTGGGCTGAGAGTTATTGTAAACTTTTAGTTACCTTTCTAATAGAAGCAGTTTTAGAGTTATAAATATTGTGTGATATTTTCTCTATTGTCTTGCATTCCCACAAATCTGATTAATAGGAAAAGTTGCGTATTTTTCCCAACAATTGGTATCAGAGCGTTGGTTGTAAACAATCCACATAAAGTCAGATTTGAGTGAGAGCAATGGCTGCAGAAGATAGAAAGGTGAAACTCGACAAGTTCGATGGTGCAGATTTCGGATTTTGGAAGATGCAGATCGAAGATCACTTATACCAAAAGAATCTTTATCAACCTCTGTCAGAAAATAAGTCAGAGAGTATGAAGGATGAAGATTGGAAGATTCTTGATAGACAAGCCCTTGGAGTTATACGATTGACGTTGTCACGCAATGTTGCTTTCAATATAGCAAAAGAAACGACCACATCGGGTCTTATGGCAGCACTCTCAAATATGTATGAGAAGCCATCAGCCTCCAACAAAGTTCATTTGATGAGGCGACTATTCAATTTGCGAATGACAGAAGGCGCATCGGTAGCTCAACATCTCAATGGACTCAATACGGTCACAACCCAATTGAGTTCAGTTGGGATTGAATTCGATGAAGAAGTACGAGCCTTGATATTATTGTCTTCTATTCCAGAGAGTTGGAATGCTACCGTCACGGCTGTGAGTAGCTCATCAGGAAGCAATAAGTTAAAGTTTGATGATGTTCGTGATCTGGTTCTCAGTGAAGAGATCCGACGAGGAGCGTCGGGTGAATCATCAACCTCTTCAGTTTTACATACAGAGTCAAGAGGAAGAAACTCAACCAGAGGATATGGACGTGGAAGATCAAACCATCAAGGTGGATCAAGGGATACAAGGTCAAAATCAAGAAATCATAATAATTCCTCTACCTCGAAAACCATCGAGTGTTGAAATTGTGGGAAGACCGGGCACTACAAAAATCAGTGCAAAAGTGCACCGAAAAACCAGGAGATGAAGGCAGAGGCGAATGTTACATTTACCTCAGAAGAAGATGATGCATTGATATGCTCTCTTGAGAGCAAGGAAGAATCTTGGGTGGTAGATTCAGGAGCATCGTTTCATGCTACTTGGAAGAGAGAGTTCTTCGAGGAGTATGTCTCAGGAAACCTTGGAAAAGTGTACCTCGGTGACGATCAACCTTGTTCGATTGTCGGTAAAGGTGTAGTGAAGATCAAGTTGAACGGGTCTGTTTGGGAGCTGAAAGATGTCAGACACATTCCCGATCTCAGAAAGAACTTGATATCAGTAGGCCAATTGGCAGATGAAGGTTATGACACCAACTTCCGTGGAGATACGTGGAAGGTTTCAAAGGGTGCAATGACTATAGCTCGAGGTAAAAAGAACGGTACTCTTTACCTCACAGCAGGTGCGTGTTGTTCCATTGCAGTCGCAGTGGGAAATGAAGATTCCAATATGTGGCACCAGAGACTTGGCCACATGAGTGAGAAAGGGATGAAGCTTATGCATTCAAAGGGAAAACTCCCAGGTGTACAGTCAGTAGGGATAGACATGTGCGAAGAATGCATACTTGGAAAGCAAAAGAGGGTGAGCTTTCAGACAAATGTTAGAGCCCCAAAGAAGGAAAGACTAGAGCTTGTCCACTCCGATGTTTGGGGGCCAACGACTACTTCATCCTTTGGCGGGAAGCACTATTATGTGACTTTCATCGATGATCACTCTCGGAAGGTATGGGTTTACTTTCTAAGTCACAAGTCAAAAGTTTTTGAGGCTTTCAAGAGATGGAAAGTGATGGTTGAAAATGAGACGGGTGTGAAAGTTAAAAAGCTCAGAACCGACAATGGTGGTGAGTATGTAGACACCATGTTCAAAAACTTTTGCTATGAGCACGGGATTCGGATGGAAAGAATAGTGCCGGGAACGCCTCAGCAAAACGGTGTAGCTGAGCGTATGAACCGAACATTGACAGAAAGAGCCAGAAGCATTCGTATACAGTCAGGTCTACCAAAGCAGTTCTGGGCAGAAGCAGTCAATACGGCATGTTACTTGATTAATCGAGGTCCATCGGTTCCGTTGCAGTTCCAGATACCAGAAGAGGTATGGAGCGGAAAAGCAATAAAGCTGACACATTTGAAGGTTTTCAGTTGTGTCGCATATGTGCATATTAGTGATCATGGCAGGAATAAGCTTGATCCTAAATCTAAGAAATGCACGTTCATCGGCTACGGAGAAGATGAGTTTGGATATCGCCTTTGGGATGATCAAACCAAGAAGGTGATCCGTAGCAGAGATGTGATTTTCAATGAGAGAGTCATGTATAAGGACAAGAATAATAGTGACGCCAGCGACTCAGGAGAGAGTGGGCCAACATTTGCAGATGCAAATTATATTCCAGATAGTCCTATGACAGAGCCAATCATGAAAAGTCCTCAGTCAGAGGGACTTGTCGGACATAGCAGTGTGCAACAGTTAGAGACGCCACAACCTTCTACTCCAGCTCCTGGATTAAGAAGGACTTCCCGACCTCATGTTCCTAACAGGAGATACATGAGTTATTTGTTGTTGACAGATGGAGGGGAGCCAGAATGCTACGATGAAGCATGTCAGACTGGTGATGCAAGTAAGTGGGAGCTTGCAATGAAAGACGAGATGTAGTCTTTGACTTCAAACCAGACATGGGAACTAGCTGAGTTGCCCATAGGTAAGAAGGCACTTCACAACAAATGGTTGTACCGGTTGAAGAATGAGCATGATGGCTCTATCAGGTACAAAGCTCGACTAGTTATGAAAGGGTTTCAGCAAAAAGAAGGTGTTGATTACAACGAGATTTTTGCTCCTGTTGTGAAGCTCAATACTATAAGATCAGTGCTGAGTATTGTTGCCATTGAAGATCTTCATCTTGAGCAGTTAGACGTGAAAACTGCATTTCTTCACGGAGAGTTAGATGAAGAGATATACATGCACCAACCAGAAGGATTCTCAGAAAAGGGAAAAGAGAAGATGATGTGCAGACTCAAGAAGAGCTTGTATGGCCTTAACAAGCTCCGAGACAGTGGTACAAAAAGTTTGATGGCTTCATGTACAATGAAGGTTTCCAGAAGTGTAACGCCGACCACTGTTGCTACTTCAAAAATTATCAGTCCAGTTATATCATATTGCTACTATATGTTGACGACATGTTAGTAGCAGGTTCTGATATGAATGAGATTAGAAGGCTAAAGCAGCAATTGTCAAAAGAGTTTGACATGAAGGACTTGGGTCCAGCAAAGAAGATTCTTGGAATGCAAATTACAAGAGATAGGCAGAAAGGGACATTGCAGTTGTCTCAATCAGAGTACATCAAACGTGTCTTGCAAAGGTTCAACATGAGTAGTTCCAAACATGTTAGTACACCTTTGGCAAGTCATTTTCGCTTATCCAAGGATCAGTCGCCTAAGACAGAAGAAGATAGAGAGTTCATGGCTAAGGTTCCTTATGCCTCAGCCATTGGGAGTTTGATGTATGCTATGGTCTGTACAAGACCAGATATTGCACATGCAGTGGGAGTTGTCAGCAGGTTTATGTCAAATCCAGGGAAAGGTCACTGGGAAGCAGTAAAGTGGATTTTGAGGTATCTACAAGGCACGACAGAGAAATGTTTGTACTTTGGTAAGGGTGAACTAAAAGTGCAAGGGTATGTAGATGCAGACTTTGGAGGTGAAGTTGATCATCGGAAAAGCACCACGGGTTACATATTCACTGTTGGAACTACAGCTGTGAGTTGGATGTCGCAACTACAGAAGATTGTAGCTCTATCCACTACAGAGGCAGAGTATATAGCAGTGACTGAAGCCAGTAAAGAGATGATATGGCTTCAAGGTTTGTTAATAGAGTTGGGATTCAAGCAGGAGAATAATGTGTTGTACAGTGACAGTCAGAGTGCAATACACTTGGCAAAGAATTCAACATTTCATTCCAGAACTAAGCATATTGGACTCCGATATCATTTCATCAGATCTTTGTTAGAAGATGAAGTTTTGAAGTTAGAGAAGATCCAAGGAAGCAAGAATCCTGCTGATATGTTGACAAAGACAGTGACGGTGGATAAATTGAAGTTGTGCTCAACTTCAGTTGGCATACAAGAGTAACAAGACCAGAAAGTTCTGCTGCATAGAACGAGGTGTGAAGATAGATTGAAACTAGTCTTCAAGTGGGAGATTGTTAGAAATAATCAATCTATTTCTAGTTATTACAAATAAAGAAGATGAAGAAGAATGCGAGTGTGCATTCTTATTTTGAGGAACACAAATGGGAAAATGAATTAGTGATGGAAATTAAGAGTTGCTTAATATCACTAGTTATTTTTAAGTGTTTTAACGTTATATATATCTTTGAGTTTTTCATTTGTAATCATCCAATTCCAGGAACAAGAACATAGATAAAAGCTAGTTTAGATTAAAACAGAAAAGCTTTTGAGAGTTCTTTGTTATAAGGGAAAATTGGGTTGAGAGTTATTGTAACTTTTAGTTACCTTTCTAATAGAAGCAGTTTTAGAGTTATAAATATTGTGTGATATTTTCTCTATTGTCTTGCATTCCCACAAATCTGATTAATAGGAAAAGTTGCGTATTTTTCCCAACACTTTCAAACTTAAATCTAAACTCGTTCAAAAGAAATTTCAAAAATAGATTAACGTTGTAGGTTTGAAATAAGACGTATTATAAAAAATGAAAGAATCGTTGTTCGAAACGACTTACTTTTGAATAAAACTCTGGCAATCAAGAAAAAAGAGTTTTCGTTAAAAGAATAAAGAAAAGATATAAGTTCCTATTGAAAACAATGACTTATAATTTTTAACTTTAATCTAAGAAAGAGAGTTCGTTTTCTATTAAAAAAGTGTGAAAAAAATATATTTTTAGAAAAAGATTCTCAAGCAACACCTACGATTCAATAACCATATAATTTCACCCGATTCATATCGAATAAGCGAATCGAAAAACATAAACAAAACCCTAGAAAATAGATAAATAACGAGAAACGGAGGGAAACCCTAGAAAATAGAAAAAACAAGAGCCCTAAGGCGAAGCGAGGAGAGATCAAGAAGAGGAGGGTCAAGGAGAAGAGGAGAGTCGCATCTGATTTGTTTGAGTTTTTTATTAAAAAAATAAATGAAAATTGTGAATAGTTAACGATTTGGGTATTTATGTAAGACCCGAAGCCTTAGAAGCGTCATCGCATGTCAACTATGAGACTTCCCACCGGCCACTTAAACCCTTGACGACATCGTCAAGGCCCAAAGATCATCCTTTAAGTCGAGCGGCCACGCTCAAGGCCAAATCCACTCGTAACTCAAAGTCGGCTTTGATACCATTTGTAAGACCCGAAGCCTTACAAATGATATATCACACGTACACGGGTACAATTTAGAAAAAACTCACTAGTTAATTAACATTTTTTCATTTTAGAGTTTGTTGTAATTTTATCAATGTAGTTTTTTAGTAATTATATTATAGGATAAAATAACAAGGGTTTCTTGTATCTTTATTATCCCTTAATTTGTAGAAGAAACATGGTATATGTATAAATGAGAGCAGTTGATAAACAATTAAAGCGTAACGCAGAGAGGTTAGTAAGGGAACTTTAATTAAAATCATAAAGTGTATAAGAAAACAAGAGCTGACGCTTAACGCAACATGAAGTAGCCAAACTAGGAAACATATACTGCACTCGATCATAGTATTTGTAGCTGCCACTTTCACCTAGCTAATTAATTAACCCTAATAATCAAACAAAAGAAAATATAATAAAAGAGAAGATTCGATCTTTTTCTTAAAAGAATGACCTTGAGAGCATCAATTACATTATAAAACCTCTACATACAATGTATCTCACTCTTATAATCATATTATAAACATTTTAAAAATTGCTTCCGACTTTTTGCCAGTGGAATTTTGGGATCCCACTCTGGTTTTCTATCATTCATTCCTACACGCATGCATGATACCCTCCTCAGATTATAATCAAAATATAGAATATTTTCTCCTTCCGTTCATCAATATATGTGATTTTTTTAATAAATATTTATCATTTTGAATTTTTATGTAATAATTTATTAATAAATTATAGGATATGTTATTGAAAACTCTATTTTAATAACACTTTCTATGTAATATTGGTTAATCAAGTGGATAGTTATTAAATTATTCATTTTAGAAAAAAAAATTGTAAAACTTATTAATAATTGTATTTTTAAATAATTATATTAAAACCAGAATGAGTATTAAGAATGTATTGTTTAGAATAACCATAAGATTTAAATAATAATCTCTCTCATACATTCTAGAACGAATTTATTTAAAATCTAATACTAAATAATTAAAAGTCTAGGAATCAAATCACATGCACTGTTTACTTGTTGTATATACAATTATACATATATACTGTATATAAAAGAAGCTTGCTTTCCTCATATCTTCCCACTCCAAACCATTCAATTTCTCCCTCCTCCTCCCCCGCCACCAACGCCCCCGTTGCTCCACCGCTTAAAATAGCTTCTCCGATGGCTTCCGCCGTGTTTTATTGCGGATCGGAAGAATTCAGCGGCTTCAGCCACCAGCAAATTGGTGGTGATCAAGAGCACTTTCTAGAGGCTTGTTTCATGTGCGAAAAGCCACTGGGCTTAAACCGTGACATTTTCATGTACAGGTTTGTTAATCTAGTTTCAAAATGAAGTAATTAATTTGATGACTTGAATCAAGGATTTATTTTATTGATTGATTTTAACATGAATTTAATCTAATCTGACAGGGGAAACACAGCGTTTTGTAGCCACGAGTGTAGGCAAGAGCAAATTGAGAGAGACGAGGCGAAGGAGAGAAGGAGGAATCTCTCGGGTTCCGTGAGAGCGCTGAGGAAGACCGCCCCTTCGCCGGCGGGATCCACCGCCGCCGGAAGCGACGACAGGTCCACGGTGGCCGGAGCTGTTAGCGTTGCCTGATTTGATCGGGAAATATTGTACGCGCGTTCATTATTATATAATTGATAAGTAGTGACCAGATTATTGAGCTGTGTATAGATGCATATCGACGAATTTGATCGATCTTTTTTTGTAATTTGATCGATCATGATCGTGTCCACTGCATTCGATCTTCTTCATTAATTTTGGTTTTGATCTGGTGAGGATGAGACAAACTTTGAAATTTTGGTTTCATATGTATTTGTTATAAACTTATAATCAATTTCAAAAATTCCTATTCTTAACTTATTTGATTAATGTTGCATTTAAGACGATGCGTCTAAATGAATATGCTCGATTTGAACATTCGACCCTGGCATAGTTACATAAAAAGTTAATAAATATCAATTGATATTAATTATTAATTACTTTGGAAATGAATTGAACGAGAGATATAACAAAAAAGGAAAACAAAGAAGATTAGTTTATTTCCATAATGGGACTTAGAGAGAAGGACTAAAAACCCCCAAATACAACCTCCCACCTGTTGGTTCTCGTATTTTTAAGCAAGAGAAAAAAAAAAAAATTTACGACAAAAAACTTAAGTTATCAAATGAATGCGATTAATATGTGCAACGACTGACGAACGCGGCAAATGCACAGAACAAAGAACGCGATGAACATAAACAATCTATTTTCTTATTTATGGTGGAACACTTTACACTTCATCTCACAAATACACAAGAATCAACACATATCTTGAAACGATAAAAAAACGATCTCTCGGATGTTTCTTTTCGCTTCCAAAATCTGTGTTGGTTCTTGTGTATTTGTGAAATGAAGTGTAAAGTGTTCCACCATAAATAAGAAAAGAGGTTGTTTATGTTCATCGCGTTCTTTGTTCTGTGCATTTGCCGCATTCGTCAGTCGTTGCACATATTAATCGCGTTCCTTTGATAACTTAAGTTTTTTGTCGTAAATACTTTTCCTTTCCTCTTGCTTAAAAATACGAGAACCAACACTGGCGCCGTCCGTAGGGACTTGTCCTCACACTAGGGCGACTTGGTTATCTCTGTGAATGCGATAGAAGAAGATGTCCAGTCTTAATGAGTTCGAGTGGTTAGAGTTCGAGGCGGGGAATCCTGGTCAGGATTGGTATCATTCATCTCCCCCAGAGGTTTGGTGGCATCCTTACCCACCTCCAGTCCAAGGTTATCCACCTCCCCCTTGGGCTGGAATGCCGTATATAGCCTCATCGCCGGTGTTTCATCAGTTCATGCCACAACCCGAGTATGTACCGCGTCATCAAGCTCACCCTGAGTTTGCACATGAGGGAGGTCATCCAGGCTGCTCAACTTGTCATGGTGGCCACTCTCCGCCAAGCCATTTCTCAAGTTCCCCATATCACCGCGATGATCCTGGAAGCGAGGACCATCCTGCGATGTCAATATCAATCTCTCAAAGGGGCTCATCGTGTCCCAACAAGCACGAGCAAGTGATTAATCGACGAGAAGACGCGCTGGACGAAGAATTACAAAACCTCTCCATCTTCTCAGAAGCAGTTAGGCGCGCCCCTGTCCCAAAAAGATTCCGATAGCCTACCATTGAAGCTTATGATGGGCTGTCCGATCCTAATGAGCACGTCCAGGCCTTCCTGAGCCAGATGGAGATGAATGATTTCAACAATGCTATGTTTTGTCGTTCGTTCCCCTCCACCTTGAAAGGGACCGCTCTCTCCTGGATGATGAATCAACAGCCAGGTAGCGTCTGGTCCTTTTCTAAGATGATTCAAGCTTTTAAGACTCATTTCAATAACGCGAAGAAGAGGAATAAGACAATTCAAGATTTGTTTTCGATAAGGCAAGGGGCAGAGGAATCGCTGGGCGAGTTCTTCACACGCTTCACTAACGTTGCATCCCAAATCACACACCTGGAACCGGTGATAGCGTGTGAAGTATTGATGAACAACTTGGCCGATGGACAGTTCAAGTTATCCGTATACCGCGAACAACCTAAAACTTATGATAAACTGCAAAGTTACATTTCACGGCAAGTTTATGCGGAAGAAGTGGTTAGGGGTAAAGGAGGGAAGACACAACAAATCAAGTGGGACCGCGTCCAGACACCGAAAGAGAAAGATAAACGTGAAGTCAGGCCTCCTCTGCCAGATAAAAATAAAGCGTGGGATGATAGTCGCCCTCCAGTCAGAGACGCATATGGGGTCGGTAAAACAGAGCATCGCGAACATCTCGCGGCTTATCGACAACTAGGGCGAGATACCAGGTCGCCTCAACGTAGTAACTCTCGCGATTATTATGGCAATCAACATGATAACCGTCGAGAGTCTAATGCGCGTGATAAGAACCCGCGTTAGGGTGGACAATCATCATGGTGGAAACTCAGTCCTAGCCAGAAACAGAGTCACCCTGACCCAACACCTCGCCCTGATGGTTATATCAACACTATAGCGGGGGGCCCCTCCCTCGCGGGATCCAGCAATCAGGAGAGAAAGAGATATGCAAGAGAAATCCATCATGCCCCTTCCGTGTTTAGCATTGCCCAGTCTTCTCAACCCCATCCTAGCCTTGTATTCACAGAAGAAGATGCATAAGGTCTACACATGCCCCACACAGATCCTCTAGTAATCCACGTGCAGCTGGGAACAAAGATGGTGAGGCGTGTTTGTGTTGACTCCGGTGCATCGGTAGATATCCTTTACTTTGACGCATTTGAATAGTTGGGGATATCTCCTAATGCCCTCAAACCCTTTGCGGGCAAGCTGATCACTTTCTCAGGGAAGAGGTGGATGTAGCAGGAACGATAGAGATGAAAATGATGTCGGGAACCAGTCCAGTTTGACGCATGGAAGACATCAAATTCACTGTGGTTCGTCTCCCTGCAACTTACATTGTCATAATGGGCCGCGTTTCGATTATGAAATTCCAAGCGATGCTTTCCATCTATCACCTGAAATTGAAATTCCCTGTGGGCGATAAGGTGGGAGAATCCCGAGGACATCAAGAAGAAGCTAGGGGCTGTTACTTGTCATCCTTGAAATCGAGAGCGCGAACTCCCATTCTGATGATTGAACAACAAGACACTAAGCTCGAAGCAGAAGACCGCGTTCCCATCAACACCCAGGAATTTGAGAAGATTGTACTAAATCCATTTGAAAATCAGGAAGAGAAACTATACGTAGGAAGTTGCATGATGGGCCTTCTTGCGCAGAAACTAGAACGCTTGCTCGCAACCTCGTGCGATGTTTTTGCCTGGGCTATTGAGGATTTGAAAGGGGTCCCATCAATAGTAGCCGTCCATTCCCTCAACGTGGATCATGCTGCTCGTCTGGTAGTCCAAAGAAAGAGAAAGATGAATGAAGAACGCGCTAATGTAGCCAATACCGAGGTCGAGAGGCTGCTCCATGCATGATTCATTCGTGAAGTCAAGTATCCTAAATGGTTGTCGAATGTGGTTCTGGTAAAAAAAGCCAAAGCGAAGTGGAGAATGTGTGTGGACTTCAAGGATTTGAATAAAGCTTGTCCCAAGGATAGTTATCCATTGCCTTACATAGACGATCTTGTTGATTCTACCGCGGGAAATTCGACGTTGAGCTTTTTAGATGCTTATTCCGGTTATAATCAAATTCAGATGGACCCCTGTGATGAAGAAAGTACAGCGTTTATCACCAACCAAGGCACTTTCTGTTACAAAGTCATGCCTTTCAGGTTAAAGAACGCGTGAGCCACATTCCAACGGCTTATTGACCGCGTGTTCAAGGATCAATTAGGAAAAAATGTGTCGGCCTATGTAGATGACATTGTGGTTAAAAGTCCCACTAGTGAACGACATCTTGAAGATCTGCAGGAAGTGTTCGAGACATTGAGGAGATTCAGACTGAGCCTGAATCCAGAGAAGTGTGTGTTTGGAGTGGACTCAGGCAAGTTTCTTGGCTTCATGATTAGCGCCCAAGGGATAGATGTGAATCCTGAAAAAGTTGCAGCAGTTACCGCGATGAGATCCCCGAAATCAAGAAATGAGATCCAAAAGCTCAACGACGCGATCAATTATCTGAGTTGATTCTGCTCCCGGTTAGCCGACCGCGCTCTGCCTTTTTTCTCCGCTTTAAAGAAGAGCGGGAAATTTGTGTGGACTGAAGACCTAGAGCATTCCTTCCAAGATCTTAAAACCTACCTAAACCTGCTACCCACTTTCTCCCCTCCCAAACGCGGTGAGGATCTCCAGCTTTATCTCGCGGTCAGTCCTATAGCTGTCAGCGTAGTTTTAACCAGAGAATCCTGCTATCATGTGTACTTTGTTAGTCGAGTATTGCAGCCTGTGGAGCAAAGATATTCCCTAGCTGAAAAGGTCGCGTTGGCAGTGGTGTCGGCAGCTCGGCGTTTAAGGCCATATTTCCAAGCACATTCTATTCAGGTTCTATCTGACTTCCCTTTACGTCAAATTTTGCATCAACATGCTCTCTCAGGCCGGATGACGAAGTGGCCTGTTGAGTTATCTGAGTTTGATATCTCCTATTTGCCGTGTTCGTCAGTCGTTGCACATATTAATCGCGTACCTCTATCAAGGCACAAGCTTTTGCTGATTTCATAGTAGAGGGAAGCTTCATTATCGCAGACAATCCTGGTTCAGAAGAATTGAAGGTCTTTGTGGATGGTTCAAAGAGTGACTCGGGAGGCGTGGCCAGAATCATACTGGAAGGTCCTGCATCCTTTGAAGTCCAGTATGCCCTTAACTTTGCCTTCCCAGTTACGAACAATGAAGCTGAATATGAAGCGCTTATTGTTGGTCTGGAAATGGCTCTCTTAAATGGCGCAAGAAAGGTTCATGTTTTCACTGATTCTGAAGTAGTAGCAAGGCAAGTGATGGGTCAGTATGAAGTTAAGACCGGATCCCTCCCAGATTATTGCTTGAAAGTTTAGTCGATGGCTTCATGCCTTGACGCGTTCGCTGTGGAGTCTATTTCGCGTATATCCAATACGAGAGCAGATGCACTCTCAAAATTAGGCACCGCGTTGCCACTGGAAGCTGGTAATAGAGTATTGGTAGAGAGAAATATGTTGAAAAGAGTGACTGATCATGTGATGAACATCCATCTTGAAGACAACTGGATGCACCCCATCACCCAATATATTGATCAAGGTATACTGCCTGGCAATGTTCAAGAAGCCATAAAGCTCAAATCCAAAGCCGCGCGATACTGCACAAGGGGAGGTAGGCTCTACCAGAAGGGATTTGTTGAAGTTGACCTATTATGCGTTGATATGAGAAAGGCAGCTGAAATCCTTAAAGAAGATAATGAAGGAATCTGTGGGGGCCATCCCGGTTGGAGATTGCTAGATCAAAGCATCACCCGTATGGGGTATTTCTGGCCCACCTTGAGAACTGATTCTACCAATTACGTCAAACAATGTGACAGGTGCCAGAGATACGCGAGCATTCCTCACCTTCCCGCATCAAACCTAGAACCAATCCTCGTAGGCTACCCATTCGCCCTCTAGGGAATGGACATCTTAGGCCCTTTCCCAAAAGCCGCAGGGTAAACGCGGTACATCCTGGTTATTGTGGATTATTTCACGAAATGGGTCGAAGTCGAAGCCATGGCAAAGATCACCGCGCCTAAAGTGTGTTCCTTCCTCTGGAAGAATCTCATATGCCGTTTTGGAGTTCCAGATCTATTATCACAGACCATGGTCCTCAGTTTGACAACCAAGAAGTACGCGATCTTTGACTATCCTTGGGCATCTCATTAAAATTTTCATCTGTCGCCCATCCCCAATCTAATGGGCAAGTTGAAAATGTGAATGCACGCATCCTTGATGATTTGAGAAGAAGGTTAACTAGAGCTCAAGGAAGATGGGCCAAATTGCTACCTCTGGTCCTCTGGATGTATCGCACCACAGCGCGATGAGCTACCGGGGAAACCCCTTTTGCAATGGCTTATGGAACTGATGTTGTAGTCCCCGTGGAAACACTGGTCCCTTCTGCTCGAGTATTTTATTTCAACCAAAAAGACAATGAGGAATCTCTCAAGCTAGACATGTACTTAAGAGAAGAACTACGCGACATCGCCACTGTAAGGTTAGAAGAGTACAAACGAAGGACCACATCCTATTACAACAAAAAGGTGCGACCACGTAATCTCAAGAAAGGCGACCTTGTGTTACGACGTGTTGATGGAGGAAAACTTGATCCAACATGGGAGGGCCCTTATCTTCTAGGGGATGAAGGAGCTTTTAAACTGCGGAACGAAGATGGAATAACATTGTCTAAAACATGGAATGTTGCTCGCCTTAAGAAGTACTATATGTAAAAATGCTATAATATACTGCAACATGTGTAAAATAAGTAGTTCAATAAATAAAACATCATCCTCGTGACGACCTCTTGTACAAAAAACTTCAAGAAACGGGTGAGATCCCTCAAGCTTAGGCTTGGGGCTGCCACCGCATTAACTTCAAAAAACGGGTGAGATCCCTCAAGCTTAGGCTTGGTGATGCGAAAACCCCTTCGGAATGGCTTCGCTTGGGATGGATCTAGGTAGAATGCGGATAAGGACCGACTCTTGTGGATTGGGTGAAGGATGATTCCAACAATTAATTAGCAAATGGTAGTTTACTAATTAATTTTGTATTCAGCAGTGACTTCTCGACCGAACAACGAAGGGCAGGGAATGGCTTGCTCGTCAATGGCGCGCTCGGCGACTGGAGACTGATCGGAGAGGAACACCGGAGGGAAGGACGGGGAACGCGGGTCGACGGAGAAGAACTGGACAGGAGACGATATCCCGAACGGCACAGGACTGCCGTTCAACGCCGACTGGACGCCGGAAGGGATGAGGCGAGGTGGATAGGGGAAGTGCGGTTCCGGCGGCTTGATGAAGGAGGAGATCATCACCACCGTCGATGAGGCAACAGTGAATTCCGATCAGTGGATGAAACGAATAGGAGAAAGTACGTGGAGGCAGTGCAAGAGTATTGGGGTTAGGGTTGACGTTGAGCAAGGGGTGGATAAATTCTCACAACAAAGCTTGCTTCAATTCAACGTGACAAAATTAGGGTTCCAAGTTTCAATATAAAGGCTCCTAAGTTACCGAAGATAGTAACTTTCCTAATACCCAAAAATAGTAATAATGCAAAATACGAGAGTAAACAAATAAAAACAATTCCCAAGATGTCTAATAATGTTTATGACTACTCCTCTTGATAAGTGGACACCGAACACATAACAGCGGTAGGTGTGGAAGTTGAAGTCACTCCATTCCTTGCAAATGCTTTAGCGACAATGCTCGTAGTCGCGTGGGCAATGGCTCTGGCACGAGCTCTCGTAATTGGTCCGTCTGACCGAATGCTAAGCGACTCTTCCTCCTTGGCCTCCGTCAATGTCAAGGGCTGTCCCACATCATTCTCCCCTTCTTGGCCTCGAATCGTCCCCGATTCGTCAATGTCAAGGTCTGGCGGTGTGTAGGGGGAGAGGTCTCCAATGTTGAAGGTGATGTGAACTCCATATTCTGCGGGAAGCTCAAGCTTGTAGGCATTGGGGTCGTAAGCTTCCAAAACCTTGAACGGGCCATCACCTCTCTGGTCGAGCTTGGATCATCTCTTTGACGGAAACCGATCCTTCCTCAAATGCAACCAAACAAGGTCCCCGGGCGCGAAAGTGACGCGACGCCGGCCCTTGTTGGCCTTATGCTCCAGCTGTCGGGCTCTCCTCTCCAGCTGCTCCTTTGTCCTAGCATGCAGCTCCTGTATCATCTCCGCCCGAGCAGCTCCACGTACATGATCACCATCCTTCAGCGGGTGTGACACCAAGTCCAGCGGCGATAGCGGGTTCCGGCCGTACACCACCTCAAACGGTGACATGTTCGTCGTGGAATGGACAGACCTGTTATAAGAGAACTCAACAAAAGGTAGTAAGTCCTCCCAACGGCGCGGGTTGGTCCTAAGCATGGTCCTAAGCAAAGTCCCTAAGGTCCGGTTGGTCACCTCGGTCTGGCCATCAGTCTGCGAGTGGTAGCTAGTAGAGAATAAGAGATTGGTACCTAGCTTACCCCACAAAGTCCTCCAAAAATGGCTAACAAATTTCACGTCCCTATCGCTAACAATAGAACGCGGTATACCATGTAAACGCACAACATTGTCAAAGAAAAGTGAAGCACAATCCGCAGCATTGTTAGTGCCCTTACATGGTATAAAATGTGCCATCTTCGAGAACCTATCAACCATGACAAAATTAGAGTCCCTCCCCTTCTTAGACCTAGGCAACCCCATCACAAAATCCATAGATATGTCCTCCCAAGGACGGTCATGTATAGGTAAAGGGGTGTATAGTGAGGGACTGGATCTAGACTTGGCCCTATGGCAAGTGACACAAGCATTGCAAAACCTAGTGACCTGGTTAGTCATGTTGGGCCAATAAAAACGCTCCTTAAGGGCTGCTACGGTTTTGGCTATACCGAAATATGCCCTACTCTCATGTGCCTCTTTAACTAAGAGTTCCCTAATAGAAGAAGATGGTATGCATAGCTTTCCACCCTTATAAAGGTACCCCTGGTCAAGGAAGTAGGAATCTAAGGAGCCCTGAGATGCGCAAGTCTCATAAATAGATTTAAAGAAAGTATCATGCGAATACAATTCCTTAATCAATGAAAAACCAAAGACTGAAGCATCAAGGGAAGACAAGAGGACATACCTGCGAGAAAGGGCATCGGCTACCACATTCTCCTTACCTTTCTTATGCATCACCACATAGGGAAAGGTCTCCATGAATTCTACCCACCTCGCATGCCGACGTCCGAGTGTGGTTTGATGCTTAAGGTAATTCAAGGCCTCATGATCGGTATGGATAATGAACTCCTTTGGCCACAAGTAATGCTGTCACATCTTCAACACCCTGATAAGAGCATACAGTTCTTTATCAAAAGTAGAATAGTTAAGTGTAGCACCTGACAATTTCTCACTGAAGTACGCGATGGGTTGGCGCTCCTGGAGAAGCACCCCACCGATTCCAATGTTGGAGGCGTCGCACTCAACCTCAAAGGCCTTGTTAAAGTCCGGCAGCTGTAGTAATGGTGCGTGGCATAGGCGGTCTTTTAGCACTCTGAATGCTACCTCATGCTTTGGTTCCCAATTAATGGTGGCGCCTTTCTTTGTCAACTCATGTAGAGGCGCAAAAATGGAGCTGAAATCGCGCACAAAGCGCCTGTAGAAGCCAGCCAACCCCAAGAAAGATCGAACCATGGTCGGTGTAGTTGGGGTAGGCCACTCCTTGATGGCGCGGACCTTTTCTTCATCAACCCACAGCCCATCCTTAGAAACAACAAATCCTAGAAAAATCGTTGTGTCCGAGCAAAACACACATTTTGCCAAGTTGGCATATAATTGCTCGTTCCGAAGGCATTCTAGAACCTGTCTAAGGTGTAAAACATGCTCATGCAACGACCGACTGTACACTAAAATATCATCAAAATAAACAACCACAAACTTCCCCAAAAAATGACGAAGGACGTGATTCATTAACCTCATAAAAGTGCTCGGTGCGTTGGTGAGTCCGAATGGCATGACTAGCCACTCATAAAGGCCATGCTTCGTCTTGAATGCCGTCTTCCATTCATCGCCTTCCTTCATGCGGATTTGGTGGTAGCCACTCCTAAGATCGATCTTTGAAAATAATGTGGCCCCATGCAACTCGTCCAGCATATCATCAAGGCGAGAGATTGGATGACGGTACTTCACCGTGATTTGATTGATGGCCTTACAGTCCATGCACATTCTCCATGAGCCCTCCTTCTTCGGTACGAGGATTACCGGGACACCGCAAGGACTTAGGCTTTCACGAATGTAGCCCTTGGCCAAGAGGTCGGTAACTTGTCGTTGAAGTTCTTTAGTCTCCTCCGGGCTCGCCCTGTATGCCGCCCGGTTGGGTAAGGAGGCGCCCGACACCAAATCAATCTGGTGCTCAATCCCACGTATAGGAGGTAGACCGTCCGGCAACTCATCGGGCATGACGTCCGTGAAGTCCTGCAAAAGAGAAATCACAGAAGCGGGTAGCTCATCGACATTCTTTAAAACCGAAAAACACGCATTTGGAACCAATAAAATACAAGGAGAACGTCCCTGAACAATTGGAGAGAGGTCCCGCGAGCGTGCCATAAGCAAACGACGTTCGCATCGACCCTTGATCGCACTCGAAGGATCGCCAGAAGAAGGTGGAGGAGCATTCCCTGATTCGGTCCAGAACTCGGCCGAGTTCTGGGCCGAGTTAGGCTCGACTTTTTTGTGGCTTGGCTGACTCGGCCGAGTTGGTGTTGTGTGGTGGCCGAGTTGTTCTCTGCTGCTGGAACTCGGTCCAGAACTCGGTCGAGTTCTGGGCCGAGTTGTCTTCTGTTGTGGAGACTCGGTCCAGAACTCGGTCGAGTTCTGGGCCGAGTCGTGGCCTGTCGTCTTTTCTCCTTTTGCCGGGTTGGGCACGGGCGGTGTCGACTTTGGTGTCGTCGACTTCGCCTTTTCCAATGCCTTGATCCGGTCTCTCTCGACTTGATCATGAATGATTTCTTGTGGCGTCATGGGTAAAAGTGTTACCCGACGTCCCTTGTTATGGAAAGTGTACATATTCAAGAAACCATCATGTACCGCTTTCTTGTCGAATTGCCATGGGCGACCTAAAAGGAGGTGAGTCGCATCCATAACAACAACATCACAAGTAACTGAATCAACATATTGACCAATAGAGAATGTAATGTGGCATTGCCTGGTTACCACATCACCTTTACCTTCCGAGATCCATTGCAAACTATATGGTTGAGGATGTGCAATTGTAGGCAAATTGAGCGCGTGAACGACCTTTTCATTCAAAATGTTATAGCACGATCCGCTATCCACAATCACACTCAACGAAGAAGTGCCCACAATGCAGCGAGTGTGGAACAAATTCTCACATTGGTCCACTAGAGACGCGTCCATCACCGTCAAAGTACGGCGAGCAACAAGAGAGAGGGGCATACCTTCAATCAAATTCGGTGGTCCACATTCATACGGCTCCTCATCTTCGTAATCGTCGTACACCGATGGTGGTGCATCCTCGGTCTCCTCTTCGTCATCAAATGACTCGTAACCCGTGGCTTGAGAGAACAACACGCGTCTCGAGTTCGAGCAATCGCGCATGAAATGACCACGGCCGCCACATTTATAGCAAATCCGGTCGCTCGTCTTTTCCGAACGGGTGTCCTACTTTGGGGGAACGCGCATCATAGGCGGTTTGGGTGCTTCGGGACGAGGCGGGGCCCGATTGTAGGGGGCTTGTGGCCGAGGCTGCGTACTCACAACGGGGTTAGGAGAAAAAGATGAAGGATTCGGTTTAGAATCATACCTGCGGGATGACGATCCCGATAGCCATGGATAAACCTTCTTGCGCACCAAACGTTGATGAACCTTTTGAGCGGCGTGCGTAAGAGCAGTCAAATCATTGATAGGTAACACATCGACCTCCTCTCGCAGATCGACATGCATCCCTTGGAGGAACTTCGTCTTGAACGTGCCGGGAGTGACGCTAATGCCTGCCTTGAAATACAAATCCTCGAGGTGAGCAAAGAACTCAAGAGGAGTACTCGTACCTTGGCGTGCGAGAGCAATCTTCAAATGCGTTTCTTGCTTGTACTCCGGGGGCACATACTTCCAAGTCATGACATAGACAAGTTGGTGCCATTGCTCAATGGGGTCGTATCCCATACGAACCCGGTTCTTTTGGTCCCTATGCCACCATGAACGAGCGGCTCCTTGAAATTGTAATGTGGCTATTTCCACCTTGTCTTCCTCGTTGTAGTGGCAATGTGCAAGAGCATGTTCCGTGCCTTGCAACCAGTCCAAAAAGACAGCGGCATCATAATCACCAAGAAAGGGTTCGATTTTTACCTTAATTTCTCTGCGAGCGCCGTAGTTAGGTTGCACTTGTCGTCTATCTTCATAGGCGCGCTCTCCTTGGTAGCCACGACCAGTACTACGGTTTCCATTGTGTCCCCTATGACGCCGCGGTGGCGCTTGCTCATACTCATCATAGTCGTCGGGGTGAGCATAAAAAACAGGAGGGGGAGGAAGATTACGCGGTATCCATCCTTCCGGGTGCACTTGATGCTCAATGGGCTCAACTAGTGGAGGATGAAAGTTACCTGGGTTCACTTGGCCAGCCAAGTGCATGTCCTCCTCCTCATATTCAGCAAAGGGACGTTGGGGATACATCCTAGAAGGGGCTTGGGGCACCGGATGCGAACGTCCATGTGGTGTTCGGGTAGTACGGTCTGCAAAAGTGGCATGATTGTTATCATAATAAGGGTCAGGGGCATATGAATCATACCTAGTTCTCTCATGAGATCGACGTTGCCGACGTGGAGTGTCGACATGGTCGGAGTAGTGGCCATTGTCATCTAGGTCCTTGGAGTTGGACCGAGGTTGCCATCGATCGTCAATGGGCGGACCCGTGGGCTTCACCACGACCGAGCACAGCTTGCCGGTTTGCCTAGTGGTGTCGCCTAGATGGTGTGAAGAGGACGCAATGTGCTTCCCTTTGTCAAAGCGAGAATCATGACGGAGGAGTCGCCCGTCACGTGTGTCCCAATGGTCATCCTCAAGCACCGAAGTCGGGCCCAATTGAGCGTCTACGAGCCCCTTGTATTGTTGAAGTTGTTTCTCCGCGGTGTGTAGCCGCTCGATCACATCAAGTCGTTCCGCCTCGGATTGAGCAAGGCGGTCCTTTGTGGCCACTAGTTCAGCGGCTTGTGCCTCGGATTCATCACCATGGGACGACATAGCAAAGAGGTTAAGCAACAGTAGGAAACAACTAACAAAGATACTCAATGCAATAAACTCAACTCAAGAATCAAAGTCTCCCGGTATCTAGTTTTGGCAATCCGTGAGGGAGGTCAAGGCAAGGAAGTGAACTCGTATGCAATAACCGTCTCAAGCTAATCAAGCATGTAATATAGTCAAACAATGAATAAATCAAAGCAAAGATCATGCAAGATAAGCTCTTTTATAGATTGCTACTAGAGATATGGAAGACAAGAAATGGAATTGCTGAATTAGTGCGGGATTTCCCGTTGCCAGCGGCGAGTTTTGTGCTAATAGTAATGTGGGTTGTGTGATGCTTAGCACGATAATAATAATTCAGCAACTTGTTGTAATTTTTTTTTTTTAAGAAAGAAAGCAAGGTAGCAACACAAATTTCAGCATATTCGTGGAATGCACCCAAGCTCAAGAGGTAGAAGATGTTTTAGACTTGTTGTAACAACCACGAACTTACCATTCATGCAATGACAACGTATGCAGCGAATTAATCAAAGAAGATAATACGCCACGCAATAATATAGCAAGATAAACTATTGCACACAAGGAGGTTCGGTTTCTCACAAACAAGAAAAAGCTCGGTTGGATTCAACTTGCGTTGCAAGGTAAATCACCTAGGGTTTGGCACTCAGTTTTTTTTTTAAAATCAGAATTTGCGGAAGACAAGGAAATGGAAGAATAAGCTATGGGAATAACAAGAAAAATATAGGGAGAAATTGAAAACAAGAGACAAATTTACCACACGTCGTACCCTTGGGCTCTGATACCAGTTGATGCGAAAACCCCTTCGGAATGGCTTCGCTTGGGATGGATCTAGGTAGAACGCGGATAAGGACCGACTCTTGTGGATTGGATGAAGGATGATTCCAACAATTAATTAGCAAACGGTAGTTTACTAATTAATTTTGTATTCAGCAGTGACTTCTCGACCAAACAACGAAGGGCATGGAATGGCTTGCTCGTCAATGGCGCGCTCGGCGACTGGAGACCGATCGGAGAGGAACACCTGAGGGAAGGACGGGGAACGCGGGTTGACGGAGAAGAACTGGACGGGAGACGATATCCCGAACGGCACATGACTGCCATTCAACGCCGACTGGACGCCGAAAGGGATGAGGCAAGGTGGACAGGGGAAGTGCGGTTCCGGCGGCTTGATGAAGGAGGAGATCGTCACCACCGTCGACGAGGCAACATTGAATTTCGATCAGTGGATGAAACGAACAGGAGAAAGTACATGGGGGCAGTGCAAGAGTATTGGGGTTAGGGTTGATGTTGAGCAAGGGGTGGAGAAATTCTCACAACAAAGCTTGCTTCAATTCAACGTGACAAAATTAGGGTTCCAAGTTTCAATATAAAGGCTCCTAAGTTACCGAAGATAGTAACTTTCCTAATACCCAAAAATAGTAATAATGCAAAATACGAGAGTAAACAAATAAAAACAATTCCCAAGATGTCTAATAATGTTTATGACTACTCCTCTTGATAAGTGGCCACCGAACACATAACAACGGTAGGTGTGGAAGTTGAAGTCGCTCCATTCCTTGCAAATGCTTTAGCGACAATGTTCGTAGTCGCGTGGGCAATGGCTCTGGCACGAGCTCTCGTAATTGGCCCGTCTGACTGAATGCTAAGAGACTCTTCCTCCTCGGCCTCCGTCAATGTCAAGGGTTGTCCCGCATCACTTGGGGCTGCCACCGCATTAATTTCAAGAAACGGGTGAGATCCCTCAAGTTTAGGCTTGGGGCTGCCACCGCGTTAACTTCAAAAAACGGGTGAGATCCCTCAAGCTTAGGCTTGGGGCTGCCACCGCGGTAACTTCAAGAAACGGGTGAGATCCCTCAAGCTTAGGCTTGGGGTTGCCACCGCGTTAATTTCAAGAAACGGGTGAGATCCCTCAAGCTTAAGCTTGGGGCTGCCACCACGTTAACTTCAAAGAAAAGCAAAAGGAGTCCATCCACATCTGAACCCAGGACCACACAAGTGTCAAAACTAAAGGTAAATAAGTATAGTAAAACATTAAATTATGCACGTAGCCACAAAACAGAGAATTATTTCACATAAGTTAAAATTTCGAGCACATTTGTTCTTAGTGCCCGAACCAGCTTACATACGTTGTTCATGCCAAGAGAAAATACAAAAGAAAAACACCCTTATGGACCCGCCAAGCCACTAGGCTATGTCAATCCATGATCTGCGCGTTAGGATCCAGCGCGGGAGTAGCGTCCACCTCCATACCCTGCCCTTGGTCCTGAACAACATCGTGACCTTCTTCATCTGAGTCCAAAATCTCGGGCTCCCCAAAAAGACTCGTATACTCAGGCTCAAAATAAACAATCTGAGGATTGATCTCTCCATACTTGGCCACAGCTTGCCTGACTCCAATCCCGATGCCCTGCTCCTAGTGAGGTCCGATTTTGTCAACTCATTTTAATTTATACGCTTCAGATGTCAAGTAGGTTCGAACCGCGTTGTTTGCCCGATCACTTTCCTTCTACGCTCTCTCACTTTCCTGCCACGCCCTCTTATCAGCTGCGTCGCGTTCCTTTACCGCGACCTCATGTGTTGTCTTCAGCTTGTCCATCTCTTTCCCTTTTCTTGCCAACGCTTTCTTCGTATCCTCCATCTCATTCCTCACCTCCGCGTTCTTCTTCATAGGTACAACTTTGATTTACTTTAATATTCGACTATTTAACTCGATTTGAACTCGTGTTGTCTATAACTTCTTATGAAGTATATGAAATATATTTTTTGACATGATATTGTGTGGTTGGTTATGAGATGAGAAGTGTATATGTTGTATGCCTTTGATGAATCAAAGATGAAATATGGGTGAAATATATATATATAGTACAGGGACAATCAAGGAAATTAATGCACTGGGAACTTAAACTAGACAGGTTTATATCTCGGATATCAAATAACGGTACTAAAATGTTTTTCCGGACTAGTAGTATATATCCCGGATACCGAAAACCATGATAAAAACATTTTTAATCGGGCGTGAATTTTCATATCATACATCCCGCTATCAATAACCGTGATAAAATGATATTTACGCGCGATCGAATTTGACCTTTTATCACGGTTATAATCGGCATCTATACTTTGTATATAAGGGATTGGTCGACGCATTAATATCGGTTTTGAAACAATACATCACGGTTCATAACCGTGATATTAACCAATAAGGGAGCGCGCATGCCTTTCTTTAATGCCGGTTTTTAGGACTATATATCACGGTTCTACAACCGTGATAAAAACATATTATTTATCACGGATGTGACACAGTTTCTTTTTTATCACGCAACTAAATATCTCGGTTCACAACCGGGATAAATGAAGGAACGGAACCGGGATAAAACACTAAATTTGTACTAGTGCAATGTGGAAAAGATTAACAACGAACAAATGTAAACACGAAACTAAGTAATGAGATCGACTTCTTTTAGATAACAAGCATACCATTTCCAGATATTTGAGAGTTTCAAATTCTAGATGAGACGCGGGCAAAGTTTGAAACCACCCCTTCTCCGCAACACATACATCCCGTGGAACCCCAAGCTTTCTCAATTCTGCTGCGACAGGAGCATGAGCCGTGTACATCCTTATTGTATCCATGTCCAGCGCCTCTCTCCTCCTGACTAGACTGGCCCCCTCAAGTATCTCTAGCATGGCCATCTTAGTCCCATATGCCCCTTGCTTACCTTCATGGCACTACTTACTTCTACCCTCGGGCCTAACCGGAACTACTAGTGGCTGCGTGGTGCTTGTTGCCTCTATCGCCGCGGTGTGGTTCGGGGGGAGGTTGCCCTCCGTGATGGGAGTCTAGGTCCCCTGCCCTTCCGAAATTGTCGCGGGAGATGAAGCCTCCCCTCCCTTTCCCCTCTTCCCCCTGCTCAGCAGCAGCGAAGAACTCACCATCCCTATAAAATACAACATCTATACTCAGAACATAATTCCAATAAGAAATATGCACATACAAAGCTTGGCTAAAATATGCACTCTACTAGAACAGTATGCAAAAACACATTCCCACTCCATTCACCGCGATCACCTGATCGCGGCAGACTTAAACCCGCCTTCTCCAGGTTCTCTTGCATGATTAGCCTCTGAAAGTCTAAAGCATCCCAATCGTTTCAAAATCTGGCTTTACACGCGTCAATAGATCGTTAGTCAGGTTTCTTGGGTCTTTGAAAGGGCGTGGGATATCTTTGGCAATTGAATAAATCCTCAGACAAACCTCTCACCAAGAACCACTTATCCCTCCACTTCCCCACATTAGAAGGTTTGCTAATCACTTTTAAAGTTGGAAGACTAAAGTTGCACAGTCCCTTCTTATACTTCATCGTAAAAAGACAGAGCATGTGTTGTGCGTCAGGTGTCAACCCCTCCTTGTAACATCACATAGTATAACCGGTGAAATATCTCCAAGCGTTAGGATATAACTGTGCGGGACTTAAACCAGAAATTGCCAGGAACTCGCGATAATGAGCAGCTAAAGGCAAGCGAAACCCCCCTTCTAAGCTAAACAAATTAACCACTAAACAATTCTCATAACAAGCCAAGGAAGTACCTTGAGACTCTGGTAAACACAACTCGACATCCCTGGGCCAAGGAACCTCTACCGCTAACCTTTCCAGAGTTTGAAGAGAAACCGTAGTACGCATTCCCATACCCCGTATATCCTCAACCCCTGGAGGCGATACCACGTGTATCTCTCGAGGGTTCACCACTGCAGGAGGAGGAGGCTCTACCTCTAACCTATGACTCGGGAAATTGGTCGGACTTTCCTCGTGTATTTATCTACGCGTTAACCCAACCTCAGGATTTGCCGTGGGGGATTGAGATGCACCCTCTCCCAAATTCTGCCTCGCGGTGTTTACATGACCTCCCCTGATCACCACAACCTCCAGTGTCCTCTCAGAATCAGATGAAATGGTTTCAACTCCCCTATAAGCCACTGCACTGCCTCCCGCGGTGGATGGTCGAGGAGAACCCGGTGATGGAGAAGATGACGAAGACGCAACAGAAATTTCCGGGATTGTCCCCGGATCATCCACTAGGTAAACCTCCTCTATCGTGCGACCTAAGGGGTCCCTACTCCCTGAATCTGTTTCACTGGGCATCCTAAAAATGGATTGAAGGTGTCACACACTCTCACCCAAAATCCTCTGAAACATCAAAAAACAAAAAAGAGACTTAGATCGAGAACGCAGGGAACGCTACGAAAATAGCTGAAGAAGACCAGAAAGTAGCAATATCCATGAGATACTGTATAAGGAAGTGGAAAAGGGGAAGATAGATGATCTCAAACCAGGTTCACTAAAGAAAAGTGTAAAAGAAGCCCGTGGCTAAATCCCAACCGGGTTCAACAGAGGCAGAGCAGAGGTGTCGCTTCCCTAACCTGTAATATCCCTTAATTTTTAGTAAGGATATTTGGGTAATTTTTCCCATCCTTCGTTCGATTAATTTTTCGCTTTCAGTGGAGTTGGATTTTCGGTAAAATCCTTGCTCTCCGTAATAATTCTCTAAGTGGAATAAATTACATTCGATGTAATTTCAGGGCTTAGATATTTACGCAAGATATTTGTGTAAGATATTTACGCAAGATATTTGTGTAAGATATTCACGCAAGATATTTGTGTAAGATATTCACGCAAGATATTTGTGTAAGATATTTACGCAAGATATTTGTGTAAGATATTTACGCAAGATATTTGTGTAAGATATTTACGGAAGATATTTATTGAGATATTTGTTACAAAATATCTAGGCTATATAAGCCATCTCTCTCTCATCTTTCTCTCTACCCCCCCCCCCCCCCCCCCCCCCTCACGGATCTCTCCTCTCTTTGAGCTCTCTCTCTCTCGGCCCTCTCTCTCCCAAAGCATTCGCCGAAAAGCTTGAATCTCGCCGGAGTTTCGAAGCTCTCGCCGGTGTTGTCGCTAGAGCTTGGTTGGTGTTGGTGGTGCTCTCAAGGTGGTGTTAGGTGTCCAGAAGTTGGAGCCACCACGAACCGAGCCCCGACACGTCGCCCCGTCATCTTCCCCGGTGAGTCGTTGAGGTCGTCTCACCACTGAAACGCCACCGCACCCGCGGCCAGATGCCACCACACCCGCGGTATGGCTGGGCTCGTGGTGTGGCTTGGGCTTTGTGGTCTCAATCAGGACTTTGTTCCTTCGATTCCTTTCGTATTCTTTTAGATTCGTATATGTAGATATCAAATCTAACTTAGGGTTTCATTTTGGGTCGATCCGGAGGAATCTATGGTCTCAAGATCTGTCCCTGCGTCGAGCCCGAAAACCCATCGTTGTCTCCAAGCCTTGCTAAGCTTTCGTCGGATCTAAGGCAAGTGACGGTTCGCTCTTGCTTATCATTCCATATTTCATTAATTATCAATTGTTTAGTTGTTAATTAATTTGGAATGATTTACTGTTTCATTGGGTACAGTGTTAATAATGATTATGATAATGGCATGGAGGGCTTTAATGGGGATTATTACTGTGTTGAACTGTTTAGTTAGCACGGGTATTGTATGTTAATTACCGTGATGGTATTGTTGTGAATTTAATGTGAACTTAATGCTAGACTAGCACGTGGGTTCGTAGGAACGCTAAGTCCAGATAATGATTAGTCATTTCTTTATAACTTAATGTTCGTAGGAACGCTAAGTCTAGATAAGGATTAGTCGTTTCTTTATAACTTAATATTCGTAGGAACACTAATCTGGTTATGGATTAGTCGTTTCTTTATAACTTAAAGGGTTAACCTATAACTTCCTACCACCCGCTAAGGTAGGAGGGGTTTAAGCGCCTTGCTAACGCCATTGGGTGGCGTAATGTTACGTCACCCTGTGTTTTAAACTTCCGTTGTTACTCGGGTTAATTTAACGGCGGTAAATTAATTAAGCACCTCGCCAGTGTATCGGGGTGGACGTAAGGTCACCCAGTGTATTAAACTTCCGTTGTTACTCGGAATAATAATTAAAAGCCTTAACAGAAGGGTGTGTGTTGTAATAAGATAAGTGCCGTTGTCGCACATAATTAATAAGCTTTGGTAGTTGTACTAATTGGGTGGACATAATTGTCACCCTAAGGTTTAAAGCTTTGTAGCTGCTCTTAATCATGTTGTAAGCATTAGTGTGGATAAAGTGTTGTGAATGAATAATTGATTAAGGGAATAATTCTCCAGGAACTCGTTTTCCCTATTGTGGTCTTGAGTAAGACTGTGAAATCCGGAGTTAGGATGGTCAGGATCATAAGTAAAGTATGACCCATGTAGGACCAATGGTTTAAGCTTTTGGGAAAGCCAAGTGTGCGAAATCATAGGTATCCTTGGGGAGATCTATTTGAGATTCGTTTGAGGTAAAATAAGGAAATAAGTTATTTAAGACAGTACGAGTCGTTGGACTCGATAAGTGGAATTTCCAGAGAATGAGGAGTTAGGACTCTTGGGAATTGTCAAGGATTGACATCTTGTGAGTATGTCATCTATAAGGCTTAAGGTATCACTCTCTTTGAGGAAATAAGAGTAATATCTTATGTGATACGTTTCGAGGAACGTAGTAATAAGATATTGTGATTGTTCTTGGAGGAAATTAAGGAATCTTAAAGAACTTTAAGTTAGAGATGACGTAAGGCCAGTCTTACTTTAAGATAAATTATGGGATTGTGCAAAGTACCATTAAGGGAATTAAGAGGATGTAATGTTTTGAGGTTACTAAGAGTTGATAATGAGATTGTAAGGAATTAAGAGGTGAACTGTAAGATTTTGTATATAAGGAAATTGTGAGGGAGATGCGTGTTCTCTTATTTTAAGGTAGCCATGGTTAAGTGGATAAGATAAGTGCGGTGATGCACATAATTAAGGATTTAGTCCCCTAGGGATTTAGTTCCCGACTCGACTTTAGGGATTTAGTTCCCGAGTCAATTCTGCCTTAGGGATTGAGTTCCCGACGGTATATTTCTGGTGTAGAGATGATCTAAGAGCTTAACGTGTTTGGGTGCGTTGTGATTAAGTTAAGTGCGGTGATACATATTTTAGTGCAGCTAAGAGTAGTGCAGCTAAGAGTAGTGCAGTTAGGAGAACTCGTCTTGACTTGGGTCAGAGTAAAGTTCTCTTTCTAATCTGAACTCGCGTTAAGTGGTGAGGTTGGTTGTGAACCGAATCACCAACTTGTTTTAAAAACGTTTGTGTGTATTAATGTTAACGTTTGTGTGTATTAATGTTAACGCTTGTGTGTAATTATTAATGTTCCCAAACATTCATCATAATTTTACTATAAGGCTCATTTCAATTGGAGTCTTCTTTTGGGATTGATTGCTGTAAGACTCGGTCTTCCAGAATCTTCTCTTGATCATGTCTTTTCATGTATTTTAGTAGGAGTATGGTGGTTGACTATCGTCATCGGTTTTAATCCGAGAAGCGATGAGTCTAACCTAATACGACTACTTCGAACCACTCTGCTTTGTACCCTTGCGTAGTCTTTCATCAGACTAACCAACCGTAATTGTTCTCTGCATGGTTGGCTGGTGTCATCTGTTCGATTCGGCACATCAGATAAGTTGCCGTCCTGTGAAGGCTAGAACGACTATGAAGGAAAACCATGCTTTTGATAAGTTTATTCAGGTTAAGATCCTTGGCGGGTGATCATTGCGATCAAGACCCTTTGATGGTTATTTAAAAGACTTTCGTTGTATTTCTGATGTATTTTGTCGTACTTGGAATTGTGTTGTAATTCCGCGACTATGGTTTAAATGAAAGTTATGGTATTCTGTATCATAATTGTTGTTTGATGATTTATATCAACTGGAAAAGCCTTGGGTGACATCGGACAGTACGTCTGAGGTCACTGGCGGTAATACTTTCAAGAGGTTATTTGGGGGTGTTACACAACCCTCCAAGCCTGCAATCGTTCACTGCCCGGAAATCCAGAAAATCCCCAAATCCAAACGACAACACGATAATCGGAAAACCACTCCCTCAGACCCCCAAACTCCATGAAATCACCCAAAAACACCACACCTCAGCCAAAAAAATCCCAAAACCCCAACCTACAGTTGCCATTTCCGCCATGGAAGCCAACAACCCGCAAGAACCCAAAGGGAGAGAGAAAGGAGAGAAAGCCACAATTTGTCCTAACACCTAAAATCTCGAACATGCAGATGAGTAACTAGCGAAATCGAAGACAAAGGAAGAAGAAAAACGCACTAACCTGGGAAATTTGTGAAGAACTCCGGCGAAGAAGATAAAGCATAGCCCAACAACTGTCAGGAATCACAACCATCAGAGGAGAGAGAAGAAGAGAAGAGGAACGCAAAAGAAAGGTGAAAAGTGGGAATGATTTGCCGCCCTGTGGAGTGAGCCCTTTTTATAGAGTTTCTGATGGGCCTCCATCAATTGGGCCCCAAAATCAAAAAAAAATAGGCCTACCAGAATTGACTTAACTGAAGGCCCACCATCGTTCCAAAATCACGCGTTAATTTCGAGCGTCTACTATTTTGATTGTTTTGCCTAAGTCACAAAGTAACTCATCAAAACAAGGGGTTATGATAGTGCACGTCATAATTTTATAACGCTAGTCGCGTGTAATCAACGCGTCATTTTAATGCCACACAGACTAGACCGACTCAACAAACAAAATGAAGGACGCGTTAAATTGCAGAGCAGTTGTTCCAACGAAGAATAGAGCCAACGTGCCTCTGTCAAGAACGCATCATATATCACCGCGTACGAAACAACGTGACAACTGTCATAACTAACCCAAATCAAAGAAGACCCTGAGCCAATAGGGATACGACAGACATCTAGTCCCCCTTGCTCGACACGTCTCCTCCCGCCCAATCAAACCAATAAGTGCCCGACACCCCCTTGCCGGCATCAACTACACGAGCAACCCTGAGCAAACACGCGTCCCTGGATGCCACTCAGCAGAAGCTGGTCTCGCCGCCTATAAATAGCCTTCCCCTGCCCAAATGAAGGGGATTTTGGAAGCGAAAAAAAACATCCGAGAGAGCGTTTTTTTATCCTTTCAAGATTTGTGTTGGTTTTTGTGTATTTGTGAGATGAAGTGTAAAGTGTTCCACCATAAATAAGAAAAGAGGTTGTTTATGTTCATCGCGTTCTTTGTTCTGTGCATTTGCCGCGTTCGTCACTCGTTGCACATATTAATCGCGTTCCTTTGATAACTTAAGTTTTTTGTCGTAAATACTTTTCCTTTCCTCTTGCTTACAAATACGAGAACCAACACCACCATTAACACTAAGGAACACCAAGGGCAAACCAAAATCGGGACTTTTTTCTGGGAGTAATCCCACACCAACAACAATCAAAGGGTTTTTAACAACAAACAATTTTTAGACTAATCTCTTCCGGGGCAACCCCTAACCTTTCAACAACATAGGAGCAATCCCCCAACCAACATCTTCTAAGGACTATCCTACAACTCGATCTACTGTATATGTGAAACCCAAAAAGCTTCAACACCCAGCAACACAAGGGCAAACCCCCGCTTGATATTTCTCTTCTTTTGTTGTGTAAATTTTAGAATTGAAATTCACTCAAATTAACCATCTAAACTTCTGAACACTAGTCGGATCAACCCATGCCCGAACCACCCCATATATTCTTGTCGACTTTATATGGCATCGAATCCAAATTATCCCGTCCAAGAACTAGAAGAGAGGGCAACGTCATGGTTGAGGCTTATGAAGATTCCTCCTAGAAGAGAGGGCAACGTCATGGTAGTCCGTTCAACACTTCCGCATGATTGTCCCTGTCTAACTCGTCTTCCGGTGACGCTTTCGTCTGATCGTGCTTTGCTCACCACTCGCTCTAGGTCGTTTTAGATCTATTATTGCTTTATTGTAATTTTCATGCTTGATTTATTGTTCTTATTGTCCGATTTTGACCGGCGCCGATTTATCGGCCTCTCAATTTACCCGACGTTATTATGTCGAGTAATTCGAATTCTTTCCTCTTAAAAAAACAAAAAAGGAAAGCAATAACGAAAAAATATGAAGAATAGCACAAATTTTACAAACTTGTAAGCATCTAGGATCTTATTTGTTTGATGCATATGGTATTGAGTTTTCATCAAAGAATATTATGAATCACAAAATTTTCAAATTATTATGTCTAGAGAGTAGAGACACAAATTCGTGAACATCTAAAATTCTAGAGGAATGCATTTCCAATTATTCCATCACAAATCTAAACTTGTGAGTATGTTGATAAGATATCGCCTTGATAAGGTTTCAAACGGTTGTTAAATAAGGCGTGTTAAGGTAATCTTGATAAATAATTTGCTAATACAAAAAGTTTTGTAATGTAAATTTAATGTTATCAAACACACCCTAGCCTTAATGCAACCAGTCCTAATTTTATGTTATATTCCAGAGTTATTCCAAAGTCCAAAACAATTAATCAATTAATTCATTTTTTGCGTTGTTAGTTAATAAACTTTTATTATTGATCGACTTATCCAGCTAATTTCATGACAATTTTGAACTTCACACAACACAATGTATAATTTTTCACCTTAGCATAAGTTAAAATGAAAGTTATGATCGAATATTGTTGAAACATTGATGTTCCCTCTGATTTTGATGATGATAAACACCATTAGGTTTATGATTTATATTTTTTCTATGAGTTTTAGATTTAATGAAAGAATTAGGGAACAATGGAAACCATGTGAAGAAGAGAAACAGATGAGTGAAAGGAACTTTGTGAACAACAAAGGAACAGTTATGCTGAACAAACTGAAGATGTGAAACACGTACTGTGAAGAGACTTATACAGGGAAACAACTGGATAAGGAACAATGTTGTATGACGCAAAGGTTGCTCAGCTGGAACCTTGGAAGACCGGTGATTATGGAAATAAGATTTGAAGATTTCCTTGAAGGAAGAAGACGCATTTAGCATGTCTTAGGATATTTTGTATATGGAAACAATGAGTTATCAAGCTGATTTGTTTAATTTAGGTAGATATCTTTCACTGTTACCTTATATATCGATTTTCTAGCTATTTGGTTATTTGGTAAGAGATATTTTCTAACACTATATATAGATGAGCTTACCTTAAGGTAAGGTATCTCAACATACACACCGAAGTTTACAAGGAGCTTACTGCAAAGTTGAGATCGAGATCCAAAGGCAAAGTATGAGTTTAGTATTTGCTTAGTGTTTCTTGTGTTTTTGTTTATTTGTGAGTTGATTACACTCAAGGTCTAGAAGCCTAGGATCTATGTGAGAATAGGTGGAGAGAAAAACTGTGAGATTGTACAACTTATTATTAAAACAAGCATACGTTTGAAATCCTTCTAGTATAATACCTAGAAGTAGAGATTTTTCTCAAGTCAACTATTTAGTTGATTGAGTTTCATCTATAAAGAATCTGTCTTTCTGTTACTATCTGAACCTATATATTTTCGCTGTCCAGGGAATAGTATTACTATTTTCTGTCTAACACACATCGATTTAACAAATGTAATTATTCAAATATCATATTTTTTAAAGTAATGGTTGTACGTGCAATAAATTTATGAAATACTACTTAAACAATCGACTCGTACGCAAATCGAAATGCAATTTAGTTAAAAAGATACAAAAGTAATTTAGAAGTCCTTAAAATGTAATTAAAATAATACTCCATGTGTGCAATAACATTTGTCCTTCAGAGTTGGATACATTATATACCAAGTGAATTAAATGTTCATAATTTAATATCTGTTTCTCGTACATGAACAATGACTAAGAGACAAATTTTAGTTTCTCCATAACAACTCTTTTATCACTAAAACTGCAAAAAAGCGAAGATTTGAACTCAAATGTGTACTGGTACAAATCGCCACCTGGAAATTCGACGTCTTCCTATTCACGACATGGGTTCACCTCCCTCTGTGGGTGTGGTTTGGTGGCTGACGGATGAGAACTTTTGGTTTTTTGCAACACCCTTTGTTCTGTCAGACACTGTTGCGATGGACACGGTTTCTCCACTACAAAATTCTTCCTCCTTTTACAACGACTACTTGTTCATGGATGGTGGGCACGATTCCTAGGTTGGTGGTGGGTGACCTCTTCATTTGTCATTTGGTGAGCCTTTTCTGTACTATCACTCCCAAATTCATCGATAATTGACACGGAGCAACATGATATTACCTTTTGTAGAATTGAGTGTGTTAGTACAAGAAACGGTAAAATCGTTTCTTGGACAGCGGAATATAGTAACAGAATGACAGAGTAACAAACAAAGTTTCTTAGAGAGGAAAACTCAATCAACTAACTAGTTGACTAAGAAAAACCTCTACCTCTAAGTTTTTCTAGTAGGATTTCGAAAGTCGATTTGTGTTATTAATCCTGGAATTACAAACAAGCAAGTCTTATCTCAATCTAGTTTACTCCTAGATATCTAGACCTCTGAATGCAACGTTCCTAACAACACTTAAGACAATCAAAACCCTAACAAGTACTCAACTCACCAAAGTCTCGTCCTTGTAAGTTCTTTCCTTCTTCCGAATGCTCTTCTCCGTGGAAAATGCCGTGAATCGCTCTTTCAATGAAGTTTGCAACTTTCTATCTTATAGTCTAGGTATTCTATCTAATTTGCCCTAGTTTTACTTAAGGAAAATAAGATAAAATAATCCTATACAATCTTTTCTAATCTATCCTAACCATAATATCTCTAACGAGATTTTATATTGAGGCCCAAGTTGCTCCTTCAATCTTTGTTTCCATAAAAGAAAGATTCGGCAGGCGCAAGGGTTCACATCGCGCGTCATGCGTTCTTTGGCGCTGTTCCCTTTCCTTTTCTGATCAACAACGCGCGTCTCTCTTTCTCATTTGTTCCAGCGTGTTGTTTCTCATTGTTGACTTCTCTGTTCCTTGTATTCTCTGTTTTGATTCTTCACTTGATTTTCATCGTTCATTTGAATAATCTGTTTTCTGAAACTCATAGTCACACTAAAAACCATCAAATGCCATTGAGTTTATAATCATCAAAACTAGAGGAAACATCATCGTTCCAACAATTTCCCCCTTTTTGGTGATGACAAACTCCTTCAAAATGTGCACGTTCAAAACAGACAAGTAAGAAGTCAAATTCACATGTAATCACACAAATACTACAGTCCAGATATTGACATTGTTCCCCCTCAGAAAGTTCATAGAAGGATTTACCTTTAAGCAACATCGTCATTCTCCTTAGCACTAGCTTCTGTTATCAACCATTCCCTGGGTTTCACATTTTCCATCCTTCCCCCTTTTGGCATCATCAAAAAATCACAAAGACTTGACCCACATGCAAATCATAAGCAAAATATTTCATTCATTAAGCAGGGCGAAGTACAAGCAAAGGAACCTAGACAACTATTATCAAAAGATAGGGAACAATCACACAAAAGACATAAAAACATAGAAAATAAAAAAAAACATAAGATTAGACGGGCAGGGAGGTAACAGGGAACACTCAGATCTCCGGGTCTTCAGCAGCGTCCTCAGCTTTGCTCAGAAAATGATCTAGGAGCAAGGTCATCGTGGTGTTCAACTGCTTAAGCTCAGCCAAAATCTGATGCTGGATTGAGCTTCCCTTTGACGTTCCTTCACCAACTGTTTTCTTAGCAGTCACAGTGCTCGTTCCCTTAGCATCAGCTTTGAATTTCATTTTCTCCACAACTGCAGAATCCAACTCACTTCCTAGAGACACCTCATTTTCTTCAATGTATGCTTCATCTCGAAGCAACAACATCTTCACCAAGCCTGGGTAGGCTAAAGAGTGGGACTTGGCTTTGCACCGATCCATATGGCACAAGATTACTCGAGGGAGATCAATTTTCTCCCTTCTCAGAAAGCGGTCAAGCAGAAACAAGTCGCACAGGGTGATGGTGTCGCGCTTCTCTTGGCAAGGCGCCACAGCTCTGGAAATGATGTGGAAAGCAATTCCCTGAGCCAATGTCAGCCTTTCAGTGTGTAGCTCTCCAGCAGTTGAACCAAACAGCCATTCCATACAGGCAAGCTTCTCATCATTGATCTCGTTCACAGGAACTTCATAAAATCCACCCAAAGGAACAGAGAGAAGCGATGAGACCACCTTAGGTGTAAAAGACAGATCTTTGCCACTGATCTTGGTCGACCCACACAAGACATCAACTTTTGATAGGTGAAAGTAGTGGTAGAATTCTCGCATCTGCACTTCATCGATTGTCGCCCTGTTGGAACAGATACGTTCCCAGCCTTGGAAACGCAAAAGTTCCAAGATCTCATCCACATTATGCTCATAGTAGAAACTTTCGCGAATCAGAAGTGGTGGAAGGATATTTTTACCTTCAGAGAAGTCGGGAACAGTGGTGGAGACGGAGAGATCCAACTTTGCTTTGCCAATAGATTTGTCCCTTTTCAATTATGGCTTCACAGCGGAACGAAGTCATGCCTTCAGAGGGCGAGGAGCAGTTTCATCGCCACCGGATTTATATGGTGTCGACTGAGTTGTAGGGGCCATGCGATGCTCCAATATCTCAACATCGTCGTCTTCCTTTTCTTCTTGAGCAGTCACAACAAGAACGACCACTTTTTTCAGTTCGTTTACCGCATCACTGTTCATGCCACAGAGCAGTCAAATCTCACAGAGAGCCGTTCCAACGTTCACCTGCACCCCAATAAATACTAGCCACTGATTCAAATTCCACGTTCCATACACATTTGTTCCCCTTCAATCTGAGCAACAGTCGTCGTTCCCCTTGAGACCAAGAGTGTTTGCGAGGCTTGTCTGGATATTTCAATGATGGGTTCACACAAAATAAAGTATATCCAAACACATGGTAGGGAGAAAAACAACTCAGATAATTATTCCCAGTAAAATGGTTTATCAAAGAAGGGTCATAGGGAACGTTTACCTGAATCGAGGCTGTGGTAGGCTGTACAACCAATTATCATGTGGGCTTATAATGAGGGTTCAATTCATCAAATTGGTTGTTTTGGGTTTCAAATAAGATGTTAGCATGCAATCAAGTAATTCAACACAAATCAAAAGAAAAAGAAGCTACACCCTTAGGACAAGGTAATTCGAGCATACAGAAATCATGAAATAGCAATGTCATAAAAGGCGATGTAAGCAAGGAACTTCATGATATTTGTGAAACGAGTTAGCCAAGCATTGAGGGAATACTGGATGTGAAGGTCCTCAATTCAGAGAGATCATGCCACGGAGTAATTGAAGATACTCGAATGGACCTTTGTCTAGTGCTTTGGCGAAGATGTCTGCTACTTGATTTTCAGTCCTGTAATGTTCCATTCTAATAAAGCCCATGTCAACATTATCACGTAGAAAATGATGACGAATGTCAATGTGCTTAGTACGTGAATGATGAACTGGATTTTTTTAGATGTTAATGGCACTAGTATTATCACACATAATGGGAACGATGCAAAGAGACATACCAAAGTCTTCTAGTTGTTGTTTAAGCCACAATACCTGAGCACAACAACTTGCCGCGGCGACGTATTTGGCTTTTGCAGTGGAGAGGGCCACAAAGATCCATATGAATCAGTTCTAGGGGATGAGAGGTTGTTACATCAGGTTTAATCTTGAATGAGGAACGAGTCTGTTTCCCTTTCACACAAGCATCACATACACCATGGAACTCTGATCGAACATTTGGGAGACCACGAACATGTTCCTTTGTATACAACTTGTGAATGAGTCGAAGATTTGCATGTCCAAGCCTTCTATGCCACAGTTTCGTCTCATCAGCTATAGACGCAAAGCATAGGATTTCCTTTGGCTTGAAATTCTTGTCCACAATGTACACATCCTTGAATCTGACTCCTCTCAGAATTATGTTCTTGGTTTCGCGATCTTTGACATAGCATTCTTGTGAAGTAAAGACCGTCTTGTTGTTCCCTTGGTCGCAAAGCTGTGCAACACTCAACAAACTAAAACCAAGTTCATGAACTAAACTAACTTCTTTTACCGTGATACTGGAGTTTAGTTTTGTTTCGCCTGTTCCAATGATTTCTCTGCATCTCTTGTCTCCAAGAGCAACACTCCCTCTTGAGTGTTTGTGAAGTGAGGTGAGTTGATCTTCTTTTCCGGTCATGTGGCATGAACACGCGCTGTGAATGTACCACTTCTCGTTCCCCCTCACTTCAACCTGCACAGAAAAAGTTAAGATTTGGCGACCCAGGCAAGCTTAGCCTTACCTGGTCGAGACACATAATGCAATTGTTCCCTAGGAATAGTTCTAACATCAACAACATATTTCTTCCTAGTTTTAGCAATATTATGATTATGCACATGTGAATCATCATGGAAGTCATTCAAGTTTACATTATTGCTCCTACTGTTCCTTCTCTTTGTGTGCTCCTCAGAGAACTTCTTTTTCTTTTCACAGTCTCTCTGCAAATGTCTGTTGTCCCCATAATACCAACACATCTTGAACGGATCCATCTGAATATACTTTCTGTTAGGAACAACACTCTTGCGTTGCTTTGCACGTTCTGGATAGGGAACGTTAGATTGCTTCCCTTGAGACTGCTTGAGGAAGATCTTGTGGGCAAGTTGTCCAGTGTACCACGACTGATTTTCATCCAGTCCACTCTCAAGGACCTTGACACGTTCCTCAAGATTGCGATTCTTCTCTCTATCATCTTGAAGTTCCTTATCTCTTGCTTCACGAAGTTCCAGAATAGATGGATCATCTTCCTTTTGCTTAGAACCTGTATAACCAATGCCATACCTTGCTTCGACAAACTGAATGTTGTCAGTTTCAGCTTTCCGTTCCATTAGCACAAAATGAATCTTGTGAACATAAGCCTTCATCTCAGATATTTGTTCCTCAAGCTTAGTTGATCCAGCTACACTTCTTGCATCAGTATTGTTAGAGACTTTATTCATAAGCAAAGAGACTTTTTCATTTCTTAACCTCTGAAGTTCCTCATGATTAGCATCACATGAAGAACAAGGAACAGTTGAGCTACTAGCAGTATTAGATAGGTTTTCTTTTAAACTACTGCACTCATCTTCAGAATTAGCAAGTTCCTCTTGTGTTTTCAAGTTTTCAGAATACATTTACCTTATAAGAGCAATCAAAGATTTCTTATCATAATTCACAAGAGATTTCAAAAATGTTTCAGGGTTTACCTCGAGATCCTCAGAGGAGTCGTTGATGGCCATTGCACACATCTTGCCACTCCAGGCTTCAGGGTCTTCACCATCTGAGTCATCCTCATTGCCCCACATAGCAACGAAAGCTTTCTTCTCATCGTTCCCAGAAGGTTTGCTTGGTTTCTTGGGCTTTGGGCATGAGCTAGAGTAGTGACCCTTTTCATTGCAGTTGTAGCAAGTAATATCCTTGATGTCACGAGTCTCACCATTCCCACCTCTATTGTTTCTTCCTTTGTTGTAGAGGGAATGCATGACTTTGGTTAGCACCACCACCTCAGGATCATCGGAGCCATCATTGTCGTCGAGGTCATTTTCAATCCTATTAACAACCTTTCCAACCATCAAAGCGATTCCTTTTTCCTTGGAATCCTTGTTTCTTCCAGCCTTCTCTTCATTGTCATACTTCTGAATCTTGCTAAAGACCTCATGGAATGTCAGTTTGACAGTGTTGGGATTCTCTTTTAGAATGGCCTTGGTCATTGCGTGACGATGAGGAAGCCATCAATGATAATAAGGATCTTCTCGTCAGGGAGAATTTCTTCATCCTTGATAGAGTGAGCAGTCAAGTTTGCAGTGATTTTCTCAAACCTGGCTTGGTAAGAACTCACATCTCCGTTCTCTTCCATCTTGAAGCTGTAGAAATCCTTCTTAGCAGTGAAACGATCAATCTCACGAAGATCCTTACTTCCCATGTACATCTGTTCCAGGGCAAGCCACTTAGCATTGGCAGATTCACAAGATTGAAGCTTTTGCACATCTTGCTGATTAAGAGCATTGTTGATGAGCATGGCAGCCTTGCAGTTCTTCTCCATGATTTGGAGATCCTCTTGATCCCATTTCTTCAGTTTTTTATTTTTCTCAAGATCAACAATCTCAAGATCTCCAAGGGAGATAACCAATCAGCATTGGTAGTCATTGCTTTGAACCCACTTGACAAAGAGAGCCTTCCAATGTTGATATTGGCCAGCGAGCAAGATAGGAGGCCTTGAAGAGTTCAAACCAACTTCGACAGTGGTAGGAGCCATCGTTACCTGAAAATCTGTAAGTAACACACAATCTAGAACAAACCTGCTCTGATACCAATTGTAGAATCGAGTGTGTTAGTACAAGGAACGGTAGAATCGTTCCTTGGGCAGCGAAATATAGTAACAGAATGACAGAGTAACAAACAAAGTTCCTTAGAGAGGAAAACTCAATCAACCAACTAGTTGACTAAGAAAAACCTCTACCTCTAGGTTTCCCTAGTAGGATTTCGAAAGTCTACTTGTGTTATTAATCCTGGAATTACAAACAAGCAAGTCTTATCTCAATCTAGTTTACTCCTAGATATCTAGACCTCTGAATGCAACGTTCCTAACAATACTTAAGACAATCAAAACCCTAACAAGTACTCAACTCACCAAAGTCTCGTCCTTGTAAGTTCTTTCCTTCTTCTGAATGCTCTTCTCTGTGGAAAATGCCGTGAATCGCTCTTTCAATGAAGTTTGCAACTTTCTATCTTATAGTCTAGGTATTCTATCTAATTTGCCCTAGTTTTACTTAAGGAAAATAAGATAAAATAATCCTATACAATCTTTTCTAATCTATCCTAACCATAATATCTCTAACGAGATTTTATCTTGAGGCCCAAGTTGCTCCTTCAATCTTTGTTTCCATAATAGAAAGATTCGGCAAGCGCAAGAGTTCACAGCGCGCGTCATGCGTTCTTTGGCGCTGTTCCCTTTCCTTTTCTGATCAACAACGCGCGTCTCTCTTTCTCATTTGTTACAGCGTATTGTTTCTCATTGTTGATTTCTCTGTTCCTTGTATTCTCTGTTTTGATTCTTCACTTGGTTTTCATCGTTCCTTTGAATAATCTGTTTCCTGAAACTCATAGTCACACTAAAAACCATCAAATGCCATTGAGTTTATCATCATCAAAACTAGAGGAAACATCATCGTTCCAATACCTTTGTTCTTCCTCACAAAGAGAGATGAAACCAAGTACAAGGATGGCTCTCGATAGATCTAGCATGATTGCACCCAGTGGCGGATCTAGGATATATTATAAGGGGGGCTCAAAGTCTTATAAAACCCACATTCATATTTGAAATTGTCGTCCTCTTAGTCCGAATATACTTATTCATTTTACTAAACATAACAATTCAATTTTAAACAACATCAATTAAAATACTAAGTATTCAACCAATGGTCCACTACTCCAATGTTTAACATTTCAATAAATTCTTCCAAAAAATAACTATAAACAAACATTCCAAACTAGTATCCAATACTATTATAAATTCCTTCACTTATTAATTAAATCTTTAAGTAAATATAAATATAATTTATACAAATTTAACTTTTACTTAAACCCTAAAACAAAATGTCAAAAACTCACAAATTTGGACTAGTTCAAGGGCAGAGGGCGCGGGGTGCAGCGTGAATGCGTGAAGGACTTCTACTGGCTGCTGCTTCTTTTTTTGTTCCAAAGAGACTTAGGGGCTGTTTGGTAACCGCAGTTAGGGGCTCACGTATCGGGTTGGGAATCCCAAACCCAATATATAGTGTTTGGTTTGAGTGCTTTTGGTATCATACCCATTCCTTATCCCTCCCCATACCCAATTTCCCATACCCCTCATTATATTAAGCTTTGAAGAGGGTTGGGGAAATGGGTGTAGAGAACACTAATTTTAATTCCAAACCAAACACAAAATATAAGCTATTGGGTTCCAAATCCAAAGCTCCCCAACCCGATTCATAATTCCAACCCGATACCCGATTTATACCAAACGCCCCCTTAGCACTTTAGCAGTGCTTCTCAGCAAAAGCAAACAGCTTTTCTCATTTAAAAATTAATTATTTTTAATAAATAAAAAGTGATAGAGTTGTTTAAAATTTTTAACAAAACGACGTCGTTTTGGACAGGGCCAAAACGATGTCGTTTTGACAATTTATAAAAAATAAAATAAATCAGACGAAAACAAGTCGTCTTTTTCGCAAATCTGTTGCAGGTCGCTTCTCTTCAATGGCACCGGGGGGCTCAGCGTCGGTCCGGTAGGCCTCTCGCCGAAGGTGAGCAGGGGCGGCCGCCCCCCTAGCCCCCCCCCCCCCCCCCCCCGATCCGCCACTGATTGCACCCTTTGACTACAAAAATAGGTGTATTCTTACCTTATCTAACTATTCACTACAGACTTGGATTGAACCCTTATTGCACAAGCTTGCCTATATATACTCTTGTTTCCATCCGAATATTGAACAAGCCTCTGAAATTGTATCTCTTTGTATTTATTTTAATACCTACTATCTGATTTTTATATTTGGTGCTTATCTTGAGTTTTTTTTTGTTTGTCTCTCTTATCATTCCTTATGGATAAAGGGAAACAAACTATGAAGGAGGTCCTTTGCTCAAAACCTGAATCTGTTTCTGAAACTAAAAAACCTTCTTTGAAAAATAATTCTTAGAACCCCAAGAATTAAACCATATAAAATAAGTGTTAATTGATCTCCCCCTCTTCTAGCAAGTCTAAAGGGAAAGGAGAACATTCCATTGACATGGCAGCCTACCTCTTTTGCCTTTCTGGGGTTAGGGGTAACATCAATAAGCTTAAGGAAACTTCCCTTATGAAATATATTATAGGAGACCCCATTGAGTTTTCCAAACTCAGTAACAAGTTTCATAATGACTGGAAATTTGTTATATGAGGTTATGAACTCACTGAAAAACCAAATATATGGTTTGAAGTATGTTTTGAAAATCCTATTGACCAGAAAAAGGTTTAGGATGGTAGACCTTACCATATCTTTGGTAAGTTGCTATTGTTGAAACCTTGAGTTTCTGGTTTTGATACCATTACTAAACCGATCTCTAGACTTGATATGTGGATTTGTATTCCACAATTACCAATTGAATGTGTAAGTTTTGATATCTTGAAAACCATCATTAAAATAAACCACCTTGGTGAACTGATCAAACTTGACCCCTTTATTGAAGAAAAAAGCAGAGATAATGTGCCTTAATGTTGATTTGAATAATCTTAACTAGAAAACTGTAATGGTCCCTGACGATAATGGGAAAGCAAAATAATTTAGGATCTGGTTTGAGGAATTTCTTGAGGACTTTGGGCATTGTGGAGCCCTCGGCCATATTTTTGAATTTTGTCCCCTCTGAAATCTGAAACTCCAGTTTATTCAGATTACTTTTCATAAACTTAGTGTGAGCAAGAATCCTAAACCCATCCCAGAACAAACCACCCTTGCTTCTGAAAATTGGAAAACAATTTCCCACAACAAGAAAGGCAAAATATACGAGCATTTCTCTTCTTTGAACCCTGCTTCTACTCTCGAACCTAGGAACGATGGAATTTATGCTATCGAGCTACAATTCCATTGACCCTTTTGCTAAACCAACTAAAAGCATTAAGCCTAAAAATTCGGAACCCCAATTCATTTGCCAAATGCCTGAAACCGGCTCCTGTATACCAACTAACCTAACCCTTCCCTTTGATATCCTCACCCTAATGATGAGACTGTGGAGAAGAGCATGTTGGCACCCACACCCCTTGTTCTTTCAAAGGACAATAAAGACTCACACTTGATGGTTAGGGACACCAAACATGACATGTTTGAAAATGATGAGCTCTTGATGAAGAGGAAGATGAAGATTACTACCGTGAGGATAATGAAGAAGTCCATGAAGCTAACCTTGGTCTGGAAGAAAATCTGGATGAAATTGATTCCTAAAATCAATTCACGCCCACAACTCTGATGTGATATCAACAAACACATCTGAAGAGATTAAGCCCCAACCATCAACCTTTGAGTCCAGCAAACGTAAGGATATGGAATGTGAGGATGATACAGCCTCCTCCGAACTGAAGTGTATCAAGAAATTAAAGGTTTAATCATGAATACATCGAAATATCATGGAAGCTTGACTTTTGCTGCAGTATTTGTAGTCAAGTGGACAACTTGATTCCTTTTAGACTCTTTTTGGATAACGAATCAACCCCTAGCAAGTCTCCCATTTATTATCTAAACATGATTTTTTCGAGACTTTTACAATTCTTAAAACTTTTTACACCAAAAGGAGATGCATATCTCCTTGTAACGTCTTCTGCACTTAAGATTTAAGAATATGCTTCGTCTACTTATGTTTTGTTGCTTTGATAAAAAAGCCAATGATCTCTTGTTTAGAAACATTAGTTTGCTTTATTCTTTACTAACAATCAGTCGTCCTAAATCGATTGTATTTGTCCTCCTTCTAGTGAAAGCTACTGGTGCATGATGTAAATAATCGATGATTCAATAATGCTATTAGATTATCCAATTCTCTGACATCTTCACATAAAATTAACCTATCTCGATCAAAAGACAATTATATTAATAAATTTAAACCGATATATGTAAGTATTGTAGACTACAAAAGAGATCCAAATACATATAATAAAGGATAGTTTACCGTGAGGTGGATACATACTTGCATCATCGACAATCGTAAATCCTCATTCATATCTTTAACTTAATAATTATGCTTACTTCAATGACCATGTCTTTTTAAGGTGTTGCTCACAATCTCCCAAGCTTTACTATATGACTTTCTAAAGCTAATTTCCATGTAGAAGAATGAGATGATGGATGCTCAGAGCAAATGAACGGAATACCACCGTTTTCGTCCATTTATAGATTAAAATGTTACTTGGAAAGTGAAGTCATTTTGACATATAATCGTTTAGACATCTTGACTATAATTTGTTTCTAACCATTCACGGTGTACTAAATACGGAAGTTACGTGTACTAATTGGATAATATTAAAATAGGAGTAAATGAGAGCAAAATATAACGTATACAGTATGTAGTAATTATCACTAATTGAGATTTAGGTTAAAAAATGACTCATAACCTAAAGAGTAGTCCATACGTAGAGGCAAGATTTAGCTGAAAAAAGTGTGTGAAGAGAGGGAATAATTACTTACAAATTGAAATACCCCAAAGGTTACTTAAATGGCAATTTGGTAAATTAAATATTGGTTTTCTTAAATTTAGAAGAGGGGAAATTTGGGATATAAATCCCCAAAGGGGCCGGTCATCTCCTCCACTAAGTCAAGCTCCCATTTCCTCCCGACTCCCCCCTTCGTCTCTGCCCAGTTCCGGCGAACAGTTCGGCCACCTTCGTCTCCTCCGGCGCATCGTTTCGGTCCCCTCGGTTCGCGCCTCAGCTCAGCCCAGTCGGCCTTCCTCCTCTGCTGTCCGTGTTGCTGGCTGCGTGCCGCTGGTGTGGGTTGCTGCGTACAGCTGCTGCTGGTTGTTGTGGTGTGTCGGTTGCCGCCGTCGTCCCGGCGTCGAGAAGCTACCCGGTGGCAACGTACTGGTGGCAGACGGGGTAAGTTCGTTGCTGAAATTCTGCTAAGTTATATGTTTTGGTTTGCTGAATTTGTAGGGGTCAACTTGGCTGATGTGCTTAGGTGGGAGTCGGACTAAAATTGGACTTTATTTGCTGAATTTTGTGGAGTTGTGCAGCAATTTGAATTGATATTGGGTTGACTTGGGGTGTGAATTGCCTAATTAATTAAGGTTGATTTTAGGGTTTGTAATTGGGGGTTTGTTAGTTGTGGATTGGTATGAGTAATTAATGTCAGGGATTTGTTCGGATTGATTTCGCAGGTTCGTTCGAGTTGGTTGGAGATCTAGGGTCGTTGTGGTCGCGTTTGAGGCAAGATAAATCTTGCTAACCCTTCGTATATTTTATAAATTACTTTTGTCCCTATATTGATTCAGTAATTGATTTAGCCTTGTCTGAGTAAATTAATTTGGATTATTAGTTGTGAAATTTCTTGGTTGAATATGTGTTTGTCGACACCTGTGTGTGTTGGCGGTTGTGTGTTGGATTGTGTGCATAATTATTGGTCTTGTGTTAGGTATTGATTGTTTGCTTGATTGTTGACAGATATTGGTTATGTGCTGGATTATTGGATGTAGAATTACGTGGTTGAATATATGTGTGTGTGTGTGTGTATGTGTGGGTGTGTTAGTAATTGTCTCGTGTTGTGTTTGATTGAATGTGAGGTGGTAGTTGGTCATAACTAAATGTGGATTGATTGTTGTGGAGTGATTGGATTATTGAATTTAAAGTTGTTTGGTTGATTATATAGATGTGTGAATATGTGTTAATCGTTGTCGTGTGTAATAATTGATTGGGTGTAGGTGTGGTGATGGATTGTTGTTGATTGAGAGTCGAAGGGCCAGGTGATGATAGCCTTACCAAACATCGTAGGGATCGAGTGTCGCCTATGTTGTTAAGGGCCAGTGTTAATTCAGAGTCGAAGGGTCGGGTGATGATAGCCTCACCAAACCTCGTAGGGTGTAGCCTAAGTTGTTAAGGGCCATGAGTTGGATGGTATGAGACCGTCCCTATCCGGATAGTTGGTTTTGAGTGATGAAAGTCTCACCCGATGGTGGGTTAGAATTGTCTCACCCGATGATGTGGTGGTGAGACGGAGGAGGGAGATATTATGTGTTAATTATGTGTTAAATGTTGATTGCGTACTTGATTAAGTGATTTTGTGTTGGATGTTGGTTGTGTTGGTGAATATTGACTGTGTGTTTGGTTATTGGTTTTATATTGGATATTGATTGCTGGCTAGTTTGACTTGTTGTTAAATATTATCTTTTTTAGCTAAGGGTGTTGTGGATTTTTGTTGGTGGGGTTGTTGGTGGCAGCTAGTGGTTTATGAAGGTCGGTTGTGTGGATTGAGTGTGTAGGTTGGTTTCCCATCTTGAGGGTGTGTGCCAATATGAGTTAGGTTGAGGTGTATGGGTTACGACCCATGTTAACGATCAGGCGGCACCAGAAGGGTGGCTGGGCTGGATCGTTGTTTTGTTATGTTGGTATTATGTGATGATTGTCTCGTTGATGCTTATGTGTTTGTTAATGTGAAGGTTAATTGGATGTGTTAGTGCAGTAGGGAGTTCAGTATAATTGATTAGTCTTGGTTGTAAGTCAGTAGTAAGATATATGCATATGTTTCATAGGGTTGATGATTGAGGTATTAGTATTGGAGAGAAAGTTGGAATGGATCATTTTATTCGTTTATGCTTGTGATGAGATTGAGGTTGGATTGAAAGGGGTTAGTATAGTGTAGAATTGGATAAGTATGTGTAATTGATCGGTTATGTGATAGTGTGTGTTTATGTTTTGTGTTTTGACGTGTGTTTGGTCTTGGTTGGTTGATATGATTATGATATAGTTGATATATATATATATGTATATATATAATGTGTGGCATGTTGTTATTTGGCATGAGTTGGTTGTTGTGATAATTCTCTGGTGTTAAACTGTTTTGACTTGAGGAGTTTTGCCAGTCTTTCGTGAGACTGACCAATTTCGGTTTACGTGCCGTAGTTGGCTGGGGTATCGGGTCTCCCAGTCAATCAGGCTTGCATGTTTGCAACAACAAGCGGGTTCTGGATCACAGATGTGTCTTCACAGTGAAAGATTTAGAATTGCATCAGATTTGAAAATGTTGTATTCGCTTCCGTTGTTTTGGATTTAAATTGATGCGTTAAACTGGATGACAGGTTTAAGTGTTGTTTTAAATCTTGAGCAGGGATTTTAATATTGATGATTTTATGTATTGGAAGAGTTTTGGATTTCTTTTCTTTTAAAATCGCCTTATAGTCCTTCGGGACTATGGCACTGTAGCACCTCTGGCCCGGGGTGTTACACAAATAGTGCTCATTTTTATATATACACATAATTATGCTATGGTATATTAAAATAAACAAAGAAAAATTAATTACTTAAGTTACAAAGTAGCCTATAATTATACTTATGTATTTTATATTGGTTTATAAACCATATAGTAAAAATCGATCGGAAAATCGAACATATTATATACAAAGGGTGATAAACTAATCCTACATGCAAAATATAACTTTAGGCCTATTTAAGCCTTTGATTTTGTCTTTAAAAGTTAGTATTCAATGACCTAGAATGATAACTTTTAAATATATATAGATATAGATGATTATTTTTCTTGCTTAATAGAAATATAAATTGAACTATGTTGAAAATTTAACGTGAAGATATAAGAATTATACAACGATATGAAAATGAGGACTTTTTAATTGATTAATATGTAGTAATTGTATATAATTGTGAATAAAAAATTTTGTATATTATATAGACAATTATAGATTATTAATATAATTGTTAATATATGAAATTGTCACTTTAGTACTTTTTGGATTTGGGAAATTATTTAAATTTTGTGTTAAATAAATAAGGCATGAAATATAAAAAAAAAACTAATTCATCTTTAAAAGTTAGCATTCAATATATAGATGATTGTTTTTCATGCTTAATAGAAATATGAATTGAACTATGTTAAAAATTTAACGTGAAGATATAAGAGTTATACAACGATATGAAAATGAATCTTATTAATTGATTAATATGTAGTAATTGTATATAATTGTGAATCAAAAAACTTTTTATATTATATAGAAGATTATATATTATTGATATAATTGTTAATAGATGAAATTGTCACTTTAGTACTTTTCGGATTTGAGAAATTGTTTAAATTTTGGGCTAAATAAATAAGGCAAGAAATGAAAAAAAAAACAATTCATCTTTAAAAGTTAGCATTCAATGACCTAGAATGCTAACTTTTAAATATATATAGATATAGATATAGATGGTTATTTTCATGCTTAATAAAAATACAAATTGAACTATGTTAAAAATTTAACGTGAAGATATAAGAATTATACAACGATATAAAAATGAGGACTTTTTAATTGATTAATATGTAGTAATTGTATATAATTGTGAATCAAAAACTTTGTATATTATATAGACAATTATAGATTATTAATATAATTGTTAATATATGAAATTGTCACTCTAGTACATTTTGAATTTGGGAAATTGTTTAAATTTTGTGCTAAATAAATAAGGCATGAAGTGAAAAAAAAAACTAATTCATCTTTAAAAGTTAGACCTAGAATGCTAACTTTTAAATATATATAGATGTAGTGGTGGAATCAGGCTATCCTGGAAGGGAGGGAAGGGTTACTCACTCTGTGGGTGTGATTTGGTGGATGACGGATGAGAATTTTTTGGCTTTTTGCAACACCCTTTGTTCTGTCAGACACTGTTGCGATGGACATGGTTTCTCCACTACAAAATTCTTCCTCCTTTTACAACGACTACTTGTTCATGGATGGTGGGCGCGATTCCTAGGTTGGTGGTGGTTGACCTCTTCATCTGTCATTTGGTGAGCCTTTTCTGTACTATCACTCCCAAATTCATCGATAATTGACACGGAGCAACATGATATTACCTTTGTTCTTCCTCACAAACCAAGTACAAGGATGGCTCTCGATAGATCTAGCATGATTGCACCCTTTGACTACAAAAATAGGTGTATTCTTACCTTATCTAACTATTCACTACAGACTTGGATTCAACCCTTATTGCACAAGCTTGCCTACCTCTTTCGCCTTTCTGGGGTTAGGGGTAACATCAATAGGCTTAAGGAAACTTCCCTTATGGAATATATTATAGGAGACCTCATTGAGTTTTCCAAACTCAGTAACAAGTTTCATAATGACTGGAAATCTGTTATATGAGGTTATGAACTCACTGAAAAAACCAAATATATGGTTTGAAGTTTGTTTTGAAAACCCTATTGACCAGAAAAGGGTTTGGGATGGTATACCTTACCATATCTTTAGTAAGTTGCTATTGTTGAAACCTTGGGTTTCTAGTTTTGATCCCATTACTAAACCGATCTCTAGACTTGATATGTGGATTCGTATTCCACAATTACCAATTGAATGCATAAGTTTTGATGTCTTGAAAACCATAATTAAAATAAACCACCTTTACTAAAGAAAAAAGCATAGATAGTGTGCCTTAATGTTGATCTAAATAATCTTAACCAAAAAACTATTATTGTCCCTGACGAGAATGGGAAAGCAAAATAATTTAGGATTTGGTTTGAGAAATTTCTTGAGGACTTTGGAAATTGTGGAGCCCTCGATCATATTGATTCCTAAAATCAATTCACACCCACAACTCTGATGTGATATCTATAAACAAATCATGAATACATCGAAATATCATGGAAGCTTGACTTTTGATGCAGTTACTATAGTCGAGTGGACAACTTGATTCCTTGTAGACTCTTTTTGGATAACGAATCAACCCCTAGCAAGTCTCCCATTTTTTTTTCTTTTATTCCCCTTGTCTCTTTCCCTTACCATGTTGTTGATATGCTTGTGCTATGGTGATGATCTTGAATGTAAGCACTTTTGAAGCTAATGAACAACTAAAGTGATTTTTTTACACTAGGTTACCAATGCTTCTGATCCTCAAATGTTACTCCTCTTTAATCGACAATTTGTATATTATGACATGCTTGACTACTCAATCTATATCACCCAAGAGATAAATTCCTATTTTCCCTATCACAAACTGACACAAGAACAAATTTACATGAATAACATTGATCTAGACCAATTCTCTTGGAATTTTACTATTTTGTTTGATTTATTTCATTTTCCCTTGCTTTTGTTTCCTATTTCTTGTTTGCCTTTCACTACATGCTTTCTTTTGTTTCTTTCAACTGAACCGGATGCAATCCTTGGATGCTACTTATCAATCTATATGGAACATAGAATTGGAAGTCTTTCTGCTGAAAACCAAACCACTTCACTGAAGTAGATACTGACTGAAGCAAATCGATCAATTTTTTTACCAGGTTTTTTTCACTCACTCTATGATCCCTCCTTCTTTTCCTTCCACCTTTCCCTTGAACCATATGTGCATTATTTGTTCAAGTTTAGCTTGTTCTCCCTCAAATCTTTGGTTGAGCTATCTTTTTTCCTTTGTTAGCTGTGGAACTGATTACTTCTTTGCTGCTTTCCTGATTTGTCTTTTTTTGGTTAAGATTCTTTGAAATTTTGATCCTTTTCTTTATATTCTACCTTACATGAATTTGAAGTTTTGTTATGCTTTGTTCCTAACCTTGACCTTCTCTTTTGATTTCTTTATTCTTCTGACTTGGTTTTCTGGCTTGTTGCTCTTGCTCATTGTGTTTGGCCTCTTTGTGATGCATTCACGTGGTGTTTTATTGCACTTACTGACTCTTTGTTTGGACTGGTGCTCTTATTGTTCTGATGACTGACTTTGCTCTTTGCGACTTGATTTTTCTTGATATGGTTTGTGGGGTTATCCTTTTGTTTGAGCTTGTTCATGAAATTTGCGTTTTCATTTTATTTTCCTTAACTTTTCTTTCCTTTGTACCTTTTTTACCTATGTCACTTCCTTTTTTTTCTTCTTTTTTTTGATGAGGAAAGAATTCAAGGTACCCGACATAACCACATCGGGTAACCACATCGGCGTCGGTACAAACCGAACAGTAAGAACCAAAGACAAGCACATAAATTACAACGAAGCAAAAGAGAACACAATAATCTAAGGCAGGAAATGAGTCAACAAGACTCAAGGGTGCCATCGGAAAATGGTCATAAAGGAACACCTGCGGAAGTGTTGAACGGGCTACCTTAACGTTGCCTTCACCTAGATGAAGGATCTTCAGGAGCCTCAACTATGATGTTGCCCTCGTTCGAGAGGGGTCTTCATTCAGCCACAGACACGACCACGACCACGACCGACGACTCAGCCAGAACCCAAGATTTATTCCACAAAAGCCACGAGAATTTTGCCACCCATGCTTGATCAAGATAGAAATAAAAAAGGTTAACAAGGGTGAAATTAATGTGATTGAATCCATCAATTTGGTCTTGACGAAGTTTGAGAAGATAGTAATGGTTTGGAGTTGGTGCACCCCCAAATGGGACCAACAACACCATATATGTGATGGAGCCCAAATCAGGTCAAATTTGGTGGCGGTAGACGGGTTATTTGATATTATTGTTGATGTGGTGTCGGGGTTACCCGGTGATGATGAGAGACGGGGGTTATCTAGAAGTGGTCGGGGGTTGCCCGGTGATGTTGGGGATTGCCCAGAGAAATGGGTTATTAGTGGTGTCGGGGGTTACCCGGTGGTGGTGGCAGTCGCTAGTCGAGGGTTGCCGGTTGTGTTCTTTCCGTTATCTCTTTCTAAAAATAAGAGAGAGGTGGGAGATGTTCGGTTACCATTTTTAAGATTTTCTTTCGAGGGCCTTCAACTAGTCTTTTGAAAAATTGATAATATTTTTTTTCCTTGATATTGGGCCTTTGCAAAGAAGCCCATATGAGTTTATTGGATTATCAACTGATGTATTTTAAGATGGGTTAATTTTTTGGTAAAAAATTTTCTCTCACTTTTTTGTTTTGATTCTCTAACCTACGAAGTCTTGCGCAGCAAGAACAACAAAGCTTTCAAGATATGGAGAGTAGTTGACGGCCCGATGGTCGGTAGGAATTAGGCTTGAGCGAGTTGGTACTGTTTCGAAAGCTCGCACCACGGGAGGAACTCCACCGATTTGGTCAAATGGTCTGGTTTATAATAGGTTTAGGATCTGGGTTAGAGAAAACTGAATGGGTTCAAAAAGCTAAGGTTTGGCTCAGATCCGAAATCGTCGGACACAAGATATGGATCTCAAGGAGGTGTGAATAAGATGGTGGTCCGAAGAGGCACATATGTTGGTGGTGATACTTGATATCGGATATCAGGATTGTGAAATCGGTCGAGACTAAACTACGTCGGGCCCGATCAGAGAGATTGGTATTCTTGTTTTTTGAGATTTTTGATTTTAACTTGTGTAAGGATCTTTCAATTTGGGGATGATGGGTGTTCTTGGTGGAGCAGATGTCGGGATTACCGATGATTTGTAACCCATAAAGCTCTTGGATTATTGAAGATGATGAGCCCTATGCTTTTGCTTCTCTCTGTTCTTCTGTTTAGGTAGGATTTCGGGTTTATTTTTTATTGTTGATTAGTTATTTTCCTAGCTGTTGTTTAAGATGTTTCCGAGAGATTGGAATTTTTGCTTAGAGAAATCCATCAAAGCACCTTTTTCTTATACCTTGATTTGGTTTAATGGTGTTTGAATTTAATTTTGGAAATTTTTCCTGGTTTGATTTTGTTCATACCTTGTTGTTGTTCATTGTTGTTGGGATCGTTGTTGTTGATTGTTAAAAGTTGGGTATATGTTGTTGGCTGTTGTTGGAGGGGGTTTGTCCCTTTGAATGGATATTTTGGTTTTAGGGTTTTTAGAGAGAAGGGAGAACCCCTTTCTCTAGATCCCTTTGATTTGTCTTATTGGATGGGGAATTTCTCTATCACTTCCTTTTATTTCCCTCTCCCTTTTGCTTTGAGCCTTATTTAGTTGTTTTTTTTCTTATTTTTGTTTATCTGATCAAGTCTTGGGATCAGGTTTATGATTGTTCCCTCAAACCCTTGTTTGTGAATCTTTATTACCCCTACTCTATGTTCCCTTTATATTCTTTTCACTTCCTTTACTAGAATAAATTCATGCTTCGTCTACTTATGTTTTGCTGCTTTGATAAAAAAAGCCAATGGACTGGAAATTGCTCTATATAGCAGTCAAGCACAGCCTATGTTTAACCTTTTCTGATTGAATTATTTCTTGGCTAAATTTCATCTTTTGTTGACTTCATTTCGAGAATTAATGCTGATCAGATCCGAACTTTGGGCAAATGGAACAAACGACCAGAACGTGAGCTGTATGGAGAAAATTATGTACTACCCACCCTGCACGATATATTTGAAACATAAAAAACGTGTACTACTTAAAAAAAATTAATTCTACCACCTTAGAGCTGAAAATGAAATTGGATCAATCTGCAGTAATGATCTCTTGTTTAGAAAAATTAGCCATGCTCCATCTAAATATTACTTGGATGATTTTTTTTTACTAGAAACTTAATCAAATAACCAAACTAATAGGTACTACTATAGACAGATTAAAATTGCAATCGCTGACCTACCAACCGCCTATGGGGACTACAAACTCTGAAGACTTGCACATAAAATTTGTAATATCATACACAAAAACCAAACAACCAATAATGACGAGGAAATGACCAGAATTGTAACCTCTCAATTTTATTTTTTATGAAGATCACGATTTGGAATTATAGTGATATTGGCATACAGAACCTATGGATTGACAATGAATTCTTCTCTGAAATAGAAAAAATATAATTTTCAGCCTTATTTGAAACATGTACATATAAACAACCACATGATAGAGTATGAAAAAAGCATGCTTTAATGAATTCTATTTCTGTCATGCTTTGGTTTGTGTAGGATCGTACGTGTTAGCAATCAAAGGGAACTGAGAGTCTAGTTCCTTAGCAACGGAATAAGTAAACACAAACAGAATCAAGACAAGTTCATTAGAGTGAAAACCTTTGATAACCAACTAGTTATCCAGGATAAAACCCACTACCTCTCTTGCAAGAGGATTTCAAAGTCTACTTCTTGTATTAATGCTTCGATTACAATAAACTAGAATAGAACACACAGATTAAGTCTTAGACACACTAAAGACTCTCTATCTAGTTCGACCTAACCAAGCAAACAACAAGCAAGCAACTTACTCAGTTCTTCTTCAAAGAACTTAGCACGTTTTCTTCTTAGCACTCTGTATTCTTCGATGCGTGAATTCGTTAGAATGAGAGAGGTTTTAACTACTTTATTTATATGATTTAATTGATGGAAGAAACAAATCTCCAACAACCAGATCACATAAATAAAATAATCAAAAAGTAATCGTTAAAGATGATACTTGTTACCAAATATAATCTTTATCGATTTTACATGTTTTGTTTCCATAAAGATATACTTTAAGCTCCTAAAATATATGGAAACAGGATAAGATCTTCAAGTTCTCTCTCCAACTAAAGATCTACCCTAATCAGCTCGCCGTCGCTCTTCACATATTGTTCCAAGTGTTTCCAGCGTCAGCAAGCTTCAGTTCCCTACGCCAGTTCCCAAATCTGGCGTCTTCATCTCTGTCTTGTGCTTTCCGAATCCAGAGTTCCCTGTTTATCACACTTATGGAAGTATTAATAGCAAAGATGTTTGTCATTATCAAAACTAGGAAAACTGAGGAAGGGAACTAGGTAGGGAACTGGAGTTCCCAAAAATTCACTTCCTAACAATTTCCCCCTTTTTGATGATGACAAACATGTAGAACTGGCATATCGTAATAGGCATGAATGATATATGAGAAAAAGCAAAAACATAGCTAGATGTAGGATAATCATTAGTGAATTGCACATTCCCCCTTAACTACAGATCTAGTTCCTTAATTCCCCCTTAGGATAACAACTGGTTCAGAGTTCCTTTTAGCCTATTAGTTCCAGATTGCCAAGTTCATTCCCCCTTTGGACATCATCGAAAAGAGTCAGTTAGATGAATAACAAAGAGAACTTAGAGAGATAAATGAGCTAATGCTGAACTCTAGAGAAATGGCACCGTAATAAAGATTGAAAGCAAATCATAATGAGTGCAAGGAACACAAACAAGTTCATTAAATATAACAAGAACAGAGAATACATATGCATCAAAGTGATAAAATAAAATACTCAGAGACACACAAAAGAGGATCATAATATGGAAGTGAGATCCTAAGGGAACTAAGGTTCCGTGTCATCTGAGTAGGGAACTGAACACTGGCCCTCACTGCTTCTTGCTCCTGGCTCTGTCTTCTGCGGTCTTGCTATCGACTAACTTTTCAATTTCCTTCACAAGAGCGGCAGAAGTCTTCCACAACTCCACCATCATCCCATTGGTGAAGTTGCTACCATGTTCCACAGCGGTAGCCACCTTGTCAAAGCCGTTAACCAACGCAACCTCAATGTTCTCCAAACTGTGGAGTATGACATGGGTGTCAGGAACTAGGCGGGGATCGGACTGGCCGGGGAGCATCTCTTCTTGCTCTTTCTCAGCATCAGACACCTCATCAACATGCGCCTTCTGCGCTAGATGCTTCACTGTGGTCAGTGTGAGAAGGCGAGAGAAGTGGGTCTCTGTGATCTCAGTGGGGTAAAGACCAAAGCGGCTGAGTATTTTCTTGATGATGTGAGGGTATGGGAGAGCATGGGTGGAGTGTGCTTTGCAGAATTGCATGTGGGCTAGGGTTAGGCGGGGCATGTCAATAGGGTCTCCCAGAATCAGTTTCTCCAGTAGCACAGCGTCGGAGACAAGCACAGTGTCCCGCTTCTCCTGGCGGGGAACAATATTTTTGATGAGGAAGGTGTGGAGGATCTCCTATCCAGGCTAAGGTATTTGGTGAGCAGGGAACCCTTAGAAGGAGCATGGCCATCAAAGACAGTGTTAAGAATGGCCGCTTTGCGTTTTCCCGGCCAGTTCCTTTTGATAATCACCCCAAAGCCTTTCCAGTTTCCAAGCCGAGCACAGATCCAATAACAGCAGCAAATAAGGGGATAAGGTTACCTCCCCAAGTGAGAATAGCATCGTGGACGGGTTGGTCGTCTTTAGCAACGACTAATTGCACGTTCTGGTAGAAGAGACGGACCAGATCCTCATTCACAACAAAAGGCTCCGGGACCAGAGTGTCCCACCCCTGGAGTTGGAGCTTGGCAAGGGCAACTATGATACTCCCATCATCAGTGGTGGCCCAGAATTTGTTACCGACGATGAGGGGCTCCAGAATGTTGCGTTTGGAAAGAGCATAGTCCACCTTGAAGGGAACTTGAGAGGAGGGAGTAGGGGACGGAGTCAGCGGCTTCTTACCTTTGGCAGTAGGGGAAAGCTTGGCCCTTTTGGCTGGGGTGGCCTCCTCAAGTTTGAGCGAGGAGATACCAAGACCACCCTTTGCAGCGCGGCGCTTGACACGACCTGCAACAGATTGGGAGTCGTCGGGGAGTCAGAAAGAGGTGGTCGGCGTCAGAAGAAAATCCACGTCAATTGGGTCACTCTTCTCAGAGGGGGAGGAATGTTGAGAGACCTCCTTTGTCGGTGATGGGGAAGTCTGCTTGGATGGGGTGTGCTCCGACGAGGCAGATACCGACTTGCTAGCCTCCTTTGCCGGTGAAGACGCCGTCTTGGCTGGTTCCGCCGCAGGTGGGGGCACAGAGGATTGTGCCTTTTTTGGTGTAGCCACCTAGGAGGAGGAGGGCGTAGCTTTTTGTTTCTTGAAGGCCTCAACAACGGCCATCTCTTCCTCAGTGATTGTGGGAATTTTGGCATCCATTGCTTCTGATTTTGGTGGGGAGAGAAGGCTGGTAGGGATTTTTGAGAGTGCGGCAATAATAGTTGTGGAGAGTAGAGAGGATTTGAGAGATCGGTGCCGCTTTAGGGTTTGCCTTGTTTCCTTTTATAATCGCCAAACAGAATTCTATCCAAAATTGAGCCGTTGCCAAATCTGTTCAAATAAGGGAACCGAATATCTCTCAAACGGCCACAAGATCTTCTGAACCAGAGGAAGGAACTCATAAATTATCTTCATCATGAATTTCGCAGACCTATCAAATCAAAAACGGGCTTGAAATCCCCTGAAATCTCTGGGAGCACAACGGCTAAAACAGCAATAACTACTCTTGGAAAGCGAACTCTGACAGCGCTGGAAATTTGAATTATGGCCGTTGAAGTGTTATTCCCAGTTCCTTTCCTCAGTGAATGACACAGAACTAGGGAGATATGGGTACATTTGATGTAGGGAACCAAGCAATCACTCAAGAAAAGTACATACCCATATACATAAAATTAGGAAGGCAATTTTGACACTACAAAGATAATTCCCAGTGTGGACTAGACAATGGATCATAAGGAATTATGCGATGTAATCAAGCTTGGGACGGTTTATAGTCAATCATCATTTCGGCTTGTAATATAGGATAGATGTGATCAAATTGACTATTTTAAGGCCAACAAAGAGATGTAGACATGAACAAGATATATCATGAAAAAGTTATGCGATCATGCCATAAGTAAGAACATGCTTTAGAACCCATATTACAGGACATGCGAGGCCATCACAAGATCAAATATCATCAATATTGTCAATGGAATCATAGAAAAGATCAAGTCTAGTCAAAGCAAGGGAACTAGTATAGGCAACTGGAACTGCTAGTTTAGGGAAATCATTCCCAGAAGTAACCTAAAGGACTCATAAGATTCTCGATTTAATGCTTTGGTGAATATATCGGCAATTTGATCTTCATTCCTACAATGTTCTAGTAGTATGTTCCCTTTTTCAACGTGATCACGCATGAAATGATGCCTTATATCAATATGCTTAGTCCGAGTATGATGCACAGGATTCTTGGAGACGTTGATTGCACTGGTATTGTCACATAGAATCTTTAGAGGGCCAAAAGACATACCAAAATCCGCGAGTTGTTGTTTGAGCCAGAGTAGTTGGGAACAACAAGCAACATCTGCGATGTACTCAGCTTCTGTGGTTGATAGAGCTACGGAGTTTTGTTTCTTGGATCCCCAAGAGACCAAACAGGGGCCAAGGAACTGAGCCATGCCAGAGGTGCTCTTTCGATCAACCAGATAGCCTGCATAATCCGCATCGGTGTATCCAAGAAGATTGAAGTGGCAATCCTTGGGGTACCAAAGACAAAGGTCGTTAGTTCCCTTCAGATAGCGAAATATGCGCTTTACTTCAGATAAGTGAGATTCTCTTGGATCAGCTTGAAACCTGGCACAAAGACACACAACAAACACAATATCCGGACTACTAGCAGTTAGATACATTAGGGAACCTATCATGCCACGATAGAGCTTCTCTTCCACTCTTTGTCCAGTGAGATCGGCGGTGAGACGAGTTGTAGGGGAGATGGGGGTGGAGATAGCCTTGCTCGACTCCATCTTGAACTTCTTCATGAGTTCCTTAAGATATTTCTGTTGATGGATTTGAATGCCATCGGACTTCTGAGTAACTTGCAATCCCAGGAAGAAGGATAGTTCCCCAATCATACTCATTTCAAACTCGCTGCTCATGAGATTTTTGAACTTTTCTACAAGAGCCAAGTTAGTGGAACCAAAAATAATATCATCAACATAGACTTGGACCACTAGAATTTCACCTTTGACTTCTAGAATGAAGAGGGTCTTGTCGATCACACCACGACGATAGCCATTAGCCGTTAGGAATTAGGCAAGGCGATCATACCAAGCTCGAGGGGCTTGCTTTAAGCCATAGAGAGCCTTGTCCAAGAAGTACACGTGGTCTGGGTGATCATTATCCTCAAATCCTGGAGGTTGCTTGACATAAACTTCCTCCTGAAGAATACCATTTAGGAATGTCGTCTTCACATCCATTTGGTATAGTTTGAACCCTTTGTGAGAGGCATAGGCAATGAGCAATCGTATGGCTTCCAATCTTGCCACAGGGGCAAATGTCTCATCGTAGTCGATCCCTTCTTGTTGATTGTAACCCTGAGCAACCAAACGAGCCTTGTTTCTAGATACTGCACCAGAATCATCCAGCTTGTTGCAAAAGACCCACCGAGTTCCTATGATGTGTCTGTTCTGAGGACGAGGAACTAGTCGCCAGACCTTATTCCTCTCGAATTGGTGAAGTTCTTCTTGCATGGCAATGATCCAATCAACATCCTTCAGCGCCTCCGTGATGTTCTTGGGTTATATAAGAGACAGAAAGGCATTGAATGCACAATAGGACATATCTTCAAAACCATACCTGACTGGATGTTTGGTGGTTCGTTTGTCTCTGTTGGGAATGAGAAGATCAGTTCCCGGAGCCTCCTCGTCTGTGGGATCAGTAGCCGAAGAAGAGGCAATGTTTGGATCGACTATTGGATCAAGTTCCGTTCCCTGAGAGGTGGTGTTAACTTCATTTGATGGATTGGAGGGAACTGGAGCAAGAGCAACCTGAGGAGTGGGGGGAGCTGGGGAGTTATCTGTGGAAGTTGATTCCTTGGGCTCAAGAGGAGTGAAGGGAACTGTGGGTGAGCCGTAGAGGTTGGTTTGGGAGTGACACTTGGGTGGAGCTTCATCATCATAGTCTTCACTTGGTCGTTGAAATGGATCCACTGAGGGAACTGAGAGATCCTACACAGGCTTTGAGGGCAATTTTTCATTGAAAACAACGTGAATGCTTTCCTCTACCTTTTTAGTCCGTTTGTTGAAGACCTTGTATGCTTTGCTACTGGAAGCATATCCGATTAAGATCCCTTCATCACTTCGTGGATCAAACTTTCCTAGATTGTCCTTCCCATTATTGTGAATAAAGCATTTACAGCCGAAGACTCGTAGATGAGCGATGTTGGGAACTCGTCCTCGAAGTAGCTCATACGAAGTCTTCTCAATCATGGGGCATAGCATAGCCCGGTTTAGGATGTAGCATGCTGCATTAACCGCTTCTGCCCAAAAGGATTGAGATAGCCCACTTGATATAAGCATGGTGCGAGCCATATCTTCCAAAGTTTTATTCTTCCTTTCAACAACTCCATTCTGTTGTGGGGTGTAGGGAGCTGAGAAATTATGATCAACTTCATGTTCCCTACAAAAGGTTAGAAAATCTCCATTTTCGAACTCAGTCCATGATTGGAACGAATGGATCGAAGAGATACATTCAATGATTTCTCAAGCAAGGAAACTAGCTCACTAAACCTATCAAAAACTTCACTTTTAGATTTAATAAATAATGTCCAAGTGAATCTAGAGTAATCATCAACATGTACCAGAATATACCTATTACCACCAATGCTTTGAACTCGCATAGGACCACAGAGATCCATGTGAATGAGTTCCAGAGGTTTAGAAGAGCTTACCAGTGTTTTGGACTTGAAGGAACTACATACCTGTTTCCCTTGAACACAGTCAGAACAGATCTCTGACTTCTCAGCGTTTATTTTGGGAAGACCACGAACGAGTTCCTTTTGATGTAGCTTATGAATGAGCTTGATGCTTTCATGACCAAGTCGTTGATGCCAGAGAGTCGTTTGATCGTCAATGGAAGATAGACACAGCTTTTCTTTGGGAACAAAATTTGGATCAATGATATAGACGTTATTGAACCTTTTGCCTTTCAGGATTACAGTTCTCTTTCTATCTTCCACAAAGCATTCTTTAGAGGTAAAGCGAACCTCATTTCCCCCTTGATCACACAGCTGTGACACACTAATTAGATCAAAATCTAAATTTTCAACAAGGTTAACATTGCTTACCTTGACGTGATCAGTGAGATTCACACTGCCAATTCCACAGATTTTTCCCTTTCTCTTATCTCCGAAGGAAATGGTACCTCCTTGGTGTTGCTGAAGTGACGACATTCTTCTTCTATTTCCGGTCATGTGGCATGAGCAGCCACTGTCTATGTACCATTTGTCTTGTTGTCGCACTTCGTCCTGTACAAGGGAACTCAAACTTTTGGAACCCAGCTAAGCTTAGCTTTTCTGGGAGAATGAGGTTGGTATCTTATCTGTGGGTTAGAAGCAGGAATAAAGTAATAAGGATCATTCACATCATTTATAGTATGCATCTTTTTCTTATGATGTGTTTTCTGGTTCCTTTTCCTAGCATTTTCCTCCATTTGTCTTTTCTTGTGAATGCATTCATGAATATAGTGACCATTTTTGCCACAATGCCAGTATACCCGATTGTAGACAACATGACCATACTTACCATGACCTGGTCGGAATGGTCTTTCTTGCTTTCTCTGCTCAAAATTAACTTTCTTACCTTTAGTCCCTTGAGCTTGATCGATATACATCTTGTGAGCATTCTGGCCATTGAACCAAGTTTGATTCTCTTTTGGCTTCTGTTCAAGCACTTTTACCTTTTCTTCTAGGAACTGGGTTTTGTCACGAGAATTTTGTAGAGCGCAATTAAGGGTTTCTTTTTTCTCAACCAGTTCCCTTCGAAGTTTCTCGTTCTCAGCAGAGCATGTTTCCTCAGAATCATTTTTACCAGAGTAGCCGAGACCATATCGTTGCTTAACAAAAATAGTTTGATTCACAGTTTTCTCATTTATAGAGTGAGTGAGATGATCAAATTTGTTCATTATTTCAGTAAGCATAGATGAATTTTGATTTTCATGATCTGTGGAAGGAACAGTAGAATTGTCATCATGCATGGGTTCCTTTTTAACATTGATGCAGGAATCACACTTTCTAAGAGGATTAGCAAGCAATTTTTCAGTTTCCTCAAGTTTCTTACTCCATACAGAGTTTTCAGTGGTTAAGCATGAAATCTCATCTTCATATTCTTCCAGTTTCTCTTGGAGGGAACTAGTTTCCTTTCCAAGTTTCTTAATTATCTTGATCAATTGTTTTTTATCATATTCAAGAAGAGACTTGGTAAAGTCAGAAGAAGATACCTCGGAGTCATCTGATTCAGTTGAATCTTCCTTGGCCATTAAGCATCTTCCTCTAGAAGTTCCATTTGTATCCAGTTCCCCTTCAGAGTCTTTTGAGTCATCTCCAAAGGTAGCAAAGAGGGCCTTCTTCTGCAGAGGCTTGTCATCTTCATTAGTGTTCTTAGGACAGTTCCTCGCCAGGTGTCCTCTTTCCTTGCATTGATAGCAAGAGTATTCAGAGAGATCCTTTTTCTGGAAGTTTTTCTTGAACTTTCCTTTGATGAAGTGCTTCCTGATGTGTTTGGTAACCAAGGTTGTCATCTCATCATCTTCTTCTTTAAGATCGGAGTTTTCTTCCTCCATTTCCAGCCTGGAAAATGCCTTTGATATTTTTAAGGCAATTCCTTTCTCCATCTTCTTGGCAGAACTTGTTTTGAGTGTCTCCCTTTCGTCAACTTCAAGTTTCCCTATGATTTGAGTTAAGAGAAGACCTTGAATACCAGGAGTAGTCTTTAGTACTCTTTTGATAAGACTGAATTTGGAGTTGAGTCCATTGATGATGACAAGGGATTTGGACCATTCATCGAGCGTTACTTTAGCATTTGTGAGTTTGTTGACGAGTCTGGTGAATCGAGAGTAGTATTGAGAGATATTCTCAGTTTCCAGCATCTCGAAAGTGTGGTATTCTCCTTCCAGAGCGAATTTTCTACTTTTCTTCAGTTCGTCACTTCCTTCATGCATCTCCTTTAGGGCAGTCCAGATGCCCTTAGCAGTTGGGAGTCCAATCACCTTGCCCATGTCCTCCCTTGTTAATCCATTGAGAATGAGTTGACGAGCTTTGGCATTCTTCTCTTTGATGGTATAGTACTCAGGCTTCCAGTCAGCTTCAGCCAAGTCATTAGGAATAACTCCATCACCATTTTCAACCACGCGCCATCACTGATAGTCTATGGTTTGGATGTGGTTGGTCATGCATTTCTCCCACCATTCTTCTTCTCCCTTCTTACGGATGTGGGGCTTGTTGATGGATATTCCCAAACTGAAGTCGCTTGAACTAGTCATCTTGAAATCTGTAAACTAACACAAATCTAGAGCGCCTGCTCTGATACCAATTGTAGGATCGTACGTGTTAGCAATCAAAGGGAACTGGGAGTCTAGTTCCTTAACAGCGGAATAAGTAAACACAAACAGAATCAAGACAAGTTCCTTAGAGTGGGAACCTTTGATAACCAACTAGTTATCCAGGATAAAACCCAACTAGTTATCCAGGATAAAACCCACTACCTCTCTTGCAAGAGGATTTCAAAGTCTACTTCTTGTATTAATGCTTCGATTACAATCAACTAAAATAGAACACACAGATTAAGTCTTAGACACACTAAAGACTCTCTATCTAGTTCGACCTAACCAAGCAAACAACAATCAAGCAACTTACTCAGTTCTTCTTCAAAGAACTTAGCACGTTTTCTTCTCAACACTCTGTATTCTTTGATGCGTGAATTCGTTAGAATGAGAGAGGTTTTAACTACTTTATTTATATGATTTAATTGATAGAAGAAACAAATCTCCAACAACCAGATCACATAAATAAAATAATCAAAAAGTAATCGTTAAAGATGATACTTGTTACCAAATATAATCTTTACCGATTTTACATATTTTGTTTCCATAAAGATATACTTTAAGCTCCTAAAATATATGGAAACAGGATAAGATCTTCAAGTTCTCTCTCCAACTAAAGATCTACCCTAATCAGCTCACTGCCGCTCTTCACATATTGTTCCAAGTGTTTCCAGCGTCAGTAAGCTTCAGTTCCCTATGCCAGTTCCCAAGTCTGGCGTCTTTGTCTCTGTCTTGTGCTTTTCGAATCCAGAGTTCCTTGTTTATCACACTTATGGAAGTATTAATAGCAAAGATGTTTGTCATTATCAAAACTAGGAAAACTGAGGAAGGGAACTAGGTAGGGAATTGGAGTTTCCAAAAGTTCACTTCCTAACAGTTTGTCCAGAAGGATTTGTGCTATGTGGAAAACATACCAATTGACAAATGAATTACTAGAATTGGAAAATATTAATTAAAGATTCATTAGTTTGAAATACTCAAACATGACTACAAATAAAAAGCTCATCTATCAAGAAAAACTCCCTTCTTGGATGAAATCATTTCATATATTAAAAATTGTCCTCTTCCATGTGTTCTTATGGGAGATTTAAATGAAATACAAGAACCGTAAGAAAAAAGTGGAGGAAAGCTAGACAACTAAATCACTCTAGATACAATAGACTCATACAAGTAAAAAATGATTGTGAACTACTTGATATTCCTACCCAAGGAAATAAATTCACATGGAGAAAAAATAAAACAGAAACATGATAATGTTTATGAAAAATTGGACTGACCCTAGTTTAGTACCAAATTCTGCAATGGTACCCAGAGATTACAACAAGAAACTATCCATTCACAATATTATATCATTGTCAGATTTCTATTGAACTAGTCACAAGTACACCATTTGAAAACCAACCAAAAAGACTTTCAAAATGTGGTTAAACAGGCATGGAGAACAAGATATCATGAGTCAATAATGTATGGCCTTATCAAGAAGACAACATTGCTGAAACAACAAGCAAAGGCATGGAACAAGAATACATTTGGATATTGTTTATACAACTACAAAAAATTGAGAAGGAACTGACTACAATCTAAAACATTATTTGCATCTCTGCAAACATAACCTTAGCTAAAAAAAACAAAACAAACTTACTACTAAAAAGGAACAAATACACAACTTTCATAAATTTTTTTGAACCAACGAGCAAAAACAAAACACATTAAATTTAGTGACACTAATGAAAGTTGTTTTCATAAAATAACAGTGGGAAAGAGATCAAATTAGAAAATAATAAAGCAAATCGAAACTCTAGAAGGAACCACTATAATTGGAGAAGAAAACATCAGAAATGATATTCGAAATGATTGTTTTAGAAGATTTAGCAGTACGCCCATAAATGGCAGCGTTTCAAAAAAATAATTTGGACCCCATATAGACATAAATAACACCATAAGATAATTTGGAACTAACAAAGCATGTAACAAATGATGAAATAAAAGATGGTACCATTGCAATTAGACATGACAAATCTCCAAGACCATATGGAATGACAATAAAATTTTACCAAAAATCTTGGGAAATTGTAGGCCCATTAGTAATTCAAGGTGTAAAAAGATTTTTCCCAAATGGGAAAAATTCTTAAACAAATAAACCATACATTTATTACTACCATACCCAAATGTGACAATCCATACTCAACAAATAATTACTGACCAACTATTCAATGCTCAACTATCTACAAAGATTATTGATAAGCACTACTTTGTAGGGCTTAAGTAAGAGTCATTAGAGGTTTTATTGGTGCCATTCGGATAGATTTAGACACATTCATGTGTATGGCGCTTGGGGGCGAAGTTTGATAATTAATTAAATGCCACGTAATTGATGGGCGAATTGGATGAATTAGGCCCAAGTGGAATTAATAGGCCACGTGATTATGCTGATGGTGGGCCACAGTTTGGATGAGGAAGAAAGGCCCAATTGAAGAAGCTGGTCCACGTGAAGAAGCTGTGGAGGTGAAATGAGGCTGGGGCCCACATGAAGATTTGCTTCAGCGTAAATTGAAGCAAATTGGAGCTGATGCATGCATGAGGTGGGCCGAGCAGGTGAATTGGAATTGGGCCGCGCGTTGCTGATGATTGGACAAGATGGGCCGAGAATGTGCCGAAAGTGGGTCGTGTCTGCTCGCGAGAAGTGGAGCAAAGTGCCAGACGAGCCACGCCGAGAATTGGAGGCCGAAATGCTTACGGGATTAATTTCCCTATTTTAGTTTGTTTGATTATTATTATTTTATTAATTCGTTTTAGGTTAATTTAGATTTTATTCTCTTTTAGTATTTAAGGGTAGAAAAAAGGCTTGTTTGCCAATCAATCTTGGATTATCTCGGAACCCTAGTTTTATTTTTCTTACGTATTTCCCTTGCTATGAAGAACTAAGCCTCTCTTGCTTAGTCAGACATTGAAGCTCTTCGTTTGATTCAGTTGTAAGTTTCTTACTTTTAATCTATTGCTTTGGCTTTTATCTTTTCTCTTGCTTGAATCTTATGATTGATATTGGTAAATTCTAGTCTGATCAACTAGGGTTTGTTGGTATTTATCTATTGCTAGGTCTAGATTGTTACTGGTTGAGCATATTTATTCCTTAGTAGCAACTGCATCGTGTTAGTAACTGGTTGTGCTAATCTTATGCAGAAGAGAATTGATTTGCATCTTAGGGTAAAAACTGGTTGTTTTATTCTAGGTTGTATCCAACTATATTCCTATCCATAAAGCTGCTGTTAAATTGAATCTTGATAGTTTCAGGGTTGTTTAATTAGTTAGTTCTAATAGTATCTGGTTGTGCTATTAGATACTTTTGAAAAGGAATTGGAATTGCCATTGCATGCGATTTTGAGTGGTTTCTATGATCAACTTGTCATTCGATTAGTGGATATTGTTTGACTAAGTGCCTTCCCCATACTTGATTTCAGCACTTTAATTGCTTACTTACTTTTGCATGCTTGGTTACTCTACAAACAAACAAAATCCCCCCTTTGGTTACTTCAATTGACATACACTTTACATACTGCGATAGATTGTGTTTCCCTGTGGATCGACCCTTACTTGCCTAAGACTGCGTTTTAGGTTCTGTTTGGATTTCTTGCATAGTAGGAATTAGAATGACAAAATTTCTGTTATCAAATTGGCGCCGTTGCCGGGGATAGGTCGAAAACCCGAAAGGGCGGCCTAGGTAATAAGCAGGTGGCTTGGACCAGCATTAGGCTGGGGTAATATGAGGTCAAGAGTGACGTGAGCTTATGTGAGCACATCTATTGGAAAATGAAATGAGTGGCTTGGTGAAAACCCGAAAGGGCGCCTTGGCAAAACGAGTGAAAAAGGAGAAGAGTGATTTTAGGATTTCTCATTATTCTTGGCGAGGCGTCATAAGAAGAGGAGTCAAAGAAGGATTGTCGGGTAGGTCACTCTGGGAGACATAAGGAGCAATAGATGGAGGCTAGGATTAGAGGTTACTCACACTTTTGGATGTCCGGATCAGCTTGGGGGAAGTACTTTGCTTGCCTCTTAAGCTTGTTGAGTTGTGGATGTGTTAGGTGACTCTTAGTTGGAGGATATGCTTCCTGAGACCTTGGATGCTACATTGGAGGAGTAGACTCTTTATTAGTTTACTCGAGGACGAGCAAAGGTCTAAGCATGGGGTGATTTGATAAGCACTACTTTGTAGGGCTTAAGTAAAAGTCATTAGAGGTTTTATTGGTGCCATTCGAATAGATTTAGACACATTCATGTGTATGGCGCTTGGGGGCGAAGTTTGATAATTAATTAAATGCCACGTAATTGATGGGCGAATTGGATGAATTAGGCCCAAGTGGAATTAATAGGCCACGTGATTATGCTGATGGTGGGCCACAGTTTGGATGAGGAAGAAAGGCCCAATTGAAGAAGCTGGTCCACGTGAAGAAGCTGTGGAGGTGAAATGAGGCTGGGGACCACATGAAGATTTGCTTTAGCGTAAATTGAAGCAAATTGGAGCTGATGCATGCATGAGGTGGGCCGAGCAGGTGAATTGGAATTGGGCCGCGCGTTGCTGATGCTTGGACAAGATGGGCCGAGAATGTGCCGAAAGTGGGTCGTGTCTGCTCGCGAGAAGTGGAGCAAAGTGCCAGACGAGCCACGCCGAGAATTGGAGGCCGAAATGCTTACGGGATTAATTTCCCTATTTTAGTTTGTTTGATTATTATTATTTTATTAATTCGTTTTAGGTTAATTTAGATTTTATTCTCTTTTAGTATTTAAGGGTAGAAAAAAGGCTTGTTTGCCAATCAATCTTGGATTATCTCGGAACCCTAGTTTTATTTTTCTTACGTATTTCCCTTGCTATGAAGAACTAAGCCTCTCTTGCTTAGTCAGACATTGAAGCTCTTCGTTTGATTCAGTTGTAAGTTTCTTACTTTTAATCTATTGCTTTGGCTTTTATCTTTTCTCTTGCTTGAATCTTATGATTGATATTGGTAAATTCTAGTCTGATCAATTAGGGTTTGTTGGTATTTATCTATTGCTAGGTCTAGATTGTTACTGGTTGAGCATATTTATTCCTTAGTAGCAACTGCATCGTGTTAGTAACTGGTTGTGCTAATCTTATGCAGAAGAGAATTGATTTGCATCTTAGGGTAAAAACTGGTTGTTTTATTCTAGGTTGTATCCAACTATATTCCTATCCATAAAGCTGCTGTTAAATTGAATCTTGATAGTTTCAGGGTTGTTTAATTAGTTAGTTCTAATAGTATCTGGTTGTGCTATTAGATACTTTTGAAAATGAATTGGAATTGCCATTGCATGCGATTTTGAGTGGTTTCTATGATCAACTTGTCATTCGATTAGTGGATATTGTTTGACTAAGTGCCTTCCCCATACTTGATTTCAGCACTTTAATTGCTTACTTACTTTTGCATGCTTGGTTACTCTACAAACAAACAAAATCCCCCCTTTGGTTACTTCAATTGACATACACTTTACATACTGCGATAGATTGTGTTTCCCTGTGGATCGACCCTTACTTGCCTAAGACTACATTTTAGGTTCTGTTTGGATTTCTTGCATAGTAGGAATTAGAACGACAAAATTCCTGTTATCAATTATATCCAAAATTATAACAGAAATACTAAAAAGAACAATGGAGAAATTAATCCATCCACTTCAAGGGGAATTTGTTGCGAATCGAGCAATCCAAGAAAATATTCTCATTGACGATGAATATTCCATTCATTAAAATCAAGGAAAGGTAAAGAAGGATATTTGGCAATTAAATTGGACATGGAAAAGTCTACGACCGGATTAAATGGAGTTTTATTCTAGAAATTCTTCAGAAATTTGGCTTATGTTCATTGATAAACTGCATCAAAGAATGCATTTCAATAGTGTCTTTCTCTGTACTAGTTTATAATGGACCAACTGAAATATTCAAACCAAAAAAAGGACAACGTCAAAAAGATCCACTGTCCCCGTTTCTATTCATTCTAAGAGCAAAAATATTAATTAGGTGATTACAATAGGCATTAGAATGACAAAGGAAACCACTAGGTTTTCAACTCATTCGTAATGGAACAAGAATTCCATTATGTCCTTTGCATATGATGTTATGATTTTTTTCTAAAGCAACACACCATAAAATCAACGAATTCAAACAAATAATTGATGAGTACTGTGAGATTTCTGGACAAAGGGTCAATTTCCACAAATCAACTCTCCAAGTTACAAAAAAGGTTCCAAACACACAAAAACAACAGATCCAAGGAATCCTTACTATAACAAACATAACATCACTGGAAAAATATCTCGACTTTCCAATTATCAATGGCAGGGTGAACTACAATACTTTTGAAGAAGTCATAACAAAATCTAGAGCACAATTGGCCAAGTGCACAAACTCCCTCTCTCAAGCATGTAGAACTACTTTGATCAAAGCAAACCTAACAATCAAGCCAAATTTCTTGATGCAAAGTTTCATGTTACCTACAAGTACTCATAACGAATAGACAAAATTAACATATCTATTTTTGGAACAAAGACTATTCCTATAAACCGTTAATAGGATGGAACAAAGTTTTCCAACCTACACACTTAGGTGGACTAGGTATGAGAAAATCAATAGATATGAATTTTGCTCTACTGTATAAATTAAATTGGAAAATTATTGCGGAACCAAATAACCTTTGGGTTAAAATAATCTTAGAAAAATACATGAAAGATGAAGAAATATTAAATTATAAGAAAAGAGGAAATTGCTCCTAGCAATGGTTGAGATGAGAAAAGAATTTCAAAATAATTTGGTCTTACAAGTGGAGGATGGACGAACCATTTGATTCTAGACAGATAGATGGCTACTCAAGGAACCATAATGTGATATTGTGATCACGACACTACGAAACACTATGAGATTCGTGTTGAGGAATTTTTGGATGCCAATAAGAATTGGAATAAAAATAAGCTTTATCAAACACTACCACATGATTTTACGTCTATGATTATAGCCATTCCTATTCCCAATAATCAAATTACAGACCAAATGTATTGGAAACCTAGCAAAAATGGTTGGTTGTAAACATAATCTGCAATGGAATTGATTACGAAGAATTTACGCTATAGTACATATGACTCGTCCTATATGTAGAAACTTGAAACTTACCCTAAAGTTAAAAAATTTCTATGAAAAATAATAAAGAATTGTTTGCCAACAAAAACTAGATTGGGAGAAAAAGGAATTATAATTCTCCCAAGATGCATCTCGTGCAATTCACAAACTGAAGATACAACTCATATTTTACTAAAATGCAATCATACATTACAGACAATTAGTACGATAAATAGAGAAACAAGTAACTACATTCGCATACTAAACTCCGCAAATAGGAGAATTAAAGATATTATTGATGAAATTAGAAATAAACTGTCACACAAACAATTATCTAAACTAGTAGTGACATGGTGGAGTATATGGTACTACAAAAATTAGAAAACATTCTCTAATGAGAGTACAGATTCACATATCATCAAAGATTTGACCAAATACACGGAAAACATAATCTACATTTGGAGTAAAACAAAAACTTGAAATTTCGACTCCACCTTTACCGACATAGCTACAAACCGTAAAAACATATATAAAATAAAAAGGGGAAACCTAAGATGAAAATTACCACCAGGTAGAGTCATAAAAATCAACCTAGATGGATCGACCAAATCAAATGGGGGTTCTTCATTTGGTTTCATTTTTCGAAACGAAAAAGCATAGCCAGTACTAATTGACGCTAGCAAATGTAGAAAATCCTCGGCCATTACAATAGAGGCCTTGACATTTCGGTATGCACTTCTAAAAGCAAAGAAAGTGAATATTAAAAAGATTTATTTCGAAAGCGACAATCTAATAATTGTAAAAGTTCTTAAAGGGATTTGAGACTTTCAATGAGAAATCGAAATTATCATTTCTGATATCCTTATTTTGTTACAATCTTTTGTAGCAGTTCAGATTACACACATTTTCCGTGAAGTCATCGTGGTGGTCGATCTTATTGCAAAACTTTGCCACATGAACTCTATGGAAGAAATTCAGACAAATTCAAAAAGGTTTGGTCTGACAAGTGGAGGATGGACGAACCATTTGATTCTAGACAGATAGATGGATACTCAAGGAACCATTATGTGACATTGTGACCACGACACCACAAAACAACTATCAGACTCATGTTGAGGAATTTTTGGATGCCAATAAGAAATGGAATAAAAATAAGCTTTATCAAATACTACCACATTACATTACCTATATGATTGTAGCCATTCCAATCCCCAATAATCAAATTACAGACCAAATGTCCAAATGTATTGCGAACCTAGCATAAATGGTTGGTTCTTAACAAAATCTGCAATAAAATTAATAACGAAGATTTCACTCTGTTATGCACATGACTCTTCCTGGATTTGGAAAATTAAAACTTACCCTAAAGTTAAAAATTTCTATGGAAAATAATAAAGAATGGTTTACCAACAAAAACTAAATTGGGGAAAAAGGGATTGCAATTCCCCCAAGATGCATCTCGTACAATTCACATGCCATTCTTTTGATGTGAAATAAAAAGGAACATAGAAAATTCTAGTGGTTGAAGCTGAAGCAGAAATGAAAATACATCTCATATTTACTAAAATGCAATCATATACTACAAACATTTGCTACAATAAATAGAGAAACAAGTAACTATATTCTCACATTAGAAACAAATTGACACACAAACAATTCTCTGAACTAGTAGTGACATGGTGGAGTATATGGTACTACATAAATAAGAAAACATTCTCTAATGAGAGTACATATTCACATATCATCAAAGATTTGACCAAATACACGGAAAACCTAATCTATAATTGGAGTACGTAAAACAAACACTTGGAACTCTGACTGTACCTTTACCCACACAACCACAAATCGTAAAAACATAAATAAAATAAAAAGGAAAAAACTAAGATGAAAACAACCACTCTCGATAGAGTCATAAAAGTCAAACTGGATAGTTCGACCAAATCAAATGGAGATTCTTCATTTGCTTTCATTTTTCGAAATGAAAAAGCATAACAAATATTATGCTGATAAATGTGGAAAATCCCCGACTCTTACAACAGAGGCCTTGGCATTTAGAAATGCACTTCTAAAAGCAAAGCAAATGAATATTGAAAAGATTGAAATCGAAAATGACAATCTAACAATAGTAAATGTTCTTAAAGGGATCTAGGACTGTCCATGGAAAATCGAGATTATCATCACTGATATCCTTATTTTGTTACAATTTTTGTAACAATCCAGATTACACACACTTTCCGTGAAGTCAACGTGGTAGCCAATCTTATTGCAAAAACGTTGCCACCGAACTCTATGGAAGAAATTCAGACAAATTATGAACTTTAAGTTCTCATCCATAATGATGTTATAGACTGGTTTTCAAGTAGATTTTGATATCAATTTAATTCTTATCTTATCAAAAAATTGGGGTCAAAGTGACGCTTGTTGTTAATTTTTTTAACAAAATGACATTTTTTTAATATTCTTTTGAAAAAATAGAACAGTATGGATCACCTTCTGGAACACCCCATTGATGGATATTTAACAAGGATGAAGGCGCCGAAAAAGGAGCTCCCTACACCATCTTGGCAGCTCGCCGATAAAGGTCCGCCCTTGGTTGCGCGATTATATGTGTTCATATATTTGTCGCTTAGTGACTTTCATGTATACACATAGCTTTCATGTTCAATACTATGTCGTATCATTGCAATATATTTTAGGCTTTTGGAATACTCAGTGCAAGCAAATGAAGGGGAAGTTGTGACTCTCAATCTTAGACATCAATCGACAGATTGAATCAACAAAGTTTATATTGATAGCCGGACATAGAGGAATCTTGAATTTGAAAAGCGCGTAGCTAGCTAGCTCTACAAAACACGTACTAGATTTCATGACATTAACTGACACATACACATAAATACGAAACAAGTCGTATTGTCCTATAATTAGAGCTATAATTGTACACCCTATTATAAGATGAAATATTAAGGTGAATTATTCACCTTTTACTATACATTTGGCCTATACGGCCTTTTTGTAATTGCGGCCCTTATGACCCTTAAGAGCCAGAAGATGTATACGGCTGGATAACTCCAACCTTTGTCTGAAAAGCCAAGGTTTTGGCTATAAAAGCATATGTAATTTTATGCAAAATTCATCCAAGAATTGAACGAAGTTTTTCTTCAGTTTGTTCAAAATCTCACAACACGTTATCAGCACGAGAGTATCAAAACGCCAACCGAGTTAGGCAAAATCATCAAGGTATAAGTTATACCCGTTTTTATTTTCTCTAATCAAATGGTTTAAGGAAATCATGTCGTATGAAAAGTATGCTCTGTAGTTGCTCAAAATCGGGATCTTCTATATCAGAAACTCATAAAAACGCTTGGATTTCTTCTACCATTTTGTGGCTCGATGATACGAGAGCAAGCATCAAAATTGTTTTCCACAAAAAAATTCAAACAAACACCTCGATATTCTATTAGATCCGAACGGATATTACAACAAAATCGAGTTTTACATCCCAAATCAGAATATAAACTCCTAGTTTATACAAGATCGAAACTAAAACTGATTTTACATACCTCTTTGCCGGATCTTTCCAAAATGCCTAAAATCCGAGGCTTTTCTTGTGGTGTTCTTCAATATCCTTCGCGCATAACCCGTAGAAACTCTCAGATTATTAGAAAAAGAATTATGTAGATAAGTATGTTGCAAATGGTGATCTCGATTATAACCCGATTGGCAGTAGACATGGCGGTCGGAGAAGGAGGAGACGAAGGTGTTAAGAGGATAAGGATGAAAAAAATTAGTGATGGATATTTAAAGGTGGTAAAGGGGTAATAGTAAAGGATTAAAAGAATGGAAGAAATGGAAAAAGTATTAGGTTACCTATAAGAACTTATTACCATTCTTTCCACAAGATTTACAAAGGCTTGATTTTCCTCCATTGAAAGCCTAAAATGGTTCTTCTTCTTGAAAGTAAAATTTATTCCCACAAGGTGTAAAAGTTTAAAAGCTTTCACATTGAAATAGAACTTCTATGGTTTAATATGAATATCTCTTGTCTTGCTTGTCCACTTTACGTGGCAAATGAATTTCAAAAGAAAGAGTCTCATTTGACAAACCCAATCCTATAAGTAAAATCATGCCTTTTTGCTTCTCATTTATCATCATGTGACAACTCTACAAGATACAAATCTAATTACTATTAATCTACTATACATAGAAATGACAACATATATATGTCATCATGACTTATATACATTAAAAGGTCCATTTTTCTTGTCATCCAAATTGTACACTTCATACATGCATCATTATTTAATCATATGTACATTACTTTACTAATATACATGCATACAAGCATGAATAAATGACATTTCATGCATGTGACATTTAATTTAAATTCAATATAGGTAAGTCACATATAGTGTTAGCATATAATTATGTGCATATTTAATATGTAATATTTTATTAACTTAAATAATAATTAACATAAGTGTTAAATTTTATAGTTAATCCAATGGCAAATATTGCAAAACGAGAGTTTGATATTGTCGACTTATCCGGCCAAAGATATCTGGAAAGGATGGTTGATGTATTGGCGCACCTCCAAGCTAATGGCCTACAAGAGACGATCAAAGAGACTAATAGTACTTCCCCGCAAGTTAAGGCTATGGCGATTATCTTTCTTCCCCGTCATATTCATGAAAGCCTAAAATCTGAATATCTGTTGGTGGAAGATCCTAAAGAATTATGGGAAAGCTTGGAGCAAAATTATGACCATCAACAGAAGGTCCTGTTCCTAAAAGCCACATATGACTGGGTGAATTTAAGGTTTCAAGACTTTAAATATGTCAGTGACTATAATTCTGCTTTGTTCTGTATAACATCTCCGCTACGCCTGTGTGGGAAAATAGTCACTGAAGAGAACATGCTGGATAAAACCTATTTGACCATGCATGCTTCCAACGTATTGTTAAAACAACAATACAGAGAAAATAACTTTAAAAAGTATTCCAATCTGATATCAGAATTACTTGTGGCTCAGCAGAACAATGAACTCCTCATGAAAAACCACAACATGAGGCCAACAGGTGTTGCACCGTACCATGAAACAAATGCAACACATGGAGTGTTTCCAGGTCCTTATGCCGCCCAGAATGATGGTAGCGAGCATCAAGCTAATCGTGGACACGACAGTGGTTGTGGACGTGACAGAGGTCGTGGTCGCGGTCGTGGACGTGGTAGAGGTACGGGTAATTACCAGAGACAGCATGCTTCTGAAGCATTCTCTTCTAGGGGGGATGAGAACCAAATGGTCCAGAATGGTCCTATAAGGCCTTCCCAAAAATCCAAATCTGTATGTTATAGATGTGGCGTGGCAGGTCATTGGGCAAAGGTATGTCGAACAGTCGAACAACCAAACACCTGGTCGATTTGTACTAGGATTCCCAAAAAAATAAGGGGAAGAACGTGGAGACTCATTTTGTCGACGATACCTCCCCTATCCCAACCTGGACGTCTCTGACTTCATCACAGATGATGAATTTGGGATCATGAGAATATCAACTAAATACTAGTAGTTATCTTTTAATGCAATATATTGTAAGATATTGCGGTGTGTTGTGTTTCATTATCATCAGACATGTATCATCTAGCAACCATGTTGTGTCATAAATAAATTTGTCATTAAGTTTGTAATCATATTTTCTTTATTTTGAAACTATGGATATAACTAAAGATGTATCAAGTAGCAAGGATCAATGTCTAGTGGATAGTGCCACTACGCACACCATCTTAAGAAATAAAGAATATTTTATGCAGTTGACATTACTTGAAGCAAATGTCAATACAATTTCAGGTGTGATGAAACTTATTGAAGGTTCTTGAAGAGCTTGTGGTTTGCTCCCTAAAGGAACAAAGTTACTAATAAATGACGCATTATATTCGAGTAAGTCTCAAAGAAACTTATTGAGTTTCAAAGATCTGCGTCAAAATGGGTTTCATATAGAAACTGTGAATGAAAATGACAAAAAGTATATGTGCATCACAAAAGAAATATATTGCAAGAAACATGTCCTAGAAAAATTGCCAGCCTATTTTACTAGACTTTATCATACATATATAAGTCTAATAGAAACAAATGTAACATCTGATAAGAAATCAAATGACAAAAGGATGTTTACATTATGGCATGACCGATTGGGTCATCCAGGAAATGGGATGATGCATAAAATAATTGAAAGCTCAATTGGACATTCACTAAAGAATGTGAAAGTCTTCAAAATAAATGATTTCAACTGTAGCGGTTGTTCAGTTGGTAAATTAATCACCAGACCTTCCAAGAATAAGATTGAAAATGAGAACCTAACGTTCTTAGAACGAATACAAGGTGATATTTGTGGATCGATAGTTCTATCATATGGACCATTTCGATACTTTATGGTGTTGATTGATGCATCAACACGATGGTCACATGTAAGCCTCTTATCAACAAGAAATACAGCTTTTGCTAAACTCCTGGCCCAAATAATCAGACTGCGAGCTCAATTTTTGAATTACACAATTAAAAGAATTCGGCTTGATAATGCAAGATAATTTACCTCTCAAGCATTCAATGATTATTGTATGTCAATTGGGATTAAAGTTGAACATCCAGTGGCTCATGTTCACACACAAAATGGTCTTGCTGAATCTCTAATTAAGCGATTATAGCTAATAGCCAGACCATTGTTAATGAAGTCCAAACTGCCATCATCCGCTTGGGGACATGCAATATTACATGTAGCTACTTTAGTTCGACTAAGGCCAACTGCATATCATAAATATTCCCCATTACAATTAGTGACTGGTAGAGAACCAGATATATTTCACTTAAGGGCAGTGTTCTAAAAATCCCCGCCTAGGCCCCGTCTAGGCGCTAAGCGGTCATCCCCCGCCTAGGCGAGAAGAAGTCTCAAATGTTGTTGAAGCAACAACATCTTAGTAGATGACGGATGCATAGAACATTGTTTTGAGTGAGGCTTTGTAAAATAAGGCCCATAATTAAACATCATCCCAACATAGTTTTATAAACATTTATGGATTTGGGAGAACATAGTCAAATAATCACATGGATCACACATTAATTTTTAATCCGCCCAGCCGCCTAAGCGCTAGCCCCCCCCCCCCCCCCCCCCCCCCCCCCCCTTAACGCCCAACTCCCGCCTAGCGACTTTTAGAACATTGCTTAAGGGTATTTGGATGTGTAGTTTATGTTCCTATTGCTCCACCACAATGCACAAAAATGGGTCCACAACGGAGAATAGGAATTTATGTTGGTTTTGAATCCCGATCAATTATTAAGTACCTTGAACCAACAACAGATGACCTATTTACAACAACATTTGATGATTGTCATTTTAATGAAAATGAATTTCCAAATCTTGGTGGAGAAAGAAATAAGGAAATTACGTGGAATGCTCCATTGATATCCCATCTTGATCCACGAACAAAAATGTGTGAACAAGAAGTACAGAAACTTATACACTTGCAGAGTATAGCAAATCAATTGCCTGATTCATTTACAAACACGAAGAAAGTGACAAAATCACATGTGCCTGTTGTAAATGCCCCTGAAAGAATAGAAATTCCCACATGGAAATTAGGCAAGTCTCCTACAGATGAGCTTACAGTACGCCGCAAACGTGGTAGACCACTTGGTTCTAAAGACCTAAAACCAAGAAAGACTAGGCGGCAGAATAACACAATAGATTCTGCACCAATTGCTCATTCAGGACGAGAACGAGACAAAAATGAACATGACAAAGATACCCCAGACAATCTGGAAAGTGATGTGGAATCCATTCTAGATAATGATAAGAATGTTGACAATTATGAAATCTCAATCAATTATGTTTCCATTGGAACACAGTGGAATAGAAAATAAATTATTGTTTGAGATATTTTCATACTCTGTCGCCGCCAAAATAGTAACAGATAATAATGATATTGAGCCACAAACTATTGATGAGTGTCGTCGTAGACATGATCGGCCAAAATGGAGAGAGGCAATCCAGACTGAAAAAAATCGCTCGAAAAGTGTGAAATTTTTGGTCGTATAATACCCATAACAATTGGTATAAAACCAGTAGGCTATAAATGGGTATTTGTACGAAAGCGAAATCAAAAAAATGAGATTGTGAGATACAAGGCAAGACTTGTATCTCATGGAATTTCTCAAATGCGCGGGATAGAGTATGAACAAACATATTCTCCTGTAGTTGATGCAACTACATTTAGATTTTTAATTAGTCTAGTTGTTTCAGAGGAACAGCAAATGCAACTTATGGATGTCGTAACAACATTGGTGCATTAAGTTACCAGAAAAGCATAAAGCAAAACCCTGGGAAATGCTTTTTATAAAGTTGCAAAGATCATTATATGGTCTAAAGCAGTCTGGAAGAATGTGGTACAACCGACTTAGTGAATATCTCATTAAAGAAGGTTACAAGAATGATACCATTTGTCCATGTGTTTTTATTAAGCAATCCAAATCTAGGTTTGCTATTATTGTAGTATATGTTGATGATTTGAACATTATCAGCACGACCGATGAACTTGAAACGCTGCAAAATACTTGATGAAAGAATTCGAAATGAAGGATCTAGGAAGGACCAAATTTTGTCTCGGTCTACAAATTGAGCATTTGGATAATGGAACTTCATCCATTAAACAAATTATACCGAGAAAATTTTGAAAAGATTCTACATGGACAAAGCACATCCATTAAGTTCACCTATGATAGTTCGCTCTCTTAGTGCGCAGGATGATCAATTTCAACCTCAAGAAGAAGACGAAGAAGTACTTGGTCCTGAAGTCCCGTATTTGAGTGCGATTGGTGCATTAATGTATCTCGCAGACAATACGAGACCAGATATTGCTTTTGCTGTAAGCTTGTTATCAAGATACAGTTCACAACCAACAAGGCGGCATTGGAATGGGATTAAACATGTGTTCTGATACTTATGAGGTACTCTTGACCTTGGATTGTATTATCATAAAAATGCAAATGCTACTCTTGTTGGATATGCGGATGCAGGATATTTATCAGATCCCCACAAAGCAAAATCTCAAAATGGCTATGTATTCACGTATGGAGACACATCGATCTCTTGGAAGTCAACGAAGCAAACACTTACGGCTACATCCTCAAATCATGCATAACTCATTGCTCTTTATGAAGCTGGAAGAGAATGTGTCTGGTTGAGGTCAATGATTGGATATATACAAAAAGAATGCAAACTTAAGACAATCACTGATAGTCCAATCAAGATATATGAAGACAACTCAGCATGCATCACACAAATACAGGAAGGCTATATCAAGGGTGATCATACCAAGCATATTTCACCAAAACTATTCTCAACCCATGATCTAGAGAAAGAAGGCAAAATTGATGTCCAACAAATCCGATCATGTGACAATCATGCTGATTTGTTCACAAAGTCATTACATCCCAATAAGTTTGAAGAACTTGTGTTTAAGATCGCAGATTTCGAGAAGTATGATAATCTCAGGGGGAGAATTATACACATTGCACTCTTTTTCCCTTCGATCGGGTTTTTATCCCACTGGGTTTTCCCTGACAAGGTTTTTAATGAGGCGGTAATACCAAGCGTATAAAGCATGTTGTACTCTTTTTCCCTGTGCTATGGTTTTTATCCCACTGGGTTTTCCTAGCCAGGTTAATAATGAGGCAGCCATGACCTTGAGAAAATGTGAATATTCAAGGGGGTGTTATAAGATGAAAGATTAAGGTAAATTATTCACCTTTTACTGTACATTTGGCCTATACGGCCTTTTTTGTAATTGTGGCCCTTACGACCCTTAAGAGCCAGAAGATGTATACGGATGGATAAATCCAACCTTTGTCCTACAAGCCAAGGTTTTCACTATAAAAGCATATGTAATTTTATGTAAAATCCATCCAAGAATTGAACGAAGTTTTTCTTTAGTTTGTTCAAAATCTCACAACACACCCCTTATTTTTATTTTGAATTATATTTATTTTATTTTTGTTGCACACTATTAATTCTAAGTTCAAACAAATTATAGTTATTTTAAGTATAAAAGTTTCTTTTGCAAGAAAATTGCAGTAATGTTTATAGTATCATTAAAAAAATAGGTAGTATGTTTTAATATGTTGTAAGATTGTCAAACATTTTATAAAACCTTCAAATATCTAAAGATCTCTGGAATAATATGAGTTCTTTCAAAGTTTGTAATAAGAATATTGATATGATCTTTTTTCTCTGATGGAACATTTGAAAACATAGAAACGACTTAATCTTTCGCAACTCTTCTTTACCTACAGCGCACATAGCCAACATGGCTCTTGTCCAATTACATAAATGGCATGCCTCACAACTACAACCCCAAACCATAAATAAAAAATACAATAACCCAGCTAGACGTAAATCATCATGTTGGAAAAAACTGCCATCCTTATGGACCGAAGTTGATTTTACTGGTTCAGGAAGACACGATCTTTCTACTCACACAAGTTATATTTTTCGTGATCATTACTGGGATATCTTCTTCCTCGATAGAAAGCAGATTTTGTGTTCTTCACCATAAGTGATTCGTAAGGCTACCGCTCTCAATATAAAATTCTTGACTATTGAAGTAGATAGCTTGACTGTTATTAACTAGTGTAATACCCGTGCCTTGCACGGGATTTTTTTATTTTATTTTACATTTGTAAAAATCGTATATTTTTATTATCGAATAATCATTGTTTCAATATATATTTGATTAGTTATTTAAATTAAAAATGACAAATTGACTAAAAAAATTAAAGATATAAAAAATAACATTATATAAAGAGAGACGAAACTCTCCATAACTTTATTAATCATAAAAATTGGTTAAGTAGTCTTACAAACAGGCATAGCCACTCTTTTACATCAATACTTGTAAAACGATAAAACATAATAAAAAAGTTCATTTAACTCTAATACATGAAAATGACACGCTAAACATAATAAATGGCACGATGTTCAAAATTGCTACAAATTATCAAAAACTTCCTTGTATTCTACTTTTGTTGTAGTATTATATCTCTTCTTGTCTTTGTCACAAATCAAGATCTTCAAATCTTTCTTGCTAGTCACCCTTGAAGAAGCAACATAAAACTGACCATGACTGAAAACAGGGCGTGGAAGATACAAACCGACATTGGCAAGAGATTGGCCTTGGCTCTTGTTTATGGTCATAGCAAAACAGACACTCAAGGGAAATTGTCTTCGTTGAAACTTAAAAGGAAATGAAGTGTCTGACGGTGATATTATCATGCGAGGAATCAAAACCGTATGTCCAATATTGTTGCCTGAAATAATTCTCCCTTGTATGACATGACTGCCAAGCTGCGTGGTTATCAATCTCGTCCCGTTGCATAAACCTGAAGTCTGATCAATATTTCGAAGCACCATAATAGGGACCCCAACCTTAAGTTTCAGTACATGATTCGGCAGACCAGAACATCTAATACTATTCAAGAAGTCAGACGAATAAGTATTGACATCACTATCTTTAACAGAACCTGTCTTGCACAAACTATCGGAACTGAGATAGACCTTTTCATCACCAGGCAACGAAGACAATATATACTCATTAACTTTATCTACCTCTTCGTGTGTTGGAGCAAGAATTGCTCGTTCTTCAAAGTATGCCGGAGCCAACTGATCTTCCATAAGAGAGGGATAAACAGATTTGACAACTGTTGGAATTGGATCTAATTCATAATCCTTCACCAATAGTTCATCGGGAATTTCAATTTGCGCTTCCCCATCATTGTCAACACCTACAGTCCCATCTCTGATGCTTAATACCCAAGCAGAAAATTTATTTGCCTCTTGGATCTCAGATTCAGATGTACCTTGTTGAATCATCATGTTTCTTGTCAGAGTAAGAACTTTGCAATGATCCCACAAATAAGAAAAATTAATTGTAGCAAAAACAACATCTTGCCTGCTACCTTTTGAGATAACGGGTAGGATTTGCCTAAAGTCTCCACCAAATACTACGACTTTCCCTCCAAAAGGTTGTTCTAAACTAAGAGGATTTGTAGCCCGTAAAATATCTCGTAATGTCCTGTCTAAAGCTTCAAAACATAACTTATTCGTCATGACAACTTCATCCCAGATAATAAGTTTGGCGGCACATATCAACTCAGAAAGTTCCGTACCTGAACATATATGACACGTTGAATCCTCATTAACTTGCAAAGGTATTTTAAACCTCGAATGAGCAGTTCTACCGCCGAGTATTAGGAGATCCGCATTTCCACTTGAAGCAACAGTAAGGACTATTTCACCTTTTGACCTTATAGCCGACGAAAGTGCCCTCCATATATAAGTTTTGCCTGTTCCACCATAACCATAAAAGAAGAAGACACCCCCGTTATTTGATATAACAGCATTCATGATCTCATCATAAACCCATTTCTGTTCCATTGTAAATCTAGAAAGTAATTGAGCATGCTCCTCAGCTAGAATTGTCGTGTCATATCGAAGTTCATCTTGTATAAGCTTGTTGACACCTTCACAAATAAGACTTGAATCTACAGGAGGCATGGTTTTGTAGTGACTCAAACTACTACCATTCCGTTGTAATAACTTGTCAATTTCGGCAAGTGCGTAGTTTTGTAGTTGCTCATCTATTAGATGCAAATCTGCATATATATAGCATGCACGTGTCACAACAATTAAATGAGTACAAAATCTGCATGTAAGAGTAAATGCAGTTAACATTATGATCATTTAAAGATTAATATTGAAATACATACCCTCAATTCGTAGAATTCGCCTCTGTTTGTTGACAATATCATCTGCTAGAAGCCTCCATGTTCGTTCCCAAACAAACTCTGGTTGTTCCATGCTATCAGACAACAAAAGAAAAACATATAGACTCCTAATGTAGTGCGCCGATCCCCAAAAACTTGCTTCAGTTATCCCGTCTATGTATTCTCTGTCATCATCTAACAACCCCAATGCATAGCAAGCTTCTTTAAATGTAGAATAAACTATACCCTCAACAGTACGTAAATCTTCGTAGCATGTGGGTCCTTTAATATGATTCAACATAATTCTAAGATAGTACTTCTCGCCACTACCTGGAGGTACATGATAAATCCTTCCAATTGAACCACGTCTATCACGTTTTTTCCAATGTTTAGATGAAGGTACCCAAACAAATTTCTCTGGAAATTCATAATATGTCAAATCTTTACCTTCTGGAAACTTCTTGTTAGAGGTCATCCATTGGAGAAACATTAATTTTTCACTTTCATGATCATTTAAGACTGCATCAATAGGATCATCATCATCAAATAAAATGCTTTCCTCACCAAGAAGGTGCAAATTCAACCGTTGAACAGCAGGAGTCCTGTAATGAATATCAAAGCCAAAAATCCTCCAAGCAGCTTCATACGCCGATATATAGCGGCAAGTGTAGTAGTTTTTTTATTTCATCAATGCCAACATCACCGAAATTGTTTGCATCAGACCTTGTTATTGCAACAGTGACGCGATCATGCCCTTTATTTATGTACTTGAACAGATACTTGATAGAGCCCGATCGATTGCACCATTCAACGTTTATATGTGCATTGTACTTTAAGAGAAGAAATGCATTATAAGGAACCACATACCGATTATCAAGAGGAACTCCACTCTTTTCGATCGTTCTACCATCTTCACGCCGTCTATATACAGGGTATCCATCTTCATCAACAACCGTATGTTCAACAAATTGTTTTGGAAAGTACTTTATACACTTTCCATCTGCCATACACGGAGATGATGGATTAGAAGCTCCGCATGGACCATGCATCATGAAATTTGACACCGCCTTGTATAACTCAGCATCCTCTGTTGGGTGTGGTATTTCAGTCGAGATGACCTTATCAATATCTGTAGTGGTTGGCAACTTAGATTCCTTATCCAGAAACAACAAAATATGGGCATGAGGCAAACCACGCTTTTGGAAATCGATTGTGTAAATAACTGCACAACATCCAAATGACTTAATAAATACAAATTATCAAATATATTAAAATAAATAATAAATTGAAAAATATATAGAGAAATTACCCGAATTAACCTTGCCAAATACTTTTTTAACTTTGAAATCTTTTACCATGGACTCCAGTTTCATGTGGAAGACTCTACATATAATGTATGGACGATCCTCTGGATGTAGACCCCTTTCTTCGCAAAACTTCACAATTTTAGGTCATTTTGAATTGCATGTGAATGTTATGAATAGATCGGAATAACCATGGTGTTTGTATATTGCCATTGCATCTTGATAGTTTTGTTGCATGTATCTCGGACCGCTTGTAAATGAAGATGGCAATACTATTTGCTTTCCAGATGAAGCTGGTGCTGTCTGACCCTTGCTTGTTGCTGCTGAAAGATTTTTATATGAATCAGCCCGTATGGTATGCTGATTAGTTCGATGGTAGTTCAACCTCTCTGCTTCAATCATCGTATAAACATCAACCAAGAATTGTTGATACAATTTTCTAGATAACCTCAGAGTCCCGGCTTCGCCTCGACGCTCATGGATTCTAAACTGACAGAATTCTTTAAGCGTCACCCTTATCCTCTTCCTTGCAGAAGTAATGCATCTTTCACTTAAACCTATGTCAATCCTGTAGCCATCCTCACCATAAGGGAATGCCAATGGATATTGAAGTGCGAGGTACGAAGGATGCAATTCGTGAATCCGTTGTAATTGACCAGACCTTGTCTGAAGTATAATGTCCCTGTGCGAGTGATTTGTATCAATATCACCAAGAATAAGAGAAGCAACCTCGGAGCAGGTTGGGAGATTATATCTCCGAGCATCAGTGTTTCTTGTGCTAAGCAGGCATAACTTAAGATCTGCCACACCTTCATCCTTAAATCTATCTCTGGCCATTCTAAATGCCTTTGCATGGGGGTTGTGTTGATCTATCATCTTTCTCAACTCAGTCACAAGAGAATCATCAACTTTTTTGACCCTAGAGTTGTCATAAGTAAACATCACAATAATATCTTAATAATAAAAATAATATTAAATAATCATCCATATTAACAAAATGAATATAAATATACATAATCGACATACCTAATGGCACTGATTCTGTTTGAATCCTCGTTTTGAGTATCATATAAATAGAGTTGCGAAAACTTTGGTGTTTCGCCAGGAACTGGTAACAAACTCCCTATTCTGTGGAAATTCTGGCCATGCATTCGGTAACAATAAGGTCCACGACCTTTCTTGATGGGTAAGACCTTTCCTCCCAAAGAGGTGAAAGCAAACATCATATTATAAGCTATAATATTCTCACAAAATTGTTTTCTTTTTGGATGCCTATTTGTCAAAAGATTCTTCAGCAATGGTGGTGGCTGTTGCAGCAATGGCAGCTCAATTTTTCCTTTCATGCAACATAAGGAAGATATATGACATATACCTTCGCTTGAAGGGTCTTGTATATTTAATCTTTCAGCATGCCATAGTAATGCACCACAATGTAGACATTCATATACAGCTTCACCGTGATCTAGGTATTGCACTACAAAATATAGATGAGCGTTAAACAATATACAAACTAATATTACAAATTCACCAAATAATACAAATGAAGTACCTGGTTTACCAGTATGATTTCTCACTGTTCTATTCACTTCTGCGACAGGAACTGTAAAGTATAATATTGTAATACCGAAATAAATGTCGATAAATAAAGTATTTAAAAATAACACACACTCCTAAAAGTTGTTTATTTTAAAATACATTCAGGACATTATAACGTGTTAAACAATCTTAATGTAATACAGAAAAAAAAAATGGTTTTATCAGTACATAATAATAATAATACAAATATTGATATAAAAAATACCATTACTAATGTTTGGTAATGTAGATGAACGCCCTCGCAACGCAGACAAACTGGTAGGACCTGAAAATTACGTGCAAAGAGAATGACATAATATAAACAACATCGGAATTAACATAATATATGTATGTATAGCGATATATGCGACCGGAAAACTTCATAAGGAATTACCATTAACCGTAATAGATAAGGGTGTAGCTTCGGTACGTACAGAGTTCTGAATATTTCCAAGTATAACTCCTGCACAAATGTTGCTACTTGTAGGTTATACATTATTTTGTAATGTTCATTTACTACGACATATTTTATGCTTACCTGATTCAATTAGTGGTGTTTCATGCCTCTTATGCCTAATCGTATTCATTCTCAACATTCTCTTGCGTCGAGCTAATTTGTAAAAGGAAAATAATTACAAATATTGTAAGGCAATAAATGACTTTTTTTTATTGAACAACATCATACCTTGTTCAACTTTTGTTACGTCAATTTGATTGGTAAGACTCACGTTTTGTAACGGATCTGTAAATAAATAAATATATCATAGTATAAATATTGATGTAAGATAAAATATAGTATAATCCTTAATATACATGACTTTATAAAACATAAATTTGTTACCATAGTTTTCCTTGTCATTGAGGCTTATAGGTAGAAGCAAGTTTTTAGCAGTTTGATCCACTAATGGTAAATGCAAATCTGTCGGCGTAACGTTGACGCACACTGCATAAATACATGGATATTAAAATGTATCTTTGTAAATTACACCTAATCGACGATTATAACATAACTACTATATTTAGTATACTTATAAATATAATTGAATACTACCATCACTTATATGTGGTACATTAGATGAACATCCTGACAATGTAGATGAATTTCTTGTACCTGAACATTAAAGTATTAAATAATGATAGATTAGTAATAATCTCAAACTTAAGATCATGCATGTATACCCATTAAAAACTTAGAAAAACAATTTCATTAATGACTAACCATTAAATGAAATAGATAATGGTCTAGCTTGGATAAGTATGGACGCTCTTATTTCCAAGTATATTTTTTGCATAAAATTATGGTTACGCATGGTACCCTTGAGTGTTTTACATTGTAATTAAATATAATATATTTTTTCTAACCTGATTCGATTAGCGGTGTTCCATGCCGCTTATGCCTTATCACATTCATTCGCAATTTCCTCCTCAATCGAGCTAATTTTAGCATGAAAATAAATATTATAAATTAATAAATCACTCATTTCATACCACTTTAAAAAATACCATACCTTGTTCGACATTTTGCAGATGATTTTGTTCTATAAGCATGACATTTTACAATTGAGCTACACCATAGTTTTCTTTGTCTCGAACACTAATAGGTAAATGTGAATTATGAACGTTTTGATCAGTTCTGTAGTGCAAAGTCATCCGAGTAGATGAATTTCTTCTACCTGAACATTAAAGAATTAAATAATGATAGATAGTTTTTGTTTATAAATAAGCAAACAATCTAATCTAATTAATTTTTGTTCTAATTATAAAAAATGAAATTAAATTTATTTTAAACATTAATTTTTTTTTCGACACAATGATATTATGTCTTCGAGGAACATCAAACATTAACTACAATATAAATGAAAAAATTGAAGTAAATAGATAATCTACTGTAATAAACATTACTAACCATTTGAAATATCAGACATTGGGATACGATCATTAACGGAATAATTGGGAGTACCTCCAAGTGTAGATCCTGCATAATTAGTATTTATATTAAAGTTCATATTACTATTTATTAGACAAAAATTCAACCAAAAAATGCAAAATATTAACCTGATCCATTAGAAACTGTTTGTTGTCGTTTCTCTCTAATAACAGCCAATCTCAACGTTCTGTTATGTCGGGTTAATTCGTCCATAACAAAATCACCCTGACAAACTAAGATATAAATATTTAAATAAATATATCTACATAACAATCATTTATTTTCATCTTATTAAATACATTAACATGTTTACCTACATAATTTATAATAGTAATTAAATAAGACATAGTATTTTACAAATCTAATATTGGATATTATTAAAAAAACATAAATACATGAAAGTACTTTTTTAAAAAAATTGATTCAACATTGCATTAATAAATGTAAATATTTATTTATTATTTTATTACTATATAAAAGTAAAAAAAAATTGTAAAAAAAGTAATTGACTTATGGGCCGAATTTACTTATGGGTAGATGACTTATTAATACATACTTTTTCCATTAAACCAGAAGCCTAGACAATCCAACACGTTACCCGGCCCATTAACTTCACTCACTCTGGGACAGATATCTGAACGAAGCCCATTAGCCCAAATCCTTGAAAATGTTAACCCATGACCTAACCATCAAAACTTGCCTCATTTGTCACCGCCTCAAACCCTAACTTTCCATAAAACTCTCTGTCTTTCCTTTTCTAGATCTCGTCATCCTCTCTTTCGTTCCTTTTCCAGATCTCGCCATCCATGGCGATTTCAATCCGGAAATCTCTCTTTCTTTCCTTTTCCAGATCTCGCCATCAATCCAAGCTTCGTGTTTCTCTTCCTCTTTCTATTTCTCTCGAAACGTCAAATCCTTTGACTTTCGACTTTCAAACTTCAGATCCAGTTATAATCTTTGAAGATGCAGATCCATTTACAAAATCGGGTCTCATTTTGGGGGATTAAGTTTGCTTCCAAATGGAGATCTATGAACTCACTGAAGTGAAACAACAGGTATGGTATTTTTTCATGAGTATTTAGATGTATTTCTTTCTACGTTTTTAGATACCTCCGAAAATGAAAAATATAGGTTCTAATTCAAGTTTTCTCTTTATCATGATTATGATTTGAAACTGACTTGATGAGGACATCGGAAGTGAAATTGGAGGGGTCACATGCAAACCCACGACGCGCTTGAAAAGGAGATCTGGATGAACGCAAAGATTAAATTCAGATTACAGAAAAGTAAGCTTTCCTTCTCTATCGATAAATCTTTCTTTTTTCTATTTCTCTGGAGATAATTTGATGTTTGAAATCATAAATTTCCTTCTGTTACAAATTTGTACAAATTTTGACAAATTTCAGTGATTTCGACTGGTTCTTTGATTTCATTGTTTTTAAATTTTACAAATTTCGGATAGAAATATAGTATAATATCAGGCTCGCATTTCATTAAATATTTTTTTGGTTTTAAGTTCAAAATGTTAGCTTAATCTAGATTGTTATTCATGAAGTTCATGTTCATCTATATTTTTCTTCCATTATTAATATTTGTGGCGCAGTAAGCAAGAAATTTTAATATTAGTACAATATCATAAAACCGGGTTCAATATTTTCATATAATTGGCATAGTAATTCATATAATCGGGTTCAATAACATATAAATACTATATTAATGGGTCTCAATATATTATGTACTTAACTTAGCTAATATACTTTATCGGCCTACGTAAATTAATTAGAGAAAATGGGCTTACTGGCCCAATATTGCTACTTCAATATTTAGTTAATAGGCCTGGTGACTTTACCGGCCTACGTAAATTAATTAGAGAAAATGGGCTTAATGGCCCAATACTGCTACTTCAATCTATTAATGTAATAACTTTGAATAATGTTATGATCTTAACACGGTCTAGTAAGTCTGATAAAATTTAATGGGCTAGGCCCAACGACCCTAAACAAATTATAACTTCGGCCCAAACATGAAATGGGCTTTTTGGCCCATTTCATGTTTCGTAATTTAAATATGCCTAATATAATTTAATGGCTTTATATACTATTTTTATATGCGGCCCAACATGTGTATTATAATGCTATTAAACTCCATTTTCTTTTTTGTTAATGGGCCGGATATTTCAATGTTTACCTGGTCAATACATATTTGGCCCATTAAATTGTGTACTTCGGAGGATAAGCCCATTCTAATTTTAAACTGACATTAAATTGTTCACTTGGGCCAAATAAGGTCATCTATTTGTTTACATGGTCCATTAACAAACTTGTAAAATGAAGACATTTCCCGATTCATCTAGATCTGTAAAATCATTTCTACCTCATTCAACTTTCTGATTCTACTCTGTGTTTCTGTCAAACTACAAATCAACTCTCTCTCTCTCTCTCTCTCTCTCTCTCTCTCTCTCTCTCTCTCTCTCTCTCTCTCGCCATAGATGCTTTTACAGTTCTAATATTTTGTTTACACTTTATCTAGGAGGGTTAAACCCAAAGACATTTCGACCACGTCTTCGTCTTCAACTAAAATGCAAAGACATGGAGGGTTTTCAGATCCAACAAACGTTTCATTTATTAAGGAGGTTCGTCTCTCTCTATCTCTCTCTCTCTCTCTCTCTCTCTCTCTCTCTCTCTCTCTCTCTCTCTCTCTCTCTCTCTCTCTCTCTCTCTCTCTCTCTCTCTCTCTCTCTCTCTCTCTGACCAGATATATATTTCTCTTTGTGTGTCTATATCTCTTTGACATATATGTTGCAATGTATGTTTGAATGACATTTTTTAATACATGTATATAGAAATCTGCAAGTATACTGTAGTATATAAGAAATTACATTACCTATTTATATAGCATGCATATGTAGTATAATAAGATATTAACTTTTGCAATTGTTCCTTCTCTCTG